>BTHU01000016.1:57487112-58839612 GCA_036184795.1 Tokudaia tokunoshimensis
AGATGTAATAATAAATAAATCTTTAAAAAAAAAAAAACTTAACTGGAAATGCATTTAATTTAGAACCAGTTATCAATTATAATTTAAAATGAGGATAAGACCTTTCCATGATCAAATCAATTCTTTTTGCTATTTTAAACTACTTTATAAGTATCTCCTTTTACTTGGGCCCATCTAAATACTCTAGCTGCTACAACTTTAAACAAATGTTTGTGGGTGTACATGCATGTTCATTTTTTGTGTATTTGTGTGTATGATGAGTTCACATGTGTGCACAGGCATACTCAGATGCATGTGTGTGCAGATGTGGATGCCATATGTCAACACTGGGTATCCTCCTCAATTATTCTCCGACTTGTTTATTTTGAGACAAGATCTCTTCCTGAACCTAGAAATCACAGATTCAGCTAGACTGCCTGCCTTGGCTCTGCCTCCCCAGCAACACTGAGATGATGGGCACAGACTACCAAGCCCAGTTTTCTACCCCTGTGCTGGGGACCAACTCAGGGACTATCTCATGACTGCATGGCAACCCTTCATCTACTAAGCCATTCCGGAGCCCCAGGAAGTCTGTTGGACAATATTTTAACTATGATAGTTTAACAAAATAATCTGAAGCTTACAACAAAGTCTTGATCAAGATATGCATATTCTTCTTACCATAAATATTCTATTGAATAACATTAGCTTCAATTCATGGACCAGTTACATGGATTGTAACCAAGCCTTAAGGTACTTTGCAAATCCTAATGTTGTACAACATATGCAAGGTCTTAATGTCATCTCCAAAGATGTAGCAAAGTATAAACTTTTCCATTCCCTCTTTGAGGCGGGGTCTCACTATTATGCAGGTTCTGCTGGTGACACGCCATCTTCCTATCCGTCTCCCAAGTGTTGGGAATTACAGAAGTACGTCACCATATCTGAAGTTTCCATTATTTTTTCTTATAACAGAAATCATTAAAAACCACTGTACTAAATCAAAAACTGAAACAGATAGCAATACATCAATAATCTAGAAATGTAAAACATGTATATACTTGATGAGAAAATTTTACTGTATGAATTTCAAAAACTGTAAACATTATTAATATTGTTGGAAAAACTTATTGCTCAAAAAAGAAATCTAATCATTTGTGTAGATTCTAGAATATTCTTTTGAAGATATTATCATAATCCAGACCAACTATATCACAGAAGCAGCTACAGGACCATGTGCTTATTATTTAATAGGCTAGTACTTTAAATTATCTTCTCTAATATACCAATTATAGAAAAACCAACTCTACCATTTGCTTTATAAGCACGCTAGCATTTCAAGTCAAATTAGTTCCAATAATGATTATGCAGTATGCAAACAAAAGTGAGAATGATGCAATAGTTTATTTACTGGGGTACAAATGAAACAAAAAATATAACAGAATAAAGAAGTAATTGCTCCCAAATAAGAACATAATTTGATGTAATGATGCACACATAGTTATTAGTTTAGTAGACCAGTTTGAGCTAAGTTGAACATTAATCCAGAAAACTAGAAATTATCAAAAATGTCCAAAAAGGCAAGGCAGTGGTGGCACAAACCTTTAATCCCAGCACTCGGGAGGCAGAGGCAGGCGGATCCCTCTGAGTTCAAGGGCAGCCTGGTCTACAGTCAAGCCCCAGGACAGCCAAGGTTACACAGAGAAACCCTGTCTTCAAAAACAAAAACAAAAACAAAACAAAACACACACACACACATCTCTGAAGATAAAGAGTAGGCAAAACAACATATTTGACATATTTTATAACGTGCTATTTTATGGGCAATTTCATTGTAAAATCATTTAAAAAGTAACAATATATACATATTCTAAAATATACAGGTGGGAGAAAGATAGGGGAGATGGAGAATGAAGGAGGGAAGGGGAAAGGAGAAGAGAAGAGGAAACAAGAATGGTAAGAAATGCAGGCAAATGGCAAATAACACCTCCAGGCAGAGCACAGGATACAGTACGAGTCAGAAAGACAACAAGAGGCAACTAATGGACACACAGGAGGGGAGCTATGCTGAGAAAAAGAGCATAAAGAAACACAGCTGTAGGGCTCCAACACACACTACTTCATATGGACAGTTTAAAATAAGCAAACTCTCACCCACAAAAAGACATTTAGTGACGACCAGTGACCTTCGCATTAAATCTTCCATGAGGCAACTCTGCAGTCTGTACTGCCTTGACTGCACCTCAGAAGAGGCTGTTCTCATTGCCAATGTACACCCCTCCCAAAAGACAAGCATTTTAACAACCCCTTAACTGCTAGAGAACACTGACTTATGAAAGCAAAGGTCTTATTTTGTGACATGGGCGTATGCGTGCGTAATATATCTTTCTCTTGTAAATGAAAACTATAAAAGTTTGATATCCATAGTTTAACCAAAAGAAAACAAAATTATCAAAATAAATGCAGACATTTTAAAGTTCTTAGTAGGTGCTCTCGGCCTTTGACAGAGACCACTTCCAAGAGTAGGCCTAAGGACTCCTGCTTGGTTGAAACAGGAAGACTACCTAGACATAATTTAACCTTTCAGACAGGCCTTTTTTCTTTCTTTCTTTCTTTCTTTCAAGATTTATTTATTTATTATATGTAAGTACACTATAGCTGTCTTCAGACATACCAGAGGGAGTCAGATCTTGTTACGGATGGTTGTGAGCCACCATGTGGTTGCTGGGAATTGAACTCAGGACCTTCAGAAGAACAGTCAGTGCTCTTAACCACTGAGCCATCTCTCCAGCCCCCAGACAGGCCTTTCTTCTTGTCATAAATCCTCTGCTACAATCCAGTTCATGCTGCTACCAAAACATCTAGCTAAATACATACTCATGTATTTCCATACTGTGCACGTAAGTAATAAAGACTTTAGAGAGGGTAGTTTTTAAAATATGATTCCAAAAATCTACCTCACTCTTATAATTTACACATGCCTTGTTTTATGAATTTTGTGTTTAATGTATTTAAATTTTTTCAACTTTAAAAGGACAGGCATTGAAAAGAATGTCTCTTACCATGGTCCTATAGCTGGTCAGTTTCCCCATCTCAGATGACAACCAATGTTAATCAGCTTATGTGTTGCCGAGTATAATGTGGATGTACACAGGCAAATATGTGTCTAGATTATTTTATCCCTTTTGCATCACTAGTAGTATGTTATAAATGCTGATCAGACAGTATGTCTTGGAGCCTTCCCTCCTTCATATATGCTAGCCAAATGGCTGCATGTCCACGGTCACCTCTCCTGCTCCCCTCACTTCAGCTATTTGTTTAAATTAATCACTCCATTCGTTTATATCTCAAATGATATATATATTTTTTATTTTTTGTGTTTTGCCTGCATGGTACCATGGAGCCAGAAGAGGGTGGTGTCTAGTTGGAACTGAAGTTAAGTGTAGTTGTAAACCACCAGGAGAGTGTTGGGAACTGAACCCAGGTTCCAGCAAGAGCGGCAAGTGCTCTTTACTGCTGAGCCATCTCTTCAGCCCCTCAATTTACATCTTTTCAAAAAGCCTTCGAAAACCCAGTACAAACATGTATAGTCTTTCTTCTCTGAAGAGCCTTGTACACAGACTCTTGCTATATTATAACTGATTTTTATATTGTCTCTCTTCTTGTTAAAATATATACATTAAAGGCATAGGGGATTTTTATCACTGGTACCCTTTCATGCCAAATGTACCTAGTCATTTAATAAATGTCTAAATAAACATCAACATGCTTTATGATAAAATATGGTTTACAACTGCAAGCGTCAACATTTCCTTTCAGAGCGCAATCATGAGATCACACACATGAACAGAGCCAAATGAGCATAGGAGAGAAAACAACTCAGGTGTTTCTTCTCAAATTCTACAATTTGCCTAAAATTATGTGCAGCTGAACAACTGTTTGGCCCTATTGGCATCATAGAGCAAGAAGCTGCAAATGATGGGGTCGACTAAAGATCTAACCATAAAATATAGTTAACTCCAAATAAGTGCATCCAGCAAACTACAGGCAAAGGATGAATAGAGATAATAATCAATTTCAAATTCAAAATTTCATTTTCGCAAAGAGTTTCAAATTCCTGTCACTTAAAAAAAGGCTGGTTATCATTTTCTGCTGATTAGCTAAGAGAGGCACAAATAAGCAACTTTTAAAAAGGGGAAAGAAAAAGGCCTCAAGAAGGATGAGATGCTTTGAGGAGGTCATGCCACCTGCAGGACACTAACCTGCAAGCAATTAGAAAGCTTCAGAAATGCTAATCTAAAAGGCAAGAGATAAACTATCTTTAGAACAGCTTTCCTCATATAAAATCATTTGGCTCTTAAAATCTCAGCTATTGATTCAAAAGGGCTCATTTCTATAGGTAGGCCTTAATTCTGTTTGTAAAATAACATAATTCATTCAAAGTCTGGTAAAATTGTGTACTAGAACTTTCACCACTGTGATCATTACTATACATACAAATTAATATGTCAAACTCCAAACCAGCAATTTGTACCAAAATAACTAAATACCCACTACTACTACTACAAAAAAAAAAAAGCCTAATAGCTCTTTTGTCTCAGTGACACTAATTTTCTCTTTCTAGTCAATTTCATGAGGCAGAAGACGCATCTGTGAGATCCATATGCTTTGCTCTCGACATGAAGGAGGGCAATTTCTACTACTGCAGATACTAAAATAGATCAAATAATTATGGGAAATCTAAAAATAAATGGAAACTGTTGTTCCAAAATGATTTTATTGTAACCATTTAATACAGTACTACACTAAAGCAACCTACTTCAATATTACTGAGTGTGATGGTTTGTATATGCTTGTCCCAGGGAGTGGCACTATTAGAAGGTGTGGCCTTGTTGGAGGAAGTGTGTTACTGTAGGGTTGGGTTTAGAGATCTACATGCCCAGTCTGTTCCTGGTTTCCTTTGGATAAAGGTGTAGAACCCTCAGCCCCTCCTGCACCATGCCTGCCTGGATGTTGCCATGCTTCTGCCTTGATGACAATGGACTAAACCTCTGAACCTGTAAGCCAGCCCCAAGTAAATGTCTTTTATAAAACTCGCATTGGTCATTGGTGTCTGTTCACAGCAGTAAAACCCAAACTAATACAGAAGTTGGTACCAGGAGTGGGGTATTGCTGTGATAGGCCTGACCATGCTTTTGTTTGGAAGAATGTGGGTTTTAGAACTTTGGATTTGGAAAGTCATGGAATGCTTTAAGTGGGGCATAGTAGGCCAGCCTGTAGGAATATGGAAGACAGTGGTATTGAGGGTCATTTGAACTGTGTAGGCCTGATGACCCAAAAGGTTTCACTGGAGAAGAACTTTCATATGTGGTTGAGAGACTGTTTTTGTGATGTTTTGGTGAAAAACATGGCTGCTTTTTGCCATTTTCTGAAGAGACTGCCTAAGGCTAAGGAAAAGAGATGTATATTAATTGTATTGACAAAGGAAGTCTCAAAAAAGCCCAACAGAGACTTTGTTCTCTGATTAAGTCTGATGAAGAGCGTTTTGAACAAACATAGCAAGCTGAGAAAGGAAACATACAAAATATATAGTTTGAGCATTAAAGGGACACCAGGAAGTGAAATGGAGCTGAATTCAAGGATATTAAATTAAGGAAGTAGTGACTTTGAGGCAAGATTCCTCCCAGCTAAATTTAGGTTCAGGCGTGGTAGTACAAGCCTTTAATCCCAGGAGACAAAGATAAGCAGATCTCTAAATTCGAGGCCAGCCTAGAACAGAGCAAATTCTAGATGAAGAAAAACTTAAATCCAGGTTTGGTGGATCACACCTTTAATCCCAGTGCTTAGGAGACAGGCATGCAGATCTCTGAATTCAAAGTCAGTCTATGGAGCAAGATCCAGGACAGCCAAGCTTAGGCAGTGAAGGAGTTGGAATAAAGGAAGCTAGTGATAAGGTAATAGAACAAGGGGGCCAATGTTCCAGCTCCTGCAAACAGCAGAACTCAGCAGCTTAGGCCATGTGTCTCTGGCTTTATATTCAAGAGGAGAAGGAGACTATTGGGACAATTGATGCTGGTTAGCTGGAGCTAAGAAATTAGTGGTGATTAAGAAAAGACCAGCATCACTTAGGTGATATTTTCTGGGAAGTGTTTCCTGAGAGCACAAAGAAGCTGTGTTCCAGAGATAGCCAAGGTTGTACCTCATGCTGCAGCTGTACTTGGTAATGTGTAAGAATAATCCAGGTGGTACTGGTTTTGAAGGCATGAAGGCATAATGAAGAACAGCTGAGGTTTGGCACTGTGAGAGGCCATGGAAGGCCATTGGTGAAAGTGCAGCCTCAGTTGTAGTTGACAGCAAAGGACTGAAGGGGTCATACAAAGGAGTTGAGGCTTGATACTATGAAGACAGCCTATGAGAGGCTTTGGTGAAGCATAGATGCAGTAGAAGACCCTAGCATATTGGAGGTGCCAGTACCATGGGATGACCACCAAGAACAGCAGTGGCAGTGGAATGGATCAACTTGAACTTAGAGTGCTACAGAGGGCAGAGCTGGAGAAGTGACACCAGCCCTTTGGAGATGCACAGAAGATCATGTGTGGAACTCAGACACTGGAACAAGAAGCTGTGAAGCTGAAGTTGACTTGGGGACCCCAAGATGTTAAAGATGCCAGAGACCCAGGATGCCTGCCAGGAAAGCTGCTAACAGGAAGTGGAACCAGCCCAGGAGAAAGAACCTTGTTGCAGTCAACAAAGACGAAAAGCGAGTTGAAGATCTGAAGACTGCTTTGCCATCAGACATGGAGATGCAGAGTTTGGAGACTGCCCAGCTGGTTTCCTGTCTTGCTTTTGGGATTACAGTTAAGTGATTGGATGAATCTCAGAAGAGACTTTGAACTTTGGACTTTTAACACTGTTGAGAATACTATAGACTGTGGGGACTTTTGAAGTTGGACTAAATGTATTTTGCATTATGCTATGTTTAGGTATGGCCCTCATAGACTCATGTTTGAACAAGCCTATGGGGACCAGAGAGTGGAATGTGATGGTTTGTATATGCTTGTCCCAGGGAGTGGCACTATTAGAAGGTGTGGCCTTGTTGGAGGAAGTGTGTCACTGTAGGGTTGGGCTTAGAGATCTTCTTAGATGCCTGAAGATGCCCAGTCTGTTCCTGGTTTCCTTCGGATAAAGGTGTAGAACCCTCAGCCCCTCCTGCACCATGCCTGCCTGGATGTTGCCATGCTTCTACCTTGATGACAATGGACTAAACCTCTGAACCTGTAAGCCAGCCCCAAGTAAATGTCTTTTATAAAACTTGCATTGGTCATTGGTGTCTGTTCACAGCAGTAAAACCCAAACTAATACACTGAGTTTCAAATTATTAAACCATAGGCAATGAAAGAATTAAAATGAACTCTATTTTCATTTAAAAAAAACCTGAAGTTCATATATTTAACTATTAAGATTCTAATGCACATAAACCAACATTACCTCAGTTTATTAGCTTAGCAATTAACACTAACTTGTTAAAAAATCTCCAAGAGCATCTGAAATGCAGTGTTCCCTTTTCCTCATAACCACTGATACAAAATCAAGGTAGGAACTCTTCTACTAGAAAATATCCACAGGAAAGGATGCTCTTCAGCAATTTAAACTTCAGTTTTTAAATGTAAACAAGAGGGACATCAAACAGGCTCCCTCTATAAGGACCTATACACAGATGCAATCCTGATTTTCATTCTTTATCGACAGCTAAATCTGCTATGAACCTAAAAGTATATTAAGAATGCACTTTATCAACATGTATTATGTATATTTTATAGGAGTTATTATAATAGATATTCCAAAATTAAGAGATTCATTTAGAAATCTCAAGGAAAATATATCATCAGGGGGAAATTGCTGACAGCTGTCTAATTTGTTATCTCTTTCTACTGCTGGTCATGAATGAAATTCTAGATTCTACTACGCAGAACAAATGAAGCAATTAATGAAAGCATTCAAATTAGAACAGAGGGGGTGGGGGGCGGTGAAAGAGGAGGTAGATCCTGTTAAACCCAGTGAGAAAACAAAATAACACCAGAATGTACATGCAACTGATTATAATAGATCAAGCAGGTCACTGACTGTTCAGAGGCACGCCAAAGCACAGGTACTCACACCCAGGGACTCAGGACCTACAGAACAGGTGGATCCGCAAAATTCTCCACAGGAAGGAAACTAGATAGTTTTCAGTTTAATTATTCATCAGGCCAGTCTTTCACTTCACCCAGAGGTAAAACCTCAGTGCCTCTTTTTAAATCAGCTTTGGCAACTCTGCAAGACGCTGTTTCTTTCCAGAAAAGCGAAATCTGGCATGCCCATCACAGGGCGCGAAGAGAAATCATCTCCTTGCACGTAAAGGGGGGTCCGGGAAGGGCAGGGATTGGGGAGAGGGACGGGGCTGGCTCTCTGGGGGTCAGAATTCGGGGTCCTGGGTCTGGGTGGGGGACGAGGGGTCACGGAGGCGAGGATGCCTTGCCCATCACGAAGCAGGAGACTTCAAGTGCCAGGAGGGCTCCAACCCGGAGAGTTCCAGCTGAGCCTGAGAGGAGCCCGGGAGGTGCGGGCGCGCAGGTGAGGGAGGGCCGTACCTGGTACTCGGGGTACTCGAACATGTAACTCATGCTGCACTTGTTCTCCTCGAAGCCGAAGAAGACATCCCATAGCCCCAGAGTCGCCAGAAACACCATGAAGACATAGAACGCCAGGTTCCAGAGGTTGACTGAGTGGAGAAACATCGTGCAGCCGAGCGCCTCAACGCCCGAAGAAGCGCCGCAGCCCAGACAGTGGGAAGGAAAGACGCCGGTGCCAAGCCGTGCCCAGCAGAGCAGCGCGCGCCTGCGCGGAGCCCGCCAGCAACCCCTCCCCTTCGCCCACCGCTCAGCGCACTTGCGCGCCTGCGCAGCCGGCCTGCGGCACCGCCCACGGAGGAGGGAGCTGTGGGCGTTTGCAGCGAGAGCGTGATTGTGCGCCTAAAAGATGGAATGAGAAAGCGGAGTGGGCTGGGCTAGAGGGCATGGAGAGAAAAGGGAGGGGGCGAGAAAGGGAAAGGGGGGCTGGAGGGGGAGAGCTGGTAGTGGACGAAGGAAGGGAGGGGGGCGATGGGAGCGCGGGACCCGGGAGGTTGGCGAGGGAAGGGCCGGATTGGTACCACATGAATTAGCTCGGGGTAAGGATAACGCCCAAGAGTCCAGAGACTTGTTAGTGATCCTGAGCTGACTGACCAAGGGAGGCAGCACATCAGAAGCTTGTCAGGTAGCTGTCAGACACCTTTTCCTGCAACAGTTTCAAACCCCATCCTGTTCAATTTTGAACCACCTCCGGCCCCAGCAATTTCGCTTCAAGCCTTCTTGGACTAGCTTGATTCCTGAGGAGACAAATGGCTTTCACCCTCCCTCTTAGACCACCGACTTGGCCCTGTAGGTAACAACACTTGAAAGCACCAGCTCATTAAAACAAAACACACGACAGTCAAAGGAAATCCTGTTCTTGGTGGAAGCCTTAATCAGACAAAATCTAAAAAACAATATAAAAATGCCCATCAACATGATGTCCCCAGTCGGTATCTGCAGGATCAGGTTGACACTGACTTGAGGTGCTCTCCAAGTCCCCCATGTCTCTGGGGATTGGTTCCACAATGATGTTAGAAGAGAATTTTGCTCAAGCTTCCACTCTTTCTCTCTCATAATTTAATTCATTTCGAAGAATTTCCATTTGTCTTTACACAAAGGAGAGGGTTTTAAAAAGCAGATTAAACCGTTGGTAATACTTGTAGCAGCTTCAAAACGCCGAAATGTTATGAGGTGTCCGTTCTTTGATTTTTGTTTGCGAAGTATCACTATGTAGCCCAAGGTGGGCTTGAACCATGGTCCTGCATCACCTGGGAGAGGCTTGGCTTAGGTTTTACCTCCTGACCAAGATGTGGTATCTGAGGTGTCCGTTCTTAAAACTGACCAGACAGCAGATGTTATAATGGTCTTTGGCACTGACTCAATTTTACTTTATTAGATTAATTTTCTAGCATATATTTTAAGGAAAGCTGGATATGATACATGAAATCAAAGGATTTCAAGACTGAAAAAGAAGCTTATTGTTTATCTTGTACAAAACCCTGCTATTCACATCAAGATGCTATTCACATCACAATCCAAAGGTAAAAGGATAACAAACTGTTTGACCCTACATAGAAACACTTGCGTATCTAAGCAAATACACCTAGCTACAAGATATGGACTACTTATAAAGAGTGGAGTGGGGAAATAGACTGTAAGCTGCTTTGAGATATGGAGGTAGATTTGGAAGGTCCAGGAAAGTCTGGGTAATACTGAGTAGCAGGGCAATAGCTAGCTAATAAGCATTTAAGGATGCCTTGTATATAGTGGATGTTGTGGTGTGCCCCCTTGGTATAGGAGTTATCTGTCCTATGCTGTGATGATACCCTGGCACAAACAGCTTAAGGAAGGGTTTATTTCAGCTCACAGTTCCAGCTTATAGTCCATTGTGGCCAGGTACTTATGACAGCAGAACCTGAGGCAGCAGCTCAGTTTGCATCTGTAGACAGGAAGCAAAGAGAGATGCATGCTAGGGCTCGGCTCCCTTTTTTTCATTTTTATCTGGTTTGGAAGTTAGGGTGAGTTTTTTCCATTTTAGTTAACTTAATCTAGAAAATCACTCCCAGACATATCTAAAGATTTGTCTTCAAGGTCTTTGTAAATTCCATCCAGTTGACAAAATTAACCTTCACAACTCTACCCATTGTCAACTTGACAGTTAGTGTTACTATTAAATAATTACCTTTCACCTTCTAGGATCATAGTCATCTCATGAGACAGAAGCATTTAGTAGAACTTCAAAAGTCCTCATATGTTGCAACATATTTCCTATCCTTTCACATTGAGGCAGTGAGAGGCCAGTGATTGGAGGGGAGAGAGGAGGAGGAACTAAGGGAAGTGGGGTGGAGAGAGAGAGAGAGAGAGAGGGAGGTCCAGACGAGCAGAGCAGAGCAGTAGACGCGGATATCCAAATGGCTTCAGACGTATTTCTGGTGTTTTGGAGATGTTAGAAAAATTGAGATAAGTCTTTATCATTGTAAATTGGCATTATGTAATTGGGAGTTTTATATACATAAATATATTTGGTTAACTATTCAAGTTTAAGAGTCATGCTTTACCGGATACTTGGAAGGAGAGGTGCAGAGGCCTGGTGGGGCAATACTCTTTCTTATTAATAACCACTACACTCATAATCTTTGATTGTCCCAATACTAGTAAAAAAGTGTCTTTTCTGAGACTAAGGCAATCTCTTAACTGTGAGCCCCTATAACAACAGAAAATTCATTACATAGTTCCAAAATATTGTGGCAAAGGGTGAACATTCTCATTCCAAAAGGCAGAAATTAGGAAAGATGAGACCAAAGTTCAGCAAAGCAAACATAACATTCTGCAACTCCATGTCAGGCATCAAGAGCTCATGATGAAATTATCTGGGCTCTAACAGCCTTAGGTTTTCCTGACCCCTCTTTCTCTGCTGTCTGAAGGACACCACGTCTCTCTTTAAATGAAAGTTTTCTTAGTTTTTTTGTATGAATGTTTTGCCTGCATATATACAAGTGACACACACACACACACACACATATATTCGCATATGTGTATATGTATATGTAATGCCCACAGATAATAGAAGACATTGGATCCCCCCTGGAAGTGGAGTTCCCCTGGAGTTATAGACAGTTTTGAACTGTCACAGAGGTGCTAGGGACCAACTCAGGTTCTCTGTAAGAGAAGCAAGTGCTCTTAAGCAAGTCATCTCTCCAGCCTCACAGTTTGTCTCTTGAGTCAGCTCCACACCATGCATGCATCCTTAGCAGACATCACATAATTCTGCCATCTCCAACATCCTGGGGTCTCCACTGCAAGCTGGGTTTTACTTTCATAGCTTCAGACAGTAGCCTCTCAAGGAATCCAGTCCTGTCATATTGCCTATGCTCAGTTGTTCTCTGAAACTATGGTATAAGATTCCATGATTTCCTTAATCTTCCATCTTACATGCCTGCCTAACTAGTACCATATAGATAACACTTCTAAGTTCTACTGCCAGCTCAGGATGGAGACTTGTCTCCTTGGACTTGCTACAGCAGCCTATACTTGCTAACCATGGGCAAATACTTCCTTAGGCAGGCACTTTCCAGAAGCATGGCACTCCTCCAGCAGCATTCTCAGCTTACTCTTTCTGCTTTCAAATGAAATTGTATTTTCAAAAGCTGTAGCCTTTGATGGGTGAGGTCTTGCCCTCGTGGCATTTTTTCTGTTGTCCCAGTGAAGAGCAGACTATTTCTCTTGAACAACTAAACTTGCTTTTAATGTGTGCATTAACTGCAATTTAAAATTACCCAATCTCTTTTTCTTAACAAACTATACACTTAAAAAAGAAAAATTTCTGCCCACCTGTTTCTCTTTCTTTAACTGTAGACTTAGACAAATGTGATGACCAAAAGCAATTCCACAGGCTAAATGCTAGTCTTGAAATTTCCTCTGCCATACACACCAATTATTTTGTTTGTTTGTTTGTTTTATGCTGCTTTGTTGTTAGTGGTGGTGGCTTGGGTTACTGATTTGAGACAAGATCTCACTGGGAAGCGCTGACTGGCTGGAACTCTATGTGTAGATCAGGCCAGTCTTGAACTTATAGAACTTTATCTGCCTTTGCCTTCCAGGTGCTGTGATTGAAGGCGTGTCCTACCATGCCTGACTAGCTAGTTATTTTTCTGTTCAGCTTCACTTAAGTCCTTGAGACATGTCCAAAATGCAGCTAGATTCTTTGCCTGAATGTAACATGAATGTTTCTACCATTGGTTCCAAGAGAGTTCTTGTGAGTTAATGAGGGAGTATGGGATCACCCATGGCTTATTTATTACAATATTGCCAAAATATTGAAATACAAATAAGATGTTCAGTCTTTGATAGTCTTAAGCATGCATACTCAATGCATCTCTCTCATTTTAATTTAGAGCTTGAATTTTTTTGCAAATGATTCATAATCCTTTGCACTAAATGGCAATTTAATGCCATACCCCAAGTGTCCTCATTTTGTGGGCTCAAAGGTCAATAGTATTATCTCCTTTAGCATAAGTATCTCTAAACACTGTATATATGTAAAACATATCTCCTTGTGAGAGCGCAGCTGGCTGCACGTGGTCATTCTCTCTCCATGTGCAGGGTGACCCCAGCATGTTGGATTAAATAAAATTCCTCTTGCTTTTTCCATCGATCCCAGTCTCCACATTGTTCACTCAGGGGTCTCCGGTAAAAGGCTCCTCAGAGTCTTACATAACCATCAACTAGGGAATTTCTTTTAAGTTCTGTTGATGAAAATATAATATGCTAAATTTTCATAATTATACCAACAAGATGAGATTATGGAAACGACTTGTTTTACATATATACAGTGTTTAGAGATACATATGCTAAAGGAGATAATACTATTGACCTTTGAGCCCACAAAATGAGGACACTTGGGGTATGGCACTAAATTGCCATTTAGTGCAAAGGATTATGAATCATTTGCAAAAAAATTCAAGCTCTAAATTAAAATGAGAGAGATGCATTGAGTATGCATGCTTAAGACTATCAAAGACTGAACATCTTATTTGTATTTCAATATTTTGGCAATATTGTAATAAATAAGCCATGGGTGATCCCATACTCCCTCATTAATTTACTCGGTTTTTTTAAGAATTTTTTCAAATTTTAGATGAGTGCCTACATGTATTTATGTTTGTGCCTTGTACCCATAGAGGTCAGAAGAAGGGGATTGGATCCCCTGGAACTAAAGTTTCAGCTGGTTTATAAGATGACACACAGGTTTGGGGAGCCAAACCTAGGTCCTCTGTAAGAGCAGCAAATGCTCTTAACTTCTAAACCACCTCTGTAGTCCCCATTCAGTATTTCTTAAACTTAATGGACATGTGAAACATTTGAAGTTTTTATTTAAAAGTGGGTTCTTATTCCAGTAGTTCTGGGATGGGACCCAAGATCATGCTGACTCACAAATACCTAGGTGATGTTAGTGATGTTGGTCAGCAGACTGAACTTTGAGTGTCAGGGAGTGTCTTGTAAACATAACCATTGGCCTAGTTAGCAAATCCAACAGAGGCCTTCCAGACCTGCCTGGTCCTTCCCTAAACCCCTCCCATCATTCCCTAAACCCATTTTCCGTGGGATTTTCTCCTGTTGGTCTCAGCCCTCCCTCACTACCATGTAATTCACTCTCTAAGAACTGCTACACAAAGGAAACTGAACCTAAAGATGATAGAGCTTACCTGTCTAGGGGCTTTCATAAATTCTGGTAGGCTACTTCCTTGATCATTCACTAAGGAATGGAACTAAAGTCAGTTGAAGTATGGTGTCACTGTAACCTCAGCACTTTGGAGATGGAAGGAGGAGGTTCATGAATTTGAGGCCAGCCTGGATTGCACAGGAGGACCATTTTGGGAGGGAGGAAGGGTAAAAAGGTATAAGTAGCAGGGGAAGCCGGCCAGTTCTGTATGTTTATTATTTGCTTCCACCTCGCCAGGGCAGTGACTCCAGGCATCGAGCACCACACCTAGGTTGTCTCTGGTCATTCTATCCTCCTTTGTCTCTCCTTTCCTCTCCTTCATTATCTCCCAGACTTCACTTTGACATCTAACCTCACTCTCCTGGACCAGTATAGTCTGGTTCTGAGCAGTGACACTGACCTATGTGAGTACTGTGGAGGAAAAGGACACAGCAGTTTCAATTACTCTCCAAAAGTGTTGAGTCTGTTTTCTGATCAACTTCTGCACGTGTTTCTAACAAATATTTCTAGATTGTTCTATACCCTATCTCCACTCCCTTTTAGATTGTCAGCACGTAGCCCTGTCTTCAAACGTATAGAGAGAATTTTGACTTTCAGGTATGCTTTGCTTCAGCTTCTCATTCTAGGGCCCTTCCACTCTGTTCTGACTGAGTTGACATAGCTACTGAGTTTAGAGTTCTGGCAGGCTGTAAGGGAGAACATCCGTGTTGCACTCGGCTGGCTGTCGGTAGGGCAGGCTTCTTTAGTTGGGTTCTAGTTCCCACCCTCACTCCCATTTCCTTTCAGTAAATTAGTTCTTTCAAGTTTAGGTTTCTGCCCATGTCACTCTGCTGTGCACTCTTCCCTCCTCACCTTTCACTCACACTTTAGTAAACAGACACATTTTGCCTCCAACTCCAGTGACTCATTTCTTGTAAACATAACCATTGGCCTAGTTAGCAAATCCAACAGAGGCCTTCCAGACCTGCCTGGTCCTTCCCTAAACCCCTCCCATCATTCCCTAAACCCATTTTCCGTGGGATTTTCTCCTGTTGGTCTCAGCCCTCCCTCACTACCATGTAATTCACTTTTTCTCTCATCCCCTAAATGTTACCACTTTCATGGTTTTACCTCTCAGCCGCCTCTCAAGTCTTCACAGGACAGGAGTGCTCACCTCAGCACTCAAACTAGAGGAAGATTGTGAGGTCAGTCCAGCCTAGAAACACAGGGCCTCAAAAGACTGAAAACTAAAGAATTAATAATGGGGGGGGGGGGCCAGACTGGAGAGTTGGCTCAGAGGTCAAGAGCACTTGCTGTTCTTGCAGAGGCTCTGGGTTCTCTTCTCAGCACCCACATGGCAGCTGACAACCATCTATAACTTCAATTCCAGCAGATCCTACTTCACCTCCACGGCATCAGTCACACACAGACACTCAGGCAAAACACTCATACACATTAAATAAATCCAAAAAAGGAGAATAAGGTTTGTTTTTTCTTAGTCAGTCCTTAGGGACCGGACTACAGTCAGGGTTCTTTTGATTGCAAGAAACCCAGTTGTAACTCAAGTATAAAAAGATGATTTTTGGATAGATCTTGGGTTTTCAAAAGTGAAAGAAGTCAGGGCATATGACACAGGTTTTTAAACTGGGGGTGGTTGCCCCTCCTGAGGTCCTGTGACTAAATATGGGAACAGTGAAAATTTTGCAGCAGAAAAAGTTTTCTGAATGGGCAGCACCCAAAAATTTCAAAGTCAGATGCATGGCAAACACGAGGTTCCCTGGCAGTGAGGACTCTGTCCCAAGCTCGACTGCAGCAGTGGTTCGGAATGTGGTGTGCTCCCTTTCCCTCAGGCTTGCCTTCGCACCACACGGTCGTGCCTGAAGCATCATGCTCAGACTCAGGACTACTTCCTGTACATTAGGAATTGCAGCGTCTTCACTCTCCACACAAGGCTTTGTGCCCTCATCGAAACACGATGGCTTAATTATGAAAAAACACTTGTGATACTTTCCTACCATCGTTTCTCAGCATGTTAGTAGCAAATTCATACATCTTTTTGGTTGTATTGTATTTTTAAAATTTTAAAATTGCTGCTTAAATTTTGACTTGAGTTTGGTAAGAACTAATTAAATATATTTTGGCTTTGGATTAGAAGAATTTCCAAAGGTTTCTGAAATGGCCCTTCTATCCTTTTGTACGACATATTTATATGAAGTGGCCTTCGCAACATTGATGGTTATAAAATCAAAATACCTATCAACTCTGAAAAGGCTGAAGAAACTCTGTTTTACAGTTTAAAGTAACCAAGATTTAATTTTTATGTAAAAAGAAGCAAGTATATCCATCTCGTGTATGCAAATTTGTTTTTGTCATTATAAATAACAAAATTATATATATAATTTTAAAATAAATATATGGTTTATTGTCAATAAACATTTGATTGGAATACCTATTTATATTTACCTATATACTTGGGATAGTGTGAAATTTTCTTGTGCATAAAGAGGTTTGGAATGAAAAAAAAGGACTAAGAAACCTTGTAACACAAGATATGCACAGCATTCTCATGGCCATTGCCCCATCTTAATATAACTGATCTTTTAGCCAGCAACCACTAATTATAAGTTAAAACTCCTCTCTCGTCAAGCTACTTGACATTTGTGTTTTGAGAAGAAATTGGACCAAAGTGTATCAAACTCTGGACAATGTTACATGACATTGTCATCTACAAAGTTCACTTTTGAAAACTGTAATTAAGTGCATGATTTTGTGTTGAGGCATATTCGTGACTATCCTCATGTGTAACCCCCAGGCCATGGGTTATACACACTTAACTAATCATTCTTTTGAGTTAGTCCTTACTATGAAAGACTTAATAAGGATTTAGAGTGTATAGGAACAGGAAGATGAATTGAAGCTAGAACACAGTAGAGAACGGGATTAGAGATTTATGCAATAAGTCATGGAACCATTCAGAGTTAATAGTCTTGTTTCAGTGTCTGTCTGGACTGGACAGCATAGGATCTCCAATATAGACCAACCAGAAGTTGTAAACTTAGTCCAAATAGAAGGGATGAGGAAGGATGGGGGTTGAAAATTTTTTTTAATTGCATTTATTTCTTTGACATGAGGGGCAAGCATGTGTCACAGATGTATATGGCAGTCTAAGGACAACTGTAGAGTTATTAGAGGTCAACTTACACTAGTCATTCTCTCTTTCACTATGTGACTTCCTAGGGAATCAAACTTAGGTTGCCAACCTTGGCAACAAACAACTTTGTCCACTGAGCCATCTTGGTGATCTAGAAAGAAAAGATCTTGTTGCTCTGTAGTGAAGAACAGCAATACCTGGATAAATACTGAGAAATAGTTTGGTGAAATAATATAGAAAGACCCCCAAGATATATTATTAGTGGAAAAACAAGGTATAAAAATACATATAGAGGTCACTTCTATCGAACCTGAAAAGATTATTTCAAACATCTGCCAGCTGAGAGTTACTGTCGCTCCACACCCTTGGAGCTGCATTTGTGGCCTGTTGTCTGAATGCCAAAAAAGAAGAACATGTCTGCCTACCAGGTTTTCTGTAAGGAGAACCGGGTAACCATTGTGGCTGACCATCCAGGTATAGATTCTGGGGAACTTGGTAAAAAATTGGCTGAAGTATGGAAGCAGTTTCCAGAAAAAGACAAATTGATCTGGACGCAAAAGGCTCAGTATCTGCAGCACAAACAGAACAAAGCTGAAGCCACAACTGTGAAAAGAAAAGCATCCAGTGCAGAAGGTTCCGTGAAAGTCAGAGCTTCTTCTGTGGGAATACTGTCACCCCAAAAGAAGTCCCCACCCACCACAATGCCTTTGCCAGCCCCCCCACACACACACACACACACCAGCCAAAGCCCCTGAAACAGAGCCCACTGATGTCGTTGCTCACCTCCAGGTGTTGGGAGAGTCCCTCAGCCTCATTGGACACCGCCTGCAGGAGACAGAGTGCATGGTAGCAGTGTCTGGAATCCTGTCAGTGCTCCTGGATTCCATTATCTGTGCTCTTGGCCCTTGGCATGCCTGACCACACAACTACCTGAACTGAATGACTGTCCTAAACAGGTTTTGTCGAACACACTGGACAACACTGCATACATCTTGCCTAAACTGTGACCGCCAAGAAGCCTGGGAGGGAAAACTGTCTACCCCTTCCCTAGTTTATGTATATATGACTGTTCCAGATCCTCCACTGACCTCTGGGTGTAGGTTTTAAATGTTTATATCCATATAGATGTATATAATGTACAGTATATACATAGGATTATATTACTTTGCTTTTAATAATTTTGTGAAATGACAAAGGTTTAGCTAAAAAGGAAGCTTTGGCATGAATGTGGGCTTAGAATTATTTTTTTGTGTGTGAAAAAAATCTGTCTTAAAAATCAGTGTAATTTGGGGACTAGGAGCTTATTCTGGGTTCCATGTGTATGTCTTTATAGACTACTAAAATGTGATTTTCTTTTTCCAAGCGTGGGTTTACTTCCAGACCCATCACTGACCGTTTCCCTTACCTGTCTTATAATCAGAAATGTAGTAAAGATCATGGGAGGAGGCCAAAAAAATACATATATAAAAATATACTGTGTTTGGCCATATTCTGTGTAACAAGTAAACACAGGATAACTAAAATGTTAGTGGGATAGAGGGAATTAGATGCTGGAGGCAAGAGTAGAAATAAGGGTTCTTATAGGTTATTTTAATTTCTTTTTATTTTGAACCCCCAAATACAGCAACCAGTCAAAAGCAAAATAATTTTTTAGATTTCTAGACATTTTTTATTATTTTCTCTGGATGATTCTTTGCCTACATGTGTGCATGTGCAGCACATGTGTGTCTGGTGACTGTAGATGTCCGAAGAGGGTACCAGATCACCTGGAACTAGAGTTAGAGACAGATGTGAACCAAAGGAAAGCTAGGAACCAAATTGGGGTCCTCTGATAGACTAACAATACTTTTAACCATTAAGCCATCTCTCCATCCACAAGAACAAAATAATTTAAACACAATCACATAATATAAAAGTTAATTGAGACGATTAACACAACTCCATAAAACTTATAGCTAAAGTGTATCTCTTCCCCCAAATATATTTAACTCAAATAATTTTAGACACAGGACTATATATCATCAGTATATTAGTGAGATACAGGCTAAAGACAAAAGGAAAAAATTTTAATTTCAAGGTTTATTGTACATGGTAATACATGTTATTATTTGGGGATTATTTGTTTTATACTATAGGACAAAACAAATGCAATAAACTGGTACTGAAAATTAATACTTTTAGTGCAAAAGAATAAAGAAACAATAAAAATGCAAAGGAATAAAAAAAAAAGGTGATGTAGCCCACACCTGACATGTAAAGAACAGACCACCAAACCAAGAACAGCATAAAAGAACATATTAAACAATTATTTTTTAAATGTGTCTGTTTTTATATACTTACCATTTTTATTTAATCCAAAATTGATATTTTTATAATAATTTTAACATATCTCAATATATTTTACTTTCGAAAAAAGATAACAATAACCCATTGCAGAGAATATATTGAAAACATTTTTTAAAATAGGACAAAGCAGAAGAAATCTGGAGAGCTATTGACTCAGTATATCACTGTGACACCAGGGGAAAGGAATTAGATATGGCTCCATGAACGAGCTGTAGAAGAACTGCAGTGTCATACATGCAAATAGGAAAACCAGAGGGGAGAGGTGTTTCATGGGAAAGGTGTATTCTGCTTTGTGCCTGATTTTAATTGGACATATCTAGAAGGTAATGAGTCTCACAAGAGCAAAGAGTCCTCAGAATCTATGGCTAAGCTTCAGTAGAGCTTCTGTGTGGGACTTGAAGCTTTACGGGTCAGCTAATACAGTAAGAGTTTAGACTGAGAACATGATAGAAGGTGACAGAGAGGTAAGAGGAAAAGGAGAGTACTGGTTCATGAACTGGGAAATCATAGCTCACCCTCAGTATTGGAGACCACAAAGAATGAGGAACTGAGACACACCAAACACAGTCAGTGGCACAAAAGACAATAGTCTGGTAATCACCCCTGGGAATGATCCACAAGACTTATCAGACCTCAGTTTTGTGATATAGAAAACATTTGAAGATCTAATGAAGCAAAGCAGTGGCGGTGCATGCCTTTAATCCCAGCACTTGGGAGGCAGAGGCAGAGGCAGGCAGATTTCTGAGTTTGAGGCCAACCTGGTCTACAGAGTGAGTTCCAGAACAGCTGGGTTATGCAGAGAAACCCTGTTTCAAAAACAACGACAACAGCAAAAACCCAAACAACAACATAAAAAGATCTAATGATAGTGTACAATACTACATTTACGCTGTGGAAATACTATGCAGTTATTAAAAGGATGTTTTTAAGTATTTGATAATGGACAATGCTATAAGAAAAAAGGTTAGAAACAAAATTAGTATAGCATGTTTTTAACTCTGAAAAATTCATAAAAATCTTCAAAGACTATAAGAAAAGGATAACATTGTTCACTTCTAGGTAGTGGCAGAGGTGGGGGATGAATATTTGTTTCAGGTTTAATTTTATCTTTCCCTACCTTCTAAAATTATTAATTTCTTTTCATAAAAACAAGTTTAGGACTAGGAATGTGGACTAATTGTAGAGCACTTGCCCAGCATATTTAAGTCTCTGGGTTTGATTCTCAAGAAAAACAAAATAAGCAAAAATCTCTTTTATCACCATTATCAACATAACTAATTCATATTATCAAATACATTAAAATTAGTTTATATGTACTTATTGTCATGTTCTCTGTAATGTATTGTATCACATTAGAAGTTTGTAACTATATGTGTTTTGCAATGCATTAAAATCTCTTTAAATGTGCTGGTACTTCATCAAACAATCTGGTTGACATTTGAGAGGTGAATTTCCCAGTATAAACTGGCTAGCTGCCAGTCACTTTGGGCATTATCTCAATTTTAATTTGTTACTCTGGCAACAAGCCAAATCAAACAAAAAAAAAACAGTTTAGAGGGGTGAGAAATTCTTTTAACTCGCAATTCTAGGTCAGTCTGTAGCTGCTTGTATTCTAATTCGAACTGGGTGTGTGTGTGGGGGGGGTAGGTTTCCTGGCCTTGGGACCTCAAGGAAGGGGAGAGAGGAGATGTCATGCCTTAAGAGTGTGCAGGACTGAGGTTGCCTTCATGTCTTAGTAGTGTGTGCAGGGGAGGAGAGAAGACAGCGACCATGACAGGGTAAAGAATGTGCAGGAGGGCCAACCAGAACCTCCATGTAAAGGCTACAAGAGAATGCAACCCAGAGGGCTTCTAATTGGAGTTAAGAGCAGCCAAGACGGAACATAGAAATTAGTAAGTAGTAACTTGGAATTATCGGTGGGAGGTAGATTCTAACAGCATGGAGTTTAGGCAGTTGCCCAGCTATTGTGCTGCCTAAGGCATATAAAAATATAAAGGCAAAGGGTGTGTCTTTCAGGAAATAAAGAGTCTAAGATGGGTAGTAACCCTGTGCTGGGATTTACTAAAATATTATTACTACATCAGTCCGTCGTTGTGGCAAAGTCAAGTGGCAAAAGCCTGGAGCAGCCAGTTACATCCACAGTCAAGAGCAGAGAGAATGGGGAATGATGGATGGATCCGCAGTGAAGCGCACTGGCTACTCTTCCGAAGGACCTAGGCATGATACCCAACATCACACAGTGGGTCACATCCTTCTTTAACTCAATCCTACAGAATCTGATGCCCTCTTTGGCATCCTTGGGCACTGTACGCATGTGCATAGACATACATGCCAGCAAGACAGTTACAGCTACAAAACAAAAAAAGAAAGAAAAACTTTTTAAAAGCCAAGAGAAATGAATTATCACATGCATGCCTATCCTCAACTTTGTCTCTCGACTCTTATATAGTTCTCAAATCAAACCCAGGGAGTGGTGAGGTCCTCCCTCTGCAGTTAATCCAATGGAGCAACTCACTAAGGCATGAAACACCATCCGACCTTATCTAGACTTCCTCTTTGAGACTCTCTTCCTGGGTGGTTCTAGCCTACACTAAGTTGACAAAGTGGTCAAAGTAAGCACCACAGGCATCTTTCTTATACTTGGCTAGGGACATGGCAGACAACAACAAACACATTGGTGCAGTATTAGTGTCATAATAGCCACCCACCTTGTACCCTCCAAGTGGAGTTCATTTTCTTTCTTTTTTTTTAATTTTATTTTATTTTCTAAGTTTTTTTTATTTACATTCAAAATCATTTCCCTTTTCCCGTTTCCTCCCTCCCCGAAAGTCCCATAAGCCCCCTTCCCTCCCTCTTTTCCCCATTCAACCCCCTTTCGCTTCTCTGTCCTGGCATTCCCCTACATCCAGTCTTTCCAGGACCAGGGGTCTCTCCTTCCATCTTCTTGGAAGTCTATTGATATGCGAATTGTGTCTAAGGTATTCTGAGATTCTGGGTTAATATCCCCTTATCAGTGACTGCATACCATGTGTGTTCTTTTGTGATTGGGTTACCTCACTAAGGATGATATTTTCAAGTTCTGACCATTTGCCTAGGAATTTCGTGAATTCATTGTTTTTAATTGCAGAGTAGTATTCCATTGTGCAAATATACCACATCTTCTGAATCCATTCCTCCGTTGAGGGACATCTGGGTTCTTTCCAGCTTCTGGCTATTATAAATAAGGCTGCTATGAACATAGTGGAGCATGTGTCCTTATTGCATGCAGGTAAAGCCTCTGGGTATATGCCCAGGAGTGGTATAGCCGGATCCTCCGGGAGTGTCATGCCCAGTTTTCTGAGAAACCGCCAGACTGCTTTCCAGAGTGGTTGTACCAGCTTGCAATTCCACCAGCAGTGGAGGAGTGTTCCTCTTTCGTGGAGTTCATTTTCATTCATCTTAATTGAATCCTGTGGTTGTTCTTTCAAAAAGGTACTCTGGGCAAAGCATACTAGAATATTGATGTCTGACAATTGGGCTGAAGAGATGGCTCAGTTGAGAAAGGGCTTTCCATGCAAACGTGAAGACCTGAGGTAGATCGCTAGCATCCATATAAAAAGGCAGACAAAGATGTGCACTAATAATCTCAGCTCTAGGAAGGCAGGGATAGGTGGGTCCCTGATGCTCATTGGCCTGCCAGCCTAGCTAAATTGGTAGCTCTGGGATCAGTGAGAAACCTTGCCTCAAAAAAGGAAATGGAGAATAATTGAGAAATACATCCAACATCAGGCTTTTGCCTCATCGAGCAGTTGTTTTCACACACATACACACACACACACACACACACACACACACACACACACACACACACACACACACGCAGCGCATCTTTATTTTGCCTGTGGTTTACAATGCTGTAGTTGACAGTAGTGTAAATAGTTCATTACCCTCAGGGCTTTGAGGCTAGCTCTCTATTGTTTTCTGGCATCTGCTGCTGATGACTGAGAAGCTTGTCATTTCTTTGGGGGGGAAAAAACCCACCTTTTTTCTCCTGTCATTTAAAAGATTTTTCTCCTTTCTTGGCATTCTATAATTTTCAGTATAATGTCTAGAGGCATGGCTCCATTTTCTTTGTTCTCCTTGGGATTTAGAATGTTTTTCAGATGTACAGATTCGCCTTTCTTTTTCCTAATTCTGGTAACGTATTGACCATTATCACTTCAAATACTCTCTTATTTAAATATTCTTGCGCTTCTTTAATGCTGTTAGATTTATGCTGGAGCTCCTCCCTCTATCCTCCACATCAGTCAGCCTCTTAGGTCTTCTTACTTCTCTATATTATGCTTTCAATGAGTTGCTTAAATCTGTCTTCCGATTTGTTCTCTTAATGGTGCTTGCTGTTTATTCCATCAAGTGAAAAAGCTTATTTTTTTATTTTTATGTTTAGAATGCCTATTTCTTAAATCCCATGTTGTTTCTTTTTGTTGTTAATTCTGGTATTTTCGTACAATATGTTTTTATCGCATTCATCCCTCTTCCTCCACCTCCTCCCAGAGGCACACACCCTTCCCTACCCACTCAACCTTGTTGTCTTTTTCCCCAGTCCATGAGTCCAGTACAAGCTACCCATATACTCTTGGGTGTGTGGCCAACCACTGGAGCATAGTCCACCTACCAGAGGCTGCACCCTTAAAGAAAACTGACTCTCCTTGTCCCAGAAGCAATCAATTGCCAGGAGCTCCTCAGCTACGGTGGGACATTGTGAACATACCCTCTTTTTTTATTTGGTTGGCTTGAGCTTGTGCAGTTCTTACGCATGCTATTATAATTTTATGAATTCATTTGTGCAACTGCCCTGCTGTGTCCATAAAACATTGTTTCCTTGCTGTCTCCCATCATCTATGGGCTCTTAAAATCTTCCCACACCTCTTCTATGATGAACCCAGAGTCTTGGAAGGAGGAGGTATGATATAATTGTCCCATTCGGGAATGAGTATTCCAAGGTCTCTTATTCTTAGCATCTTGACCTGTTGTGAGGCTCTGTGTCAATCACCATCTACTGCAGAGAGAAGTTTCTCTGATGATGGTCGAGAGATGTAGTAATCTATGGATGTAACAATAAGCCATTAGGAGTCCATTTAACATAATGGCAATTTAGCCGAATAATAGTAGTGGGTTCTCTCCTAAAGCCTATGACCTATCTAGCCACAAGTTCTGGTCCCTACAATGGTTCCAGATATAGGCTTCATTTTGTGAAGTGGACCTTAGATCCAATCTGAAGCTGGTTACTCCTGTGACTTTTTTTTTAATTGGATATTTTCTTTATTTATATTTCAAATGTTATTCCCTTTCCCGGTCCCCCTGCCCCCCACACCTTCCAGGAAACTCACTATCCCATCCTCCCTTCCCCTGCTTCTATGAGGTTGTTCCTCCACCCACCCCACTCCCACCTCCCGCATTCAATTCCCCTACTCTGGGGCATCTATCAAGCCTTTATAGGACAAAGGACCTCTCCTTCCATTGATGCCTGACAAGGCAATCATCTGCTGCATATCCAGCTGGAGCCATGTGTACTCTTTGGTTGATAGCTTGAGTCCCTGGGAGCTCTGGGGGGTCTGGTTCGTTGATATTGTTGTTGTTCTTATGAGGTTGCAAACCCCTTCAGTTCTTTCTCTAACTCCTCCATTGAGGACCCCGTGCTCAGTTCAATGGTTGGCTGCAAGAATCCACCTCTGTATTTGCAAGGCTCTGGCAGGGCCTCTCTGGAGACAGCTATATCAGGCACCTTTCAGCAAGCATTTCTTGGCACCCACAATAGTGTCAGGGTTTGGTGACTGTATATGGGATGAATCCCCAGGTGGGACAGTCTCTGGATAACCTTTCCTTCAGTCTCTGCTCTACACTTTATCTCCATATTTACTCCTGTGAGTATTTTGTTCACCTCAGAAGAACTGAAGCACTCACACTTTGGTCTTCCTTCTTCTTGAGCTCCATGTGGTATGTGAATTGTATCTTGGGTATTCTGAGCTTTTGGGCTTAGATATTCACTTATCAGTGGGTGCATAGCATGTGTGTTCTCTTGTGATTGAGTTACCTCACTCAGGATGATATTTTCTAGTTCCATCCATTGGCTTAAGAATTTCATAAATTCATCACTTTTAATAGCTGAGTAGTACTCCATTGTGTAAATATACAACATTTTCTCTATCTATTCCTCTATTGAAGGAAATCTGGGTTGTTTCCAGCTTCTGGCTATTATAAATAAGGCTTCTATGAACACAGTGGAGCATGTGTCCTTATTACATGCTGGAGAATCCTCTGGGTATGTGTCCAGGAGTGGAATAGCAGGGTCCTCAGGTATTACTATGTTCAATTATCTGAGGAGCCGCCAAGCTGAGTTCCAGAATGGTTGTACCAACTTGCAATTCCACCAGCAATGGAGGAGTGTTCCTCTTTCTCCACAATCTTGCCAGCATCTGCTGTCACATGAGTTTTTGATTTTAGCCATTCTGACTAGTGTGAGGTGAAATCTCAGGGTTGTTTTGATTTGCATTTCCCTGATAACTAAGGATGTTGAACATTTCTTTAGATTCTTCGCAGCCATTCAATATTCTTCAGTTGATAATTCTTTGTTTAGCTCTATACGCCATTTTTTAATAGGGTTATTTGGTTCTCTGGAGTCTAACTTCTTGTGTTCTTTGTATATATAAGATATTAACCCTCTACTGGATGGTAAAGATCTTTTCCCAATCTGTTGGTTGCTGTTTTGTCCTATTGACAGTGTCCTTTGCCTTACAGAAGTTTTGCAGTTTTATGATATCCCATTTGTTGATTCTTGATCTTAGAGCATAAGCCATTGGTGTTCGGTTCAGGAACTTTTTCCCTGTACCCATGTGTTCAAGGCTCTTCCACACGTCCTGGATGGTTTTAGCTCCTTTGTCAAAGATCAAGTGACCATAGGTGTGTGGGTTCATTTCTGGCTCTTCAATTCTATTCCATTGATCTTCCTGCCTCTCTCTGTACCAATACCATACAGTTTTTATCACTATTGATCTGTAACATAGCTTGATATCAGGGATGGTGACTCTGCCAGAAATTCTTTTATTGTTGAGAATAGTTTTTGATATCCTGGGTTTTTTGTTATTCCAAATGAATTTGCAAATTGCTCTTTCTAACTCTATGAAGAATTGATTTGGAATTTTGATGAGAATTGCATTGAATTTGTAGATTGTTATCAGCAAGATGGCTAGTTTTACTATATTAATCCTACCAGTCCATGAGCATGGGAGATTTTTCATTCATTTCCTTCGCCTGTTTGATTGTGTTTTCCTGTAATTCTTTAAGTTATTTTTGTGTTTCCTCTTTAAGGGCTTTGACCTGTTTACCTGTGTTCTCCTGTATTTCTTTAAGGGAGTTATTTATGTCCTTCTTAAAGTCCTCTATCATTATCCTGAGATGTGAATTTTAGAACCGAATCTTGCTTTTCCAGTGTGATGGTGTATCCAGGACTTGTTATGGTGGGAGAATTGGGTTCTGATGATGCCAAGGTACCTTGGTTTCTGTTGCTTATGTTCTTATGCTTGCCTCCCACCATCTAATTATCTCTAGTGCTACCTGCCTTTGCTATATCTGACTGGAGCCTGTCCTTCCTGTGATCCTGGTTGTGTCAGAACTCCTCGGAGTCCAGCTGTCTCTGTGGTCCTGTGATTCCAGGATCCTGTGATCCTGAGGTCCTGGATGTGTCAGAGCTCCTAGGCGTCAAGCTGCCTCTGGGGCTCTGAGATCTTGGTGTGACCAAGCTCCTCGGGTCCTGGGATCTTGTGATCCTGTGATCCTAGGCATGTTAGATTGCCTATGATAGATTTCCTCTGGTTGTTATGGGACTGGCTGCAGAGTTCATGCCCAAGGTAATCCAACTCAGACTGGAAGGTACCCGGGCCACTGGTCGGGTGGGGTTCCTGTGTCCCTGGATCCTGCTGGTTTCAGTTACGTTTGTTGGTGTTGGGACAGATGTTATACACTCCTCACCTGTGATCCTGTGATCCTGGGTGTGTTAGAGCACCTGGAAGTATCTCTTCTTTTGGGTGTTACGGGACTGGCTCACTCCTATGACTTTTGTGTCACTATTAGGCCAATGGGTATATCTTGCCAGGTTGAACATTATTGTAGCTTGCAGGATTCACATCTGGGTAATATTGATGACTACTTTTCTCTTTTGGTACTAAGCATAACACTTTTCAGCACCATGAAAGTTAACAGTAATAAATGATGAAGCTTCCAGGTTAGTATTAGCTCTATTTCTCCATGTTCTATGACTTGGGTATATGGTATGTTCCATAGAAGGCCTTATGCATCAAGTTCTAGAGGGTGTCTAAGAGCATTTTCAATAGTATATAATGTTTATATGATCTATGGGACCTCACTGTGGGAACTCCAAAAGAGTAACCCATTCCTAGTACCATGAAAAAGAGGCTTTTTTGTCCCATTAAAGGGTAATTCCATTTAAATTCTTTTTTATATGTATATAGTATATATTTTAGGAAAATTTATAGTATTAGATTTCCGTATTTTCAAAAGGCTGTTAGTGTTAGTTATCCTTCCTAGGATTCTGTCCTCTGCCCTACCCTCCCATCCCACGCCCATTTAGCCTTTCCTCATCCATTATTCCATTTTCCCCATTCTGCCAACAGATTCCATCTTCTCACCTCTTTAAAAGCACACCCAAGACCTCTTACCGATTTCAAGGTGTCTATGTATATGCCAAGCGAAGCATATTTATCTGAAAATTCAAAGCTAATATCTGCTGGTGAGAGAAAATATGAGCCATTTGTCTTTCTGGGTGTGGGTTACCTTACTCAGAATGATTATTTCTAGCTCCATCCATTGACCTGTGAATTTCATTTTTTTCTTGATATCTAAATGATATTCCATTCTGTAAAAGCAACATATTTTCATTATCCACCAGTCAGTTGACGGACATCTAGGTTGTTTTCATTTCTTGGCTATTGTGACTAGAGCAGCAATGAACATGCATGAGTGAGTATCTCTGTGGTAGGTGTCTACAGAATGGGGGTGAGATCTTTATTGGCTATACGTCTGACAGAAGATTAGTACCTAGAGTATACAAAGAACTAAAAAAAATTAAATATCAAAGAAACAGCACCCAATTTACAAAAATGAGGCTAAACAGTTTTCTAAGATGAAATACAAATGGCTAAAATACATACATACATATATATATGTATATGTATATATGTATATGTATATAAAATGGTTTTCATCATTACCTTTGAGGGAAATCCAAATTAAAACTAGTTTGATATTTTATTTTACCCCAGTCAGAATGGCTAAGATCAAAACCAAAACAGGCAAATGAGGATTAATGCTGGTGGATGAGGTATGGGGAACACTTGTTCATTGTGGGTGGAAGTACCAACTGGTGCAATCCCTGTGGAAATAATTATGGAGGGCCTTCAAAAAGCAAGAAATAAATCTATCACTTAAAGGTAGTCCTGGATAGTCTTGAACTCCATCTTCATGGGTCAGTCTCTCCAGCATTTAGGTTATAGAATGAGCAACCCTGCCTGACTTCATCTGCCCTTTTTTTGAAAAATAATGTCTTGTCTTACTTTATGTACTCCAGGCTCACTTGTAAAATTTCTTCAGTTATTGAGACATATTTCCAGAGCTTGGAATGGCTTGGTTATTAGAGTGCCTGTCTAGTATGAATGAAACCCTCAGTGCATAAACTCTGAATGTGGTGCATGTCTGTAACACTAGCACTTGGAAGATAAAGGAGGTAATCCTTGGCTACAAAGTGAGTTCCTGGACCAGACTGTGTTAGAGGCCCTGTCTCAAAGCAAGCAAACAAAACAAAAACAACAAAAAAGACATTTTTCCAAAGACTATTTTATTTCTATATTACCCAGAATCACTCATTTCTCCCATGTATTTCATATAATGGCTCTCTGACATGATGTCAGATTTTCTTAAATGCTCTGCAATTTTGGTTTACAAGCTCACCTGTAGCAAGAATTGTATACTCCAGGATCCTATGTTTCCCTTGTAAAGGGTGCAAATGTGGCTAGACCAACTCATGGTGATTTATTGACTCTCGGCTTTATTAAATTTAAAAGATACTTTTACATTTATTTACTGGAGGGGAGCCTGCCACGGCATTTGTATGGAGGTCACGGGGTCAATTAGCAACACACTGTTGGGTCTGTTCCCTTTCTTCCACCACGTGGGTTGTAGAGGTCAAACTCACGCAGTCAGGCTTGGACAGCAAGCACTTTCTTTTACCCACCGTGCAATCTCGAAGGTCTTGGAGTTTTCTAATGTAAAAATGGTCTGAAAAATTGGAATTGCTTCCACGTATTTGTTCTTTGGGATGACGATTTTCGTGTTTGAGTCTGTGCATAACCACTGTGGACTCTTGAGATTCAACACTTCTTAGTTGTTTAGTTGCACTTAAACATACCTTGTTTTTATATCAAGAAGGAGTATGTAAAAGAAAAAAATAATTTCAAATTTTATGTGACTGGAATAAGAATGTAAAACTGAGGTAGAAGAACAGGTTTAATCTAAGCCAGTTGTTTGGCAATATTAACTGTAGCTCTACATATGGCTTTTTAATCCTAAGAGAGAGATCCTTTTGAGATCATTACGTAATGAGTAGTGGTGTGGTGTGGGGAGAGACTGAGTAAGGGGTTTCAGGGAACGGAATATTAAGGCTTTAAATACAAACTCTAAATACAGACTTTAAATACACACCACCCCACTCCTCACCTATTTATCTGATAATCAGCTCTCTGTTTGTATGAAAGTAGTGTGCTCAACAACTTCTCTACAGAAGGACAATAAAATACACATGAAAGGACAGATATGGAGTGGTAGGCCATGCTATCAGATGAGGATAGGGGGAGAAAATCTTACTCTGGAACACAAAACAGGGAAGAAAATAAAGCCTGAGCTGGGGAAGATAAAGTGAATGCACTCTGGCTGACTTGTCTTTGTGTGAGGGGAACTCCAAAGCTAGGAAAAGGGTACCCAGAATGGGACTGCTTGGAAGTACTGCTGGAGAAATGAACTGTAATCAATAAAAACCTGATCAATAGTGAAGACCTCATCAGCACTGTCCTGCTCTGTTGCTCCCCAATATGGCTGGTCTCCTCAGCTAATACGGATTTTTGTTTGTTTGTTTTACAGTATGTCTTTCATCAAGGCAAAAACAAAAATGGAGTTTAATTGACCATTTGTGCCAACCCTTGTAATGGAGCCTGAGATAAATGAGAGAAGCATTATTATGAAGCAACAAACCCCCAGAGTGGCTCTGTTGGTAAAATGCTTGCTACACAAACATAAATGCCCAGGTTTGAATCTCCAGGACCCATGTTATCGGGGTGGGGTGAGGTATAGTGGTAGGGCACACCTGTAATCCCTGCACTGAGGAGGCAGACATGGGAAGATTCCTGGGGCCTGGTGACCAGTCAGTCTAACTGGTTACGGTGATTCAGGTTCAATGAAAACCTTGTCTCGAGAGTAAGGTGGAGAGCAACTGAGGAAGACACCTTATGTCTCCTCTGACCTTCATACGCACATATGTACACACACTCATACACACCATAACTGCATTGCCACCTGACAAATATTAGCAATATGAACATGGAGTGAAGTGTATAACTGATACAGGAAAGTGGATCCCCAAGGAAACATTCTGTACACAGTGTTATTGTCAGGGTTGAAGCAGTGCTCATTGAATCCTCGACTGAATGAGTTCCTGGATAGACAGATGGCTGTGGTTAGAAACATGATGCAGATAGATTCCCACAATTCAAAGTACCAAGAGGCTTTGGAAACATTTTTCAGAAGATGTTTAATTCTGACAATGTTCTGAAAAGTGAGATTGGTGGTTTCTTCCCAGTCTCCTTGAATGTGACCGTCAGAGCCCCCTTCATTACAATGAATGTCCTTCTAGTGTTTGCTTCTATCAGCGTGCAGCCTGGGCTGTTGCAATTGATGAGATTGACAGAGTTCTGTGAAACTGAAATTTTGTCACTTGGTAGATTAGTGGACGCATAAGGAACATGGAATTAGAGACTTGCGTTCTAGAACTTTCTGTTCTGGTGTGTGTGTGCGTTCTCTCTTCCTCTGGGTAAACTGTATTTGATTAATTATTTCTGAAAGCCTATGGCATGTTTTAAATATATTCAAATCGGGTTATTTTATCTCATGTATCTCAGGCTAACCTTGAGTTTCAAGGGTGACCTTGAACTCATGAGCCTCTCACTTCTGAGTACTGGGGTCATAGGCCATCAAACTCAATTTTAAAAGGTCCAATTGCCAGAACCCAGGGCCTCCTGCTTGCTAGACCAGGACTCTTCAGCAGCATCCTTGGCTCCTGTGTAAGCCTTGACATGCCAATTAATGCGAATTTCCATAAGAGATCATATGATCATTTAACAGCCACCCCTCACATAAAATACTTATTAAATTTATTGGTATACCAAGCTCTCTTAGGTTTTTTTTTCCTCTCTCTCTTAGGTTTTTAAGCTTCTTTTACTTTCATTTATTTGCTGAAGCAAAAACTGTCTTCTCAACACAAAGTAGCACCCATGACACCCAGACTTAATGCTTAGGAAGGGAAAGAGAATCCTGCCCGGTGTGGAAATCAAGTTATTTCTCAAAATTCATCTTACTTAATTATGCTAGATTTAATGCTTTATTACAGGTTTTAAAAATAAGCTTTATTTCTCAACTTCTTTTAAAAAATACACTATCAATAGACTAGGTCTTAGAAACTAACATAGTTTACTCATTTACTTAAAGCATTCTCACACTCACTGCTCACACCTTCTATTCAGCAGATAATAAAAAAAAATATTTGTCTAAAATTGATTTGAAAATAAGTGAAAATGTACAGTTACAATCATAAAACCTCACCTTTTCTTTGATGCCTTAAAGCTTTAAAAGAAAACAAGAAAATGCAATTCTGGCAACTGTGTGGCTGCTGGCTTTGTTTCCATGGCAACAGAGAGGAGATCATCAAAAACAAAATAAGGATTTTCAAGCTGATTACCCGTCTCCACCCGTTCTGCCTCTGCTGCTGCACACTAAAAGGCAGCAGAACCCGGCCTTGGGAACCCACATTTGCTTCTATTTGTTTTGTCTCTCGCAGCTAAAACGAAGTAGAAAATAGGATCTTTTGGGTTATAGGTTGGTTTGCTTGTAGAGAGAGCCATCCTCCATGAGAGTGAAGTACCCTGTGGGTATAAAGCACTGTGTAGCTTACAGACTGTCCTGATGTGCTTCTGTCTGATGCATAAATTTTCAGTATCAAAATTCATATTTCTTGGGAATGCTATAAGAAAGCAATGTGAATTTATAATAAAAGGATAAAATCTTCTGACATGAAATGATTTATATAAAGAGATGAGACAGCATATAGAATGGGATAAAAAGGAGAGGCATAAAGGGGAAAACAATTGGATTTCCATTAAAATGGAAAAAAATACTATTAAAACCCCCCTTGTTCCACAGATTTATACCTACAATGGATAACAATTATGATGCCAATAATAGTAGCCACAGATATTTGGTTCTGTAGTTTTCAAGAGCTTGGTTTAGCATTGTTCTGTTATCCAGGATTGCTATGTATTTTATAGAGGCAGTATTCCTCTATTTAAAAAATTAGTTAAACCAGAGAATTTGGGGAAAGGATAACATGCATAGTAAAAAAAAAATGCTTTAATGGGACTATCATTGAAGAGGTTTTAATATCAGATGAAAATAATGAAATTCAGACACGATCCCTAGTGGGAAAGGATGAAGAACACTACCATCATTGGTTGTCTTCTGGCATCTATATTCCGCTCATGTATTATCCCTCCAAACAGTCCACGCTTGGCACAAGCCTGGCTGTATGAGATTCCTGGTCATTTTTTACACCTAAGCCCCAATAAAGGAAGTAATTGGACATGCTACACAGTTATATTGAGTTAGTCTCAATATAATTATATTGAGTTAGTCTCCTAATTTATTTAAGTAACACTCTGAATTTTAATTAAAGGTTTTCCCTAGACTTTGGAGCCTCTTGCCATGAAATGTAAAATTTGTAATATTTAAAAATATCTCAATAGTCAGGGTAACCAATGTATTATAAACAAGGCTCAATACTGACAGTTTTTGAAAAGGGCTTTGAGAATAGAATATGAGTTGAGAAAATTAGCTCAGTTAACATCAAAAGCTTTATGCCAGAACATATGGTTATGTTAAAAGGGGATTCCAACAATATGTGACGCAAACATGTGCTCGCCTTGAGATGGGAATGTACACGAGATGGTGGGTTTGGGTTAAAGCATGTGTCCCCACATTAGCAAAGCACAGAACTTGAGGTCCAGGGAAGCACTGATGAAGGCTCCAGCCATGTGCACTCATCTCTGTTCCTACAAAGTTGGACTAAGTCAAGGATCAGCAGTGTCTCCGTACAAGGGCAGATAATAAATATCTTTGACCATGTGGGTCATAAAGCTTCTATTACCAGCTAAGCTGCTTTGCCATTGTAGCATGAGAAGAGCAATACAGGTGAAACAAGTGAGTAACTTAGCTGTGAGCCAATATAATTCTATTTACAGAAATATGCATGAGCTAAGTTTGGTCTGTTGGCCATGATTATTAATCGCTGAACTAGGAGATAACTAATTCAGCATTCAATAGTCAATGCTGTTTTTTTGTAAATGTTAATGTTAGCCAATGTGAATTTATATTAATCAAGAAACCTGGCTAGCAGGGAGATTTGCAAAGAACTTTTAGGCTTATAATTCAAATTTTGGCTAAATGTTGTGAATTTAGCCTAAGTCCTATATATCACTGTGTATATAAAATAATGTGACACTGTGTGATATCATATTATGACTAATTTTATTAATAGTCACTATAAATAATTACCTAATATGCTTTATGAACATAGTCAAACACATGTGGATATAGAAACTCCCTCTATGGAAATTTAAGGCAATATAAATGCTTTAAATTTATTTTCAATCTTGCTACCTCTTTAAGGGTCAATGTTGTGGAGCTGGTCTAATGCTTATATTGTTAATTGGATCCCCAAAATTGCACGAGAATCCGCAGGGTCCCTGCTCCCAATTTGTTTTGATTGGTAAATAAAGTTGCCAGCAGCCAATGGCTGGGCAGTGAGACAGAGGATTCTTAGGCAAGGGACTGAGGGAGGAGGAAGGAGAGAGTCTCTTTGCCAGGCCTGAGAGGCACAGAAGAGAGAGTACAGCCATCATGTAAGAGTCGGAGATGGTGGCCCAGGAGGGCTGCAAGCCTGGGTCCAGGACAGCCAAGATGGAATATAGGTTTAGTATGCAATGAGTTGGGATTATCAGAAAGTACATCAGCCATGTGGAGGTTTGGAAGTGGTTCAGCCATTGAGCTGTTTAAAGTATAATAAAATATAAGGGGGTGTGTGTGTGTGTGTGTGTGTGTCTTTCATTAAGGAACCCAAAAACTATGTTGGGGTAGGTAGCAAAGAACAGGCACCACCATCACCAGGGCAATTTAAGTAGAGATAATTTGGTTACAGCAACAGGCCAAGACCACAGTAATAGTAATTCAAATATTAGGACAGTTTATACAATAAACTCAGAAAGCTAATCTTGCACAGATTTGAAATTCTTACCATTTCAGTGTCTTACCTACAAAATTCTCCAAGTACATCTTCCCCTGATGCTGATGATAGACCAATGATGAGGAAATATACTAAAATAGTACAGTGTTATTAAAGATCCTTCCATTATACTTGAAGGATAAATGTCTGCTTGAGACACAATGATAAGACGGTGGAAGCAAATTGAAACTTGCTAGAAAGATTGTTGCTTTGTTGGTAAATCAGTTTCCTAAGGCCAGTTACTCGTGTTCTGTCAGTCACAGAAGGACATTCCAAGGAATTCAGACTTCCAATCTAACTGTGATACAAGGAGCCCTGGCTCTGTTCTTACTTCTGATGCCTCATTTTTATGATCTGGGAAGTTACTTATAATTTCTTCCAGCCTCAGTTTCCTCATCCACAAAATGGGAAGAAAAATTATCTCTTGGAGTTGTTAAAACCATTACAAAATCTGTGTTAAATTCTGAATATATTATAGGCTCAAAAATGGTAGCTCTTGTTACTATGAAAACCTACATTCAAAAATTACCACCACCACCACCACCACCATTACAACAACAACAAAAAAACTTGGTAAGTAATGTTTTTGTGATTCTAATACTGGACAGGCAGAGACAGGAGGATGCTGGACTTCCTGATCAGTCAGGCTCCCCTAATAGACCAGTAAGAAACTCTCACAAAATGAGGTGGATGGCTCCCGAAGAATGACAACCTGAGACCAACGTCTGCCCTCTACCCACATATGTACCCACATACACATACACATATGTACCCACATGAACATGCAACCCCTATATGAGAATACTGTAAAGGAAAATGTTTGTGCTGTGATCTTAAAAAGAGAAAGAGGTTTGAGAATATGTTCTGTGGCGGTGTGGGAGAAGGGGTGCCTCAGCGGGCTCATGCCGAGGCATCCCTTCCTCCGAGGGACCAAAAACACCCGTATAGTATAGAATAGAGTTTATTCAGGGCCTGGGATGGGAGTTAAGGGGGGTAGTGGAGGCAGAAAAAGGGAGAGAGAGAGAGAGAGAGAGACAGAGAGAGGAAGAAGAAGAAGAAGAAGAAGAAGAAGAAGAAGAAGAAGAAGAAGAAGAAGAAGAAGAAGAAGAAGAAGAAGAGGAGAAGAGAAGAGAAGAGAAGCAGAGGCCAGCGATAACCACATGGAGAGAGGGGGGAGGGGAGGAGAGCCCAAGCCCAAGAGGGGCAAGAGAGAAACTGAGAGTGAGAGAGGAAAGAGAGAGATAAGAGAGAGGAGTAAGAGAGCCAGGTGGGGGTGAGCATCCCCCTTTATAGTAGGCCAGGCCTACCTGGCTGTTGTCAGGTAACTGGGGTGGAGCTTAGACAGAACCCTAAGAGTTTGCCTATTAAGGAAGACTATTGCTTGTCTCTATAATGAAAAACCATTTTCCTGGTACCAGAGAGAAAGGACAAACCGAGAAGTTCACTGACACAAAGGCCTCATCTTTCTGTCAAAGCCTGGTTATTGCATAACACTGACATTCCTAAATTTTAATTTAATGAAAAAGATGTGAAGTATACGAGGAGATCTAAGCGTGCCTCATGCTTCATCAAAGGCATGGGATAGCCAGTGACATTATTTCTCAGGGCTAGTGAAGAAGAGAAGGATATTTTGGTGAAGCCCACACTTTCTATGGATAATTGACTTTTGAACTCCACACTCCAAGGGCCCAAAGCATCTGTGTTGAGCATTTCAGTTCGGTGGCTGTTTGTACAACTGTGACAGGTTTTTCTTTCTGCTACTGAAAGGCCTGCTTCAGAACTTACAGCTGCCATTGTGCGTCTGAAGGCTTTACGGCTCAATCCTTGCCTGCTGCCAAAGTTCTGTTTCAAAGCCTCCGAGAAATAAAATTCCTAGAGATCCATACTGTGGAGCATTGCAAAAGGCAACACCGAAAGAAGATGGGCACCCAGGTCTCTGGCTCTGCTCTTAAGATCTGGAATTCAATGAGTCACACACACACACAATAAGTGTTATGACCCGCGGGCGACTGCGGCGGAGGCGAACAGCTGTAGCAGTAGCAGAGAGACCACACCAGGCCAAACAGTTCCACTTGGGATTTATTGGGAAAGAAAGAGGGGAAGAGAGAGAGAGGGGAGGGAGAGAGAGAGAGAGAGAGAGAGAGAGAGAGAGAGAGAGAGAGAGAGAGAGAGAGAGAGAGAGAGGCGCTATTCCTACATATGGTGACGTGGTCGCAGGTAAAGGTGAACTCTGTGAACTATGGGTACATGGTGGCTGTTGCCTTGGCAACAGGCCTATAGGTCGCGCTGTCGCCTATGTGATGTCACAGGTGTAGGAGGTCCCGATCCCAACAATGAGTTCCAAGAACTCCCCTCTGGAGGTTCTGTATGACTAATAACCATTTGTCCCCAGAGGAGAGGAGCTAGTTAGGAGTCTGTCTGGGAGGAGTTGGCCTGATTTTTCAATCTGTTATGTCTTTTTCTGCATCTTGTGGGTGGATCACATGATAGAGACTTTAGGCAAGCAGGTATGTACAGGTAGGTGCCCGTATCTGCTAGCTCTATTCCAGGATTTCCAACAGCTGTGTTTATTCTGATGATTGGCTAGAAGAATGGGGATGTATCCTTCCCTCCTTTTTTCACAAAATTAGTGGTGGGATGAATCCCTTTCAACAGTGAGGATAACAGCAGGTGTCATGTACTGAAGAGGTAACAAGTTGTCAAAGGTGAGTCAAGAAAAGCTAAGAGAGGAGCAGACCTCAACATTCAGAGACACCATGTCTGAATGAAAGAAGCTGGGCCTAAAGAACAAAGCAAAAATAACTGCACAGCCCCGGGACCTGGGGTCCTGGCCAAGTGCTGATAGGGAAGTGGGCTATTACACACCTCAAAGGTTCCTTTCATCAGCATGTTACTCTTCCTCACCAATATCTCCCTTCCCAATCTAAGTTCCCCAAGTTGACCAAGTTAAGGGATTTGTAAAAGTAGAGGACAGCCCTTACAAAAGTATTTTACATCACAACAGCACGACGCCAGAAGGAAGAAGTGGCCCAAGTGAGCTGGCTATGTTTTTCCACAGAGTTTGTTCTGAGTGGGGTAAATGCCCAGAACGTGCACACAGGAGGAAATTCTGACACATTCTACAAGCTTGAACCCTAATGAGATGCAAAGTGGAAAAAAAAAAAAACAAAAAACCAGAAAGGACAAGCACTTCCTGGTGAGGTACCGGGGGTGGTTGTATTTATGAGACAAAAAAAGCATTGTGTCCAAGCAAGGAAATGGAAGGGCTGTAAAATTAACATATGAAAGAAGCCAGTTGCAAAGAAAGACCGAGGCCCTTCCCCACCTGGGCACTGCTGGTGCTGCTGCTGCTGGTACACGTTGTTCTTCTCCTCCTCCTCCTCCTCCTCCTCTCCCTTTTTTCTTTTCTCTTCCTTTTTATTGATTACCTGGGAACCCACACATCATGCACTCCAGTCCCATTCATCTTATCCCTTTGTATCTACCCTCCATCCTTGCAACCTCACCCCACCAATAAAGAGAGAGAGAGCATCATGGAAGCTGTAGTGTGCCACAGTGTGTCGCACGGTATACCCTTTTGTCCACACTCCTTGCAAATGTTCATTGCAGGGAGTCACTGGGCTTCTGGCAGAAGCAGAACAAGCAGTGAAAACTCCCTGTGAGATACAGGAGGTGGGTACTACGGAAATGACCTATAAAGCTTCCTGAGCCTCCTATGTAAATGGCTTTCCTCCACCTCACTACCCTCTCCTGTTGTAGAGAGTGTCTTTCTCTATAAATGATTCCTACTTCTATTTTCCTTAGGAAATGTTATATAAAACATTTTCCTATTTCTATTCCTGTGTACTTGGTACAGTCCTTGGAACCTGGAAAACTTCAGCAGGTAGGTGCCCTTGGGAACTCAGCTCCATTCCTATAGCAGTAGATTGTGATTCTGGGAGGCACTGGGGAGAGGGAAAATAGAGTTATTGCTTATTGGGGGTCAGAGTTTCAGTTCTAGAAAGTGAGGAGAGATACACAGATGGAAGGATGTGACAGTTGCACAACTGGGTATATATTAAATACCACTGATCTGTACACTAAAAATATGATAAATGTAACGGAACTTTTGTTATGAATATTTTACCACAAGATTTTAAACATGAGTGATGGCCTTGGGAAGATCATTTCTTATACTGCTTACACATACGTACATTATATGTGATCCCATCTTCTAGTCATTTTCACTGACAAATTCAATGATTCTTGATTTTAGGAAAGTAAAGTATATTAAAAAGGTATTTTTTAATTTTTAGGAATTGCTTTTAATGGCAGTATCTTCCTTTTCATACTGCCAAGAAGCTAATCCTTTTTTTTTTTAAACAAAATGACATTTGCCTGAGAAGTAATTAATCCCACTATGAGAGTGAGCAGGAAAGAAAAAACATTGGGATGATGTGTCATGCAGAGCACAGTATGCTCAGGAAAAAAAGGACAAGGGACAAAAACAGAAGTTGTGTAAAACTGGAGGCAAAAAAGAAACGGTCACAATAACTGCTGCAGAAATCCTTGAGTCTTCGGCCACAAGGACTCCAGACTCAACAGAAATCTCCCAACAGAGGAGCTCAAGAGAAGCAGAGCAAGGCTAAGAGGGGATGGCGGCATAGTGTGGCCAACACAAAACCATAAAGTTACCTAAAACATTATGAGAGTTTTGGGTGGGATTTTGTATATGTATAACTTGATGGTGTAGTTCTCCTGCATGAACTTTGTAGATGACAATGTTGTGTGACAAGGTCAAAATGGATAAACATGCCTGCTAGAGTATACAGAACTACTTGAAAAGCTTTATGACTGAGATACAGTGGCTATTCTCAGAGGTTCTGATTTGAAGGTAACACTAAGAGAGCCATGGCTTTAGCATTAAGGAGAAGTAAGATATTAATGATAGGTTCTGTATCTTTCAATCTTTTCAGGTATGTAAAAAAGAAGGTGATGTGTTTATAAAAAGATAAAGAGGTATAAGATATGTTCTATGGGGGTGTGGTGAGGTATGGGGGAAGGGGATGTCTCAGTGGTCCCAAGCCCAGACATCCCTTCCCCCTGAGGGACCATCCACACGACAGTATAGTATAGAATAAAGTTTATTCAGGGCATGGGGAGGGGAGTTAAGAGGGTAGTAGAGACGACGAAAGGCAGAGAGAGGGAGAGCCTAGAGAAGTAGAGGCCGGCAATGACCACATGGAGAGAGGGGGGGGAAGGGAGTGGGGAGAGAGAAGGAGCAAGAGAGCAAGAGGAGGGGGCAAGCAGCCCCTTTTATAGTGGGCCAGGCCTACCTGGCTATTGCCAGGTAACTGTGGGGAGGGGCATACCTGGCTGTTGCCAGGTGATTGTGGGTGGAGTTTAGACAGAATGCTAACAGAAGGTCCAAGTCAAGAACTATAGAAGAGACTACTTAAATTCAGGTGGATATTATCTATTATACTTGCCTTAAGGTAGTGGTGTAGCTTCAGACCAAATCTGACAATATCACTTTCTAATATTGAGTTCTTCTGGCCAAGTTACTTAACTTTTCTAGACCCTCTTTTCTTTATCTGTGAAACTTAGGTATGTTGTAGTAATTATTTAAATTACTACAACCTGGGGTTTCTACACTCTTTTAGACCGTTTAAGTTCCCAGATGAAAGACATACACAGCCTGTATATTTACCATAAACCTTAAACTACACAAGAGCTGAACAAGTACTACTCTCTATACTGTTAGAATCTACTTTCCTATCGGTAACACCGAGATATTACTTACTAGTTTCATCTGGGCTGCTCTTAACTCCAATTGGCTAGCCCACAGGGCCATGTTCTCTTGACTCCTAACCCATGGGGGCTTCTCCTTCCCTCTCCTGCACTTTTCTTCTTCCTCCTCCAATCCCAAGCCTATAAAGCTAAACCCCACCTGTGTCTCTTCTGTCCAGCTATTAGCTGTTGGCATCTTTATTTACCAATCAGAATTAATTTGAGGGCAGGCTCACCCAGCTTCTTGGTTTTTTTTTTTTTTGTTTGGTTTTTTTTTTTTTTGGTTTTTCGAGACAGGGTTTCTCTGTGTAGCCCTGGCTGTCCTGGAACTCACTTTGTAGACCAGGCTGGCCTCGAACTCAGAAATCCTCCTGCCTCTGCCTCCCAAGTGCTGGGATTAAAGGCGTGCGCCACCACCGTCACCCAGCTTCTTACATAAGGACTGTCTAGTCTCTGGGGCAACCAGTCTTGGGGGCCCCAAATTAGCATTAGAATACAAACAGCATGAGACCAACCCACTACTGGGGTAATATTGTATCAATCTATAGATGTTGTTGGAAGATCAGACACTTGTAGAGGATTTAGCACAGTACCAAGCATGTTGGAAGTAGAAAAGGCATTTCTTTTGGCAGCCTAGCCATCTCTCTGCTATGTTTGAATGAGTCCAGTTTACCTATCCACTTTTGTCTATCATCTTTTGAAAACTGAATCTTAGGAGTGAAGCCAAGACAACATTCCTGCCATTTTCATCCTCCCCACTTAGATGAAAACCACTTCACCCCATGACAGATGATTTATAGACAAAAGAACGAGGATATACATTGCCTTTATAGAAATATTTAATCCCAGAGTATTCCCTCCAGTGGATATCAGAGAGGGAGAAAGATAGCTTCAGAGGTTCCCAGAGTGAATTAATTACTTTGCAATTGCTATATTATGCAGTCTATTGCATTTGTAGCACTGTGTAAAAAGTGTTTCAAGAGAAGTAAGGCTTCTGCCCTTTAATTTGATGAAAAGCTGGAGCTAGCTGATAGAATGGAATGCAATTTTTTACTATCTAAAAACTCAATAAAGATAATTAATTTGGGAGGAGACTAATATTTCAATAAAGCTGAAATAAATGACCATGTTCAGTTCTCTCCTGTTAGAGGATGTGTTTAAAGTTGAGAAATGACTTGGTTAATAATTTCCCTTGACTAGATTATGAGAGAACACAATGGGCTATGTATTTAAGATGAATTTATATGCTATCACTTCTTAAGGGGGATGCAAATTCTTGCCCTTGGTAACTTCAGAATCTATCGCTTAAGAAGACAAGTTCTTACATGGTTCCTTTACATAAGTCCCAAAGACCTCAACACATACAATGAGCTATGTGATCTTAGGGCTGGGGTTTTTGTTTTTGTTTGGTTGTGTGTTTTTTTTAAATGGTTCTTCTTTTGATAGAGGTTTTTTTTTTAATGGCTTTCATACTTCAAATATCTTGCCCTTTCCTTCTTTCTCTGGGAGCTGAACCTTCGATTTCATAAAATGGTTTACTTATGGATAGGGTCAGTCCCAGCTCCAGCTTGTGAAATGATGGTATGACTGACATTTCATAGTCTTGAATAGTATAGTATGAAGGCAAGGGACATAAGTCTAGTTGACTGAAATAAGATGACATCTTATCTATTGGGAACATACATAAATTCTTTCCTTGCTCTTAAGAGCACACAGAAGTAAGTGGCATCTTTTGCTGTTGGATATCTTTATATCTGCATGTAAACTGGGATAGAGGGTAGCTACCATTTACAACTAGAAGAGCACCTAACCTAGAAGATGGAAAGACAGCAGGGTATAACAGCATTCAGACCTTGACAGTGTCTTGGAGGGATTGAATTCAGTGGCTCTAAAGTTAAATTAGTTGCAAAATTGTTCTATTATCTGACATATTTCAAGTCTGAGTTTTCAGTTACTGTTAGATAATGTTATCTTGAAAGTCATCTATATGAGCCAATCCTTTGAGTGAATGAAGCATTGGGAAAAGATGAGAAAGAGAAATCTAATGGCAATGAGTGCCTTTGTTATCTGATTGTGTTGATGGAACCATCAGTATTATATCTGCTACCAATTATAAACTGTACATTTTGTGTGTGTATGTTATTATTATCTGACAATAATATCTTAAGGATTATTTTCTCTGAGTATAAGTTAGAAATTAATAATCAAACTTAGGAAATTTTATTTAGATATTTACAAATTTTTCTAGAAATTCATGGATCAAAAAAAAAAAAGTGAAAATATAGTTCAGAAATTCCTTAAACATCAAGAATGGAAAAACAACCTGGGGACTGTAGCTCAGTGCTCACACAAGAAAATGAACATGTGATATCATATTACTGGAAAATCAGAATTAATAATGAATAATGAAACTTGAAGTTCTTGTCATACAGATCTTTCACTTGCTTGGTTAGAGTCACACCAAGGTATTTTATATTATTTGTGACTGTTGTGAAGGGTGTCATTTCCCTAATTTCTTTCTCAGCCTCTTTATCCTTTAAGTATAGGAAGGCTACTGATTTGTTTGAGTTAATTTTATATCCAGCCACTGTGCTGAAGTTGTTTATCAGGTTTAGGAGTTCTCTGGTGGAATTTTTTGGGTCACTTAAGTATACTATCATATCATCTGCAAATAGTGATACTTTGACTTCTTCCTTTCCAATTTTAATCCCTTTGACCTCCTTTTGTTGTCTAATTGCTCTGGCTAGGACTTCGAGTACTATATTGAACTGGTAGAGAGAGAGTGGAGAGCCTTGTCTAGTCCCTGATTTCAGTTGTATTGCTTCAAGTTTCTCTTCATTTAGTTTGATGTTGGCTACTGGTTTGTTGTATATTGCTTTTACTATGTTTAGGTATGGGCCTTGAATTCCTGATCTTTCCAAGACTTTTATCAAGAAGAGGTGTTGGATTTTGTCAAATGTTTTCTCAGCATCTAATAAAATGATCATGTGGTTTTTTTTTCTTTGAGTTTATTCATATAGTGGATTACATTGATGGATTTCCATATATTGAACCATCCCTGCATCCCTGGGATGAAGCCTACTTGATCATGGTGGATGATTGTTTTGATGTGTTCTTGGATTCGATTGGCAAGATTTTACTGAGGTTGCATTGATATTCATAACAAAATTGGTCTAAAGTTCTCTTTCTTTGTTGGGTCTTTGTGAGGTTTAGGTATCAGAGTAATTGTGGCTTCATAAGACAAATTGGGTAGTGTTCCTTCTGTTTTTATTTTTGTGGAATAGTTTGAAGAGTATTGGTGTTAAGTCTTCTTTGAAGGTCTGATAGAACTCTGCATTGAACCCATCTGGTTCTGGGCTTTTTTTGGTTGGGAGACTATTAATGGCTGCTTCTATTTCTTTAGGGGTTATGGGATTGTTCAGATCATTTATCTGATCCTGATTTAACTTTGGTACCTGGTATCTGTCTAGAAAATTGTCCATTTCATCTAGATTTTCCACTTTTGTTGAGTATAGGCTTTTGTAGTAGGATCTGATGATTTTTCGATTTCCTCAGTATCTGTTGTTATACCTCACTTTTCATTTCTGATTTTGCTGATTTAGATACTGTCTCTGAGCCCTCTGGTTAGTTTGGCTAAGAATTTATCTATCTTGTTGGTTTTTTCAAAGAACCAGCTTCTGGTTTGTTTGATTCTTTGTATACTTCTTTTTATTTTTACTTGGTTGATTTCAGTCCTGAGTTTGATGATTTCCTGCTGTCTACTCCTCTTGGGTGTATTTGCTTCTTTTTGTTCTAGAGCCTTCAGCTATGCTGTTAAGCTGTTAGTGTATGCTCTTTCCAGTTTCTTTTTGGAGGCTCTCAGAGCTATGAGTTCTCCTTTTAGCACTACTTTCATTGTGTCCCATAAGTTTGGGTATGTTGTGCTTTCATTTTCATTAAATTCTAAAATGTCTTTAATTTCTTTCTTATTTCTTCCTTGACCAAGTTATCATTGAGTAGAGTGTTGTCAGTTTCCATGTGTATGTGGGCTCTCTGTTGTTTTTGTTGTTATTGAAGACCAGCCTTAATCCGTGGTGATCTGATAGGATGCATGGAATTATTTCAATCTTATATCTGCTGAGGTCTGTTTTGTGACCAAGTATATGGTCAGTTTTGTAGAAGGTACTGTGGGTTGCTGAGAAGAAGGTATATTCTTTTGTTTGAGGATAAAATGTCCTATAGATATCTGTTAAATCCATTTAGTTCATAACTTCTGTTAGTTTCACTGTTTCTCTCTTCAGTTTGTGTTTCCCTGATCTGTCCATTGATGAGAGTGGGGTGTTGAAGTCTCCTACTATTATTGTGTGGGGTGCAATGTGTGCTTTGAGCTTTAGTAAAGTTTCTTTTTTGAATGTGGGTGCCCTTGTATTTGGAGAATATATGTTCAGAATTGAGAGTTCATCTTGGTAGATTTTTCCTTTGATGAGTATGAAGTGTCCTTCCTTATCTTTTTTGATTTCTTTAAGTTGAAAGTCAATTTTATTCTATATTAGGGTGACTACATCAGTTTGTTTCTTGGGACCATTTGCTTGGAAAATTGTTTTCCACATTTTTCTCTGAAGTAGTTTCTGTCTTTGTGCCTGAAGTGGGTTTCCTGTATGGAGCAAAATGCTGGATCCTGCTTATGTATTCAGTCTCTTAGTCTATGTCTTTTGATTGGAGAATTGAGTCCATTGATATTAAGGATATTAAGGAGAAGTGATTGTTGTTCCCTGTTATTTTTGTTATTAAAGGTAAAATTATGTTTGTGTGGTTCTCTTTTTGGTTTGTTAAAAGAAGATTAATTTCTTGCTTTTTCTAGGGTGTAGTTTCCCTCCTTTTGTTGGTGTTTTCTATTCATTATCCTTTGAAGGGCTGGATTTGTGGAAAGATATTGTGTAAATTTGTTTTTGTCATGGAATACCTTGGTTTCTCCATCTATGGTAATTGAGAGATCTGCTGGGTATAGTAGCCTGGGTTGGCATTTGTATTCCCTTAGGGTCTGTATGACATCTGCCCAGGATCTTCTGGCTTTCACAGTCTCTGGTGAGAAGTCTGGTACAATTCTGATAGGTCTACCTTTATGTTACTTACCCTTTTCCCTTTGTGCTTTTAGTATTCTTTCTTTGTTTAGTGCATTTGGCATTTTAATTATTATGTGATTGGAGGAATTTCTTTTCTGGTCAAATCTATTTGGAGTTCTGTAGGCTTCCTGTGTGTTCATGGGCATCTCTTTCTTTAGGTTACGGAAGTTTTCTTCTATAATTTTGTTGAAGACATTTACTGGCCCTTTAAGTGGGAAATCTTCACTCTCTTCTATACTTATAATCCTTAGATTTGGTCTTCTCATTGTGTCCTGGATTTCCAGGATGTTTTGGGTCAGGAGCTTTTTGCATTTTTCATTTTCTTTGACTATTGTATCAGTGCTTTCTATGGTATCTTCTGCGTCTGAGATTCTATCTTCTGACTCCTGACTTCTTTCCTAGGTTTTCTATGTCCAGAATTGTTTCCCTTTGTGATTTCTTTATTGTTTCTACCTCCATTTTTAGATCCTGGATTGTTTTGTTCAATTCCTTCACCTGTTTGGTTGTGATTTCCTATAATTCTTTATGGGCTTCTACCTGTTTACCTGTGTTCTCCTGTATTTCTTTAAGGGAGTTATTTATGTCCTTCTTGAAACCCTCTATCAGCATCATGAGCTGTGATTTTAAATCCAAATCTTGCTTTTCCAAGGGGTAACCAGAACTTGCTGTTGTGGGAGAATTGGGTTCGGATGGTGCCATGTTGCCTTGATTTCTGTTGGCAATGTTCCTGCATTTGCCTTTCACCATCTGGTTATCTCTGGTGTTAGTTGGTCCTGCTGTCTCTGGCTGGTGCTTGTCCCTCCTGTGGCCCTGCATACCTGTCCCAGCACTGCTGGGTGACCAGGCTCTTCCCTGGCACAGAGTGCTGTGGCCCTGGTCAGCTCCTAGGTGCAGGTGGAGCCTGGACTGACCCTGTCCCAGCTGCTCTGGCACTCTGGTGTTCCCTGTGCCCTGGCTGTACCTGCCCACTCAGTCACTGGAGAGAAGATCCTCTAGAGTACTCTTAATGGCCTATGAGAGAACATGAGAAAAACTTTAGTGGTAATGGATATATATTTGCTACCTTATCTGTAGTGATGGTTTTACGGTTATATGCATATGTCAAAACTTAAACACTTTAAAACTTTGCAGTTTTTCATCTGTCAAAGTATCAATATATCAATAAAGCTGTTAATATACACTTTATGGGACCAGCAAGTTGGCTCAGTAAGTAAAGGTGCTTGCCACCAAACCTAGTGATCTGAGTTCAACTCCTGGGACACACATGGTGGAAGAAGAGAATTGATTCCTCATAAATCATTCTCTGTCTTTCATAAATGACTTTTGCCTTCTGTCCCCTCCATATAAATAAGTGAATGAATAAATGCAGTTTTAAAAATTTAAAAACTGGTGGCTGGAGAATTGGCTCAGTGGTTAAGAGCACTGACTGCTCTCCCAGAGATCCTGAGTTCAATTCCCAGCAACTGCATAGTGGCTCCCAACCATCTGTAATGGAATCTGATGCTCTCTTCTGGTGTGTCTGAAGATAGTGACAGTGTACTTCACATTAAAATAGTAATAATAATGATAATAATAGCAAATGCTAAAAAAATAAAAACTAACATTAAAAATGTAAGGCTGATTCAGAGGGCAAATGTACAATGCCTAACATGCTCTCAAATGTCTAATGAATGATCTTATAGCTTAAACTTGAAAATTAAATGAAATAGTCCTGGAAAATCATAATCTATAAAATTTCTCAGGAAGAAAGAGGAAAGCTCAGTCATCTTAATAAAAGTCAAGCAAAATTTAAAATTTATCCCCAAAAGGGCATTGGTCCCAGAAAACCTTTCGGGAGTACTTTGGCTTACATTCAAATGCAAAAGTTAACAAACATACACCATAACATGAGAGGATAAATATGCATGTTCAGTATTCACTAACAACGTAGACCATATTTGTAGCATGTAGTTCCTACTACCATGCCTTAACCTCCACCACTACCAGCCCCATCTAAGTTCCCTGGATGTGTGGATGAAACACACACACACACACACACACACACACACACACACACACACACACTTATTTTTTATATTGCTTTAGCTCAATGACCAGGCTCTTCTAAACATGGTGAAACTGTTCTCCTCCCTTTCATCTGCTAGCCTGCCTTCTGGGAAAACTAGAAGTCCCACCTATGCTGCCCAATTCATTGGCCACTAGCAATAAGGATTAATGGATCAAGAGCCAGTTGGGGAACAGGACCTTCGGGGTTCACATGCAGATTCCCGATCAAAGCATCAGAACCACCCCCTACACACACTAAACTCAATGTGAAGAAAACTTCAATCATTATGAGTTATAATTATGTCAATACATGACATCTGAAGCATGCAAAAAGTAATAAAGATAATTTAATAGTGATGGTTTATATATGCTTATCCCAGGGAGTGGCACTATTAGAAGGTATGGCCTTTTAGAGGAAATGTGTCACTGTGAGGATGGGCTTGGAGATCTTCCTCCAAGATGCCTGAGCATGCCCAGTCTGTTCCTGGCTTCCTTTGGATAAAGATGTAGAACCCTCAGCTCCTCCTGAACCATGCCTGCCTGGATGCTGCCATGTTTCTGCTTTGATGACAATGGACTGAACCTCCAAACAGGTAAGCCAGCCCCAATTAAATGTTGTCTTTTATAAAACTTGCATTGATCATGGTGTCTGTTCACAGCAGTAAAACCCTAACTAAGACATTAATGATCATAATTTCAATACTTGCATATTTTCAGAGGATAAGGCCCATTGTGAGACTAAATACCCAGATTAAAAAATCAACCACAAAAAGTAAAATCAACCTCATCTGTAAATATGAAAGCAAAAATTCTAAACAATGAAGTAGTCTACCAATATTTAAAAGAACAAAAAAGTTAGGCTTTAACCAATTAGGCATTTTCCTCCAAAATACAAGATTTATTTAGCATTATAAATATATGTTCTACCCTAACAATTCAGGGGAGATCTATATGATTAATGTTTTAAAATTATAAATATATGTATTACTTTAACAGGTTAGAAAGACATATATAGCTGTATAGATAGGTGGAGAACATTTTAAATAAAATCCAATTTCCTAGTCTTGAAATTCTTTGTAAATTATGACTATGGGGAACTGACTTACTCTGACATACTCCTCTACCAAATATTTTTAAGAGACCACATATTTACTGGTAAGTCCTCTTGAAGATCAGAAATAAGACAAAAACACTATCATGGCTTTTATTCCATTCTTTATTTTATTTTTTTTATATAGATGCTTACCATGCTAACCAGAGATACTAGCCATGGTGAGAAGAGTTTAAAAAGGAAGATAAGCAGAAACAAAAGGAATAAGAAAAAAGGGCAGTTTGCACACAATACAATTTTCTGTGTAGAGAATTTAGGAGATCTCCAGACAAACTTTTGAACTTACAATTTTATAAAATTGCCAATTCCCAAATCTAACATGTAAAAGTTGGATCACATTTCCAAAAATAGAAAGTACCTAGCAAAAAAATATTGGCCACAGACACAGAAGCTCTGTATGGGAAAAGCAACTCTGTTGAAATAAATTAACAAAAATCTAAATAAAAGGGAGGTGATGTGCATGGATAACAAAAACCCATCAGTGTCACAGAAACCACCACCAAGAGAATAAAATTTTAGGTAAATTTGTTCAGTAATCACAGAAAAGGGGAATCAATGGAACACAATTAAAGCCCTCCCATATTAGCAAAAGAAATCAGACACCACCAAATGTTAGAGATGATGTAGCAAAATGGGAGTGGTCACACAGTTTCTGCTGGCATGGTAATCAGTGCAGTGGCTTGGTATCACATGTCAAAGTTGATCATGCACATATATAACCCAGTTTTTCCACACTGCAGCATTTTTGCACACACTCTAGAAGATGTGCAAAGATGCTCATAGCATATCCATTACTGCTAAGTAACAGGCATTAGCAACCTGTATGTCCATCAATAATACAATGTCTAGAGTCTTATGTTTCTGCACCAGGTACAATGAAAATAAACTACAATAGAGAAATCAGAAGACTGGTGTTCAGTGCTCAAGTTTGTTTTTTGTGACTGTGATAAAACACCAAAAACTAACTTGGAGTATAAAAGGCCTTATTTCAACTTGCAGACAACATTGTATCATGGGAAACCAGGACAGGAATTCATGGTGGTGCTGACCCATTGTCCTTCCCTCAGACCAGGTGGTAGGGCCTGAACTTGCCTGAACTTGTCCCGTTCTTGGAAACAGAGATTTAGACCTATTCTCTGGAACTGCCAATTTAAATCCTGTCATAGAGTCAGCCTAGCCTGTCTCTCTGCCTAATGTTGGGTTGTGATACTTTGCATCTGCTCCTACCAGTTGCTGGATGGAGTCTGTCTGGTCTCTCTGATGATGATTATGGTATTCTTCGCCTGCTTATGGGACCCTGTCCCTACTACTGGGTTCCCTCATCCAGCCTTGATGTGATGGGATATGCCTGGTCTTATTGTAGCTTGTTTTGCCCTATTTTTTGGTGTCCCTGGAAGGCCTGCTCTTTTTCTGAGGGGAGGCAGAGGTGGGTGGAGCTGGGGAGAGAGAGGAGGTGAGAGGGAGGGAGGGCAGAGAAGGGAGGGGAAACTACAGTTGGGATTAATATATCAGAGAATTAAAAAAATATCCAGCACAGATGCTTCCATAATTTCCTGCCTGCTTCTCTGGAACTTGTTACTTAGCCATACAACACACATTAGCAATATGTAGTACTGTCACTCCCACCATACTTTGTGTTAGTCATCTTGGAGTGCTACAGCCTTAGTTTGGCACATGGAAATTAATTAAACGCTTGAATGGAGTAGGGAGGAACAAAGTAAATATGGAAATAAGGTTGTTGCTGGAACCAGGCATTAGTAAAAGAGACAAAACCAGAGAAGGATGAATGAGTGATCCACAGGACCTTAGGCTAATACTAGACTTGCCTCACTTTAACAGTTTTTCAAATTACCAACACACATTAGCTACATAGTCATTTTCTTCCCTAATGTATGTCTGCATGTGCAGGTCATGTGTGCACATGAGTGGAGACCAAAGGTTGGTATTGGCTGTCTTTCTCATCACTTTTCACTCTGGTTTTGAGACAGGGTCACTCAACTGAGCTCACTGGTTGGCCAGAAAGTTACAGGGTCCTCTAGTCTCTACGTCCTCAGTGGTGGGATTATAGGCACCTGCTGCCGTGCCTAGCTTTTTATGTGGATACTGAGGATCTGAACTCAGGTTAGTGTGTTGAGCTCTTTAATGACTGAGTCATCGTCTCCTTAATATTTTAAGACATCACTGAAGATCTAGTGGGTAACACATACTGTTTTTTTTTCTATTGAGTCTTGAAATAATCTGGAGAGATTCAGGTGGACATATTTTGATTGCTAATAGAGCAGCTAGTTGGAAATATGGTTTACATCTGTGAACAAAATTTGTTGGCAAATCAGGCACATCCATGGACAGCTAGAAGTGACTTCAGGACAATCAGGCTTCTTTACAGGCAGCTTTTAACAGTGTCACTCCTGTGTTTGTCCCTTTGCTCATGGGGGCCCAATAAAAGCCACAGTCTCCCTGCCCCTTCTCTCTCTTCCCTTCCTCTCCTAGAGGCTGCCTCTATTTTCCTGCCCAATAAACCTCCCATGTGAGACCTGCTACATGGTGTGATTTTATTGGGACCCACTGCCTAGTTCTATCAATATTGACCTTCAAAATTAGACTGACATTCCCAGTCAGGCTGGCCATCTACCTGGGTGTCCAGGACTAGAGAGATTAATGCTTCTTATAATCTACTGGTCCCCAAGACAAAGAAGGGAACAAGATGGGGCTCTCATTCCTGATCGTATACTCATAGTCAGGCAAGTCTTTCCATGGAAGTCAAGAGAGTCTATGGCAAAGCCACCCTGAATGTGCTCGATCTTGTCTAATATTGGAAACTTGGCAGCATTAGGCCTGGTTAGTAGCTAGATAGAAAAGTCAAGAGAGTTATACTACCTGATATCCCTTTACTTGGGAAAATAGAGCCCACCAGAGGGTAAAGAAGTGTTCCTGAGAAAGGAGTCCATTCTATAGTTAAGGCAAAACAGGCTACCTCAAGATGGCACACTTGTTTTTACTGGGAGAGAACCAATGTGTGCAGTCTTATACAGTGATAGATACCATTTCAAGTTTGTTGCCATAACCAGACATTTAAGTTCAACAGCAGAAGAGGGAAAGAGGCCAGAATTTAAAGAAACAATATATATTCAGTTTCACACTAGAGAGATGTTCCAAATATATATCTTTAGCAGTTACTGTTAACGTTTTAAAATAAAACAAACCTTTCAGGGAGAATAAATATCACATGTTCTTGGCACAAAATTCAAAAGGCACAGGCTTATGCCATGAAAGCCTCTCTCCTGCCCTGGCAATTACTTTCAAGTGCTATTTTTGTAATTATATATAATCAGAACTGTATTTTATTTCACATGCCCTTTCTTCCTGGTTTGATGAGAATGAAGTTCTCGATTTCCAGATGAACATTTGGAGCACAATCTGCCTGCCAGTCAGACTGCATGGCAGATTTGTTTTTAGTTTAAGGTAACTCATCAGCTTTTAATTATGCATCAAATGCAGCAGGTGCAGGAACATGAAACCCAATACAAGTAACCACACTGTTTCTGTGATAGTTTATGTTCCAAATTCTAACTTAGCCTAATTTTCTCCCACTTTGCTCTACTCCAAAACTCCAACAGATTCCATCCCCCCCCCGCCCCCCATTTCCCTAATCTTTCCACTAGAATTTCCAAGCTAATTCCCAGGATAGACAGGGTAAATTATAGGTTGATGGTTTGGTGATGGGATCTGGGGAGTGTAACTCCTTGTACTGTATAAACCTCCCACCAATTGGGAGTGAGCACCTGAGCCACAGTAGTACTTTAAGATCACTAGAGGTTGGAGACACATCACTCAACAGGGCTTGGAGTTTGATATCAGGGATGGCAATAAGTGTCTTTAACTTATAGACAATTGAAAAGGTCCATAATCTGTTTAAAGATATACCACGGCACTTGTCCTACCTCTTAGTTTTAATATGATAGAAAGGAAAGTGTTTTGCCAGGATTAATTTTTTCCTTTACTTCAAAGAAGCATAATTCTTTTATACTTTGTTTCAAAATCAATTGACCATCATAACCTGAGACAAATATTTTGGTGATATAAAAAATAATATTTATAATCAATTTACCCCCCAAATAGCAACTAACATATACTTAAGGCAAATGGTTTCTTCTCTATCACTATATTCTCAGTGACACAAAGGACCTGGTATACATACTAACAAATAATTGTAATTAAAAGGCCACAAACCAGTAAATTCTGAACATCACCAAAGCGAATTAACAGGACAGTGTTACAAATATAACCCAATAATATGTATGAGAGGTTCTGCAGTTCAGTATCAGCTAAAGAGATTCACTGTGTTAATAAAACCAAAGAGAATAAAACGAGGTAACTGTTTTCATAAATGCTAAAAAGGGCATTTGATAAAACTCAACACTCTTTCATGTAAAAGAAAAAAAAGATACTTCAGCACAAATGTCAACTTCTTACATAATGGGAAAACATTACCAACAGTAGGGAAAGATGCCCATATGCCAATCACTATGTAACACTGGAAACTAGAGTTGGAGCTAAATTGCATCTAAAAAGCACTTAACCTTACAAGATCTGGAAGAAGGAAAAAAAATCTATCACTTTAAAAAAATACAATTATTTAATTGGAAAACAAAAGCTGGACACATTACTAAATAAGAGAATTCAGTAACAAAATAGGATATAAAATTAATGTCAATAGCTTCATGTGAACAAAATCAGAAAGAAGAAATAATGGTTGATAGACATCTTCATTTCTAAGCTAGTTTTATAAATGTTTTATCAATGGAATATAAATTCTATAGCCAAATAGGACCATTTAGAGAAGAAGATGTTCGACCTAGTTTATCATGACCCCAATTCAATAGAATGTTAATTTTATCTTGCCATTATCAGATGTTAAAATAATTATAAGGTTAAGTCATTTTTTAAAAACCATTTTTCTGAAAACATATGCTAATGAATTATCTCCTGTGGTGGGTTATCTTGCCAACTTACTGGAATTTAGAGCTAACCAGGTTTGTGAACCATGCCTCAACCTGTACATGTGAAGACATTTCTACAAATGATTGGATTGTGAGGACTCTGACTCGATCATTGTTTTAGGCCGTTGATGGATTTAAAATCTGAATAGATAGATTATTGGGAGATGGTGGGACTATAGGTGGGGGTCTGAATTGAGGAAGCAGACCCTTGGGGCTGTGGCTGAAGAATGTGTCTTGGCTCTGTCTCCTTTTTTACTTCTCTTTGTTTATCGTGGCTGCCATGAGTTGAGCAACTTTCCTTGGCCATGTTCTTCTGTCATGATATTTTTGCTTTGTCACAAACATAATGGCAACAGAACCAGTTACTCAGGAGCTGAAACCTCTGAAACTAGGAACCAAAAATAAATATCTCCTTTTAAAATTGTTCATGGCAGGTGTCTCCCTCAGCAACCAAAAAGTAGCAAATCAGGGAAAGAAAACCACTCTCTTCTCTAGCCTGTCCTTTGTCCCTGGGGTTGATGAGAGTTGGACTTATTTGAAAGAGAATGGGAGGAGGGGTAACCGTATAAAGTATATATTAATCAAGATAAACATGTTTAAATTTAAGTCAGGCTAGAACTTTAATGTTGAAATGAGTCAACAATAGAGGATAACTTGTTTCAGAAATGGAAGCTTTTGTTCTTTTGTTGGCTAAGCCTTCAAACTGACTTCCCACATGGAAGCTGAAAGCAGATTTCTCTAGCAAATTGGCATCCTAGGCGGGGGGTCTAGGTACTTTAAATTTTTGTAATTAGGAGAAGTTAAAGGTGCTATTAAAATTTTCTAATTAGTGATAGTTACAGAGATAGGTTAGATGGAGAGAGACAGGACAGAGAGGGAGAGACAGAGACAGAGAGAGAGAGAGAGAGAGAGAGAGAGAGAGAGAGAGAGAGAGAGAGAGAGAGAACAAGCTAGACACAGGCGAAGATAGAACAAGCCAGAGAAGGAGACAGATTAGAACATATTGCCAAAGTTAGTATGAGGCCAACCAGAACAATTCAGGAAAAGCTGAGAAAAGCCAGATTGAATCAATCAGCTTGAAGAGGAGTTTGAACCAGAGCAGTTGAGTTGTATCAACTAGCCAGATCAGAAAGAACTGGGAAGGGGTGAGCTTGTTCAGCAGTTAAGTCTCAGAGGCTGAAAACATTCTAGGCCTAGATTAGATTGTACAGAGGCTAGAAGTTTTCTTTCTTTCTTTTTTCTTCTTTTTCTTTTTTCTTTTCTTTTCTTCTTTTTTTCTTTCTTTCCTTTTTTTTTTTTTTTTTTGGTTTATTCAAGACAGGGTTTCTCTGTGTAGCCCTGTCTGTCATGGAACTCACTCTGTAGACCAGGCTGGCCTCAAACTCAGAAATCTGCCTTCCTCCGCCTCCCAAGTGCTGGGATTAAAGGCATGTGCCACCACTGCCCGTCTAGAAGCTTTCAAGACTAGGTTACCAGATGGAGTTATTAAGCCTCCAGACAACAAAGTTACTTTTACAACTTAATGACTCTGCACAGAACTATGGCAATAAAGCACACACACAGTAATGATTCAGTGAACTTTGCCTCTGTTCAGCAGGAGGTTGTGGTCAGATACTGGTTTAAGTTGGTTTAACCATTTAAAGACAAATACAAATAAACAAAAGGACCTTGAAGTTGTGAGATGTGGGGTGAAGAGCTGAGTCATAAGTGATGTTCTCATCCTCAGTGAAGTTGAAAAGACTTTGATATGGTTACATCCAGAGGATTCTAGGCACAGCATAAAACTTGGGCAGGAAAAGGATTCATCCCTATGTACAACCCCGGAAGACTGAAAGTTTGCATTGCTAGGGAAATATATAGTGGCTTCCAAGAGCAAAGAAACAAAACAAAAGTAACCAAATAAAGTAATCACTTACTCAAATAAAAACTTGACTAACGGGTTATTCCAGAGATGCTACAGACAATTTGAAATTAGTGTGACCAACCCATGGTCTGCCACACAGCCTGAGGATCCAAATGACATATATGTCATCAACCACCTCCCCTGAGCATCTGGGAATCCCATAGTCCAGAGGGGTAAGGTCATAGTAGAGTTGGCCCTCTGGGTGGTTTGGACCTGAATGAGAGGTGGACTCCAAGTGGAGTCAGGAGAGTCAGGGGAGCCTCCACTTGTGCTGGCTGGGCAGGGACAGTGGCAGCAGGAGCAGGAACATAAAGAGGGGATCAGGGATCCCCCTGGGGAGCACAAAGGAGGAGCAAGGCAGGGTGTTGAGGCTGACCCTCCTTTAGAGGAAGAAGGGTAGGAAGTTGCAAGGCCCATAGCAAAAAAAGTTCTCATCCAAACAGGGGCTTCTTGATCAGGTATTGCCACATGGTTAAATATGGCACTTGGCCTGGGTAGCCCCAGGCCTCATAAACTAAACCTTCACCTTGCCAATGATGGGGAGATGGAAAGTCCCCTCCTCAGGCCACCCTACTTTATAGGTGGGCCATTCATTCCTGCAAAAGATGGTTAGTTTGCTGGGATGAAAAACCAGACCCAAATCTTCTGCAACTTGGCAAAAGTCCTTAAAATGGTTTAGTACAAGCCCAGTGGGTGCTTTGTGCTTGTTCCATCCTAGGAACCAAAGAAAAATTTGTATGAGAGGACAGAAAGCACAGACAGAATACATAAAACCAGACACAGAAAGATATTCCCGGGAAAACAAAACCAAAAGGCTGTCTCAGATGGTCTTCCTTCCTGTGCATGGGAGGCCTATAGACCCACAGTCAGTTCAGAATCCAGATGAGAACTAGCTACTTCTCCAGCTTCTGGTAGGGGGTTGGGAGCATGCATCCGCTTTGTCCCTCTCAGCCTCCAGATTAAATCCAAAACAGAAACACAGAGATGGCCAAGACAAAAGAAAGCCGGGTGCCCAGATTTACTCCAATATTTGGGTCAGGGGGTCTCCAGCAAATCCCAGGATGAGCCCCTAAATATAAGGGTCCATAATTCGCTGAAGAATGATACCCCAGACTCAAATAGTATGTAAGCATGATGAGCGTTTTATTCTACAGAAGTTCAGCATGCTGGGGTCCCCCATTATCAAGATAGAAAGACAACCAAGTGAACTAGCAGACCTGATTTAAAGCACATTAGGGGGTTCTAGAGTAGGTAACCTTTATCTTACTCCATGTCCAGGGACATTCTATTACCAGGGCCTGGGGAATGGAAACTGTTGTTGGGAAGGTCTGAGAATTGTTGCTGAGGAAGTCTAGAAACTGCTGCTGACCCATTGTCCTTGTTTCAGGCCAAGTTGCAGGGCAGCTTCTGAGGCCTGCACTTGCTTAGTCCTGAACTGACAATTTGAAGCCTATCATAGGGTCAGCCTAGCCTTCTCAGCACATGAGCAATACAATAGCAAAGATAAACCATAGGAGTACCCCTCAAAAGATAGAAAAATCCATTTTCACATAGTTCTAAACATATGCAAGTATTCTTTTGTGTTATGTCACTTTTAACAGGTTTTGGTTATAGTTTTCTGAACTAAAACTGGAATTCTTGAGTTAGTAAATTATGTTTGTATTCAGTTGTTAGGTTGCTTATAATCAGATGTATGAGTATATAGAGTATATGAGTATATATTAGAATATTAAAAACTCAAGCAACAGCACATACTTACTTAGCACTGTTATGCTAACTCTGCTCTGAGAAGTTCTATCCAGCAGCTGACTAAAACAGATGCAGACACCCACAGCCAAACATTGGATGGAGGTCGGGGACTCTTAGGGAAGAGTTGGGGGAAGGATTGAAGGCCCTGAAGGGGATGGGAACCCCACAGGATGATCAACAGAATCAACTAACATGGACCTCTGGGAAATCTCAAGATAATGAACCACCAACCAAAGGACACACACAGGCTGGAATAAGACCCTAGGTACATATGTGGGAAATGTGCAGCTCAGTCTCCATGTGGGTCCCCAACAACTGGAACAGAGGCTTTCCCTAAAGCTGTAGCCTGACTGTGGTATTGGTTACCCAACAGGACTGCCTTGTCTGGCCTCAGTAGAAGAAGATGCACCTAATCTGGCAGAGACCTGATGCACCAGGGTTGGAGGATACCCAGTGGGGTCCCACCTTCTCAGAGAAGAAGGGGAGGAGGGATGGGAAAAGGGTCTCAGTTGGTGGGGGGACCTGGAAGGGAGGCAGTGCTTGGGATGTAAATAAATAAATAAGAATGTTATTTTTTAAAATATATAAGAGATGAGAATATTTGGCACTGAAAAAAGTTTTAAAGGATGAGACAATTACAGCTGTTATTGCAATATACTATCGTATGGCATCTCTTCAAATTATTTCTCTATAGTGCATTTTAGTTTAAAAAATAAAATAGCATCTTAAACATTGATTCACTGGTTATGTAATTCTTTAAATAAGTACTGCTTAAAAATAATCTTTGTTGGGGCTGGAGAGATGGCTCAGAAGTTAAGCTCACCTGACTCTTAGAGGACTGGGGTTTAACTGCCACCACCTGCATGGCAGATGAAGACAACAGTGTGCAACCCTTGCCCCAGGAGATCCAATGCCCTCTTCTGGTCTCCAAGGGTACCAGACACCCACATAGTGCACAGACATCTAAGCAGACAAGATATCCATATACATGGAATTAATGTTTTAAAACAATAATAATCTTTGTTTATCAGGGGTGGTATTACAAACCTTTAATTTCAGCACTGGGGAGGCAGAGAAGCTGGGCATCTGTTCAAGGCCAGCCAGTGATCTCTGTACTGAGTTCTAGGTCAGCCAGAAGACTACAGAGTGAGATCATCTCAAAACCACACAAACAGAAGAGTTTGTGTTCACTGTTCTCCTTAGAGTTTCCATTAAACCCGGGCTTGTTCCCCCGGCATTGGTCCTTCATATGCACCTTTCTCCAGTTATTGCTGGATACCTCTGCTACCCTCAGAATGAACTAAAAGCAAGTTTGCTGCAGAGTATAGTCCGGGTCCTTATATTTTGGAAGGCTTCTTGCCACTCTGTAGATCAGTGCTTCTCAGCCTGTGGGTTGTGACTCCTTTGTGGGCTGAACAACCTTTTCATAGGGGTTACATATCCTACATATCAGTTATTTACATTATGATTCATAACAGCAGTGAAATTATGAATGTAATTTTATGATTGGAGCCACCAAAACATGAGTAACTGTGATAAAGGTCACAGCGTTATGAAAGTTGAGAACCACTGTTTTGCAAAGTTTTGGAAATGTTTTCATCAATGAACATTCCCAACAGTACCAATAAGGAGTTAGTCCCTATAGGCTTCCCAGATTGTACCAAGATACTGTGGGATTTGTCTCTTCCTCCAAAGGGACATGGTGACAATGACTTTACCTTTATTTTCCTTTGTTCCCACAGTGGGAATGAGCCCCATAGGTTCATTTGAATATTTGGTCTCCAGTTTGTGAAACTGTTTGGCATTAATTAGGAAGTGCAGCCTTGTTGGAGAAGACATGTCCTTGGGACTTTGAGGTTTCAAAAGCCTACACCATTCCCAGCTAACTCTCTTTGCCTCGGGGTTTTGTCTCAAGAATTCATCTCTCATCTACTGCTCCAGTACCATACCTGCCTCCTGCTGTTGTGTTCTCCACCATTATGGTCATGGACTAACCCTCTGAAACTGTAAGTCCCATATTAAGAGCTTTTTTTTATAAGTGGCCTTGGCCTCAGTGTTTTAACCCAGTAGAAAAGTAGTGAGGGACCCCAAGGGCCTTTTCCAGTCACACACCCTCTTTACAGCTTCCCCATACTGCCTGTGGTCAAGGCTAGGCCAAGTTCCATGCTCCACCCAGAGGAACATTCTTGAGTAAAAAATTCTCAGGATGTACTGATTGATAGTCATCTGACCCTCTGGAAAGTCCTAAGTAGAATTCATGTCATGCTTGCTAGCCAATAGATTTAAAGGTAAATATGCTTGGCCAATAAGTTTGAACTGTAACCTTGCTGATGTAACCTGTGCCCCGATAAAGTATAACCTGACGAACCAGAAAATAAACGTCTTGCTTTTGCATCTCGATGTCTCTCTTGGGGGCATCTCGAAGTAAGTACCACTGACTGAGGGTTGGTGTCTTACAGTAGCTAAGACAGAAGTTGGTCCCAGGAAATGGGTAGGCTATTGCTGTGCAGGTCTGACTATGGTGATTTTTAAACAAACATAGAAGACTTTGAGAGTTTTGAACTAGAAAGGTACTTGAACAGTTTACATTACTTAATGGACCATCCCTGTAGGATTTTGGAAGATAGTAGAGCTGAGAACAATGTAGACTATGGAGGCCCAGCTCAAAAGGTTTCAGAGGTATTAGCAACTGGGCTACAGAACATTCTTGTGAATTCTGGTTAAGAATATGCCTGTTTTTTTGCTCTTATTCTAAGAATTCACCTGAGGCTAAATTGAAAACTAATGAACAAATTTCTTTGGTGGAGGAGATTTCAAGACAGCTTAATATTGACTCTGATATATATGTATATTTGTATGTGTATGTAATGTATATGTATATGTAATGTATATGTGTGTATATATACATACACATATACACACACATATATATGTGCATATATATATGTGCATATATATATATATATATATATATATACACATACACCCTTATGCAAGTCTACAACAAAAAAGAACAAAGTGGGGAGTACAGTTTGAAGTTAAAAAGAAATGCACCAGGAAATTTAATGTTTGAGCCAAGTCCTGCGCTGAAATAGAGGAAAAGATTAAAGAAAGACCTGTGGAAGGGAACCCTCAGGACAAGAACCCACCTAGTAAAAAGGAAAGGCCTGAGGAATTTTCAGCCCCTAAAAAGCAACAACAGTGATAAGCTTATGCAATGTGATTCAAGTGGTTGGATGGGGAGAGGGGAGCTATATCCCAAGCGGGCAGTTGAATTTTAAAGTATGTTCAATATGGTTCTGGCTTGAGTCCTTAAGGATAAGTAAGTAAAGGAATTATATGATGTTCCTTTCTGGTTATTGAGAGCCACTGAGGCCAGGCATGTGGCAGGGGATTTCCTGCACGAAGGTCCAGAGAATCCATTGCATAAAGCTGTGAAAATGAAGCAAGCCTGCATTGTGTTGGAAACTCCAAGGTATTAGAAATACCAGCCAGGAAACATCTTCCAAGGAGAGCTGCAGGCAGGGAATGAAACCCATCCAAGAAAGGAGAGTGTGATGCTTTCAACAAAGCGGGAAGGGCGGAGGCATCTAAGCCCACTGACATCAAACATGGATCTACAGGATGTAGAGTTTGCCTTGCTGAGTTTTGGTCTAGCTTTGGTCCAGTATTTCCTTGGTGTGCTCTAGTTTGGGATGGTAATGTATATTCTGTGCCAGTGTATGTTATTTGTTTTTGTTTTTGTTTTTGTTTTACAGGGGTACAGTTAAGAGATCATTTTGAGTCTCAGAAGAAACTTTGGATTCTGAAATAGTGTTAAAACTGGAAAAGACTATAGAGAACTTTGAAGTTGGATTAAATGTATTTTACATTATTTTACAAAGGCTACAAGCCTATGTATGGGGCCAGGGAGAAGAATACAGTGGTTTGAATGAGAACACACCCACATAGCCTCATATATTTGAATACCTGGTCCCTAGATAGTGGAACTGTTTGGAAGGGTGGGCTTCACTGGAGGAGGTGTGTCACCGGGGCTGGACTTTGAGGTCTCAGGAGCCCACGACATTGCAGTTAGCTCCCTCTGCCTCACAGCTATGACTCCAGCCATATCACAGCAATAGAAAGCTCACCAGGAAACTGACCTTGACCTCCCTATGTACCTAGGCTGACTTTGAAGGTTTCCCTGCCACCTTTTTTTTTCTTTTCTCATATGATACATCTCAACTGCAGCCTCTCTTTCCGTCACTCCTCCCAGTCCCCCACCACACACCTCTCCTCTTCCCCTAATTTACTATTCCTCTGTTTCCCTTCAGAAAAAAGCAGGTGTCCTAGTGCTATCAACTGAACACAGCATAACAAAATACATTAATCCTTTTTCATTTTTTGAAGGCCACAAATAATCAGGAAGCCTCCACCTAATATGATTACATTGCAAAGGCTCTATCTCTAAAATCCATAGTGAATTACATCTCCATCCTCTTAACAATTCAGGTTGGAAAGCACCTTTCCCCAAAGAATCCCTTACAGGACAGAAACTATTCCCAAACAACAGCTGCTTACTCCAAGTTATGAATATCTATTTCATAAGCACTCACAATTTGGAGATAAACTACGTATGTAGATGTAAAGTTTATCAGGAGGCAGGAAGGTACTTCCTTTCAGATCTCAGGGATGGGAAATATAATACATGTTCATGTCTCCTTGCTATTTTTTATTGACTCATTCATTAGCATACGTATGAATCCACATTCATGCTTGAATTCATGTAGCCATGCAATACTCGTCAATGAGGTCTTGGGTTCCATGCTAATCACTCTGGCTATGGAAATGAAAAGCAGCTCTGCCCTCATGATCTGTGTAGCCCAGAGTGTGTATGGAGAGGTAGATCGATAACTACAATGGAGAGCAGAAGTGGGAGCTAAAGAAAGCACTCCCGTGGGGAAGCTCTGCAGAGAAGGCTAGGAGCAGGACACTGACAAACATCACATCTAATGCAAGAGCTCAGGATAGCCTAAAGCATAATCTTTGGGTAGAAGCAGAAAGTTGTGTTTTGTCAATACTGTTTGTTTTATTCTTGGTTTTTTTTAATGAAAATTCATAAGTATTTAAAAAAAAAAAAGCCTCAAACCTGTATTTGCTGAAGCAAAGGGAAATGGAAGAAATGAGATTTTTTTTTAAAATCCTATCTACTAAAACTGGCAGGAAGTTTAATGCCTCTGTGTGCCTTTGGGTTATCAGCTGAACTGTTCTAACTTATTGATTCTAGGGAACATCACGGACAAGAAGCAACTCAGCAACTTAGCCATCATCCCCGTCTTAGTATTTATCTTAAAGATGAAATTTATCCTAAGGTAGAGAAATATGTGTGAATATTTTACTGTTAATTTATGAGTCAAATGTGGAAGCAACCTAAATGTCTGCCCATGGGAGATAAATATATTATGTTTAAGACTATGAAATAGAATGATACTAGCCATTAAAGTGTTAATTTCAAAAAACATATTAGCACATGACTGTATTCCAAGACCTTGTAAGACTGAGGCAGGAGGATCATGAGTTCAGTTAGAAAGACCCTGTCTCAAAAAAAAAAAAAATCAAGGAGAAAAAACAAATCCATACACTATTTGGCAAGATGGGAAAAATTTATACATGTATGCACACATGGGTACACAACGAGTACACATGCAGTTACATATGTGCACACATGTGTACATAATGTGTATATATGCAGGTACATGTGTGTGCACACATGTGTATGGAGGCTACAGATAAACCCCAAATGTTATTCCTCAGGAGTCATCTACCTTATCTTTAGGCATGTATGTGTACGTGTGTGCATGTACATATGTATGTGTGTGTGCATATATGTGCATAAGAGCATGTATATGCATGGGTGTGTATTTGTGTGTATATGTGTGAGTTTGTGTGTGTGTGCATGCATGCTCGTGTGTGTGTGTGTGTGTATGTGTGTGAGAGAGAGAGAGAGAGAGAGAGAGAGAGAGGAGTCTGATGAGTAAATATGTTTTCTCCTTCTACCTTTACGTAGTTCTAGGGATTGACTAGGCTATCAGGCTTCTGGAGCAAGCACCTTTACCTGGTGAACTTTCTCACCACATTGGAATTTTTGTTTTGTTCTTCAAGACAGGGTTTCACTGTGTAGCCCTTGCTGTCCTGGAACCCACTCTGTAGACCAGGCTGGCCTCAAACTCACAGAGATCCATCTGTCTCTGCCTCTTGAGTGCTAGGATTAAAGATGTGTACCATTATGCCCTGAAAGATAGGAAATTTTAAAAATTAAAATAGTAAGCCTTAAAATGATGATACAAAATGAACCCACATTAATAGTTATGTGATATATATATTCATCCACATATATCAACATTACATTTATACACACATGCTCACAAATATCTTTCCTGTCAGTCAAGACACTCTGAATTATGCTATGCTCTGAAATTCTCTGTTGCTTACAACCACAGAGCTTGTTTCACCATCACATGCTCTGTCAATCCCTAGCCAGCAAGTTCCTGGAAGGTCTCATGGCTACTCCAGAATCTACATGGTTTACATAGACTCCATCTTAAGGCAAGAGTCCATGCTTATAGAAGCGGGTAAAGAACACAAGGACCTTGGAGATGTCTCTGAATAGGTTCAGAAGGATGTGCGAGGCCACCAAGCAAAAAACATTACTGCATACCTCCTTTGTATATCTAAAACTGTTCATGAGAGAGGGAGAAAGTGATTAGATGTCTCTGTGGTTAAGAGCAGTGGCTGTTCTTCCAGGAGACCCAGGTTTGATTCCCAAATGGTGGCTGACAACTGTCTTTAACTCCAGTGTCAGGGACTGTGACACTCTTTTCTGGCCTATGCAGATGATGTATACATATACATGCAGGCAAAACACCCATACATATAAAAATAAAAGCAAGCAAACCTTTAATGGAAGAGAGAGAGAGGGGTGGGAAAAAATAATTCATGCCACTCTTCTAGTGGGATGGTGACAAGATTGTATTTTTTATGTTGGCTTTTCAGTAGTTCTCAATTTTATTTTGCTTATGTCTTTTTTTTTTTACTTTTAAAATAACCCTTTAAAGTAATGTGTAATTTTTTTTAAAATTTATTTTATGTATATGAGTACACTGCAGCTGTCTTCAGACAAACCAGAAGAGGGCATCAGATCTCATTACAGATGGTTGTGAGCCACCATGTGGTTGCTGGGATTTGAACTCAGGACCTCTGGAAGAGCAGTCAGTGCTCTTACCTGCTGAGCCATCTCTCCAGCCCAGTGTGTAACTCTTGAAACACTGTAGGAATGTAGTGACTGAAGCTGCCCCTCACATTCCCTCTTTCTACTCCCAGTCCCTGTTCCTACCCCAGAAGTAGCCACTGAGTAAAATTTGCTGCAGTCTTTCAGGATTATTTTTATGCATGCAACCATAAACATGACCATGAATATTCATAAACTCTTATGAGAGAAAAATAAAAGCAGCATATAAATTAATCAATATACATATGATTTTAATAAAGTAGTTTCTCATAAAGAATGAATAATTCATCCATAACATCTCACTGTCCTTAACAGTGTTCCTCTAACTCATTCACTGTTCTTTTTCCTGTCTTTCAAGTTTTTCCAGCTTCTGCCAGTTTAGTCACTGACCTTTCACTTCACAGACGTGCACCATGTGTCTATGGCTCTGGGCCTGGTCTACATTAGATACTTTTCTCCTTGCAGTGTCAAAATACTAGGCAAAAGAAATGTAAGGAAGAAACGGTTTGTTCTTGGCTCACAGTTTGTAAGTACAGCCCGTTAAGTCGCGATGCAGGAGCTAAAGGCAGCTGGCCACACTGCATACTGCCATACTGCCGTGAATGGAGCGACCAATGCTGATGCTCGCTTTTTTTTTCTCTCTTTTTCATTCATTCAGGACACCCAGATTTAGGGTGGGCCTACTCATCTCAATGAACTCATAGACATTTGGCTCCTTGGTAATTGGCAATAAATATTTATATGCTCCTGTTAAGTTGGCAATAAATATTAACAGTCACATTAGCCCTGTCTGGGAGCAAGGGCCACAAGACTTTCACTTTCTTGTGCTTCAACCAGCACTGCGTCTTCACATTCCAGGTGTTTAAGGCACCAGCCCAGCTGCTCAGCCTCTGGGAGGTGTGTGTGTGTGTGTGTGTGTGTGTGTACTGACTTCAGGCTAAGGATGTGAAACCTAAGATCACTGAGATAAGCCTGGAATAATGATTCTCGTGGTGGTCTGTAGGAGGCTACATGGTTTACAGAACAGGTCAATACTGTTATCTTGATTAGAAAGTAATACAGGAACCTGCTTATCTCTCACTAGAAGTTTATAAACAGAGTGTGTAGACAAATCAGAGCATTGATTGCCAACAGGAAAAACTGGATGTGGTTTTTAAGGGGCTCCCTGTGACCCTGGTGGTTTGTTTCTGTATCTAAAACTATTCTGAAAATAACTTTTTAAAGCAACACTTATTATATCTTATTGTCATTTATTCAAAATTACAGTTTACCCATCAAAGGTGCAATCTCAAGACTCTACATAGGAAATTCAAATATTTATCCCTCGGGTAAACATATAGACAGAAAGAGCAGAAATAACCAGAAGAGCGATTTGAATGCTAGCATCCTTCTAGGTTCTACCCCACAGTTACCTGGCAACCGCCAGGTATGCCTGACTCACTATAAAAGGGGCAGCTTGCCCTCTCTTCTCTCTCTTGCTCTTCCCTCTCTGTCCCTTCTCTCCTCATTACCCTCCTGGCCTCCCTCCCCCCCTCTCTCTCTCTTTCTCTCTCTCTCTCTCTCTACCTTTCTCTGTCTCTACTACCCTCTCAACTCCCCTCCCCATGCCCTAAATAAACTCTATTCCATACTATGGCTGGTACTTCAGGGGGAAGGGATGCTTCAGCATGGGCCCACAGAGGCACCCCCTTCTCCTGCACCATACTGCATCTATACCAAACATATACCTGGCTTCCTTTTCATTTTTATATAACACAACAAGAACACATAGCAATAGGTGGAAATTCCTTCTGGGAGTTAGCCAAGTAGGAGAATTTAGATCTAAATATTGTGCTTCTATGGCTAATGTTATATCCAGTGACAGCCAAAGGAGACACCGAGTGTGATTACACCACTGTCTGGTACAGAATAGTTGGGGTAACAAAGAGACATGGAGTGTGATTATAGCACTGCCTCATACAGACTAGTCAAGGCAACAACCTTGGAAAAGGCAGAATGACATTTTTCAAAGTACGTTTCATAGAATGGGATTTGGTTTCAGGTGATAAAGTATTGCGTTCAAATAAAGTTTGAGAAACACCTGAACAAATCAAAGCACTACTTCTTCCTTGCAGACTTTGGCAGAATCGTTGGCTTCTGAAAGAACATGGTAAGTGAAAGGGAATGGGAAGGTGTGTGCTGCACCACTGACGGCACCTTGGCTGATGTGCACTTCAAATGTGCACCCACACAAGTACAGTAACCACAGCTAGGTGTGAATAAACTAAATGAATGTGGCAACTGATTATTCCACAAAATAAGGCAGATTAGAATATCTCAAGGGCCAATCATCAAAAGAACACACTTTGGTGAACATTTATATATAGAACTCATTCTCAAACATTGGGGTCTCAGGATTGCCTGACATTTATGTAAAAAAATACCTAAAGAGTATTTGTTCAAGAGTTATACCTATTGATATTTATTATATTATATGGGAGATTTAAAAAATATTTCATAATTAATTCCTTTAAAAATATTGTCAGGCTGGAGAGATGGTTTAATGGGTAAGCAAATATGAGAGATGGAACACAGACCCGCCCTCAGGACTTGCGTAGACTCAATGCAGGGCAGGTGCACACCAACCTCAGCTTGCCTACAGAAAGATAGGAGATGGAGACAGAAGAATTTCAGAAGTGTAGGGGTCAACTAGCCTGGTGTCTACAGACATGAACAAGAGCCTCCAACCTCAAACAAGGCGGAAGGCAAGGACTGAGATCCTCTGACCTCCACACACATTGTGTCAAATAGGTGCTTATCCTTACACACATACTCACACTCACACAAATATGAATATATACACATGGTCTCCATTAGGCTTCTATTGCTGGGATAAAGACTATGACCAAAAACACCTGTGGAGGAGAGGGGTTATTTCAGCTTACATGTCCTGATCACAATTCATCATGAAAGGAAGTCAGGGCAGGAACTCAAGGCAGGCCCCCGAAGCAGGATCTGAAGCAGAGACCCTCAGAGGAAAGTGGGACTCCCTGGCATGCTCCCCACAGTTTGCTCCCTTAGCCTTCTTGTGCACCCTAGGGCCACTTGCCTAGGGTTGGCACCACCCACTATGGGCTGCCCCCCCCATCAATCATGAACTAAGAAAATGCTCTACGGGATTGCCTACAAACCAGTCTTAAGGAGGCGTTTTCTCCTGTGTCTCTCTTCTCTGATAACCCTAGCTTTTGTGGAGTTAACAAACAAACAGCACGTAAACATTTTAAAATGATAGAAATAATGTTAGTTGTTTTCCATCTAGTGAGAGTCCTTTGTTCCTTTCCAAGAAAATGCCTGGCAGATACCCCTGTCTACATAAGTATTATTCATCCCTCAGTTAAGTTTTCCCATGGAAATGGGGTGTTCTGTGAAAATGCAGCCAATTCAGTTAGCAGCTCCCAAAACTGGAGCCCAAGCCATGGCCGGCTGTGGCCTAAACACTCTCTGTGTTCTTTCATTTTCTCAAGGACTGACATTTCACGAAGTCAGTGATTTTTATTACAGTTGTTTTGTTAGCTGCAAGCCTGACAGTGTAGATTATGATGACAGCCAGTACAGTTCCAGCTACACTGACCTTGAGCTAAGGCACTAGCAGTTTATATGCTATAAAACTGGGTTTGGCACCTTCAGTGAGGGAGGTGCTAGTCTTAGAATTATCGTGAAAACGGTTTCTAGCTTTATGAGCTCATCTTAAGGGTCTCTGGGATGTCAGAGGTCTATGGTTCCACACCACGGAAAGGCAGCTATACATAAAGTGTGGGGTTGGGAGGAACAAACTGAGGGGGGGGGAAAGCATATTTTGAATTTGATTTCATCATATTTTGAAGGAGACTCTGGACTATACAGAAGTAAAGTACCACACTTTGTAAACAAATCCTACAGAAAATGACAAGGAAAAAAATAAAAAGAAAAATAAAACAGGGAGGAGAATCTGGGCCTTTTCCAAAGATTGGCAGCACTTGTCAAAATTCAAGCTGTTTGCTGAACACATGTTGTGAGAGGAAAATGGAGTCTAGGTCACCATAGCAAGTCAAGTGGAGGTGCAAATAATATTCCCTGAAATGTGACTGTAATTATTCATTTAAGAGCAACTTAATGGTGTAAGTGATCTAATATGACATTCCAAAATATCTTTCTTTTTTAAAGGTATATTTGTTATTTTTATGTGTATTTATGAATGCCTACATGCATGTCTGTGTATCACATATGTACCTAGTGACCAAGGAAAGTGGAGAGGCAGTCAGATTCCCTGAACTGGAGTTATAGGCAGGCGTGAGCTACCATATAGGTTCTGGGAAATGAGCCTGGGTTCTCTGCAAAAGCAACAAGTGCTCTTAACCACTGAACCATCTCTCTAGCCCCTTGCATGCTATAACCAGCAAAAGAAGATGAAATATGAAGTAAGAAAGATTACTGCCAGATAGGACGGTAAACATTGGGAATCCTAACACTCAGGAAGCTGAGTCAGGTGGATCATAAATTCAAAACCATCCTGGACTACACAGTGAGTTCTAGGTCAGCTTGAGGTCCATAGTGAAACTCTATCTCAGAACAAAAACAAAACCAATCTTTTTGTTAAAATTAAACTTTATAAATTGATAATTTTGTAGGATTCCCTTGAAAAGTGTAGTACTTTAATTTTGTATAGATCAAAGCCAACTTCAAAATACCATCACATTCCTCCATGTTTATTCTTGTGTTTTCAATCTCTGACTTTCAGGTTTATAATCCAGGGCAGGTTTTATTTTTCTTTCCCACATAAATGGACGTTATTTATCAGGCAAGAATCTTGTTTTCCACATGATATTTGGTTGGCTCTCTCCACACTGGGGCTTCCATGTGCAATGATTTTCCTACTTCTCATCCACCTTCCTCCTTTTCACTTTCATCCAATGGGAAGGACCCCATCACGTGGAATGAAGAACGGAGGACAAAGACCATTGAGCCAGAGGCTGGTTCTGCCAACATTGGTTCCTCCCTCATGACAAACTTCTCTAGTTACTTATGGCTTACAGAATCCAAAGACTTGTAGTTGTGGTACTAGTGACGATGACAATGACAATAACAATGATGATCTTCAAGTTCACCTAGAGAGTCTTTAACAATACGAAAAGAATGGTGTATTGATCACTTCTCTCTGATTAGGTTAGCTAATACTCTACTCATTTTCTAAGTGGAAGGGGAGCTTCTTGTACCTTGTTCCCAGTAGGAAAATAAAGGACAAGTGCTACTAAACATTGCCAGGCAAGGGATATCTGGTGACTCATTCCCTCTGTCACTGGAGCTCCTGCACCTTCCAGCAGACTGTAACCCTTCATGCTCTGAGCTAGGATAATGCACATTTGGATTTTTAACAGTTTCCTTGGGGCACTGTTAGGCAGATGCCTCCTGTTCTTAGTTCCTGAATGGTTAGAAAAATGAATGTGTGCAATTATGTTTGTTTCTCAAGATGGGGTGTGTTCAAGTAAGAAAAATATTAGAACATTAGTGCCCCATTTTAAAAGTTCAAACAAGCGCTTTAAAAAGTTCTCCGCGTGATACTCAACAAGCTGAGATATGACTGTTGAAGACTCAGCTCCACACCAAACATCTATACCATCCCCTCCAAGGCTCAGGGAATACAGGGAGAAGAGGGCTGTGTCTTAGGGTTTTACTGCTATTAACAGACACGATGTCCAAGGCAACAGGTTTTTTGGTTTTGGTTTTGTTTTTTTCCCAAGACAGGGTTTCTCTGTGTAGCCCTGGCTGTACTGGAACTCACTCTGTAGATCAGGCTGGTCCCGAACTCAGAAATACACCTGCCTCCCAAGTGCTGGGATTAAAGACATGTGTCACCACTGCCCAGCTCAAAGGCAACTCTTAAAAGGATGCCATTTAATTGGGGTTGGCTAACAGGTTTAGAGGTTTAGTCCATTATCATCAAGGCATGCATCCAGGCAGGCATGGTACAGAAGAAGCTGAGAATTCTCCATCTTCAACTGAAGGCTGCTAGCAGAATACTGACTTCCAGGCAGCTAGGATGAGGGTATTAATGCCTACACCCACAGTGACACACCTATTCCAACAAGGTCACACCTAATAGTGCCACTCCCCAGGCCAAACATATACAAATCATCACAGGCTGAAAAACATAAGAACTAGAGACTGGGAGTGGGTGTGCAGACGCTTCTTCTGTAATGACAGAATTCTTGCCCTCATGAACCTACAGCAACATTCCACCACACACAAGTTGGGAGGGTGTATAGGCAGTTAATGGTTGCTAAGGGATGAGCAGTCATATTTCTCAGTGGTACCACTGTTACATTGCTGTTGTTCAAGTATAATTCCCCCATTCATGCTCATTTAGGCAGTCCCAATTAAATACAGTGTGTATCAAAAATTAAACAAAATAAAATACGTGAAAGTGTAGGGCAAATGGAACCTTGTCACCAGACAGAAAAACTGGTAAGGTTGAGTAGATTAAGGAACCCTGGCAATTTTCATAATTGAGAATGGTAGGCGTTTGAATCTGCCCCTGACCTGGTTCTTGTCCTGAAGCACATGACCACGACACACCACTAAAAGGACCATGGAACTGGTCGCATAGCATAGAAACCCAGAGTTCTCCATGCTGATAAGGTATCTAGATAGGCCCCAAATGTCTAGTCAATGAACTTCCCTTCCTGGACATTGCTTCCTGCAGAAGGTGTTTAATCTCTGGCCTACCCTAAATTGTATGCATCCTTTTCCACCATGAATAAACAGTTTGGACAAGCAAGGACTTTCTCCTTCCTCAAGGACCACTGTGTGGGGGAAACCTTTGTCATACAGAGCCTAAATCTCCCACAAAAGGCCCCTCATATTCCTGGCATTGGCTCTGAGCTAAGCCAGATTCCCCCTGACCCAGGCTCAGGTCCAAGGGCTCTTATATTCAACTCTTTGCAGTTCCCAGTGGTGTCTGGGTGCCCAGGAGTTTGAGAACCACAGCCTCGGGCCCAAACCACACCATTTCTCACCCAGAGAAACATGGACTGGAATCCCTATCTTAGGCTACATTTTGTCTGTCCTGAGCCGGTGTTGGTGTCCTGCCAGCTTGCCACCCCAACAGGGAAAATGGAATGTAGCTTAGCACCTGTGTGTTTCATCTCCCAGAGCAGTGTCCTGACACCCCAGTGGAAAGGCAAAACATAGACCCACATGAAAGTGGGAAGAGGACTTGGAAAGAATAAGTGGTTTAGTGGAAGGAAGAAAGGTTACAGTTAGGATTAAAGGATACTATGATATGTGGACGGCTACATTTTAAAAAATAGTCCATAATGAATTTTATGCAGTGAACATTATAGGACTTCCTTCTACATATTAGCAACAAAAGCTGATTTTGAATTATCTGTATTAGAAAATAAATTATTTTCAATAAATAGGAGTACTAAAATCAAGAATTTGATTTTTCTAGTGTTATATGTCAATGCAACAGTAGCTCAAATGATCTATTCTATGAGGAAAAGCATTCATAGAAGATCAGAAAGGTCCAACTGTAGAAACTTATGTCGGTTGATGGAGTATGTTGGATTTCCTTAAGGACTCTACAGAAATAGGTTCCAAGAACTGATTCCCACATTCCATCAACAAAGGTATATAGAATTCATGTTTGTGTATTCTGAGACGGGTTGTTTGGTTGATGTGGGCCTTTTGTTGTATTTTTTTTTTTGTTTGAGCCAGGATCTTACCCCATCACCCAGCCTGGCTTCTTACTTGCAGCAATCCTCCTGCCTTTCCCTCCTTGGTGTTGATATTACAAGTACAAGCCATAGCACTGGCTCCATGATAGTTTTCTCTGAACCTTAATTTTTTCTCTTTTAGCACAAATGTATGATGAAGTAGACTACAATGATTGCCAGTGTGGAACCAGTTAGAGGGAGTGATTCATGCTAAGCCACCAGCAGTTTTACCTAATAACACTTGCCTGGGATGCTCTGCCCTGCCATGTGGCAGAAGGGCCACTTAAAATTTATTTTGGATTATTTAAAACAAATTTTAAATTTAAATATAATTTGATCATATTCTTCCCCTTCCCTGAGTCCTTCCAGATCCTCTCCCACTCCCTACCAACACAACTTTGAGTTCTTTCTCAAAAAATAAAAACTCAATTCAATAACAAACACCCCTGAAAAAACAAAGATAACAAACAAAAACCAAAAATAAACAAAAACACAAAATAAAATAACCTTCCTGACAAAACCCATCAAACTATAATCAACTCACGAAACACACATCCAAAAAAGCTGGGGTCCATTGTATGTTAGTCAGCTACTCCTGAGCATGAGGCCTGCTCTGGAGTATCTGTTATACCCAGCTTCACTTCATTGGAGAAAACTGATATCCCCTCTCTCAGCAGGTATAACTGCCAGTTCCATTGTTAACCTTTACCTTAGTGGCTAAGCTTTCATTCATTCATTCATTCATTCATTCAAAAATATTGCAAAATAAAACATAAGAAGCTAAAACAGAAACTATCACATCAAAGTTGCACAAGACAACCCAAAAGATAGAGAAGAGCCTAAGAGAAGTCACAAGAATCAGACTCAACTGTTCACACACTCAGGAATCTCATAAAAACACTTAACTGGAAGTTATAATATTTGTGCAGAGGACCCGGTGCAGCCCTGTGTAGGTCCTGGGCTTGCTGCTTCAGTCTCTGTGAGCTCATATGAGTTAGATCATGTTAATTTAGATTATTTGATTTCTTGGTGTCCTTCATCTCCACTGACTTACACACTCTTTCTACCTCTTCTTTCACGGGTTTCCCAGAGCTTTGAGGGGAGAGATTTGTTGAAAACATTCCATTTAGGGCCAAGTATTCCAAGGTAAGATTCTGCATGATATCTGGCTCTGGGTCTCTATTTGTTTCCATCCACTGCAAGAGGAAGCTTCTCTGATGAAGGCTGAAAAAGGCACTGATCTATGAGTATAACAGGATATATCAATAGGAGTCATGGTGTCATTACAATTCTTCTCTTTTTTTTTAGACTAGTATTGATCACCGTAGGTCCTTGAGCTATCTAGTTGCAGATCCTTGCTCATCCAAGCAGTATCAGGTATGGATTCTATCTCATGGAGTGGGCCTTAAAACAAATCAGTTATTGGTTGGTTACTCCCACAAGCTTTGTGGCACCATTGCCTTGGTATATCTTGAAGGTAGGAGAGCATTGTAGAATAAAGGGATTTTGGCTGCCTTGCTATTTATATTTCTCTTTTGATAGTGTCCAGAGTACCTTCTTGTACCAAAAAGGCTGGAACCTTGGGGTAAAAGCTCTATGTGGGCACCAGTTTAACATCTCCACGTTCAATGAGTTATGTAAGTATTGGTCTTCAGCAATGGAGATTTGCTGTCATTTTGGAGAGAGCAACTTATTGTCTTTCCTAGGTTGTTTTGGGAGTCACCTGGGGCCCCTTGACTAACAACTCAATTAGATGTAGCCTAACACTGGTACTGGAAACTTTGCTTGCTGACAAGAGGAGGCCAGTTGGGATTCTGTCTCCTCCATTATTTGGGGAGTTGATTTAGGTCACTTTCACATATGTATACATTTTAGTAAGTTCCTACTGTAGTAGATTTTCATATTATCTCTCAAATGTTTCTTAATTTTAGTTGTCAAAATCTGGATTCCCTTCCACAATCCCTTGTTCACTCCATTTCCACACTTTATCTTTTGATTCCAGTACCCTGCCTGCTATCATTCATACCAACCTATTCTATTCCCTTTTCTTAACAAGATCAAGCATGTCCCTCTAGTCTATGGTTCTCAACCTGTGGGTCACGACCCCAAAGACCACCAGAAAACATAGATATTTATTTTATGATTTCTAACGGTGGAAACGTTACAGTTATGAGGTAGCACCACAACATAAGTAACTGTATTAAAGGTCACTGCATTAAGAAGGTTGAGATCCACTAGTCCCTTACTCTAAACCTCCTCTCTGTGGGTCTATGGATTGTAGCTTGGTTATCATTGACTTATCTGTTAATATCCACATTTAAGTGAATACATATCATGTTTGTCTTATTTGTCTTTCTCAGTCTGGGATATCTCAGGGTTTTTTTTTTTCTAGTTGTATCTATTTGCCTGGAAATCTCACGATGTCATTGTTTTTAAGAGCTGAGTAATACTCCATTGTGTAAACATACATTTTCTTTATCCATTCTTCTCCTGAGGGACATGTAGGTTGCTTCCAATGTTTGGCTATTATAAATAGAGCACCAATGAAGATGGTTGAGTAAGTGGCCCTGTAGTAAGATGGAGTGCCCTTTGATTATATGATGGATTGTGAGGTAGATCAATTCTTATCTTTCTGAAAGTTCCCCATACTGATTTCCATAGTGGCTGTACAAGTTTTCACTCCAAACCACAATGGAAGAGTGTTCACCTTGCTCCACATCCTCACCAGCATGGGCTTTCATTTGTATTATTGATCTTAGCTGTAGAGAGTCATATTTAAGTGCCGTATAGCCTTATAGCCATTATTCAGCTGCCTGCATTCTTCACCCACTCCGCGGCATTCCGAGCTGAGGAATTCCAGCCACACCTCCCCCTACCTAGCGGAGCTGGCAGAACTCCGGGAACAAGCCTTTTGTCACACCTCAGCCTCCCGCAGAGCAACAGACCCTATGGGGTCAACTTTCTTGAGGAACAGTGGTGCCCAGGGCCTGCTGAGAAGCACTGAGAAGACTCTGCAACCCTGGGAGGGAGGGTCACGCCCACAGCGCATATATTGTCACTCTTATCCCCCAAGTAAAGAGAGATTTTGTACAGCCATGCACTAATGTCCCTGTGTGTTGTTTTTCTCTTGACCCCCCGTCGTTTCACTCCACAGCTCTTCGTCCATGGAAAACCCCCTCGTGTGCAATTTCCGGGAAGCTTCACTTAGCCATTCTGATGGGTGCAAAATTAAATCTCAAAGTAGGTTTGATTTGCATTTCCCTGATGGCTAAGGCTATTGAACATTTCTTTAAGATTCTTCTATTGAGAATGTTTAGCTCTTTTTAATTGGATCCACATTTTTAATTGGATTATTTGTTTTTTAATCAATATTTTTTTAGATTTTTATGTATTTTGGGTATTACATAAATCTAGTGGATGTGAAGTTGGTAAAAAAAAAAAAAACTTTTCCCATTCTGTAGATTGCCACTTTGTCCAAGTAAAAGTGTCCTTAGCTTTACAGCAGCTTTTCAGTTTCATGAAGTCCCATTAATTAATATTGATCTCAGTGCATGTACTATTGGTATTCTGTTCAGAAAATCTTTTCCTATACCTATCTGTTCAAGGCTGTCCCCCACTTTCTCTTCTATCAGGTTTAGTGTTCTTGGTTTTATGTTGAGGTCTTTGATTCATTTGGACTTCAGTTTTGTTCAGGTTGATAAGTACAGATCTATTTGCATTCTTCTACATGCTACCATCCAGTTTGACCAATACCATTTGTTGAAGATAGTATTTTTTTGCCAGTGCATATTTCTGGCTTCTTTATCAAAAACTGGGTGTCTAGATGTGCATGGGCTTATGTCTGGGTCTTCAATTTGATTTCATCATCTGTTTTTATGCCAATATAATATTATTTTTATTATTATAGCTTTGTAGTATAACTTGAGATTAGGAATGGCAAGACTTTCTGCAGTTCTTTTATTGTTTGGGATTGTTTTAGCTATCCTAGGTTTTTTGGTTTTCCAAATGAAGTAGAAAATTGTCCTTTCAATGTTTGTGAAGAATTGTGTTGGGGATTTTGATGTGAATTGCATTGAACTTGTAGATTGCTTTTGGTAGGACTGCGTGATGGTTTGAATATGCTTGGACCAGAAAGTGGCACTGTTAAGAGGTATGGATTTGTTGGAGTGTGACCTTGTTGGAGGAAGTGTGTCATTGTGAGGGTGAGTTTTGAGAATCTCTTCCTAGCCCTATATGGGAGCCATATTCTCCTGTTTGTCTTCAGAACAAGATGCAGAACTCTCAGCTCTTCCTGTATCATGCCTGCCTGAAAGCTGCCATTCTCTCACCTTGTAAGCCAGCCCCAATTAAATGTTATCCTTATAAAAGCTGCCTTGGTCATAGTGTTCCTTCACAGCAATGGAAACCCTAAGACAGATGGCCTTTTTTTTTAAACAACTATGTTTATGCTGCCAATCCATGAATATGGGAGATCTTCCATTCTCTGGTGTCTTCTTCAAAGACTTAAGATTTTTATCATATAAATCTTTTACTGTGAAAACTATTTCCCTGATTTCTTTTTGAGACTGTTTGTCATTTGTATATAGGAGGAAAATTGATTTTTGGAATTAATTTTGTATCCATCCAATTTGCTGAAGGTGTTTATCAGCTGTAGGAGTTTCCTGGTGGAATGTTTAGGGTCAATTATGTATACTATCATAACATCTGAACAAAGATACATTGACTTCTTCCTTTCAAATTTGTATTCCTTGATTTCCTTCAGTTGCCTTATTGCTCTAGCTACAATTTCAGATATATTGAACAGCTATGGAGTGGACAACCTTGTCTTGTTCCTGATTTTAGTAGAATTGCTTTGAGTTTCTCTTTATTTAAGTTGATGTAGACTTTGGGCTTGCTGTCAACTGCCTTTGCTATCCTGAGGTAGGTTCCTTGTATCCATAATTTTTCCAGGACTTTTATCATGAAGAAGTGTTGGATTTTGTCAAAGGAGATGGCCATATTTTTTTTTTGTTTAGTTTCTTTATACAGTGGATTGTATTTGTATATTGATCCATCCCTGCATCTCTGGGATGAAGCCTATTTGATCATGGTAGATGATCTTTTTGATGTGTTCTTCAATTCAATTTGCAAGTATTCTACTGAGTATTTTTGCATCTGTGTTCATAACGGAGAAATTGATCTGTAATTCTCTTTCTTTGTTGGATATTTGTGTGGTTTGGGTATGTAGGTAACTGTGGCCTCATAAAATGAATTAGGCAATGTTCCTTCTGTTTCTATTTTGTGGAATAATTTGAGTATTGGCATTAACTCTTCTTTTAAATTCTGGTAGAATTCTGTGTTAAAACCATCTGACTCTAGGCTTTTTTTGCGGGGGGAGGGGAGACTTTTAATGACTGTTTCTATTTCACTAAGGGTTATAAGTCTGTTTAAATGCTTAACTGATCTTGATTTAGGTTTTGCTCAGATTTTTCCATTTGGTGGAGTAGACATTTTTAAACTATGGCTTATTATCTTCTAGATTTCCTTAGTATCTATTGTTACGTCTTCCTTCTTTTTTCTGATTTTGTTTATTTGGATTTTCTGTCTCTGACTTTTAGTTAATTTGGATAAGGGTTTGTCAACCTTATTGATTTTCTCAAAAAAATCCAATTATTTGTTTCATTGATTCTTTGTTTCTGTTTTATTGATTTCAGTCCTGAGTTTGATTATTTCTTGCTGTCTATTCCTTTTTTGGGTGTGATTTATTCTTTTTGTTCTAGAACTTTCAGGTGTTCTATTAAGTGACTATGAGATCTCTTCAGTTTATTTATGTAGGCACTTAGTACTATGATCTTGCCTCTTAGAACCACTTTTATTTTGTCCCATAAGTTTGCCTATGTTGTGTATTTTTCATTATATATATATATATATATATATATTTTTTTTTTTTTTTTTGGTTTTTCGAGACAGGGTTTCTCTGTGTAGCCCTGGCTGTCCTGGAACTCACTTTGTAGACCAGGCTGGCCTCGAACTCAGAAATCCTCCTGCCTCTGCTTCCCAAGTGCTGGGATTAAAGGCGTGCACCACCACCGCCCGGCCTCATTGTATCTTTTCAATGTAGATTTTATATACATTGAAGTTGATTTCTAGAAAGTCTTACTTTATTTCTGTCTTGAGCCATTTTTATTCAGTAGAGTTGTTAAGTTTGCATGAGTTTGTAAGCTTTCTGTTGTTTCTGTTGTTGACAGTTTTAATCTGTGTTAGTCTGATAGGATGCGGGGAGTTATTTCAATTTCCATGTATCTATTGAGACTTGTTTTGTTTCTGATTATGTGCTAAGTTTTAGAAAAAGTTCCATGTGGTGCTGAGAAGTTATATTCTTTTGTCTTTGGGTGAAATATTCTGTAAATACCTGTTACATCCATTTGGTTTATAATGACAGTTAGTTCTAGTGTTTCTCTGTTTAGTTTTTGTCTAGATAACCTGTCCATTGCTTCTGAGGTCTATTTGCTTAGAATATGTTTTTCCAACACTTTTACTTGAACTGATGTCTATCTTTGATGTTGAGATATGTTTCTTGGATGCAGCAGAAGAATTGATCCTGTTTTTACATTGATTGTGAGTCTGTGTCTTTTATTGAGTAATTGAGACTGTTGACGTTGAGAGATATCAATGACCAATGACTGTTGATTCTTTTTATTTTGTTGTTGTTATTGTCTGTGTGTTTGTGTGTCTTCTTTTAAGTTTGTTTGTGTGGGATTATTTATTCTCTGTGTTTGTCTGAATGTTGGTAACCTCCTTAGGTTGAAGTTTTTCTTCTAGCACCTTCTATAGGGCTGGATTTGTAGATATTGTTTAAATTTGGCTTTATTGTGGAATATCTTGTTTTCTCCATCTACAGTGATTAAAAAGTTTTGCTTGGTATAGTAATCTAGGATGGCATCTTTGGTCTCTTAGAGTCTATAACACATCTGTACAGGCTCTTCTGGCTTTTAGAGTCTCCATTGAGAAGACAGCTGTAATTCTAATAGGTACACCTTAATATGTTACTTGGTCTTTTTCCATGGCTGCTTTAATATTCTATATTTTTAGTGTTTTGAGTATTATGTGCCTAGGGAACTTTCTTTTCTGGTCCAAGCTATTTGGTGCTCTGTGCCCTTCTTGCTCTTTGATAGGCCTCACCTTTATGTTTGGGACATTTTCTCTTATGATTTTGTTGAAAATATTTTCTGTGACTTTGATCTAGATTTCTTCTCTTTTCTCTATTCCTAGTCTTTTTTTTATAGTGTCTTATATTTTCTGCATGATTTATGGCTGGAGTCTTAGAATTAACATTTCTTTGTCTGAGGTATCTATTTCTTCTATCATGTCATCAGTGCCTGAGAATTTCTTGTATTCTGTTAGTGAAGCTTGTCTCTGTGATTCCTGTTTGAGTTCCTAAAATTTTCATTTCCACTTTTCCTTCAGTTTGGGTTTTCTTTATTTATTCTATATCCACTTTCAGGTGTTCAAATATTTTATTCATTTCCTTCCTCTGTGTTTTTATAGATTTCTTTAAAGGATTTATTTGTTTTGTCTTTAAGGACCTCTGTCATCTTCACAGAAGCTGTTTTAAGGTATCTCACTTGTGCTTCAGCTGTGTGGGAACATCAGGGCCTGCTGTAGTAGGGTTGCTGGGCTCTAGCAGACATATTATCCTGGCTGTAATTGTGACTGTACACTGGTGTCTGTGCATTTGGGATTTTCTAGCCGAGACATATTATCCTGGTTGCAATTGTGATTTTACATTGGTGTCTATGCATCTGGGATTTGGAAGATTGTAAGTTGTGACATCCAATCTTGTCTTTGTTGGGTGGGTGTTTTGCTCCATAGTTTGTTTCCTCTTTGGTTCTTAAGAGAGTTTTATGATTGTGTGTTGCCTATAGGAAAATATTCTAGGGTTCTGATATGTGTGGGCACTGAGGGTTCCAGGCAAAATGTGTTTCTGGGTTTTAGAAACATAGACTTAGGAATGTGTAAGGGCTGGGGATGTTAGAGGGATTTCACAAGAGGGAGGAAAGCAGAGTGTTCTACCAGATTTGCTTATTTACTTGCTTGGGGACTAACTGGGGAGAGTAATGCAGGAAGAAATGAAGATCTACTTGCTTCCTTTGTCAGAGTGGCCTGTGGGTTCCCAGGGAGTATCTGCTGAAACTGGGGGCTGGGAAAAAGCAATGATTGGGGGGAAGAATTTTGGAGGGAAGGATCTGTGTGACCCATTAAAGATGGATGCAGAAGGGTAAGAGGAGCTCTGTCAGATGTTATCTTCACAAGCTGGGGAAGGAACAGAAAGAGAGGTGAAGGTCTGAAGCTGGACTCCATGCTGCCTGCCCAGAGTGGCCTGTGAGTTCACAGGGAGTACCTGCTAGAGTTGGGTTGTGGGCTAAAGCAGTGGGGGGAAGGAGGCTAGGAAGGTAAGATCCGTGAAGTCCACTAGAGACAGGGTAGGAGGTAAGAGGCAGCCTCAGCTGGTGGTCTGCTGCAGAGCTAAGGATGGGTGGGGGATTGGATATGAAGGAGCTGAGGGAGAGGTGAAGACATGGTGTTACCTGTTTTCATGACCAGAGTGGTCTGTAGGTTCCCAGGAAGTGTGGAGTTAGGGACTGGGACAAAGGAATGAATTGGGGTAGGGAGGTTAGGAGGGTAAGATCCCTGTATGTAGTCCACTGGAGATGAGTGTGTGAGGAGGGAGGTAATTGGGGCAGGGGGCTGCTGACAGTGTTCTGCTGATGAGTTCTGGTGGGGATAAGACTAGGGTATTTGATTTGGAGAGATGAAGATCTGTAGTTAGCCTGCCTACTTCCCTGGTGGGAATGGTACCTAATATTTTTCAGCAGCTGCCCCTGATCCAAAGACACAATGTGAGGGCTTTCCTCTAAATGTTTCACTTGCTTGGCACTCTGGACATGGACATCATCTGGACTCTGGCTTTGTTTCACTCCTAAACCTTTGCCTGTCTCTTGGCAACCATTTAGTAATTATCTTCTTGGCTATCACCACCATTTCATCCCTTTGATCATTTGACTAAAAGACGGAAGCCCCTCTGCTTCTACTCAACCTGTGGACAATCTCATCGGCTGGCATGGCCTCAAGGGCTACTAGTGCTTGGCATTCAGCAATGTACCAGCATGTAGAAATGTTTGTTGATATTGATTTTGGAACCTGGGTCATGCTTCTGGAAGGGATCAGACACAACCAGTTTAGATGTTGGGGGAGGAGCTGATATGTCAATAAAGAAGGCAGAAGCTAATCATTGGGCGAGGATATAGAGGTAGGATTTCCAGGTCCCAGGAGGAAGAGGAGGAGACAGAGATGGGACTTCTTTCGGCCAGGTTTAGGTGAGAGGAAGACTAACACCATGTAGTCCTGGGGGCTATTAGTATGTGGTGGAGGCTGCCACAGGAAGAATTCTGCTATTAAGAGAGCTGATGAATTTAGGACAGTAGATACTGTGTTATCTGGCTGGTTTTAGAATATTAGGGCTGTCTGGTGTTTTCCATCCACAGTGACTCAGGCAGGAGAAAGCAGGCTGCCAGGGCCTTTGGTTGGTAGAACGGGGGCGGTAGCTCCAGGCATTGTTGGGCAGCTTAGCAGTGCCAGCCAGAGGAACAGGCTGGTGGGATGGAAGTGGAGCCAGCAGCAGCGTGATCTCAGAGCTAAATTGTGAGGGGCTTGGCGCTGGGCAAGGAGACCAGGCTAGGAGCGAGCTTGCCTTTTAAAATTACACGCAACATATATGTATGCCACTCATACATTAGCTTGTCAAGTCATCATGAACTACATTGAATATTTGTCATCTCTGTGTTATGATAATGAACTACTCCATAGGCAATTAACTTATTAAAAGGATATTTTGGTTCATGCTTCTGGAGTTAAGAGTCCAAGATTAGTTAACACTATTCCTTTGGGTTTCTGGTTTTTAGGGTAGCACATTATGGCAGAAGGCTGTCACTAAAGAATCTGCTAATATCATTAGCTGGGAAACAGAAAGATGACTGGCTAGAGTCCCACAATCAGTAGAGGTCTTGCTCTTTATGACCCAAGGTCTGCCCATAAACATGGTCTTTCAGGTTCACAGAACCTTCCAAGAGTGCTGTCCTGGGAACAAAGCTTCTATCATAAAGACCCTTTGAGTCCATTGTCCATATTTAAACTATGGTCATCTTGGCGAAATAAGCATTTAGGGGCAAAGGAGCCAAGAAGCACTTGTATTCTAGGAAAAGCCTGACTTTTTACAACTTAGTCTCATGGAAAACAATATAATTTCCAAATGGTAATTTAAATTATGTTCCAGTGTTTGTGTTTTCCAAAAAATGTCAAGAGAATCTCAGTTTAACCCACTGTATTTAAAGACTGATTTCCCACAGGCCCTCCTGTGCTAATTTTCTCAAGCCTTCCCTGACCTTACAGGCCACTCTGTCTGTCTGCACTCTTCATTTGCCAATGTGTTTGCTGCCTTCATTGGGTACTTGACTTTTTCTTTACCCTTTCTGTACTGACTTTAAATCATTCTTTATTGTTCCATCCCAGGAAAGATTCAAAAATAGACCAGTTGAAACTGCCCTTCAGTATGATGGGGGGTGGGGTGGGCTATGGGTGGTAGTTATGTAAATATATGTAAATATGCCACTTTTGTCACTCAGAATCTTGTAATCACAAAGACAGAATCAAAACTGCTAGTGTGGGATGTGAGGCACACTCTGAACATGTAAGTGAAAATACACTTTTTTCTTTCACTTTTGAGTAAAAGTTCAAGAAGAGGTGACTTGAACAGGCTACATTGGAAAAACTAAGCTCAACCGTCATGAAGTGGTGGAAGCAGAATCCTGAATAAAGGCTGGACACTTTGAAAGGCATGAATACATCAACAAGGAGGGCTTCCGTTCTTCCATGATGTCATAGTGCAGGTGGATGGATGAGTGGGACAGGTGACACAAAATAAAGATGGAGGAATGGTAGATGCTTCCTCAGACTAAAGAACTTGACTTTTAAAAACATACTTTGGAGCAACAATTTGGAAAAAGGATCAAAACAAACTGGAAATCATGGATGTACGTATAGTGATATAGGAAACCTGTGATGAGGGCTGGAAGAGAAGTAGATACGGGGTTAGGTACCGAATTCAGTGGATACCTGGGATGGACAGCTCAGACTTTTCTTAAAGCTGACTGGATACAGTTAACAAAGAAATTGAGACATGCAGATCGTCTTGTTTACAGGTTAGGGATACAGGGTAAATTCGGTAATAACAAATATGGTCGAGACAAAAGGCTATTCATAAAACAGGGGAAATGTATTTTATACAATGACAGATGATGAAGACAACCATGTATGCAGCACATGAAAGGGCTCTGAGCCATGCAGCGCATTGGCTCACATCTGACAGTTCTCTAACCCAATCCCAGAGCGATGAAACCACTTCATTATAACAGCCTCCATTCGTGGGAGCCTTACAGTCAATTTATATTTACTACATATTGTTCAGACACGTTCCTACCTCCTGAATTTGTAATTTCAGAATAAATTCTATTTGCTTGCTTAGAGGAAGAAGGGCACATCTTTGTCTGTCTGGAACTTCTTCTATGGTAGAAAGCTGACGATGCTGTTAGTCTTTAACAGGACGGTTCCTGGGCATCTGCGCATGCCTACTCTGCAGCATTAGGGCTGTGGCTTGTGGTAATTATTCTCTGACCAAAAGATCTAGTCTAAGTGTTACAAAATGCCAAAAAGAATAGGAATTGAGAAACTACTGCTCCATCTGTCCTTTACATTTGAAGGAGACCTAAAGCTTTTTAAGTTCACTTATTTCTTACAAAAGGAAATGTTCTTCAATGTTTAGTGTTCCTGTGGCTTTCACTGGAGCATCTCCAAGTGTTCTTCATTTGTCTTTGACCACAGAGCACAGACCAGTTTCCCAGCAGGAAGAATAACTGGTTCACCTCCCAGTTCCCAGTCATGCATTCCAATCTCTTTTCTTTAAAAAAAAAAAAATCATTGGAAAAACAAGACAAAAATTCTATAACAAACTTTTCCCACAATTCTGTCACTTGATTAAATCAACATTTTAGTTACTCTGTTATATTCTTGTCTTTGTCCTTAGGCATAGTCTTTTTTTTTTCTTATTTTGTTATAGAAAACAAATTCATGAGTTACATTTTATATTCTTACTTAGCATTATGTCATTTTCCCATTTAATTACCACTTTGCCATACACCTTCATCCCTAAATACTATGAATTCCATTATATCTGTCTATGACCATCTGAACAATATCTATAAATATATAGATGGATTTTAATGTATTATTTTAAAATTTATATTTTATTTATTTTTTTATGTATATGAGTATACTGTAGCTGTACAGATGGTTGTGAGCCATCATGTAGTTGCTGGGAATTGAACTGAGGACCTCTGCTCACTCTGGCCCTGCTCACTCGGGCCCCATTCGCTCCGGTCCAAAGATTTATTTATTATTATATGTAAGTACACTATAGCTGTCTTCAGACACACCAGAAGAGGGCATCAGATCTCATTATGGATGGTTGTGAGCCACCATGTGATTTCTGGGGTTTGAACTCAGGACCTTCAGAAGAGCAGTCAGTGCTCTTAACTGCTGAGCCATCTCTCCAGCCCCCATTTATTTAATTTTTAAAAATTATCTTTAATCTTTTTTTATGGTCCAGTTGTTATTCCCCTCCTGGTCTGCCCTCCAACAGTTCCTCATCCCATTCCAACTTCCCACCCCTGTCTCCAAGAGGATGCCCCCCACCCCCACCCTACCCAACCTCCCTACTCCCTGGGGCCTCTTCTCTCACTAAGGCCAGACCAGGCAGTCCTCTGCTGTATATGTGTTGAGGGCCTCCTATCAGCTATTGTATGCTGCCAGGTTGATGGCTCAGTGTCTGAGAGATCTCAGGAGTCCAGGTTAGTTGACACTGCTGGTCTTCCTATGGAGTCACCCTCCTCCTCAGCTTCTTGCAGCTTTTCCCTAATTCCATCACCAGGTCCCCCACTTCTGTCCATTGGTTGGATGTAAGTATCTGTTCTGACTCATTCCGCTGTTTGTTGGGCTTCTTGGAAGGCAGCCATGCTAGACTCCAGTCTATAAACACACCGTAGCATCAGTAAGTGTCAGACCTTAGAGTCTCCCCTTGAGCTGGATCCTGATATTTTTTATTTTTTAAGTTTCATTTTTTTAAGTTTTAAAATTTATTATTAACAATTTCAGACATGAATGTAATATTTTTTGGTCATTTTCACCTACACTGCTCTCTCTCTCTTATGTCCCTCCCACGCTCAGTGAACCATTTCTTCTTCCTACTAAGCCTTCTTCCTATTTTCATGTTACTCTTGTTTGTCTTTTTTTGTGATCCACTGAGTTTAATTATGCTTGCTTGCATGAAACAGTCATTTATTAAAACATGGGGAACTTAACAGTGGCTATACCATAGAAAATTATTCCCCCTCTTCATTTGCAGTTTGTTTTTTTTAATATTCTTAAGTTTGTAACCACAAATGTTTAACTGAAACTTGTTTCCTATAGACATCCTTGATACTTAACCACATTTATATTTAACAGTTGTATGTTTTTGATAGTGGGAATATGCTAGAATTACATTACACTTTTCTTTAACGTTTACTGCTACAAAAAGGTTACACACATTTTAGCATGCACATCTCATTTCCTGAAGGATTAATAGTGAGGCTGTATATGCCAGAAGAATGTACAGGTTAGCTGTAGAACACACATAGGCCCCATTGCAGAAGACAATTGCCTTGGACCCTCTAGTTATAACACTTCCCATGGGACAAATAGACTATGGGCCAAAGAGGACGTGCTTGGTTACCCCAAGACCCTCTCCCTTTGAACAACTTTGACCTCCAAGAAGTTAGAATTCTTAATCCAAAGGCCTGAGCCCATTTATAGGGCCTGAGTTCTCCCTGCAGCCCAGGCTCATCCTGTTCAGGCTAGCCTGTACTACTACTGTAAGCATCCCAGAGGGATAGCCCAGAGTGCTTTGGAATAGAGCATAGTTTGGGGTAGAGAGAGAGAGACCTGTGAGAGGAATCTATATGCAAGACGCTCAGTGAGAGCTAAGGTTCAGGTAAGGAGAATATGCAGTTGGTCATGGGCTACATTTAAAGACAGAAGCTATATTTCTATGCAATCTAGAAACTTCTAAACTTACTATAAAACCAGTATTACCTTCATACCAGAGATAGAAACAGACTTTATAAGAAAAGTACAAGCTAATATCTCTTGTGAAGATAGCCATAAAAACCCCTACAAGAAAATTGAAGCTTATCTCCACACAAATATCTGCTGCCATTCTTCACAACACAAAACCAGAAGCAACTCAAATGTCTACCAATAGAAGAATGGGAAGGACAAAATTTTAGGTGTGTCTACACAATTGAATATTGTTTGGCCTTGAAAGGAAATCAAGTATAGATATGTGCTAAAATATGAAGGAACCAACCACATAAAGTTATGTACCCTATTATTTCATTTATATGAATACCCAGAATAGGCAAACTCATAGAGACAGAGTGTAACTAGTAGGTACCAGAGAATAAAAAGAGAAAAGCCAGAGAAAAACTGCCAATTGTTAGGGGATCTATATGAAGGCCAGCCTGCTTATCTGCTACATATGTGTAGGGGGCTGAGGTCTAGCCCCATATACTCCTTGGTTGGTGGTTGCCTCTGTGAATCCCCATGGGCACAGGATACTTGACTCTGTAGGTCTTCTTGTGGTGTCCTTGACCCCCTGCCCACCTGCTCCATTCTTCCACAATATTCCCTGAACTCCATCTAATGTTTGGCTGTGGATCTCTGCATCTATTTCTGCCCCACTGCTGGATGAAGGCTTTCAGAAGACAGTTATGCTGGGCTCCTGTCTGCAAGCATAGCAGAGCATCATTAATAGTGTCAGGAATTGACTCTTTCTCATGGAATAAGTCTCAAGTTGGGCCAACCATTGGTTGGCCATTTCCTCAATCTCTGCTCCATCTTTATCCCTGCACATCTTGTAGGCAGGACAAATTTTAGGTTGAAGATTTTGTGAGTGGGTTGGTGTCCCCCTCCCTCCACTGGAAGTCCTGCCTGCATACAGGTGGCAGCCACTTCAGGCTCCACATACCGCACTGCTAGGATTCTCTGCTAGGGTCACCTCCATAAATTTCCAGGAGCCTCCTTCATCCCAGGTCTCAGAGGTGCCCCCCTACTGACTCCCATTCTCTCTCCCAGCCCTCTCCCCATCCCCACACCAGGTCCCCAGCCCTGTTCCCCTCCCTACCTCCTCTCCACCCAGTTCCCTCCCTCCATCTACCTCAAATGTCTATTTTATTTCCCCTTCTTAGTGAGATTCAAGCATCTTCCATAGGGCTTATTTTTAAGATAACAAAACCTTTCTGAAATTAGTGGTGGTGATTATGCAACTTTAAAAAATTACTAAAGACCAATGAATTGTATACTCTAAAAGGGTCAGTTTTACAGCATGTCAATCATATCTCAAAACTAATAGAAAGGAAACTAGGGAAGAACCTTGAACATATGGGCACAGGGGAGAATTTCCTGAATAGAACTCCAATAGCTTATGCTCTAAGATCAAGAATTGACAAATGGGACCTCATTAAATTACAAAGTTTTTGCAAGGCAAAAGACACTGTCAAAAAGACAAAGCGGCAACCAACTAACTGGGAAATGATCTTTACCAATCCTACATCCGACAGAGGGCTAATATCCAATATATACAAAGAACTCAAGAAGTTAAACTCCAGAGAGGCAAGTAACCCTATTAAAAAATGGGGTACAGAGCTAAACAAAGAGTTCTCACCTGAAGAATATCTAATGACTGAGAAGCACCTAAAGAGATGTTCATCATCCTTAGTCATTAGGGAAATGCAAATCAAAACAACCCTGAGATTCCATCTCACACCAGTCAGAATGGCTAAGATCAAAAACACAGGAGACAGCAGATGTTGGTGAGGATGTGGAGAAAGAGGAACACTCCTCCACTGGTGGTGGAATTGCAAGCTGGTACAACCACTCTGGAAAGCAGTCTGGCGGTTCCTCAGAAAACTGGGCATGACACTCCCGGAGGATCCGGCTATACCACTCCTGGGCACATACCCAGAGGATTTACCTGCATGCAATAAGGACACATGCTCCGCTATGTTCATAGCAGCCTTATTTATAATAGCCAGAAGCTGGAAAGAACCCAGATGTCCCTCAATGGAGGAATGGATTCAGAAGATGTGGTATATTTACACAATGGAATACTACTCTGCAATTAAAAACAACGAATTCACGAAATTCCTAGGCAAATGGTCAGAACTTGAAAATATCATCCTTAGTGAGGTAACCCAATCACAAAAGAACACACATAGTATGCAGTCACTGATAAGGAGATATTAACAAAGAATCTCGGAATACCCTAGACACAATTCGCATATCAATAGATTTCTAAGAAGATGGAAGGAGAGACCCCTGGTGCTGGAAAGACTGGATGTAGGGGAATGTCAGGACAGAGAAGCGAGAGGGGGTTGAATGGGGAAAAGAGGGAGGGAAGGGGGCTTATGGGACTTTCGGGGAGGGAGGAAATGGGAAAGGGGAAATGATTTTGAATGTAAATAAAAAAAACTTAGAAAATAAAATAAAATTAAAAAAAGAGCTGGTTTTCTTTTTAAAAATAGATGTGTGTGTGTGTGTGTGTGTGTGTGTGTGTGTGTGTGTGTGCGCATCCATACGCTTGGCACATGTGTGGAGACCAGAGGAATACTTTTTGGAATTGGTTGCCTCTTTCTACCATGTGTGTTCCAGGGTATCAGTTCCAAGGTGAAGTCAGGCTATCAGGATTGGTGGCCAAATGCCTTTATGCATGAAGCCATCTTTGCTGGCCCTAATGCTGGTGTTCTAAAATAGACACTGGTTTGGACTCACAGGTCATAGTTTCCAAACTCACCATTGTAGGCCATTTGTGTGTGAGCAACAATTGAGATGATCAACTTACAAAGAAAAGCTGTTCTTTTTGGCTCAGCATTTTAGAGGATTCAGTCCAAGATTAATTGGTCCCTTTGCTTTGGGTGGGCATCACTTCATGATGGGTACATGTGACAGAGTTCATGCTCATGCCTGGCTGGGAATGAAAAAGAAAAATGGGAAGAACTAGGCCCCCAACATCCACTTTAGGGGCATATCCTCAATGAGTACCCACTATACCCCTTCTCAGTGGTCTACCACCTCCTACTAGTGCCACAAAATGTGGCAAAGCCTTTAACACATCAGCTTTCGGGAGACATTCCTGATCCAAACTATAGCATCTTATATATGGACCCAGAGGCTAAGTCATATGATAGTGTTCATTTTGAAACAAAAAGGAAAGAAGGGGGAGGATCAAGAAATTTGTTTTCCATATATAGAAGACCCAAGGGTATAGATTCTTTTTAATCCATTTGACAATGTTTGAAGCCAAATTTGTCACTAGGCAGCCATATCTTCTTTGAGACAATAATGGTGTCCCTTTCTCCTACAGCTCTTGTATCTAAAGCATTCAACACTGTAGGAGCCCAGAGTGTGTTGACTGTTTATTATTTATTCCAACTGAAAAGCAGCAAGCAGTTTAATAAGGTGATTTTTCATTTGTGACACAAAAGTTCTAATCACAAGTGACATTTAGCAAGTGTGTCCCCTGATCTGCATCATCCACCTCACATTCATACCATGAGGCTGGTGGCATGGGCGGTGAGGTTAGGTCATTAATACTAGAATACTAGAATAAATGCTCTTATCTCTAGGATGTACTGTTAGCACTCTTCAAAGGCTTTTCTTTTTCAATATCTGAAATACGTTGTGAAAAATTAATTGGTTTTCTCAATCTAATTTCTAGTGTCAGCTGTGACATCACAAAGCAAGCTCCCAGATGGCACCAACTGGGCCCTTTATTGGTGGTTTCAGCCTCAATGCCAAAACAAAATGTGCCCAGCAAACCTGATCAAAATTTACATGCAGAGGAGTAGCCTCTTGTGAATGAAGTTCAGCAGAGAATCAATGAATTAATAGGTAATGGCCCTGTAACAGAATCTCTACAGGTTTTAAATCATAATACAATAAGCCAGGAATAAATCTAAGACCTGAAATACATGTAAAATAAAAACACAAGGTTGGAAGTAAAACAATTTCTGAAAAAAATCCAAAGGAATTAGAACCTATATTATTTTTTCAGTTAGAAGTTAATGTTTATAAAGAAAAATATATTAAAACACATTTAGTTTTCAATTCACAAGCTTCACTGTGTTCCTGTGTTAGTCCTTTGTTCTCTATGAGGCCCCTGGGAAGGGGTCAGTCTTTCATTATTATCTCTAACGTGCTTGTCAGATCTGCACACTCCTTTTGTTCCTTCCACAGCTCTCAGCCATCTGTCATGTTTTCTGAGGAGCCTGAAAAACACATTTAGGTTAAACCATATGATCTTAAAACCTGCCATTGCGTCATAGACAAGGGCTATTTTTTCTTTCTTTTTAGTAGAAATATGACCCCTTTCCCTTTAAAAGCTTCAGCTTAAACCTAAAAGCAGTCTTCAGTCTGACAATGTCAGATTTGAGTGTGTGTACTTACAGTAAAGTACCTGATTTTTTTCATTGATTTTGCTCAAGTTGTGTGTTAAATGGCTCTTGTGCCATCTGTCATACTGTCCCTCTTTGGGATTTTAAATTTTATTTTTAATAATTAAAATTCTGTGTCTACATGTGTACAGTGTGTCTGTCATATATGTACAGGTGTACATACACATGTATTTGTGTGCATTTAGAGGATAGCAATCAACATCAGGTGTCCTTTTTGTATAGGTCTATACCTTATTTTTTGAGACAGAGCCCAGAGCTCACCAGTTGACTAGACTGGCTATCCAGAGAGGTCTGGGGAATCCTCCTGTCTCTATCTACCCACCTCTAGAGCTACAGATGTATACTACCACACCTGTCTTTTATGTGAGTGCTGGGAATCCAAACTCAGGTTTCTCATGCTTGGGTAGCCCACACAACCTGAGCCATCTTGTCAGCTCCCTTGAGTCCTCCAGGGTTTGGCTCTCCCCCTCCAATGCCTTTCCTTTAATCACCCTCAACTACACACTCCCATGGCCAGAGTCCTGGGTTTTGTCATTGTTGGAACTGCAGAACTTGTGACCACTCCCCTTGAGAATCCAAAGCCAGCTCACCAATTAGTGCTACAACTCAATAACTCTTCCAGTTCTTCACCTCCAACCCACTGATTGTACCCCTTTTAAAAATTCTGCATTACCTCCTCATGTTTTAGCTTGCCTACTGACCTGGGCTGGAATATCCATGGCCTTTACAGTCACACTGTAGTCCACCGGCCTTCCTCTATGCCTGCTCATCTGGCAAAGCTAGCTCTACTCAACTTTCAAGTTACTCTGTGCTTGTATCCAGACATCTGGTACAAAGGTTCCTAAGGATGGTCACATATTTAAAGTTCATGCTCTAAGTCTTAAGTTTCTGAAGCCTTACTCCACAGTTATTTCTAAGCCCAAACCTCCTGTCCCTTCCAAAACTCCTTCCTGCTCTCATGTAGATCTCTTCTTCACCATCATGCTATATTTCCTATAAAAAATTTTTTTCAGCCTATACAAACCCTTCCTAGTAACTTTCCCTTTTTGCTTTCTTCCATCTTTTCTCTCTCCTCAGCCCATTGTTTTTAGATGGCTGACTACACCACTCTATCGCATGTTCTTTCAATAGTCTCTGATGATTCTGTGTTGCCAAACAAGAGACGAGCCCCTGCGCTACCTACACTGACCTTCGAGTACCTCACAGGCAGACAACCTGCACTTCTTTGATGACAGTCTTCCCTGCCTGGTATTTCCATAGTTGGCAACTTCTTGTGGTTAAGAGCCCAAATTCAGTGCTTGTCATTCTCAGGAAACCAAGCAATAAGAAAGACTGGCATTTATGGCAGGCATGGTGGTACTACCTGTAACGCCAGCACTCGGGAGGCTGAGGCAGGAGGATGGGGAGTGTGAGGCCAAGCAGCCTGAACTGCATAGCGAGAATCTGTCTTTTAAAAAAGAAGGCAAGAAAAGAATAAGAAAATAAAAATAAGAACAAGGAGTAACTGAAGCTTCTCAAAGTTGCAGAGATTTCAGGGGCAGGCCAGCACAGGGATAACTTTGTAAATGGGATGCCACTTGGCTTGACAAACAAACCTTCAATAACCTGAGACCCACAGCCTACATCAAGCTGCACATTTACCCATTTCCACACAATGCAGATCTTCTCCAAACACATCCTAAACATATCCTGTAAGTAAGGAAACTAGACCAAACCAAACTGAACTGGTTTGGGGTGCGTGTGCAGAAAGTCAAATTGGTTCTTTGAATAAACTTTTAGGGATTTTTTTTCTTATTTACTATATTATGCCTATGGGTGTATGGTGTATGTAAAATTAAAATCAGATGCATCATGGGAAGGGGCATGCACAGTAATCAAAGACTTATGTAAGCCTGTCTCTGAACTCACTGATGTCTCACCCTTATGCAGCCCGCTCCTCTCCCTGTTGGACCTATACAAGATATCACCCAGATGGTAACCCAGTGCTCGAGTAAATCCCACTCACAGCCTCTTGTTCACTTGAAATGCATCTATTCTGTACTTGTATTTTCTGAATATTGCTGCTTGGAAATCTGTGTGTACCTCAGTTCTTTGAACAAAATAGCAAGACCTGGAAATACTCTCTAGACAAATGCCATTGGTAACACTGTTTCAAGTGAATGTATGCAGGTACACATTTTGTGCTTTAAATATTTGCATATGTTTACTTTTGAAAATCATAACTTTCTTCCATTTAAATATAGTCTGTTGCAGGAAATATTTAAAAGAGACCAGCAGGCTTCCCGTGCTCCTGTTTCTCTCAACCCACCAACTCCCCGGACCATGTGCCTGCGCTAGTGCCGGCAACTGGCAGACCACATGGCCCACGCATGGTTTTCTCAACTCGGCTATCTCTCTGTGCAGAAGCTCCCAAGTCCCTTGGTGGATCTTTGCCACCAGGTCCATGCAATGACCGCCCACCCCACAGTCAGCCATCTCAACACCCATTTACCTGGTAGAATCAAAACTCTTAAAGTTTATAATTAACCAATCAGATTTATGTATCAATAAATTCTCAATTTACAAGAAGCCAATTCAATAATTTCAGAGCCAATTGATAATGATAAAAGCTTTATCCCAATTATTCTAACCTTATGATATCATAACTGTGGCTGGTTAAGGCCATACTGGTTCACTTCCACCACCATCTTCCTTCCCCCTTCTCCCTCCTACATTCTCCATCTCTGCAACTCTTAGCCTGCCTCCCTTTTCCCTGTCCAATCACAGGTCTCCTGCTTCCTTAATACGATTGTATAGGGAAAATCCTGCAACAATACTCCAGTTGTCACTTAAAGATACTGTGTTCACCAGTATGTAGAACACACGGTGTTGTCTTTCCAGTCCTTACTCACTGACACTGGGCCATGTGCTCCCGTCTTTGTAAGAAGCTTTCCTATCTAAAAAGTAGATACAATGACACTTGCTTAAGACAAGGACTATGATGTGTGCACATATGAGTGTGCTCACTACTAATAATTAGATACTCACTTTGAATCCACGATGCTTTCCTCTTGTTCACTCACCTGCTTATAATCTCTCCTGGGAAAAACCCAGGGTATATGAGCTTAGATTACCTTCTCATGTAAACTCTCCTTATGATGGAACATATATCAGAGCCTCTTTATTCCTTGGGGGAGATAAGGAAATATGACTGATTTCACAGGTTCTAAGTTGATGAAGGAATCATTGAGAAACAAGAGGAGAGTAAGTATAGATAGATGTAAGTATAGATGAGCCAAGGAGTAAGGGACTATTGGCATTTGGGTGAGATGTTGAACAACAGGTTACCAAACTGCATGGCACATTTGGTCTCCCTGAGTCTCCAAATAGGAAATGCTGTTCATAGCCCCTCCAATCTTCATACCCAGTAACTGGGTCAACTACAAACTTCCAACTACTTCCTGAGAGTTTGGGGATGAACCAAAATGGCACACCCATTTCCTGTTCCTTATTTCACAGCCAATGCGCCTCCAGAGTGAAACGTGCTAAAGTGGCAATCCATAGGTCTGTTTATCCACAAGTCTTTACACTGTGTTAATAGCCTTCTAAGCTGAAAGCTTTTGAGTCTTTTAAGCTAATTCTGGAACATGTTAAGCATGTTAACTGAAGGATGGATATATGAGGATCCAACCCTACTAAATGGAATCAGAGAATGATCTTTTGATAAGCAATTTGTAAAGAAAGAGCCACATTGACATGATAATTGCACAATTACACTTCAGGAAAGTCATTGTTCCCCTACCTTGCTTATGACAGTATAAATAAAATTAGGATCTCCACATTATTCATCAAAGGAACTTATGAAGCTAAGGAAATAAGCCCCAAGGACACTGTGATAGAACAGTGTGAGCAGGAGCTCCCAATGATTTCTGCCTCCTGGTCCTCACACCTGCAGCAATACTGTACCTGTGACTATAGGCGGGATCTAGTAACTTATTTCTAAGGAATATGAGGGAAATGGTGTGATATCATTTCTAAGATTCAGAAAGACCAGAATTACATCTTATCCTTTCTCTCTCCAGATTTTCTCAGTTTGCCTGTTCTCCTGAGGGAAGATGCTACATTGCGAACTTCATTTTGGAAAGGTCCACTTAGCAAAAGCTGCCAGGTGGCACCTTCATCCCAACAAACCATGAAGAATCCTGCCAATAGCCATACACATAGCTTAGATATGGGTCAACCCTGGGTTATATGAGAAACTCTGTAGCAGAAGACCTAAAAAAGGCATGATAGATTCACGTTAAACAGGAGAATAAGTATTTGTTGCTAAGCCACTGAGTTTGGGGGGCATTTGTTACATGTTTTCATATAACTAATATGCTCATTTTACTCTCAATGGACAGGAAGCACTCACTTATGGTATGGTTCATGACTTACAGTCCTTAAAGAAAATCCAGATTTGTATATTTAGATAAAGAAAAGTACAAACTTTTCAGAACATATTTGTTAGAAAAAATAAACACTTTATGGCAGAGAAGAGAGAGTATCCAGAAGCATAAATCCTGTTTTCATACCATTAACTCTGTGAATCTGAGCATATGTAGAAGTTCTCTGAAATTCAATTCTTCGTGAAAAAGTTGGTGACAGGGATGGTCTTTAAGAACTAAGGTGACACATATTCTGTGACACTGTGATTTGAAGTACACGGGAAAGCCATATGCCCCAACTCTCTTTCTCATTAGCTGGAGAAGCTGTCTTTAAGGTTGCTCCTCAGCTTTTCCAGGCACTGTTCTTGAAGCTAATAATCCAGGGGAGAAATTTAGGAGAGATGGAGAAGCACATCATACTCTACTGTTAGGGATGGTGTGGAGGCTGAGTCTTTAACTGTCGCCAAGCCACATATAGAAGTGGTGACAGCAGTGTAGACAATAGGCTTCACAAGTTTGAGTCTATGTGATCTCCTTCTTGTTTGACAGAAGTGACTTATTACACATCCCTCTCATCACAATGAAGTTTAGAGCGACATCAAGTTCAATCACAGCTACTGTATCAAGCTTGGTGGTCCTTAGGATTGCAGGGTTTTTCTGCTTCTGGCTTATCACATGGATTTCATTATAACTCATCTTAACTTCTTTATGAAAAATGTTGGAGGCATAGATAAATGAATCTTTTTCCCTCCAATGTGACAATTTAAGCATAATTAACAAATCTAGAGTTTGCTTTCTTGATTATTTTCAGAATTAATTTGGTTTGGTGTTGAGGTAGGGCAAAGATTTAAATTAGAATAATTTGGAAAAAGCATACATTTGAAAAATGAAAGAAAACATACATTGCAACAATATTTGTACCGTTTTTATTTGTAAAAAATAACCATCTGAATGCATGTCCATTGTATATTACAGGTAAGTACTTCATTGCATTATTAGAGCATTCAGTAGTTGGGAAAGTATTAAACTGTGCTTGAGAAGATTTATACCGGTCCAAAGTCCTTCACTGAACCGAAAGCCATTTTTTCTCATTTTTACACTCAGGACATTTACCAAAGTCATTTGACTCCAATCTATATCTTAAAAGTACAGACAAAAATCCCACTGAAATCATCACATAATAGTTTATGCTGTTACAAATATGTTTTACAAAATGTAACACTGGCACAAGATGTATATCATCGTGCTTTGCAAGGATATATTGCACATGCTAAAAAATAGTCTGTAGACAAAACTACTGAACAAAAGTTACTTGCATTGAGTCTTCAGATCACCGTGTAGGAAACACACAGAATTACATTGTACAAACACACTCAGATTGTCACTATCTTAAAACGCTGTTCCCCTATAATACTGACCTATGGTTTACAGTTCTGTAAGAAGAAAGCATTTTAGTACTGCAAAGTCAAACATAATTCCTATAGAAAACTTGAGCATTTTCATTTCAAAGCAGAGAAGGAGAGGAATAGAAAAGGAGACACTTGGTACATTCAAAGAAAGGGAAACTCACTAGGATTATATTGCTCCAATAACACTCAAATGAAAAAATACAAAATGTTTCACAGAACATTTCCAGGATATACAAATATAAAAAGGCACTCTAACGTCATGTTACAAGACCACAAAGGGATGAGTTCCTCAAGTGCAATGGATGCACAAACCAAGCTGCTCAGTAGCGTGTTCTTGTTCCAAAGCAACAGCAAGTCAAGCAGCTGCTTACTGCCCAAAGTACCAAAACATACCACGGTGCCCTTTTAGTAGTGATGAATAGAAATCCCCTGAGCTATTATTTACTAGGACTTTAGGCAATTTGGAGATAGTAATGAATTTACCAAAGATAGGCAGATACCAGTGACTAGGGAGGTGTGATCAAACGTGGTCCTTGTGGCTGTGTTTAACATACAGTCTGAAAACAATGCATTTAGGTAAAAGCACTGAGCAACTAAGACTACTAAAAACATTTCTCCCTCAGAAAGTGATGCTGCAAACATTTGTGAGATAACTAAACACATAGAAATTTCAGTTTTCAAAAGTTATTTCTTTAAAAAAAATTTGGTCTTGTTGGGCAGGGGAAAGAAGCAGAGCAAGAGAAGGGGAGACGGAGGGAGGGTGGGGGGCAGGCAGGCAGGTAGACAGATATACAGACAGACAGACAGGCAGACAGACAGACAGAGCAACTCAGAAGAATGGCTCCTTGTAAGCTTAATTTCCTTGTGTTTGTTTGTACATCCTCTATCAGAATGAGCCAGGGAAGGCCAGCATAGCTCCATGGACACAATGTCTCCTGCTAGGTCACTGCTTTGTGGAAGTGACCCCCCTTGCTCTGGGCTGCATCACTAGCAATGCAGGTATTTTATTCCCTGCTTTAAATGCCAACCCAGCAAGACTTCCACTGCTTACTTCTAGAAAAAGACACTACAGTACATTACACGTCTTCAATGTGAGCGCTCCCTCAATCCTCAGGATTCCCTAAAGATAAGTTCATTGCTGCTCATTACTAGGTCTGTCTACTTGTTTCAAATATACCTGCTCTAAACAAAAGGACCAGATGGAGGGATACCTTATACCAAGAGAGTAAAAACAAAATATTGCTGGTGTAAAAAATTTTTTGATGCCATCAGTTTCAATTTTATAAAACTACCAAACAAGTTTTCATTTGTGAAGAACCAATGGGAGTTTTAATTAAATCCAGGATATTAAAATAGTAAGGGCAAAGTCTCTTACAGCTTGATGAGAATGATAAAACACATTATCTGTGCCTGGTTCAGATATGATAGGATTATTTTTAAAACTCTCAAAATACTATAAAATAGAAACTTCAAAGGAGAAGAGAAAGCCTAGGGAAACCCTGCAAACTCATGCCCTGTAGCTGCAGACTTCTTTCCCAAGTCTTCAGCTAGTGGGACAGAGCATTCAGGCTTGTGTTTACTTTCCAATTCCCTTTCTTGGCATCATTTCCCATTAAGTGTCAGGACTATGTGTCATTTTTGGTGCAGTTTCTGTAGTCTCTGGGTCTTTCTTTGGGCTACCTTTGTGTATAGGATCTGCTACATCAATTTTCATCACACAGAAAGGCTCTGATTGGCTATAGAATGGGGTCAAGCAATGGACAAACCCAAGGGTCAGCTGGTAGTAGTGGGAAATGCTGGGTTTAACCCCAGAGCTATTGGTTAGCCCAGAGTCAAGGGTATTTTCCCATTTACTTTGTTATTCTAAATAAGGTACATAACAGAGAGACATTGAGGGAGACAGAGACAGAGAGACACAGAAAGATTAGAGACACAGAGAGATATGAGAGATGAGAGACAGAGAGAGATAAGACGGGGGGGGGGATATGGAAACAGAGAGCAAGCCTAAACAGTGGGTATTTCTTGGCATTTCTTTCATTTCAAATAAATATAAACACATTTACATCAAAGTATACAGACATATTCTCTAGTTTGAAAACAAAAACCTGCGGTCAACATATCATCATACAAATTGTCAAGCCATCAACTAGAAATCTGTGTCATTAGAAATATAAAATACAAGAAAGACTGGTATGCAAAAAGATTACACTTTAAACCCATAGAAAAGTTACTACAGTTCTCACTTGCATGTAGAAAGAAAGAGGTTTAAAATATCCCAGTTTAGGCAGAAGCATTTTGGTCCTCATGGATACCTGGTTGATGAAGTACATACAGAAACACACACACACACACATGTGTGCATGTGCATAATTCTTAAAGTCTCATTCTTCTTTTTGTACAGCCGTTCCAGGTGGAGAACGGGGTCCGTTCGACCTAGAAGCTTTGGCAGAGGGAGCAGACACAGTATTCACAATGCTGATTTCATTACCAAACAACTGGCAATTGGCTTGCACTTCCACACCAATCATTTCTGCTTCCTGCTGTCATTTCCTTGGTTCCTTTTCAGGCACACTGTCACTTGTGGCATGACCTTGGCTGAGCAGCTAATTTGCTATCCTACTATTGAAGGACAGTACCAGCCATTCTGATGCCCTTACAAAATTAGTATTTTCATTTTAGAGCAAATTCAAATGAATGGTAATTTCCTATTTGACTTGCATATTGTTTTAAGTTTTGGCACAATATAATTTCACCTGAAATGTTATTGGATAAATTTGGGATCCATTACTCCATTGAAAACTCACACGTTTCTTATGCCATTTAATTTGTGATTAACAAAAGAGCATGAACAATGTTCACATTCATCTGGCAGCTTTAACTGAGATCCTAGGAAGAAATTCTAGGCATTTACATGCTTCCTACAAAGGAGTCAGGGTCAGGTAGACTCCCTTAAGAGGACAACTATGTCTAAAGAAGAACCTTGACCTTTGACTTCTAGTGAGGAAGTAAACATCAGAGTGAGAAGAGGGTCCAGGCATTTTCCATCTCCTCTTCCCACCTCTCCCAGGGGACATGAATGTCACCTAAACCCACCTCACAGAACTCACTGGTGAGTACATGAGGAAAAAAAGAAATCTTTAGACTGAATATTTGTCTCTCTGTTGCATTATCTGCAAAGATGAAGAATACTTAATTTTTTGTCCTTACTTAAAATGAGAGGTAGACTTTCACAGTAGTAACTTAGACCTAAAGAAAGCACAAAGCAAAACAAAACCCAGGCCTATCTGCTGTGTGTTTCAGCCTACCGCCTAGTTGCCCTCTTTTGGTTAGACTGACTCCTTTTCTGCTGGCTTCTGGAAGCTTGGCCTCAAATGCCTGAATACAATGTAACCTGGAATTCAAGCTTCCATCCCTTCCTGAAACACAGGTATTGGGGGAAACACCTCTACAGTCCAAAGTTAGAATGTCTCCGAATCAGAATCATTTTCATTGTACCCATCCTCAGAACCCACATTGTTACTACACAGACTAACCCTACTACCCAGATTGGAGAGGGTCGTTCTGTTCAAATTGTCTTTTCTAAAACAAACGAAGTTGACAGCCGTCATTGTACTGGAAGGAGAAAAAGTCATCATGGTAGCCAGAATGAGGGCCAGGCAGTCAGCCACGTCTTTGTTAGGAGCACAAGCCAGGGCCGGGGTATGACCTGGGCATAAATGCAGACAAGGCAGTGGTTAGTCCTGGGGGTCTAGAGCTGCATGGCATTCCACAGTACATCTCCTACAACTTCGTGAGTGGAGATGCATGTTGAGTTAGAATTCATGCCAGGTAAGAGGAGTTACTTCTCACAAGTCATGCCAGGGGTGAGACTTGAGTGAGACAGGGAGGACGCGACATTTCATGGAGGTTCTGGGTTTGGTTTTGGCTCATACGTCTACAGAAAGCACAATATTATCCTAAGTAAGGCAGATTCTAACCTTCATCTAGAGGAAAGAAACACATGACAAGGAAGGGACATAGGGGACACAAGCCACAAAAACTAGCAATAGGGCATCCAAGGGGCGTTCCCATGGAGAGCATACCATGAGCCGTCAACCTGGCAGAGGACCCTCATTCTGACAGTAGCCATTTTTCATGACAAGTGTATGTGTCGAGCAGAAAGGGTAAAACCAATAACTGTTGTCACTTTATATACATGTCACAGAAAACACACACACATTTACTACTCTAAAAAAACAAAACAAACCAACCAACCAAACAAAAACCCTGGAAACCATCTGAAGAGATTAGACACAGGAGGCTGGTTGTCAGTAATGACCATTTAAGAGAATTTCGACAGACCTTGAAAAAAGTCAAGTCACCTCACCAACTAAAGCCACAAACCTGAACTATCATAAATGCAGGACAAATGACTGTTTGCCGGGGCCTGGAGAGATGGCTCAGTGGGTAAGAGCACCAACTGCTCTTCCAAAGGTTGTGAGTTCAAATCCCAGCACCCACATGGTGGCTCACAACCATCTGTAAAGAGATCTGACGCCCTCTTCTGGTGTCTGAAGATAGCTACAGTGTACTTACATATAATAAATAAATCTTTAAAAAAAAATGACTGTTTACCATAGTAATGTGACTTGACTATTCAAACTCGAGGCTTCAGAAACTCACTAGAAAGCTGGACCCCAACACACATCCTAAAGATGCCCTTGAGATGTACTTGCTATCCTTATCCAACTTTTATTCTTTTGGCCAAAGATCCCCTCTTACAATGAGCAGTGAGCTTTCTCAGTCAATTGGAGGATCTGTTCTGATAAAAGCTGGTTGTTGTCTCCTGTCAAAGGACATGAAAGCCCTCTGCACTCTCTGCCCCGAAGAGATTATTCATCTTTACTGAGTGAAAACAAATGAAAAGAGTCAGTGTCTTAACACTTCATTACTGGGCTGGAGGTAATGAGTGAAGGGATTATTCATGTAGTGTCATACAGAATGGTCTCCTAATGTTTCCAGCCACTGGGCACAGAGAAAACTCTGAGAAAGGCAGGCTCTAGTGGCACAGAGCTCCTATATCCATAGACACAGACCAGATAGAACTAAGAGCATGATGACACCCATTTATTCTAGCATCTCTACTTTGGAGGAAAACAAGAGGACATCTTCATGCTAAGCTTAAGGTATATAGTGCTGATCAAGGTTGAGGAAGAAAAGAAAAGGTGGAGAACAAAGGAAATGGAGTTAAAAGAATTCTCCTAGGGGAATTCTCCTAGGGGAGAGAGCAGGGTACAGGCTAGGACATATGGGGCAGCTAAGCTGTTACTGTGGCTGCTTACTTCTGAGAAATAAGCATGAGCTGCTAATTCCAGGATCTGTATTAAGCAGTTAATTGAGTAGCATTAACATACCAGAATACTTTAATTAGATGTCACACTGCAAAATTACTCAATTCATAAATATCCACGAGTTCTTCTTTTGCTTCCCAGGGTTAAGAAGCATTGTGCGTGCATAGGTCTTTTAGTAGGAGTCTAGTATTCATTAGTTTTTATAATGTAGAAGGAGAAAGGAAGGCTTATGATAAGAATTAGCTCATTTAGGGAAGGCAAGTCATAAATGACAGGAGAAATGTCTAGCCTAGGCCTTAGTTAAAACATTTTATTCATGTTCCTCAGCCTTCTCTATGAAGAATATGAGTCCTGATACATATTTTACAAAGACGATTGTTCTCGGAATGAATTGAAATGCGAAGCTCTGTCTCTGTAGAGCCGTAGAGTATGCACTATGATGTGTGTTTCTTGTACTCCTTAGTGTATGCAGTTGCAATTCCCAAGGCCAAGCTGAAAGGTATTTGACTGAAATATGCTCAGCTGGTAATGTTACATGCAACATGGAGAGCAATGGTGGACTACAGGGAGACAGCGTGTTGTGCAGAAAGACAGATGGAACATATTACCTGGGCTTGATTTCTTACACACAAGACACTTCCAAGGGAAAGAAAACTCTTACTGGCTCTTAAGCATCCCATATTTCTCTCGCTGTCCTCTGGCTTCAACCAACACAATCTGTATCAACTTTTAATTTTTCTTACTTACCATTTTCATCTACCGCAAGTACGCAGGCTCCTTTGGCCAACAACTCCTCAACTACCACCTTCAAGCCATTGCGTGCAGCAATATGGAGGGGTCTGAAAGACAACACTGAATATCAGCCTTGATAATGTGAATGGGATAGCTGGGACCTTTCAAAGGTCTGCATGTTAAAGGCTTGGTCCCTAGGCTTGGTGGAAGAGGGAGATGGCACATCCTGCAATTCTGTGGGACCCAGTGAGAATTTTCAGGTCACTGGAACATGTCTTTAAAGGCATTGTAAGACCCTAGTCCTTTATTTCCCCCCTGTGGGTGAGTAGCTTCAGGTTCCTGTCAAAATGTGGTGCCTCATGCAAAGCAAAGGGGCCAACCAATCATGAACTGAAACACAAAACTATGAGCCAAACAAGCCCTTTCTCTTTATGATTCTTTGGGGTAGCTGATATAAAGGAAGACCAATTCTTAGTAAAAACAAAAATGTGACATTTGGTTAACTTATGTCACTAAAAGGAAGCTATACTTAAGAATCTACAAATAACACATGGTTATTTTTGCTTTTGAGAAGAGACATGTTGACCATATCTTTTCCAGGTATTATTGATTCAGTTATTCTTATGTGTTTGGCCCAGATCTCTCTGCAGTGTTATAAATAGTCTACATCTTAAACAGTCTTGGTGATAGTACAGATGAGACAGATGAGACCGGAAGAGGCTGTCAAGCTCTGCTGTATTCTGTAAAAGGCCCTGATTCACACAGTTCACTGGGATGAAGTATTAATATATACCCTCAGATCTTTTTATTAGTACATGTTCATACCTGTCTCACTGGATTATAGCACCTTGTAAAGAGTCTTGTGCTCAGTATAATGTGCCCTGTCCTTTAACAATCTTAAAAGAAAAAAAAAAACCTCTAATATTCTTTGCCTTTAAAACAAATGCACAAGTCATCTCCCAAAATAGAAAATGAAACAGCTTTTAGATCCTTCACACTGAGGGTTACACTGAATTATATTAAAATATAATTACAACAAATAGCTTAGAGACTGTTGGAATGTATTCTGGGAACCTGATTTATAAACCTGACATTTTCCAGTCAGACAACATAACACTAATACATAAAACAAACACTTTCCCCAAATGTGTCAGTTCATAAGCCCAGAAGCTCTTTCTAAAAGCTCACTAAATTTATCATGAAGTATAGCAACACTGGTAAGGAGAACAAAGATCTTACAAATCCTATGAGTCATATCAAAATAAGAGTTCTACCTAAAATCATACATCTCTAGTCAACATTGCAGGTGTGCGTACATAAACTTCATGAAGGTGAAGCCAGGTTGGCACCCATGACTGCTCTGCTTCTCAGAGCACACTAGCGTGTGTCAGGATCTTAATAGGTGTTGGATAAATACTATGACTCTAGCCCCACCCCAAATAAGATGTCTTCATCACCACCACCCTCCCTCCCTCACAGGCCAAGGCTCAGGGAACACCTCAGGGAAGAAGAGGATGGGGAGGAAAGCTGTGGCATGCTGTCTTTGGGACATGACCCAACCACTGCATTCAAGAACTTACAGTAGCTGTGCTTAACTGCACATGATTTGTACAAGATCAATCCAGGCAAAATCCCAACATTGATGGGATGGATGATCACTAGGCTAGGCCCCACCCCTTACTGAGGGGCTGTTTGCCTGTTGATAGCTCGGGTTGCAGTGTTGCAGGGAGAGAGTCATTGTTAGTGGATGTAGCCACTGGTAGGATTCCTGTGCTCCAGTGGATGGTTCACATCCATGTACATAAACTGAACTTAATGGGGTAGTTGAAAAAATAGTTAATTGGGACAGGGATGTGCTAAGGGGATCTGGGAGGAGTTGGAGGAAAAAATGGCAGTGGATACAGCTATATTTCATTGTATACATGTAAGAAGCTCCCAAAGAATAAATACAAATAAAATCCTGTGACTCTGGGCTCAAGTTGAGCTATAGTTGCCACACTCACGTTTGCAGTGCACTGTTCTTCGAGTTGATAAGGCTCTCATCTTGTATCTTGTCAAGTATTAACAAGGCACATTTCTCATGTCCCTGAATTAAAAAAAAAAAAAGAGCAAGAAACATGAGACAGAGATACAGAAAAAGTTCCTGAATGCTTACTTGATTGTACTTTCAATTGAATACCAGCTTCTTCTGCCTGAAAACATTCAAGACTATTTTCTGAGTAACTCCTTTCTAAAAAGTAAATGGGCCCAAGATACTCTTAAGCTTCTACATGGGACCTATTATGATTTGTTTAACATGTGACTGATCTAAAATATTCATACTTAATATGAATATTTCCAAGGTAATTTTTAAAATTAATGTCCAAAGAGAGAAAGCAAATGTGAGCCTAGCTAGGTCAGAGAGTGATGGAGGGCATTCAGCAGCAGCCTTTGAATCTTTCAGCACTGCCTTTTAAACATACAACATTTTCCTCCTCCTTCAAGCCTTCAGATACTACTCCAGTGATCCACTTCTCCTAATGTTACCATGACACATGAGATCTGCATCACATATCTTCATTTCCGTCTGATGCTCTGAAGAAACCATGTTTCTGGTGAGTGTTGTTTCCTTAACCAAAAAAAAAAAAAATGCAGGCATCTCTGGATCATAATATGACAATAGATGCTTGATAATTAAAATATCAATGATTAGGTCTAGGGTCATGGTTATTAAGCCTTTGCTAATGAAGGGCATAGGCAATCACTGTTAGCATCATCTAGGAGTTAGAGATGTTAGAGATGTTGACTGTCTCTGTGACGGATGGATGGACAGATGGACACACACACACAGAGTAAAATTCTGTCTACAAAAAAAAATCTTAGACCAAGTTAGACTTAATTTTTTGCAATAGGGTCTTACTATGTAGCCCAGGCTAGCTTTGAACCCTGAGATCCTCCCTGTTCAGCTTCTAGAGTGCTAGGGTCAGAGGCACACACCACCATGCCTGGGGAGAATCTGATTTTAATGTCATTCTCAAGTGATTCCTTTATGTAATGCTGTCTGAAAAACACTGTAGTTCCCATTACTAATACACTGTGCTTTGACATTAACTTCCAGATTTTGAGTATTTTTGATGTTTCTATGTTCTTTCCAGAGAATGAATGTAAAATATAGCCAGTGAGAGGAATAGCTGAGACTTCTGAAACCAGTGGTGTCAACTGGGGCCTACATTATAATATAATGCACTTTGTGAAAATCGCACACATAGGTATGTATGGGAGAAATAGATCTACCACACCCTTTGCACTGACTGATACATGCACAAAAATACACTAACAGTGCACATGGATAGTGCTTTGCACATGGACAGTGCTTTGAACATGGATTATGCTTTTCAGTACCATGATCTGGACTCTGCTCTCACAATGCCTTCAAACAAAACTCAGTGGAAACTGTTTAGAGTTGGTAAGACATAGCTAATGTCCTAACCTGCTGTGTGGTATCAAATTGTGAAACTACAACCAGAGAAATAGATATGGTGACAGCATCAAGACTAGTAGAATGTGGTAGGATTGCCAGTGGTAAATTCGGGAAATGTGTCTTCTTCTTTATTCTGCTTTGATCAGTGGCATATATCCATCAACCCAGAACTCTACTCTGTAGTAGGCTCACCTAAAGTTGCTTGTATTCTAACGCTAATTTGGAGCCCCCAAGGCTGTTTGCCCAAAGATAAAAGAGTCTGTAAATAAGACTCTGACCCTGTCTCCAGTTGATTGTGACTGGTGAATGTGATGGTTTGCATTTGCTTGGCCCAGGGAGTGGCACTATTTGAAGGTGTGGCCTTGTGGGAGTAGGTGTGTCACTGTGGGAGTAGACTTTGATACCCTAGTCCGAGATTCCTGGAAGTCAGTATTCTACTAGCAGCCTTCAGATGAAAATGTAAAATCTCAGCTCCTCCTGCACCAAGCCTGCCAGGATGCCATGTTCCCGCCTTGATGATACTGGACTGAACCTGTAAGCCAGCCCCAATTAAATGTTGTCCTTTATAAGACTTGCATTGGTCATGGTGTCTGTTCACAGCATAAAACCCTAAGTCAGTGAATAAAGATGTCAACAGCCAATAGCTGGGGAGAAGAGAAATATGTGGGGTTGAGTTTTTGTGACCTTAGAGGAAGGAGCAGAGGGGAGGAGGAGAAGCTGCCATGGGATAGAAAAAGAACATGCAGGAGAGAGAGAGCCGCCATGGGCTAAGGGCCAAGAGAACGTGGCCCAGAGGACTGCCTAATTGGAGCTAAGAGCAGCCCAGATGAAACATAGTAATAATGTTGTTATTGATAGAAAGGTAATTCTAACAGCATTGTGCTGCCTAAGGCATATTAAAATACAAAGGCTGTGTGTCTTTAATTCAAGAACATAAATGGTCTAAGGTAGGAAGAAACCCTGCAGCAGGGATTTTTAAAAAAAATATTTTTTACTGCATTGCCCCTTTCTTCTTTCCTTTCATTTTCATGTATAGTTGACAGCATCCTGAGAAATGGCCATCTAAGTAAAATCCATGCTATGTAGGTCCCAGGTGGATAGAGGTCCCAGGTACTATTGTTCTGATTGCAACAGTAAGCAACCGGTGATTTAAACCCATTACATACTTTAGTGATAGCCAGGTGTAAGGGAGTATTCAAGTCCTTATCCTTCACAGTCAGGTCAGCCTGGGCACTGTTTACCAAAATATCTATAGATAAAGCGAAGAGAAAGTTACTTAGACTGCATGCCAATCACACAGTTCAGTATGGCTACAAGACAACATAAATGAATACAGATCACAATAATATTTAACATTTGTAATTAAGGAATAGTTTGCTGCCAGATTTGTTCCATTCAAATGAGCACTGGGTGGGCTAGTGTCAATTCGCTGCAGAGTTTTGCTCTTCCACCAGTTCTCAGCCTCTAGGCTGAACCCAAATTTAGTGTGGGGATTTCCAGACAAGATGATTCTGCTATTATATTTGGTTTCTAAATGTTGGGCAATTTCACTCAAGTGTTAGCTTTCTTGGATGTAGTCCTCCAGTGATACAGTTACAAAGAGCTGGAGATGACTGAGTTCATGGGTGACTTCAGAAAGCTGGCCCCTTTCAGATGTCCACGCTAGAGCAGGGCTGGTTCTTGCCCACAGCCTAAGTACGTACCCACAGCGCCTGCCTGCCCGTTCTCAGCAGCCATCATCAGCGCTGTTTTCCCTGAATCATCTACAGCATTCACTTGAGCATCGTGTCTCAGAAGCAGCTGCAAGCACTCCGCATGATCACCAAAGGCTGCCGCGTGGAGGGTTGTCCTGAAGGTTTCAAACACATATGAATTTATTGCCTTTCAACTTTGTAGAAACTATCAAGGAACATGTATGGTTTTTCTAAAGATTTAAAGCTTCTTGGACGACAGAGATAATGACCAGAGTTAAGAACTACTTAGGGTGGTTACTGAAGTATCACCTAAATGAAGGGTGCCACTTAGATTTCGAGGGGAGGCTTATGCAATGACCCCCGATAAGGAAATCGGTGTCTTTTTGACCTTTTAATCTTGAGCTCTGGTGAGTTCCCACTCATCTAGAAGACAGATACTTTTAACATTAAAGGTTAACTTGTAGCTAATTGGTTGGTTAGTTAAAAGGGTTAAAGTCTGCATCATCTAATACAGATGGTGGGTTTCTGGGGAGGGCGGCTGGACATTTCTCATCAAGTGGGAAAAGTGTTAGCCTTGATGAAATAACTCCATTCCTAGGATTCTATCTCCCATATACACTTGCCCATGTAAACAGGTTCACATATGAGTGTACACTGTGCCACTTAATAGAAATAGCAGAATGTCTAAAGCAATATGAATATTCTTCTAAAGAAGTCAGGTAGGCAACATGCTATATATTCATTCAATGAAATAATGTGCAGCTTTACAAAGCAAGGTAAATCTTTATATTTGGTATGGAAAGATATCCAGGATAAAGAATCAATTTATACTTGCTTTCTATAAGGCAAAGGCTTGAGACTCTGGACCAAGAAGAACAATTTCTTAAAGTCTATGCACTTTGTAATACTTGATTTTAAAACATACTATGCCTTACTTTTTCAATTAAAAATATTTTTCTTTTGGCCAAGAATTGTGCATGTATACAGTCAGGAAGATTATGAGTTTGAGGTTAGGCTGGGCTTTATAGCTAGTTCAAGGACAGCCTGGCTATGCAGCAAGACTCTGTCTCTAAACGCTAAGGTCTGGGGACATAGCTCAATGGTATTTTTTGGCTTGTCTAAGGCCCTGAATGAAATTCTAAGCACTACCAAAAAAAAGTTTATATAATAAATAAAGATAAATAAAAAATACAAAATAAAATAAATATAAAATATAATAAAAATATAATAAACATAATATAAATAAAATATAATAAAAATATAATATAATAAAAAATAAAAGCAAAAGGTTCACTATTCTATAATTTGAAACAAAGGCTGAGATTCAAGACCAAGAGTATGGCACCTTGCATCGCTTACCTGCCTTTGTCATCCTTACAGCTGACAATGCTGGAATCTATGGCCCCCAGGAGCAGTGACGCACAGCTCTCATGACCATTTATTCTAAAGTGAAAATAGATTTTAGTATAAAAATCTCATTAAAATTATATAGTCCTTCACACCTCATCTTTACAAGCATTGCATATTCAACAATTTGGTATATTTTTAGAAACCTGATGCCAATCTTTGTGGCATGCTACAATAGTGTACACTGAACTCCTCCACTGCTTCCATTAAGGACCTCTGTGTTTGTAAGAATCCCTGGAACACCACTCACATGAGGTCCCAAGTAGGTGACATCCAGACATCACAGATCTGTCACAGATCCTTCACACATGCAGTCATCCTGGTTAGTATTTTAAAGGTTTGTTCACTTTTATTTTATGAATCAGGGTTTTTCCTACATGTATGTATGGGTACTACATCTGTACCTAGTGCCTGAGGATGCCAGAAGAGGGCACTAGATCCCATGAAACTTGTATGAATGGCTGTTAGCCACTATGTGGGTGCTGGGAACCAAATCTGGGTCTTCTGCAAGAACGGCAAGTACTCTTAAGCACTGATCTATCTCTCCAGCCCCTAAAATCACTCTGATTCTTTCGTACCTACTCCTCTGTACTGATTTGATTTCATGCCTCTAGTATCTTTCCAGTCAAATGACCCAGCTTCAGGCAAAGCCCACAGACAATGTAAAGACAAGGCACTTGCAAGTCTTGTACCCCAGACTGACTCTCAGGACTTTGAGGTAAGGTCACTGCATTCTCTGAACATCATTTCTCTCTATGCACTTGCAATAACAATTAAATGTGAAAAGAAGGAAGAGAAGGAAAATGAGGAGGAGGAGAGGAAGAAGATTAGGAAGAAGGAAGAATGATGATGATGAAGATGATGAATTATAGGAAAAGTCTTCCTGGTAGAAAATTTCTAACCAGCTATAGATATAGTAGTATCAACCTTGACTTATTTTTCAGCATTTGCCAGGTGATGGGGCTGCTGAAGGTCTCTTTACATCTATGAACCATGCCTCTCAGGCCACCACCTTCAGTTTCCTCATGTGGTACATGAGTCACCTTGGAAGTGTGGCTTATGGAAAATCATTAACGCGAGATGCATGCTTTGCTAGCAGGCCTATTTGTCTTTAGCAGCAGAATAGAATCTATTAATCTGAACTGCAATCTAAATGCTTTTTCTATCCATAAAAAGGCACCTTTTCTACATGCAGTTAAAGGAACAGAGGCAGCTCAATTGCCTTTCCAGAGTTTCTACTTACATTGCACAGTGCAGTGGAGTGAAGGGATTGCCAATAAATTTTCGAAAACATTTTTGCTCCAAAAGTACCTCTATGCAGCTTTCATTACCTGCAAGGAATAAACAAATTTACAGAGATCACAAGAAAGAAAGAAACTTTGCTCAATGTGGTCTGATGTTTTTGTTTGTTTGTTTGTTGTTTTGTTTGATCTGGTTTGATTTTAGTTCCCCATTAAGTGTCGTGAGTTGAATGCTTGTTTTCTGTAGAATAAAACTATCAAAACGCTAAAATGTTATTAACTATGCTCACAGCTGTTCTGAGATACAATGAACAAATCAAATAGTGAAGGCCATATGGCCTGGTGGAGAGAGATAAAGAAGCCACCTCATTTGCAGGCAGAATAAATTCTAGTCACTCTCAGCTCTTTATAGAACCCTAACATCAGCAGGCCTCAGTTTTCCCGTGGTTATAATAGGGGATTTTCCCTTCACCCATACAAATAGCTTAACTTACTGTGAAGTACTCAAGTGAAGGGGCAAGTGCTTTGTAGAGAACAACAAAAAGGCTCTAAATGTAAAACACCATGGCCGTGTTTGCAGTGGAGTCTGACCACGTAGGCACGCAATGAGTGTTTTAAAGTGAGTCCATGAGTAAATGTGAAAATGTGAGGCACTGTGGTGAACAGCAATGACAGGAGACTCTTAACAACTAAGGTTTCCAGTGCTGTGATAAAGCACCATGACCAAAAGCAACTTGGGAAGAAAGGGTTTATTTCAATTTACAGCTTGTCAAAGTCCAGCATCCAGGGAAAGCCAGGGCAGGAGCAATAGGAGAGGCCATGGAAGAAAGCTGCTTCCTGGATCACTCCTCATGGCTTGCTCAGCCTGCTCTTTTAGGACTCAGGACCACCAGACCAGGGTGCCACTGCCCACAGGGAGTTGGGCCCTCCCACATCGACTATTAATCAAGAAAGTCTACCATAGGCTAGCCCACAGGCCAATTGGTTGGGGGCATTTTCTCAATTGAGGTTCTCTCTTCCCAAGTGACTCGACTTTGTGTTAAGTTGACTTAAAACTACCCAGCACAGCCTATTTTATTTGTATATGACCTGAGAATTTATTTTGACTCTTTGGGGCTGCAGTTTCCTGTACATATTCACCCATGTCACAGATGATGTGACTTTATAAAGGACCTGAGCATATTTTGGAATGTGTAGTGCAATTTTGGGGCAGGTAGGCATGGCTGGCTAGTTGACTTTAACACAGGTCACAATCCCAGAAGCACTTCTTGACTGACCTCAGGGCTAATTTAGTCAAAGTCCCCAGGTGGGTGATTTGAAAGCCTTTCTTGTAACTAAAGAGACAAGTTGATAGTGCTTTTGGAAGGACTAAGACGTTTATGAAACCCCTAGCAAGTAAGTGGTATTGTCCAGTTTTCTATTTGCCTCCAAACATCACCCTCATATATCATAGACACTTTAGCCTCTGTATTTGTATTATAAACCCCCAAAGGCCCAACTTAGGACAGCACGTGCACATTCCATTCCTCAGTGGGAGACTGAATCTGTGCAGCTGAAACTGGAGACTGACATGCCACTCTCAACAGTTCACATTTCCCAGTGGAGGGGACCTGGGCAGCTTGGACTCAGACGGAGAGGGAGGCTGCTCTAGAACCCTGGAAAAGTGGATGCTTGGGAAAAAGTCTGCTTTGCCTGCACCTGGAAAGGCTCAGCAGCAGAGAGTCAAACCCAACCCCAGGGAGAGGATGTGGTCTGTGACCAGCCGGTGTCTGCCCTCAGATTCAGCACCCTTCCGCCCTCTTTCCTTTCCTGTTGTGGACTCTCCCTTGCCAGAGAGAGCTCACATAGCTAAGACACCCTGCTCTTACAGATGCAAGAGAAGAGGTAAGCTGTTCACCGAGAGAAAGCAGGCATGGGTGAAAGGCAACCTTCAGAAAGGGAACAATAGCCAGTTAATACGGCATTATGTTATGAGATGCAAACTTCAACAGGAAAGAAAAAGTCACCAAAAATAAAGATGTAGAATCATACTGGGCTGGCAAAGTTGTAGCAAAAATACTTTTATCCCATCAGGGCAACCTTTTGTGCAAAATATTATTACTTACAACTTAAAAACACACCTTTTATTTAAAAAATTCACTCCTGGATATTCAATGAGATATTTTATGCCACAGTGTTTATGGTAGGAAAGAAACACTAAAAAAAAATTAATTTAAAAGTCCACCGGAGGGGGAATCTGGTTGAATAAAAATAAGTTCTGAGGAATGTGTGTGCATGTATGTGTGCAAGTGTGTATGCAGGTATATGTGTGTATAGCTATTAGTACATGACTATTAAAACTATTTATTGGTGCATATCGTGTCTAAGGATAGCCTGCAGTGTGATTTTAAGGGAGCACTAATAAAAAAGAAAGCAAGCTATAGTATGAGAATTGTGATATAATTCCACAAAAAGTATATGTATACTTTTATTTATAATCTCGGAGGAAAAAAATATGAGATATATGTACAAAATTATATCAGAAAGTGGGTTTAGAAACAGAAGATGTTAGCTTAGTTTTCCTTTCTTTAATTTTGTGACAGGGTTTTAGGTAGCTCAGGTCGACCTTGAAGTTGTATATGGCTGATGGTAGCTTTGGATTTCTGCTCCCTCTGCCTCTACTTGCTAGGTGCTGGGGTTATAGCCTTGCCACCATACTTAGTTGTTTTACTGCAATGTTGGGGACTGAACTGGGACTTTATGCATGCTAGACAAGTACTCTACAAATGAAGCCTTATCCTCAGTTCACTTCAATATTTGTGAATTGGTACAATTAGCATTCATTTCTCTTTGGTTCCCAATAACTGAAACAAAAAATTTGAATATTCCAAGTAGTACACACAACAAAGCAAATGTGGAATGTGGATATTAAAAAAAGAAATGCCAAAATCTAAATTACATGTCCACTAGCATTTACATGTGACTATACTGTATGTGAACTGTACTGTATGCTGTTTTGTTTTTACCTTCATTGTTTTAATACTTCATGTGTCCAGGATATCTGGTACAGATCAAAAACTCTAATTACAATTGCTTAAGTCCATTGGTGACTCTGATGAGAAGTTATATGCCACAGGAACAGGGAAGCAAACTAAACTTTACTCAGTATCATGGCGGATACAAGATGGGGATGAGGGATGTTTAAAACAACATAAGGGTTCATTTCTCGGTCTTCAATATTATTCCATTGATCTACCTGCCTGTCACTGTACTAATACCATGCAGTTTTTTTTTAACACAATTGCTCTGTAGTACAGCTTGAGGTCAGGGATGCTGATTCCCCCAGAAGTTCTTTTATTGTTGAGAATAGATTTCGCTATCCTGGATTTTTTTGTTATTCCAAATGAATTTGAGAATTGCCCTATCTAACTCTATGAAGGATTGAGTTGGAATTTTGATGGGGATTGCATTGAATCTGTAGATTGCTTTCGGCAAGATGGCCATTTTATTATGTTAATCCTGCCGATCCATGAGCATGGGAGATCTTTCCATCTTCTGAGATCTTCTTCAATTTCCTTCTGAGACTTGACGGTCTTGTCATACAGATCTTTCACTTCTTTGGTTAGAGTCACAACAAGATATTTTATATTGTTTGTAGCAGTTGTGAAGGGTGTTGTTTCCCTAGTTTCTCTCTCAGCCTGTTTATCCTTTGAGTATAGGAAGGTTACTGATTTGTTTGACTTAATTTTATAACCAGCCACTTTGCTGAAGTTGTTTATCAGCTGTAGGAGTTCTCTGGTGGAGGTTTAGGGGTCACTTAAGTATGCTATCATATCATCTGCAAAGTGATATTTTGACTTCTTCCCTTCTAATTTGTATCCCTTGGACCTCCTTTTGTTGTCTAATTGCTCTAGCTAGATTTTCAAGTACTATATTGAGTAGATAGGGAGAGAGAGGGAAGCTTTGTCTGGTCCCTGATTTTAGTGGGATTGTTTCAAGCTTCTCTCTATTTAGTTTGATGTTGGATACTGGTTTGCTGTATATTGCTTTTACTATGTTTAGGTATGGGCCTTGAATTCCTGATATTTCTAAGACTTTTAACATGAAGGGATGTTGAATTTTGTCAAATGCTTTTTCAGCATCTAATGAAATGATCATGTGGGTTTTTTTCTTAGAGTTTGTTTATGTAATGGATGACGTTGATGGATTTCCGTATGTTGAACCATCCCTGAATCCCTGGGATGACACCTACTTGATCATGGTAAACGATCATTTCAATGTGTTCTTGGATTCGGTTTGCAAGAATTTTATTGAGTATTTTTTTTGCATCAATGTTCATAAGGGCAATTGGTCTGAAGTTCTCTTTCTTTGTTGGGTCTTTGTGAGATTTTGGTATCAGTGTAACTATGGCTTCATAGAACGAGTGGGTAGTGTTCCTTCTGTTTCTATTTTGTGGAATGGTTTGAAGAGTATTGGTATTAGATCTTCTTTGAAGGTCTGATAGAATTCTGCATTAAACCCATCTGGTCCTGGGCTCTTTTTGGTTGGGAGTATTTTAATGACTGCTTCTATTTTATTAGGGGTTATGGAATTGTTTAGATCATTTATCTGATCCTGATTTAACTTTGGTATTTGGTATCTGTCTAGAAAATTGTCTATTTCATCCAGATTTTCCAGTTGTGTTGAATATAGGCTTTTGTAGTAGGATCTGATAATTTTTTTGAATTTTCTCAGTTTCTGCTGTTATATCTCCCTTTTCATTTCTGATTTTATCAATTTAGATACTGTTTCTGTGCCCTCTAGTAAGTCTGGCTAAGGGTTTTTCTATCTTGTTGATTTTCTCAAAGAACCAGCTCCTGGTTTTGTTGATTCTTTGTATAGTTCTTGTTTCTACTTGGTTGATTTCAGCCCTGAGTTTATTTCCTGCTGTCTACTCCTTTGGGTGCATTTGCTTCTTTTTGTTTTAGAGCTTTCAGGAATGCTGTTAAACTGCTAGTGTATGCTCTCTCCAGTTTCTTTTTGGAGGCACTCAGAGCTATGAGTTTTCCTCTTAGCCCTGCTTTCATTGTGTTCCCTAAGTTTGGGCATGTTGTACCTTCATTTTCATTAAATTCTAAAAAGTTTTTAATTTCTGTATTTCCTCCTTGACCAAGTTATTGAGTAGAGTGTTGTTCAGTTTTCATGTGTATGTGGGTTTTCTGTTGTTTTTGTTGCTACTGAAGACCAGCCTTAATCCGTGGTGATCTGTTAGGAGGCATGGGATTATTTCAATCTTCTTATATCTGTTGAGGTCTGATTTATGACCAATTATATGGTCAGTTTTGGAGAAGGTACTATGAGGTGCTGAGAAGGTATATTCTTTTGATTTAGGATGAAATGTTCTATAGATATCTACTAAGTCCATTTGGTCCATAACTTCTGTTAGTTTCACTGTGTTTCTGTTTAGTTTGTGTTTCCATGATCTGTCCATTGCTGAGAGTTGGGTGTTGAAGTCTCCCACTATTATTGTGTGAAGTGTAACATATGCTTTAAACTTTAGTAAAGTTTCTTTTATGAATGTGGGTGCCCTTGTATTTGGAGCATAGTTGTTCAAAACTGAGAGTTCTTCTTTGTAGATTTTTCCTTTGATAAGTATGAAGTGTCCTTCCTTATATTTTTTGATGACTTTTGGTTAAAAGTCTATTTTATCTGATATTAGAATGGCTACTCCATATCTGCAGTTACTTGATCTTTGACAAAGGAGCTAAAACCATCCAGTGGCAAAAAGACAGCATTTTCAACAAATGGTACTGGTTCAACTGTCGGTTAGCAGGCAGAAGAATGCAAATTGATCCAGTCTTATCTTCTTGTACAAAGCTCAAGTCCAAGTGGATCATGGACCTCCACATAAGACCAGACACACTGAAACTAATAGAAAAGAAACTGGGGAAGAGCCTCGAGTGCATGGGCACAGGGGAAAAATTCCTGAACAGAACAGCAATGGCTTATATTCTAAGATCAAGAATTGACAAATGGGACCTCATAAAGTTGCAAAAGTTCTGTAAGGCAAAGGACACTGTCAATAGGACAAAATGGCAACCAACATACTGGAAAAAGATCTTTACCAATCCTACACCCGATAAAGGGCTAATATCTAATATATACAAAGAGCTCAAGAAGTTAGACTCCAGAGAACCAAATAACCTTATTAAAAATGGGGAACAGAGCTAAATAAAGAATTTTCACCTGAGGAATATCGAATGACTGAGAAGCACCTAAAGAAATGTTCAACATCTTTAGTCATTAGGGAATCACAAATCAAAACAACCCTGAGATTTCACCTCACACCAGTCAGAATGGCTAAGATCAAAAACTCAGGGGACAGCAGATTCTGGCAATGATGTGGAGAAAGAGGAACACTTCTCCATTGCTGGTGGAATTGCAAGCTGGTACAACCTCTCTGGAAATCAGTCTGGCAGTTCCTCAGAAAATTGAACATAGTATTACCTGAGGACCCAGCTATAACTCTCCTGGGTATATACCCCAAAGATTCTCCAACATATAACAAGGATACATGCTCCACTATGTTCATAGCAGCCTTATTTATAATAGCCAGAAGCTGGAAAGAACCTAGATGTCCTTCAACAGAGGAATGGATACAGAAAATGTGGTACATTTACCCAATGGAGTAGTATTCAGCTATTAAAAATGAATTTATGAAATTCTTGAGAAAATGGATGGACCTAGAAAATATCATCCTTAGTGAGGTAACCCAATCACAAAAGAACACACTTGGTATGCACTCACTGATAAGTGGATATTAGCCCCAAAACTCTAAATACCCAAGATACAACTCACAGACAATATGAAGCGCAAGAAGGAAGACCAAAGTGTGGGTGCTTCGGTCCTTCTTAAAAAGGGGAACAAAATACTCATGGGAACAAATATGGTGACAAAGTGCAGAGCAGAGACTGAAGGAAAGGCCATCTAGAGACTGTCCCACCTGGGGATTCATCCCAGATAGTTACCAAACTCTAACACTATTGTAGATGCTAAGAAGTGCTTACTGAAAGGAGCCTTATATGGCTGTCTCCTGAGAGGCCCTGCCAGAGCCTTACAAATACACAGTTGGATGCTCGCAACCAACCATTACACTGAGTGTGGGGTCCCCAATGGAGGAGTTAGAGAAAGGACTGAAGGAGCTGAAGGGGTTTGCAACCCCATAGGAAGAACAACAATATCAACCAACCAGACACCCAGAGCTCCCAGGGACTAAACCACCAACCAAGGGAGTACACATGGCTCTGGCTGCATCCGTAGCAGAGGACGGCCTTGTCAGACTTCAATGGGAGGAGAGGTCCTTGGTCCCATGAAGGATTGATAGATGCCCCAGAGTAGGGGAATTGATGGTGGGGAGGTAGGAGTGAGTGGATGTGTGGAGAAACACCCTCATAGAAGCAGGGGGAGGGGGTATGGGATAGGGGGTTTCTGGGAGGGGGGAAACCAGGGTAAGGGGATAACACTTGAAATGTAAATAAATTAAAAAATAGTAAAATAAAATAAAATAAACAGTATAAGACAGACAAAAGCCATGTCTGGGGTGCAGACATTGGCAACCACAGCATACAGCAATGTTCTCACCTCCACTGAGATCACAGAGGTGCAAGGCCAGAAAGTCTAGCGGAATCACTCAGATGCCATTCGACTCACCATTGTAACAAGCCCAATGCAGCGGCGTGTATCCCTGGTTGTCTTTGAGACAACAGTCTTCTTCAGAAAGCGCAATCTGGAGCAATTCATTCAGCCATGTGGCATGGCCCCGAGCAGCTGCATAGTGGAGGGGTGTCCTCCCTCTGGAATCTTTACAGAGGATTGATGCTTCTTGTTCCAGCAGCATTTGCACACATTCCTCATGTCCTGTCATAATCTGGGATGTTGCAATTAAAGTGCAAAACAAACTTCAGTTGGCTAGGGATAGCACTGTTGAGAATGGAAGGCCTCCCCTGCCTGGCCTAAGAGGTAGGAGGGCGGAACAACCCTAGCAAAATCCTTACCAGAAAAGCTCAGGCGAAGTATTTTGGAGCTATCTCTCCCAACATAACTAGGGATGGCATCATGATTTGTTAGAAAATACCAGCTTCAGAATCAAAGAGGAGTATGATAAATCCTGGTTTTCCACCCGGTTAGACATAAGTGAGTCTGCCTTTCTCTGACTCAGTATATTCACTATGAAAGAGCCGAGAAACAATGACCTCATAGGTCACTGAGACAGCACAATCATGTGGTGCAGTGGGTATGGGGATGCAGTCTGGAAATATCTCAGAGTCTGTACACAAAGCTAGGAAGCACAGCTTATTCCACTCTTAGGCTGCCCAGGAGAGCCTGTTAGACTAAACTAACATGCACAGCATGTTACCCTAATGGACATCATGACGTCACAAGTGTTTATGTATCTAAACTGCAAAGGGGCAGTAAAAGTTATACATGAAAGGCATCTTCTTCAGCTCCATTCTAACCGTATGAGACCACTGCTGTATGCACGCCCTGTCATTGACAGACACATGTATGTAATAGTCCCCAGACTGCTGCATGGCCCAAAAGAAGTGCCAAGAAACAAGAACTGTGATTATGTTGATAACCATGGAAAATACTTTTAGTCATCAGCAAAGGTGCTTACATCACCTCTACATAGCAATTTTATGATTTTTACCTTTGTCTAGTTAGCCTATTTTTGTCCTTCAAAATTATTCAGCAGATGTGTACAAAGACTTGGCCACAGGACACATACATTGTCATTGTTTGCCTGCACTGAGCAACAGAAATAGCATGACTGCTCAGAGCCAGATAATCACTGACTTCATTCTGACAGCGGCCCACATGGAACAGTGCAAATGACCGTGCAGAAGAACATCTAACACTACGGAGAATGGTCCTGTATATATACTAGAAGAAAGAGAGACGATAGCGTGTGTGTGTGTGTGTGTGTGTGTGTGTGTGTGTGTGTACGTGCACGCGTGTACTCGTGCATGTGTGTGTTAAATGTGATTATCTCCAGGAAGTATGATTTGAATGCTGGTGATTTTGATTTTCTTTTTCTGTATGTAAAAACTTCACTTCGCAAATTTTCTGCAATATGCATTTTGTAATCAGAAAGGAGAGCTGATCCCTGCAACACTAGACTATTATCATAGTCTAACAGGAACTCCTAAGAGCAGGACCAAACTGTAGCTTCCATTTGTGTCATTGTATAACATTCTGTAATTTCGTTTTGACTGTGAAGCTAGTTGGATATATTATGAAACATCTTTTCCCCTAAAACCTCACACAGGGAAAACTAAAGCAAGCTCATTGAAAAGGTACCTGACTGAAGCAGAGAAAGATGTACATACCCCTCTGTGTAAAGCTGTGCATCCCACTATGTCAACAGCATCTACGTTTGCGTCCTTTTCAAGTAATAACGAAACAGCATCAATGTGCCCATATGCTACTGCAAGCATCAGTGGGGTTCTAGGAGAGAGAAATCGGTGTTTTAAAAGGAGATAAAAAACTACTTCCAGTCTCTTTCTATTAAAAATTTCCCAGTATTTCCTGTGTATCTAATTTGCTATTCCATGCCATGGGAAACAAGGGATCTGTCTCTGTCCTCAGGGCCACATGGAATGGTGGCTAACACATAGGGCAGTCCCATTAATGCTAGCATTTTCAAAAGTGTGTGGAGAGCGCTCCGTGCCAAGCGGCTGGGGCATGCGCACGTGCAGAGAGCCCCTTGCTCTGTCACAGCAGCTCTGCCTGACTAGCGATCCATGTCGGACTCTGCTCAAGATTTGCCTGGATGGACAGAGCTCCCATGCTTTGAAGCTAAGTCTGACCAGTGCAGAAGAAAGACCGGGACCCCTGCTCTAGCTGTCACTCAGGCTCATGTGCCTAGGGACAGACCTAGAGCCTTTCCATCTGTACTTCCTATTTGTAAGAAAAGCCCCAGCTAAGACTAGGCCAACAGATAGAAAGAGAAAACAAACTCAGGAAAAGATAAAAATGTGAAGGAATTCTTTATTATTTCCAGGACAGAAACCAACTCTTAAAGGTCTGCCTTTTTGCCATTATTAGAAAGTGGGTAAGTGGTAGCTTTACATGTCAAAGGTAGGAAGAAAGAAGAAATTCTAACAACTGGGAAGCATGGCTACAGCGGGGATAAAAAGGTGCAAGCTGTCATTAAGAGATGCACACACCAAGTGCTTCCCTCCCTTTAGTACATGCTCTGCCGGCAACGCATCGGTGTTTGAGACTCCTGACCCATGAGTTTCGCAGAGAGTTCTGTCCTAGAACTCGGCAGTCACCCCTATCCACTGCTCAACAAGCCAGCCAATCAGCTCTTGTGACTGACAATAGCAGAAGCCAACAAGAAAAACACTTACTGCCCCTTGGCATCTTTCACATCAACCACTTCCGGGTTGTCTGCCGTTTCAAGTAGTAGCCTCAAACACAGTGTGTGACCGTTAATAACTGAAAAAGAAAATGGTAAGAGGGTTGTTGTTTTTTTAACATAAATCAACACTGTGGGTTCTCTCTCCCAAGTGAAATTTGTGGACTTCAAGTCAGTTATTTCTCACTGCTGCTAACGGACAGTCCTGGCTTCCAGTTCAAGATGGCCTAGGAGGCTCATGGAAACCCTGTCTCCCCCTTTCTTTTTATCCATATATTTCCATCTTCTCCTTCCCCTTTCTGTTTCCAGAGTTTCTTAAGCTCGATGTCCTTTCTTATCTCCTTGTAGAGGTCTGGTAAGTGTCCCCACGTGTCAGTCCCACTGAGAGGCACTCCACTTCCATACAACCATCCTGTGTCTAGCCCATCTCCAGTTCTTTCTGCAAAGGAGAAGGGAGCAGGGATGGGAGGAAGAGCGAGAAGGGAAATGGGGAGGAAGAGGAAGAACAGTGGTGACCACTCTTCTAGCTCAGTGAAGTCTAAGTTCCATTCCCAGCCACAGCTTCTCATTGGCTAGTGGTGGCTGAACACAGAACACCAAACCAGCAGAGTAAACAGAGCCTGGGTGGTCCCTCCTCACCAGCACGGGAGCCCTGTGGTGTTGGTGATCCTCAAACTACAGCCTCGCCCTTGCAGCGTCTTAAGAGTGCTGCAGCAGGTGTAGCTACTGTGCCTTCTCTCCCTGCTGGCTGAGGACCCAGAGATCTTCAGGTCCCTAGTTAGGGCTGGCTGACCCTTACCTACTCCAGATACCCAGCAGTGGGCAGAAATGTAGTGTAACCCCAATGCTCCCAATGCTGTGTCTGCTTCACACAGCTAGGGGAGTATCAGGATGTACCTTGTACATAACTAAACATGCTCCTTTAGTAGGTGGTGGTGTCTAAATGGGTTCTGGGAAGCAAATCTCAGGGGATGATAAACCCCTCCTCTACAATAAGGCATTTCCTCTGATGTATTGAAGAGAACCTTTGAAAAGCCTTACAGCTGTCAAGGAATCCTCTCAGGGAATAAGATGAAGATGGATACCCTTAACATTCCAGCCGAGGCTTACTCTCTGAACAATACACACCCCACAAAGGACACCAAACTCCCCCGACGCTCTGGATATGGCGAGAGAAGTGAATGGATACAATTAGGTTGGTTGAGAAGGGTTCCTCTCAGAGCTGTTTTACAGCTATTTTAATTGCTTGCCAGTCATTAAAGAATGGCAATTTAACTTCCCCAGCTTTCTGGAACAACATTTGTTAGAATTAGCTCACATTCATCAACACCATTCAGATGCACAGCAGGCACAATGCCCACACAGTGAGCCAAGCCATTCAGCTCCTTCTCAGGATCCACTGATACAGACATATTGGGAGGAAATATTATGGACTAGAGTTCCAGGCAACATCTTATCGCTGCTGCCTTTGCTGTCGTTCTCAAAATTATACAAAAGCCTGTTACCTTGTTGAAATTTGCAAGGAGTTTAATGTATCCTTAAAAGGAAAAGATTGGCATAGGGCTGACAGCTAAATCTCCTCAGCCATGGTTCAGGGAATGGGATCAACAGGACTTGGCTTTTCTTTCTTTATCAATTTAATATATTTGGTATTTTTTAATGCTCAGAATCATTCCAAGGATATTTTACTTTTGGCTAAACATAAGAAAAAACCATCTCGGTTCACCTTGGTCATCCAGTGACAAATCATCTACAGTGAGGCTTTTGCTTTCTACTGTAGCTGTTTGAACTGAGCTCACAGCCCTAAGAAAAGTCTAAGCCCCCCCACCCCCACCCCTTAGAGTAGCAACCTCAGTTCTCCTTGGGGTCCCACACACTGTATCCCCCCAAATTGCCTTCTAGCAAAAAGATAGTATCATTACTAGCTGTGCCCTGCCAGGTCCAGATCTCTGTGAGACTGGCTCAGTCTCTGACAGTCATTTTTTACACTGCTCAAAGACCACAACTGCCACTGTGTTTATCTTTGCTAAAACCTCCAATGTTCATTCTAGCTGCCCCTCCTCAGAGTATTCTGAGGGTCTCGACCAAAGGAACTGGCCTCTCAAGTGAACTGAAAAAAAATCCAGCTAAGTTGATCCTCAAATTACAGGGTGAGGCTTCTGCTCAGCAGACATTTTGTGGAGAAGAGTTAAATGACAGCCTGTCATTTTAATAGATGGTGTGAGGGAAATCAAGAGTGAGTCTGCTTGACCACTAGGGGGAACCCTTGGACCACACCTACATCACAGTGGCAAATAGGTAAGCTTGGTCCTTCATTATTTACCAGTTTTGGGTTGTTTGTGTTTTTTGTTTCTTGTTTTATAATTATCCCAGTTTTAAGGGCAGCCTTCCACAATCAATCCAGGTCATTTGCAATTGTTAGGAATTATATAGTAACAAGGTGGGTTGCCTGCCTTAATAATAGGCAACCAATCTTTAAAATGAGCAAATTTGATTTTGACAATAATACTAAGGAATGCATGCCCTAAGAATCAAAAATACTGGTGGAAACAAAAATTTATAATTGGCCATACCGGTCATTATTGACCTTTTCCTGGAAATAGCTCTTTCTAGACAGTTAGGCAACAGGTAGGCTTTTTCTATTTTTGTATGGTATCTGTTCAGTGGCTTAGAAGTTGAGATGTAGATAGAAATGTTCTTCTTCTTCTTTACAAATAATTAATTACATTTGTATTTATTTGGTTGTGTGTTTGTCAAAGTGTGCATGTAAAGGTCCAAGGACAACTTGAGAGAATCCGTTCTCTCTTCTGCCATGTGGGTCACAGTGATCAAACTCTGGCCATCATCATGGCAATAAGAACCTTCTCCCACTGAGCATCTCATCAGTTCCGATGGAAATATCCTAACTGTCTAGCATTCCTAGAAAACATTCAAGTGGAGAAGCATACCAAGCTCTTAGAAATGTGTTCTCCTTCCTTCACTTCCTCTACGAGACCATGCCCACTTTCTACTCTCTTTTGAAAAATAACATATTCCATCCTTCTCAAAGGCTATCACCATGGAACTGCCTGAACCAAAAGGTACTTAGGCTTTAGCAGGATCAGAAATTCTTCCAACTTGCCTTCATATATGTGTGCATCTGGAAGTGTCCCTTCATAGGTACTGCAGAACCATTCCAGAAAAGCCGTATCACTTGCTGACTGATGTGCACATGTACTTGGTTAAGAGTTTCTGTTTTGATATCAGATGCGTCAAGGGTCAAAGTGAAACCTGAGTAAAGCAGTGTGCAGGTTGATAGGAGGATGTGTTTATTAGCTCCTTGTCTGCTAGCCCCTCTGCCAAACAGTCCTACAATGCCATCACCCCTGTGAAGCCACCTCGACACATTTTACCATTTTATTTAACTATGTACATGAGTTGCAAAACTCAGGGATAAACAAGACCTACCTGAGGCGTGAAGTGGAGTTCTTTTGGTGACATTGTCTTTTACAAAGATGGATGCACCCTGGTTAACAAGTGCTTCCACGCATTCTGTGTGTCCCTTGAAAGCAGCTAGGTACAGAGCTGTCCGGCCTTTCTCATCCCTGATGTCCAGGTCCACTAGGGACTGGAGAAGGACCTCCAAGGCTTGGTGGTGCCCATTGTAGGCCTGCAAGGAAGAAAGCCACAAATTGAACCCTTACTTGCCTCAAATTCCACAATAACCCACCTGAGGGGCTGAGTTCCTCCCCTCCCCCTCCAGTCTCAGACTCCAAAGAGCCCCTTGGAACCACACTTGGGATGGAATCTGAAGCCGGCAAACTGAGGTTAGGCAGACACACTAATTGTTCATGAACCTCTAGCTGCAAGCAAATGCCTTTGGTTTTTGTTTTTGTTTTTTTCTCCCTTGTCAACTAATTTGCTCATAGGCATCACATCAATTTGTATACATTTATTAGATCTACAATCTAACAATCTAATTTAGACAAATGGCTGGGCAAATTACACGCTCATCTCTCAGGAGAGTCCTAAACAAATCAATGGACACTACAAGAAGATTTTCAGGAATCTTTTCTGTTAACAAAGCTAGGGAAAAATTACTAGAAACACTGGGGACTCTTAATTCAATCTACACATGCAAATCTTCTCTTACAGCTCCTCATGTGACTAACCATGAGAGTGTAGGTGACTTTCTTAATTGTACTTAGAGTTTTGTATCCTCATCTATAAAATGAGAGCAATAAAAGCTGCCTCCTGGGGCTGCTACAAAGAGAGATAATTGCAGTGGCTTTGCACAAGATCTGATATGCAGTGGATGCTGTTCTCTCCCCGTTATTTCCTCCATTGATCATAATGAAGCCACCGAACCAGTTAGGGAAATACAGGACATGGGCCAGGGCCAAGTTCAGATCTCTTATGGGGTCCTAGTTGTGTAGTACTTAAAACAAGATAGTCTGAGACTTCTAATTAAATCTGCAAAGGGAAAAATATTAGTCCCACACCCACAACACATAAGCAAAAGATCTTGAAAATAAAAGAGAGAAAGAGGTAAGGTTGTCTAGGGGTTAGGTGGGTCAGAGAGTAGAGCAAGAAGTGGGAAAGGTCTGCTTCAGGCGTCTTCAGATGTCAAAGACCCCTTCTTTAGCCATTTGCATTTTTCTCTGTACTGCTCCTCAAGGCACCGTGCATTTGCAAAAGACTTAACATGAAGGATTATTTTCTTAATATAAAAAGAACTTTGGGAAATGTTTTTGAAAACTAGGAAAATACAGCTCACAGAGAAAAATAGAAATGTAAAATGCCAACAGGCATCCAAAACACTATGTAAAATGTTTATAGTGCTATTTTGTAACTACCTGGGTAATGAATGAAGAGTTTGGCCATGTCCCCAATATCATTAAAACTGTGTGTGGGGGAGGTGGGGGAAGCAATCCTAGACAACTCTGATGGGTGTATAGGTTGCTATGATTTTTGTGGAGGGTAATAAGAAAGTGTCCAAAAGAGGTTTTTTGGAAACTAAGTTGCAGGCAATATATTTAGCATGGCCTCATTTATATAATAAGAAAATGAATGTGTGCATATTTATATTTGTGTGTACTTCTACAGTCACAGGAAAAATTCAGAAGGAGACCAGAGAAACCAATAATAGTGGTCACTTCTAGACCTAAGGGGTATAAAGCTATGTGCATATTTTAAACTATCTTACTAAAATAATTTAGAAAATCTTTTTGCCCAGAGTATAGTTAACAATGATAACAAAAACTAAGTTTAAAAGAATCTATAAGAATTAAGAGTACTGATGAGTTAAAAATAAAAGTTTTCATTTTCTTATCTTAGTCAATGATTAGGATAATTTGTACATATTAACTGCACCCTCTACGTAACATGTAATATAAATTATATGATAATGAATCCCTATTCATATGCCTGTCTCAACTTCTCTATTTACTTCTAAGTGTATCGGTCCAACCCTGTTTGGTATCTGCACTCACAGTGGATCCTGAATTTCCTTCCCCAAACCTCCTTTGCCCGTTGCCTTCCCATCTGCAAAGGACAGCTTCACTATCAGACCACAGCCCTTATATCACCTCTATTTCTCTAACTCTCAAGTCTTGATTGCAGCCTTGAACAAGTATCCGGGACAGTAGTGCAAGTGGATTCTGATGAAGAGCACCCTCTACGCCTTGCCTTGTTCTGAGTGGGCCGTGTCTGGCCAGAGGAACTGTGTCTTTGCTAACTCATATGGCACATTTCTGTGTTCTCAGGAACCACCAGAGAATACCAGAGAATACCACATTTCTGCCCACAAAGGTGCTGTGTGAACAGTAGCAGCCCTCCGAGGCACACACAAGACACGATTACCATTTCTTCTGTGTCTCAGAGATACATCTAAGCCTACCCACTGTACATTCTCTCCATACTGCTTTGCCAGAACTCTAGCAAAAGCATCCCCTCTGTCTCTGTCCCTTGGTGATCTGTCATGGACACCATTAACAGGTGAAACCTTTCTACAGTCAAACTGGACGCCATGCCACTGTTTGCTGCAAACTCAGCTATTTCTCTTGATAGTAGCAAAATCCAAAACCTGCCAAGACTAATCCAGCGTTCACCTCTGGCCTTCCCCTGCATGAAGCCTTAGCACATTCAGGCTCTGGGGTGGCCACATTGTCCTCTAAGGGCATGAATTTTCTTTTCCGGCCATTTCAACTGCATTTTCTGGAAAGTGCTTCATCCAGACTGCCCTGTGACTGTCCTGGTAGCTCTATGCAGACAGCACCTTACCAGGGAAGCATCCCAGCACATATGTAAAATGTTCATCCACTCTTTAGCCCACTTACTTCATTGTCTTCAAAGCACTCATTGCCATGAAATATCAATCGTGCATTTGTTGATTTGCTTTTGATATTAGCAACTATTCATTTCTATGTGTTGGGCACCATGCCATTATCTCATTTATGATCTATAAATATCTTTTTTTTTTTTTGGACAGGATCTTGCTATGCAGCCTAGACTGGCTTCAAACCCTTAGTCTTCCTGCCCTAGCCTCTTGTGTGTGTGCGATTGCAGATACAAGTCACCACATTTATTGTAAACATTTGTTTTCAGAGGTTAAAAAGTCCTTAGATCCTTACAAAGTCAGGACCTGAACTCAGAATATGCAGTCTGATAGGCACACACTTTCCCTCGGTAATTCCACTTGATTGACTTGAAGGTTAAACATTTTTGTGTTTGCCTGTAATGGAATAGGGTGGAATAACAAACGCTGAATAAAGATGTAAATTCCTTCTGCAGAAAGCTCTGTGGAAATGTGAAGTGTTTTGAACCAAGCTATGGAGGAAGAAGGGACCCTCTGGGGACATATTCCTAGGCCACTATACCTTTACTATATACTACTGCATCTTTAGGGACAGGAAAATAATTCCTGTGTGTTGAGAGCTGTAACTGCACAGGACAGGAAGTTTGTATTGTAATCTAAATTCTGAAGTAATCACTAGCTGCTGCTTGCTGTGAGCTCACCCCAGTCTGTAGTTTAGATGTTCCCGTCATTCTTGCCTTACAGAAGAGGACCTGGAGGGGCGGAGTAACCTAGTTATGCTGTGGGTAATCGGCCTTGGGTAGAAGAACTAGGTTTCAGGTAAAGTAGGCTGACCCAGGAGCCCTCTGGAGAGAGAATACGGACATGCAATATAGCAGGAAGGTGCATGTCTTGGCCTCGAATCACGAGGAATTCCAAATATCAACAAAGAAGAGAAAATAGTCAAATATTTTTCATATATCCTGTACCAAGTTTAGCCATTACCAACACAGGCCAACTCAGAAGCATCTAATGTTAAGCTAAGAACTGAGGAACAGATACATCCACACAGGAATCAGACTGTTAGAATTTATCCCTATGTGACTCTGGTGCTCTTTTGAGAACTGATTTTCCAAACCTTGGCCTCCCACTTTCCACTGTTCTGGTAAATGGTAGCTACTCATGACTCCATGCTGAAGGGAAATGTGTACTTTAAAACAATCCATTCTCTGTTTTCAAGTTTAAGTGGATTAGTATAAAATACAGTAGATGTACCCGGCTAATTAGTGCAGCTGTTCAAACCCAGCCGGGATGGTTTTGTGTACAAGGCTGTGAAAATGCTCAGAATGGTTCAAAGGCCAGATTTACCTGCAGGAAGGTTTTTCCTGTCTCCTGATTTGCTTGCAGCTCCTTTTTCCCCTTGCATCTTTTTCATATAGTATATTTTGAGCATGTTTTCCCACTACCCTAACTCTTCCCAGACCCTTCCCATCTCCCTACCCACCCAACTTTATTTTCTTATTTTGTCTCAAAAACAAAAATAAAAAAATGAAAATAAAAACAAAAATCCAATAAGATTAAAAAAAGCTAAAACAAAAAAAGTCCAGTGAACAAAAACCAGCAACGAGGACAACCCTTGGCATTCATTTTGTATTGGCCATCTACTCCTGGGCAGGGGCCTGTCCAGAAGTGTGGCTGAGAGTACCTAGTGAGACTCCATTGGAGAGAATGATTATTCCCTTTGCCAGCAGGGAAATATTCTAAATAGCTTTTTAGGTAGGGGTAAATTTCATTATGGTGAGATGTCATTGGAGTATTAAAATTTAAAATTATTTAAATTATTAATTTAAATTATTTCAAGAAATATCTCATTAGGCAATTTAAATTTATTAATCACAATTAATTCGCTTATGTCTTTTAAGATGGAAACTATGTGCCCATCAAGGAGAAGGAATTTTGGAGCCTAACACATTTCAGGGACACCATAGGTCCATCTGGAAATCACAACAGCTGGAGCCTCCCATTTGCATAACCTCATTTCTTAATTTAATTTTTTCAAGTAGATGAAATGAATATGAAATTCTATGAGCTGATAACCCTGGAGACTCAAATCATTCAGGCAGGAAATAGTAGCTCAAGGCAGGTCAGGTCTCTTTATGGGTCAAGGTTTAGGGGCATCTGGTTCAATTTCCCTGCTAGAATGCTTTCATCCAAGAACACATGCTCCAGCAAACCCTGGAGAGGGTGATGAACACATTTATGTGTCTTGAAGAAAATAATTTTAAGCATTAGCGTCTAGACTAGTGCTTCTCTAGTGCTGCAACACTTTAACACAGTTCCTCATGCTGTTGTGACCCCCAACCATAGAATTATAATTCATTGCTACTTTATAACTCTATTTTATACTGTTATGATTCCTAATGTAAACATATGATATGCAGAATACCTGATACGCCCCCTCCCCCCAAGAGCTCCAGACCCACAGGTTGAGAACCGCTGATGTAGAGGGAAGAATGAAATAATTCTAGAACAGGTCTGTTACGATTATTCGGGGCAAAGTCACTTCATTTCTGGTTTTGGCTTCTGTTCTTTTGTAAGTTTGTGATCTTTGAGGTAAGTCACATCACCTCCTTTATCTCCTCAAATCTCCACAGGTGCTTTCTATTTTGCTCAGTAAAAGTCAGAGTTCTTACCAAGGACCAGAAGGCCCCGTGAGATGTTGAGGCAGCTGTTCTCCCTGCTCCATGCTGTCCTCTCACTCGTCCTCACCACTCTGTTCCCTCTGTGGTGGCTACATTGAGGTTCTGTGGACACCCCAAGTCTTCTCTCCCTTAAGAGTTTTACACTTGTGCCCAGAACCCTCCTCCTCTGTCAGGGAGCAATGTGAATCGCTTTCAGACCCGATATGCAGGCACGACATTCTGTGCTCTGTAAACAGCACTCTTTCTGCACCTCAATATCCCATCACATGGATCCCATTTTACTTTCTCTTGCAGCACTGGAATCTTCTGGGAAGTATTTTCTGAGAGCACAAGAGGCCGTGTTCCAGAGATAGCCATGGTTGTACTTTATGCTGTGACTGAACTTGGTACTGTGTAAGAGTCACCCAGGTGGTACTGGTTTTGAAGGCATGAAGGGGTCATGAAGAGCAGCTGAGGCTCGGCACTGTGAGAGGCCATGGAAGGCCATTGGTGAAGGTGCAACCTCAGTTGTAATTGATGGCCCAGGACTGAAGGGGTCATGCAGTGTTTTGGAAATGCCAGTGCCATGAAATGACCACCACAGCAGCCGCAGTGGAGTACAGGCAGCTGGAGCCTAGAAGACAAGGTGTGTGCTACAAAGGGTAGAGCTGGAGATGTGACCCAAGCCCTTGGAGGAGCCCAGAACATTGTGAGTGGATCCCAGACATTGGATGGTTGGAGTTTGATTTTGCTTTTGATTGTGACTGTGCCCTGATATTTTTCCCTCTTGAAGGAAGAAAGTATTTTAGCAGAGCCCACAGTTAAGAGACTTTAAATTTTTAAAATACTTTGAATTTTAAAAGATATTGGATATTTTAAAGGGATTAAACTTTAATATGTATAGACTGTGGGACTTTTAAAGTTATTTAGATATTGGGGATGAATAAGAAAGGGTTGAGGCTTAATAGTGATGTGTTTGTGTGTCAAGTTGACAAGGGGTCAATTGTACTGGCTGGTTTTGTGTGTCAACTTGACACAGGCTGGAGTTATCACAGAGAAAGGAGTTTCAGTTGGGAAAGTGCCTCCATGAGATCCAACTGTGAGGCATTTTCTCAATTAGTGATCAAGGGGGGGCGGGGAAGGCCCCTTGTGGGTGGTACCATCTCTGGGCTGGTAGTCTTGGGTTCTATAAGAGAGCAGGCTGAGCAAGTCAGGGGAAGCAAGCCAGTAAGAAACATCCCTCCATGGCCTCTGCATCAGCTCCTGCTTCCTGACCTGCTTGAGTTCAAGTCCTGACTTCCTTTAGTGATGAACAGCACCATGGAAGGTTAAGCTCGATAAACCCTTTCCTCCCCAACTTGCTTCTTGGTCATGATGTTTGTGCAGGAATAGAAACCCTGCCTAAGACAAGCACGTACTGCCCTCTGTCATGTTATTGCTTGTCTTAAGATCTCTCCAGCATGGGAAACTCTTTAAGGACAGTGGCTGTGTCCCTTCCATGTAATATCTCCTCCTGGAAGAGTGTTTGACATCGACCACAGCCAGTGTGTGGGTCACACGGAGGAGAAGACTCATGTTAATACAATGTGGGTGAAGCCGGCTGTTGACACACACGTGCCATCAGGCACTCTTCTGACTGCTTTACCGGATTAGCTTATGCTGTTCCCACGATGGCCCCTGATGAGGTGCTGCTGCTCCTTTCCTCTGATGATGGGGGAAACTGAGACACAAGACCTCAGGCACCTGGAAACAGCGCACAGCTAACAGACAGACTGACCGGCTCAAAAGGGCCTTTAAGCCTTAACTAACTCGCTCCCTGAACTTTGCAGTGGAAAACACCATGTTTGGATGAGTTGCTCGTGAGCATAGTGAACTCTGTCCTCTCAGGCCCCTGCCAGCTGCAGCACTGCCAAAGCCCAGTCTTTGCCATGATGCCACCACCCTTTTCTATGTGAGTGGAGATCCAAAGAGCTCAGGAGCGTACCTGGCCATGCTAAGCACAAAGCAAGCAATTTTTGAAAGAAAAAAAAAATGATAGAATTTTTGGGCATCTAGAAACTCTCCTCTCAGTAGCAATGCAATCAGCCCCATGTCCAAAGGGCATGAGGATTCTGCTTGAAATACCCCCATGTGGCCTCACTAAGGGCAGCTAGGGCTAGCTACATCTGTGCATACCAAGCTCTGGGGATCTTTGCTCAGGCACAGCTGACAGCTGCACAGGGATTCTAAAGGCAGTCTGCTCTGCTCCTCAAGCCAACTGCTTTGAAGCTTTGTCTATAGGAGCACCCACTGTCCACCCTTCTCCACTTAAGTCTACCTCCTTGAAATGTATGTGTGCCTGAGTACTTGTTTCTGTGTATAATGGATGTGTTCTTGGTGGGTGTGTTAGTGGCTGTGAGCGGGCTTCTGCAGATGTGCTGGCAAGTATGTGTGGAGACAGGCAGTGAAGGGTGGGCTTCTTGGGCCCTGGACACTCCCTTGTGTAATGGCCTTGTTTCCTCTCACCTTGCATGAATACCCACCCATGTTTATCAATGAAACATTCCTCTCTGAAGGCTCACCAGAACACTGAAGAAGTGTTTGGGCATCATAAAGGTAAACATTACCAGTTCAATGTTCCCTTCCCATCCTCCTTGAATCCTGTTCCACTGTATTTACTAAGCAAAGATACATCTAATTACTGCCCCCATCTCTACCACCAGACGATGACTGAGTGTTCAACCTTCAGCAGCTTGGTGGGCAGGAGAGCTGGCTGTGGCTGGGTATGACAGCCAGGCAGCAGAGGCCTTTCAAATAGCTGCTGACCGCTGAGGGTGAACCAGATACCATTTGAAGCAGGGCTATGGGAGTGATAACTCCTCCACCCCATTGAAGAGTTTGAGTGTCAAAGCTCTCCCCTTTGATTACTGGGAGTTTAAGAGGAGGCTTTGCTAATGAGGATATATAATGGTCCCTTCAGCTCTCTCTCTGTGTGAGAATTGAGCCAGAGCCCTCCTCTGAGGCCCAGTGGCAAATCCAGGAAGACCAACATAGTATAGACCAACATGCTATTCTAAACCCGCACGTTCTATTCTCACATAGTTGTATTTAAAACCCACACAGGTTTTAGCTGTGACATTTGAAAATGTGATATTTGATTATTCCTAGGTTTAATGTTAATGTATTACTCTATAATCAAATCTCTCTAGCTGAGATGTTTCCTTTATATAAAAACTGATTAGCGCTTAAGGTGATCATTTATTATATCTTATGTGGTAACAACTTTGTGTAGGCTTCATATTTTTATTTGCTACCACTCTATGCATGCGGACACTGAGGACAAGGTAGGTAACTGTATCTAAGATAATCAGCTGGGAAGGCAGACCTAGAAGGTGATGTAGTCTCTCTTGAAAGCCCATGCTTTCAGCCCTCTGCTGTTATCATTAGCACTGACCATTACCTTTTTGGGCTACATCTTAGGAGCAGGGTAAGTTTTTGGAACTAGTTCTTTATGAGACGAACAGAGGAACCTTCCCACAGCTGTTTGCTTACCGCTAAGTGGAGTGGACTCTTGAGAGTACCGCCATCTGCTTCTTCAAAACCAGTGTTGGTTCTTTCCAAAAGCTGTGGTGACAAAAAATGAAAAGCAAGAGTCACTAAAGAATTGTGGTTTCTGGACACCAACACAGGCATAAATGAAGAAGGCTTCAAACGTTAAGACATCATACAGAGTATCAGCAAACCAAGGTCAGAGATCAAGAATCACCCGCCTCAAACTGACAGGCAAGCCAAACATTTAAGGTCAACTTGGCATGTACTAGCTACTTTAAAAAAAAGTTTGTACTTGAAAAGATGCTCAGCTTTGCCAGCCCAGAAAAGTAATGTACATTACATCCGTTGCACTGAGAGAATTCATAATAGTGGAAAATGATAGCTAGTGTTTATTCCATTATCAAACACACACGTACTAGAAATAATGTCAGAAAGACAGGCAAGTCTCCTTATTGAAATGGCACAGATTAGAAAAAGAAATAAAGTACAGAGACAAACATAAAACATGGGAGCATCTGAAGTGATATCATGAAAATAAAACAGGGTGGTGAATTATGAGGTTGAGTGTTGTACTGGCTGGTTTTGTGTGTCAACTTGACACAAGCTGAAGTTATCACAGAGAAAGGAACTTCAGTTGGGGAAGTGCCTCCATGAGATCCAGCTGTGAGGTATTTTCTCAATTAGTGATCAAGGGGGGGGGGGAGGGCCCCTTGTGGGTGGTACCATCCCTGGGCTGGTAGTCTTGGGTTCTATAAGACAGCAGGCTAAGCAAGCCAGTAAGAAACATCCCTCCATGGCCTCCACATCCACTCCTGCTTCCTGACCTGCTTGAGTTCCAGTTCTGACTTCTTTAGTGATGAACAGCAGCATGGGAAGTGTAAGCTCAATAAACCCTTTCCTCCCCAACCTGCTTCTTGGTCATGATGTTTGTGCAGGAATAGAAACCCTGACTAAGACAAGGGTTAGCCCATGGTGACAGAAGGCCTCGCCAAGGTGACATGCAGAGTCTTTGGGTTCTAGAGACCATACTGTAACAAGGGAGCATTGAGAGAAGAGTCAATGAAGTATATGGAGTGGGCAATATGCTCAATGAGAGGACTGGAGGGACAAGTGTCACCTGGTGGTGCAGGGAGAATTAGAGGCCAATGGCATGCTCGTGGACAACTGCTGGAAGGACACACAGGTAAAACCCTTTTTTTGCTGTTTGTGCTACTTTTCATCCTAGGAATGACCCCCCAGTAAGTAATTAAATGAGTATACCATGAGGCACGTGTACAGAAATGTATTCATGTCACATTTAGGGAATGATTACTATGTACCTAGATGTTGTGCAATGGATTGAAGATCCAATAGTGAAAGTCAACTTTCTCATGGAGGAAGATACACAATAAAAGAGCTACAGAGTTTATTATATAGTACAAGGTGCTATGAAAACAGTGCAGAGATGGGGTCTAAAGGGCTTGAAGGGAATCATACTGCAACTAGAGTGACCAGAGCAGGCCTCAGCAGATAACAGACAGACAGAGACAAATGCCATGATCTGAGCAGAATACATGAAGAGAAACAAAGGGTTGGCTCGCCCCTACTGATCAGATGTTCCTCTTTCTCTTGCCTTCAAATTCCTTTTCACATATGGGGTGCATACAAAGGGATAGCAGTCCAATAGACAGAGTCTGGATGGATGCATGGTGATCAGTGATTAGTGATGTCCACTCCAGACTCCTGGTGGGTGAGCATGGACTGCCCTAAATGGCAGAGGTTAGACAACTCAAAATAGCATTGTCTAGACAACACCCTGGAGCAAGGGCTCACGACAAGAAATGAGTTCTGGCAATGAAATGCACTAATTGGAGTGTAGAAGAAGGAAACCGAGAGAATAAGCCCCTGTCATTCTGATGGGAAACACAGTTATGGAGTTGTTTGCTTGTCTTCCAGTTTCTCAACAGTGAGTAGAGAAGACAGAGGCGATGATGCCAGACATCTGTGATGGGGCAGGGTGGATCCAGCCAAAAATCTGGATGGCCCTAGAGGCAGCAGTGTCCCTGCATATCAGCAAAGTTGTGTGTCTTTGAGTCAGGCATTGGAGTGGCTGCCTTCCGATTCACTCTCTCCAGGATTATGGGAAAGAGGTGGCCACTTGCCAGTACAATACATCAGTTCAGGCTTATTCCTAGAGGTCTGGCCTAGACTCCCTTTCCTAAACATTCTAATAGTCTTGTAACACCCATTAAATAAAATCATATCTTTTATTCTTCAGATAGGTAGCATGTCTTCATGTCCTGAAAATAAAGTCTACACAGATTTTTATACAAGTTTTCTATTTTAACTCTTCAGGGGGCAGGGGACAGTGTCTCACTGTATAGTCCTGGCTGGCCTGGAACTCACAGATCTTGCTTCTGTCTCTCAGCAGCTGCAATTACTGTGTGTGTCACCCTATCTGGCAACTGAAGGTTTCTTATTAAAGAGAGATAAAGGCAGAATTATAGTATTCAAACCCTGAAAGGCAAAATTTTCTAGAAAGAATATCACCCACTTCTATCCTTGAAACTCCTTAAACTTGTCAAGTGAAACACACATTCCAAAGCCACCAGTGCAACTGACACTATTTTCACTTTAAAACAACACTCACATATAATGAACACAATATATTCAGGAAACATTATAGACATGCATAGTCAAATAGGATTAGAGAACATTTAGCTTCTTTCTGTTTTCCAGCCTCTTATTGTCACAGTGAGTATATACTGTTATCATGCCACAGTTTTGTCAATTTGACACAAACTTAGATGTGCATGGAAAGAGGGAACCTCAAATGGGAAATTGCCTCCATCAGATTGGCTTGTGGACCCCTCTGTGTGGTATTTAAGGGTTGCTAATTGATGCAGGAGGGCCCAGCCTACTGTGGGCAGTACTATCCCTAGGCAAATGGGCCCAGGTTACAGTAGCTGAGCAAGCCAGGGAAGCAAGCCAGCAAGCAGAGTGCATGGTCTCTGCTTCAGTTACTGCCTTCAAGTTCCTGATTTGAGTTTCATCAATGAGAGACTGTAATGTGTAAGATGAAATATCCTCCTCCAAATTGACTTTGGTCAGCATTTTATCTTAAATTTTCATGTAACCAAAAGAATGATGTCCTTGGATCTTCAGTTGGGTACAGAACACCTTTCCAGAGTCAATACATATGGGACATAATGTTATCATTAAGAGACTTTGGTAGACTAACAAATGTAGAGATTAACAGCTCAAAACACACAATTTTAAACTTACAGATAATATATTGGAAGTAACTACATTGTAAGTACGAGATATTTTGTGTTTGTTCCTCATAGATATGAGAATAGAATCAAGACTTTAAACTCAGGATATACTAAAATAATGAAAACAAATTTAACTTTAACTTCAAAGGCACTGATTTAAAAACCTGGCTGAAATAAAAGGAGTCTTCGATGCCTGATGGGGCCAGTAAACATCTGTTCTTTGTTTTGCAACATTATCACCTGCAAGACTTCCTGGAATTGACAGTGTGTACCAGTTCCAAATCCTGTCCTAGAATGAACCTGTAACCAAAGGAACACAGAACCATTTCCCCCACTTTTATAAGCATGATGAACAGGGGCAGGAAGACAACATGTCTCGCATACACACAGATTAGGTATGTTCCTGTGATGTTTATTCTGGAATACGATTTTCCCGCACACGTAGTTTGATCATTCTACCAGCACGTGAGGTCTTATCTCACTCAGCAAATATTTGTGGAAGCACCAGAATCCACTGTGTGCAGTGAGCAGATGTGGTTGCTGACCTGATAGAACTCAGAGGCTGTCAGAAAACCCAGAGCAGTGAGCAGATAAAGCAGGAGGGCACAAGCTGGGACAGGACATGTGCAGAGACCCTTTAGGAGCCCAATAAGTACCTAATATGAAACCTAATACAAAGGCAGAGGAAATAAAGCACAGCCTGAGGCCTGAACCATAGGAGCTATCCAGGTTGAGGAAGGAAGAATATTCAAGCTACAGGAAGCACACGTGAGAACAGGGAGCATGCCATGCTCGTGGAAGACAGACAGCGAACACAAGTGTCAGGCCACTGCTTCCATCTTGTCTGAGACTGGGTCTTTCTGTTGCTTGTACTGCATGTGCCTGGCTGGCTTGTGAGCTGATGGGGATTCTCCTGTCTCCACTTCCCATCTAGCTACTGAGATTACAGATATGTGCTGCTGGATCTGACTTTTATACAGGTTCTGGGGATTTAAATTCAGGTTGGCATATTTGTGAACTATCTTCTCAGCTTCTAGGTCATTTTCAGATTATTTGAGGACAGTATTTTTAAATGTAGATTTCAAATAAGGACACTATTCAGTTAGTAAAATGATATAGGTAGGGGAGAGTCATGAATATGATCACATTCTTGTTTTTTTTTTTTTAAATTTAAAAAAAAAAGTCATTCTGGCTACAATGTGAACAGTAACTGTCATGATGCTGGGAATGAGGAATTCAACCCTAGAAATGGGGAGCCAGTTACGATATTTCCACTGTAGAATTTCTAAATCATGAATTAAGTTGGAAAGAACCAATATTCTCAAATTAAGGAAAAAGCAACAGAAGCAAAAGGAAGCAGAAGTCTCATTTGTTCCTTTGTGAGCAGAATCCATTCAATAATTATTTGTTGAGGATTGTGGTAGGTGCTGAGATTACAGCTCTTAACAAAGACTCTGCCCATACAGCACTAAGGATCTAGAAAATAGAATATACATGCTTCATTGGTTGAACATCAGAGACAGGGATGATTACAATCAGGGATGACATCCAGTTCACCAGCTTTGGTGATAGAAGAGCTAGTAACAGAAGAAAGAACAAGCAAGATCATAGATGAGACCTGTGCAGTCAACTAGGATTTGAAGAGCAGTTAGGCTATTCAGTAGGATATGTTTAATTTAATTCAGTACTTCTCACCCTTACTAATGCTGTGACCCTTTAAAAGAGTCTCTCATGTTGTTGTAACCCCCACCATTAAGTTTCTTTTGTGCTACTTCATAACTGTAATTTTGCTACTGTTATAAACTTTAATGTGGATAGCTGTTTTCTAGTGGCCTTAGGCAACCCCTGTGAGACATTCAAACCCAATGGTTTCATGGCCCACCGAATATAAAAGTATGCAGCTCAAAAGAGAGATCTTGTTTAAAGAGTCTTTGTATATGAGGTTATTTGGGAAGAATGTGCAGTGAGAGGAGGAGGAAGATTTGGACTGTAACACCAAGAACACTGCTGTATGAGGATTTGAAAGTGGACAAATGTTGACAGTCAGAAGCAGGAGAAAACCAGGACTGGGAGGTGATGACAGAGTGATGACGACAATGATCACAACGTTGAAGGTACTGACAATGACAAATGAGGCAACAGGCTCACTGGTGACAACCAAGTTACTAAGCAATTACTCTAAACCAAGAACTTCATAAACCTTACTCTGTCATCTCAATCAAGTCTAAAGCAGTCTGAAGAGTAGCATCCTCATGTGGGCACAGTAAGTGACAGATGAGGAGATGGAACCTGGGTCTAACTCACACTTGCTTCTCTAGCCTGTACGACAGTGCCTTCAAATGAACAGACAGCTGAAACTTCTTGGTATTTCACAGAAGTCTGGGATTAGTGGCAGGATTAGTGCATTTTAAGTGCATGAACCTTTTTCTCTCTAACATCACAATGTGACTCTGTTTCCTAAACAGCAATAATTATTTGTCTTATTCCATGGGGACATTAACTGGGACCTGGTCCACTAAGTTCTCCCTTCCTTAGATTAGAGGCTCTTCCTTTGTTAAGAAGACAGTGTGGAGCTGGTAGGGAGAAAAACAACTTGCAAGTCATCTAAAACTAGCTTTTATGATTTGAATTAACATTCCTTCCCAATTGACAATCTGGTGCTGAACATACCAACTACAGGAGATAGGACAGAGATTCTGTGCATCTCAGACACTTTATATTGCATCAGCTACTCCCTGGAGGCCTATGGGGGCCAGAGAGAGACAGAGTACTTGTACCACAATTCATGGTATAGCTTGTGGCTTGCAATATGTTTGAAAAATAACATTGCCCTACAGAGATCAACCTCAGACTACTTTGTCAAAACCAGAAATGGAATGGCTCTTCCACAAACTTGCTTAGGTAAAACCACATGCCAAAGCAGCAGTTTGCAGAAAGTAGTGAGTGCAGAGATCTTGTAGTTACAAATCGGGGGATACGACTACATATCTGATATAAAGGATGTCAGTTTAACTTTCCCTTAAGCATACTTCCAATTAACATGCTTATCAAAATTCACACAGTCCATGAATTCATAATGAATTATACCCAGACCTAACATCATAAATCCAATATGTACATACCCAAATATGACACCAAAGACTTTTATGGATTTCATAAAATTTGTACTCATCTCGATGATTGCCTAAAACCATCTTATACTATTTCATTGTATCTCTTGACACCTCTAAAATTCTGAAGTTCATTCTTTTCTCAACTGAGCAATCAACTATGAGGTTTCTACATAAAAAATAACATGGGTTGAGCCTGCTCATTCTATTTTTTTTTTTTTTTTTGCTTTGTCCAACCAGCATCAGTTTGTCAAGACTCTTTTTGGGTACAGAAACCCAGAAGATTTGGTACTACAGGCACTCCCAGGTCCCACTGACAGGTAAAGATGAGGCGCTGAGTGGAAAGGAGACAGGATAAGCAAATTCACTTTTCAACCATCTTGATAGTAGGTTGGCTCATAGGAATTTGAAGAAGCTGGTTTGGCAAATAGACTTTGCTGTTGAAGTTGTTGGGAATAGCTTCCTGTTTCCCAGGCTGGTTCTGAGCTCATGGGCTCAAGTCCTGAATGCTGGGACTGCAAAGTGACTCCATGCCTGACCTTCAACATCTTGTTCAGCCAGAGAAGACAGACGGCTGTATTTGAGCTTACATAATTTTCAGGACATTTCTTTTAAACCTAGAGGCATTTCCCCAGGACTAGAAGGCTCACTCAAAGATCATTTTAATGTCTTAGAAGTAAAGACAGCAGACGGAACAAGTGGAGTTTGAACTTTCTTTCACAAAGTGCATTTGTGATAACAAAATCAAGGATAAATATGAACTTCAGTGGTAAGCTGACTGGCTGCTAGTCCAGGGCAACAACTGTCTCACTGAACTCTGTGAGGAATACATAAATATCTCACTTGATCTGGAAACCCAAGCTTTATAAATAGTACAAACCGTCTCTATTTGAAAACATGGCAGTGAAAAATTTAAGGGTCCCAAGGGCCTCAGGCTGAGCTAAACTAGTTCTTAAATGTTCTGTTTAAGAAAACAGAATGAGTGTGGCTCAGACTGTGAAAACAGGAAAGTCTGGCTAGTGGGTCTGAGCGGGAACCCTGCTCTGCCTGTTTCTGGTTAAACTGACACCATACTTTGTATCCAGAAATAGGAGGGCAGGGAGAGCTAGAAAACCTTCAGACATGTCCACAGGAACCAAGACAAGAAGAGGTTTGGAGATGGATTGATCTTTTAGCAGTAAGGACCTGGGGCTTGGCACAGGACAAGAATCCTGGGAAGTTGGCACCTCTGTCAGAAGTTCTATTTCACATTCCACTTGTTTATGCTTAGGAATGAAATGCTTCTTGGGCAACCCCAAGAGCACACCTTAGCTTCTCAGCTACAGTGTGTGGGGAGAGAGAGAGAGAGAGAGAGAGAGAGAGAGAGAGAGAGAGAGAGAATGAGGATAGATCCACCCATTAAAGAGACTGAGCTAACTGGTCTCTGACCATCCGATTGTGTCAATTCCACCTTTCCTTCAAAATTCATTTGAGCCTGCAATTTCTCAGCATGCGGAGACTGGTCACCAAAACTACAGTTGGCTTTCTTAAGAGTGACCAATATCCCACTTTTTATGGGGCCCCCAAAAGGAAAACAACACCCCAAATCAGCAGAAACAATTCTAAGCGAGCCATGTCCCCATTCCCAAGAGGCGAGGTGGATAGTTTTTGGTCATTCAATGGATGATGAATGTTTGTCATCATTTAAGGAGTGTGGTTACAAGTTGTTACAATCTTGATCAGGGAAGAAGCAAAATGGAGGAGGTAGACTCAGGGATTTCTTTTTCTCTCTCTTTTTCTTTCCTCTATCCTTCTTTCTCTCCTATTTAGTGTTAAGGGGAATGGGGGAGAAGGGATGAAAAGAAAACAGGAGGTATAGGGTATAATATGGGAGTAATCAGAATAAAGGGTAGATTATTGACTCTACTCTTGAACTATAGAGCTAATACTAGCCAAAAATCTCACATTGGTATATATTTTTGTATATTATTACAAATTAAGGTTATATTTGGTTACAACATACTATGTATCAACTCCTTTTAAGGTATTGTACCTATGTAATTCTGAAAAGTGCAATGTGAAGGTCTGGTCCTTTGAAAGCTACTACTACCAACTGTTTAGGATAATTAAGAAATGCAAGATAATAGTCAATTAATCAAACTTATGGTCGTGTTAGATAATGGTCTAGGTTGTTACAGAAATAGCTTTCCTAAGTTGAATGGATAGTTAGTTTTCAGGAGATCCCAGAGGCCTTTTAATATCAGAACTGATATGACAAGCCATGAGGACATCTGTGGGCACCTGGCCTCTCTGCCCACCAGAAATGCTCATCCCAACCCCAAGCAAACAGCTTCTCCGTGCTCCCAGATCAAGAACAGCATGGAATATCTCCTCATGACTCTGCTCACATGCCTTCACAGCCATTAGAAAAAAGTTATGTTGCTTGAAATTGTTATTAACAATTACTCACAAAAACTTAGTAATTCAAGAAAGGTATAAATTTAATGCACTTTCATTTCTCTCTCCGCTCACTCCCCCACTCCAAATTCCAAAAATAAGGAACCATTAACTCTCTTCACGTGTGTAAATCATGCGCTATGCCACATTAAGAGGCGATAACACAAATTAAAGAAGGTGCTGCTGGAAGCTTGGCTGAATTAAGTTTCCATTTCTTCTTGGGAGCTGATTGTGATGACTCTGCTTATCTCCTCCCTCCAGTGTGTGCTCAGTTCCTGTTGATTTCCTTGCCAATTAAGAGGCATAAGAGCCTGTAGTGTGTGTAAAGAAAGGCTAATCAAGCCCACAGTGATGAAAAAAGCCAGTGCAAGATGCAAACTGCATGATGTCCAAACCGTCCTGCTCAGAAAATGTTAAAGAGATTTTGACCCAGTAAAACACACTTCAGACTCTGCATCCTAAGAAAGATTTATGCTCACAGCTATTCAGTAGTCACAGTATAAACTAAATTATGGAACTATGGCTAAATTATGAACCTCTAATAACTATCACTGGAAAAAGACTGTCATAATATTTTATGGGGAAAAATAGTGCATAACACTGTATGGTTCATATCACTCTGTGTGTGTGTGTGTGTGTGTGTGTGTGTGTGTGTGTGTGTGTGTGTGTGTGTAAAATGTGAAGGGAATCTACCAAAAGGTTAGCAATGATGAGAAGAGGGTCACAGCTATGGGCATGGGGAACATTTCCTGTTCCCGATTTCTCACATTCTAAACTTCCTACAAGGAATAAACATTGTTATCATAAAAAAAATAAGAGACATTTCTATTTAAAACTTAGATGGATAAACTGGGTGATTTCTGAAGTTTCTTTAGCTGTCTTCTACATTATATCCAGTCTATTTTTGTAAGGCATTACCAGCCTGGTCAGGTTAGTTGTTGGCTGAGTTGAATGTGCTACTTTTTCTTGTTGCTTTGACAAGATAACTTAAAAAAAAGAAAGTTATGAGAGGAAACCTGTCCCTTGGCTAACAGTTTAAGAAAGGATACATGTCATTGTGGTGGGCAGGCATGGAGGCAGGAGCATGAGGAATGTTGGTCACATTGTGTGGGTGGTCAGGAAGTAGGGAGAGGAAAGCTGGCCTTCTGGAGTCTTCTCCTTTTTATAAAGATTGGGGTACAACCCATCAAGGCCCCACCCACACTGAGAGAAGGACTTCTCAATTCAGCCAAACCTCTCTGGACTTTTTCACAAACATATCCAAAAGTTTGTTCCCTGCATAATTCTGTTTCATATAAAGCTGACAGTGAAGATTAGCTATCAGAGAATACATTCTATATTTAAGCTTCATGAGAGGAACCAACTATCTATACTGTGGACCACAACTACTAGTAAATTCTAGAAATACCAACCCTGATACAAAGTGAGTGGGTGCCTTGGTTGCTGACACAAGCAAAAACCTTCCTAGAGAACCCTTCCTACTTACTAAGGACATGATCATGAATGTGTACAAGTCCACTCTGATAATGTCAACATTTACTGCAAGGAAATGTCAGTATAGAAAAAAATCTCTGCTATTCCTGATATTTCTAGAAAGGGAACTAAGGCAAACCATATCTATTAACCTCTTGAATCTTGACAACATTTCAAAAAGTCACTCTTTTTTATCGTTAGTAAGATGAACACATTGTATTCTACTGTGAAAAAGGCATCTGGTGTTTTCCGTTCTTTTCCCTATGCATTCTTGTGTTACATGTATGCATGAATGGTGGTAACGGTGGTGTGTGTGTGTGTGTGTGTGTGTGTGTGTGTGTGTGTGTGTGTTATGTAGGGGCAGAAGAGGAAAAAAAGAAGTCAGTGCTAATTAGCCAATATGCACTGGTAACAAGAGTTTGGGATTCCAAACAACAGGGGCCTGGTAGATATCAAGAGGCAACTGATAGATGCCCCACTGTTATGAAGAACATTGGTGCTCTGTCTCAGGGTTCCCCATATGCTAGGCATGTACTTACCACTGACATATGCCCCAGATGTCCACACTTGTGCATAAGACAACTTGGAAAATTCCATATCTTTTCAAAAGTATTAACATGCCTACCCAAACATTCATTTGATAGTCTAATGCTAATTAAAGGCTAATTCTCTGCAAAGTTACATATTAACTTCTAAGTTTGTTTCTAGCAGAGATACAAACTATCCCTGACTGGTTGGAAAGAAAACCCAGGGGTAACCTTTGTTGTCCTTTGGGACATTAACTAGCTTGATGTGTAGTCTAGTAGTCCCATTCCTCCGTTGCATTGACTGCTCTGTTTCTCAAATGGTCCTTGGGTGAGCCTTGCATCCTATTCATTCTTTCACTACTTAATGAGAATTCTTTTTAAATCCTTAATAGAGTTTCCTTCTCTCTTTGTAGGTGAGCTGTGCTTTGCATTCTTTTGAAAAGAATACTTTGGTACTTCTACCAACCAGCTCAACCCTAACACACATCCTCAAAAGTCTTACGTTCTTTTTAAAAAGATGTATGTATGTTATGTATGACCATTTTCCCTGAATTTATATCTTTACACCATATGTATGTAGTTTCTGAGGTGGCCAGAAGAGGGCATTAGATCCTCTGACTAGAGTGAGGTTGGTTGTGAACCATCATGTGAGTGCCTTGAACCAAACCCAGGGCCAAACCAAACCAAACAAGAGCAACAAGTCCTCCTAGCCACTGAGCCACCTCTGCAGCACCTGATCAGTATTCTCGGGAGATGCCCATACCAGTCTCTCCTCACCCTCCCGTGATCAATTCTTTTCTCAGGAACAACTCACATGGGTAAGTCTCTCCCTTTGAGAGGAGCTTGCCAGATAAGGAACAGAGCAGACAGAACGGTGCAGTCATGAGATTCTGAAACAATCCAGCTGGATTCCCAGCCATCTCTTCTTTGACTCTTGAGATGCAATGCACAGCAACCTTGCCCTTTATAGTAGCAAGGACCATTTCTCACAGGATCCCTTCTTTCTGCCCCACCCCCTGATTTCTCTGGCTTCTCCTCTGCTGGGAGATTCCTTTGACAGATGTCTACCCCTGGGCTCTCCCTGTGGCTTGGCTCTAACATCTACTAGAAATGTTCGGCATTTGACATAGCAATGTGATGGTGTCATCTACTGATGTGTTGGGTTTGCTCATAGCTATGCTGGGATACATGTGTCCTGCAGGCTGCAGGTAGGACATACCTAACAGTGGGTTGTCAAGCCAGCAGAAGACGTGACTTTCACCTGATCACCTTTCTCCCTGTAACTAGAAGGACTGCCATCTACTTCATTTTTGCTTTCCAGTTTTAGTTTTGCACAGGACACTTGAGTGCGAACTCATGCTGTTGCTATGTCTCTTTTGCTGACTTCTTTCCTATCGCAAATCTCTAGTAGGAACAAGAGACTTCACCCCTGCCAGAAGCCTTCAGGGTTTAAATCTAAAGCCCAATAAGTGGACTTTCCATCCCTCTTGCATTCTTTTCAAAACTAAAGCTCACTGCAGGAGAAAGAGAACACCATTAAAACAACGTTGACATAGCAGCTTACCAAACCCAAAGCAAAAGCACACTAACTGAAAAGCAAGAGCAAAGGGCTCTTTCTTTCAAAGCTCATAACGTTTCACCTCATTAAGTTGTGCTTTCATTTACATAAGAAGGCTGCTATGTCACGGCCATAGTGACAAAGAAAATATTTTTAGATTTTAAAAAGATGAAATACACACAAAAAATTATACCAGTTTCATCTTTTTGTAACACAATGAAATCATGATGTTCCAAATACTACCTTTGTTTGCCTGTCAGTTTAAAAAGTAGTTTATTCTATGGGCTCCTCCACTGTGGGCCTCACTCTTGCCACACACTCTGGGCTCAACCATTACATGTTTCCTTCCTTGAAGGGTGTACTAGGAGCCAGCCTGCGGGCTTGAGTTTTGGCATCTCTAATCCTCCTGGATTTGTTTCTTCAGGGTGTTAAGACTGTCCACTCCATGAGCCCCATCTGACTCCTTCCTTCATTTCTTGTTAAATGGGAAGCAAGCCTCTTTTCTTCCAGAACAGTCCATGTTCTTTAGAAGGAAGGGAGGGAGGGAGGGAGGGAGGAAGAGCATTGTTTCTAAGTCTCTTTCAATTCCCATTTCTTTCAATTTACCCTCCTATCCTCCAATTGACCCTTTATGACCAAAAAGCAAAACTAACATCTGCCCTCATATAGAAACATTTCTAAACTCCAGTGGGAAGATGCAAACCCTGCTTCCAATTACCAACCCCCATGCAATATCTAATTGGAGACCAAGCCAGGTACTTTTCAGGTATCTGGGAACTTTGAAAGTTGTTGTTTTAGTCACTTTTCTAGTGCTGTGGAGAGACACCATGGCTAAGGAAACTCTTATAAATGAAAACATTTAACTGGGGGCTGGCTTACAGTTTCAGAGGTTTAGTCCATTATCATCACCGCAGGGAGCATGGCAGCAGGCAGGCAGGCATAGTGTTGGAGATGTAGCTGAGAGCTACACTCTGGCTTGCCTAGGAACGGCTTGGACATGGTATGGGATTTTGACTTCTCAAAGCCAACCGTTAGTGACACACTTTCTCCAACAGTGCCATACCTCCTAGCCCTTCTAATCCTTTTCAGATATCACCATCACAGTTGTGCTTAGCTGATGGCAAGAATAGAGCATCTTAAGCAGTGTCCCTGACATAGAACACTATGATATATACAGGCCCCGGGTACATGTGGAGCCATTCCATTCACGGGATTTAGAAGTTCGGACACCAATCTGGGTGTCTTTGTCTCTTGTTTCTGTTATTTGGCTATTTGTAAAGAATCTGTGAGTAGGGCCATATTTAATTTAGCAAAGCAAACCACAAACATTCTTATAGTTCTCACACCAATGAGTCTCACCTTGTTGGCTGAAAGCTTCAATGAATGGTTGAAGAGAGATCAAAGTATGGGCTGAAGGTAACTTTTCTGTCACCCACCATCTTACCTTACTACCTCATGCCACTCATAAACCAACGCGAAACTACCCGGCAGTGAGACTGTCATTCAGAAGAGCTCTGTAACAGCTCTCTATATACTTGTGACATTTTTCTTGTTCTCAACAGTCAGAGTAATTTCACTGTAGTTTAGACAGGGCTGTTTTCAAAAATTTATCTTTTAAGGAATTAACATATTCTAACAGTTATATAAAAGGTGAATTTAGACATTTGGTTTTTAATTTTAAAAAAATATAGAATATATCAATACATAGTAGCTAAAAACCATACCCAATCCCAGTGGAAAAACAGGTTGCCCCATTGTTCTTTTGGCATGGTGGGGACTGGGCCACTGTTACTTGCTATGTAGTAAAAGTAGCACAGTTGTCAAAACTGACCCCGATTTCCTCTTTGAGGACCCTCACCTTATCATGGACTCTACATAGATTAGTTAGAGACTAACTTAAGAAAAAAAAAGAATCAGCTACATGAAACTTTTTATTAATTTGTCTATTGTAAGACAGGGTCTCCTTTACATAGCCCAGACTGTCCTGGACTCATTATGATTCTCCTGCCTCAGCCTTCCCAGTACTAGGACTGTAGTTGTCCACTGCACATTCCAGTCTTAAAGTCAAGTCAAGAACAATGCCTTCCTCAGGTGGGGGCCTTCATCTGTTTGTGATGACCCACTTTTCAGACTTCGACAGAAAACTGACCCAGCTCTGGTGACCATCTTCTCCCCAGCAGCACAGCACACTGCAGGCCGAGCTCCGACCAGGTTCTCGGGCAGCAGAAGCTCCTGTCACCCTGGGAGGAGGCTATGACCACAAATTCCGTGCTAGGGCACAGAAGCCATAAAATAGAAACCCCATGCTTAAGCAAGAAAATGTTAACTGTAGCTTAATTTCAGCATTTACTCATTATAAAGAGCTTTGAAGGAAGTTTCCAAGTTTGTGCTTAGGGAAGATGCTGGGTCAGAAAGATTAACTCAAAACTATCAACATTAAACATTAATGGTGAGTGTGAGTCTTATTAAAATACAAAAGAATCATGAGAGGTCCTGGGTATTCCACAGCTGCACAGTTTAGACTCCAACTTATCTTCCCTCCCAGCCCCTGCCCTGTTCGTTGTTTCTCTTTTTCATGTTTCCTCTTTTTTTTCCCTCTTTCCCCTGAGGCCATAGAGGTGAGAGGCTGTGTACACTGCCTTAGCGAGATTTCACACCATCCTGTCTTGGACAGTTTTGTCCTTATCATCTCCTTTGCTGCTGTAGGGAGGTGCACCATGGTACACAGCCGCTCTGGGAAGTGGAGTCAGACTTTACACTGCTCTGAGACATTGTGCATTTCTAATAGGACCAGCCACTGACCATGGAGACACAGTTAAAAACCTTTACTAAGTCAGGCACACTCCAACCCAAGGTGTCTTTTTCTTTCCACCCTCTTTACATGAGCCTCCACACATCCTCGGCACAGGGCAGGGGTGAGAAGGGGTCTGACGACCAGACCTTGTGTTCTTGCTTTGTTTAAAGACAGGTTTGGGAGCTTGCTCTCCTCAATACCCCCAGTCACTTCGATGGGCTCAATTTTCCTAAAAAATAAATTATTTTAACATGGTGCCTGAACTAGTATCTGTCTCAGAAAGGTTCATTTGTGATAATGCATGACTCTTAAAAATAAATAAAATATGTAAAAAACAAATGAAAGCCTGATGAAAAAGGGAAAAAATTACACATTTTATAATTTTTGGCAGCAAGGATGGGGGTTGAGGTGCCAATTATAGAATCCAGATGTTTGTCTGTCCAAGGTGAGAACTCTTTCACTGAGCTACATCTTAAGGTCCTTCACTGGCCTGCTACATAAACTTTAAACATGTTATATATATATCAAGGATGGGTATTATTTAATATGCTGCCTGAACAAGTACCTGTCCCAGAAGGAATGTTCATTTGTGTTAATGCATAAATTTAAAAGAAGATATGAAAGAATTATAAACATATTGTACTGGCTGGTTTTGTGTGTCAACTTGACACAAGCTGGAGTTATCACAGAGAAAGGAGCTTCAGTTGGGGAAGTGCCTCCATGAGATCCAGCTGTGAGACATTTTCTCAATTAGTGATCAAGGGGGGCGGGTCCCTTGTGGGTGGAACCACCTCTGGGCTGGTGTTCTTGGGTTCTATAAGAGAGCAGGCTGAGCAAGCCAGGGGAAGCAAGTCAGTAAGAAACATCCCTCCATGGCTCTTGCATCAGCTCCTGCTTCTTGACCTGCCTGAGTTCCAGTCCTGAGTTCCTTCGGTCATCTACAGCAGTGTGGAAGTGTAAGCTCAATAAACCCTTTCCTCCCCAACTTGCTTCTTGGTCATGATGTTTTAGTCAGGGTTTCTATTCCTGAACAGACACATATCTTTAAAATATAGATTTATAAAAGGGAAAAACATGATCTGTAAATCATAGTAGGAACAGACTTAGTGTATTTCTAATGTAATAGCTCATAAACAAGGACACACAATAATGAAACTTAATAATTTTTTTCTGTTTTAAAATGTAGTAAATATTTTTCATGTATTAAACATTATTTTGCAATGTTCATTTAGTGACTATGTAAAATCTCAGTAAGTCACTGCAACATTGTATCAATAGTTATCTTTTTCCCTTAGTGCTGAATTTCTAAAGCAGTGGCTCTCAACCTTCCTAATGCTGCAACCCTTTTATACAGTTCCTCATGTTGTAGGACCCCCAACCATAAAATTAATTTTGCTTCTGTTATGAATTGTAATATAAATATCTGTGTTTTTAGATGGTCTTAGGTGACCCCTGTGAAAGAGCCATTCGACTCCCCAAGGGGGTCTCGAACCATTGGCTGAGACCCGCTATTCTAGACTGTCCTCTCCTGATGCTGTTACTACTGCTATTAAGAACGATACATGCTTATGCAGCTTTATCTATGAATATCCATGCGCTTTCCTGATGATAAATTAGAAGCAGAACATCAAGGCTTTTGATTTATAATTGGCACAACGGATCTTTCTCGTCATGTAAACCAAAGTTTAGCATAGCTCAGCGTGTGGCGCCTGCAGACACACTGCTAGGTCTTGGTCCATCATTCCTACGCATTCATTCCTAGCTCTCAGCTTTTATATTTGAGTCTCATCAAAGCAGCCACTCTCCAAGGACGCTGTTACTGAACCTCAAAGGGAAAGGAGACTGGCCTCATTGGAAACAGCTCTGAGGCCATTTCCAGCTGCTCTTTCAGGCTGGGGTGGAATCGTATATATACATGCCTTTTCGTTCTCTTGGTAGTAGCAAGTACACTTTAGAAGATTAATCTTATTTTATATAATGTTTCAAATTTTAATTGTGCTCATTCTTTGTTTTTGAGACAGGGATTCTCTGTGTAGCCTTAGCTGTCATGGAACTCGCTCTGTAGACCAGGCTGGCCTTGAACTCACAGATTCGCTGGGATTAAAGGTGTGTACCACCACTGCCCAGCATTAATTGTGCTTATTCTTAAACTATGAGTTGAGTCACATTTAAGCTATAACAACACTTCATCTTTCCCACTGATTTAACAAAAGTAATTTCAGCTTGTAAGAAAGAAAAGAATAAATTAGCATTGGGATTGGGGAGATGGTTAAGTCAATAAAGTATTTGCTTTATAAGCCTGAGAACCTGTGTTCAGTCTCCAGAACCTGAGTAAATAGTCTTGGCGTGGTGATGCGGCCTTGTTACCTCAGCATTGGGGAAGTGGAGAGAGACCGGAGCTTCCCTAGGGTTCAAAGGCTGGCTAGCTTAGACTATCTAGTAAGTTCCAGTCCAGTAGGACTCCCTCTCTCAAAGTAGGTAAACCAGAGCAAAGCCAACCAAAGAAGTCCTGACTTCTACATGTACACAAAAATACATGCAGCATGTGTCCATGTGCACACACATGCACATACACAAAAATACATGCATGTGTCCATGTGCACACACATGCACATACACAAAAATACATGCAGCATGTGTCCATATTCACACACATGCACATACACAAAATTCATGCAGCATATGTGCCCATGTATACTCATATGCATGTACACAAAACTTAGCCTTTAAAAATTTTTTATAGCTATCTGTGAACCTGACTCTATGATATTAAAATTTCTTAAAACATTTAATTCTGCTTGGTAAATAAAGTTACTAGAATTTCTATTCTAAACCTACCACCAATGGATGACCTTTCATAAATTTTACTGGCACAAATACCACAGTATCTACCTATCAGGATTTTAGAACTGAGCCTTAACAGTTCTTGGAATATAGGCAGATTGGGCTAAGAATTATGGGCTTGGGAATTAAACAGCTGTTCATTTTAGTAAAACCACACTATAAATGAATAAAGAATCTCTGCTGTAAGGGGAGCCTGATAAGTTTTAATGACAGATCTACAGAACATGAGTGCTTTATTGGAATCAGGAGCATCAGCCACCTTTCCCTAAGGGTCCCTATGTTGGGGAAGGAGGATTTAAAGACCTAGTGACTTGTCTATAGCAAATGCCCTCTGTTTAAAGAGAAGCAGCAATGGTAGCAAAGGAAAATGGATCATAAGCACCCACAGATGGGAAAAAGGACCCCATACATGTATTCCTGAATGAGTGAGTGTGTGTGTGTGTGTGTGTGTGTGTGTGTGTGTGTGTGTGTGTGTGTGTGCGATACTTGTGGTACTGCTCCCGTTTGGGCACCCTTTTGGGACACAGTGATTAAACCCGGGTCATCCATCTTGGCTGGGCACTCCTTCACCCACTTCACCACCCATCTTGTCTTCTCCTAGTCTTTCAAGAACCTCAATTATAATGTGTATTCCTAGCTATAAGAATAAGTATATGGATTTCTGGAAATTATAAAAATTAGTTTTAGATTTTTTTGTCTAAGTAGATCCATTTTCATATATCCAATTGTTTTTTTTTCCCTCTATAAGTAACTGGACACCAAGACAAAAAGCTTCGCTGCTGAGCAAACATGATTTTCTGCATCTCAACCTTAAGAACTTGATCCCAAATAAAAACAATCCAGGGTTTCCTTTTCTATTTTAATACTTACAGGTGGTCCTTTATCTGTGGACTCTGCAAACTGCACATACTCAACAAACAGTAGAATAAAAATGACAAAAAAATGACTATGTTGAACATACATTTTTGTTAGTATTCCCTAAGTAGTAAAGCATAGCTATGTATGAAGCACTTATCAGGTATTATAAGTACCTTAGAATATGTAGGTCACATGCAAAATATAAAGCCATTCTGTATTAGAGATTTGCACATCTCTGGATTTTGGTTTCTACAAGAGGTCCTGGGTCAGGCTTCCATGGACACTGAGAAACTGTCCCATTTTCTCTGCCAACCTAGTCTCTGACTTCCTGGTCAGGATACTGGACACCAATACGAAAGCTTCCTACTTTTCCCACATTCTAAATTCACCATATCTTTTGCTGCAATTAAATGTCCTCCCACAATAATTACTTTGACTTAATTAAAGTATACTGCAGCTCCCTTCTGTGGGTGAAGTGCCGAGTTGGTTGTTTTAAAGACTTTATCTACAATGAGTAGAAGTGAATTGTGCTTATTCTTGGCTATGGTTGGGCTTAGTAGGAGCCCAGCACTGTTGATACAGCACTGAGCCCCTAGGATGAACACTTCTACATGGGGAGATGTCCCTGTACTTCCTGAACAACTGTACTTGTCTATTTCAAAACCTTAAACCTCTTTCATATTCAACCGGTAGTGGGTACCAGATTGGTTAAATCAAGTATTCAACCAGTTGTTCTCCACATGAGCCTTCTCAATGATTTGTTGAAGATGAAAAAATAATTCTAACTGGGTTTCCAACTATATATTGTCAGTAGAGATCTATTTGTTTTACTGTTACTGTTCTTAAGCAGGGAAACAATCTACCATCCATCCCCAGTGAACCTCTGGTAAATGTCTGGCAATATTTTTGAATGTAGGAAGTTGAGGGAGAAGGGGTGATATTGGTGCCCAGCAAGCAAGAGGCCTGGAAAATTAATAAGCATCCTGGAATGCACACGGAAACACCCACGACAAGTAGCCCCCCTAAGTTTTCCCTTTCAAGATATTAATAGTGCAAAGACTGGGAAGCCCTCCATCAGGGAAGTGAGATAAACTTAGACAAGAAGTATTCTCTTTGAAATGTTGGGAAGGATTACCACCCACAGAATAGAGATCTGAGTTAGGATTCCATCTCAGACAAGCTGCTTAGGGAAGCCCCATGAGTAAAGTGCTCCAATGTGCTCTCTCTCAGGGTGGAATTCAGTAAGAGTGGATTCACTGGTAGCACAATGGTTTCCACAGAAAGTGTCACCAACTTGTTATTGAGAAATCCATCTGTCACATTTAGCTTCTCTGCTATAAAATATGTATGCAACGAAGAATGAAACAGACAACAGACATTAACCAAACTCTACAAATAGACTCAGGGATAGACTTTTGATTCATTTTAAGTCTTTTCTTCTTTGGGGCTACATTTGGCTTAGGAGGTAAAGGGAAGTAATAAATATCATCAATGTTGTGACACCTGAGGAAAGCTGCAGCCATTTCATATTTTAATCACCTTACCCCTTATTACAGATGCAGACTGTGTGGCAGATGCTCAAGAGGAAAAGCTCTATCAGTCCTATGCATCTAATTACTTAGAGAAAATGAGGCAGAATTCCAAGGTTACAGAAGACTCATGCTCTGTCGGGAGTTATTAATTATGAGCAGACTTAAGAAGCATTAATTTGTTTTGGTAACCATGCCAGAGTGTATCTAAGTCTGCCAAACAGGATGAAAAGGAGAGGCTGGGGAGAAGGTGAGTTTCTTGGATCAGTTGGTAAAGCAGGGGATTAAAACCAGATGGCCACCTTCTGCCTGCTGGAGGGACCCCGCGCAGGGAGGGAGCCCGCCAGCTTCCCTTCCGCGACCTCTGTTCCCGCGGACTGCGCTGGAGAGACCGGTACCCAGGCTCTCCCCCCCGATATAACATCACTTGGGACACGGCCTGTTGGGGCTTCCGTCTGTGCCCGAGGGCGGGTTGGCGCTGTAGTCGTCTGGGCGCCAGATCGGCGGGCCATCGTGACCACAGGGTGAGCGGCGCCACGGAGACTGCCCTCCGCCATCTTTGCTCCAGTGACCAGGTAGTTGGGACCGCCAGGCTCAGAGACAGACAGGCATAATATCGCTTCAGTTTCAGGCAGCTTGGGTGTAACCTGCTCCCAGGTGCTGGGCTGATCTGCAGTAACCAGCGCGCCAGTTCCGCGGTGGGACCTTCTGCCTGGTGGAGGGACCCTGCGCAGGGAGGGAGCCCGCCAGCTTCCCTTCCGCGACCTCTGTTCCCGCGGACTGCGCTGGAGAGACCGGTACCCAGGCTCTCCCCCCAATATAACATCACTTGGGACACGGCCTGTTGGGGCTTCCTTCTGTGCCCGAGGGCGGGTTGGCGCTGTGGTCGTCTGGGTGCCAGATCGGCGGGCCATCGTGACCACAGGGTGAGCAGCGCCACGGAGAGTGCCCTCCGCCATCTTTGCTCCAGTGACCAGGTAGTTGGGACCACCAGGCTCAGAGACAGACAGGCATAATATCGCTTCGGGTTCAGGCAGCTTGTGTGTAACCTGCTCCCAGGTGCTGGGCTGATCTGCAGTGACCAGCGCGCCAGATCTGCTGTGGGACTTCTGCCTGGCAGAGGGACGCCCCCTCCCCCCCCCAGGAGAGATCACACACCCCTGCACAGGGCAGGAGCCTGCCAGCCTCCCTTTGGCGACCTCTGCTCCAGGAATCCACTAGGCTGAGCCTTTAGATGTGCAAGGCCTCCCCAATATAAGATCACTTGGGGCAAAGCACATTAGGGCTCCAAAGTCACTCAGGAGCAGGCAGGCCCCAGAAATCGGTGCCAGGGGAATCCTGGTAATCCAGGGGGGGGCAGAAATAGCTTTGCAGGCTCACAGGAGGTCCAACCAACAGCCAGTGGCAGCAGGACCAACTAACACCAGAGGTATCCAGATGGCAAAAGGCAAACGTAGGAATGTTACTAACAGTAATCAAAGTAATGTAGGACCATCCGAACCCAACTCTCCAACAGCAGCAAGTCCTGGATACCCCACCACACCCGAAAGACAAGATCTGGATTTAAAATCACTTCTCATGATGCTATTAGAGGATCACAAGAAGGACACAAATAAATCTCATAAAGAGTTACAGGAGACCATGAATCAACGGTTAGAAGCCCTTACAAAGGAAACACAAAAATCGCTTAGAGAAATGCGGGAGAACATGGATCAAAAGATGGAGGCGCACAAGGAGACAACACAAAAATCGCTTAACGAGATGAATCAACGGGTAGATGCACTCACAAAGGAATCACAAAATTGGCATAAAGAAATGCAGAAGAATATGGGTCAACAGACGGATGCCCATAAGGAGGCAACACAAAAATTGCTTAAAGAAATGAATCAACGGTTAGATGCCCTTACAAAGGAAACACGAGAACTGCTTAAAGAAATGCAGGAGACGATGGATCAACAGATGGAATCCCATGAGGAGGAAACACAAAAATCGCTCAGAGAAATGCAGGAGAACGTGGGTCATCAGGAAGAAATCCTGAAAGAGGTAATGCAAAATTACCTTAAAGAAATACAGGAAAATACAAACAAACAAGTGAAGGATCTCAGCAAATCCATCCAGGAACTAAAAAAGGAAGTAGAAACAACTAAGAAATCACAAAGGGAGACAACTTTGGAGATAGAAAACCTTGGGAAGAAATCAGGAGTCATAGATGCAAACATCAACAATAGAATACAAGAGATGGAAGAAAGAATCTCAGGTGCTGAAGATTCCATAGAAAGCATCGACTCAACAGTCAAAGAAAATGCAAAATGCAAAAAACGCGTAACCCAAAACATCCAGGAAATCCAGGACACAATGAGAAGACCAAACCTAAGGATTATAGGTATAGATGAGAGTGAAGATTTGCAACTTAAAGGGCCAGTAAACATCTTCAACAAAATTATGGAGGAAAACTTCCCTAACTTAAAGAGAGAGATGCCGATGAACATACAAGAAGCCTACAGAACTCCAAACAGACTGGACCAGAACAGAAATACCTCCCGTCACATAATAATCAAAACACCGAATGTTCTAAACAAAGAAAGAATACTAAATGCAGTAAGAGAAAAGGGCCAAGTAACATACAAAGGAAGACCTATCCGAATCACATCAGACTTCTCACCAGAGACTATGAAAGCCAGAAGATCCTGGGCAGATCTCATGCAGACACTAAGACAGCACAAATGCCAGCCTAGACTACTATACCCAGCAAAACTCTCAATCACCATAGATGGAGAGACCAAGATATTCCATGATAAAACCAAATTTTCACAATATCTTTCCACAAATCCAGCCCTGCAACGGATAATAGGTGGAAACCTCCAATACAGGGAGAGAAACAACACCCTGGAAAAAATGAGATAATAACCTTCTTGAATCAAACCCAAAAGTAGATAACCACTCAAACATAAAGATAGCGTCAAGAATGGCAGATGGCAATAATCACTATGCCTTAATCTCTCTTAATATCAATGGTCTCAATTCCCCAATTAAAAGACATAGACTAGCAGACTGGATACGTAAACAGGACCCAGCTTTTTGCTGCATGCAGGAAACGCACCTCAGTGTCAAAGACAAACACTACCTCAGAGTAAAAGGCTGGAAAACAATTTTACAAGCAAATGGCCCCAAGAAACGAGGTGGAGTAGCCATCCTAATATCGGATAAAATTGATTTTCAACCCAAAGTCATCAAAAAAGACACAGAAGGACACTACATACTGATCAAGGGAAAAATCCACCATCAAGAACTCTCAATCCTGAATATCTATGCTCCAAATGCAAGGGCACCCTCATTCGTAAAAGAAACTTTACTAAAACTCAAAGCACACATCGCACCGCACACAATAATAGTGGGTGACTTCAACACCCCGCTCTCTGAAATGGATCGTTCAGGAAAGCAGAAACTAAACAGGGACACAGTGAATCTAATTGAAGCCTTGGACCAAATGGAACTAACTGATATATATAGAACATTTCATCCTAGAGCTAAAGAATACACCTTCTTCTCAGCTCCTCATGGTACCTTCTCCAAAATTGACCATATAATTGGTCACAAATCAGACCTCAACAGATACAAGAAGATAGAAATAATCCCATGCCTCCTATCAGATCACTATGGAATAAGGGTGGTCTTCAATGGCAACAAAAACAAAAGAAAACCCACGTACACATGGAGGCTGAACAATGCTCTACTCAATGATAACTTGGTCAAGGTGGAAATAAAGAAAGAAATCAAAGACTTTTTGAAAGTTAATGAAAATGAAGGCACAACATACCCTAACTTATGGGACACAATGAAAGCAGTGCTAAGAGGAAAATTCATAGCCCTGAGTGCCGCCAAAAAGAAACGGGAGACAGCATACACTAACAGCTTAATGGCACACCTGAAAGCCCTGGAACAAAAAGAAGCAAATACACCAAAGAGGAGTAGAAGGCAGGAAATCATCAAACTCAGGGCTGAAATCAATCAAGTAGAAACAAATAAAACCATACAAAGAATCAACAAAACGAGGAGTTGGTTCTTTGAGAAAATCAACAAGATAGATAAGCCCTTAGCCAGACTAACCAGAGGGCACAGAGATAGTATCCAAATTAATAAAATCAGAAACGAAAAGGGAGAGATAACAACAGAAACTGAGGAAATTCAAAAAATCATCAGATCCTACTACAAAAACCTGTATTCAACACAACTAGAAAATCTTGAGGAAATGGACAATTTCCTTGACAGATACCAAGTACCAAAATTAAATCAGGATCAAATAGACCATCTAAACCGTCCTATAACCCCTGAAGAAATAGAAGTTGTCATTGGAAGTCTTCCAACCAAAAAAAGCACAGGTCCAGATGGTTTTAGTGCAGAATTCTATCAGACCTTCAAAGAAGACCTAACACCAATACTCTTCAAACTGTTCCACAAAATAGAAACAGAAGGAACACTACCCAACTCGTTCTATGAAGCCACAATTACACTAATACCAAAAGCACACAAAGATCCGACAAAGAAAGAGAATCTCAGGCCAATCTCTCTTATGAATATCGATGCAAAAATACTCAATAAAATTCTTGCCAACCGAATCCAAGAACACATCAAAACGATCATTCACCACGATCAAGTAGGCTTCATCCCAGGGATGCAGGGATGGTTCAATATAAGGAAATCCATCAATGTAATCCACTACATAAACAATCTCAAAGAAAAAAACCACATGGTCATCTCATTAGATGCTGAGAAAGCATTTGACAAAATTCAGCATCCTTTCATGCTAAAGGTCTTGGAAAGATCAGGAATTCAAGGCCCATATCTAAACATAGTAAAAGCAATTTACAGCAAACCAGTAGCCAGCATCAATCTAAACGGAGAGAAACTTGAAGCAATCCCACTAAAATCAGGGACTAGACAAGGCTGCCCTCTCTCTCCATATCTTTTCAATATAGTACTTGAAGTTCTAGCTAGAGCAATTAGACAAGAAAAAGAGGTCAAAGGGATACAAATTGGAAAGGAAGAAGTCAAACTATCACTATTTGCAGACGATATGATAGTATACATAAGCGACCCAAAGAACTCCACCAGAGAACTCCTACAGCTGATAAACGACTTCAGCAAAGTGGCCGGATATAAAATCAACTCAAGCAAGTCAGAAGCCTTCCTATACTCAAAGGATAAGCAGGCTGAGAAAGAAGTAAGAGAAATAATACCCTTTACGATAGCCACAAACCATATTAAGTATCTTGGCGTGACGCTAACCAAACAAGTGAAAGATCTGTATGACAAGAACTTCAAGTCTCTGAAGAAAGAAATTGAAGAAGACCTCGGAAGATGGAAAAATCTGCCATGCTCATGGATTGGCAGGATTAATATAGTAAAAATGAGCATCTTACCAAAAGTAATACACAGATTCAATGCAATCCCCATCAAAATCCCAACTCAATTCTTCATAGAGTTAGAAAGAGCAATTCAAAAATTCATCTGGAATAACAGAAAACCCAGAATAGCTAAAACTATTCTCAAGAGTAAAAGAACCTCTGGGGGAATCAGTATCCCGGACCTCAAGCTGTACTACAGAGCAATAGTGTTAAAAACTGCATGGTATTGGTACAGTAACAGACATGTAGATCAATGGAACAGAATTGAAGACCCAGAAATGAATCCACACTCCTATGGTCACTTGATCTTTGACAAAGGAGCTAAAACCATCCAGTGGAAAAAAGATAGCCTTTTCAACAAATGGTGCTGGCTCAGCTGGAGGTCAACATGCAGAAGAATGCAAATTGACCCATCCTTATCTCCTTGCACTAAGCTCAATTCTAAGTGGATCAAAGATCTCCACATAAAACCAGACACACTGAAACTAATAGAAGGGAAACTAGGGAAGAACCTTGAACATATGGGCACAGGGGAGAATTTCCTGAACAGAACTCCAATAGCTTATACTCTAAGATCAAGAATAGACAAATGGGACCTCATTAAATTACAAAGTTTTTGCAAGGCAAAAGACACCGTCAAAAAGACAAAGCGGCAACCAACTAACTGGGAAATGATCTTTACCAACCTTACATCCGACAGAGGGCTAATATCCAAGATATACAAAGAACTCAAGAAGTTAAACTCCAGAGAGGCAAGTAACCCTATTAAAAAATGGGGTACAGAGCTCCACAAAGAGTTCTCACCTGAAGAATATCTAATGGCTGAGAAGCACCTAAAGAGATGTTCATCATCCTTAGTCATTAGGGAAATGCAAATCAAAACAACCCTGAGATTCCATCTCACACCAGTCAGGATGGCTAAGATCAAAAACACAGGAGACAGCAGTTGTTGGCGAGGATGTGGAGAAAGAGGAACACTCCTCCACTGCTGGTGGAATTGCAGGCTGGTACAACCACTCTGGAAAGCAGTCTGGCGGCTCCTCAGAAAACTGGGCATGACACTTCCGGAGGATCCGGCTATACCACTCCTGGGCATATACCCAGAGACTTTACCTGCATGCAATAAGGACACATGCTCCACTATATTCATAGCAGCCTTATTTATAATAGCCAGAAGCTGGAAAGAACCCAGATGTCCCTCAACGGAGGAATGGATTCAGAAGATGTGGTATATTTACACAATGGAATACTACTCTGCAATTAAAAACAATGAATTCACGAAATTCCTAGGCAAATGGTCAGAACTTGAAAATATCATCCTTAGTGAGGTAACCCAATCACAAAAGATCACACATGGTATGAAGTCACTGATAAGGGGATATTGACCCAGAATCTCAGAATACCCTAGACACAATCAGCATATCAATAGATTTCTAAAAAGATGGAAGGAGAGACCCCTGGTCCTGGAAAGACTGGATGTAGGGGAACGCCAGGACAGAGTAATGAGAGGGGGTTGAACGGAGAAAAGAGGGAGGGAAGGGGGCTTATGGGACTTTCGGGGAGGGAGGAAACGGGAAAGGGGAAGTGATTTGGAATGTAAATTAAAAAAATAAAATAAAATTAAATTAAAAAAAAAAAAAAAAAAAAAAAAAAAAAAAAAAAAACCAGATGGCCCTGATGTGTCTCTTCTAGCCAAGCTCCAAACAAAATATTTCTTCTGCTGGAGTCTAAATTAAATTGATGCCAAACTGCCTCACTTTTAATCACCTAAACTCAGTTCTTTTTTTAAAAAGTGTTCTTGTTTTGCTTTGAGATAATATACTCTAACACACAAACACCCACCCACATGTATAGACACAAAGGGAAGAAAATTAAACAAAATATAGAAGTTGTTGTCTCTAGGTAGGAAACAAAAATCACAGGTTTCAATATCATATATATTTTTTCTATGAAGTCTCCAAAAATTCTATAACTAGACACGTAGTATTTCATAATGAGAAAATAGCCTGCAACAGGAAAATTATTTATATATCTGTTCTAAGTGCCTTCACCACTTATAATTCTACTACAGCTATCTTCTAAATATCAGCATTGTTGTATATGTTAGAAGAAGATAAATAGTCATAGATATTAATGAGCTTTAAGTCTTACCCAATATTATATATCTGGCTAAATAACACAGTGCTATATAAGTGACTAATACATTACTCAGGAACAAAGTGGTCCAAAGGCTTCTCTAATCTGTTTTTTTATGGGCTAGTATGCATGTCTTTGCATGAATAGATTAAAGGGAAGGACAAAGGAAAAGACTAGATACCAAGTAACACATAGGACATGCTGGAAACATAAGGCTCAAATCATGCAAAGGATCTGCAGTAGAGTTGTGTTCAAGTTCAATGTCTAGCTTACATACAACCTATGCATTCAGTTATAGCAAATGTTGGTTTAACTGCAAACATTTGCTTTAATGTATGAGATAGCATACATACATAATGCATATGTCTCATGGTCATGGAAGAATGGAAGTGTCTTGCTAAAGATATTAATAAAACTCCAATGACTAAACTTAACATATATCAAAGAAACAATTATGCTGCAAAACAAACAAATGAACAAACTAAAAAATAAAACAAAATCAACCAAACAAACCTAAAACCTAAAACCTAGCAATCATTTAGGTTCAGACTCTAATAAACAACCAGGTTCTTCAGAAATGGTAATCTAGTAACTGTCTGATTAAAGCAATACTTACAGAAGAGCTTCAGTATGGGTGTTATGAAGGCCAATGTTGGGAGAATATAGGAGAAAGATGGTTCAAAGGCACAAGAGTTTGAGAAAAACATTTAGATCAATAGATTCTCATCAGTTCTGGTCTTATACTGGCCTTGAGTTGCTCAAGTGTCCCTCATTGACCAAAAGTCATGTCACATTTTTTCAAACCTTAGAGTTTTACTGCTGTGGACAGACACTATGACCAAGGCAACTCTTATAAGGACAACATTTAATTGGGGCTGGCTTCCAGGTTCAGAGGTTCAGTCTACTATCATCAAGGTGGGAAGTTGGCAGTGTCCAGGCAGGCAGGGTGCAGGAGAAGCTGATCTTCATCTGAAGGCCGCTAAGAGAAGACTAGCTCCCACATGGTTAGGAGAAGGTCTCATTGCCTCACAGTGACACACTTCCTTCAACAAGGCCACACCTACTCCAACAAGGACACACATCCTAATAGTGCCATGCCCGGGGCCAAGCATATTCAAACCACCACAGTAACTATGAGGGTTGATCATCTTTTCCTGTGTGATAGTCCTTGCATATACTTTTGTACAGTGCCTGCTCAAACCTTTTGCCCACTTTTCGATTGGCATATCTATTTCTTCAGTATTAGCTTTTAGAACTTCTTTAAATATTCTGCAAGAGTTCTTTGTTCACAACTTTTCATATGAACATCATTGTAATATCTGAATGGTGTCTTTTAATCAGCAAAAAAAATAAGATTAATATAGTCTAATGTTTTACAACTTATTTTAGAAATCTTTCCTGCTGAGACATGATTATGTTCCCTGTGTGTTCTAATATAATGGTCCTCAACCTTCCTAATGCTGTGACCCTCTAATACAGTTCCTCATGTTGTGGTGACCCTCAACCATAAAAGTATTTTTTTGCTACTTCATAGCTGTAATGCTGCTACCGTCTTCCAATTGTAATGTTAATATTTTTGAAGACAAGGGTTTGCCAGAGGGGTCGTGGCTCACAGGTTGAGAACCACTGTTGTAACGCCTTTTCTTTTCACATCTTTCCAATATGGATCACAATCCTACTTGAATTGAGGTTTTTATATAGTGAAAGCATACTCATTTCCCCCCAAGCAAAATTTAGTTAAAAGGTATTTTGCTCTCCTACTGAACTTACATGCTGCATTTATCATTAGAGAGGACACTGCATGTACAGACTTAGTCTTTAATTCCTGATCCTTCATTTTGTCTACTTTGTACAAAACCAGATTATTTTCATTTTTGTAATTCTGTAACAGGTCTTGGATTTCTAGAAGCAAAGTCTCTAGGCTTTTCTTTTTCAAGATTTTTGCATATTCTTTGCCCTTTGCATTTCCATATAAAATTAAAAACTAGCTTTCAAATCACATATGTATAAAGAACCTTACTGGGTTTTTGATGAATCTATAAGTCAGGTGGAAGTGGTTTACTATCTCTAGTAATTTTTTTAGTCTATAGATAGGAAAATCTTTTTCCACTTATTTGTTTTTTTCCATAATGTATTATAGTTCTATCAGAGCATTTGATAATTTGATACTGGAAAATTATAATTTTATTACTGGCTTCTTTTTAAAATTTCATTTCCCACTTGATAATTTCTGGGATAAAGAAAAAAAACAGAATTTTAAATTATTGACCTTGAATATTATAAAGGCATTTAAGTTTTCTTCATTTTTTAAAAAATAATTTTTATTGTTTTCACAGAAGGAACATCTTCTGTATTTTAGATGCTAATGTAAATGGTATTGTATTTATAAATGACATCTTGGTTTTGTTTTGTTTCCCAGCTTGGTTCTTATTGGCCTTATCTCTTTAACAGTCCTTCTTGAATCAAGTTCTGTGGAGATGACCCACTTCATGCATATTCAATTAGTCTATCACTACCTTAATGTCTGTAACTTAATTACATATGCATAGGTTTTTTTTTGTCATCATTGGGAAGATTTCCTAGCTCCAAACTTTCCCTTTATTATGTTTTCATTTTATTCCTTGGTCCTAGTATGAGGGATTGAACCTAGGGCTTGATGTACACAAGGCAAGTGCCCTAACACTGAGCTACAGCCTCAAGGTGAGTGTGGTGTATATGCATGTGTGTCCACGTGTGCAAGAGCACGCCTATGTAGGTACGCATGCACATAGAGGCTACAGGTTGACATCTAATGTTCTTCCTTGGTTACTCTCCACTTTATTGTGGTGAGGTCCTCACTGAACATGGAACTAGCAATTCTGCAGTTACAGTTAGTCAGCTTTCCCTGGGATTCCTATCTCTGACTCTTGAGTATGGGATTGTAGGCGGATCCCTTATCAGCTTAGCTTTTACATGGGTTCTACAGATCTAGTCTCCCATTCTAGTGCTGGCAAGGCAAACTTTTTACTGAGCCCTCTCCCAGGTCCTGACACTTCCATTCCAACACTGGTAAAAAACAGTATGTGCTGTGCATATCTGGCTTTCAGAGTTTCACTATTAAGCTTTATAATTTTACCAAAGATGGTTTGCTGAAAATCTTTATCAGACTAATGATGCTTCTTCATATTCTTAGTCTGCTAAGCTTTTCATATTTTATGCAGACATCGAGCTCTGCCTAATGCTTTTTAACTGCACTAAGCTATTTTGCTGATATTTTTTTCCTGCCTCTTCTCTTCATATGGTAAATTACCTTGCTTAGTTTTTCAATGTTATCCTCCATTTGCATTCTTAGAACACCTCTACTTGGCCATGATGTATTATCCTTTCAATATGTTGCAGATTTGCTGACATTTTGTTTAGGAATGCCAAATTTTTCATCTAAAGTATTATTTTTTTTGTCTCTACATTACATGGAAATATTTCTTTTAAAAGATAAGCTTTTTGAGAACTAAAGAGATGACACAGTTGTTAAGGCTGTGCACTATTATTTCAGAGGACTCGAGTCCAATCTCAGTACCCATGGCAGGTGGCTCATAACCACATACCATTCCAACTCTGGGGATCCCACATTCTCTTTTGACTTTCATGGCTATCTGCACTTGTGTGCGCATTCTCACATACAGAAGAACACACAGCACACAATTAAAATATAATTTTTTAAAAACTATATCTAGTCCTTGTCCACACTGATGCAAGCACATAGTAGTTCTCATATCTAATTTTTGTGTTGTTTCATACAGAACTAGCAAATGTTGACTGTATATGGGATGGATCCCCAGGTGGGGCAGTCTCTGGATGATCTTTCCTTAAGTCTCTGCTCCACACTTTGTCTCCATATTTCCTCCTGTGAGTATATTGTCCCCCCCCCCCAAGAAGCACTGAAGCATTCATACTTTGGTCTTCCTTCTTCTTGAACTTCATATGGTCTGTGAATTGTGGAACTCCCATGCCAGGAAGTGCTTGCTGACAGAAGCCTGATATGGTTGTCTCCTGAGAGGCTCTGCCAGAGCCTGACAAATACAGAGGCAGATGCTCGCAACCAACCATTGGACTGAGCACAGGGTCCCCTGTGGAGGAGTCGAAGGAGGGACTGAAGGAGCTGAGGTTTGTAGCCCCATGGGGTGAGCAACAGTGTCAACTAGTCTCCCCGGGCTCCTGGGGACTGATCCACCAACCAAAGATTACACATGGAGGGACCCATGGCTCTGGCCGCATATGTGGCAGAGGATGGATGGCCTTGATGGACATCAGTGGGAGGAGAGGCCCTTGGGCCTGAGGGTGTTTGATGCCTCAGTGTAGGGGAATACCAGGGCGGGAAGACAGTGGGTGGGTGAGTGGGGGAGCACCCTCATAGAGGCAGGGGGAGGGCGGATGGGATGGGGATTTCCGAAGGGGAGACCTGGAAAGGGGAAAACATTTTAAATGTAAATAAAGAAGATATCTAATTAAAAAAAAAAAGAAAGGAAAGAAAGAACTAGCAAATGTTACAGAAGCCGCTGTTGTAATAAAGTAATTCACTCATTTCCTGCATCACTATCAAATTACAATATATACTAAATGCATCAAGATGGGGCGGGGTCTAACTCAGATGAGTGATACTTCAAATACTGCCTGTTCTTAACAAATACACATCGACACTGACCCTACAACACTGACCCTACATCACCAGGAACCGCTCTAGGTAACAGTGGCTTTCTGTCAAAAGTCACAAAAACCTTTTTTTTTTTTTGAGTCCATCTGGTAATACTCTTAGATTGCAGTTACCGTACACACTACTAACCACCTTCTCTGCTACACATGGGACACCAAGCAGACCTCACATATTTACATAAATCCGGGTCAAAGTTATCAGAGGAAATTCACTAATGAGTTGGAAGACTCAGAGTCTCCCCCTGCAGAAGACTGTGAATCACTGTAGCTCCTTGATGCTCTGTAAATTAAAACCTCTTGAAGTGGAAAAGGGATACATACCATAAAATAGGTAATGATAAGTAATTTTAATGAAAAATTGTAGATATGGGGTCAAGATCATTCACCTCCCAGAGCATTATTAATTCAATGATAAACATGTGAATTGTCTATAAGGGCTTCACTCCTTAGACGCCTCACAGAAACATGAGGCTTCATGGCACACAAGCATCTGGGCTGATGTGAAAGGCAGCAAGGTCTTCACCTCTCCCCACCATGCTTGTCTATCAACACAAGCACTCCTTGGAGAGCTAGATTAGCTGGAGTCATGCATTGTGCGACACTTGATTACAATAAGTGACAGCCACCTTGAAAGAGTGACAGGTGGTCAGCTCTAAAACATTCAGGGCCATGGGTTACATTTGATTGATCCCACTCTCTGAGCAGGTACAGCTCTTTGTGTTTTACTAGGAAACAGAATGACTGCATTGTGTTTCCATGGTGATTTCTGAGAGCAACGTTCAAGCATAAAAGTTACTCTTTTAATCAGCAGTAATTTTTCATCTGGATGATATTCCCTTGTTACCCTGACTCATCACTGTGTTAATTTACTTTCTGCCTCAAGTCAGGATGCAATTTGTTTGCTTTGAGCAATGGAGGTTTTTATCTGAGGGGTTGGAGTAGAAGAGAGATGCTGAAGTCATGCGATGTAATTAAAAATACAGAACAAAAATAAAGACAACTGACTTGAAGGCAAAATTAACTATATAATAAAATTAAAAAAATAGGAGATGGTGAAGACATTCCACTTCAGAAAGATTTCTTGCTTGCTTGCTCCTAGCCCTCCACAAAGTTTGTGCACTAGCAACGCACATGTCCTTTAGATGCCATTTCTTAATGTTAGATGACAGTATAAATTTTCTGCTGTAAACATCAATAAATGGTCTATTGATTCTGTGCCAGGCCATAAAATACACAGCTTTAAGGAAAATTTCTACTGATCCAATTAAGGCTAATTTTGTTGGGACTCAAAAGCACTGGCCAAAGACCACAAAGACTACGTCTGCGTATGTCTGCTTAATGAATAGTAAAAGAATCGGCACAGATTCAAGTAAGTGGGTAAGAAAGCTGTTATTATCCTAAGCAAAGTCAAAGCAGATGGGAGAGACTTGACACGCATATTCAGATACGTGCCCGCCTCACATCGCATCTTTTATGAATGGCTGATCCCAGATGGTGGTGCCATCAGCAGCATGAGTTGAGATACAGCATCTATTTTCCTTTTGCTCCAGCATATCGTGTGATTTACAATGGCTTCATTTAGTGGGCAAAGCAGATATCATCAAAATCAAAGACGTCATTACTAGCCAGGTTCTCTGATAGTTCATAAATCAAGTACTCATTGATTTAACCAACCAAGCTCAGACACCTCCACCTGTCCTCATTCAGCTCATTTCCAGTTTCCTGTTGCTACCCCATGGTCACACAAATGGTGACAAGACAAGGAGAGATGCTTAGCAAACACACTACCCTATGAGAGTCAGCGAGCATCTCATTAACCACAACACTCCCACAGCATTGCTCCTTCCTGCCCCTTTTCTGGAACTCCTATTTGATTCTAGATAATGATTAAGAAAATACTAACAGAAATACAGAATCCCAGTAAGATAACTTACTTTATCATAGTTATTTATTACATGTGGGTTCCCATTGCTAGGTAGTAAGATTGCAGATACAGCATTCTTTTAGTTTTTAGATATTCATAGGTATGGCACAGTGTGCAGGAGATGGGGTCTCTTTTAAGTTACAGACAAGGAATACATAACAATCGCTCTTGTTTTTATCTCTCATGTACCAGGCACTGTGCTAGGCAATTTTCTTATAGTCTTTGTTTGCCCAACTTTACTGAAGTAAAATTATATATATATATATATATATATATATATATATATATATATATATATGGCAGATAATGTAATGTTTTAAAGCATGTATACACAGTGAACTGCTAATTGCAAACTACTAAACTTCTACTACTTTACAGGTATGTGCATATGTGTGTTTATGTTTGGGTGTGTTTCTGAGCACATATTTGTGTTTGCACACATGTGCATGTAGAACATTTGCTCCCTCCCTGTAATACAACATTACTAACTGCAGTTAACATGCTATTGAACAGATTCTCAGAATCCTGCATGACTCTAACTGTGCAGTTATATATATATATAATTTTACTTCAGTAAAATATATATATATATGTTTGCAATAGTGGTGACATACTGCCACCAGAAAGCATGGAAAGGTGGGAAGGAAATAGTAGCCATGTTGTGCTTTGGGAAAAAATGTACAGACCACATGGCAACCTGCCAAAGCTTTTTCACAGGAACTGGATCAGAGTCAAGTAGAACAAAAATGGATGGGGTGGAGCCAGATAAAGAGCCAGGGGCAACTATTACAAGGCTATTATTATTATCCTGTGAAGAACTTAGAGATGCGGATAATATTTTGAATCAATATTTATGTAGTGTGGTTTTATCTTCCAAACTAGTTTCTGATTTCTTTGAAAGTTATGCCCATGAGTAACATATGCCTATGTCAACCAAAGTTTTCAATACACTTCTCTAAATCCTCTCCATGTTTTGGAAAGCAGCTACTTTAAGGTGACTAATGTAAGAGAAACCACGCCCTAGAAGAATCTCAATTTCCATCAACTATAGAAAAAGAAAAGGCAGTGTAAGAGGCTCTCTGTCCGCCTAGAGGGCAAGCCTCCTGGGCCAGGGTGGGTGTATTCTGAATGGCATAGGAGAGGACCTTAAGTAAGAAGGGTCGACTGAGGTCACCACATAAGAATTCACCAACTTTAACTTGCTTCCTTTGAGTGTCATTCCATAGTCAGGAAGGAAACTTTTTAGGCATTTAACCAGCTCTACCTGCCATAGTAGATGAACATGAGTCCCCAGACTTTTCACTGCAAATTATAAAGGATGCTCTCATAAGATGTTGATGATTTATAGTGAATATTAACACAATTTTAAAATGTATAAAAGCTGAAAGTACACCCTGATCTCCAACTTCACTAAAGGCTAGTTGTAAGTACAGTGCCCATTACACAGGAAATCTTGATCAAACATCATTATAATTACTCTATTCCTTCATTTAAGAGTAAATGATACTACATGTGCTTCTATGACATGATTTCTTTGTTCTATCAAATTTGTTCTATCAAATTTGAGATCAAGAGAAGAATGTACAAATTTTAAAAAGTGGAAACAAATAATACATTGAGTGTAAAATACATTGTTGTTCAAATGTGAAATGTCCTCATGGGCCCATGGAGTTGTACACTTGGTTCCAACTGATCGAATTGATTTCAGAATGTTGTGTAACTTTCCAGGGATATTCTGTGGTTTGTGAGAGAATACATGCATTTACTTCGCATGATGCTGCAACATGATGTTGTCATCTACAAAGTTCATGGTTGAAAAACGTGCATTCAAGTTACTCCTTCCAAAAGTCGAATGTTTTCAAATTATGATGTTGTGTTGGGATGCGTTCATAGTTGTCCTGGGCCACATACAGCCTTATAGACTCTTGGCTGGATATCCTGAGGTATGAAGCCTCCATGAAGGGAGTGGGTCACTGGGAGCACAATCCTACTCCCAGTCCATTCTGTGACAATGACACAATGTTACAGAATTCCTTTTCCTGGGGCCATCCCTTTATCACAATGAACTATATCCCTTCTTAAATCATGAACCAAAATGAAACCTTTATTACATTGCCCTTGTCAAGATTTTGACAGAGCTATGAGAGAAGAGTAACAAATACTTTCATATAGGTCACTATCCTTGAATGGGTTTCTATCCTTCCTGAGATGTTTTCCTGACATCTTCTGGTGGGGAAGCCCCAACTGGGCTGCTGCCTTGTCTCACTAAATGCTGCCTGGTGGTTTTCAAGTAAGGAGGTATGGTGGTTTGAACGAGAATGGCTCTCATAGGCTCGGGTTTTTGAATGTTTGGTTCCCAGTTGATGGAACTGCTTGGAAAGGATTAGATGGTGTGCCTTTGTTGGAGAAGGTATTTCACTGGGGGTGGGCTTTGAGGTTTCAGAAGTTCATGCTATTCCTAGTTGGCCCTTTTTGCCTTATGTTTGTGGGTGATGTGAGTTCTCAGCTACAGTTTTAATGCTATGCCTGCTTGCCTAATGCCATGCTTCCTACCACAGTCATGGGCTCACCTTTTGAAACTGCAAGCCCTAATAAACTCCTTCCTTCTACAAGTTGCCTTGGTTCTGGGGTTTTGCTAGAGCAATACAAAAGTAAGACAGAGGAGAGAAGAAGAGACAGGGTGGGGAAGAGGGGAGAACAAGGCAGATGAACTTTGTTTTCAGCTCACATTTAAACTACACCATCTTAAGGATCTTTGTTTCCTACATTACCAGTTCTTCAGAAGCTTCCCTTTCATAGACAGTGATGCCAATGTGAATCTCTTAGTGCCCACTATATTATACAGCTAGAAACTAGAGGTAGGTAGGTGTGTGTGTGTGTGTGTGTGTGTGTGTGTAACTTTTAATTTGCCAAGTGTCTTTATATCAGTTTTACATATATTAGCACAGGTTTGTAGCTATTGAAGAATAAAAATAATAAGAGAGATTACAATAAAATGCTTTCATGTTAGTAAATAGTCACATCTAAAGAGAAAACCAGTCCATAAAAATGTAAATTTTCTTTTCCTCTCAAACCTGCTATCTTTTATGAAAGTCCTCCAAACAATCAAGAGACTCAGTAAATACTTAAAAGCTAGCCTTTAAATTTTATCCCTAAATCAAGCTTGGTCATTCAGCAATGATTCACTTTTGTTCAATGCTTTTTGGCATCTAATAAGTGCTTGCAACTATTAGGACATTCTATCTTATAAGGTTGAAGTTTAAATCCATGCATATTTCAAATCAAGAATCTTTTCTTTTTCTTTAGAGCTGAACACTAGTCTTCCCTTACACAGCGGGCTCCATTGTGTGACTAAGCAATGAGTCACCAGTAAATCCAACTTTAGTTCTGTTCTCTTTCTCCCGACACCAGGGCCTGTCTCCATTATGAGACTGCCACCCAAGATAAAAATCTCTAACAAATACTGAAAGCTCCCCAAAGCATTTCTGTTACAAATGTATCTGCATGTCAGCAATTAATCAGTCTGCTCCAGCATAAGAACCGTAAACCCTAAAGGCTGCCTAACATTGGAACTTCCTCCCACCAAAGGCTGCAGTGGAGATCAGGATAAGGTGGGGCCTCCATGTCCCTAGCCGTAAGCCTGGAGCCTCCTGTCCTCTCAATGCCTGCTCCCTCTAAGATTGAAGAGGACAGAAAAAAGGAGGCTACATAGGCGGCAGAGACAATGGTCTGTCTTACCAGCAGCATGCACCTTTGGCAAAGATGCTTGCCTAGATCAGATGCTTGCCTAGATCAGATGCTTGCCTAGGTCAGATGCTTGCCTAGATCAGATGCTTGCCTAGGTCAGATGCTTGCCTAGGTCAGATGCTTGCCTAGATCAGATGCTTGCCTAGATCAGATGCTTGCCTAGATCAGATGCTTGCCTAGATCAGATGCTTGCCTAGGTCAGATGCTTGCCTAGGTCAGATGCTTGCCTAGATCAGATGCTTGCCTAGGTCAGATGCTTGCCTAGGTCAGATGCTTGCCTAGGTCAGATGCTCACGTTATTTCTCTTTCGAGTGTCAGAGCAGGTTCTCCTCTTACCTGTAGCTCCCTTGTCCCAAGTAATTCTCCTGCCTCCTGGTAACTGACTTTCCCTCCTCTGTTCTAGGAGCACTGAGTGCCATCCCTCCACTACCACAGACAACTCTTAGCACAATTGAGGAGTGCCATAGGCCAGTTGTGGCCTTCAGACACACATCTGGGCATTGAGAACGTATGACAAGTTCCCCCATCACTGCTGAAAGAGGAATGATCTGTCACAATGGCTTTTTTATATGACCTCCTGGCAAGCAAAGTCTGATTGAAGCCATTTATATTTGTCATATGCCAGACCACTGTGCCCACTAAAGTGCATGAACATGTATCAAGCATCTAAGTCACCTCACTGAATTATTTGGTCTTTGGTCAAGGCAACCTTTCTCCCTGTCATGGGGATGGTGTGATACACAGCACAGCTGAATTTAAAAAAAAAAGTTTCTCCATAATCTTAAACTTCCTGCCTTTCCCATTTAGACTTTAGACATAGTTAAATGGGCTAAGGCACTAGTACTTAGCTTTGAAGTATGGGAGCAACAGCCCAACTGTTTTGGAGCCTCCACCGAAAGTAAAGCTAAGGTTGTTGACCATAACAGATTTCGTTAAGTGGTTCTTTCATTGACGGCCAAATTGCTTTCATAGTGAAGCTCGAAGGATCTTCTGCATCTTGTAATCAGGGTCTTATAAAGGGTCTGCACCAGACCTCTTACTGAACCATCTCTTCTAGTGTTCTGAGTATATATTTATGTCCTACATCTGACTCATCTTTTGTGAACTCATAACAGTGAGAGGTTGCTAGTTATATCAGAAGGTCTGTGCCCATCTCAACCCCTCCCTGGAGTTCCATCTAAAACCTGTGCATCTTTCTACCGAGGTTGTAGAGTGGTCACATTTGCATTGCTGAGGGTCCCACACTGCTTCTCACGCAATGCCTGTCAGCTCAAAGTCACATACTCTTAAGACCAGCTCATAGAACCTCTGGGGACAAAAAAAAAAGTTATTAGAAGTTTGTTGGAGATTTGGGTTCAAATTCACTGGCTATCTTCAGAAGACCTTTCTTTTAGATGTAACTGCTTCCTAACATAAAAGTAACTTTTTAAAAAAAGATTTATTTATTTATTATATGTAAGAACACTGTAGCTATTTTTAGACACTTTTTCTTCTAGCTCCAGGCCTGCTCACTCGCTCACTCACTGTAGCTGTCTTCAGACACTCCAGAAAAGGGCATCAGATCTCATTACCGATGGTTGTGAGCCACCATGTGGTTGCTGGGATTTGAATTTGGGACCTTTGGAAGAGCAGTTGAACCATCTCTCCAGTCCCAAAAGTAACTTTTTTAAAAAAGGAAAACTAGCTCCTTTAAACTATACTTTGTTAGTATGAGGAAGCTTAATTAGATACTAAAATGTATTCTATACAGACACATGCATTTATTCAAGATCAGCTGCTAACAATGCTCAAGTTTGTGATAAAAATCAGTAACACGGGGTCCCCAGTGGAGGAGTTAGAGAAAGGTCTGAAGAAGCTGAAGGCGTTTGCAACCCCACAGAACAAAATATCAACCAACGAGATCCCAGGGACTAAACCCACCAACCAAAGAATACACATGGAGGGACCCATGGATCCAGCAGCATATGTAGCAAAGGATGGCCTTGTTGGGCATCAATGGAAGGAGAGGCCCTCGGTCCTGTGAGGACTCGATGCCCCAGTGTAGAGGAATGCCAGGGCAGGGAGGCAGGAGTGTGTGGGTGGGTGATTCGGGGAATACCCTCATAGAAGCAGGGGGAGGGAGGATGGGATAGGGGGTTTCCAGAGCGGAAACAGGGAAAGGGGATAACATTTGAAATGTAAATAAATAAAATATCCAATAAAAGAAAAGAAAAAATTAGTAACATCTAGGAGTTTATATGATTTTGTTTTTAGTTGTCCAAAATATAGCTGTCTTCAAAGAGTCATGACACTTCTGGAATATGCAAGCAGGGATTGTCTGCCCCACCCCCCACCCCGCCCCCTTACTCTTATTGTTAAAGTTCAAGTTCACAGGAGATCCTGGGGAAGCAGCCAAATTCCAAGTGATTATGCTTAGCAAAACCTTGGACTGAATTTAATCTCAAGTCTCTAGTTTCAAACCCACTTTCTGAGTAGTGTAGGCAATTTATGTAAATACACTAGAAAATGCGTTCTTTCACTTTGAAAGTCAAAGTCCTAAGAGTCTTTGTGTTCACAAACAAATATTCAATATTGTAAAAGAAAACTGGAATGCCAACAGAAACTGAAATTCCAAATAGGGGCATGCTTCCCGGATCTCTGTCTTCCCAGTCAGCCTGAATGCGCTGCACGTGGAGGCCTGAGCCCTCGGTCAGCTCTCCTCCCCGACTCTAGCAAGCATTTGATTCAGACACAAGGTGCTTTATTAGACATGAACTCTCCGCTCCGCTCTGATAGCTTGAGCCCAATTGAATTTGACTGATCCCAGTTCTTTGTACACATTGGTGAGCAGATTTCTGGAGCAAGCTCTTTGATCAAAAGCAGTGAGAACACTGGCTTAGGTAGGTGGATGAGATGGGATCCTGAACCTTGGCTCTTCTGTCAAGACTGAGAAATCCATCACTTTCTGGGAGATCTTTGTTGGTGGAACAGGCTCAAAATCAGTTCAAATACAAAAAAAAAAAAAAAGTTAAAACAGCTAATGTAATTTCTGTTCCATTTTGGTTGCAGCAAAGTAAGTTGAAAACAAAAACATGGTTTATAAATTCTAAGCTTTTAATCACAGACAAGAGCCACAAATCATGAAGGCCAAGCAAATATATACTAAGTTAAATGTCACAGTCATTTATACATATGCATAAAATTTAATGATATGTAGTTAATGATCTGCATAAGCCCAGTAATAACTCAACTAGCTAAGAGGAGGGGCTGGGAGCAAACGCCACTGACTGTACAGAAGTCAGCTAGTTCCAACGGCCATTTCATCTCACTGCAGCTCCCAAAAGACAAAGCTTGGTCTAGTAGAAAATAGGCATTTATACTCTCTCTGTTCCCTCTACATGTCAGAGCACAGCCTGGGAATGCAAACTAAAATTGGGGGAGATGGGGCTGGAGAGATGGTTAAGAGCCATCTGTCTGTCTGCTCTTCCAGAGGACCAAGGTTCAATTCCCAGCATCCACAAAGCAGTTCACAACTGTCTGTAACTTTAGTCCCAGGGTTTCTGACACCCTCACACAGATATACATGCAGGCAAAATGCCAATGGACATAAAATAAAGAGAGGGAGAGGGAGACAGAGAATGGCTTCTCAGAAAAAAGTTGGCTCAGAGACTCTAATAAATGACCCATAGTACCAAGGGACAGGGATATTTATGGAGAAACCCGGCACAGAATCAGGGCCAACTTGTTAGAAAGATGACCTCTGGTTAGAGGGGGTGTTTGAGATAGGGGTATTTGGCATGACAGTGGACCAGAGAAATCTGCCCCTTGTGTACCCTGCTTCATTGGTTTGCTTTCCTAATATCTAGTGCCTAAGGTAATGAGGATTTTTATGATGGAAGTGTGTCCCCCAAGAGGGGAGGAAAAATTAGAAATGCTCCCTCCCCGATACAAAAAAAGGAAAAAGCTACCTTGCCTTATTTCTTCATTTAACACGTATCCCACAGATGACCCTGTTCTCGTTCTCATTCTTATAGAACCCTCACCTTCATCCCATCTCCTCCCAAACTGGTTCATTGTTGGATGAGCTGGCCTGAGGATATAATACCTGCCAAAGTAGTGCTACATGTCTGGTGTATGCTTGCGGGCACATGCGCGTGTATGCGTGTGCGTGCGTGTGCGTGCGTGTGTGTGTGTGTGTGTGTGTGTGTGTGTGTGTGTGTGTAGGGGGAAGAACACCTGGTATATGGGGCAGTGCAAGACTGTTCTCTGTTCTGTTTGCTTTCATTTGGTGTTGTGGGGGCTTCTGAGAACGTCCACAGCCTGCCTAGGAACTTCGCTAAGTACAAACTGTGCCCAAGAGGAATTTTAGGATGCATTCCAAAATGGGAACACATAAAGCTTTCCATCCAACAATAACCATTCAGGAAAATTCTATTTGTGTGATGAATGAATCATGGAGGTTCTTTCTAAAAAGCAAGCAAGGGTGATGCTTCTACTAATTTATATTGATAATCTGTCCTGATTCAACTAACATTACAAGTGAAGATCAATTACTTCTTCCCATACCTATTATAGACTATTCCTAATTTCCTTGAATTATAACCTCTGTAAACACAAAGGCAAGAGTTGATTTAATCAAAGAACCAAGTCTTTTCTGCCTTTTGGACAGAAAAATATTTTTGTCAGATAAAAGAAATATTGTCCCTAAAATGGCACTCCTGAGAAAGCAAAACAGTGCATGTTAACACCTCACTTGGACAGAAAAAGGTGTCACCAGAAAATTAGGTTCTGTATGCCGCAGGACTGAAGGTAACTCATTATAGCTCCATAGAGCAAGCACACAGCATTAAGAGTATAACAACAAACTTTGTGATAAAAGTTCATAAATCTAATTATAGCATATGGTTTTCTGGGAGAAAAAGCAATTAAAGACAGCTGTATCTTAAGTAGATTTCAAAACACAGGCTCATAATAGGGAATTACAACAGTAAGCCCTCACCCTCCCAGTGATGACAGAACACATTTATACTTGTACACAGGTTGTACAGAGCTTTGTGTATACAAGGTCTAAATACAAAGTCATACTTCTTGTAGATCTAGAGCAAGTACCACTACAAAGCTGGAATTAACAGGCAAAGATGGTATTGCCCTTTAAAGACCAGTTCCGACCAAGCATCAGCTCTGTTTGAAAGACTTGGAGTGAGTGGGGCTTTAATCTGTAATGGAAAGTGGTGGTTTGCTGAATAACCACTTCCTTTAAAATTGGAACCCATAAAATGCCCCATTACTCGTCCTCATCCTTCCAAAGGCCAGCGCCATAACTTTGGACCAACTAGTTAATGCCTCCATGACGTGTTTGCTCACCTGCATGATTAGTGGCTGCTCCTTGGCCACGTGGGGTTCCATATCACAGTCGCTGCTCAGGAGTCCTGAAATCACCTGCTGTGGAGGTAGCCAGCACTTTATGCTATTCCCTTCCCTCTTTATATTTTATGACCTCCTCAAGAAGTGGACATGCAGAAGAAACTTCAAGTCATTTTCAAAGAGAGATCACAGCCTTCTTCCTTCCTCTTCTCCCCTTTGATTGATCTTTAGTCACCATGTAAGATATGATGCTATACTAGAACAACATGGAAAAACCCAGAGAATAGTGGGATACAGCTATAATCCCAGAAGTGAGAAGGTAGAAGCAGGAGGATTGAGTGTGAGACCAACCTGGTTAGATGACAAATTATAAAGGGGTCCATTTGGGAAGAGGAGATAGATACTGGGGAGAGGCACAGGGGAAGAGAGGGGAGGGTTGAGGAGGTAAAGAGACAGGAGAACGCATAGGGCTAACACACGTCTTAGGAAGGTTATCTGTTTATACCTTCTAGCCCATGTTGCCATGAGAAGAACAGCCCTTGAGACTGTGCTAGCCCAGCTGGTGGCCTCTTCAGATACCTTTAGTTAGAACTACACAGCTTAGCCATTCCAGAAGTCCCCCAGCTCACAAAATCTATGAGGCGGAGCACATCACTAATGCTGTTTACAGTCACTAACTTTTGGAGTGATTTATTATGTATGTAGCCAGAATGATTGAAGAGTAACTAGGGGAAGAAAACAAACAACTAAAACAAAACAAAACAAAACAAAAAACTGCTACCTATTCCCAACATCAAACAAGGAACTCTTCAGTATTCACAAGGCCCTCAGAAAAAGATAATACCAAATTCTTCAAGAATGGTGAAGGCAAATACATTTTACCAACCTGTGCAATGAAAAACTATACAAGAATAATCCCATTTTTGTTTCCAAGCTGGGTAACTTTATATAGATTTTCCTGTGTTCCATAACAAAAGAATTATAATAAGGCTGACTCTAAGCGGAAGCAGCTAAAGGATAGTTCTTTGCATAATTCTGTAGACACTGATACGCTGGCTTGCTAGCTCCCTACCTCATCATGTCTGTCTTAGTAAACCACATACAGTAGATATTTTGTGATTCTTTAGTGGAACGACACAGAAAAGTAGTAGGGAAAAAAGAAATAAAAGTAGGGTTAATTGTTTGGTAGGTTGAGATAGGATCTTACTATGTAGCCCTGGCTAGACTGGAATGGGCTAGATTGACTAGGTTGGCCACCTGACCCTGACGCCCAAGTACTTAATTAAAGGTATGTGCCATCACACCTGACACAACTTTTTTATTTATTAAACAGGGTAATATTATAAGCCCAGAATGGCCTTGAACTTGAGATCCCCTTGCTTCAACCTCCCAAATGTTGTATTTACAGGCTGTCTTAGTTAGGGTATCCATGGCTGAAAAGAGACACCATGACCATGGCAACTCTTATAAGGAAATGTTTCGTTGAGGCTGGCTTATAGTTCAGAGATTTAGTCCATTACCATCATGGTGGGAAGCATGGCAGCACACAGGTAGACATGGTGCTAGAGAGGTATCTGAGAGTTCCATATCCAGATAGGCAGGCAACAGGAAAAAGAGTAAGACACTGGGCCTGACTTGAGCATCTTAGACCTCAAAGCCCATCCCCCAGAGATATACTTCCTCCAACAAAGTCTCATCTATTCCAACAAGGCCATACCTCCAAATAATGCCTGTCCCTTTCGGCCTATGGGACCATTTCATTCAAATCGACACAGAGACATATAAACACATTCAAGAGCACTAAAGAAAAATGGTACTTGTCATCAGCCCACACAGACAGTGAGCTGGAACATTCACGTGCCCTGATGAAGCTGGACCAAGTGTGGTGTCAAAGTAGCAAATTGTGATCTATAGTTGGATATAGCTATGACTGAACGTTCCTCTCAGTCTCCCCAGGAAGATTTCAAAACAGATTATCTTACATTAAAAAGTCAGATTTTAGGTCTGGCTATATGGCTCAGTATGTAAAGTACTTGTTGATCAACCTGGTGATCTGATTTTGGTCTGAACTCATGTAAATAAAGTTAGAGCAATCTGACTCCATAAAGTTGTCCTCTGTCCTTCATATGTGCTGTGACATATGCATGGACATCACACACACACACACACACACACACACACACACACACACACACACACACTCTTCTTGCAGCCTTTTCCTTCCTGCTCTTCCAATAGGCTGTGTCTCCCTTATGTAAAGCAGGGCTCTCTATTTGCTGTAGTCTCCATCATGCCTGACTGTCTTACACCTGAGCTCACTGCCCCCTCCACATTTCAAGTCACTATGAACATTTGAATTTTGGATCTTATAACCAAAACCAAGAACGGAATTCAGATTTCAATACCCCTTACCCCCAGGTAACTCTTAATCATTTGATTTTTTTTTTAAGTTCAAATTCTGTTCTTGTCCCTTGCCAGTGTCTTTCTTTCCACTCCAGATACGGGACTGGCCCAAATGAACCCATGTACCTAATGACTGAACAAGTTAAGTACTAAGTTACAGTACTATTTGTGAGTACTGCAGTGTTAAGTTTTTTCTGGAAAGAGCTACTTGGAAAAACTGACACATCCTAATTATCTTTAAAACAAAAGCTATGTCTACACACAGATCTAACATTCCTACCACAATTACTGCAGATGAGTCCACCGCCAGTCAGATGAGGACAGACAGGAACAAAGAAATCTACATCCCGTAGATTTTTTCACTTAGTAGAAAATATCTTCCCAGAAATTCCTAGTGGTGACTGAACTATGTGGTGAGGGTAACTGCTGAGAGTTCAGGGCCAGTACTATGCTGGAAAAAAACAGATAGACAAGACAACTCACCAGTTCTAGACACTGTCTGTGGCCATAGGCAGCAGCATAGTGGATGCTATTGTAGCCTTCCTTGTCCCGGATGGATGGGTTCGCATCATTTTGAAGCAGAAATTCTAGACATCTGTAAGCATAAAGATGTAGTCTCAGAAACATGTCTGAGGCAGAAGGGATAATTACCACAAAACCCCCTCTTGTGGACATTCCACAAAGCACTTGAAAGTGTGAAGGAAGCTATTCCAATAAAGCTTTATCTGCTGGGGGTGGAGGGGGAGGCCACTGGTCCCTTTATCTGTCTTCATCTCATCTTAAAATAGCACCTCTAGAAGTCAGGGAAAGCTTTAGAACAAGTGGGTAATTAGGTGGCCTTTTCCCTCTTCTTGTCCTAAGGTAGAGAACATATCTGTCATCATGATTACTGGATAATAAGAATATGATCTTTGTGTTCACAAGTCTCAAATGTAATAAAGGAAGAAGTCAAGTCCTTGTAACTGGGAAAGCCCAAATGGAGAAGGGACTAATTCTGACATTACTATCGCAGGTAAAGATTAAGTTGTTAAAAATTGGAAGTTTAAATAGATTAAGAAGAAAAAGAACCTGAGAGTAGGCAGAATGTTAAAAAGATTCCAGCCTTCTGGTTTCCTTCTGGCTCAGAGCTGATCCTCTGCCACAAGCCTTCATACCCAAATAGCACCGGGAGAGAGCTAGCCTCCCAGGAGTACAGACCAGCCTGTGAATGCTGGCAAGATCACCACGTCTTCTCAGAGGAACACCCCCTCCCCAAACACACACTGAAACCCCTCAGGTCACAGGAACCCAGGAACAGCCTCTAACAGGAGAGGTTCGATTTCCATCTGCACCTGAAGCTGATCCTGTGCCACAGCTCTCCAAACACAAATACCGCCAGGAGAGAGCTGGTCTCCCAGGACAGCCTACACACCTGCGAGCATAGGTAAGACCACCACTTCTCTTCAAAATCCTGGCCCAAGAGGGACCCTCCCAGAGCCATCAGGACACAGTAACCAAGGAACAGCTGGGGACAGGATCATTCTGGTTTCTGACTGCACCCGAAAGCTGACCCTGTACCATAGCTCTTCACACCCAAAATTCTTTAGGAGAGAACTGGTCTCCCAGGAGTACTGACACAGAGGCTTGCAGAAGGGACAAGCCACAGTCAGAGACAGCAAGACCAGCTAACACCAAAGATAACCAGATGGCAAAAGGCAAGGGTAAGAACATAAGTAACAGAAACCAAGGCTACTTGGCATCATCAGAACTCAGTTCTCCTACCACAGCGAGCCCTGGATACCCCAACACACCAGAAAAGCAATACTCTGATTTAAAATCACATCTCATGATGATGATAGAGGACTTTAAGAAGGACATAAATAACTCCCTTAAAGAAATACCGGAGAACACAGGTAACCAGCTAGAAGCCCTTAAAAAGGAAACACAAAAGTCCCTTAAAGAATTACAGGAAAACACAACCAAACAGGCGAAGGAACTGAACAAAACCATCCAGGATCTAAAAATGGAAATAGAAACAATAAAAAAATCACAAAAGGAGACAACCCTGGAGATAAAAAACCTAGAAAAGAGATCAGAAGTCATAGATGAAGGCATCACCAACAGAATACAAGAGATAAGAGAGAGGATCTCAGGTGCAGAAGATACCATAGACAACATTGACACAACAGTCAAAGAAAATGCAAATTGCAAAAAGCTCCTAACCCAAAACATCCAGGAAATCCAGGACACAATGAGAAGACCAAACCTAAGGATAATAGGCATAGAAGAGAGTAAAGATTCCCAACTTAAAGGGCCAGTAAATAGCTTCAACAAAATTATAGAAGAAAACTTCCCTAACCTAAAGAAAGAGATACACATACACATAAAAGAAGCCTACAGAACTCCAAATAGACTGGCCAAGAAAAGAAATTCCTCCCGTCACATAATAGTCAAAACACCAAATGCACAAAACAAAGAATATTAAAAGCATTAAGGGAAAAAGATCAAGTAACATATAAACCAGACCTATCAGAATTACACCAGACTTCTCACCAGAGACTATGAAAGCTAGAAGATCCTGGGCAGATCTCATACAGACCCTCAGAGAACAAAAATGCCAACCCAGGCCACTATACCCAGAAAAATTCTTAATTACCAAAGATGGAGAAACCAAGATATTCCGTGACAAAACCAAATTTATACAATATCTCTCCATAAATCCAGCTCTACAATGGAAAATAGATGGAAAATGACAACACAAGGAGGGAAACTACACCCTAGAAAAATCAAGAAGGTAATCTTTCAACAAACCCAAAAGAAGATAGTCACACAAACATAATTCCACCTATAACAACAAAAATAACAGGAAGCAACAATTACAATTCTTAATATCTCCTAACATCAATGGTCTCAATTCCCCAATAAAAAGACATAGACTAACAGACTGGATACATAAACAGAACCCAGGATTTTGCTGCATACGGGAAACGTACCTCAGTGTCAAAGACAAATACTACCTCAGAGTAAAGGGCTGGAAAACAATTTTCCAAGCAAATAGTACCAAGAAACAAGCTGGAATAGCCATTCCAATGATAAATTGATAAAACTGATGAATTGATAAAATCAACTTTCAATCAAAAGTCATCAAAAAAGATAAGGTAGGACACTTCATACACAAGAAAGGAAAAATCTACCAAGAAGAACTCTCAATTCTGAACATCTATGCTCCAAATGCAAGGGCACACAGGTTCATGAAAGAAACTTTATGAAAGCTCAAGGCACATATCATACTACATACAATTATAGTAGGAGACTTCAACACCCCACTCTCATCAATGGACAGATCAGGGAAACACAAACTAAACAGTGAAGCTAACAGAAGTTATGCACCAAATGGATTTAATAGATATCTATAGAACATTTCATCCTAAATCAAAAGAATATACCTTCTTCTCAGCACCTCATAGTACCTTCTCCAAAACTGACCATATAATTGGTCACAAATCAGACCTCAACAGATACAAGGAGACTGAAATAATCCCATCCTTCCTAACAGATAACTACAGATTAAGATTGGTCTTCAATAGCAACAGAAACAACAGAAAGTCCACATACACATGGGAACTGAATAACACTCTACTCGATGATAACTGGGTCAATAAAGAAATGAAAGACTTTTTAGAATTTTATGAAAATGAAGGGACAACATTCCCAAACTTATGGGAGAGAATGAAAGCAGTGCTAAGAAGAAAACTCATAGCTCTGAGTGCTGAAATCCACCAAGTAGAAACAAAAATAACTATACAAAGAATCAAAAAACAAACAAACAAACAAACAAAAAACCCAGGAGCTGGTTCTTTGAAAAATATCAACAAGATAGATAAACCCTTTGCCAGACTAATCACAGGGCACAGAGACAGTATCCAAATTAACAAAATCAGAAATGAAAAGGTAGATATAACAACGGAAACTGAGGAAATTCAAAAAAATCATCAGATTCTACTACAAAAGTCTATACTCAACACAACTGGAAAATCTGGGTTAAATAGACAATTTCCTAGACAAATACCAAATTCCAAAGTTAAATCATGATCAGATAAACCATCTAAATAGTACCATAACTCATAGTGAAATAGAAGCAGCCATTAATAGTCTCCCAACCAAAAAAAAAGCCCAGGACCAAGATGGGTTTAGAACAGAATTCTATCAGTCCTTTAAAGAAGACATAACACCAATACTCTTCAAACTACTCCACAAAATAAAAACAGAAAGAACACTACCCAATTTGTTGTATGAAGTCACAGTTATGCTGATACCTAAATCTCACAAAGAACCAATAAGAAAAGATCATTTCCCAGTTTGTCGGTTGCCGCTTTGTGCTTTAGACAGTGTCCTTTGCCTTACAGAAACTTTGTAATTGTATGAGGTCCCATTTGTCAATTCTTGACCTTAGAGCATAAGCTATTGGTGTTCTGTTCAGGAAATTCTCCCCTGTGCCCATATGTTCAAGGTTCTTCCCTAGTTTCCTTTCTATTAGTTTCAGTGTGTCTGGTTTTATGTGGAGGTCCTTGATCCACTTGGAATTGAGCTTAGTACAAGGAGATAAGAATGGATCGATTTGCATTCTTCTGCATGTTGACCTCCAGTTGAACCAGCACCATTTGTTGAAAATACTGTCTTTTTCCACAGGATGGTTTTAGCTCCTTTGTCAAAGATCAAGTGACCATAGGAGTGTGGATTCATTTCTGGGTCTTCAATTCTGTTCCATTGATCTACATGCCTGTCACTGTACCAATACCATGCAGTTTTTAACACTATTGCTCTGTAGTACAGCTTGAGGTCCAGGATACTGATTCCCCCAGAAGTTCTTTTACTGTTGAGAATAGTTTTTGCTATACTGGGTTTTCTGTTATTCCAGATGAATTTTTGAATTGCTCTTTCTAACTCTATGAAGAATTGAGTTGGGATTTTGATGGGGATTGCATTAAATCTGTATATTGCTTTTGGCAAGATGGTCATTTTGACTATATTAATCCTGCCAATCCATGAGCATGGCAGATTTTTCCATCTTCTGAGGTCTTCTTCAATTTCTTTCTTCAGAGACTTGAAGTTCTTGTCATACAGATCTTTCACTTGTTTGGTTAGAGTCACACCAAGATACTTTATATTGTTTGTGGCTATTGTGAAGGGTATCATTTCTCTTATTTCTTTCTCAGCCTGCTTATCCTTTGAGTATATGAAGGCTACTGATTTGCTTGAGTTGATTTTATATCCGGCCACTTTGCTGAAGTTGTTTATCAGCTGTAGGAGTTCTCTGGTGGAGTTCTTTGGGTCACTTAAGTATACTATCATATTGTATGCAAATAGTGATAGTTTGACTTCTTCCTTTCCAATTTGTATCCCTTTGACCTCCTTTTGTTGTCTAATTGCTCTAGCAGGAACTTCACAAATGGGACCTCATAAAATTGCAAAGTTTCTGTAAGGCAAAGGACACTGTCAAAAGGACAAAGCAGCAGCCAACAAACTGGGAAAAGATCTTTACCAACCCTACATCCGACAGAGGGCTAAGATCCAATATATACAAAGACCTCAAGAAGTTAAGACTCCAGAGAGCCAAATAACCCTATTAAAAATGGGGTACAGAGCTAAACAAAGAGTTCTCACCTGAAGAATATCTAATGGCTGAGAAGCACCTAAAGAAATGTTCAACATCCTTAGTCATTAGGGAAATGCAAATCAAAACAACCCTGAGATTCCACCTAACACCAGTCAGAATGGCTCAGATCAAAAACACAGGAGACAGCAGTTGTTGTCGAGGATGTTGAGAAAGAGGAACACCCCTCCACTGCTGGTGGGATTGCAAGCTGGTACAACCACTCTGGAAAGCACTCTGGCGGTTCCTCAGAAAACTGGGCATGACTCTCCCAGCGGATCCTGTTATACCACTCCTGGGCATATACCCAGAGGCTTCCCCTACATGCAATAAGGACACATGCTCCACTATGTTCATAGCAGCCTTATTTATAATAGCCAGAACTGGAAAGAACCCAGATGCTCCTCAACGGAGGAATAGATTCAGAAGATGTGGTATATTTACACAATGGAATATTACTCTGCAATTAAAAACAATGAATTCACGAAATTCTTAGGAAAATGGTCAGAACTTGAAAATATCATCCTTAGTGAGGTAACCCAATCACAAATGAACAAACATGGTATGCAGTCACTGATAAGTGGATAGTAACCCAGAAACTCGGAATACCCAAGAACCAATTCACATATCAATAGATTTCCAAGAAGATGGAAGGAGAGACCCCTGGTCCTGGAAAGACTGGATGTAGGGGAATGCCAGAACAGAGAAGTGAGAGGGGGTTGAATGGGGAACAGGGGGAGTGAAGAGGGCTTATGGGACTTTCGGGGAGGGAGGAACCGGGAAAGGGGAAGTCATTCGGAATGTAAATAAAAAAATTATAGAAAAAAAAAAGAGAATTTCAGACCAATTTCCCTTATGAATATTGACACAAAAATACTGAACAAAATTCTCGCAAACCAAATCCAAGAACACATCAAAATGATCATTCACCATGATCAAGTAGGCTTCATCCCAGGGATGTAGGGATGGTTCAACATATGGAAATCCATCAATGTAATCCACTACATAAACAAACTCAAAGGAAAAAAAAAACACACGATCATTTCATTAGATGCTGAAAAAGTATTTGACAAAATTCAACATCCCTTCATGTTAAAAGTCTTGAAAAGATCAGGAATTCAAGGCCCATACATAAACATAGTGTAAGCAATATACAGCAAACCAGTAAAACATCAAACTAAATGGAGAGAAACTTTAGCAATCTCCCTAAAATCAGGGACTAGACAAGGCTGCCCTATCTCTCCCTACCTGTTCACTATAGTACTCGAAGTCCTAGCCAGAGTAATTAGACAACAAAACGAGGTCAAAGGGATACAAATTAGAAAAGAAGTCAAAATATCACTATTTGCAGATGATATGATAGTATACTTATGTGACCCCAAAACCTCCACCAGAGAACTCCTACAGCTGATAAACTTCAGCAAAGTGGTTGGATATAAAAATTAACTCGAACAAATCAGTAGCCTTCCTATACTCAAAGGATAAAGAGGCTGAGAAAGAAATTAGGGAAATGACACCTTTTACAATAGTCACCAACAATATAAAGTATCTTGGTGTGACTCTAACCAAACAAGTAAAAGATCTGTATGACAAGAACTTCAAGTCTCTGAAGAAAGAAATCGAAGAAAACCTCAGAATATGAAAAGATCTCCAATGCTTCTGGATAGGCAGGATTAATATAGTAAAAATGGCCATCTTGTTGAAAGCAATCTACAGATTCAATGCAATCCCCATTAAAATTCCAACTCAACTCTTCATAGAATTAGAAAGAGCAATTTTCAAATTTATTTGGAATAACACAAAACCCAGTATAGCGAAAACTATTCTCAACAATTGAAGAATTTCTAGGGGAATCATCAACCCTTACCTCAAGTTGTACTACAGAGAAATTGTGTTAAAAACTGCATGGTATTGGTACAGTGACAGGCAGGTAGATCAATGGAATAGAATTGAAGACCCAGAAATGAATCCACCCACCCATGTTCACTGGATCTTTGACAAAAGAGCTAAAACCATCCAGTGGAAAAAGACAGCATTTTCAACAAATGGTGCTGGCTCAACTGGTGGTCAACATGTAGAAGAACGCAAATTGATCCATTCTTATCTCCCTGTACAAAGCTTATGCCCAAGTGGATCAAGGACCTCCATATAAAAACAGATACACTGAATCTAATAGAAGAGAAAGTAGTGAAAAGTCTGGAACACATGGGCACAGGGGAAATGTTCTGAACAGAACACCAATAGCTTATGCTCTAAGATCAAGAATCAACAAATGGAACCTTCTGTAAGGCAAAGGACACTGTCAATAGGACAAAATGGCAACCAACAGACTTGGAAAAGATCTTTACCAATCTACATCTGATAGAAACCTAATATTATATATATACAAAGAACTCATGAAATTAAGACTCCAGAGAACCAAATAACCCCATTAAAACATGGGGAACAGAGATAAACAGAGAGCTCTCAACTGAGGAAATGCGAAAGGCTGAGAAGCATCTAAAGAAATGTTCATCATCCTTAGTCATCAGGGAAATGCAAATCAAAACAACCCTGAGATTTCACCTCACACCAGTCAGAATGGCTAAAATCAAAAACTCAGGTGACAGCAGATGCTGGCGAGGATGTGGAGAAAAAGGAAAACTTTTCCATTGTTGGTGGGATTGCAAGCTGGTACAACCACTCTGGAAATCAGTCTGGCAGTTCCTCAGAAAATTTGACATAATATTACCTAAGGACCCATCTATACCACTTCTGGGCATATACCCAGAAGATGCTCCAACATATAACAAGGACACATGCTCCATTATGTTCCTAGCAGCCTTATTATAATAGCCAGAAGCTGAAAAGAACCCAGATGTCCTTCAACAGAGGAATGGATACAGAAAATGTGATACATTTATACAATGAAGTACTACTCAACTATTAAAAATGATGAATTCTTGAAATTCTTAGGAAAATTGATGGACTTAGAAAATATCATCCTGAGTGAGGTAACCCAATCACAAAAGAACACACTTGGTATGCACTCACTGATAAGTAGATATTAGCCTCAAAATACCACTCCCCATACCCAAGATACAATTCACAGACCACATGAAGTTCAAGAAGGAAAACCAAAGTGCTTGTGCTTTGGTCCTTCTTAGAAAACGGAACAAAATACTCACAGGAGCAAATATGGGGACAAAGTGCAGAGCAGAGACTGAAGGAAAGGCCATCCAGAAACTGTTCCACCTGGGGATTCATCCCAGATAGTCACCAACCTCCGATACTATTGTGGATGCTATGAAAGGCTTGCTGAAAGGAGCCTGATATAGCTGTCTCCTGAAAGGCCCTGACAGAGCCTTACAAATACAGAGTGGGATGCTAGCAGCCAACCATTGCACTGAGCATGGTGTCCTCAATGGAGGAGTTAAAGAAAGGACTGAAGGAGCTGAAGGGGTTTGCAACCCCATAGAAAGAACAACAATATTAACCAACCAGACACCCAGAGCTCCCAGGGACTAAGCCACCAACCAAGGAATACACATGGCTCTGGCTGCATATGTATCAGAGGAGGGACTTGTCAGGCATCAATGGGAGGAGAGGTCCTTGGTCCTATGAAGGTTCTGATAGATGCCCCAGTGTAAGAACAATCTCATATAAGCAAGGGTGGGGGATGGGGAGGGAATAGGGGGTTTCATAGCAACTGGGTAAGGGGATAACTCTTGAAATGTAAATAAATTAAAATAAATAATAGATAGATAGGGAGATAGATAGAGAGAGAGAGAGAGAGAGAGAGAGAGAGAGAGAGATATTTAAAAAAAAAAGACTAAAGAGCAGCCAACCATTTAAAAAGCATGAATTCATTCAGTGATTACACTTGAAGGGAGAGACCATCAGGAAAATAGACTAGACAAAATCATGAATTTCAAAAGCCTTTTCTGGCATAGTTGTAATTTTTCTGAAATAGTAACAAAATGGGCCACAAACATTTCCAACATGTGGCCCATGGTCTAATTGCAGTCAAGGATAACTACGAATATAGCCCGAAGCAAGACTTAAAACATTTTGAGGGTTTTCTGCAATGACAAAATCATGTTTGCAATGTCAAAGGCTAGATGCACTTAGCAGAGGAGCTTGCTTTGACCTTTGCTGAAGAGTCCCAAACTCTAGAACACCAGCACCCTGGGATGCACAGAAATCTAACCTTTGCTTTATAAGAGGCAATAACTAACTAGCTTGTTGCAGTACCATTTCCATCACTATGAGACAAATTTGTCCCTAACAGGTCCATGCTGATTTAATTTCCTACTCTAATTAAGATTTGTTAATTTTGACTTCTTTGAAACAGAATTTCATGTAGCCCAGGCTGGGCTCAACTCACCACTTACTCAGGATGACTTTGCATTTCTAGCCCTCTCCTTCTACCTCCCAAATCCTGGGATTTTAAGGATGAACCACCAACCATCCTTGGCTTTCTGGGTTTTAAGATTCTAAATACAAGCCTACCCATCAAATACGATTTTGCTGTCGGAACTTTCTATAGTTTATTCATAAACTTTGAAGTTATATTTACCTACCTTTTGGTTTAAGGCCAAAAGGATTAAAAAGACAAACTAATTCTTTAATTTCTACAAAACTGAAGAAAACTAAATTTGTAAACAGAATCTACTTGCCATCCTTTATCTATAAAATGTTCTAAAGTAAGTTGAACTCTTGCTAAAGTCCTTCTATTGTGCTGTCTTTGGTTCTTCACACCTTAAAAGGAAGTGCTTTTTTACTTGGGTTATTCAATGTCCGTGGACAGGATCCTGTGCATGACTCATTGTACATTGAATGTAGCTCTTTACATAAATCATTCATGAGGAATAGCATTCTATGAATACACAACCCCCAGCCTCTGACTTGGCTGCAAAAAAAAAATCTGATATGCTGAATTTATAATTTAAAAAATATTAAGAATTCCTCCCAGAGAATTATTTAGTCCAGAACATAGATAAAGTACATGACAACTGAACAGATACAGCGACAGAAGCACTGTGGAATTTGGATATTCTCCACACAGCTCCTAAGGAAAAAAGGAATCTAGTGTTCAACTGGTGAGGCTTATCTTTCCTACTCCCAGGGCTCACTAGCAGTTCATCCACTTGAGATGCAAAATCAACAGGTCTTTGACTTGGAAAGGTATGTAGTCTCATTTTGCAAGAAGGAGCTCAGGGCTGCAGTTTCTGGCCCTTCTACTGATTTTGCCCCCTTCCTAGTAAGCCTGGGTGGTCACAGGGCAAGCCTGCAATTCAGTGGAGAAAGGGAAGCTTGCTGAGGTAACTTAAAATTCTCTGTTTTTTAACATCATCCTTTTAAATCTAGGTGTATTAAGGTGAAACTTGGTCATTATGTTTTATTCACAACAGTGTCTGTCCCTATCCCAGAAACACTCAGATATGTCCTATAACCTACACCAGGGCTATCCTCTGTGTCCATAGCATAGACGCAGGGACATGAGGAGAGAGCAGAAGGGGCAGTGTAGAGGCCTTATAGTGCACATAGCACTCAGTCATGGAAACTCATCCCTCTGGCAACTTGAGAAGAAAATAAACACATTCTGGACCATAGCCTGCAGACTCTCAGGGCACTGTGTCCCCAGGGGGTTGGGGGCACAAAGTGGACAGACTGTTCCCTTTCTTATTCATTTATTCAATAGTTATTGTACTAGCTAAGTGTTGGGCTCACCACTGGCCACAGATCTCTGTTTTGTTTGTGATTGGACTACAAAGAAGTGCCCATGTGTTGATGCCCCTGAGCAATGGCAAATACTCCAGACTTTTCACTGCAACAGTGAAGCCCCTGTCTGAAGCCAGTCAGGGGCAGGTGAGCTGAAATTGGTCAGGGGTAGCTGTTTACAAAAAGCAGGAGGTTATCTGTAAGTCAAGAGTCTGAGGGGAATTTCACACCAAGATCTGAAGACCTTTATTTATAGAATCTGATAAATAGCTATTCCGAGGTCATCAAAGTAGACCCCAAGGTCACACGTGGAAACTCAGCATGTCCCCCTGGGACATACTGATATCATATCATAAAGATATGATATTTAAGACCTAAGACTGCTGGCCCATCTCAGTGGTAGTCGAAGCAAGTATATAATTTTATAAAAAGTTCCACACACAAGAACAGTAGAATGGGTGGATGTGTTAAAGGTGAGCCCATATCCCATCGCTTCCTCAGGATTCCAAAGGAAACCCCCAGTAGGAAGGCATGCATGTGGCAACCCAGAGAGACAAAAAATGGCGTCCCATTGAAAACACTTACAGTGCAGCATCTTTTTCCTTCACTTCCCTGGCTCTTTCAAGTTCTTCGGAATTGTCATGGGCATTTCCTAAGATCATCTTACTGTTTAGTGTAGGAGATAGAAAAAAAATCACAATTAATTTTTTAATTAAAAACTTGTTGATAGTTTTTGCACAATTATATCTCAGTGATTTTATCCCAACTCAAAAGGGATACATTGGTTCTCTCCAAGGCCATCCAGGAAATCTATTTTCTCCCAAGGAATCCAACTGAGAACATCTCACTTTCCTAAAACTTCTCCCTAGCTATGAGTGATTAAGACCAGAATCAAGCTGCCTACCCCACTATAGGCACCCTATAACTTTCCAAGTAAAACAAAGCAACTTAGCTCAGGTTCTTCCGCCCCCTACCATACCCTCATGCTTTCTAGCCAGCCCTGCATCTCACACTCTCTAGGGGATTCTTGATCTTCATCTCCTGGAATGACTCTCCATTTAAAATTTCCTTTCTAGCTCTTAAAACGTGAAATATACTTGTTCCCTAGTCCCTCCTTCTGCTGATCTTTCCCCAGTGCATAGCATTGCTCAATTAATAACCTGTGTGGTTATAAGATCCCAAGTATGTCATTTTATTAGAAAAAATATTTATGTAAACACAAAATGAGGCTGGGCCATGCATATTCATTTGGGTGCATATGTGTGGGTACACACATATGTGGAGGCCAGAGGTCAACTTTGGGCAACCTTTATTGACAGCCATCCACCTTGTGTTTTGAGACAATGCTGCTCATTGTTCTGCAGGACATCTAGTAGACTAGCATCACTGGTCAGCAAGCTGTCATCTGCCTGGATTATTTCTTAAGGTTTATTCTCTTATTATTCTTATTTACATGTATCTGTTTCTGTGTGAGTGAGAGTCACATGCGTGAGATGCCATCCTGTGAGAGAGATCCCTTAGAGCTGGAATTACACGTGATTGTGAATCAACTGAACGCGGACCCTCTGAAAGAGCGGCAAGCTCTCTTAACTAATAGAGTTAAAATAAGATATCTCCAGCTCAGATGCCTGGGTACTTATATGTGGGTTCTGGATATCAAAATCAATCCTCATATTTGCATGGAAACATTTTACCAACTGAAGATATCTCCCTAGCCATGTGCATGTACATATATATATATATATATATATATATTTGTTGTTTGTTAAGACAGAATTTCACGTAGCCCAGGCTATCCTCAAACTATCAGAGGATGAACTTGAATTCCTGATCCCTTCCTTCCACTTGCAAAATGCCAAGATTCCACATATGTGCCACCTCTCCCGGTTCTTCATAAATATTTCTTAAACTCTAGATCACAACCAATTACTAAATGAAATCAATTAGGTTGAAGTTATCAAAATAAGATAGAAAATATAAAGTATCACATACAATAAATATAAATATGGTTTGTGAAATCTTTGTTTATTTCTCATGTATGAACATGTGTGTGAACATGTGCATTAAATCATGATATAAGATTGTTTCTTATTTGGTTCACCATCTTAAATATTTGAAAGGGCTGGTGGTATAGCCCAGGGGAAGAACATATACTTAGTTTATTTATAGGTTAAAATTGAATATTCAGATGTCGTTGTTCTAGAAAAAGAAGTCATTACCCCTTACCCAGAATCAAATGCACCACAGGGGACAGCAAAGAATTCAACAGTTGTCATGCAAACTTATCAAAACCTTTCTATGAATTTAAGAACTACATAAGCTGTGGGACCACACACCCTTCTTCCTTATAGTGAGGTTCAGTGTTGTAGACTTTCTATGCCTAGACACCCACAGTCCAAACATATTCAGAATAAGACATTCCTCTTCTGCAGCTGCTGAAAGAGCGTTCATGCCCAGGTTAGGAAGAACAATGCCTAATCTCATCACCAAGGCTGCATTCACTTGGAGTTATGCATTGGTGGGTATTTTTTACAGAGGACATATGTATTAGCAGATGAAACATTTACGTGATGATGGTGGAAACTGCTGTGTATGTCAAATAAATTCCAACAGCTTTCCAAAGAACTGGAAAGCCCGGGCGTGACAGCTCTACTTGGCGTTGAACCCAAGAGCCGAGAAGAAGTTAATTATGCAATGGTGTGTGATAATAATCAAACCTAGAGACAGAATGAGGAAACCTGGGGTAGGAATAACCCTCCACTCTGACCGAGAGATTCCTCATGTGCAGTTTCTAGGAGGTAGTGTGAAGAAAACATAACAGCCCCGCCCAGTTCTACCCGAGATGAAGCACAAACAAGGCTATTTGTACTTTCTATCCATGTCTGACGCAGCAGCGTAGTGCAGAGCTGTCCTTCCCCAGTCGTCTGTTTCATTAACGCTGGCTCCGGTGGTCACTAATGCTTTAATACAGTGGAAATGACAATTTGCAGCTGCATAGTGCAAAGGGGTCCTAGAAAACAAACAGTGACTGTCATTATTATTATTACTGTTTACTCAGTCTAGCAAATAGACTCATCACTAACAGAAGCACTGGCTGAAGTAGTCTTGCTTCTACTCTCAGTGTGTGGAGGCTGAGGAAAGCAAAGCTGAGTTTGCAAAGCCATGTGGCTTCTGGCAAGGCCAGCCTCAGTGGCACTGTCCTTTCTTTCTATTCCTAGTGCCTACCTTGGGTTAGACCTATGCTATTTCTTGTCCATGGCAAGATTGCCCCATGAAGAACCATCCAGATCATCTTCATTAAGACCATCTTAGAGACTACTAGGAAAAAGGTGGGGGGGTATGTGAGAGGTGGGGGGGATAAGAAAGGGCAATGGAGTGTATAAAGTATGGACTATATGCATGTATGAAAATGTCACAATGAAATCCATCATTTTGCATTAATTAGAGTATGTTAATGATTTTTTTTTTTACAGACCATTCTTAACTGTGCCCTTCCCCCCAGGCTTGACCTTAATGACCCAGGTGAAGTCAATCTACAGGAGCAGACTGCCTGCTGAGCTTGCTTTGCAACATAATCCAGCTGAAACAAAGGATGGGGGTCTGTGGGCTTTCCCTATATAAACACAGTGCTGACTATTAAACTTTGAGCCTTGATCAGAAACCTTTGTCTTGGCTTCATCTTTCTCTGGCCCTCCGAGCCCCCCACCCCTATCCTTTTTCATTCCCAGCCTCCTTTTCAGGTACCCAGTTCTCCATGGCTGCTGCACAGCTACACTTAACTCATAAAACTTCTTCTAGTTTCTGGCTGAATTTTCAAAGGACCAATCCCCACCTGACAATCCTGTTCTAAAACCATGAGTCTTTCCCCCATTGGCAAAGGCTGGATTTCCCAGCTTGGAACTGAAGGCTTTCCTGAGCTGTCTCAGTTTCTTCTACAGAGTGTTTCTTATACCTATGCACATTATGAACCCACTAATGAATGCAAACTGGATGCCAAGGGTCCTAGATCACGTTCACAGTTCACCTTCACTTGTGTACATTCTCCCTCCCTACCTATCCAGCCACATCCACCCTTCTGTTTGAGAAGACAGTTCTTTGCGTGAGAAACAAGAAACTGAAAATTATTCATTTTTAGTTTCAATTAAATAATTGGTCTGAAATGGCTAGGCATCTCTGATGCAGCTAAAGGACAAAGAGGATTCTAGATGCAGGGACACTTGCCTATGACGCTAACATAGGGGAGGCTGAAGCAGAAGAACTGTGAGCTCAAGGCCAGCTTAGATTACAGAGCAAGACCCTGTCTCAAAACTAAATACAAGGTCTATGGATGTAACTCAGTAGTAGAGGGCTTGCCTAGTATGTGCAATACTGTGGCTTTGATTCACAGCAACACACACACACACACACACACACACACACACACACACACAGGAAGTGGGGACAGACAAGAGGAGAAGGGTGGAGAAGATGTGGGGGAGGGAAGAGAATGAAAAAGAGAAAATGACAATTTTTGTTTTCAGGAAGACTTGCAGTCAGATGAGGAAATACCCTAATAGTAAGGTGCAGCTATAGAGTATTCAGGGTTGTAGGGGACACAGAGGAGGGACAGTCCCATAAGAATGACAAGACAGTTTCATTTTATCTGCCGCTAGGAGTCAACGTCAAAGAGCTTGGGGGCAAGTAGTAAGGGCTTAGAAGGAATTGCTAGAGGGAAAGAGTGTGTGTATAAACGCACCTACATACATTAAGTGTCACAATGTGTGTATAAACACACATACATCATGTGTCACAATGTGTGTATAAACACACCTACATACATCATGTGTCACATATGCATGCATCCATACAGTCACATATGACAAGCAGGATGTGTTTTAGGAAGTATAGCATTAGGTGGTTTGTCATTATATGAATAAAAACTAGATGGTATAGCCTAATACATATTTAAGATATATGGGACCACTATGGTATATGTGGTCAAGTATTGAGTGAAATGTTGTTACTTGGTATATGACTCTGTGTGTGTGTGTGTGTGTGTTCCCATGAACCAGCTGGCATCATGACAATTTGACTGCACAAGGGGTTATAAAGGTAAGAAAAGTTCTATGTTCTAGTGATGGTTTGTGTTTATTTAATATTGCAAATGACCACAAATTTATCTCAAGATGAAATGCCCAATACAGAGTGCCCAATACAGAAAAGAAATTCTGTAGCTCTTTTGACCATATTTTAAATTAATTTTGTGTGTCTGTGTCTGTCTGTGTGAATGTCTCTGTTTATCTGTATGTCTCTGTGTCTGTCTCTGTGTGTTTGGGGAGTTGGGGAAATCCCAGAAGGCATCGCTAGACTTCTGGAGCTGGAGTTATAGACAGTTGTGAGCTACCAGACTTAGGTGCTAGAAACTGAACTTCAGTCTCTGCAAGAGCAGCGCACACTCTTAATTGCTGAACCATCTCCCCAGTCCATATTTCAAATTTGGTGTGTTAAGCTGGTCTATTCTGCTGTTTTTCTAAAACACATCCAGGTAGGCAATTAAAAAAAAAAGCAGCTGAGAGAGTCCTTAGCTTGTGTTTCCTGTCAGGTTTGTTGGTGTTTCCCTACAAGGAAGGATTGCCTTCTGAGAATGGAGTCACCCCAGTTGTCCCATGGTGACCATCTCAGTGATGATGAGAACAGAGAACAGGACTTTTCAATGGACTATTCCATATGCTTTTCTAGGTCCTTGAGGCAGGTCAGCCCTGAATACATACCTCCCACATTTGTCCTTTTTGTGAAAATCTGCTCCGCTGCTCTGCAAGAGCTTTATACATTCTACATTGCTAGAAAGACAGGGAAAATGTAATTAGTATGGTCAGGGTTAATTACTAAGATACCTTAAAAAAGAGCTGTTTTCCACAGACTATGGAATGACAGTCTCAGGTCCAAAATTGTGCTAATAAGAAATACCCTGGACATATTCCAGGAATGCTGCATTGTAAGGATCTACATTTCCTTTCTCAAAACTAATAAATCAATAAATGCAAGGACTTCATGGAACATTTTCAACCCAATGACTAAGGAATTTAACGATTACTACATGATTAAGTCCTCTGGTGATAGCCTCATCATTTATCGTAAAATTCTTTTTCAAAACCATCAGGAGTTTATGAAACCACTTCAGCCTCTAATAACTCCGTGTCACCTTTAAACAATGAGGCAAAGTGGCTGAACACTACCTTTTATCACAGCATAATAAATCCTCACAATAACCATTTCAACTGGATACTCCTTAATGGAAAAGAGACAGCTGCATTTCCCTGTCTTTGTAACCCAGGTAAATAAATGTCCTGGACCAACACTGAAAATAATGTAGCAGATCAGAGCACAGTGATCATTCAAAGAAGCTTTGTCATTCACAAAAGCAATAAATCACTCACATCGGAGAGAAAAGGACCCACTGAAGTGAATTTTCCTGTTGAAGGGCACATAGCTAATATTCATTTTAATCGGCATTTCAAATATAAACCCAGCATGGTATGTTGCCACTTTCTAGGCAGGTTTCATATTAGGCATAACCATCTATCATCATTCTAAACCCGAAACACTAAGAAGTGGCCCAGAATGTATTGTTTTATTATAATTTAAATAAGAAAAATGATCCCATTAATGCTAAGCCTGAGCAGGGCTCTGCCTTTCTACATCTACCCTTCATAGCTGCTCTTCTCAGAGAATGAGATGGAAGAGCCACAAAATACATGGATTTTAAAAGGCACATATGAATTGGTACAGCACTTCAGCTAATGCACAGCATCTACCTCTTACTGAAATGGTGGATGGGTAAGGAGCAAAGATATAGGTGAATTTAACCTGTGTGGTTCATGACTCTCGTTTGGTTTGAGGACTGGTGTTGGGAGAAGGGGCTTCTTTTTAAAATTACAGTAACTTGTGCTCACTTCAGCAGAATACAGTAATTCCGTATAAGATTTAGTTCATGATTCCAGAAGGGACGCATGGAAATAAGAGCTTTACCTTTTCATGGTTCATTCATGTCTGATAAATAGGTAATGTCTTTGGTAACACACATGATAAATGGAGAATTCCTTAAGTACTAGGAAACTGATTTAAAAACCAACACTTTCCCAATACAGGGTCATCTAAGAGACACTATGTCTGGTCAATATGTGGTCATATATCAACAATACATTGATTAGAGCTTTGATCTAACCATTGATATGCAAAAGAAAAAAGCTGATGAAACAAAGCTCCTTACTACAAGGGAAAATGCAAGGATTAAATTACTTTTATTTTATTTTACTTATATTTTATTATCTTATCTTTAGGATTTCCTTGGCCTTTGTTCACCTTTAATTATTCTATAATTTCAAAGCTCATTTTTATTACTAAATATTTATAAATGAGCATAAATGGATTCAGTTCTTTATCCTCTTAATCACCACCTATCAATTGGCAACAAAGAAGGGAAAACTTGTGAACAAAGTTCAAATTCATTTCTTTTGGTAGAAAAGATGCCAAGCAGATACCCATGTTGTATAGCCTGATATCTCCCAGCTGGGGTGGGATGGGAGATAAGGACACAAGGCCCATGAGCTACACAGAATGGACTGTTCCTTTTTCTTTGGAAGCACAAAATCTGAGTGATGTGGAAATGGAGCTAGTGACACTTGATATTTGGTAGAAGTGATTGTGACCCCATTTACCAAGGAAAATTGACTTTGGTTCACAGGCAATTCATGTCAATTAAGACATATGAAGTCATCAAGTCATGAAATCACTGCCCCTCAGAGGTACTCACCCTCCTGCAGCAGCGGCGTGGAGGCACGTTCTTCCAAATGTATCTGGGGTGTCTATTTCAAAGCCTGCAGACAGCACGTGCTCATTACTAAACAAGGACACTATGCTATACTTTTGTCCTAGTTAAACCACAGGAAACACCGCAGAGACAGAAAAATCAGTTAGTAGGAAAACCAGAAGGCAAGCAATTGTAGTCAGAAAGAGGTTGTCATGGAAACGAATGGTAACTACTCAGGCTTGGCAATTTTATAGGAAGCACCATGAAGTCAAGAAGGATTTATTTTTTGCATTCAGCCCTCAGTGAACCACGGCCCCATTTTTCAATCCCAGGATAGAAATTTATGAAACCAATTTGAGATAAGTAGGGCAGTGGACAGGCAGACAGACATGTGAGAAACATGGAAGGCAGGGAAACAATCCTAACAGGCAGGACTAGACATTTCCTTAAGTGTGTCCCAACCTTCCCATGGGTCTAAGATATGGGAAACGCTTTCATGCAGGGATTATTTTTAAGCATGCCAAAAGCAGTGAGACCAGAATCCACCATAGGCAAAGTACTTAGAGGAAGAAATATGCCTCTGGGATAGCTAATGAATTAATTCATAAACAATCTTCACCCTGCAGGCTTCTACCACTTTGGAAAGCCTGGGAACTTCTTAATATATGGAGATTGGCAGAAGCAGGGATAAGAAAAATCAGCAAAGCTCCAAAGCAGGCTGGTTCCAGACAGCTCCGCATTAAAAATATAAAAAATTAAACCTTCTTGGAAGGGGATCTGCCTTGAGGATGTTTCAATGCCCATGGAATTGGATGATAACATGATATTTTCTATGACTGAAATGTTGGAAGAGCAGGCCATTTTCTTTTGTTGAAAAGTATTAAATGTTAAGTCACCAATTTAAACCTCAAAGATTTTTTTTCTTCTGTGATTTAAGATTCCCAAATGTAAGCTCTGGCCATTACCCACACCCAATTCTGAACCATGAAAAATCGGACAAGACTCTCATTCTAGGTAGCAACACTAGCATCCAAACAGTTTTGACTTCACGGAGTGCCGGGAGCTGTCTCATGCAGGCAGGTATGGAACCACCTCACTCTGCCAAAGTAAGACAATGGCCATGTGCAGCCAGCCACCGAGACCAGACACCTAAAGCCATTTGGCTCACGGACAGGACACATCAGGCCTGATCGCTGGTACACATTCACTTACCAGATGATAACAACTTCCTGCAGCAGTCAGAGTGAGCATTTAGGGCAGCTAAATGTAGGGGGAACATGCTATGGATCCCACACCTAAGAAGAACAACAAACATTCACAGTAAAAGATCCCAAGAACAATGACCCTTTCGAAAGTCCTCTACTGAAAACTCCCATAAGGATCTCTGAAGTAATTTTGTCATTTTTCCATTCGATAAATAATTATACAACCATTTTCTACCTTAAAATAAGATGACCTTGGTTCTAAACCAATTAAAAGCCCACCACCACAGGGATGTGTGCATATGTATATATGTACATATGTATTGTGGACACATGTATACACACATATTTGAAAAATACCAGTTTCACATGAACAGTTAAACATATATTATCCTATTGTTTCTTTGAGCTTAGTTGTTGAAAATCTCATTTGTTCATTCACTAATTCTTTTAATCATTTATCTATCCGTTCAGCAGGTTGTAAGCCTAAGATACTATGCTTACTGCCATAGATAATAATGCTAAGCAAGATAACTCTCAAGTGGAGAAAGCAACCTATTTTATTTCTTGATTCAATAAATATTTACTATTGATCTAATATGTGTCCATGTTTTGTTAAGAACTGATAGTGGCTATATTATTAAAAATAAAATATTGATAAAAGTAACTGTTTACCTTTTGTAGGCAAAAGTTCATCTTCCTAATGACCCATGCTGATATATACCAACCCACATCACTATACCAGTCACAAAACACAGGAGCAATAAACATCACTGAGCACATAGTTCAGAAACCTAGCATACTTTCCCTAAAAGTTGTTACAAAAAGAATCTAGAAAAGGATTTAATTAAGCCTGACATAGGAGCCCCTCCTCAGGATGATCCTGGAAAGGCAGGCAGTCCCTGCCTTTAGTTAATGTTCCTCTGAGCATCCCTCTCCACCTCTCTCTGCACAAGGACCCAAAGCCATACACTATACTTGCTTCATAACCAACAGTTTCATCGTACCTGCTATGTATCCATAAACATTTCATGTAGCAACTCATTTTAACCAAACAATACATTTTAGATTTGTAAGTCTCCTGTCACCCCGCAGCATTAACTACTGAGGTGCATTCTCAGACACAAGGCAGTCCATTCTCAGATTTCGTGCTTCATAAAGGATCACGTATGATTTGAATTTGTTAAGCTTTGGTTATAAATACTTTATTTTCCATCCCAGGTTATTACTTAGCATGTGTGTGAATGTGTGAAAGTAGACACATCGCCACAGATAATTCAGTCTTCCTTCGGTGTTTTGCAAAAGGCCAAGCGTCATGAATGAGCCTCTCTATCTCCATGTTGGCCTCTGTTGGTATTTTCTTCCATTTTCTGTTAGTTTTCCTTTCCATATATGGAGATTTCCAGTCCAGTGTATGCAATAGCTGGCATCCATCAAGAGATGTAATTTTCCAGTCTTCCGGGCAACATCATGTGCAGGAGAACTGCTTGTAATTGCCTCTCCCGTCACTTATCCACCCCATTACAAGAGTCTAAAAGGCAGTTGCATCAGTGATGATCTGGATGCCCATGGAAAGGAGTCAGAGCATGGGAGAAAGGTTCTTATTTATGTGACTATTTATATCGTTCCCACTTGGTTTAATAAAACATACTACTTTTTTAAAAAGCATGTAAATCTAACTAAAGGAAACTTAGAAGCTAATGTTATTATCATACAATAATTTGATTTGTTTGGGGGAGGTTAAGCAAAAATAAATGATTAAAAACATTTCTGGACTTTTGAAAGACAAAATGAACGTATGGAATTTTAAAAATGTATAGACTATTTTCCTCTGACATTTTTAAGTTTCTAAAGGAATGTGTCTGAGTCAAGACTGCATTTCTTATGATGCCCTGAATGAACCTCATTTTTAAATACATACATCCACATATACATGCATACATGTAGAGATACATATTTTATAAAGACAAATAATATATATATATATGCATAGACACAAATGATCAATATATTTTATAAAGAAGTACTATATACACATACATGTTTATATACATAGCATATATTTTATAATTATATATGTATATAATACATATATACATATGTGTGTATATAAACAATATATTTTATGACAAAATATCTTTTATATAGAACAGAGCAAGCATGAATTAGAGAAATAACAACAGCATCTATAAGAAACTAGATAAAACAGAAAGCAATAGTGTAACAATTGCATAGTATATTTTATAACCTATTACCAATACTTTTGATCAATCTTTCCACTTTCAGTAATTCATCATAATCTACATTAACTAATTATTTCCTTTGTCACTGCTACTTAGAAAGATAAAAGAGATAAAACTACTCTGATTTGGACTTTCTAGCAAAAATCCTGTTTGTTACATTATATCTGATTCTGCACTTCATAAGGAGTCATTTAAGTGCAGGGTTTGATGTTATCAGTATAGGTGCCATTATTATTGGCATTTGAAGTTGAATATGACACTGGTTCTCAAATCAAACTATATATCAAGAAAGAAGGGCAGAATTCAGAATCTCTGAATAATGTAGAAGGATTTTAACATTTGAACAAAAAGTCTTTATTGTAATAAGACTGCTCATAGAGGAACAATTTTGAAATCTTTAGTAGAAAAATCTGGGTATGTCTGTCATACTTAGGTGAGAAGCCTTGTTCTTAACTTCAGGCACACATTTAGGAGCATTGGGACTAAAAATTCCAAATCATCCTAAGGTTAACAATGCAGAAGTTACAGGAAAGAGGAGACCAATTCCAGTTAAATTGCTGCATTTATTTGGCAAGTAATAAAATTAATGGAACCATTTGTATTTAGCTATTTCTAATTTAGCAGTTAGCTGGCTGCTTCTACTCAGCTATTCCAAAATAAATGAGGTCTGAAAGATGTTCCTGTGGTGTGCTATTAGGTGAAGGGGTTTTTATGCTAGAAGAATATTGGGGTCTTTTTAATTTTCCTCTTGTATCAGGACATGTTGGCTCCTTCCTATGCCTACTGTATTGTAGAACTTCTCTTAACCCTCTGCGGTAAAGAACACTGTGTTTAAGGAGAGGGAGTCAGAAGCTCTGAGTCCTGGTTTTGCTATTTTCTAACTTCTTAGTGATTGGCAAGCATATAATGGCTCCATCATCTGGAACTTAGAGAAAATTACAGTATCTACATCACATAGTAATTAGAAGGACTTGCTGGGCTAAAGCACAGAAAATATGAAACAAAGACACATTTTTTTTTCTTTTTATTATTATTTTTTTTTTCGAGACAGGGTTTCTCTGTGTAGCCCTGGCTATCCTGGAACTCACTCTGTAGACCAGGCTGGCCTCGAACTCAGAAATCCACCTGCCTCTGCCTCCCAAGTGCTGGGATTAAAGGCGTGAGCCACCACCGCCCGGCTCAAAGACACATTTCTTAACTTAGAATGGAATTATTTAACCTGAATTGTTCTCAATTTTTTTTAAAAAATCAAAACTTTTAAGGAATGCTATCTGTCACTCCAACTCTTATTGCAGGCATCTGTGTATAGCTGATAATACTAAGACTGGTTCCTGCATTTGCAGCCAACAAAGGCAATCAGTGCTTTGAGTAGCCCGAACACTCTAACATGGCTACCAAGGTGTCTTCTTGAGTGGCCCCTGCCCAATCTACAGAGATTCTAGATTCTCAGCGAACATCTTTGCACTCCTCCTGAGAGCCAAGCATATGCAGGTCCCTCTGTCTGACACTTCATCTTCCCTGCTGCTTCTTGTAATGTTTCTTAAACTTGTTAACGCACTCCTGAAGGTCACTGCAAATATCTTTGGAATCTAAAAAGCCTTCTGGAAGAATTTTCTCTTTTTAAAAATAATCTAAAAACTAGAATTAAAGCATACTTGGGTTCATCTGAATGATATCCTGTTTATGCCAAACCTCTGTGTTGGCATTGGAACTTCAGATTACCTTTATTTATATAGCATAGTTTGATTATTGTTGTTATAGGCTAATGGGAAAGACATAAAGTTAGCTCTAATAGACATTAGCTGTATCTCAGCCTAGGGAGGGATGAGGACACTGATATCTTTGCATAAACAAAAGATGGCATAATGAGTTAGAATAAGGGGCACTGCACTGGGCGCTGAGCCCATTGCCCCATCACATTGCTTAGACCACTGCAAGGCCTTCCTTCTTGCAATACACAGTTAACCCTCAAGGGTCAGCAGCTCAGCCACCACGATTCCACAGAGATGGTGGTTTGGCATTGCACAGCCTGAGTCACTACAACACAAGTTATCAGGCTGGCAATGGACCGCATGTTGGTATACTGGATCTCCAGACCCAAATGGCCAAGGACAGGGTCTCAGTTTCTACTCGCCATTGACTCTGCGAGTTTGAATGATGGGACTAACCACAGAGCACTTACCCTATGGAAATTCTGTGGTACTTACTTGTAACCTTTAGAGTGGTGCCTAGCCTAGGTAAGCACTTATAGGTGTTTGCTACTATACTGCTGCTAAATTGAGCACTTTACATGAATATTATTGTCTATGTGCGTAAGTTTTACAGTTTTTAAAACATTCACTGATATAGTAACGTCAAAAATCCAAGAAGTTGCAGCTGGGCTAATTATTCAACTAATAATAATGAAAATAAGTTTACACTGAGGATCTGAAATTCTCTCACCACCATGACCTAATTAATGGATGCTCATCTCAGTCTTCGTTGACCCCAGCTTCTTTCCAGAAGCCAGTTCTGTTTTTATAAGACAGGATTCTATGTCCAATGTGTGTTCTTATATCCCAGTGGCAGTGTTAATTGCTCTAGTCACATACTTAGCATGTAGGATAGTCAATGTTTATGTAATCTGTCCCCAAATAGATTATATATTTCTTGAGAGCAGGAGTCTATATAACCCCAGAGCTGGCAGAGTGGGTGACAAGAGACACGCAACAATGGAGTGTCACAGCCGGTTATTTGAGTAACGAAGGGAACTATAACTCTGCTGTGGTAGCTGCAGAAAGAACTCAGGGCATAAAGCGAGACAGAGGGCTTGGCTGAAAGTAGACCCTTTTATCTTGCGAGACACACACAGTCAGCACTGTTAGCCAGCGCTCCCCTCTGCAGGTCCTCTGCCTCATCCTTAGCCTACATCTTCTCTACCCAGGACACTTGGAAGAGGCTGCCAAGTGTTTGCAGTCTGGATGGCCTCCAGTCTGTCTGGATGGCTATCAGAGAATCTTTCATATTCACAAATGGGACTGTTAGACACAACCCATCCTACACCCATTTATAATTCCTTAACAGCTTCCGGATGCCTCCAGATAGAATCCAATTCCTTGGCAGGACATATGAGATCCTTCTAGATTTCTCTTCCTCCATTCCTCCCTCATTTCTCCCAACCCATGCCAGGCCACCCAGCCCTAGGGCTTTCTTCACCAGGGTCATATGCTTGTGTCCTCACAGAGGGGAGCTACTCTTCATGAAAGGTCTTTGCTTATGCCTCTCTTTCAGCCCCCAACCCCGTTGAACCGTCTATCCAATTTTTCTTCTGCTGTAATGTCAGGTCTTCTGGGAGAGCCAAAGAGTAAGTTTCCCTAACTCTTTTAAAAGCCAGCTGCCAAGCTCTACAGTAACAAGCATAAAACTACAACTATTTGCTCCTATGTGACCTCCACCATCATCAGGCCAGCACCCCAGGAGGTCAGTGGAATCTAGTTCAACACAACAGTTAATGAAGGTGAACCACTGTAACTACAAAGCTATATGTTCCTTAAAATTCACTTAAAAACATCTGATCCTTGGTGAATTTGATAAAGAACGCACCAGGGCTGCCATGAACCATCTTAATTTTGATTTATTCTTTGGCAAGGCTTTTCAATTATATTACACACATTTGACAAATACAGAATTCCTAATATATTTTCCCTCCTAAAAATTCAGTTATGGCTACCCTCTGTGTTCAAGCCTAACCTCTGCATTTAAGGTATTCTAGAATTTGTCTTTATTACATATTATTAGGCAATAAAATAATAGTTAACATTTATTGATAGTTTACTGTGCATTGGGTACTGTTCAGAGAGCTTTTCAAAAAGATGATCATTTTAATAAACTTTCCGAGTATATTTAAATAGCTTGTACTCATTCAGATCTTACCAGAGAGCTTTCCTGGTAATTAAGTCATTTAATCTTCTTAACAAACTCAAAGATAGGTACCATTATTACTTCTATTTTTCAAAGCACAGAGAGATTGAGCAACAGGCTCAGAATCATACAGTTCCAAAGTGAAGCCCAGACTAGCCCAGCAAGCGTGGGTTTCCAAGCTACATACGGTGCCACTGGGGTGGACCGTGGCTCCTGGAGTCTGTTTGGTCAATGGAGGAGTCACAGCCCCCACAGGGGTATGCCTGTGCACCTTTGCTGCTATCTTCCTCTTGTAGGGTACCGCCATCCTCTGCTCTGCCAGACCCTCCTCCAGCCCCTTCGCACACTCCTCACACACAGCCACATCCCCACTCAGCCTAACTCCAGATCTGCCCAAGCCTCATTTCTTTGAAGCCTTTTCAAAAACCTCTACCACCACCTTTGAGTTTTCTTTTTCCAGTCAACTTTGACAACACAGACACCAAGCAGTTTGCCATAGAAAGCCTGTTTTCCTTTAGAATTCTGATTTACTGTCTTTGATGGGTCTTCATCATAAGACTTAAGACCAACAAAATTATGAGCTCTTTGAGGATGCAGGCAGGTAACTGCTCATGAATCCCCCCTAAGAACTCAGCCCCATACCCAGAGAGATGCTTTCAACATTTGTGTGGAATTAAGCGCAAAACAAAGTCACACCCTCACATTTCCCTATGTGGCATATGGACTCAATTGTACGCTATAACTCTGTTTTTAAAACTGAGCAAAAACTCTGAATAAATTTGAATTTGCCTAGTTATCTTTCCTCTTTGACAGTGAATGCTGAAACAAAAAAAGAGACACTAGAAAGTAAAGCTAATAAAAGAAATCCAATGTTTCCTCAGAGAAATTCAGCAGAATAGACCTTCATCTGATGCAGCTGAAACCAACTGGGCCTCTTGGGCTATGTCATTAAGGTTCCTTCCTTGATTTCAGATGTAATCTGTGCTTAGCATAATGACACAGCTCCACCTTACCCTGGATAAATGGACGCCCTGCACTGTGCGACAGCCAGCCTCCCTTGCCAGCACTCCCACACGTGGCGGCTAGGCCACTGCCTTTTCCCAGTGACCTACTTGGCTGTGTCAGCTCCACTCGTTATTAAGGTGTTAATCAGAAGCTCATGACCATATCTTGCAGCCACATGGAGAGGTGTGTTGCCATCCTTATCTACACAGTCGATCTCACCTCCTGAAAGAGATTTGAATACAGCATCAAGCAAGGCTTCAGGTTGATTTGGGTACCCTATCCTGCCAGCCAATAGTTGGGAACACCAACTATTGATTTCCTTTCTACCCCACTGTGTATCTCTGCCCTACAGTATAAAAATGACTCACTATCCAAAACTGTAGCAGTACATGTCTGCAGAAAGAGAAGACTATTAGAAATGCTTCTGAAAAAATCTATTTTGTCTCAAGAACCTAAAACCTCCTGGCTCTAACTGAACAATACAATCAAATTCCATAAAATACAACTTGGGAGACTTATGGAAATTATCTCACACAAGCCAAATGAGATACAACAGCAGCCAGGGAAAGACTTGTGTAGTGTGGTAACCTAACTTAAAATGTGGATGAGTAAAATGAGGAAAAGCATGAATTAAAAGCCAAAGATGCCAGTATTTATTAAAAATGTTACCATAGTGACCTACAATCCTTTCTTTCATATAACATTTTCATTTTCTCATTTTATTTTGTATTGTTTTCTCCAACTTTTTATTTCATGCTTCCCTTTCTGTGTTTGTACAGACACAACAGGTTGTTAGTTATTGGAGGAATTGTTTAAACTAGATTAGATATCATGTCATTTCACCTGTATATATGTTTAAGAGCAAAAAATTCTCAAACACAAATGCATCTCTTTCTCTTACCAAAGAAAATGAACTTTGTTATAATTTTGTGTAATATACGGTGCAGATGGCACTTTAACTTCCTTCCAAATGGGTTTTGTACATACTTTCCTTTTTAAGTCTGGACTCTGAGGACTCTGACAGCATCTCTTTCATATCTTACTCTGCATTTTCTTTATTTAAAACCCCTCATTCCATTAATATCTTTGGAAACTAAGCCAAGCTTTGTAGGATACCCTAAATCTACGCCTTCTCTATGGTATCCTCATTAGACTCCCACTAAACACATGGCAAGGATACTCCAGGGCAGATGGGGACTTTCCATGGCACTTCCCATTACACGTGCTGGCTGCGTTGTTCTGATGCTGGGGGTGTGATTCAGAATTATATGCAACAGGCACAGGGCTTCAGGGTGGAAAGATGATGCTACTGACAGTGGTTGTGTAACACTTGTGTACACTTGTGTAACACTTGTAATCCCAGCACCAGTCAGTGCACTTAATGGTACTGAACTATTAATTCATTTTAAATTCATTTATGTTTAATTTTACATGCATTAGTATTTTGCCTGCATGTGTGTAAATGAGGGTATTGGATCACCTAGAACCGGAGTTACAGATAGTGGTGAGATGCCATGTGGGTGCTGGGAATTGAACCTGGGTCCTCTGGAAGAGCAGCCTGTTTTGAACCACTGAGTCATCTCTCCTGTCCCAAACTACTAATTCTTTAGAAATAGCTACAATGGGGATGTTTCTGTTTTATGTATTTTACTTCAATAAAAAGAGAAAACCATTTGAGTACTTGAGATGGCACCTGCCAACACATCCATAGGCTATGTGACTATGTAATTTAATATGCCATTTTTAAACAAAACTTTTCCACAATGATTTCCCTCATACAGGGAGTACTTTATGCAAAAGTACTAATGTGTACTTGCACTAGTGCCTTGATATAGAGTTGGTACATTTGATTCTGTTTAAATTTTTAACTAGATTCAATTTAATGTGTTTTATTCATATTAAAATATTTATACTTCGCAAATCAAAATTATGTATTTTTAAAAGCCTCACGCTTAGAAGATATCTCAGTTGGCATAGTGGTTGCCATGCAAGTATGAGGACCTAAACTTGTTCCCAGAACCTATGTAAAAAGCAGGCACTGTGGCATACACTTGTAATCCCAGCACTTGTGAGGCAGAGACAGGGCTCACTGGCCAGCAACAGCCTGATTAGCAAGCTCCAACTCCCAGTGAGAGACCCTGCCTCAAAAACTCAAGATAGATGGCTTCTGAGGACTGACACCCATGGGTGACCTGTGTTAGTGTTTATACATGTGGTTGTGCTTTCGCTGTGTGCATGCCTGTGTCTGTGGTTGTGTACACACCACACACACACACACACACACACACACACACACACGGATTCCCCTTCCCATTTCCTCATTTCATCCTTATAGACTTCCTGTAGTAACCATTTTCATTAGTTTTAGCATAAGCTTCTTTTGTTTCTCTGACAGTGTCTTCACTGACTATACCTTGGAACGCTAGTTGAGTGGTCACTTCTTGAGGACAGCCTTAATATTATGCAACTGTGTTGTTCCTCCTGCCTGGATGAACTAGCTTAGCAGACTCATATCCTATGGATCGGGTTGTAAGCAACATTTTGCTATTACCAGACACACTAAAGTGAAGGCTCTCATCTGTATGTATACTATTTGTATTTTTTAAGAAAATGGACGTGTGTTTTTGTTGGGTTCTGCCAACTCTCCCTCTGTAGGCGCTGTGTAACTTACATGCTAGCCAGCACTACAGGAGTGTGCCTCTTCTCCAGTCTCAAGCTTTTGAATATCTGCCATCTGATGACTGAGAACCAGCATCCCAGTGGGATTTTCATTTGCATTTATCTTATTATGAAGGAAGTGGAGCATCATCTATATCAAGGGACATTTGTTTATCCTATCTGAAAGCATTTTTTTATGACTTTTGCCCATTGCTCTGGATTTGTGTGTCAGTGGGGGGGGGGCTTTTATTGATTTTCAAAGGTTCTAAAGACTTTGTGGGGGGGGAGGACTGTATATTTATCAGTAATACATGCTACAAATATTCTTTGTCTAGTTCTCCCTTGTCTTCATCTTGTTTGTGGTATTTCATTCAGTTAAAAGATAATAAACCTTTTCCTTTATTGCATTTGTGTTGCAAGTTGACAGGCTTTCTGCATAGTCTGGTAGCAAAGAAATTAACCCATTGTTTCCTGTACTGGAAGCATCTGTTAGGTTGACATAGCTAACCCATTTGAAGTTTATTTTAGTGTCTGTGATGCAAGTTGTCTAACTAAATAAATGTTCCCCAAAGGCTTGAAAGAATGTGTCTGAGGAAAAGGCTTGAACACTTTATAAGGACACAAAGTAGACTAGTGGTTGCCAGGGTCTGGGGAGGGAGACTGGAGAAAGAATGCTAATGAGAATGAGGTTCATCCCAGGAATGATCAGAATGTCCTAGAGTTACATGTGGTGACAGTGTGTAACCTTGAGAAAACACTCACATCCACTGAATTGGATATGACTTAGATCTCAACTTAAAAAGTAAAGCCTAATGGGCTTGGCTGCTCAGGCCTGGAATCTCAGGACTCAGGAAGACAAATGGTGAGTTCAAGGCTATCCTGGGCTACACAGTGAGTTTTAGCCTGGCCTCAGCTACATAGAAAGACCTCATTTCACAAAATAAAAAAAAAGAAAGAAAGAAAGGAGTAAAATGAAAGCTTAGAGACCAGAAGAGAGATGAGAGATACAGGAGATGAAAGGGTGAAGCCAAGCGTGAGGACTGCAGGGAGAGCTGCAGGGAGGATGGATCACGATGAGTGCTCATGTTCACACAGACAAATATACTCATTAACCACACTTAAAAATATAAATATCCAGGATTAAAGCAGCAATGAGTCATTCTGAGGTTAGCTATTGGTTATCCTGTTCAGAAATAAATCTCTGTATCTTTATGGAAATCTGTATATTACTGAGTTATCAGACCATGTTCATAGATAGCAGGTATAGAGTATCTCTCAGTGAAGGACTATGCTTGACCAAATAGTTACCTCACTTACCAGTACTGCAAAAATGAAAGCCAAAGGTCATCAGTCAACAAAGTCCCATCACCTTTGACCTTATTTTCATTACTAATTATATCAACATATTAATATATTCATTAATCACAAGATATACTAATATTAGTATATCTAGTACACACAACTAGGTACATGCACACTGCATTTGGCAAAATAGGAACTGAAAATATATGAATGAATGACTTTGATCAAGTTATAAAGATATATTTTGTTCTAAACAATGGATTATTGATAAAGACAACCAAAGAAAATACAAAAAAGAGAAAATAAATTATTCATAAATATACTGATTATAAGATAGTATTAGTGTTCTGAAATATTTTCTTCCATTTTTGTGAGTATGTGTGTATATATATACATATATATGTAAAATTTATATATACATACGTGTGCATGTTCATGCCTATGCATCTGAACATAACTGTGTGCATGTATGTGTGCATGTGTGTATATCTATACATGTGTATATGCATGTGGGTGCATGTGTGGATTATATGTAGAATTTTCCATGGTTGAACTCATATAGTGTAGAAATATTTGTATCTTGCATTCTCCCTTAATGCTGCATTACAAATACTTCCATGTGTTAATATTTCACTAATGTAACTATAAATGGCTATATAATATCTGTAATTTAGAGCATTTACTTAACAAGTCCCCAGTCACTAGACATTAGAGGCTCTTTCCATATTTTTGCTATTGAGAAAAACAGAAGAATAAGCATTTTTCTGGAGACCCTTCACCCTGCAGCTCACTGTTAGACACAGAACTGCTGGGTCAGAAGTCTGCACCTTTTCAAGCCTCTGGATAAGTAGTAGAAAACAGCTTCTAAGAAAGGCTGTGCTGGTCTACCTCCCTGTGAAGTGTTCTCAAGCATTACCTCAGACTCTTCCTGGTCAGGCTCCAATGTCTTGTGATAAAAATATTACCCCCACCCCATACATCTACACATGTCTTCATTCCAACAAGCCAATGAATCCTACTTTGGTTCATGCTAACCAAAATATTACCAAGGTTGTTTATTCAGGAAGTAATTTTTTTTAACTGGATAAGAATATTTTTAAAATATGGAAGTTGATAACAATCTTTACCATAAAATAAAATACTAAAAAATGTGTGGTCCTTTGTGAAGGAGGCAAAAGCACCAAAAAACTGTGCTTATCACAGAAAGATCTGAAGGACTTCCCTCTGTCTAAAAGACTTGTGTGTCTAAATCTTTACTTGAAGAATCAATTTGCTACTGACAGGTTTGTGCATATGCGGTTGACAACAATGTTTATGAAAGGTAACTCCTTTTGCCTTTCACTATGGCAGAGAACTGTCAGAGGCTGCCTGAATTCAGTGTTACTCTCTACTCAAATCTGTGTCTCTGTGCTGCAGTATTCATTTTTAGAATAAATTATTCAAACAAACACACTATGATCATTCCTGTAAACATAATTATATATCTCTCTATAGAATATATATGTATATAAATATCACATATATACATATATATTATACACACACACACACACATATATATATATATATATATATATATATATATATATATATAAAATTTGAAAACTTTTATCAAATCACCAATATAAATTCTGATTAGGGAGATCTTTCAATGATTTCATTTTGGTTTGCAGTAAATGTACAGTTATTTTGTAATAACAAAAAAATGATAAAGTTAATTTAATTATTGTAATCATCTAGGGACCAGAGAGAGATCTCACTGTGGCCTGGTTTTAGAGGCTTCTGTTTAAATCAATTTTATGACCTGATAGTATTTAGGGTAGCCATTCGGCCCCTATTGCTACCCAGCACAGTTCAGGGTGTACATATCTGTCTAAGGACCTAAGCTGTGATCAGCCATGGAATTGAGCTAGGGAATTGGGGAATGAGATGCACAGACTTTAGAGAAGCCTTTGTTCTGGACACCACTACACAACCACACAAGCTTCTGAGCTGAGAGTCAACAAAGGCTTCTGAAGACCAGCTCGCACCTAGGCTTACCATCCTCAAATATGCCAAAAACTGAGAACAGAAAGATGGTGCAAGTATCAACAAGGATAGGAAACCACTTTCATCTGAGTCTAAAAGGCTTCCCATTGATGCCGTCATTTCATAAATCAGTTTAAAGGCACATAAGGATAATTAGCATATGTATATGCTTTTGCTGTCATTTCCAATATATTTTAGGGGAGCATCATAACAATAGAAAAGAGAGATTTTGCATTTATATCTGAAAATACGTTTCTATTAAAATAAATCCTCTGGATGGGTGAGTTTTTAGTTTATCAGCACTCTACAGACATTTCCATTTCCACCTGATAATCTTTAAGCCTTTCTCGGAGTATACATTAAACATCTTTTTACCCTTCCTCTGAAGGTTACAAGTTAAATGTGGCAAACTGATCATTAACAATCAGTGAGTAAAATAAGCTTTCACCATATTAAAGGTGTGCACAGTGTGTTCAAAGGGACTATCGGCATTCATCTGAAATTAGCTTTTCATTGCACAAACGAGAATGGTCATCTTAAGTTGCTTCGGGAGGACTGTGAGCCAAAAGGTCAAAAATCTCATCTTGAGTCATCATAGGCTAGTACTTCCAGAAGCTTTAAAAATAAAGAGAGCCTGTGCCAGAAGAGTCTAAGGCAGCCTCATTTATGAACTGTAACTTGCTGGACAGCCTCTGAGGCAGCTGCCAATAGCTGGACCAAATGCCTCTTATTCCTCACAGTGTCCTCTTCAAGAGTTCTCATTCTCCTCTTGCTGCGACAGGGTGGCTTGTAACAAGAATCAATGTGATTTGAGCCCAAGTACACTTTGTTTTTTTAACTAGCAAAGGAAAAGTTGTGGCTTTTGTACTCATTTGTGTGAGTGATTGGCTCCCCAAAGCTGAATGATGCTGGGGGAACCAGGTTTTCATACAGACTTAATAACCCTGGCTGGAGAGCAGAAAGAGGGGCGTGTTCTACAGAGGTGGAACAGCTAAGCAATCTAACAATAAACAAAAATACAAAGGACACTCCCCAGCGTGCAGATAACGGTGTCCCCTCATGATACAGCCTTCCAGATCCGACACAGAGCAGTTGATGTGAGTGATGACGAGTTCTGGAGACTGACACCAGGCCTGGGTGTGAGCCTCCAGGAAGCAGGGTCTTAGCAAGAGCATGATTTTTTTTTCCAGAAGGAACAAAATAAACAGGAAGAAAGAAAAGAACTTCCTCTGCTCCCTAGGAACATTTTTCAAATGCCCAGAAAGGTCAAATGGAAGAACTGACAGTTCTCATCAATGTAATAAAAGAAGAAAGAAAAAAACCACACAAAGTTGTCCATCTACAGGGACAACTCTCTCTCTCTCTCTCTCTCTCTCTCTCTCTCTCTCTCAAACTGGATCAAACTCACGTTTAAGAGAAAATCTTCAACTATCATTGTTCTTCTGGGGAGATGTATATATGTACAGATGGTGGCTGAGGAGCTGCTCTCTAATATTAGACTGTGTTCCAACTCCTGACCCCACATGCTGCTCAGAAAACCCAGCACCACTGACTGCCTCACTGTGAAGTTGATGATAGCACCCTTCCTCCTGGGATTGTGAGAAGGAAACATATGGGATATATGGCAAAGAGCCTGGCACAGCATGAACATTTAGCCAATGTTAGCTTTATCGTTACATGTGCTAACCTCTGTATTACAGTCACCATACATCATCAGTTCAGGCCTGAGAATCCTAGCCCACCTATAAGCCAGATAGCAGCCAGTCAACAGTGGGATAAACTTTAAGACAAAGGGCCCATAAACATAGATGCTAAGACTCTCTGCTCTTGTTCTAACCTCAAAATGCAGCAAACTCCAAGTTTGATTGATGGAGAAGTCAAGGCGGCCCCCAGGAGTGATATCAGCACACTAGGATAGGAGAGGGAGGCTGGACCAAACTCTGAACTGGAGGAGATGCAGGTGTGGTCTAGCAGATAGATACACTAATTAAAATGCAGCTCATATATTTGTTTGTTTGTTTTTAAAGTATTCTCAGGGCTAAAGACCTGGCTCAGTATTTAAGAACACCACTGTTCTTGCAGAAGACAGAGCTTATTTCCTAGCATCTGTATGTCTGCACACAATAACCTGTCACTCCAATCCCAAGAAATCTGATACCCTCTTACGGTCTTTGCAAGTATTGGGAACATGCATAGTACACATACATACATACAGGTAAAACATTCATATACATATGTTTTAAAATTCTTTAAATACACTGTCTTCTCTCTACTTTGTCTCTGCCACTGGAGAGTGTCTATGGGGGCAACTCTAGCTGAGACTCCTAGCAGTAGGAGGTATGGATCCTGAAGTTGCCCTTTCCTATAGCTAGGCAGGACTCACAGGGGAGGGATGAGGACAGCAATCCATCCACAAAACCTTCCACTCAAAATGTGTCCAGCCTATAAAATGTGCAGAGACAAAGATAGACAGAGACAGAGGGAATGGCCAACCAATGACTGGCCCAAATTGAGAGCTATCCCATGAGCAAGAACCAGTCCCTGACACTATTAATGATACTCTGCTAAGCTTGCAGACAGGAACTGTCCTCTGAGAGGCTCCATCTAGCAGTCGATGGAAAGAGATGCAGAGACCCACAGCCAAACATTACATGGAGCTCAGAAAGTCATGTGGAAGAGTTGGGTAAGGACTGAGAGATCCAAAGAGGGCAGGGACTTCACAGGAAGAGCAACAGAGTTGATTAACCCGGATCTGTGGGAGCTCCCAAAGACTGAACCACCAACCAAAGAGTGGGCATGGGCTGGATCTAGCCCTCCACCAACATGGGTAGCAGATGTACAGCTTGGTCTTCATGGGGGTGCCCCAACAACTAGAGCAGGGGTTGTCCACGACTCTGCTGCCTGCCTGTGGATCCCGTTCTAACTGGGCCCCCTTGTCTGGCCTCAGTTAAGGAGAATGTGCCTAGTCCTGCAGTGACTTGATGTCCAGGGCTTGGAGGATTTGGAGGGGTAAAGGTGTAGGAGGTTTGGGAGATTGATACTCAGGGGCACCTCTCTCTTCTCAGAGGAGAAGGGGAGGAGGAATAAGGGGAGGATATGTGTGAGGGGGGTACTTGGAGGAAGGAGGGGACTGACATTGGGATATAAAGTGAATTTTAAAAAAGCGAAAAAAAATAAACCTTTTTATTTCATATAACTAAAGTCCACTGGTTAAACTCACATCAAAAAAAAAAAAAAGAAAGAAAGAAAAGAAAAGAAAAATTCAAGGGGGTGGGGGGTGGGGTGGGGAGATGGCTCCGTGAGTAAGAGCCACTACTCTGCAAGTGCAAGGACGTAAGTTCAAATCCCCATCACCCACATAAAGAACTGGATTTGCACTGAACCCCAGCACTGGAAGAGAGGGAAATTCCCATACTTTAAGCCTCATTTGCTTTGAGGGGGATAGAAACTTTCTGAAAAGCTGGTGAGAAATATAATAGAAAAGAACTCACAGGGGAGAGACATTTGTTTCATGTCTGTGGCTCCTACTGAAGATTAGGAGTAAGGGGTTTTGTCAGTGACTTTTCCCTCACCCTTCCTCGACTCGCTGGAGGCTTGCTGGGGGCTGCTCCTGCATAGCCTTGCTGACATGGTTGGGATGTCCTCTGCACCACTGTGGATACCCTGCTTCCTGAGGAGCGTTGGCAGAGCCTGCTTCTCTATATAGATGTCACATGTTGTTTGTTTGTTTGGTTGGTTGGTTTTGGTGCTTAAGTTATATAACTCAGTGCCACTAACTTTCCATGTTGCCCAACATTCTTACAGTTACAAAATAGAGAAATCCAAGAAGAGTCACTCACATTAGAATTTAAAGTTTGAGTCTGCTAAACATAGTTTAGGCATTACCAAACTGGCCAGGAATGTCATCTTCAATGCATGATGCAAACCTGTGTTTTGCTGCTTTTGTTTTCAAATTGTTTCTATGGCTTGCTCAGATCATATAAGCTGTGTTCAGAGTTAACCCACTCACAGATGTCAACCATGGTCCTGGGGGTAACATAAGCTGTGACATGGAATGGGACCACAGGGACTTTGGTCTCCGAGACAGTCTGGTGATGTTCAAGTACACTTGGGTTGAGAGCCTGGAAAATCACTGTTTCATGGCGCCCAGCTCTCTCCATCACAGACTTACCTGCTTAAATGCTCAGTCACCCGCCTCACTTTTTTTTACCTTTGTCTGAGTAGTTTAATGAGCTTAAACCTGGGGAACTTTACTGGGTCAACAATCTAAAATGACCCAGATCAGCTGATTGAAAATGCAAGCAATGAATGCTTAGCATCACTAAAAGTGAAACACCTCAGTATCTAAAACATGTCCATCTCTCCCAGCAGCCAAGCACACACGTTTTCACCTGTCTTGGGATTGACTACATCATTTTATGTTCTCCCCACTAGTGGGGGACACTGAGAATACGGGTACAGTGAGTATCCGGCAAGCCTGCGAAGCCTCGTGGAAACCCATGCTTACTAAAGTCCAAGCACAGCATCAATTTTCATGCAGCTGTCTAAAACCAATTCAATCCATTTGAAAAACTGTTCAAAACTTTAAGTACCACCAAAGCATGCCTCTTACCATTCTGGATGAGGGTTTGTGACCGTGTGAACCGTCCGTGGACAGCAGTCATGTGCAGAGGACTTTTGCCATCCTTACTCTACAAAATGAGAAAGGAGAGACAAAGTCGTGAGCCATATCATAGATCTGAATCATCACTGTGAAAGCCACTCTCCACGCCCGGGGAACATCGATTTCAATGTTTGTTTGAGGATGGTCAACAATTACAAAGAAGAGATACATTTGAAATAAAAAGATAAGAGTCAAGAGGCAGATGATGGGGAGGAATGGGACAACTGTTTCCCAGACCAGGGCTGATATGCTCAGGACTCACAGCACAGACTCGGGGCTGATACACTCAGGACTCACAACAGCCCCTTTTGCGTCCACAGGATCAACCCAGTATGCATTCAACATGGATGGGGCAGGGCTGTGGGGTTACTGATCACCGACGGCTGCTAATGGAAGGGCAGTCTGTTTAATTTAGAGGTGTAGTCCCTGGTAGGCAGAGGTGTAGTCCCTAGTAGGCAGAATCTGCTCCAGTGGATGACCCCACACCCATGCATATATGGTGGGAATATTTGGTCTAGGGAGGGAGCAGTTAAATTTGATCAGAATACATTGTATATATGTATGAAATTATCAAAAAATAAAAATATTATATAAGAATTCATATGAGACTTCTCCAGTTATTGTATAAAATCATAACATTAAAATTTTGTTTACTATTACTATTATTACCTCTGTGTGTGTGTGTGTGTGTGTGTGTGTGCGCGCGTGTACACGCAATGGTGCGAAGGAGGGGGACAGGGATAGTGTACGTATAGAAGAAGCCAGAAGATGGCTTTGTAGAGCCCATTCGCCCTTTCCAGCTCCCTGTGGGTTCCAGGGATCAAACTCAGGTCACAGGTTCACTCCTTTACCTATTAAACTATCTCACCAGCCACCTTTTCTTTTTGAAAAAAAATTAACATCACATCTTTAAAAAGGACATTTCCTGAGGTGTTTGTCTCAGAATCTAGAAAGGTAAGCAATCGTGAACTTGCATGGGCCTGTCTAGCCCACAGCTGGCTAAAGTGATGCAACTCTCAAAACTAAAGGGAAACCCTAAGCATCCCCTGCATTTTATTGGTAGATAGTAAATGTGGGCTGAATTTACATGTGTCTGACTCATAACAAAAAAAATAGGAAATTTCTTAAAACAGACTAAGACAAAACATGGAAAATGTACAGAACTTACCTACTGACTGTTATACCAAAGACCAAACTCCCACAGTTAATTAAGGAATGAAAATGCATCTGAAAGAAACTGTCTGATTCTGGAACAAAAGAATGTCCAGAGGAGCATGTGTACAGACATTCCCTCAACCACAACAGCTCCTCCATACGGCATTCCTGTCCTGAGCTTGGGATCATGTGGAGCTGTTCATATTCAGTAGAAACTGCGTCTCAGAGCTTCAATATAGCTCTTGTTATTGGCTACAATGTGTAGTATGAAACCCTGGAGGTATGGTGGGAGGGCATGCAGGTAAGCAGCATGCAGGTAAGCAGCATGCAGGTAAGCAGCATGCAGGCAAGCAGCATGCAGGTAAGCAGCATGCAGGCAAGCAGCATGCAGGTAAGCAGCATGCAGGCAAGCAGCATGCAGGTAAGCAGCATGCAGATAAGCAGCATGCAGGCAAGCAGCATGCAGGCAAGCAGCATGCAGGCAAGCAGCATGCAGGCAAGCAGCATGCAGGCAAGCAGCATGCAGGCAAGCAGCATGCAGGTAAGCAGCATGCAGGTAAGCAGCAGACACGCTGCAGTGGACTGCTGCCTAGTGCTGCTCTGTGTGGGGAGGGAACTTGTTAAAGGCATTTTAAACTTATGATATAGGTTTGAACTTATGATGAAAAGTCCCATATCTTCATTCGGTGTTGCTTTTTAATTTTGTTACATTTTACTTAATGTATTTAATGTATATGTGTGTGGATGCATATGCCACCGTGCACATATGGAAGTCAGAGGGTAACTTGAAAGAGCCAGTTCTCATCGTCTATTGTGTGGTATCCAAAGCTCTAACTCAGGTCGACAGGCTTGATGGCAGGAGCCTTTACTTGTTGAGCCAGTTTACTGGCCCTCAGGATTTTTTTTTAAATGGTTGTCACTATTATTTCCTAAATATCTGTAGAAAACATTTTTTCAAGTCCATGTTAAAATAATGAAGTGACACACATGAATACCCAATCTTGTGATAAAATCTAAACATCTATGCTTTTAAGTGGTTTTTAAGAGCCCCAATTGAAAGCAAATAATCATTAAATAAGTATCTCTTAGAGGAGCTCCACCCCTACCCAGGGTGCTAATTTGCAACACGAATTCTGAGCACTGGCTCATACCTGCTGAATCTCCGCATCGCCATGGCTACCATCACCTCAAGCTTGCACAGCACAACTGTGCTTTGGACTATGGGTGCTGTTCTTCTTGCTGTTTTGTTTTTTCCATTTGTTTGTTTACCTTTTAACTTTATTATATCCTGTAAGTATTCCTTTGAAAAAAGGAATGTAGTTACACAAAGTCTAGGCCAACAAAAGGGTTAATCACAGTGGTAACTACATCCTAACTAAAGAAACCAACAATAAAGTTAAATTTTTTCTCCGGTATATGGGAGGGAAAATAATAGAACCCATGTAGTATTAATATGGCCTGAATCAGCAAATACTGAGAAAGGACAGACATAAGACTGACACCTTTTAAAAGAAAAGCCAGTGGGAGAACAAAGTTTGCCTACAGCACTGACCTTGACACACTCATAGACATTTCAAAAGCCACATAACTCCAGAGTCTGGTCTGGAGTGGAGACAGTCCCAATAACTCTAATACCTGGGAACCACTCTGGGAAAATGAATACACACACACACTCACACACACACACACACACACACACACACACTCACACACTCACACACTCACACTTCAAGTAAGAGGGACAGGGACTATAGTCCAAGACTCATGGAGAGAGAAGGTGGGAACTTGATAGTTGACACTGACTTGTCCGTAGGTGGTGCTGTTTCTTTAAATTTTGCTTCAGTATTAGCTCTTAGATTTAATATAAAACTGTAAGTAATTATGATTTAATTAAACGTATATAAAGCTATAAATAGTTCATGTTTAGGAAATATCTTGATAAATATTGAAGCAGGCACTTTGCCATGACTGGAAAAGAACTTGAAGGCTTTACTAAGGACCACTCGGTTGTTAGCTGCATATAGAGCAGCTGAGAGTCAGAGCAGGCACAAGCAATTACTAGCATGTAGATTGCAAAGTCAGTCCTGAGTGGAAGACAGCAACCTCCATGCTCTGCCCTGTGGGAGTATCTGGGTCTTGGTAAAGGGACAGAGAAGCAGGGATGACCACAGCTGTCAAAGTGCAAAGACGGGCTGTTTGGTGCAATGGTACCCATTTCAGAGCTATCTGTGCAGACTTGCCTTTGCTCACCGACTAATGAGACTGGGCAATAGCCAATTGTCCTAGGTTTCATTTGGAGGCCGCTTTGCTTACATGGTATGGATGTAGTGAGTAGTTACTCTTTCAAAAAATAAAAAATAAAACCTGACAACCAAGGACATTCAAAAAAAAAAAGGCAATCAATGTTCCTTCTTAAGTCTTTAACATTTAGAACTCAATATTCAAGCTGAAAGTAGAAACTCGGCTACACTTCATTTTCTGCCTGAAAAACTCTTCACACTGGGACCTGTTGTTGCTACTGTCCCTAGTACTTTGGACAGGGGTAAGACTGCCTGTGTAGCCAGGACGATTGCGCTCAATCCTTCTATTTGTTCAAGGCTTTGCTTTTATGGGAAAAAAATACTTTTCTTAATTCTTAGTATCCCTCCAATTTCCTGGGTATATTGTCCCCATCAGATTTAAGATTTTGAAATTTTTATTTTGAGAATTCACTTAATTAAACGAGAATCTCTTTTGATAAGTCTGGTCAAGCCCCGAGTCCTAAGAGGAAACTAGCAAGAATTACAATTACTTTGTGACAAATACTAGTACTTTTTGCAGAGTAGAATCCAACATGTCCGTGAACTAAATAGAATATATAAGTCGTCTTGCCCATCATGTTCCTCAGGAGTCCATTCATCCTTTCTTCTATCCATAATGCTTTCTGTGTTCATTCTCAACACATCCCAAAGCTTCCTCCCTAAATGGCACTGCTACTCCCTGGAGACAGAACATGCTCTGTGGCATGTGGCATTCTAGAGTCACAGGAGTCAGTGCCCCATCTCAAGACAATAAGATTGCTATGAGATCACACTAAGTCAGGACAGGGGTGTCATTATGTGAACTCAGGTACCCAAGAAGGAATCCTAAGTCCGTAGGAGAATATCTAAAAGCTGATTGGGAAAAGCCATGTGTAGTTCAACTTGTCTTGTTTTTAATGATTCAAATACCAAAGATGACATATGTGGACTCAAATGTTCACTTTTTCTTTACTTCCTTCCTTTCTCTACTTCCTCTCCCAAACTCCAAGGCCATGTTTCTTCTGCTGCTTCCTCCTGCCTATTCCAGTTTGTGATAAACTCCATTTTACAAATGAGCCCTGGAACATACAGACAAGCGAACTGGCCCACTTAGCAGATATATGACAGGATCCAGACTCCTAGCTATAAATGTTCCAAGGTCCATGGGCAGCAAGTGAACCAAACTAACTGTTAGTGACCAGGAATTGGGCAATGTGGCTGCAGCTATCTGAGACGTTTTCTATCTTTTCCACTGTGGCTTTGTATATAGTTCCTTCTTGAAGTCTTTCTTTGTTTGTTTAAAAAAAAGCATTGAGATGCTACAGAACTTATAATTTGTAATAGAGAAGAAAAATTACATATTTTTCTTAATTGCAAATTACAAGTGAATCTTCAATAGATTTTATATAAAAAAAAACATGCCTTTATTATTTTACCCAAGTTCACTAGTGAAAGGTCAAAGCTAAGGGAAAAGAGATAAACCTAGTGGCACAGGGACTGGGCCGTGCATGTGGAGTCACCACTCTACCACTCACGAAGACGTCACTCAGGCTTTCATAAGTGTGGCAGAAACCCAAGTGAACACTGATGGGTGCTGGCTGCATTTCAATACACTGTTTCTCCCAAACTTGGAAAAAAATCTAATCAAACAAACAAACAAACAAACCCAAACTATCTAATATCCACAAATATTTTCAAAATCTAAAAGCAACATAGTACAACTTTAACTAGAAATCTACCTAGTGAGTCAGACAGGAAGGATGTGTTTAAAGGAAGGTGGTGGGTTCATTTAGAATGTACGTTGAACCTTGAAGGAGAATCTGGAGGTAATCACACACTCAGATCAGATAGATACAGGAGATAAAGGAAGGCCGAGAAAGGTTAAATATGCATTCAACCCTCCCCCCTCACAAAATGTAGATACAGATAACCCCATCTATGGCTTTTAAGATGCCATTTCTTGCACCCTATTTATGATTAATGATCTGTAAGAAAAATTAAGCATCAATGCTAAGTATATATGTATTTATTCTGGTCTATTTTCAAAAAATTACTTATTTTATGTATATGTACATGTGTGCCTAAGTGTATATCTGTGCACTATATGTGTGTGTGCAGGTACCTACAGATACTAGGAGATGGCAATGGGTACTCTGAAACTGGAGTCATAGGTGATCTTAAACCCCCTAGATTTAGTTACTAGAATCAGAACCAGTCCTTTGTAAGAGTGTCAAGAGCTATTAATAACTGCTGAGCCAATTCTCCAGCCCCTCTGGTCCATGGTAAAGGAGAGAAGCTGACTGCAACCTCTACAGGGCAAGTCCATTATCTGATTTGAACTGAGCACTAGACAGCTAATTTGAAGAAGCAGGCAGGCATGGCAGAAGGAGGTGTATCTGGGCATCAGCATACCAAGAGCACTAAGAAGCATTTTGCAGGGTATGGGGAGTATCAGACAACCTGTGAGTTATCTAAACAGAGGGTCACAAAGATGGTGCCTTTATCTAATGCCCATTCTCCTCTTTAGTTTGAGTGACCCACAGACACCCACAGGCCTGTTGTGAGCTTTCTCCCCATGACTGCCAAGCTCTGTAAATTCTACCCCACACAAAAACTCTTTGTCACCTTGGTTTGTGTCTCCTTGGTCTCCCCCTTACGGTAAGGCCTTCTCACCTCTTCCTGAGAACCGGCATGGGCTCCATATATAGAACGTGGGGCTCTAAAACACTCTTCACTGGTTCTAGTTTTCCCTTTCCGTAAGCCTTGGACCTTCATGAAGATAGCACTCACCCTTCAGTTCCTTCTTCCCTTTCCTACCTTTCTCATCCTTGCTCTGTGTCTTCCTCCTCCCAACCCTAAGGGTCAAGAGCTCCTTCAGTCTTCCCTCAGCTTCTCCTGTCATGCCGTCATATACTCTCTCCTCAGATGAGAACCCCCACACAAAATAAAACAGAATCAGCTTGCCTTCTGTGCCTACTCTTGCTGCTGGCATCCTCTCGGTGAATGTGAACAATAGCAAGTGCTTACTGTATGATGGCTCTGAGCTGTGCAATTAGGTACGGCGACTATGCTTACTCTTCACAACACGCCCATGAAGAAGATGCTATTACTTCCCTTATTTTACAAAGCCCCAGAACAAAACACGTGTCCATTCTATAGTGTCACACCTCTTCCAAGAGTCCATTCCTCATCCTCAGGTCCTACCCCTGGTCTTGCCAACCTTTGATGATTCTCCCTCTGCAAGGCATCTTCCCTTGAGTGGCCCCTCCCATTCCTCAGTGGCCCCTTCCATTCCTCAGTGGCCCCTTCCATTTCTTATTGGCTCCTCCCATTCCTCATTGGCTCCTTCTATCCCTCTTCCTCATGACTCGTTACTCCAATTTCACTAACTTTCAGTTATTTTGAAGCCATCCCATTTATAGGTCAGCTGCAGCTATGCTCTTTTCCCCTGAGAATAAAAAAAAAATGCTTTCATTTGAATTTAAGAACAACATGGCCACTGATCAAAATCAGAGGGTTTTCCAAAATACAAAAACAAAACTAAAATCCCAAATCAGAATTTTGTCTCTGCAGGTGATAATTGATATTATTGTATTGATACTACTCTAGCTAGTTTACGGCCTTTCTGTACACACACACACACACACACATAGTGAGGCTGGAGATGGTGTCTCCACCTAGAATCCAGATTCAGACCAGCAGGAAGAAAGGCATGTCCATGCCAGTCTAGGCTATAAAGTGAATCTTGTCTCAAAAATGAGATTTTATATATATATATATATATATATATATATATATTTACTGTACTCTAGTAACACAAGGCCTAGGCATTAATATTCTTTATATTTGTCAACCTTAAAGTATTAGCCTGCATTTCCTGCATTTTTTTAATCACTAATGATACAGAATATTTTTTCATGGCTTCAAAGGTATTACAATTTTTCTCCTGTGCTCCATATCTGCTTAAGTTTTCCAGTAGCCTACCGTATTTCTTCCTGTCATGAACTCTTTATATATTAAGCATATTAAACATATTGTCATGTATACTGCATGGAAATTTCCATGAGCCATTTCGCTCTATTTTGTTTGTTAAGAGCTTGTATTTTTTTCCATTTTTGGTTTTATTTTATTTTACCATTTAAGAGTTTGAAATATTCATACACTTGCATATTTTCTGGGCCTCCATGTTCTGAAGTTAGATTGCTGCTTCTAATTGTTCTGCAAAGGTTGGAGTTCCCGCCGTCTACGGAGGCCCAAGCTCCTGGCTGTGGTGTGAGCCTGGCGCTGTGGTGTGAGCCTGACGCTGTGGTGTGAGCCTGGTGCTGTGGTGTGAGCCTGGTGCTGTGGTGTGAGCCTGGTGCTGTGGTGTGAGCCTGGCGCTGTGGTGTGAGCCTGGCGCTGTGGGTGAGCCTGGCGCTGTGGTGTGAGCCTGGAGCCTGGCGCTGTGGTGGGAGCCTGGTGCTGTGGTGGGAGCCTGGCGCTGTGGTGGGAGCCTGGTGCTGTGGTGTGAGCCTGATGCTTTAGTTTCTTATATTCTCACCGTGTGTGGGTTCCTTCTCCAACTTACACTCTACTCAACTACTAAAGTGTTATTCTGATCATTTGTCTCACATTTCTTCACTGTGGGAGATTGTAAGAAAAAGTATAAAAATATTTAACAGTAAATAGAGATTATAAAATATCTTGAAATTAAACTTAGTCCTGAAATTAAACCTTTGAAATCATGACTTTTCAACATAGACATGGAAGATCCTGAAACTTTGCTCTAGGAGTCCTGAATGCAAGCAGCAAAGGAACTGAGGCTGAGGATGGTGGGGAGTCCTGAGGTTGAGGATGGTGGGGAGTCCTGAGGCTGAGGATGGTGGGGGAGTCCTGAGGCTGAGGATGGTGGGGGCACTGCTCAGGATATTCTGCTACAGGGCAAAGGTGTTTCAGTACAACCCAGATGGGAAACACTGAGTGCATAGCAACATAGGCCGCCTTCATCAGCCATCACGGTGAGCTGAGAAGTCACCATTCACATATAGCTTTTCTTATCCATGGCTGGTCCCTCCCTCGTTCATACCATTCTCTGTTGTGAATGCTCTCTCCAGAATTATTTCTGTGGCTCCTCTCAAATTCTCTGCTCAAAAAATGAGCTCTTTTATTTTTTTTTAATCCCCAAACAAGAGACAAGGTAACATGTGTACCATCTACTTTGCAAAGTTTTATGCAAAGTTTTATTGTCTTTTTCTCCTGGCACTCATCAAGTGTCTGAGCGTGTGTTATCTCCTGTATCGTGAATCTGTAATGGCCAGAGATCAGATCTCTTGTTCAGATTCTCCTCCACTGTCAAATTAAGAGCAGGGAAGTCCTTAAGCAACTCCATAGCTGAAGGAACACTCACTACTATCTGGTCAATGTTCCTTCACTACAGAACAGCTTGCTGAAGGAAAGCATTTGAAGGGCATGCTGGGATTGGGAACAATCGTGAGTTAGTCATTCCTCTGTATTCTCAGCAGCTCTCCCCTATTACTAACCATGCTATGCTAAAAAACGGGCTGAGCTAGCACCTTTAAGGCCTGAAGCGTTCATTAATCCACAAGAGATATGCCTGGAGCCTTTGTGCCTATGTGCTGGTACCATCGTACCTAGAGAGGGAATGCAGCTGTTTCCACAGCGTCTCAATCCAGGACAAGGCTGTGTGAATACAAGTGCTTCCAATTCACAGAAACACAGCATAACTGACAATAGTTAGGTTTGCTCAAAGGCTCAGCGAAAAAGTGTTTAAGGTAGAGAGACTGAATGTCATACCTGAATGTTCACATCGGCCCCATTGTTCACTAACAATTCCAGACACAGAGCACCTTGAGTGGATGCCGCAGCAAAATGCAGAGGGGTGAAGCCACTGTTGTTGGGCTGGTTCACGTTAGCACCATAGTCGATCAGCTCATTAACGACAGCATCCTGGCCGTTGTAGCAGGCAATGTGAAGGGCTGTGTTTCCATAGACATTGATTTCATCAATCTGCAATGCATCCAACAAGGGCAATTAAAATCACTGGAGCCAATTTACTCCATTTGCCACAAAAGGCCTAATGGCTCTGGTGAGAGAAAGGGAATATCTACCATCAGCATAATTATTCAGAGCTCACTTGCTCCCAGCAGGTTATCCTGAGAGAATGTGTACCCCCCCCTTTCCTGGGGAAAGAGAAGCAAAATTGAATATGACCAAAAAAAAAAAAAAGCCACAAGGTTATTAGAGGTTTCAGCCTGTGAAGGGGTTTATCTAGAGATGGATAAATCAAATGGAAAGCAAAGAGACTTTCATAATGCTAGAAAAGAAAAGGACAAACCCAGCTCATGGGCTTGACAACTGTGGCCTTGAAGAGAGAGGACAGGGGTAGCAAGACAGTGGCATGTGGACCCCGTGCCCCTCCAGTCAGACTCAGAATCAATTCTGTTTTCACTCCGGAGCCTGACACCTCACGGGCAGGGCTGGTCTTCCTGCAGAGCTGAAGTATGTTAGTCCATGGCTCCCATCTTGTCTCACACAGCACCTGACTCTCCTTTTCTCCACAGGTAAGATGCCCTGAGCATTACTGCTCCTAGCTGAAGGAGAAGGGACTGGCTAAGGATTCAAGCTCACTACCAACATTTCTTATTCAGTCACCACCATTCATTTATTCCCTCCTGCTGTGAGCCACGATTTCCAAGGTCCGCTTCTGACAGGCCTTTTAAAATGACTGATTATTACAAATTGCATAAAATACAAATGTTTGCTGGGAGGTGACAGTGCATGAGGCCTGCATGGTCTCCAGAGCAAGTTTCAGGACAGCCAGGGCTACAGAGAAACTCTACATCAAAAGGCAAAACCAACCAACCAACCAACCAAACAAACAAACAAAAAACAAAAAAACAAAAAAAGAACGAAAAAAGAAAGAAATATAAATGTTTGTATACTTCTCTATGTCTATAGTCTGTTTCTGGTTTCCTGCTATTTGCCCCATCACACCTTATCAGCTCACATAAACTAAGAAATACATGATCCAAGGAAATAAGTTTTTCTCCACTTGAAGAAAAATGCAAACAGGATTTCATTTCCGACCAGAAGAAAGCCCAGAGAGAAAGACGTGAACCCGCAGCGATGTGGCCATCAGAGCTTACCTCCACCCCCAGGTTCAGGAGATGTTTGACAACGTTGATCTGCCCATTGGAGGCAGCAGCATGCAGTGGGGTGTAGCCCTTCTTATCCTTGCAGGTAACTTCTGCACCATGGTTAATGAGCAGAGCCACAACGTCCAGGTGGCCTTGACAAATAAAGCAGCAAAAACATAGTTAACCTTTATAAGACAATGTGACAACTCACCGCACAAAAAAGATCATTCTTAGCTGTTTTTACCCATGGGAAGAAAAAAGATGATACATATATAAGACTTGAGTGAGATGTAGCAAAGGTGGTGGCTATTTACCATGATAACAAGTAAGAACCAGATACTGACAACATATTAGTAGCTCCCTTTTTAAAGTTGTATTGGTGTTGAGTGTGTAATCCCCGCATTTGGGTGAAAAGGCAAGCCAGTTACAAGTTCAGACATAGCATGGGCTGCAGACTGAGTCTCAGACCAGCCTAGATGACTTAGCAAGAGCCTCAAAACAGGCACAGCAAGGGCAAAAAGGATTGTGTTACAATGAAAACAATCACCATCCTCACCAAAAAAGCCTAGCAGTAAAAATTTAGTTTAGAAACCAATTATTAAAAAAATCAGAATACTTACAGATTTCTGTTTAATCTGAAATTACCATTGCCTTGTTGGTTTTTAATCCATAAAAAGTCAAGTTCTTATGTTTCCATGTAAAATAATTCCCATAAGTCATTCACTAAACAGAAAACCTTCCTTTTTTTTTTTTTTTTTTGACATTTATACATATATTTATTAATGTGCATATATAAGCAATGTACATAACATAGTAACATATATTGATCTTGAAAAGACATAAAGATTATTCAGTGGCAAACTCCGCAACTAATTGATTACATTATATCATGATAAGCTTACTTCAGAATTTTTGGGGTTTGTCTAAATTTACTTTTTAAAATACATTTTCATTTAAAATAGAATTACTTCACTTTCTCTCTTCCCTTTATCCCTCCAGCCTCCCCATGTATTCTTCTTCCAACTCTCTTATGATGCCACCCACTATCAAACTGATTGTCTATTTTTCTTTGATTCTTTTATATAAATATGGAATTACTTTGTAGGGAAAAATAGAGATGGTTCCTTCTTTAATTGGATATTTTATTTTTTTACATTTCAAATGTTAGTCCTTTTCCCAGTTTCCCCTCTGCAAGCCCTCAATCCCATTCCCCCTTACCCTGCTTCTATGAGGGTGCCCTTCCCCGACTCCCACCTCACCTCCCTAGCATTCTACACTGGGGCAACTAGCCTTCACAGGACCTAGGACCTCCCCTTCCATTGATGCCGTGTAAGGCCCATTCAGCTAACCCAGCATTGCTCCTGTCCAAAGGAAATACAGGGACAAAGAGTAGAGCAGAGATTGTAGGAAAGGCCACCTAGAGACTACCCCACCTGGGGATCCATCCCACATGCAGACACCAAACTCAGACACTATTGCAGATGCCAAGAAGTGCTTGCTGAGAGGAGCCTGATACAGTTGTCTCCTGAGAGGCTCTGCAAGAGCTCTACCTAGATGTAGATGCTCGAAGCCAACTATCAGACTAAGATGGTTCTGAAATAGGAACCTACATCTCACAAAGCTTGGCCTTCATTACAATATTTAACATTTTTACAGGTCAGAACCAACATAATTCATTGCATCTCCAAAAGAAACTAGCTTAATCTCTTAACAGTGAGACCGGGTTTTTTTCCATTGGGTTCAGAATGTTCTCTTTTACTTGGCAATGCAGATTTTGGAGTCCTGCTAGACTGGCCACTAGACACAGAAAGCAAAGCGGATGGCCCCCTCTAGTGGACACGGCCCACCTTGTGGTTTCTGCTTTACTCACTGCTCAAGTTTGCTTCTCTGTTGCTGTAATAAAACATTCTGACTGAAAGCAGCTTGTAAGGAAAGGGTTTATTTCAGCTTACACTTCCAGGTCATAGTCCATCACTGAGGGAAGTCCAGGTAGGAATTTAAGCAGAACCATACAACAATGTTTCCTGCTGTCTTGTTCACTCATGCAAACTCTGCTAATATTCACATTTATATTATAATTATTTTTGAAATTTTATAAAATATATTTTGAAATTTCATAAAATATACTTTGATCATATTTTTTCACATCCCTCAACTCTTCACAGATTCCATGCCACACAGTTTCCAACTTCCAACCCACCTAACTTCATGTTTGTTTTCTCTCCCAAGAAAAAGACAAAAAAAAAAAAAAAAAAGTAAAAGTCGAGGACTCCAATCTGTGTTGATCAACCAGATCACTCCTGAGCGTGAGGCCTGCCTTGGCTTGGTGTGCAGCTGAAAGACACAATTCAAACCGCTGAAGCAAACTGGTTTTCCCTCTCCCAGAAGCTATTAATTGGAAATAGCTTCTAGAACTTTGTGCCCATTTCCACTTCTCTCTATTTTCAAAAGGCCATTAGTGTTAGTTATTGCTCTCCATATTTCTTTTTTTTTTTTTTTTTTTTTTTAATTTAATTTAATTTTATTTTTTTAATTTACATTCCAAATCACTTCCCCTTTCCCGTTTCCTCCCTCCCCGAAAGTCCCATAAGCCCCCTTCCCTCCCTCTTTTCTCCGTTCAACCCCCTCTCATTACTCTGTCCTGGCGTTCCCCTACATCCAGTCTTTCCAGGACCAGGGGTCTCTCCTTCCATCTTTTTAGAAATCTATTGATATGCTGATTGTGTCTAGGGTATTCTGAGATTCTGGGTCAATATCCCCTTATCAGTGACTTCATACCATGTGTGATCTTTTGTGATTGGGTTACCTCACTAAGGATGATATTTTCAAGTTCTGACCATTTGCCTAGGAATTTCGTGAATTCATTGTTTTTAATTGCAGAGTAGTATTCCATTGTGTAAATATACCACATCTTCTGAATCCATTCCTCCGTTGAGGGACATCTGGGTTCTTTCCAGCTTCTGGCTATTATAAATAAGGCTGCTATGAATATAGTGGAGCATGTGTCCTTATTGCATGCAGGTAAAGTCTCTGGGTATATGCCCAGGAGTGGTATAGCCGGATCCTCCGGAAGTGTCATGCCCAGTTTTCTGAGGAGCCGCCAGACTGCTTTCCAGAGTGGTTGTACCAGCCTGCAATTCCACCAGCAGTGGAGGAGTGTTCCTCTTTCTCCACATCCTCGCCAACAACTGCTGTCTCCTGTGTTTTTGATCTTAGCCATCCTGACTGGTGTGAGATGGAATCTCAGGGTTGTTTTGATTTGCATTTCCCTAATGACTAAGGATGATGAACATCTCTTTAGGTGCTTCTCAGCCATTAGATATTCTTCAGGTGAGAACTCTTTGTGGAGCTCTGTACCCCATTTTTTAATAGGGTTACTTGCCTCTCTGGAGTTTAACTTCTTGAGTTCTTTGTATATCTTGGATATTAGCCCTCTGTCGGATGTAAGGTTGGTAAAGATCATTTCCCAGTTAGTTGGTTGCCGCTTTGTCTTTTTGACGGTGTCTTTTGCCTTGCAAAAACTTTGTAATTTAATGAGGTCCCATTTGTCTATTCTTGATCTTAGAGTATAAGCTATTGGAGTTCTGTTCAGGAAATTCTCCCCTGTGCCCATATGTTCAAGGTTCTTCCCTAGTTTCCCTTCTATTAGTTTCAGTGTGTCTGGTTTTATGTGGAGATCTTTGATCCACTTAGAATTGAGCTTAGTGCAAGGAGATAAGGATGGGTCAATTTGCATTCTTCTGCATGTTGACCTCCAGCTGAGCCAGCACCATTTGTTGAAAAGGCTATCTTTTTTCCACTGGATGGTTTTAGCTCCTTTGTCAAAGATCAAGTGACCATAGGAGTGTGGATTCATTTCTGGGTCTTCAATTCTGTTCCATTGATCTACATGTCTGTTACTGTACCAATACCATGCAGTTTTTAACACTATTGCTCTGTAGTACAGCTTGAGGTCCGGGATACTGATTCCCCCAGAGGTTCTTTTACTCTTGAGAATAGTTTTAGCTATTCTGGGTTTTCTGTTATTCCAGATGAATTTTTGAATTGCTCTTTCTAACTCTATGAAGAATTGAGTTGGGATTTTGATGGGGATTGCATTGAATCTGTGTATTACTTTTGGTAAGATGCTCATTTTTACTATATTAATCCTGCCAATCCATGAGCATGGCAGATTTTTCCATCTTCCGAGGTCTTCTTCAATTTCTTTCTTCAGAGACTTGAAGTTCTTGTCATACAGATCTTTCACTTGTTTGGTTAGCGTCACGCCAAGATACTTAATATGGTTTGTGGCTATCGTAAAGGGTATTATTTCTCTTACTTCTTTCTCAGCCTGCTTATCCTTTGAGTATAGGAAGGCTTCTGACTTGCTTGAGTTGATTTTATATCCGGCCACTTTGCTGAAGTCGTTTATCAGCTGTAGGAGTTCTCTGGTGGAGTTCTTTGGGTCGCTTATGTATACTATCATATCGTCTGCAAATAGTGATAGTTTGACTTCTTCCTTTCCAATTTGTATCCCTTTGACCTCTTTTTCTTGTCTAATTGCTCTAGCTAGAACTTCAAGTACTATATTGAAAAGATATGGAGAGAGAGGGCAGCCTTGTCTAGTCCCTGATTTTAGTGGGATTGCTTCAAGTTTCTCTCCGTTTAGATTGATGCTGGCTACTGGTTTGCTGTAAATTGCTTTTACTATGTTTAGATATGGGCCTTGAATTCCTGATCTTTCCAAGACCTTTAGCATGAAAGGATGCTGAATTTTGTCAAATGCTTTCTCAGCATCTAATGAGATGACCATGTGGTTTTTTTCTTTTTTTTTTTTTTTTTTTTTTTTTTTTTTTTTTTTTTTTTAATTTAATTTTATTTTATTTTTTTAATTTACATTCCAAATCACTTCCCCTTTCCCGTTTCCTCCCTCCCCGAAAGTCCCATAAGCCCCCTTCCCTCCCTCTTTTCTCCGTTCAACCCCCTCTCATTACTCTGTCCTGGCGTTCCCCTACATCCAGTCTTTCCAGGACCAGGGGTCTCTCCTTCCATCTTTTTAGAAATCTATTGATATGCTGATTGTGTCTAGGGTATTCTGAGATTCTGGGTCAATATCCCCTTATCAGTGACTTCATACCATGTGTGATCTTTTGTGATTGGGTTACCTCACTAAGGATGATATTTTCAAGTTCTGACCATTTGCCTAGGAATTTCGTGAATTCATTGTTTTTAATTGCAGAGTAGTATTCCATTGTGTAAATATACCACATCTTCTGAATCCATTCCTCCGTTGAGGGACATCTGGGTTCTTTCCAGCTTCTGGCTATTATAAATAAGGCTGCTATGAATATAGTGGAGCATGTGTCCTTATTGCATGCAGGTAAAGTCTCTGGGTATATGCCCAGGAGTGGTATAGCCGGATCCTCCGGAAGTGTCATGCCCAGTTTTCTGAGGAGCCGCCAGACTGCTTTCCAGAGTGGTTGTACCAGCCTGCAATTCCACCAGCAGTGGAGGAGTGTTCCTCTTTCTCCACATCCTCGCCAACAACTGCTGTCTCCTGTGTTTTTGATCTTAGCCATCCTGACTGGTGTGAGATGGAATCTCAGGGTTGTTTTGATTTGCATTTCCCTAATGACTAAGGATGATGAACATCTCTTTAGGTGCTTCTCAGCCATTAGATATTCTTCAGGTGAGAACTCTTTGTGGAGCTCTGTACCCCATTTTTTAATAGGGTTACTTGCCTCTCTGGAGTTTAACTTCTTGAGTTCTTTGTATATCTTGGATATTAGCCCTCTGTCGGATGTAAGGTTGGTAAAGATCATTTCCCAGTTAGTTGGTTGCCGCTTTGTCTTTTTGACGGTGTCTTTTGCCTTGCAAAAACTTTGTAATTTAATGAGGTCCCATTTGTCTATTCTTGATCTTAGAGTATAAGCTATTGGAGTTCTGTTCAGGAAATTCTCCCCTGTGCCCATATGTTCAAGGTTCTTCCCTAGTTTCCCTTCTATTAGTTTCAGTGTGTCTGGTTTTATGTGGAGATCTTTGATCCACTTAGAATTGAGCTTAGTGCAAGGAGATAAGGATGGGTCAATTTGCATTCTTCTGCATGTTGACCTCCAGCTGAGCCAGCACCATTTGTTGAAAAGGCTATCTTTTTTCCACTGGATGGTTTTAGCTCCTTTGTCAAAGATCAAGTGACCATAGGAGTGTGGATTCATTTCTGGGTCTTCAATTCTGTTCCATTGATCTACATGTCTGTTACTGTACCAATACCATGCAGTTTTTAACACTATTGCTCTGTAGTACAGCTTGAGGTCCGGGATACTGATTCCCCCAGAGGTTCTTTTACTCTTGAGAATAGTTTTAGCTATTCTGGGTTTTCTGTTATTCCAGATGAATTTTTGAATTGCTCTTTCTAACTCTATGAAGAATTGAGTTGGGATTTTGATGGGGATTGCATTGAATCTGTGTATTACTTTTGGTAAGATGCTCATTTTTACTATATTAATCCTGCCAATCCATGAGCATGGCAGATTTTTCCATCTTCCGAGGTCTTCTTCAATTTCTTTCTTCAGAGACTTGAAGTTCTTGTCATACAGATCTTTCACTTGTTTGGTTAGCGTCACGCCAAGATACTTAATATGGTTTGTGGCTATAGTAAAGGGTATTATTTCTCTTACTTCTTTCTCAGCCTGCTTATCTTTTGAGTATAGGAAGGCTTCTGACTTGCTTGAGTTGATTTTATATCCGGCCACTTTGCTGAAGTCGTTTATCAGCTGTAGGAGTTCTCTGGTGGAGTTCTTTGGGTCGCTTATGTATACTATCATATCGTCTGCAAATAGTGATAGTTTGACTTCTTCCTTTCCAATTTGTATCCCTTTGACCTCTTTTTCTTGTCTAATTGCTCTAGCTAGAACTTCAAGTACTATATTGAAAAGATATGGAGAGAGAGGGCAGCCTTGTCTAGTCCCTGATTTTAGTGGGATTGCTTCAAGTTTCTCTCCGTTTAGATTGATGCTGGCTACTGGTTTGCTGTAAATTGCTTTTACTATGTTTAGATATGGGCCTTGAATTCCTGATCTTTCCAAGACCTTTAGCATGAAAGGATGCTGAATTTTGTCAAATGCTTTCTCAGCATCTAATGAGATGACCATGTGGTTTTTTTCTTTGAGATTGTTTATGTAGTGGATTACATTGATGGATTTCCTTATATTGAACCATCCCTGCATCCCTGGGATGAAGCCTACTTGATCGTGGTGAATGATCGTTTTGATGTGTTCTTGGATTCGGTTGGCAAGAATTTTATTGAGTATTTTTGCATCGATATTCATAAGAGAGATTGGCCTGAGATTCTCTTTCTTTGTCGGATCTTTGTGTGCTTTTGGTATTAGTGTAATTGTGGCTTCATAGAACGAGTTGGGTAGTGTTCCTTCTGTTTCTATTTTGTGGAACAGTTTGAAGAGTATTGGTGTTAGGTCTTCTTTGAAGGTCTGATAGAATTCTGCACTAAAACCATCTGGACCTGTGCTTTTTTTGGTTGGAAGACTTCCAATGACAACTTCTATTTCTTCAGGGGTTATAGGACGGTTTAGATGGTCTATTTGATCCTGATTTAATTTTGGTACTTGGTATCTGTCAAGGAAATTGTCCATTTCCTCAAGATTTTCTAGTTGTGTTGAATACAGGTTTTTGTAGTAGAATCTGATGATTTTTTGAATTTCCTCAGTTTCTGTTGTTATCTCTCCCTTTTCGTTTCTGATTTTATTAATTTGGATACTATCTCTGTGCCCTCTGGTTAGTCTGGCTAAGGGCTTATCTATCTTGTTGATTTTCTCAAAGAACCAACTCCTCGTTTTGTTGATTCTTTGTATGGTTTTATTTGTTTCTACTTGATTGATTTCAGCCCTGAGTTTGATGATTTCCTGCCTTCTACTCCTCTTTGGTGTATTTGCTTCTTTTTGTTCCAGGGCTTTCAGGTGTGCCATTAAGCTGTTAGTGTATGCTGTCTCCCGTTTCTTTTTGGCGGCACTCAGGGCTATGAATTTTCCTCTTAGCACTGCTTTCATTGTGTCCCATAAGTTAGGGTATGTTGTGCCTTCATTTTCATTAACTTTCAAAAAGTCTTTGATTTCTTTCTTTATTTCCACCTTGACCAAGTTATCATTGAGTAGAGCATTGTTCAGCCTCCATGTGTACGTGGGTTTTCTTTTGTTTTTGTTGCCATTGAAGACCACCCTTATTCCATAGTGAAACAGAAAACCTTCCTAATCTCAGCTTTTGTGGGCGTTTGAGCTCTGTTCCCTAGTTCACTACGATACATGTGTTTGGCTTTTATTTTATAATTGAAGATCGTTTAAAGCCTAAGTCCAGTGCTATAAATGTTGCAGTTAACTGCTGGACAAGAGACAAACACTGAGTCTAAGACCTACAATTTGTATGGGAGGTCGGGGGGGGGGTGTGGTGTGGAGGTATAGCGTGCTTTACTAAAATTTAATTCTTTATCTACAAAATCTTTTATATAGAAAAATATTTTCAGTTACGTGGTGCTGACTCAAGCTACCCGCCCCAGTTTTTATCCCGTCTCCTAAGGATTGTATGTCACCCTATTTGTAACCTAACAGCATGAGCAATGACTTGACTTCTTTGGGTCACAAAAATATTTTAACTATCCATCAGCAAAGCATACGCTGGAACCCCCCAGGTTCTTTGAGTAGTTCTATGTACATTGTGTCCAAATTGGTTTTAGCCTACTCAAAGGCCTGTGTTACTCAAGAACAAAAGAAGGGGTAGGTGTGGTGGCACACACCTGGAATTCCAGCACTTGGGAGGAAGGAGGAACAGTTCAAGGTCTTTTCCTTCACAGGGAGTTAATTCTTAACAAAATTTAAAGATTCTTGGCATTTGTAAGTCTAAGAATTCATTCAGAAATCTGTAGCTGTGGGATTTGTTTTATTCTCACCTCTTTCTGCCCTACAATTAATATTAATTTTTGAAATGGTAACAGATATGTATGCTTATGAAACTGACTCAAACAAGCAAAAATGCTCAAAACCAACAAACAAACAAATGAAACAAAATAAAAAAATAATCACTAATCCCTGGAGATAACATCTAATATTTCAGTATTTATTTTCCAAGTTTCCCTTCCCTGTATAGAAGTTTCCACAGCAATAGAAAACAATATACATATTATTGTATTAAATATACTCCTTTATGATGCATCTCCCTTTATTGTGTCACATGATGTTTATACATTCCCATGGCCACTATTACTGTACTCCCTTCTGTGTCTCATTGGGTGGATCCTCTGGGATTTACCAGAACATGGATGGATATCAGCTTGTGTGCATCTAAGTCTGGTAGAACCCTATCTTCTGTTTTAACTGCAAGTTGTTCTTCAGTCAGAAACACACAGAAGGATCTTAGTTATTCATCTCTCATGTCTGCACTGAGAATAAACTCTGAGGACTATCATTTGTCCAATGCCTTTGTGACAATCAAAAGGAGAGGACAAAAGAGAGATGCAATCTTTTCAACTCTAGTGGACTGAAGTGGAAAGAGGGAAGCCTGTGGGTTTCCACTTGTCTCAATCACAGTAGAAGCCTGATCTACTGGGATCCTCCACTTCCTTATACAGAGGAAGCTGCCCTCTCTTCCTTCCCTTTGTTTCTTTCAAAAATATTTAGAAGCACAAAGACAAAGAGCATAGTGTCCTTGCTTTCTTAACCAGTCTGCTCTCTTTCCTAAACACTTTGTTCGATGCCATAACAAACTAACATACAAGCAATGTTTGTAGCTTTCCAATTCAGAGTGAAGAATGTTCGGAGAGGTCCAGGCCATGAGTCATCCTCCCCTCTTTTGGGATAAATAAACCTCTGACAAGGCAACTGTCCAACTAGAGTGCTTTACAAATGCCAGGAAAACAGGCCAAATTTTCATTCAAGTGAAATCCACTTTAGTCAGACTTGTCCTACATGGTCAACAATCGGCCCAGGGCATGTGTAGTCAAGGTCATCTGCCTGTGGGCTTTAATTGTTGTTTGATATGTTGGGGATCAAAGCCAGAGTCTTGTGCAGAGTAGGCACTTAACCTACCATTGAGGTTGCGAAGACCCAGGCACTTTGCTTTCCATGCACAGAATACTCACCCATGTATGCTGCCCAATGGAGAGCACGTCGGTCCTTCTTGTCAAATGCATTGATGTTTGCCCCTTTGGCCAAGAGTAAATTGACCATCTGAAAGATAACAATGAAATCAGGTGTTCAATTCCAATGCTGACAGCTCCTTGTTACTTGCAGATGATCTAAACAAAATTAGCATCAATCCTAACAGCAGCTCAAGGATTTATACTAGGTAGACAGACTAGAAAGACAGGTTCATGTCAAAGGAGAAGACTGAAATGATAATCTACTGTTTCAACTCATTATGGTCTGAATTTGAGAATGGATATCACTGCCCAGGTAACATACCTCTATTACTCTCACATTCACATAAAGTCTCAAAAGTGGTTCCATCTGTGGCTAACAGGGTCTAAGTAGTGTGGCCCAGTTCCCAATGCCAAGAACACTCACCTCCATGTGTCCATTCAGAGCTGCATGGTGCAAGGCTGTGCGTCCCCCTCGGTCAGAGACATTGACACTGCTCAGTAGTGGAATGATCACTTCTGCACACTTAACGGCCTTATTGGCTGCTGCCACATGGAGGGGGGTCTGCCAATTCTTGTCCCTTGCATTGACATCAGCCGAGTGTTTAATCAATACTTGCACTGCCTCCTACAACAAAAGCAATTTGCAGGATCACTGACAAACGCCCAGTCAATACTTCCTGTGGGTAAGGTGCTTCTCTGGACATAGGAACTGTAGTAAGAAAGGAAAAGTTGCTGCCCTCCCAGACAGGCTGTGGACAAGCCAAGTCATATGAGGTAGAGATCTAAGGGGTAACACAGAATGAGGCAATCTCTCTATCTTGTTCTTTCAGGTCAAAAGCCTGGCCCCCATCTAAAATTAAGTTCACCTTCTAAAGACACAGTTTTCCAACAAGGCATCCTCAGATCACCTGAGAGCAGTCATGTGCAGATGTGTATATCAGGTAAAAGATCTGTAAAAAAATCTATAAAACCTGTCCTCTAAGATGAGAAGAGTCTGGGAATAAACAAGCCAACAAACTCCCAAAGTCTGTCAAACATTCTTGGACCAGATTTTGAATATAGGTTCTCTGTGCCATTGTGTAACACATGACCTTCCATCTTGTGAAACTGATACGCAGTCAAAGGAAGTAATTAATGACTGTCTCAGTTCAAAGCTATAATAAAATGATTCCAACTTTTCCATTATAATTAGTAAACCTTCTTTGGTTTGTTTTGGTTTTCCATTTGTTTGTTTTGAAACAAGATCTCAGAAAGTTGTCCCAGGATGGCTTGGAACTCATAATGCAACCCAGATTGTCCCTAAACTCATGATCTTGTATGATAAGACTATGGGTGTGCACCACCAAGCCTGGCTATAATGAGCCACTTCTTTTGATGTTCTGTTCATTATTTTTTTACACAATTGTTTAGACTTTTGATTTTGATTTCCTTGACCCAATCAGCTTACCCATTTCTTCACCTATAACTTTCAGCTCTACCTATACTATAGAAGGGAGATGTCTCGGCCCACCCAAGACTATTAGATTTCAGTATTTCTTTATGACTACTGTTTAGTCAAGTGACTTATATAGTTCCTTTCAAGAAGAAAATATCCACTGATTACTTCTCTCTTCTTCCAAAGACTCCCCTATGATTCGTTGGTAGTATTATTCAAAGATGTCTTGTCATTGTGCCATCAGTAAGCTGGTGAAAGGCATTAGTACCACACAATTGTTACTCTTCATGGACCAAGTTATTTTTAGGAACCTCAATCACCAGAGGATGGATATACAAACTACTTTACCATATGAATATATAATAGCATGTCAGAGGTAACTGATTTGAACTCAGCAAAATCAACATTTTGAGCCCAGATGTAAATGCTTATGAAAAAAATGTTCTGTGAGGCAGAAGTAGCAATATATTGAGATAAACAGCTAACTTGGACAGTAAAATGTGAGTAAAGGGGCTGGAGAGATGGCTCAGTGGTTAAGAGCACTGACTACTCTTCCAGAGGTCCTGAGTTCAAATCCCAGCAACCACTTGGTGGCTTACAACCATCTGTAATAAGATCTAATGTCCTCTTCTGGTATGTCTGAAGAAATCTACAGTGTACTTATAATCAATCAATCAATCAATCTTTAAAAAAATGTGAGTAAAAAGAAATTGTAGAAACCTATCATACTACTGAAACGAATAGTAAAGTAGCTTTAGGAACCTCTTTTAGATGATGCAAGTAAAATTCAGGGAACTGCTGTGACCTAAACAAATAAAGACTAGATATACACTGCCTACCCTCAGAAGGCTGAAAAAAAATATTACTCAATATTCCACGAGCCTGTTTTAGAGTAAAACATAAATATGTATTTTCTTTACATTTATTGTGTGTGCAAGTACAAGTTGTTGGAGTCATTTCTCTATGTCTACCATGTGGGTCTTAGGCTTACTGGCAAGAGCCTTCATTTGCCAAGCCATCTCACAGGTCCCACACACACTGTGATGCTCACATGAAACATTGCTAGAACTGCAAAGATTAAAAGAAATTAATCTCCACTTGGAGCTGATATTTACCTTGAGGTTGGCACTGTGCCCTTGGCTCTTTCCTCCCTTACATAGACAACTCCTCAGGGAAGAATGGGGCTTCTACTGAAGAATTCAGGCTCACCCTCTCATCCATTCCCTCTGACTGGATCTCAGTGCACAGTGATGACAGAAAGTGCACTTGCAGATTCTAATGTGTACCTTTAAACTAAGAGCCCTAAAACTCCCTAGATCTAGTGGCACACAGAACTGTAATCTCAGCTATTTGGGAAGCTAAGGCAGGAGGATTGCAATTTGAGCTACAGACTAAGCTTAAGGCCAGCCCAAGCAATTTAGTAAGATACCATCTTAATAAGAAAAGTCAAATGGGGATTAGGGATTGTGATAGTTTGATTAAAAATGGTCCCATAGACTCATAGGGATTGGCACTATTAGGAGGTGTGGCCTTGTTGCAATAGGTGTAGCATGAAAGAAGTGTGTCACTGGAGATGGGCTTAGAGGTCTCAAATACTCAAGTCAGGCCTACTGTGAGAATCTCTTCTTGCTTCATGCAGATTCAGAGGTAGAACTCTCAGCTACCTCTCCACCACATCTGCCCACACACCACCATGTTTCCTGCCGTGACAGTAATGGACTAAATCTCTGAACTGTAAGAAAGCTCTATTTATATGTTTTCCTTTATAAGAGGTGGTCATAGGGTCTCTTCTCAGCAATAGAAACCCTGACTAAGACAGGAATGTAGCTCATTGACAGAATGCTTGTCTAGAGTATGAAACCGGAGGCTCAATTCCCAATATTGGGGGATGGAGGAAGAGGTCCGTTCAAGGCACCCAAGGACCAGAGATAACCACAATAACAGAGCAAGTGTAGTCCCAGCATTGAGGCTTCATATAGCTCTAGGGGAAGCTTTACACTATTGGTATTTGGGAGTAAAAAGCAGTGATGGGTTTAATCAGCTCTGACAAGAACGTGACCGAGGCAGAGAAAAGTCATTAGAAGACTGTTAAGCAGTCTGTTAAGACTGTTACCTTCACAGTTGTATAAGCAAAAGATAAATATACTATCCCATCCTGGATATACATGCTATTCCACATATATATAACAAATATAAATGAGATACACTATTTTGAAGATGTGTTCCACAAAAATGTTTTGCAGATACAGGACATAAAATGGTAGCACCCATTTCTCACATTCACAGCAAAGCAATAATACACACTGTCACTTGAACATCTTTGCCTTAGTTCAGTGTTATTTCACTGTGCTTGTGTGGATTCTTGCTTCTGTTAGGTATTATGTGAATTTAGGACAGATAAACAAAATAAAATATTCAAGATCATTCACAAACTTACTCTGTTGGGAGATAAGACTAGAGAATTCAGGAGAAATTTATAATTGAAAGTTAATAAAATATAATTATTTTTTTTCTCTCGGTGCTGGCGACCAAACAGAGTCTGCATGCTAAGCCACTGTTCTACCAGCATCAATATTCTCATCGTAAAATGTGTGATTATTAACATAATGTGGGGGAAATGAATAAGACATAGCCTAAATACATCTAAATAAATTCTTAAGAATCATTCACAATTCATTTATTCAAGGCAATATGCTAAGCAAAGATCATACAGAGTTATATGCAAGTGATATTTACATATAAATAAATGCTTTTTATTTGGGTGGCTGGAAGATCTTGAGTTCAAGACCTGTGCTGTAATCAGTATCTTTAAAATAGTTTAACCATATACATATTGTGCCTTGTTTTTGTAAAAACTATTTGAGGGGGACACAGTTTATCTTTCAAAGTGTTCATGCCTGTTTTCATGATACCACAGCTGAGCTGAGAAGCTGAGATGGGAAACTACTGTGGAGGTATCTTAATCCAGCAACAAGACTGCTCTGACCATGTCCAAAGGTCTGTGAGATCCATCTGGAATGCCAACAGGCCCTTAGTACATACCTTGAAACTCTCTGGCTGGAATCCTTTAGTATATACCTTTAATCCCAAACAGTGATGTCTAATAGAAGAGCAGACAAAGTGACAAATGAGAGAAAGATTTGACAGAATGAGTCAGAGATAGGATATACCCAACTCTCAGGAGAAAAATCTATATAAGAGCAGCACAGGGAGAGAAAGTCAGTTGGGAAGCAGTGCAGTGAGTGCAGTGAAGGTGAGTTCATTCATGAGTTCATGCAGTTCAGTGCAGATCAGCAGAGGTAGATGAAGCCAGAGAAGGAGGAGTCAGAAAATTAGATCAAATTGCCAGAGTTAGTTTGATCCCAAGAAGATCAAGGCAGTGAGAAGCTGAGAGAAGCCAGATTGAATCAGTCAGCTTGGAAAAGAGTTTGAGGCAGAGCAGCTGAGTTGAACTAGCCAGTCAGAGCTCAGAAGGAACTAGCAAGGGTGAGCTTATTCAGCAGTAAGCTTCCAAGACAATTACATCAGGTGAATAAAAGTTACTTTTACAAACTTCAAGGGTGAACATGCTATCTAGCCCTTTGCATAAAAAGTTCAAAGACCCCTGGAATAGCCTTTGGTTGAATTATCAGAAACTGAAAATTATCAAGGCTGATTAAAGTTTTATTTGCTGGGAAAATGGTGCTTATAATTAAGGTACCTCCTGAGGAGGAAGCTGTGCTGAAGGTCAGAGGCCTCCGTGTTAAGCAAGGCCCTGGCTATGCAGTGAGGGTCAGTTTTGAATCTGATGCAGGATGTACAGAGCTTCAGTGTTCTGCATAGTAAGTAAAAAGTCCTAGTGTGCACCAAGGATGGAGACATAAGGACATGAGCCATGTGTTCTGGGGAGAGGTGGATGCCAGAGCCTAAGAGCAAACTTTCAAAAGCAGATGCATTAACTAGACAGACGCAGGAAATACAAGCAGCAACCCAAATCTTTGAAATCTCCAAGAGAATGCTAGACTTGTACAAGATGGGGTATATGGTCCTTAAGTAATCTTTATCAGCTCTGAATTCAAGGTGATCATGACTGACATTGGGCTGCAGTTCAAGGTTCAAGTTTATCATCAGATGGGGTTAATGTACAGGGCAGCAAACCCTTTCCTGTGAACTTTTCCCATGTGACTGCAAATGTCACCACACTGGCCTTTCATGCCCAGCTCTTACAGATCAGGGATACCCTGAAGAGCCGTGGCCTTTATTTTTCTTCTACTTTTGTTATATGCTTTTCCTCCACCATTCTCCATTTTCATATTTCTATCTGATTACTTCATGATTCCACTTTGCTAATGTAAGAGGGATCTATTAAGAAATAAATAGCATATAAAGGAGTTCTTAATTTTTAAAAACTAGCTTTTTAAAACATGAAAATATCTGCAATACAGCTCCTGCACCTAAGACTCAAGGAACATTACAGAAGAGGGGCAGAAAGATTGTAAGAGGCAGGTCAGGAAATTTACTGTGAGACTGTGTCTTCTAGGAATGTCAGAAACTACACTCAAAGTTTCACCAACTTGACTGCCCAAATGTGAGCTGAGCAACTACAGATATGCTAAGATGGACAGGGAACATCCCATGACCCACATGAAGAACCATGGGCAAAGAATTCTGGGAGTAGTAGAAATAGTCTTTCCCTGGGAAAAGCATACCAATTGGTTATCCAATATCAAATGGTCAGCCCTGAAAACATACACACAAGTAACATTATACAGACTGAGTAAGTAGTAATTATATTTATATGTGTATTTATATATTTTTATTTTTGTTTTTAATTATTTTATTATTTATTTTATATTTCATATATTTATTTAAATTTACATAAAATTTAAATATATTTGCAACAACAACTAATGAAAAACAAGATGCTACAAATTTGAAAGAGCACCAAGGGAATGCCCAGAGAAGAAAGGGAAGAGGTAAATGATGCAAACATATTGTAATCTCAAAAATTAAAATAGTATCTTTTAAAAACCATAAAAATATAGAGCACTTGCCCATCTTACACAAGACCCTAGAACTAATGACCAGTACAAAAAACAACAACAACAAAGGCTATTGCATCAAATTCACAAACATACAAAACGGAGCAGCCTAGTGGTCCCAAGAGGCCCTTTCCACTCACAGGCAGTCTCAGTTCATGGCCGATGGCTGAAGTTCAGACTGATGACACACCAGCAGGCTGACTCAGGGGTTTAGCGATGTCTACCAGACTCAGATGAGCTCAGCTAAGTCAGTATCCTGGCATAAATGTATCCAAATGTTAATTCTCCTTAGTTATTTATAATTTTAAGCTGTAGCTTATTCTGCCAAATTGACTTAATATATTTAATAGAAATCTAGTATAATATTCAGACCATACTAAATCCTTGCTTTAAAAATGATTTTGACTTTGATTTTAAAGCTATGTTCTATTTCAGGCATGCCAACCTTGAAAGTGCTTTAACTTTGGTTTTGTGAAGAAATAATTTTATGGCGACTTAGGAGACTAAGTTTTTAAATCAAAGATGGTTTTCTTTTCCTATATTTGCACACTGGCTAAAACTTATTGTCTAGGAGTTTCCTAACTTAAATATACAAGGTGAAGAAGAAATTAACACAGGAGGAAGGAGGCCAGTACTTTCTGGACTAAGAAAAGATACTTAGTGGCTTCTCAACTATCTGTGGTAAGGGTCTAGTTTTTTTAACAATTACATTTTCAGCTAAGTGTGCCAGTGTAACACACCATAATACCAACTCTCAGAAGCAGAAGAACCATCACAAATCCAAAATCAACAGGGCACCCAGTCTCAAAAAAATTTTTTTATTATTATTTCCAGTGCTTTACAACCCAGAACTTTTGCAAAATATAACAGAAAGCAATTAGAATGAAAATAATGAAGGATAAAATTATTGACGTATTATAAAGCCTAAGAGGTAGGGTATTTTTATTTTGTGAGTCATTTTTTTTCCTTTTCTTTTTGCTTGCTTGTCTGGTTTTACTGAGGTGTGGCTCCCTGTGCAGCACAGGCTGTCCTTGAATTCAAGATCCACTAGTCGCAGAACCTTGAATGCTACAATTATGAGGACAAGTCACTATGCCTGGGTATGGAGTTATTCAATTTCTTCCAAAGTTTCTGGAAGTTCACAGGTAGATCACAATGCTCGGCTAGTGGGCCCCAGGGCGCAGGCCACAACATTCTGTGTTCTTTCAAAGCCCCCTTTTCTCTTTTAATGAGCAAACACTAGGGAGGATCCTACTATTTCTCCTAAATGAAATTTCCAGCCATGTTAGTGCTCAGTCTTATAGCTGTAGGCCTTTTTGGATGATGCCCTGTGGCAGCCCACCCTACAGAAGTTGCAGACGGGGTTTGGGGGGAGCCGATTTGGATGCCACAAGTCACCCAATTTCCACTTTTTATGGGTTTCTGTCTTTATGCAGCCCTTCCGTCCTCCGGATGAGTAGAAGCATACACTGCAGCACGTGGGAAAGGTGAGGAGAAGCTGCACACGTCGTAAAACCACCGCCTCCACTTCTGCCTTCTTACTCTCCAATGTGCACTGCACTTCCCTTGGCCACAAATCACTGTGGAGAAGTAAGGCTTGGAACTAGACACAGTTTTTGCAGGCGTAAGCAATGTCAATTCAGTGAATTATAATTTGCTTTAGACCAGGCTCTGGGTCTTAAGACAACTGTCTGTATTCTACTCAGAGCTTAGCTGATGCCTTGCACATACTTTATGATCAGTAATTTTCAGTAGCATAAATACAGGGACACAATTTGTAAATAATAACTGGCACATATTAACAGGACAGTAACTGTGCTGTACTGTTCCTGAGGCCACACATGAGTCCTGAAGGCTTAGACTGTATTACTGTAATCCTTTGGGGGCTTTTATCCCATATTGATTATAGCATTCTCATGTTCTATAAGAACTGTATGCACTGGTGCTCAGACAATTTGCTCAATTAACAGGACTGTTCTTCTGGAAGTGTCTTATATCAAACTAAACTCACCACACTAATGTAATTATTATTAGGGTACACTTATTCTATAACCTAGCAATACAAAGGGGCTCACTGAAGACTTAGGGATAGGAGAACACTCTGTGGGGACTTTTCACAAAACCTTGTTTTTGAATGTTAGGAAACACAAACACAAAAATATTCATACTGAACTGGAGATCTCCCTACGGGCTAGCTTTCACAGTACTGGAGGCATGGGGGCTGAGGGAGAAAAGGCATCAACAGTCTTACCCAGCTGTGAACCCTAGGGACTATGATACCAATCTGTCAGGCAAAATGTGCCCATTTGCACTATAGTGGCATGACAGTTATGGAGGTAACCCAACATTTCCCTGATTGGATTTGAAATGCACTTCTGAACTCCTTAGTTGGTACTATAAACCCCATTCAAAAGTCCATGGTACTGGTATATCACAAGTACTAGAGAAAATTCCCTTCTGTTGTTTAACACACAGACAATGACCACTCTCAGCACTAATCAGAGAGGCCTTTTTCCAATGGTCTGCAGTGAATGCAGAGACTCATGGCTAAAAGGGTGCTGAGAATCATGGTGGTTGAGTAATCACCCTTAAACTAAATGTACTCTCACCTCCAAAGCTCAGAGGCATCAGGGAAGATTAGTTGGAAAGAGTATAAGAGCCAGAAGACAGGCTGCAAACTGCCATCTTCTGGGTCATACATGATCAGTGCAATCATAAACCCTCAGCAATGGTGGGTGACACAACTAGCTCTGCAACAGAATAGGCTCAGACATGGCCCAGACATGAACAGTTCACTGCTAAAGTCTATTCAATTGATAGATTCAAGGAAAGAGGGTGTCATTGCCTTCAATCATGTGCCCACTGGTACACCACCAAGCTCCGATGGAAAGTTCCAAGCCAATGGTTACACAGATGACTGTCATTAAAGGAAATGGGTCATAAAGGAGACCAAACGTAATGCATACAGGAAATGGACAAATGGGGAGATTCCTCATAAATGCCAGAGGAAGATATTTTTTAAGGTGGGGGAAGATTATAAAGTTTTTAAATAACTAACTTAAGACAGTACATGAATTTCTTTAAAAGTATCACCAATATTCAGTCTTAGGTTTCTTATGATGTCAGAATCTCAGAGATTAAAATAGATTAATGCTCAGAAGGTCCTTAGCACATGGTGAATGCTCAATAAATTCTCAGAATGACAACGTTTAAAAAAAAAAACACAATGTGCTCAATCCAACACTCCAAAATCAGGATGCAAACTTTAACTTTTCTAACTTAAACACAGTTTTTAGAACAGGGAAGTGAAAAGTCCGGAAATTTCCCTTTAGTGCCCCTCAGCCCATCACAGCAGAAGGAACGCAGGTTTGATGTCAGCACATTCATACTCAGGCCCCAAACATCATAATCTCCGTGGCCAAGCCGTGCGCTCCCTGAAAACCATGTAACACAGTGCATCCTCCCGGTAAGCCTCAACACACAAGTGTTAGGCTTTTCTGTGTTCAACTCCAGGCTTGCATGCACTTAATTCTGTTCCTCATAGAAAGCAAAGGAAAGCAGCAAGAGGAGCACTCTGGGCACAGGAGCCTCCAGTCTTCCTTATCTCTGTTGGCTACTGTTACAAAAAATGTTTCTCTGATATATAAGTTAAAGTCTCTCCATTTCTCCACCACCTTGGGGAAAGTCAGCAAAAAAGGAAGATGGGACTAGCGGAGCATTAGGTGGCAGACAATGCTGTTTGGTTCTGAATTGTTTTGATCCTGGGACATCGAATAGGTCAGGTGACAAGGTTGGGGGTGCTGTAGAGTTTAAAAGCTTTTCAATGAAGAAGATGTTTTTACTACACACTCATTAACAATCTCAGTTTGAAGAATGGATGGATGTACCAGCTCATACTGTTAACTCAGCATCCTTTTTAGCAAGTACTAATAAGCCAAATACCAAAATAACAATCTAAACTCCCTCTGTCCATTTTGTTAGGCCTACTTCCCTTTCTCCCAATTCTTAGTAAGGAGAGGTATAAAACAATAGCCAGAGGACCAAATTCAAAAGAAAAAATGAACTTGAATTTAGGGCTTCCACAGGTTCAGGCGGAGCCCAAGTTCAGATGTTCAGTGCACAATCAACTCTAACGACAGACACAGACACTCCAGTTTCATCAGAAATTGGTCAACAGTGGAAGATACTATGAAGGTATCATCTTTTGTGAGTTTACACCTAGTTCCTCCCTGGCAAGAGCCATCCCCAAGCAGTTTTTTCTTTTCACCCAGAAAGCCTGAAGAGGTTGCTGGTTAGTTGAGTAAGCAACAAGTGCCCTTCACAGACATGGAAATATAAAAACTGTACAATCCTTCATCGGGTCAGCTCGGCTCAAACATCAAGACATACAATAACAGTGGAAGGTGGCTGAGGGCAAATGGATGACGGTTTAAGGATTTAAGCATTTGTACGTTTGTAAGGGTGATTGCTTAACAAGGTCACAGGCTACTGTAACCACGTATCGTGTGTCTTTCCCTCCCCTAAGGCTGGGGACCACATCCTTTGAACCTGTGTATTATTTGCTTTATAGCTCTATCAGCATGTACACTATCTGATATAAAGAAAGTGTCTAAATTCTTTTTAGCTAAAAAGATCTCATTCTTGGAAAGGAAGAAAAGACAATGTGTTCACCAGTGTTAAAAGACATTAAATTTATTCAGGATTTAGCCTCTGAGGTACTTCCATATGAAGAAGCTGGTCTCTTAAGGCTGGTCTTCCTATCTTGAGCAGTCATCATGCGGTTTTCTCAGGTACAGCAGAAATACAACACAGAACCTCAGATGAATTCCCTCCCTCCTTCCATACAGGCTGCTTGGAAAGAGAATACATCCAACCCCCTTTTAAAAACAACTCCAAACACCAAGCACTAGGAAGATAATAAGCACTGAGCTGCCACATACTAAGTAGATTCTGGAATTCCCAGATAGCTGCCAAAGAGGAACATCTGGCACTGAGGCCAGGCATGGACACGTGTAATGTGGGCAAGCTCATTGGTGAACATCCTCACCTCCTCCAATGTTAGTTAGAGGAAAAGCTCCACTGGTCAAAGTCGCACTCACAATGCTCAGTGCCTTTGAGGTCTTGTGCCCTCTCTGGCCAGGCTGATATTTACCAGTTCCCTCCTAGCCCTGTTCCCATAGCGGCCCTCCCTTTCTCTCCATTAGCCTCCTACTAGACCAGCTGAGCCATGCGTGATCATCCGTATCCCTGAAGTCCAGACCTACATAAATAATGATGACATATTTATCATCTTTACATTATCTCCAGAATTCAACAACAAACTAGCTTTTCAGTACCATTCTCAACTGCTTCTAGAACATTCTAAATTTGGGATCCACCATAGAATAATAATAGTAATAATAATAACAACAACAATAGCAGTAAAATCCTCCTGCCCCCCCCCCATGGAGTTTACATTCCAGTGACATATTTCCCTGACTGTATCTTGAAAAAAACAGGCTAGTTTCCAGGACTTCAACCTTCTCACCCCCACCCCGCACCACTAAGCCTGCTCAGTGAAGGACATTGCTGTTCACCTGCCAGCTTCTTTTCCACCCATTCTCCGAAGATGCCAAAATGCTGTGAGGTTTGCAACTAAAATCTCTGAAATGACTGGTCTTCCACCCTGCCCCTCATCCTCCTCCTACTGCTCTTGCTGGCAATTCTACCTGAACTCCTGTATGCAGCCCTACTTCTACCCTGCCGCCATGGTGGTTGTTCTGAAGATCTCTGAAACCACTGCCAATTACCCACAGGGCAGCCCGATGATCTGACTGACCCTGCACAATGCTCTCTGCCCCAAGAACCTCCACCTCCCCTGCCTCTTCTCTTCTTGAACATGAATACTCTGCTTTGTCCCTCTCTCCTAGTGACTTGCTGGGTCCCTGCTTATCCTTTAAGGACTCTTTTTCTACACACCACAGAAGGTATTAGACTAAACGGGGAGATCACTCACTTCACTTCTGGAAGCAACAGCCCGGTGCAGCGGGGTCAGCCACATGTTGTCCTTGGCATTTACACGAGCTCCTGCAACCAAACAGCACAAGTTAGGGCCACAGCAGAGTCAAGGGCTGTGTGTTGCTCCTATTTGCCTGGTATAGCCAGCAGATCTTTTCTTGGTATCAGTTGTAATTCAACAAGATATTATATGGGATAAAGGGGCCAACAGAAATCTGTCTAGCCCTGAAGTCCTATTAGTTCTCTAGTACTAGCCAGCTATTTTGATACAAGAATCCATATTGCATGAAGCTTTCAGACAGGAGGCTGTGCAGATTGTTCATAACTTCTTCATGCTATGGAGCAGATAGACAGAGTCAAGCCCATGATGAAACTGGCTCATACTGAGAGACATGATCCGAGCTTCCCTGAAGCCAGGTCACAGCACAGGATATGAATGAAAGCTACATATGAATGGACTCCTGGAAAATAGAATACACCTTGTTCCCGTGACATTTCCAAAACTTTCCATGGGAGCAAGACTACCAAAGATACATTGGAACAATAGAAACACCCTATACAAGTCTTTGGTTCGGGGTTTTGATAAATCCTCCTGTCAGCAGGTGGCGGTTTGAATGTGTTTGGCCCAGGGAGCAGGGTATTTTGAGGTGTGGCTTTGTTGGAGTAAGTATGGCCTTGTTGAAGTAGGTGTGGCCTTCTTGGAATAGGTATGGCCTTGTTGGAAGAAGTGTGTCACTGTGGGGCTGTGCTCTAAGAACCTCATCCTAGCTGCCTGGAGGCCAGTCTTCTCCTAGCAGCCTTCAGATGAAGATGTAGAACTCTCAGCAACTCCTGCACCATGCCTGCCTGGATGCTGCCACACTCCCACCTTGATAATACTCTGAACCTGTAAGCCAACCCCAATGAAATGTTGTCCTTAGAAGAGTTGCCTTGGCAATGGTGTCTGTTCACAGCAGTAAAACCCTAACTAAGATACAGCTCGAGACTACTTCATAAAAAAGCTGAGAACAGGAGGAGGGAGATGGTACCTATAGACACAGTGAGAGGCGTCCATTTAGGTTTTAGGATAGTGAAGACCTTCATGAGGGTAGAGTAGGGGCATGAATAAAAGAAATTGAAAGGGCAAAGACAAGGAAGGAAAGACTGGGCAACCTGAGGGTGAGAGCTAAGGAAGTGAGTCAGGCAGAAACAGAGGTTAAACACAGAACCTTCTAGAAAGTCAAAAACCACAGACAAAAGCCACAGACTTAAAGAAATAATGAAGCATAGAACTGATAGTATCTTTAACTGCAAACAAGTACCATCAACAGCATTCATCACAGAAAACAGCATAATCCTCAAACAAAGGGGAACCCACCCAACCCCTTCCCCCTCCCATCTCACTTCATTGGTTTGAGATGCCATCAGACACAGTGCTGTTTTGTTTTGTTTTGAGAGCTCAAGCTTATTGTTGCACGTTGTCAAGGTTGAGAGCCACTGACAAACTTAATTTTAAACAAAGTTAAGATAACTTGAAAATCAACTTAAATGAATTTTATCTAGTCTAAGTGGTTTTTTAAGCCCCTTATCCACATGAAGACCACAATAGAATGAGAATCCCTGACCTAAATACTCTGAAGTGAAATGGGCTGAACAGACAGTGGGGTTTATGGACAAAGCCGGAGATTTGTATTTAGACTTCAGCAGCCACTATTCCAAGGACTCAAAGTGTCTAGTCTGTAGGATAAGGCTAACTACATACCAACCAACACTTCCGCGCTCGATTTCCTGGGTGCTTGAGAGAGTCAGAGAGGTGGGAGGTCATTTCACATATCACAAAGCACTAGGAATTTATTAGCAGTTCTTATTTCAAAGTCACCCCAATATCTCATCCACCCCTAAGTCTATGACTAAGATGTTCAATGGCTGCGAAAATTATAGTTCAACACAGAGACCTATCAACTATGAAATAACAAATAAGCATATTCTTTTAAATTTTTACTTAAATTTTAAAAATTTATTTTATGTGTGCAAATGTTTGCTTGCATGTATACATGTACACCATGTGCATGCCTGGTATACACAGAGGTCAAAATTCCACAACCCCTGGATTTAGAAACATTGATGGTTGTGAACCACTGTGTGGGTGCTGGGAACCACTCCTAGGTCTTCTGCAAGAGCCAACAAGGGCTCTAAACTGCTGATCCATTTCTCCAGGTTCCAAATGCACACTTTTTAATTTTAATTTTCTTCACATTAATCTGTGTGTATGCTTTCCACTGGGTTCTTGGAATTCAGAGATAAAACTAAGATTGTCAGGCTTTGCTTTTGGTGAACATCTCAACCTGCTGAGCCTTCTTGCTGGCCCCATGAGCACATTCTTTTTCTTTCTTTAAAGATCTCTCTCTCTCTCTCCTCTCTCTCTCTCTCTCTCTCTGTGTGTGTGTGTGTGTGTGTGTGTGTGTGTGTGTGTGTGTGCGCACGTGCTTGTATGCAACATGTGTGGGAGTGCACAGAGGACATAATAAAGTGTCAGATCCCCTGGAGGTAGAATTTCAGGGGGTTGTGAGTCACTTCATGTGGGTGCTGGGAACTGAACTCAGGTCCTCTGGGAGAGCAGCAAAGACCTGCTGGGCTTCCCCTCCAACCTCATGAAGCATTTTTTTAAAGTAAAAACTCAAGTGTTATTGAGTCCTAGGGCTAAGGAAACCCAGATGTGATTAAAATAAAACAAAAAATGGTGAATTTTAAAATAAAAACCCATTGGTAAAAAGGAAATCTGAGTTTTTTTTCCCCCTAAGTGTTGGCACCAAGAGAGTGCTAGAGTCTAGTGGTTGCTATATAGCTTTCTGGTTTAGACAGAAATGTCGTTCATCCCTTTAGCTCCTGATAGAACATTCTGGAAGCTAGTAAGCCCCTTTAAAATCACCCGCCTTTTCTTACATCTTCATTATGTATAAAGTCAGTACAAAGTGCTTAAACCATATTTCTCTAGTTAACTAAGTGCATGGTTATTATTTCTAAAACTGTTTCTTTGGCATCGAGGTAACAAATATCAAGCAGGCCTCACACCATTCTAAGAGTTGGATACAGGTCGGATACAGGTCTAGTGTTTATACTTTGACAAAGTACATTTTGTGTTTTTAGTTTCATTTTTTGTAAACACATAAACTTGATGCAAGAAGAGTGGCCAAATGACAAACATGGAAAGATGATAAAAGTTCATCAGGTTAAAGGCGTGAAAGCAGAGCTAACATGATGTCACCCAAACTGATAGAAACAGAAGGTACAAGAGTGAGCCATCAGGAAAGGTGTGGAGTAAAGGCAGACTCGGCACACAGCCTGTGAGTGGGGACTGCTCAGTTCCTCTGGGGTAGGGACAACAAAACGCCATCACCTAAGAAAACCCATCACGTGAGTCCATGCTACGAACAATTCATCCCTCATATGCCCTTGAGAAACACACTCACACACTTACTCACACTCACACACATTCATACATCATACATGTACACTCACATACCACACACTCACACTCACTCACATACAACACATGCACACACTATCACACTCATACTCCTCACACACACACTCCTCACACTCACTCACATACAACACATGCACACACATTCACTCTTCATACTCACCACACACACACACACACACACACACTCACACATACACATATACACCATGAATACCACATAAACTCACATACATACACAATCCTGCTGGAACTGGAGAAGTGACTCACTCAATAAGCTGTCTGTCGTGCAAGCATGAAACCTAAGCTCACATCCTCAGAAGCCACATTTATTAGATATTTTCTTAACTTACATTTCAAATGTTATCCCCTTTCCTGGTTTCCCTTCCTAAAACCCCCTAACCCATCCCCTCTCTCCCTGCTTACCAACCCACCCACTCCTGCTTCCCTGTCCTGGCATACCCCTACACTGGGGCATCGAGCCATCTCAAGACCAAGGGTATCTCTCCTATTGATGTCCGACAAGGTCATCCTCTGCTACATATGCGGCTGGAGCCATGGGTCCCTCCATGTGTACTCTTTGGTTGGTGGTTTAGTCCCTGGGAGCTCTGGGGTACTGGTTGGTTCATATTGTTGTTCTTCCTATGGGGTTGCAAACCCCTTCAGCTCCTTCAGTCCTTTCTCTAGCTCCTCCATGGGGGACCTTATGCTCAGTCCAATGGTTGGCCGAGAGCATCCACCTCTATATTTGTCAGGTAATGGCAGGGCCTCTCAGGAGGCAGCTATATCAGGATCCTGTCAGCAAGCACTTGTTGGCATCCACAATAGTGTCTGGGTTTGATGACTGTATATGGGATGGATCCCCATGTGGGGCAGTCTCTGGATGATGGCCTTTCCTTCAGTCTCTGCTCCACACTTTGTATCTCTTCCCATGGATATTTTGTTCTGCCTTCTAAGAAGGACAGAAGTAGCCACACTCTGATCTTCCCTCTTCTTGAGCTTCATGTGGTCTGTGAATTTTACCTTGGGTATTCTGAGCTTCTGGGCTAATATCCACTTATCAGTGAGTGCATACCATGTGTGTTATTTTGTGATTGGGTTACCTCACTCAGGATGATATTTTCTAGCTCCATCCATTTGCCTAAGAATTCCATGAATTTGTTGTTTTTAATAGCTGAGTAGTATTCCATTGTGTAAATATACCACATTTTCTGTATCCATTCCTCTGTTGAAGAACATCTGGGTTCTTTCCAGCTTCTGGCTATTATAAATAAGGCTGCTATGAACATAGTGGAGCATGTGTCCTTATTACATGTTGAAGCGTCTTCTGGGTATATGTCCAGGAGTGGTATAGCTGGGTCCTCAGGTAGGACTATGTCCAATTTTCTGAGGAGTCGCCAAACTGATTTCCAGAGAGGCTGTACCAGTTTGTAATCCCACCAACAATGGAGGAGTGTTCCTCTTTCTCTACATCCTTGCCAGCATCTGCTGTCACCTGAGTTTTTGATCTTGGCCATTCTGACTGGTGTGAGGTGGAATCTCAGGGTTGTTTTGATTTGCATTTCCCTGATGACTAAGGATGTTGAACATTTCTTTAGGTGCTTCACAGCCATTCTAGTTTCCTCAGTTGAGAATTCTTTATTTAGCTCTGTACCCCAATTTTTAATAGGGCTATTTGGTTCTGTGGAGTCTAACTTTTGAGTTCTTTTTATATCTTGGATATTAGCCCTCTATCAGATGTACGGTTGTTAAAGATCTTTTCCCAATCTGTTGGTTGCCATTTTGTCCTATTGACAGTGTGCTTTGCCTTACAGAAGCTTTGCAATTTTATGAGGTCCCATTTGTCAATTCTTGATCTTAGAGCATAAGCTACTGGTGTTCTGTTCAGGAAATTTTCCCCTGTAAGTGGGGAAGAACCTCGAACACAGAAGCCACATATTTTAAAGCCAGGCTGAGGGCAGAGACAGAGAACTCTGGAGCTCACTAGCTAGCAAGCGTAAACAGTAAATTCATAGGTAGTACGACCCTATCTCAAAAACAAGGTGAAGGAAAAGGGTGACAACCAACACTGACCCATGATCTCCACATGCACACACCTATATACACACAAACACAGACAGACAGACAGACAGACAGACAGACAGAGCACTCATGAGAAAAAATAAGTTCTCCTGAAGTTGTTTAATTTTTTGTTCTTTGAGATACAGATTTACTCTTTAGTACAAACTGATCTGGAACTCCCTGTGTAGTCCAGGCTGGTTTTGACCTCACCAATCTTCAAATCTCAGCCTTCAAGTCCTACAGTTACAGGTATGTGCCACCATGTCTGGCTAAAATATAAGGAGTGTTAGCGTGCGTGTGTGTGTGTGTGTGTGTATGTGTGTGTTTCTCATAAATTGTTTTGTTCTCATACTCAATTTCCTTGTTCCACTTAACAAGATGTATTTTATATGCATCTAGGTTGCCATAGAGTGAGTCAATTCCTTCTCATTGCTACATGTATTCCAATATAAATACGTCATTTTTCAGACAGTTCTTATTTTGACAGATAATTTGGTTATTCCCAATAGCTTTCCAAAATCTGCAAATAACAGGCATTCATACAGTGATTTCTAATGTAAGAATGTAAGCATTTGTCTAGGACAGGTAATTAAAGATGAACTTTATGTGTCACAGGTAATACACACCTTTTGCTTTGATGGTGCCTAAGCTCCCAAGGCATGGTTATTCATACTCACAGTGTCTAAGACTGCTTAGTTTTCCCATGTCTTCACCAATACTTTATATTACCTGATATCTTAAGTATGGTGAATCTGAATCAACACTGGATTATTCGAGGACAGAGTGCACATGTTATATACCAAAAGGTGGGGGGAGAAATTTCTGGAGATGATAGATAGTATCATTTTTATTATAGCAATGATTTCATGAGAGTATATGCATATGCCTAAACTCACCAAACTCACTCTCTCTCTCTCTCTCTCTCTCTCTCTCTCTCTCTCTCTCTGTGTGTGTGTGTGTGTGTGTGTGTGTGTGTGCGTGTGTGTGTGTGTAGTATAAGTTTAAATGTATTGCAAATCTAGTTAGAGGAAAATGCTGTCTCAATTTTTTCTTTAATACTAAGTTCAAACATTTTCCATTATTTTTGTAATACATTTTCTGAGAATTTCTTAGTTCATATTCTTTACCCATTTCCCTCATATAATTTTTGAATGTACAGTTACCTAGTGGCATTGTTATTGCTATCACTATTACCTACGAATTATATTTAGTTATATGCAGATACAAATATGGCTCTCTATATTAAAATGGTCCCAAGGAGGAACATGCCCCTTGCCTGCAGGGTCTGAGACAGTGCGGGCTTCTCAGCATGGATGCTGTCAGGTGCTTAAGAACTGGCAAACTCTCCTTAGAGTGGAAGAAAAGGATCCCTTAGTCACTGCACTGGCCCTCCATCCTGCCTTGTAGGCTCCGCAGGAGGCCGGCTTTGCCTCTGTGCAGCCTCTGTGCAGCCTGGAAGGCTCCTTTCTCCTCCCTGAGTTATGACAAAAGCTGTGTTATCTGCGCGCTTCCCCTGCCTCTCCCTGCCTTCCTCCTCCCCTCTTGTCCTCCCCCTCCCCTCCCCCTTCTCTCCCTGGTTCCCCCTGCCTCCCCATCCCCTTCCTCTCAACACCTTGGAGATTCTTATTTACCTCTCAGGACTGGGTGTCAGATGGTTTGGGTCCTTCATTGAATATTCATAACTGATTTTTCCAAAGGAAGCCCTGTGTTATTTACCTGCCTGTCAGCACCACTGAAGGACACAGTCTGCATGGCTAACGATTTAGAGGCAAATGCTCTTTTACCCAAGGACATTACAATTCTTAATCACAAAAATAAGCATTAACTATAACAGGCTCTCTGGAACAAAAGCTCAGCTAACAATTATTAAGCACAGTTCTAACTCTCAATGAGGCAGGGTCTTCCTTAATCCCTATTACCTCTCTGTTTCAGTCCCAGGGACTAAAGGAAGCAGTCATTTAGTCTGGGAAGTAAAGGGAACTCTGGCATCTTTTCCAGAGGCAATATTTCTGTTATTAGCCTTGTCATCTAGAAGTGTAAGGGGAAAAGAAAAGTGAGGTGATTAGCATGGACTAAATAATGAAAGACCCTTACTGACCAAAGGCAATCATTTCAGAAGGTGAGACTGTCCAAAGACTGGCTAATCAGCTTACTGAGGTAAGAAACACTCAAGAAAGAGTAGATGAAATATGACTATAATATAGAACAATTGCATTGCTATTGGATTTTTCTTTCTGTCAAACAGACCAGCTCTTCCTGCAGCTCAGGAGTCACCTTGGAAACGTGTGTGATAATGTCACGTGTGGAAATTGCTTCTTGAAGTTGCTGCTAGAGCTAGCTTACACACTCACCAGACGGCAGCATATTAATTAACATTGTACCAGATTTCTGCCCATGATCAGCTCTGCTTCGTTTAATCAAACTCCTTTATCAGATTTTTAAAAATCTCAAATCCACGCACAAAGAATGACTATCTGTTAGCCACAAAGGTATAAAAGGACCATGTGATATCAGTTCTGTGGACAATTGGCACTATAACTAGTAACCATAACTGGGGGGGGGGGGGGATCACAGGAAATCATTTTGCAAAACTATCACTTGTTTAGTAGCATAGATTTTGGTACATGTAGTTGCATTTTATTTTATGTATCTGTGAAGGCATGTAGATGTTGTGTGTGCGTGTGTGTGTGTGTGTGTGTGTGTGTGTGTGTGCCAGTGCACATGTGTGTAGGCTACAGGTCAACCTCTGGGATCATTCCTCAGCATCTGTCCACCTTGTTCTTTGAGACAAAGGCTCTTATGGAGACTCGGAGCTCATCAATTAGGTAATCTTGGCTGGCCAGCAGACCTGGGATCCTGTTATCTCCACTTGTTCAACTCTAGGATCACAAGCTCACGCCACCATGCCCAATTATTTATATAGCTGCTGAAAACCAAATGTATGTCCTATGCTTGCTTACACAGCAAGCACTTTACTGACTGAGCTACCTCCCCAGACCGTGCTAAGTTTGTTTCTTACTGAGCAGTTAGACCTGGCAAACTCCCACAGTAGAGCATGCATATACATTTCTTCCTCCAACCCAAGGCTTCACCCTAGTTCATCCTGAATTTTTCTATAAGATTTTCTGCTGTGGCCATTTTCCTGTGGGCCCTCTGCTTTCCTTACCTCAACCCCTACCTCAGTGTTCCACCACTGACCAGGTCTCACTGCCTGCTCCCCTGATTTGTGCCTTGATCCTGACCTGGCCAGCTCCCAAACAGAAGCTGAGTCAGATGAGGAAATCAAGTCGGAGTGACAGGCAGTGATAAGAAGGCGGAAAGAATCTGCAAGGCCTGTTTATCCTGAAGACATTGCCCTGCCCCCCAACATGTCCGCACAGAGATATTCAGGGTTCTATCTGCCTGGTTAATAGGAGACAAGGTCAGGAGTAACTTAGTGAGCTTGGGTTTTTGCATGCTCTGAGAGTTTGCCCAGCAGCACAGAGCACAGCTGTAACAAGCTATTTTGGCAGGGTTAAATTATTTGTTCAACATGGGAATCATTAGCGCCTCATTCATTATGAAATGAGAAAACAGTGTGGTTGGATTCCCCAAAGGGTCAGCTGCCAGATGAACTCTCAGGACTGAAATCACTATAGTTGTATGATATTTCTTTAGGGATATTAAAATATAAATTGTATAAAAGTCCTTTCAGGGAAAATGAGAACTACACACACTGCGAAAGTTGGCCTCTGCTGAATAAATTGCTACAGAACTTTCTCAATTTGATGGGAGAAAGTGGGAAGAGGAGAGAAAATGTCTTGCAAATTGAACCAGTGCTAAATGAAAGAGATTAACAAATCAGTAATTCTAAGACCAAGTGGGTCTACAGATTAAGATGCATACAACAGCTTCTCCTGATACTCCTGAATCAGCCACAGTGAAAGACGACTAGGATTCTGTGTGACATGAAGGTGACATGAGACCAAGTTTATCAAGAACACTGGTCCCATATGGGTGACCCTCATGATGTAGAATTAAGAGCTTCCCTTTCAAAGCTAAGGCAGGTGGAGCATGAACTTGAGGCTAATTTAACTTGTTCTCAGCTACTTCCCTTGCCCATTTTCCTGCCTTTGCCACCTCCCTGTGATATAACTTTTGAGAGGGGAGGGAGGGAGAGAGAGAGAGAGAAAGAGAAAGAGAGAGAGAGGGGAGAGAGAGAGAGAGAGAGAGAATACCTGCAGAAGATAAAAGAGGGTGTTGGATGCCTGGAAACTAAAATTGCATGCAGTTCTGAGCTGCCTGATATGGATGCTGAAAACTGAACTCAGGTCCTCTGACCCACTGTGCCATGTCTGTTGCCTCTGGGACATCTTTTACTACAAGCTGAACATCCCTTATCCAAACTGCTTGAGCCAAAAAGTGTTGCAGATTTTTAATTTGGAGGGAAGATTTTTGGTCTATTTGACCCAAGCCTACATGTGAACTTCGTTTCTGCTTCATACATGCCTTAGACATATTTTAGTGTATCTGCATTTTGACAGTGGCTCATCACGTTATGTCAGGTGTAGAACTCACACTGGCAGCATATGACATCATTTCAACACTTGGAACATTTAGGAGTTCAGACTTTCGGAGAAGGGGATGCTCACCCTGAATGATGATGTCTTGGTGATCGATCATGTTATTCTTGGGATCATTAGGTGTTGTTGCCATACAATTCTTTATTTTACACATTGATACTGTCTATGATTTTTCATAGACCAAATTTCAGCCGCGAGGGTAACCATCCAGGTATGGGTTGACTCTTAGCTGTGGTCTGTGCCAACACCCCACAATGCATGCTTGTTTGAATCACAGTCCAGAACACCTTCAGGTTATCAAAAGAAAGATCTGTTCTGGAGAAAACAAAATCTAGCTGTGCTGGGAGCACAGGCACACTTGCTTTCACATACATCATACTTCTTTCCTGGAGAAATTCACCCAGAGAATGGGGACACCATAAACCTGAAAGCAACAGGAGCCTTCCCTGGGATACAACACAGTCCTTTCTTCACCATGGTGTATTTCACAGCTGGTAAACACATGCCCCAGCTCACCTTTGCATCACATTTCCCTTACTACTTCAGACAAAGGCAAACCCTTAATACAGGCCTTTTGCCTAGTTTGTTGACAATGGCATTTCCTCCAGATTTTAATCTCTCCAAACAAAAACCAGGAGATGGAAAAGCAAATTGGCCTGCATACAGTCTACATCGAGGGTACAAGCAGTATTCAAGTTTATTCTAGGGATCTGTCTAGTGACCATTCAAATGAAAAAGCACATAATGGTTTTGGAAATCTGTTGGGTAAGATGCTCTAAACATACAAGATTCTAGAACTGAAAGCATTTACACTTTTAAATCCGATGAAATGTTAAAAGTACAGAGGAATGAAAAAGAGAATCTCATAGAAGAAATGGAGATTAGATATGATATGATTCATGTATTTGGCCCCAATTTTTAAAACTATAAAATATGGAAAAGGGTACCTTTTCATGGGGATATTTCAACACCCCACCTGCCTACTCAGCGAAGCCTCTAATTAGAAGCTGACATGGCCCCTTACATTTGTTTTCTGTTTTTAAACTTTTATTGTAATAAAATTTTATTGTAATATTGTAATAAGTGCATGTAAGAAAACTAGTATTTTACAATATTTAAATATATGTATATGTGCCCTTAGTATATATACTTTGTGCTATTCAGAATGTATAAATTCTTAAAGGATATATATTATATATGTGTCTGTGTAGACTTTAAACCAGTTTTCTTTTCTTAAAATTAAAAAAAAAAGATATCCAGTGTACTAAGTTTGTCTATAATGCCAAGTCTGACAAGATAGACAGGAATCAAACTTTCAAAGCAAGATAAAATATTTTGTTTAAGAATCATTGTCAAACAATAATTTCTTTTATTGTATTTCATGTGCAGATAAATTACTGATCAAATAAACTTGGATGAGCAAAGCAAAGAAATTCTACTCCGTTCACTGTAATTGCCAGTTTAGCAAATTGGTCATCAAGTTTCCATGAACAACTAGTTGGCTTTTGAATTCAGTAGTTATTTACCTGACAAAATCAGGAGTTCAATGATCTCTGCATCTCCCAGGAAAGCAGCCACATGAAGCGGGGTTCGTTTCTCAGAATCCTAAAATAAACAATATCAAAGTACACAGCAGTCAGTGGAGGCTGGATGTTAAGACGGTTGTCATTCACTCTGAGGTCCATGCTAGTAGAATAAGGTTGAAGGCCAACCTATGCAGGTGAGTTTAACAAAAACTCCAGTACAAACCATGAGCAACCTCTCTGCAAGTGGTTGGTTAGATAATACAAATGGCTCCCCAAAACAATATAGACTATGGCTGATGTCCTTAGATTCCTCTCAAAGGATTAACGTATGCCTCTGTTGCTGAGGACACTGTACACTTAGGACACTTTAGGACACGAGACACAGATTCAAGCTGGATCTCACCTGAAAGTCTCCTTCCTGCAGTCTATCTTCTATAGTACTGAAAGGTACCGTGTGCACTGTCAAGGGAGATTAGCATAATAGTCCACCCAGCTGTGACACCGATGACCCACGACAAAAATCAATATAGCAAGATATCCCTAGAGGTGCAACAGTGGGGCTCACCTATTGGTGGTAACCAACAGTTGTCTAAATGAATGTAAGGCCAAACAACAAGAGAGAGACCATGCCTGGTATTAGAAACTTAACCAACCTTCCCCAAGGCTAATGAGTTCATGGATTTTAGAACAGAATCTACTTCTGCCCTGTGCTAGCCTAGCACCATTTTGCAGCTACATTCTAGATGTTATCTTTATATACACAGATAAGGGTAGCTTTCACTCTCTCATCAAAGAAGACTCTCTCTACAGTAAATCAAGTAATGCAAAGATGTTCAGTGAATTTCGAGGAGCCCAGACCTAATGGACTCAACCACAGCCTGGCTACTGCATCTGTGACTCAGGAACAACACAGAAGAGGGGGTAGAAAGACTGACTGTATCACCAGCTTTGAAAATGAAGCTATGATGTTTAAAAATATATACACTAAAGTGAGAGTCAGATATATTAATTTCTGCAATGAACTTTAAAATTTCCTGGATGTAAATAATAGCTCTTATTCCTCCTTGTCCTTATACTGGCAACAATTGAGACACTTGGGGGCAACAGCTTGAATTGCACCAGCCCATAAGCATGGCCACTTCCATCCCTGCACCCCATTGCCTGAGATTCCTGGGACTCACTGCTGATGCTATTACTCCTGTCACCGTTTTATTAGACAATCGGCCTAACGACCTTTTATTGGCCCAAGAATAATATTCTCATGAGTTATTTTCTCACACAGTCCAGACCCTCCCTTTCCCGCTGTCTCTTTTAGACTATTGCTTTGTACATGTCCTGTCAGAAACAGACAGCAGACAGGACGAGACAGGACTTGATCTTCAAACCACTTAAGCTGTTGGGAGACCTAGTAAGTGGTTTTATGGACTGACATTAACTAAACAAAAGGAGAGGCTTGAATTATATGGGAACTTACGCCATGCATGTATGTATAGGCAACACTACTGATAAAGGAACAAAACAGTCTGCAACTAAAAAGCAATCATATAAGTGACCATGGTGAACTGTGAATTACCCTAGCCTTTACAACAAAGGTTAATTGTTTGAAAACCTACACACTAAGATAAGAATCAAGTATATGCTTTTATCTAGTAAACTACAAAACCATCTAAGACACAAATATTTTCTTTTTTCATTGGTTTTTCTATTCTCTTACAAACATTTTTTATCTTAACTTCCTACTTTCTCAAAACTCCTCACTATGCCTGCTTAAATTTTTCTCAGGTATTAGGGCAAAAGTTATATAATTGTGTGTTCTTTTGTGAATGGATTTAGATCCAGGGCTTGGTTGAACAAATTCAGCCTTGCCCAAGTAATTTAAACAATGTTAATCCTAGCTCAGATTATGACTTCATCTGACCTGAAGCAAAGTTAATGCTCTATTTGAGAACTTGGACTAAAATAAAAAGAAAATAAATTTCAGCTTCTCTCCCTACTTTGCAAATTTGGTTGGTCTATCATTATATGGCCAGATTTGCTGACTCTGAGGTCCTTTATATGACACAGCTTGGCATGACACTTCCGGAGGATCCGGCTATACCACTCCTGGGCATATACCCAGAGACTTTACCTGCATGCAATAAGGACACATGCTCCACTATATTCATAGCAGCCTTATTTATAATAGCCAGAAGCTGGAAAGAACCCAGATGTCCCTCAACGGAGGAATGGATTCAGAAGATGTGGTATATTTACACAATGGAATACTACTCTGCAATTAAAAACAATGAATTCACGAAATTCCTAGGCAAATGGTCAGAACTTGAAAATATCATCCTTAGTGAGGTAACCCAATCACAAAAGATCACACATGGTATGAAGTCACTGATAAGGGGATATTGACCCAGAATCTCAGAATACCCTAGACACAATCAGCATATCAATAGATTTCTAAAAAGATGGAAGGAGAGACCCCTGGTCCTGGAAAGACTGGATGTAGGGGAACGCCAGGACAGAGTAATGAGAGGGGGTTGAACGGAGAAAAGAGGGAGGGAAGGGGGCTTATGGGACTTTCGGGGAGGGAGGAAACGGGAAAGGGGAAGTGATTTGGAATGTAAATTAAAAAAATAAAATAAAATAAAATTAAAAAAAAAAAAAAAATTATTAAATTCAAACTCAAAAAAAAAAAAAAAAAAAAAACTTAAGTTTTAATAATAGTAAGAAAGTGTATGATATGAGATCGTATTGAAAAAATTCTTAATATGAATCCAAGTATTGCTGTTAATAGACATACAAAGGATTCTGGTAGCTTACATAAGAACTACTTCAGCTGCAAAAGAACTACTGTCCCCCTTCAGTGAGAAGATAGACATGTCACTGCAATGGAGACCTGTTCACCAAAGCAAAGAAGAGAATCATGGGCTAGAAAGATCCTAGCCAAAAATAGCACATCTTCATTGCTGACCAATGTTGCTAACACCTGCTCTCCAGCAAGGAACGAACAATATAAAAGAACCATGAGCCAAGGCTGAAAGACAGAGTCACAATATCACTGTAACCGGACAATGGACATCACTCTAGTCATAAGTCAAACCACTGGTGTCAGCATACAAAGACAGGAGGCAAGGACAGATCTCGGAAAGGAGATACCAGTCGTGCTGCTGCTGAAAATGAGTTCTAGGCTAGCAGTTCTAGGCTAGCGCTGCCCTAGAGCGTTTGGAGGAGGCATGCCTATTTGGTAATTATAGCACTCTTTCATTTTACCTTTTCCAAACTGCGTGGTTGTAAAACATCTCTACCAGCAGGGACACACAACTATGTTCTCAAGTTTTATTATTGTCATTTAAAAGAAAAAGAAGCTGAGCCCTGTACAAGTTATAGATTCTCCCAACACAGCAAATTGATGTGGGAGAATTATTTGTCATGATCCCAATGTGAACTATTTTTCTTAATAAGAATGAAAGGATATCATTTTAGAATTTCCCTTGGCAGTCTAAACTCCTTTTGTTCTAAGTTTGTTTTCTGTTGCTATGTGTATAAACACCACTACCGATAGCAACTTGGAGGAGAAATGAGTTTATTTGGCTTATACTTCCATCATTGAGGAAGTCAGATCAGAAACTCAAGCAGAAACCATGAAGTAATGTTACTTACTGTCTCATACTCAGCTAACTTTGATTTTTGGGAGATGAGGGATTAGTTTTTTGAGACATTGTTTCTCAGTGTAGCCCTGGCTTTCCTAGAACTCACTCTGTAGACCAGGCTGGCCTTTAACTGGCAGAGATCCACCTGCCTCTACCTCCCCAGTGTTGGGATTAAAGGCGTGCACCACCACTCAGTTTCAATAAACATTTTTTTTGCAGATTCCAAAGTTCTGTGTTTTTTAAAAATAAAGATCACACATTGTTTAGAGACAATCTACAGAAGAAATCATGTAACTAAAATTTAAATTTCTCAGGTTTTTTTTTTTTTTAATAAAATGAAGAGGTGGGAAAGAGTTATTTGCGAAACTTGCCACAAGGCAAATGAGTTAAAAACCTTTTTTTTTTTTTTGTCTTTTGTAAAACTTTTTTTGTTAAACCAACCACCCTGAAAGGGTCCACATGTGGAATATAGAAACAACATAGAACAAAGCATGTGGCCTCCCATGTACACTGATTACCTATGTACAAGTTCCTATACACCAGTAAACAGCAGGGCAATTAAAGTAATTAGTACATGTTATGTGTAATAAAATGAAATTTACAAAGGCCTTTCCACAAGTGGATCTGCTTCCGGTTTGGAGGAGGGAGCAGAGCAACCGACTTCCGACTGAGCGGGGCACCTCTGCTTGCTGGTTGGATCTGCCGGGGTCCGTGAGGTCAGCAGGACAGGGATGGGTTCACTGCTCAGATGATACCATTAGGGGGACCACAAATGGGCCCCAAGTCCATGCCATTCTTCATGTAGTACTTCTCCAGCTCGGCCAAGATGTACTTGCCATAGGTGTACTTTCAAAGAGTCGCAATGTGTGGCCAGATCTTGTGCATGACAATCTTCCACTGACCCGGCTCAGCCACATCGCTCATCTTCTGGACCACATAGTTAGCATACTGATCCTTCATCACAGTGTATAAGGCACTGTGGGGACCATTGTTCATGGTGCATACCTCATCAATGAGCACAGCACGCTCTGTACGTGAGGCGCAAGTGACACACTTCTCCACATTGCTTGCAAACTTGTGCTGACTCAATACAAGTACATTGCCTCAGATCTCTGCTACAGTTTTGCTTTTATCCTCAGGACGACCATGCTCCAGTACATGTTGGATTACATAATTTCCATACTGACCCTGCACAAGCTGCTCCGTGTGCTCCTTGAGGATAGGGAGGGTCTAGTCAGGGAGACTGTTCTACATTAAGCTTTCTTATACAACCTAGATCTACATGCCAAAGGATGGTACTACCCATGGTGGGCTTGGCCCTCACACAACACTCAAGACACTTTCTCATAGGCGTGGCCAAGGCCAATCTGATTGAGGCACCTCTTCAGTTGTTCTCTTCTCAGATGAAGTAGGTTGTGTTGAGTTGACAATAAAAACTAACTAGGATAGTTTTCCTCTAGAGTTCTCCCAAAACCCAAAGGGGGCAAATACAATGAGCACAGCAAACCTCCTTATAATGGAGCTAACAAGAAACTGAATAGAAAAAGAAAATAGAAAGTAACCCAAACAAAAATTAGGAATAACGTCTAAACTTAAGATACAAAAGACAAAGACTAAGGTAAAGAAAAGCCATTGTTTTTAAAAGAGCAAAGTGTGGAAGCCAGGTGTGGCGGTACACAGCTGTTGTACCAACATGTGGGAGGTGGCAGATCATCTCAACCCAAGACTTCAAGATCAGCCTTGGCAACATAGCAAAGCTGTATTATTTTTTAAGAAAAAATAATAAATATATATGAAAGAAGCAGTATGGGAAGCAGTACCATTATGATGCAAACTATCTAAAATTTTTGTCGAAGAATATTGAAACTACAGGAGAACAAAAAAAAAGAATCTTGGTAGAAAGGGGGAAAAGTACTTCGACTCTTGACTGTGTTCTCCAACAGTCAGTCATCTTTCATGCACATAGACATCTGCTTAGAAGCTATCAGACATAATATGCCGTAAACAATATTAGGAATACAAAATTAAACAGATCCAGTTCTCTCCCAGTGAAGAATTGTGGGGTCTAATTTCCACCTTCCTAGAGCAGGACAGTACTACGGGTAACAACAGCAGAATAACTGTGACAGCCATGATGCCAAATGTTGAGGTAAAATCAACACATGCCACACTCCTCCTATTCTGAACAAGTCTGGATAGGAAGTCTCAAAGGACATGAAAAAGCATCACTTGAAAACTGAAAAAAAATAAGCACACCTCACCCAGGACCCCTGTAGTCCTTCTCTAATGTCCCCAGTTTATCTGGGAACCTCAATCAACTACAAAGCCTAGTACATACTTCATAGGATACCTGGAGGGAAGTTTCTGGAAAACCAGGACCAGGCCAGGTACAAAGTAACATCTGGACACAGTGGCTGAGCTGAGCACTCTCACCATTTATATATCTCTTCTCATCTTCCATCAAACTGGTCTCACCATGACAAAGTGACTGTTCATCCCTCAACTCTTCACAACACCCTTGAATACAAGGGAAAGAATAACTTAACGGCATCTGGAATTGGCTCCCGAGCACGGTATCACAAAGAGAAAGATCCTTTTCCTTTGTCCATTAGCACCAATGCCAGACAGTCCTTTGCACATAGAGAGACACATGGGGCAAGAGAAGACCCATTTCCTCCAGAAGGAAAGCAGATGAACACTCCATTCTCTGCAGTGGCAGCTGGGGTCTGAGCTAAGTGTGCACTATGGCAGAGATGGCCAGCAGAGGAAGTTCCCAAGTTGTCTGTTTACCATGGAAGAAGGAGATGAAAGAAAATGGAGAAGTTGAAGTATGAGCACACAGTGAGCTTGATATGACAAGGCCCTTCTGGAAGCTGCAAACACCGTGTAGACAGCTGTAGGAGGGATACCCCATGCCTCTGTCCTGAAGGTGAAGAATTGCTTATCCTGTACTTTGGGAATCCTTAACTTTGGAAAGTGCATTATTTTCTTTCCATTCTAAATATCTGTCATACAACAAACAAGCCTCTTCCCTGGGTATGACTAATTTGCACGCCAATGCACACACTGGAGCAATATTAGAGGTTGAGTTGTCTCTTCAATTCTAACTTCCACTAAAGATCAAAGATGCTGGAGAATGACTGACAACTTAGGTCCAACCTGCTAAACTTGATATTGAATAGAGATTGCCTGAGACAAGCAGATGTCTGAAGAAATTGAACACGTAATGGGTACCTTGGAGAGATTTCAGTCATGTGAAGAGAAAAGAGAGACAGACAGACAGACAGACAGACAGAGACAGAGACAGAGACAGATAGACTAATTTCCGTTCTCCCTGTAAGCGGTGCTGCAGTGCTCACACACGCCCCTCTGTGCGTGCCCACGAGCCATTCTCTAGGGCAGATCTCAAGGATAGAAAGCTCTAGACACAGAGGAATATGCACATTCCTTTTATTAGGTATTGCCAAATACATTCCAAAAGTAGTTTGCCAGCCCCACAAGTCAAACATCTCTTACAGACATAAGATTCTACTCAATGGCTGGGAAAACACATTCTTCTCCACATCCCATGGAGTGGCCTCTGAAACAGATTATATCCTAAGAGTCGGAGCAAGTGTCAACAAATGGAAAATAAATCAAATAATTTTTGTAGCTTATCAGATCACAGGGGGATAAGAATATGAATCAAGACATAGATATTTGGGATGCAGGACAGCCAGTACATTGAAGAGGGAGAAAATTAAAACTGTCTAGAATCAAATGAAAATGAGGGTACAACTGAACAGAACTATGAGGAAATAGCTATGGCAACTTTAAGAGGAAAGTATATAGTCGTAAGTCCTTACTTTACAGAGATGTAAGTAAACGATTTAACAATTCACTTTGAGGCCCTAGAGAGAAAAGGAAAGAGGATGATTCAAACCCCAAATCAAGGCAGAAATTAATGAGCTAGAGTAAAAAGATAACACAAAGAATCTTAAATACTCACTTTTTTGAAATGATAGAGTCAACAAATGCTTAGGAAAATAACCAAAGGAAGTGACAAGAACCAAGGTATTAAGCTTCAAAAGGAAACGGGGATGTTAACCTTGCAATCATGATATGGTACATAATGAAATAAGTGGACTAAAAATATTGCCTTTTTAAAGAAAGAACATTATAACAGATGCCATGAAAATTCAGAGGATCATAAGGGAGTAGTGCAGAAGCCTTTATTCAAAAATCTGGAAAATCTAGAAGTGGATAAATTCCTAGACACACAGAACCAACCAAAATTGAATCAAGAGGATATAAGTAACTCAAACAGATCTATAACAAGCAATGAGACTGAAACTGTAACAGCATCCCCAGTGAAGATATCCCATTCAGGTCTGAGAGCTACAAAGTCTCTCACTCTCTACACACTGTCCAGGGTGGGTCTCTATGTTAATCCTCATCTGCTACAAAGGTGAGTGCTGAGCAATGCACTGATCTAGTATAGCAATACGTCCTTAGGAGTCATTTTATTGCTATGATCCTCAAACAGAATAATAGTAATAGGCTTCTAGGGCCCATGTCCTATCTAAGTCTCAGGCTCTTGGCCACTTTAGCAGTTTTAGATATGTGTTTCATCTCATGAAGTAGATCTTAAATACAAAGCAAAACCTGGAAACAGATAACTTCTACATGACCTCTAAAGAAAAACTTAATACTGATTAAAATTAGGCAGGAGACCTGAACAGGTAGGTCATCATAGAAGATATACAGAAAGCAAATAAGCATGTGAAAAATCCTCAACATCATTCGTTCTTAGATTAAAATCATGTTGAGTATTCATTAAGATTGTTGACAGTGAAAGGACTAATAATACCATGTGTTGGGATCACAAGATATAGAGCAACCCAACCATCAGATACTGCTGGTAGCAATGGGAGCTGGCACAATCACTTGGGAAAACAACTTGACACTTTCTTAAAGAATTAGATATTCATGGACCATACAATCTAAGCACTCAGTCTTGAGATTTCTCCCAAAAAATAAAAGTTTATGTCCACGGAGAGACCTGCACAGGTATGTTCAACAGCCTAACTATAATACACACAACTGAAAGTAATCCATATATCTGTCAACAACAAATGGACACACTGTGGTGTTACCATATTATGGAGTATGCTTTCTCACTCAACCCATAAATTACTGAAGGTCTGCCAAGCACTGTGTGCAATCCTGAAGATACAGCAAGGCAGAATCCCTGCCAAACAAACAAGCAAACACCCTTGCTCTCATTCTAGGCAGTGGACGTCCTACTTCAACATTCAATTAAACTCTACCATCAGCAAAAAGAGTTGATAGCACAGTGTTAGAAAAAGTCCCAGAGGAGATGGGGAGGGGGGATGGGAGAAGGATTGTGAAAAGGGGGTAGCCAAGATGGGGACAGTGAGAGGGCTGTAAAGTAAATAATAATAATAATAATAATAATAATAATAATAATAATAATAATAATAATAATAATACACTCGAGATAGAAGCACACCATGAAAAGAAAGGAAGGAACAATGGCAGACCTGAAAGCCCTGGAACAAAAAGAAGCAAATACACCAAAGAGGAGTAGAAGGCAGGAAATCATCAAACTCAGGGCTGAAATCAATCAAGTAGAAACAAATAAAACCATACAAAGAATCAACAAAACGAGGAGTTGGTTCTTTGAGAAAATCAACAAGATAGATAAGCCCTTAGCCAGACTAACCAGAGGGCACAGAGATAGTATCCAAATTAATAAAATCAGAAATGAAAAGGGAGAGATAACAACAGAAACTGAGGAAATTCAAAAAATCATCAGATCCTACTACAAAAACCTGTAGTCAACACAACTAGAAAATCTCGAGGAAATGGACAATTTCCTTGACAGATATCAAATACCAAAATTAAATCAGGATCAAATAGACCATCTAAACCGTCCTATAACCCCTGAAGAAATAGAAGTAGTCATTGGAAGTCTTCCAACCAAAAAAAGCACAGGTCCAGATGGTTTTAGTGCAGAATTCTATCAGACCTTCAAAGAAGACCTAACACCAATACTCTTCAAACTGTTCCACAAAATAGAAACAGAAGGAACACTACCCAACTCGTTCTATGAAGCCACAATTACCTAATACCAAAAGCACACAAAGATCCGACAAAGAAAGAGAATCTCAGGCCAATCTCTCTTATGAATATCGATGCAAAAATACTCAATAAAATTCTTGCCAACCGAATCCAAGAACACATCAAAACGATCATTCACCACGATCAAGTAGGTTTCATCCCAGGGATGCAGGGATGGTTCAATATAAGGAAATCCATCAATGTAATCCACTATATAAACAATCTCAAAGAAAAAAAAACCACATGGTCATCTCATTAGATGCTGAGAAAGCATTTGACAAAATTCAGCATCCTTTCATGCTAAAGGTCTTGGAAAGATCAGGAATTCAAGGCCCATATCTAAACATAGTAAAAGCAATTTACAGCAAACTGGTAGCCAGCATCAATCTAAATGGAGAGAAACTTGAAGCAATCCCACTAAAATCAGGGACTAGACAAGGCTGCCCTCTCTCTCCATATCTTTTCAATATAGTACTTGAAGTTCTAGCTAGAGCAATTAGACAACAAAAAGAGATCAAAGGGATACAAATTGGAAAGGAAGAAGTCAAACTATCACTATTTGCAGACGATATGATAGTATACTTAAGCGACCCAAAGAACTCCACCAGAGAACTCCTACAACTGATAAACGACTTCAGCAAAGTGGCCAGATATAAAATCAACTCAAGCAAGTCAGTAGCCTTCCTATACTCAAAGGATAAGCAGGCTGAGAAAGAAGTAAGAGAAATGATACCCTTCACGATAGCCACAAACAATATAAAGTATCTTGGCGTGACGCTAACCAAACAAGTGAAAGATCTGTATGACAAGAACTTCAAGTCTCTGAAGAAAGAAATTGAAGAAGACCTCAGAAGATGGAAAAATCTGCCATGCTCATGGATTGGCAGGATTAATATAGTAAAAATGAGCATCTTACCAAAAGTAATATACAGATTCAATGCAATCGCCATCAAATTCCCAACTCAATTCTTCATAGAGTTAGAAAGAGCAATTCAAAAATTCATCTGGAATAACAGAAAACCCAGAAAAGCTAAAACTATTCTCAAGAGTAAAAGAACCTCTGGGGGAATCAGTATCCCGGACCTCAAGCTGTACTACAGAGCAATAGTGTTAAAAACCGCATGGTATTGGTACAGTGACAGGCATGTAGATCAATGGAACAGAATTGAAGACCCACAAATGAATCCACACTCCTATGGTCACTTGATCTTTGACAAAGGAGCTAAAACCATCCAGTGGAAAAAAAGATAGCCTTTTCAACAAATGGTGCTGGCTCAACTGGAGGTCAACATGCAGAAGAATGCAAATTGACCCATTCTTATCTCCTTGCACTAAGCTCAATTCCAAGTGGATCAAGGACCTCCACATAAAACCAGACACACTGAAACTAACAGAAAGGAAACTAGTTGTTGGCGAGGATGTGGAGAAAGAGAAACACTCTTCCACTGCTGGTGGAATTGCAAGCTGGTACAACCACTCTGGAAAGCAGTCTGGCGGTTCCTCAGAAAACTGGGCATGACACTCCCGGAGGATCCGGCTATACCACTCCTGGGCATATACCCAGAGGCTTCCCCTGCATGCAATAAGGACACATGCTCCACTATGTTCATAGCAGCCTTATTTATAATAGCCAGAAGCTGGAAAGAACCCAGATGTCCCTCAATGGAGGAATGGATTCAGAAGATGTGGTATATTTACACAATGGAATACTACTCTGCAATTAAAAACAATGAATTCACGAAATTCCTAGGCAAATGGTCAGAACTGGAAAATATCATCCTTAGTGAGGTAACCCAATCACAAAAGAACACACATGGTATGCAGTCACTGATAAGGGGATATTAACCCAGAATCTCGGAATACCCTAGACACAATTCGCATATCAATAGATTTCTAAGAATATGGAAGGAGAGACCCCTGGTCCTGGAAAGACTGGATGTAGGGGAACGCCAGGACAGAGAAGCAAGAGGGGGTTGAATGGGGAAAAGAGGGAGAGAAGGGGGCTTATGGGACTTTCGGGGAGGGAGGAAACAGGAAAGGGGAAATGATCTTGAATGTAAATAAAAAAAAACTTAGAAAATAAAATTTAAAAAAAAAAGAAAGGAAGGAACAACACTCAGATGTCTTAGGCTTTCCTCCCTCACCCTCTCCCTTCTTTCCCTCTCTCTGAATAAATTAAAAACTAAAGCCTTTATGGGTTGTTGTGGCTCACAGAAACGATTCTAACTAGTTTTAACTAGGCTGATTAGTACTTTAACAAGGGTTTTTTTTTCCTTTTCCCCCTCCAGGTGGATATTTTAGAGACAGAGTTTATATGTAATCCTGATGATAAAATTTACTGATGCAGTTGTCTGGACCAAAGGCATCAAATCAGTGCATCTTGCCATGTCTGGCCTCAGTGGGAGAGGATGCCTCTAACTGCAGAGACTTGATGCACCAGAGGTTGGGGGGATATGGTGGAGGGGAAGGAGGAGGAACTCTTCAAGGGGAGACTGGGAGGTGGGGCAACACTTGAGATGTAAATAAATAATTTTTTAAAAAATCATCAGTGCACTGCACCAAAATGCGCACTTGATTTCCTCTGGGTGAAATTTTTATGGGTGTTCTCTGCCTGCTCTCTTCTGACTGTATTGCAATAATTGTAGTTTAGAAACAGGAAGATCAAATCCCTTTTGTAAGTAATAAAAGACTTTGCTATCAATAAACAAAGACAGGACTGCTCAGCTGAGCTGGTTTTAAGCAATTACAGAAAAATAACAGAGCTCGGCTTTCTATCCTGTCCAAAGCCGTCATTATCTCACAGTGGGCTTTAAACTTCTGACTTGTCAATTTATCTCTTTGCAAATAAACAAACCATTACATCTGTGATCAGTGATGATAAAACTGTAATTTGCCTAATGTTCCAGAAAGCTACCAAAACACTGCTCTATACAGTGCTGCCACCAATTCTTACAGATGTGAGGGCAGGCAATCCAGTGTGTGCTGTTATCCTCAGTTACCAGGATGTGCGTGCAGGCTGGGGTCAAGCTACCGATCTACTCCATCTCCTCACAGTCACAAAGCAGCATTTGGTGGCCTTGGACTCTCTGAGAGCACCATGAAAAGTGTTAACCACAGCAGACCTTCTCTGAGGACAGTGTGCCTCTGCTCCCTTACAGGCCTTCCGATCCAGGGGCCTGTGGGAGCCTCAGGCACAGGAGCACTCCCATTGGGAAGAATAAAGAGTCTGGAACTGCCCTCGACTCTGAGTCACTTCTTGCCACTTATAAACTATGTGAGTTTGGATAAATACATCAACTTCTCTAAGGTTTGTTTTCCTTTTCTACAAAATAAAAATAGTATTGCTTCCCTTGCGGACGCAATTTGGGTGCCAATTGAAAAAAAAAAAAAGCAGCTGTGCTATTATTACTCTTTGTGGCTTATCTTGATTTTTTTTTTCAGTTCCCTTGGTGATTCTAGAAGAGAACAAAGAGACAAAGTATCTTCTGCAGAAATGATGTGATTATACATCATCAGAGCCAAAGTCAGCCAATAGCAGCTCTGCCCCTGTTCACGCCTCCCCCATCAAGTAGTAACTCACTGGTTATAGCCTGTATCCTATTATAAATTTTCCTACCTAAACCAACTGGTAACTGGAGCATTTCACACACTCTAGCTTAGTGGTTCTCTCCCTTCCTAATGCTGTGACCCTTCAATACAGCTCCTCATGGTGTGGTCACCCCCCAACCATAAAATTATTTCATTGCTACTTCATAACTGTAATTTGCTAGTGTTATGAATTATAATGTAAATATCTGATATGCTGGCTATCTATTATGCAACCACCAAAGAAGTCATGGCCCATAGGTTGAGAACCACTGCCCTTGACCTCAACCCTAAAATTCTTTATCCTCAATCCCCTGGGACTTAGATCAGGTTCTTCCTCTCAGAACTACCGCAAGTACCTACACATCTTGGCATATTACCCACTCAGGAAATGTTCTGCCTGCAGTAGGCCCTTCTCTTTCATTCAACAGTAGTAGAGTCAGGACTGGATAAAACCTGGCCACAAGGCAACATTCAGGGGAGGGGTGGGGTTTAATTGTGTGTGTGTGTGTGTGTGTGTGTGTGTGTGTGTACGTGCGCACATGCACAGGTGTGTGTAAATGTGCTCATGCAGAAGTCAGACAACAGCCTTCAGATGGCAACCCTCAGCATTCCTACTTGTCTGACAGTCTCTGCCCTGCTGAGTAAGGCAGACAAGCTAGACTCGGAGCATCTGTGAGTTCTCCTGTGCTGCCTCCCGTGTAGCCATGGGGCACTCTGAGATTGCAGGTATTTGTGCCACTGTGTGCAGCCTTTACATGAGTCCCGGGGATCCCAACTCAACTCAGGCCCTATCCTAAGAGTCTTAGTATGGTACCTCTTCCTTCTTTTCCTAAGTCATGAGAATTGGATATCCCAAGTATAGACACCCTCACCAAAGCCTTCTGACACTGAAAGATTTCTGCAGAGTGGGACCCTTATATTATTTTTTTACATTAAAATTTCCTCCTTAGTAGTTATAAGTAAATCTACCACAGACATATAAAAGTCCTCATAACAGATAAGCCTGGGACCCACTTTCTGCATCAGCACACAAGGAAGCATTCACATATGGCCTTTCTAACCTGAGCCAATGGGACAGAAAGCCAAATCCACTACAATGTATCCTATACACTGCCTTATGTTTAGAGAGGGCCAAATGCAAAGCTAGCCTCCCAATCCCTGAATCACAGGTTGCTGTGGGTGGTCCCAGAACTGGGAGAGCACAGTCACAGAGCCACAGAGCCACAGAGCCACAGAGTCACAGAGTCACAGAGCCACAGCCACAGAGTCACAGAGCCACAGTCACACACAGCCACAGTCACACAGAGCCACAGAGCCACAGTTACACAGAGCCACAGTCATACAGAGTCAGAGTCACTGAATCACAGAGCTACAGAGCCACAGAGCCACAGAGCTATAGAGTCACACAGAGCCACAGAGTCACTGAGCTATAGAGTCACACAGAGCCACAGAGTCACTGAGCTATAGAGTCACACAGAGCCACAGAGCCATGCAGAGCTTTGCTCTCAGTATCAGAGAAGCCCCGGGGAGGTGGTATTCACAGACGCACAGACATTGGTTGTTTATCTGAGTGGCTGGTTTACTGCCAGCATTAGGCTTTCTCTACTGAATTGACATAGCCATAACATTCACCTAAATGTAGGTTTCTTTGCATACAGATGCATTCCTGAATGCATTTTAAGTTATATAAAACTGATTCTTTCCAGTGAATTATAAAATAATAAATAGGAAACAGAATGATGTGTGGTTTGATGAGACAAGGGTCCTATGTATCACCCCTTGTTTGCTCCAGATTTGAGGTCTCTATTTGATGTGTGGCAATCTGACTGACCCAAGGGTGCGCTGGTGCAGGCCTCTCTCTCCTGCAGATCAGTTTTCCAATTCCTTTCTTAGGGAAACTTGTTGGTTCGCACCTTCCCAGAGCCTCATAGCTTGGTGAGACACACTACCCTCACCTGCTTCCTACCCATCAGCCCCAATCATCAATGTGTTTCGTCCTCGGTCTTGAAATCGCCCAAAGGTCCCATCACCAATGGCAAGACAAAGTCCCGTAATTCACAGAATATCCTGCTAGGTGGCTTTTTCTAACCCCGTAATCTTTTCTTGATGTTGTTTAGTATTGGGGATTGAACCTGGGGCTTCACACATGCTTAGTAGAGTTCTCATTCTAACACTGAGCTACATCTCCAGTTCCACTTCCTTTTGTGTTGGAAGTGAGGTAGGATCTCACGCAGGCCAGGCTGCCTTTGAACTCACTATGTAACCAAGACTGGCTTTCCTCTCCTGATCTTCCTGCCTTAAGAGTGCTAGGACTAGAGACACACACTCCCTTGCCTAGCTAACAGCCCTGTTTACTCTTCACTTTGAAACACAGCCTCACCACCAGTTCAGCTGCTCAGACTGGCCTTGAATCCACTCTGTAGTCCAGGTAGGCTTTGAACTTTTAATCTTTCTAACTCAGCCTTCCAAGTAGCTGGCACCACTGACCTATGCCAGCAGACCCAGCTTCTATATTATTTAATGTTAATCTTGGAGGATGCCCTAGCTTCATCCAAAATTATATGCTTTCACTTTAAGCACAGTTCTTCTAACTTGGGTTTTGTTACTGAGAGACCAGACCAACTCCATCTTGGGTTCAGGCTCCATCTTAGAAAACCTGACCTAAGGTTGAACTTGAGTTAACCAACAAGTCTGCACCTAGCACTAGTTTCCAGGTTACTCCTTAAAAATCACCAATCAGGAGAAAAGTAGAAGTTAAGTTTATGGTTTTGCTCCCAGCACCAGCCAATCATTTTAAAGGGCAGCAAATTCCATAATAGCCCACAATCAGATGTGTGCTACACTAGAAACCCCCTTGCTTGTTTGCTTGCCTATATAAATCCTTGCTTGAAATTGGGCTGCACCCTCCCGGCCTGCTGTGTCAGGGTTGGTGGTATGGCCCAAGCTTGAGCTTGAATAAAAAGATCCTAGTGTGACTGCATCAGAATCTGCTCCTTGGTGGTCTTTTGGGATTCTCAAACACTTAATGGGCACAACATTCCTATCTTATGGGTGATAAGATGTTTAGGTTTTACATCTCTGAACATCAATGGAAAATCATGTGTTATAACCTTTGGCCTACTTCTTATGCACCAATGGGAAAATGTATTATAACCTTTGGCCCACTTCTTATGCACCATTTTACATCTAAAAATCCTTCTGCCAGCTTCCCTGCCAAATTCAACATTGTTCAAAAATCAAATTTCAGTCAGATGGAAATAAAGAAATATGATGCTCTAAGACACCAAACAAATCCCTGGAGGAGCAGCAAGAACATCTGGCACGAGGACCCTAAAACCACAAACTATGGAGACCTTGATTTGAGGTTTACAGACATTTGGAAGAAGTCTTTCACACTTAGCTTAGTACCCTTTCTTCTGAAACCTCTTTGGCTGATCCACCACACTGCACCTTGGCTGAATCATAAGCTTCTGGGATGGCTGTCACAGAACCTGAGCTGTGGACAGAGGGTAGATAGAGTGTAGTCATCAAATATATTACTATATCTGTGTATGGTGCCTATTCAACACATGTCTGATCAACATATGTCTGATGACTTGATTTATCTTAGGGTGCCTACTGAAGCCTATGACCCCCAAAGGAAAAAGATCTACCTCTCTGAGGGTGGCCTGCATGTTTCTATGGTAAGGCAGAACTGAGTGTCTTCAAAGGTTTAGATAAGTGGGAGCCATGTTTTCTTATGTGTCTTGTACATCCTCTAAACTTGAGTGAACAGATCAGCCTGTATTCTATCACAGGCCTTGTTTCAAAGCCTTCCTGACCATTCTGGTGCTCTCAACTAGAACCATATTTGCAGTTAAATCCAATGAGTGAGAAGGATAGCTTTTATGAGAAGTTGGAGACAGGACATGAGGTTCAGCCGGTGTTGTACCCCCTCTATGATGCTGCCTGCTTTTTCTGTGATACCTCACCTACAATAACAAGACCCAAAGAGTAGCATTAATGTGACCCCAAAACTGTCTCCTAAAACCCCACTCTTATGAGGTCAGTGATTTGTCAGATACATAGACTCTAAGGTTGGTTTTTGTTTATTTTTTGTTTTGTTTTGTTTTGAAGTCTATATTTGTCTCTGGCTAGCCTCAGAGTACACATGGAATGATTAAACTTCATTAAAATAAAACTACTGGTGAAGAATATTCCAGGCATGGGAAATGGAGATTCTGGAACTATCATTGGAGTTAAAAAGCAAGCCAGAAGCTGGGGAGAGAGGCATTGCTGGCAAGGAACACTTGTCCTCCTTCTAAAAATGTAAGGGTTGGAACTGGAGTTGGGGAACATTGGCATCCACGTGTGTGGGCCTGTATGCGGAGGCCCTGCCGGGTGTGGGTGCGAGGGTTCTGGGAGAGGGGGAGGGCTGTTGTGACCACCGCTGTCCCTGCTACCATCTTGGTTGCCCTCGCTGCTCCACCCAGTCTGGTCCCGGGCTGATGAAGCCCATCTCGCTGGGGAAAATTGTGGCAGAGTGGCTGGTGGTGTTTCGGGAGAGAGGGCCTCTTCCCTCATGTTACAGCTCTTTGTGACAGAATCTCCCAGACAACAGAGTAATCCTCAAACACCCTTTATTGAACTATAGATTCAGGATAGGAATTATATACAATTTGGGGTGGCAACAGGTACTTCTCATTGGCTTGGATTGAGATCTTGGGGAAACCTTATTTGCATGTGGGGAAAGCTTGGTGCTGCAACTACATGACTGACAGCCACACGTCTCTCCTGCGGGGGCAATTGCAGCAGGGGCCAGGGTCCAAAGGGTGGTGACTGAACTCCTCCCTTCCAATGCAGGTGGAAGCTCCGCCCACAAGGTTGTAGGTGGAAGCTACCCCCCACCGGGTCTCCAAGGTTCAAAGTCTTTGCTCTACCTGAAACCAGGCTGCCTGTGCACAGATTACCTCCCAACACACATGCTTCATAAAGAACAGAAAAAGGAAGCACAATTACAGTGTCGATAGTGATCAACTCCCAAAGAGACTGAGGTAGGCTGGGAGAGCCACACCCTGGCCATGCCATGGGGCAGGAACCTAAGTTTACAGGAAATTGAGTTCATAGAAAGAGAAGCTACTGTAATTCCAACACGGGCAGGTAGAAACTTTCTGTATTTCTTGGGTTACTAGAAGTATGGCCTTAGACACTGCCAACTATGTATGGGTAACTGAACATGTCCAACAGCAATACTAGGACAGATTGAAGAGGCAGGGGAACACAGTAAATATGTCTGGGGCAAATACCTCCTGCAGTAGGTTCTAGGTCTTGAGATTCACAGGATCGGAGATCAAGATGGAAATATGCCAATCACTGAAGGAAGAGTGACAGGAGCTTGTAGGACATGCCTTTCTGGTGAACAAATGCAAGCTTACCATTGCTAGTTACTGGGTGACAATATGTAGTGAGGTCAACCACTGTAAAGGGGTCACAGGAGATATCTCTGGTTTCCTGCCAGAGAATATCTGTGAGCTTAGAATGGGGACTGGCAACCAGGGAGGAAGCTCACAAGGGTTTCTAACACTAGCACACTCAGAAAACATTCTACATAAAGAAGACAATGAAGAAATAGACAAGTGCTGAAGCTCTCTTAGGGACAACACCCAAAAGAAAACCTGTGGAAGCATCACTGTGGGGGCATCATTGGTGCATAAAAAAACAGTGCAATTTCATGCCCCGACCTATAAAGAAAACTTAGTTATATGAGCATCTTTTAAACTTGGACTTTTTAAAATAATGGCTTAAAAATGGCAAAGGGAAGACAGATCATTATAAAATGAAAGGATTTCTAAGGTAAATAAGAGGGAAGAAATGGCACTTTGCTAAACCCTTAAGTCCATATTTCAGCAAAAGCAACAAGCATGTATTTATGAGTATATCAGCCTCCAAAAACTGAACCCCAAATTTACCTATAGGTCTGTTTGGTTATCATGCATTTTTAATATAAATTAGAATATCCTATTTGGGGTATGGTTGAGTTTTTTCTTTTGGGTTGATGCAGGTGGGGACTTTGATTAGGGCAACCTCTCTTGTAGCCCCAAGCTTAGGCTGACCTCAAACTCACTATGTCAAGGCTGCATTTGCACTCCAGATCCTTCTGCCTCCTGAATGCTGGGGTCAGAGGTGCCACCACTCGCTGAAACATCTTTACTGGGGCCACAACTGTTGTAGTTCCACACAGCTGTTACCATTCTCTGACACCTTCTTTGTGTACTACTTCTGTCTCCTGGACTCCATAGGCTTTTGAGTTGTCAAGTGTGTCTGCACTAAGCATGGGCATGCCTTCCCCAAAGCAATGGCACTGAGAACCAAAGAGCTGCGATCCAAGACAGGTTCTGAGGCAGTGCAACAACAGAAGCTGATATGGGAAGCTGCAGATGCCAGGCATGGCAATTCTTTGGGGGAAAAGGTCAAGAATCCTGTTCCAAAAGGGCTTAATATACTCTGTGCATTACTAAAACAAAAATACCCGAGACTGGGTATAAGTGTGTGTGTGGGGGGGGTTGGGGGGTGGTATTTGGAAAGTCCAAAGAATACAATGTCATCATCTGGCTGTGTCCCAACATGGGGAAGTAGAAAAGGGGCTGGCCTCTGCAGAAGAGGCCAAGCATGTAGATGTCATAACTTTTAACAATCCTGCCCCGTGCCAGCACTATGAGACAGCATTAATCCATTCCTGGGGTGGGGGTTGGGGGAATCACCTCTCCCAGACAGCTGGAAGTTCTACTTCCCGACACCAGGCTGGGATCCAAGCTCCCAACATATGAACCTTCGGCGGCTGAGCCACATCCACATCCAAGCAGAAGCAGAAAGCTTAAACAGACCAAAGCAAGAATGCCAGAGAAGATGGTCAGAAAATTGAGGTTTGCTATCAGGAAGGAGTCAACCCTAGAATAAAAAATTCGCTGACACTGGCTAGGGTCTTCAAGGTACTGGAGTCTTCTCTGTGCACCTGCCATGAGTTACAGTCAGACTGGGTAGGAGGGACCTATAACACCCCATCACACAGGACCAACTGAAGCACATGGAGCTGAATGTCCTAGCCCAGGGTCACACTGCAGCTGATGGACAAGAGAGCCACTGCCCAGGGAGTCCGCTCACCAGCTTACGTTCATGACCACTACTCTGCTGTACCTCACTAATAAACCCACTTCCAGGCCATATGAGCTTCATGCAAGTCTCCTTTAGGAACCCCAAATCCTCTCATACTAGTTCAAGGCTTGTCAAGCCAACTCTGGTAAAATAGTGTTTTATAAATGCTGAGTAAAATTAATATCTTCTAAAAATGTAAATAACAGGAAGAGTTTTTAAGCTAGTAAAAATTAATAAATGTGAGGTTTGGGTTTATAAACTGATCCCCTGTGAGCTTCAGTAATATGAATTTATTCCCCCAAATTGTACTGAGACAAGTAAAATTTCTCTGGTGATTTATATGCACATTGTTTGGAAAGCATCGCCTACAGGTATAAATACAATACTGCGACAGATGCCTTTAAGCAGTGTCCACTCTGAGGTAACTAGGCCCAGGAAGACAAACACCATGTGCTTGCTCCTATTCACGTGTGGATGCTAGCTTCACATTTTTAGGTTTCTGTGTTGATGTTGAAGTGAGTGTCGTTAGGGGTCAGGAAGTGAGAGAGGAGCCAGGAGAGGTGGGGAGGTAAGGGAAAGGTGGGGTGGGGACCACATGCAATATCGGAGCAAAGGTGAGAGTGCTAGGATGCAAGCTATGGGAAAGGCGGGCAGTGGGAGGATCAACCAAAACCATAGAGAAAACCTATAACTAAAAAATAATCTTTTGGTAAGAAAGAACTTGAGCAGACATACCCTGTGTGGATGGAGAATGCTATTCCCAGAAACCACAGATGCTTAAATGAAAACCCCATGGTGAGATGCTGGATATATATCCTATGAGTTGTTAGCCAGTGTGCCCCAGATAACCTTCACAATAATTGTTAGTGCCATTGCTTTTAGTCAAACTAAGATGGTAAGACCCTATTGCTGGAGATACCACGCACCTAGGATACAGGGTACAGATAAATCAAGCCAGAACTGAGCTGGAAACTTTCTCCCACTGGCTAGTATTTTAGTGCCAGAGGTTGTTAATGGGTTAATGCACGTTGTTATAAGGGTGTGGAGGTCGGAGCTTGGAGAAGACGTTGACAGCCTTACTCAGCTGTGAACCCTGAGTGCTAAAATAACTACTGAACTGCCAGGCAAGACACACAAGTGACGTGGTTGTTCTGGAGTAACCAACGGCTTTCTAGTTGGATTTGAGTCCTGCTGCACAAGAAGGAATACTTACCTGGTATTGAAAACATGGTCAAAAGACTGTCTGGAGGTCACAGGCCCTGGGAGATAATATACTACTAATATTATGCTAAAAGAGCATGAAGCCAAATATACGCCCAAAATGCCTGTATTTATACCTTAGACTGGTTCTGCTCACAACTTGGGCATAGAAGCGTCTTTTCAAGGTGGGTGGAGGCTCATGCAGGGGCTTATAAATGGTCAAAGGGCTGAAAATAAGTGACCACTGACTGCCTGGTCCTAAGCAGGATGTGTCGTCTACCACATCTTCCAAAACCCAAAGCCTGGGAACGCCATGGAATGCCAGGAAGACTGTGAGATCCAAAGGATGGGGAAATGCACTGTGAACGCCTGTGTCTGGGCATGACATGGCCATTTCTATCATGAACACAACCATCTACACAAGACTAGAGAAAAGGAGGAGAAGGAGGAGGAGGAGGGGGCGGGGATTTAGAAAGAAGAGGAGCATTTGGAGTTAAAAGGGAAAAGAGAAAGTAGTTGAGGGGGGCCTATGTGATCATAATATATGGTATACATTGTTAAATTGCCAAAAGATAAAATTTTAAGAAGCAGTATCTATTCCATTACCAAAACAATTTGAGCATATGCAAATTTATGTAACTAGGCATTTGTAAATTTAAAAAACATATTAATGCATTGCATCATTGTTCAATAACATAAACATAAGTGCACATTTAAAAATATTTTTAAGACACTGAGGGAGATATTGCATTTTCTGACTGGGTCAGCATATACACTCTAGGATATCTATGCTACCCTTTTGGGAATCTACTTAGATTCCTTTAGATCAAGGAACTTATCTTGGGTCTGGATCAACTAATGCAGACCAGCATTTTCTTTTTTCTTTTTTTTATACTAAAAGAATAAAGATTTTTATTAAGCATTAAAAGTTGCATTCAATAGCCTTTGGATACGCCACACCACAATCCATCAACAGTCAGTCAAACCCAACAGCAGTTCATTCTTCATAATCCATGAGTTAGTGCAGAACTCCTTTCAATTTACAGTAAGATCCTACTTAGCTCTTGCGGGCAGGGGCTGGAGAGTTACACCTCATTTCTGATCACTAGTGTGACGAAGAGCATCGGAAGCATTTTCTAACTATTTAAGATGACCCACATCCAGAATAGTTTCCAACACTGTGCACTGTTACTTTGAGGACAAAGCTCACCAGAATATATTAGAGCAAGCCTCTTCGGAAACCTGTGACCAGGTCGAGCCTGTTCTTTCATGTCCTGGTTTATGAACATCCTCTAATTATCTAATAGCATGAACTAGGGTTGGTTGCTTCACTTGTGAGGGCTGGGCAAGTAGAAGAGACTAGAAAAGCTACTAAGCACATGACTCCAGACCAGAGATAGTCTTTAACACGTGATTTAATGCAAAACTGTTCAACTCTCCCCCTTCATTTGGATCTTTTTCCCAAAAAGTCACCACTTGCCAGAGGCAGCTTGCAAAGCCCAGCAATCCCTCCTCACCTGGGCCTCCTTGAAGCAGAATTTGAGTTTGGCTACCTGCCTACATAATTCAGAGATCTGATACCTTCACAAACATGCTCATCTATGACCCTTGAGTTGCCAGTCAGAACTTCGCTGTGGCTGCCTTGCAGAGAGAAAATCCCAAACACATGAAAAAGGCTGTGCCCAGGCTGACAGATTTGCGAGCAAAGAACCCCCAAATTATTATATCCTTCTATGTCATCATCTGGCTTTAGGTGTCCCAGATGTCCTGGAATGGCAGATGCTATCCTACTGTGCCCGTCAGGATTCCTAACCCTAACGAGGCACGAGCATAACAGGGTAGCTGTCCCAAGCCTGTCACATGGCAACCAGCACAGTCTCTGGGATCCTTAAGTACTTTGGTTATTACAGAAAGATACATTCTGTTTACTGTTCAATGACCTTATTTATTTTCCAACTCAAAACAGCCAGGCAGTCACTGACATCCACTAGATAGAGAACTTGGTCAACAAGAACATGTATTAAGCCCCAACCCCTTTTCCAACAAACAGCCAATTACTGTATTTGCAGAATAATGATCACTTCATTGTACCCAGAAAAGCAAGCCCTTGGTTCTGTCTTCTTCCAGAAACACATCAGGTCCTGACATCGCCCAGTCACTTCTCCTCTCGGCTGCTCAGGTCAGATGTCATTCTGGACAGCCAGCTCTTCAGTGTCCTTCCCCTCTAACCTATCATCCAGACTTGAGTGACTGTCTCATGTCTCCTGAAAAACTGGCTGCACATCTCCTGGCCACCCACAGCACATATAAAAAAGCCATGTGAACACTGCAGCAAGCCCATGCTTCCAGTCCACTGTAGAGGCTTGTGCTCATGTCTTTATCCAACCTGAAGAATATTCCAGTCTTCTCAAGATGCCCAGTTTCTCATGGCTGTCTCAGTTTAAATGTCGCTACCACTGCAGAGGCCTTCCTATCTCTGTAGTTTGGTGTCACAGCTCTCTTTTCAATAGGCTTCTTAGTTTGTAAGTACCAATTGACCTACCTTCTCTACAAGATCACTGTCTATCTCTCCACTATACTGCAGGCTTTGGAAGACAGAGACCAGGCCTATATTCAGCACCAGCGCATCCCCCAGTACTCACACAGAGCTTGGAAACAGCACCTATAGCTGCTAAATGAGTATCCTGACTTGCATATCACATAGCAGTGGGCCTATGATATTGACTATTCACTCATTAGAATATCTCCTCTATTTATTTCCAGTCTGATCATGGGCCAGTTCTCAAAGTGTGACCCCCCAAACAGCAGTGCTAGCAAACTCCTAAATACTTACTAGAAGTGTAGACCCTTGGGCACCTCCTGGAACATGCCAGATCAGAAACCCTGTGGTAACAGTCATCAGCCTGTGTTAATAAGCCCTCTAAGATCCTGTTGCACCCTGAAGTTCAAGAAACAAGGCCCAAGACTACTCTGGAGGTTTTGTTGAGGTTGTCTGTGGATTGGAGGATGGTCTTAGGTTAGAAGTAACTAAGAAAATTCGTAAAGACTTAGAAGTCAGATGCCTTGACTAACATCTTGTTAAACTGATGTCTGATGGGCAGGAACCTTCAGTTTTTCGTACAGCAATGTGTTATAAATAACTAAAACATGAGGGAATATGTGGTAGAAGAGTCTTCCAAATTTATTTGGCTGCTGAATTATCTCTTCTGGCTCCTTGGGAGGGAGACTCATTCTGGACTTTGGAAAGTGTACTTGGAAAGTGCTACCATGGTGCCTTTTCCCCAAGGGGAAGCCTCAGCATCATTCCAGGTCATTGTGCCCACAGCAGTGCTAACATAGTCAGGAAATAATGTCTGAGTCACTGAAGTGAGTGTGTGCACGTACACACACACACACACACACACACACACACACACACACACACCAGTAAAAAAAGAACTCTAGTCTTTGTGAAAGTCTGAAATGTTTATGAGGCCAAACAGAGAAGAATGGGAACCCGTGGTGATTCCAGGCCCAATGGCAATTTCTAACAGTTTCAAGTATCCTGTTCTGTATCCGATGAGCAGCAGGGAAATCCCCTGCTCAGATTGTTCCCCTAATGGAGCTGCAGAGAACTGATTCCCACCCAGGTCCTGGTTTAATGCACTGGGTGGAGATTCCCGATAATGAAGTGGCAAACTGTTCAGGTGACTGAAAAATTATCGGTCCCAGCTCACAATCAGTAACCTTGAGAACGCTGAGCCAGCTTAAGAAAGGGAAGATATAATATTCATACCAAACATCCAGTGTTTACTTAGTCAGGGCTAATGATTGGCTTCTTAATGAAATTTTACAAGCTCAGTTGAACACAGAAAACATTTGCTTCTCTAAAAGCAAACAGGACTGTTTGCACTGTTACCAGACACCAGGAGCGCAGAGGCCCCCCAGCCTGCAGGAGCACAGAGGCAGATCTGTGCAGGAGGGGCTGTGGGGAGCTTCTGAGGGTGCCTAGATAGAGGAGGGGAGATTTGGGAGCAGCAGCTGGGAAGCTGCAGGATTTAATGCCCAAGCACAGATATACATTTTGGGCAGTTGTGACAAACCTGGCAGTTCATAGAGGCACAGATGACCAAAGTCCAGAATATCTATTTAGGATGGCTTTGGGGTGGAGCTAACTCCAACCACTTTGCATCTCAGGTAGCCTGTTCTTACTCAGGTTATGTTAAAATTCAATAAAATAAAACAAGAAATTTCTTAAAGCAGAAAGATGAATAGGTGCAACATAATATTTTCACTTTTTTTTTACTACGTGTGTGTTGTGTGGTATGTTACTCTGTGCATGTGTGTGTGTATAGTGTGTATGTGTGTTATTCGGTATGTGTACTGTGAGTTACTCTGTGTATAGTGTGTGTGTGTGTGTGTGTGTGTGTGTGTGTGTGTGTGTGTAGGTCAGAAGTACACTTTTAGGAGCAGGTTCTCTCCTTCCACTGTGGGTTCTGAGGACTGAACTCAGATCATCAGACTTGCTGCCCTGTAATTGCCTACACCCATTGAGCCATGCCACTGGCCCCCAGAGCACGGGATTTTTAATAAACTACTCTAAATTCTTTTTTATTTTTGCAGGTGTGTGCCTGAGTGTGCACAAAGTACTGTGGCATACACATGAGGTAACACCCTGGGGAATCCATTCTCTCCTTCCACCATGCAGGCACAATGCAAGCGATTGAAGGACATCAAGCTTGGTGACAAGTGCCCTCCCCACTGACCCTTCTGCCATGATGAATATATGCCCCTATAGATTTGTGTGGGAATCATAGATGGCACACCATGACGGACCTCGGGGGTCAAATGTGTATTATCAGGTGATGGTCACTGACACCTGGGGACTCACCAACTGAAATGAAGGCATCGCTGGGGGAAGTGACAGCAGTGAGGGGCTGTGCACGTGGGTGGCAAGGGCTATATGGGTGCTCTTGCTAGTTTCTCTTAATTTTCCTCTGAACTTAGAACTGCTCTAAAGATCAAGCCTATTTTTAAAATGTACAATAAAATGAATTTTCTAATGATATTTTAGCTATATTTAGTATAAGACTGAAAAAAACATCAATTTCCCCAATTATAAATTACTCTTACTAGCATTCTGTTCCTTAGAATTCTGATTGGCTTATAGAAACTGGCTGACGAAGGTGATGGGAGACTTACAAGCTCTCTAGTCATCCCCACACTCTCATCTGACATTGTCCCAACATCAGTGACCACTGTTCTCAGAGTCCTGGCCACACAGGGAAGGCTCTCCCACAGAACACAGCCACTTCTGCTGCCATACTGATGCTATGCATACTGTGGCCCAGGAGGGCAGGGGCCTTGGCATGCAGGGAACATGCTCCCTTAGCATCTGCAGGTTAAGTGGAAGTGAAATAGCCATGGCTGAGTAGATAATTTATCTGGTTTTAAATAACTTAGGTTTAATAAGGAAATAATATTCATAAAACTCAATAATTTATTTAAAAAAGACCAGTTTTAAATTGGTATAAAGCTGAAGTCTGACCATCTTTAGAAATAAAATATTCAGACCATAGCCCCAAAGTGGATTTCTACATACAAAAAAACAAAACAGAGCAATGATGTGATCTTTCTAGAAAGAATCACATTTTGTCAAGGTCTTCTGAATCATTAGTACAAATTTCAGTGATAAAAGTCTCCCTTTGCATCTCCTATCACATCAATATTTATATCTACACAACATACAAAGCACTTTCTAACTGAATTTCATCCTTTAGAAAGTATGCTTTTCCTGGGAAGACATGAGTGATACAGAACATGGATGTGTTGACATGGGGGAGGAACCTTTGAAATCTATAAAATTGCATTATTTTAAAGTAAATATGGCAAAAAGTTAATATTTAATGTTAGGAGGGTTCAGAGTTCCCTTCTGAATGCTTGCCATTGTAATGACAACTCTTAGCTGTCAACTTGACTACACCTGGAATGAACTAAACACATGGATGGGTACACACCTCTGAGGGGGTTTTCTTGATTGGATCATCTGAAGTGGGAAGACCCACCCTAAATCCAGATCTTTTGAGGTGGGAAGATCCGCCTATAATCTGGGCCATGCCTTCTGGTGGCAGCCTATATAAAGAACATGGAAGGAGGAATCTTGCTTTTTGCCTGCTTGCCCTCACTCCCACCAGCAAGTTCACTCCTTCACTGGCATGAGAAGCTGCTTCTTTGGGATTCTGATATATACTAAGAACCAGCTGACCCAACCAGCCTCATAGACTGAACAACTATTGGAATTTCCATTGGTAGACAGCCATTATTGGACTAGCTGGACCACAGCCTGTAAGCCAGACTAATAAATCACATATACACTAATTCTATCATTTTTGTTCCTCTAGAGAACCCTGACTAATACAAACATCTTATATATGAAATGAGTCTGTTTTTCCTCCACTCTTTGTCCCTGTATTTCCTTTAGACAGGAACAATTCTGAGTTAAAATTTGGGCTCTTGAGAGAAAGAGGCGCATACTGCTCTTACAGAGGACCTGGGTTCAGTTCCCAGTACCCACATGGCAGCTTACAACCTTCTGTAACTACAGTTTCAGAGGACTTAATGCCCTCTAATGACCTTCATAGGCAACAGGTATATACATGGCACACATGTACACATTCAGGCAAAACACTCATACATATAAAAATAATTTTTAAAAAGAAATAATTCTTTTAAAAAAGACCCTGCCATCAGGAACTGCAGGATTCGGAGGCAGGGTATCCGGTATCTCCAGCCCCTTGCAGGTAGACTACATGAAGTCTGTGGCTGCAGCAGATTTTGTTATGGGGCCTGCACATACCCAGGTCTCCTAAGAAACCTTGAGACACAGACAAGATACCAATCATAGGTTATGTGTACTTACTTGCCCATCTGACTGCCTGTCCATCTATCTGCTTATCTCTGCTTCCCCTTCCCAAATAAAACACTTGCTGTTCAAACACTGAAAACTGTTTGAAAGGGACAAGGTCAGAATATGAAGAGTCACAACTCGGCACAGTGCATTTCAAGTCGGGGGAAAGTCATATATGCAGTACATGTGTGTAGGTGAGGACACAGCTGTATGTTGATGTAATAATTTAATCTCAGTTGGGGATTTCTACCTCATCTTTGATCACTCAGTTCCCAGATAAAAGACACACAACTTTTATCTTTACAATAAGCTTTTAAAGCACTAGAGCTAGGCAGATATCTATTCTCTAAGCTATTAGTATCCACTTCCCTATCAATAACCCTGAGTTATAACTTGCCAGGTTCCATATGGGCAGCTCTTAACTCCAACTGGCCCACCCTCATGGCCATGTTTTCATGACTGACCTACCCTATGGCATCTATTTTTTTTCTTCCCTTGTGGTCCTCCTCCAATCCCAAGCCCCAGGGGCTGAAACTCTACCTACCTCTCTTCTGCCCAGCTATAGGCTGTTGGCATCTTTATTCAACCAACAGTTTTAAATTAAAGAGCAAGGTCACATATCGTTACTTGGTATACATGAGAATTCTCTCATCCCTGAAGGCAACCACGCCAGTATTTAGCATTACAATACTTAGCAACAGACCAAGTGTCAACAGGGTAAGCCAACACGAAGCACTGTTACAAAAGGTAGGTCTATGAGCTAGAGGGAAACATGCCACCTGTACCACTGAGCTCAAGACACACTACAATGTCACTCTATCACCTTACAAAGAAAGGAATATAGGTCTTATAGTAATGTATTTCTAGATGCTTGACAAAGCAGAAAAAATATATACAGTTCCCTCAAATCTTTTCAGATAGTGTAATTTGACTGAGAAGGTACGTAAGGAAGCATGTGGGTTGTTGGTGCTAATGTCTTCTCTATAAGAGGCATTCGATATATGTGATGAATGGATAAATATGTACAGTTACCCAATAATGTGATTCTATAGATGAGTTTCTTGTACTCAGAGTCAATTCCTAGGTCATAAAGGGCTTTTACATACTATGGCAGAATGTTGGCTTCCCCCAACATTTCTCTTTCTTTCATCAAAGAAATCCTAACTTTTAGCTAAGCACCTGACCATGTGATATGGGTCTGGACAATATACAACCAATTGTCTTTTCATTAGGAGCATCTTATAGAGAAAGGGTGTGCCTTTCTTCTACTTGCCTCCTTCATAACAGCTGGAATTCAGATGTGGTGGCTTGTGCTCAATGGCCATTCTAGATAGAAAGGGAAAATACCTTTCAAAGATGACAGCTAAGAAAAAAACAAAAAGTCTGGAACATGACACAAGGGACTACCATGCTACTCCAGGACAGTCTTCCAGGACATGCTTTGCATGGGAAATAAACTCATTACTACTAAATTCTACTCATTTCTTTTTAACTAAAACCTACTATTTTGAACAATCATAGCTACTACCTTATCCACAGACATTACCTCATCTCCCTGACCCTAACCTTAGGAAGCACTTATTAGTGAGCCCATTTTATAGATGTGAAGTCAGAAGAAGAAAATTGGCTTGCTCAAGGACACCCAGAGCTCAAGATTTCTCCCTCGGTCCCAAACCCAGTGTCTTTTCTCTATATCCAGAATTGCATTTTGTGTAAGTGATGGGATTATTTACCAGTTAATATAATTATTTACCAATAAAAAATTAGTATATCCCTCTCCCTCTTGGTTGCCAGGGAATGAGTAGCTCTCTTCTGCTACACCCTTCCTCCATGATGCCTAAAGGCAGGACTGTAGGATGGAACCTTGAAACCATGAGCTAAGTGCACCCTGTTTCCTCAGGCTGTTTTTCTCAGCAACAGTAGGTTAGCTAACATACTATGCATAATGGAATAGGGAATAACAAGAGTTTTCAAGATGGAAACAGTGAAGAAAACATCTTGTGTTAAAGACACGGATATTCTAGCAAATACAAATGCTATCCTAGACACTCCCTTAAGCAGGAAGTGGCAGCTGACTTGATTCAACCAGCTATGCAACATCCTGGCAACAAATATATCACTACTAGGCTTGTATTCTGATTACACAAAATATGCTTAGCATTTCTCTCTTCCTCTCCCTTCTCCTTCTCCCTCTCCCTCTCCCTCTCTTTCTCTCTGTCAAGTTAGTAACCAAAGCTGTACTAATAACATATCTATCAGGCAAGAGTTGGAAGGCCCTTGGATGTGAGCATTTTGCACTCATTCAACATTAGACACACCTAAAAAAACAGCATAACTGGAACAACCAATAGCTACAAATACACCTCCAACCTCTTAATGTAATCATCATCTTAAGAATAATCTGAGTATGTTGTAATCTCTGCCAAAATCAGTTTAAAAATATGAGTTGTCATTGTCTCACAAAACTTCTTACATCTCTCCAAGAGTGTCCTCATTGTGGATGGTATCTGTCAATGGGCGGTCATAGATTAGAGAAGGGCCCATGTAGCCCTTCCCCTCTCTGCTAAGCTTTTGGCTCCTGGAGGAAAGATAGAGATTGATTCCTATAATGTATCTACTGACAGAATCATCATGATACAATGGATAGTTCTAATCCGTGATCACACAGATGCCTGGTTAAACTCTGTGGGTCCAAAGGAAACAAAAGGTATGAAGGTGGGAAAGAGACATGTAGGGAGGTATCAGGGGTAGGAGGGAGGCAAGAGAAGAGAGAGGGAGCGAGTAGAATCAGAAGTCTGTGTGTGAGAGAAAGTCAGTGTGAATGTGTGTGTGTGTGTGTATGTGTGTGAGAGAGAGATAGAGAGAGAGAGAGAGCGCGCATAAGAGAGAGAGAGGGAGGAGAGAGAGTGTGAGAGAGTATGTGTGTATATGACAGAGAGAAGGAGGGAGAGGGAGAGAGTGTGTGTATGTGTGTGAGAGAGAGAATGTATGTGTGTGTGAGAGACAATGTGTGTGTGAGTGTTTGTGTGTATGTGTGTGTGAGTGTGTGTGTGTGTGTGTGTGAGTGTTTATGTGTGTATGTGTGTGTGAGAGAGAGGGAGAGTGTGTGTGCGTGTGAGAGTATGTGTGTGAGAGAGAGCTTATTTAAAAAATAAATTTAATAAAAAGGTTTTTGTTTAAAAAAATCAAGAATTTATAAACTAAACAGCCACAAGAAAAGAGAGAAAATACATTATCCATGTAGAAAACAAGGGGCATCAGGAAATGCTGACTTTTTACCCTAAACCAAATGAATTATTTTCCCATCATTTACTACATAAAATGTTCATGTACTAAAGTTAGAAAAAAACTAGACTCCACAATATTGCCATTTAGACTCTTACCCATGCCTAATTACAGTCTTCCATCTGAAAATGGGGTTTACCCTGAAAATAGGGGACACTGTGACAAAAGGAAAGAACAGTCTACCACTCAGGCCCAGGAGAAGAGTTCTTGTGTGCCCCAAAATACAATCTACTTATTACACAACCTGAACTTATTCACATAGTCAGTTAATTGAAAAGCCAAGCCTTTGAAAAGAACAATTGCAGATCCTGGTTTATTGGCTTGTGCATGTGTGTTGATAGAGGCTTATTTGTTTTACAATTTATAAGCATAAAACAGTCAATACAACAGCTTTGGGAGGCAGATAGGCAGACTGTAAATGCTGTGCACACTTGAAGAACACAGACATTGCTGTCCCCAGATCACCAGTATTCAGCATGAAGGGCACAGCAACTACACCGCATACATAGTGACCAGGGGAGCCCTAATAGCCACCTATCCTCCCTGTCATCCATAGGGAGCAAACAGCCTTAGGCTGGGTTTGACCCACAGAAGCAGTGGCTTCTTTGGCACAAACAATGTTGGAACCAACATTTAATACATTAGAAATTTCTTGTAATTTTCTCTTAAAATCCTTTACAAGTCCAGCCACACTGCACCCCATCACTGCACAGCACTGAAAACGGCTAAGCATCTAATCACGCTCACTGGTGACGCCCTGCATCACGGATGGAGCTGAGTTTGCCACCTCGCCTGCGGCATCTTTATTCCTGCAGCTTCTCATTTAGTCTACTTTGTAAGGTGTCCAAGATGCACAACATCTCAGAGCTTCAGTCCTCAATCAAGTCATTTACTCAAAAGGGAGAAGAAAGTACAATGTATCTGTAAGCCAGGAAGCACAGGAAGCCAGGCTATAGAGTCCATAGAATCCATATTCCAATGTTTGGGGAAGTCAACATGGGAGAATCAGGCTGAGAAAACTTTAAAGAATGTGACAAAGTGATCATTCTAAACTCCTTGGGTAGAGACTCAATGATTTAGCCCTCATAAAGTGGTTATATTTTAGTTGATGTGTTTAAGTATTTTGTCTGCATGTGTGGCTGTGCACCATGTATGTACCTGATACCAGTGGAAACCAGAAGAGAGCATCAGATGCCTCTGGGAATGGAGTTCCGACAGTTGTGAGCCACCATGCGGTTGCTGGAGATAGAACCTGGGTCCTCTGAAAGAGCAGCCTGTGCTCTTAACTGCTGAGCCATCTCTCCAGGTTGCTCATGAGTGGAATTAAAAATGCATTCTATTTTTTAAAGAACTTGTAATCTGCCCTAACAGATACCCAGATAAATTACAAGCTCACTACTCTCATTTGTCTTGTTCTTTAAAAAGCCTATTCTTGTAAAATATCAGTTTCTTTTTCCCTCATTTGCATCTTGAGATTAACAATCCTCCACCACCTAAATTATTTTCTGTAGTCAAACGTGGTAGCGTTAATCATTTCTTCCCCTTTGCTTGCTCTAAGTTCTTTACTTTTAACTTAAGATGTATTCTATTACAATCACATATGAGTCCCTCCTATCACAGAACAGAGAAATTAAGCAAAATGCATGTGTACTTGGGTCAAACTTTGTGGCAAATATATATTACATGAACGACAGAATTGTTTTTGTATAAAATAAGCAAATTAAAATAAACAACTTGAGGACAACTCAAATGTTTGAGACTACTAATTAGTATGTATTAAGCATTAAATGATATTGAAGAATATTTGCTAATTTTATTTGCTATAATAATGAGCACCATGTGCACATGCACATACATCTGTGTGTGCATGCATATGTTTCTGTTAATGGCTCTTTTTAATGGTAAATAAACACCTCGAATTTGGTGTCACATAGGAGTAACAAATCTTTGAAGTGTAGTATTTCACAGTTGGAAGACAAGGCTCTCTAAACCTACTTCAGGCTGAGAAGGAAGTTACAGGTTACATGCTGACTCCGATCTAACAGTATCTCTATTACTAAAACAAGAAGAAATAACAGCCCTATGAATTACTACTGTTGGCCCAGAGCACGAGGCAGGGGTGGGACTATCTGAGCCACCAGCAGGCATCGTCTTTGGGAACTCTGTCTAATGGCCTTCCATGATCTCATCTGTGAAGACACACATTACCTCTTTAGACAGCCCTGCATACTGGTTCTTATCTTTGGAGCTGAAATCTTTTTGCTGTAACTTACAACAACCTGGCATAATGAAAGTGTAGTTCCAGTTTAATATGACAATGTTCACTTGAGCTGTGTGCAATGGTTTCCTGTCCTCGCCATTCCCTCACTGACTTCCCATCCTCACCACGCACATAGACAGGCACCAATTTGTCTCTGTCCTGGTCGCTGTGTGGCACAGTAAGACCATCTTCATGGTGTAAGGTTGCTGTAAAGGGATCCTAGAGTATGTCGTTATTGAGTTCCAAGTCTGATTTTAGAGTCTCTAAAGACAGGGACTTTGAGGTTGCAAATTGAGATGTTGTTCTCTACCTTAAGTTCGGTTTAAGTGGAAAATTCTATAATGTCCTTAGTGATCACCCATATCTGGGTCAGTTTACATGGATATCTTAGTGTATACAACGGCTATCCCACATTTCTAGACTCTGATACACCACTCATGATAGAAGCCAACAGAAGGATCCAGAGCGATCATTCTGACATGTCACAGGCTCCTCAACTCAGTCTACATGCTCTCAGCCTTCCAAATAGATTATCCACTTTCCAGCCGTGCCCTGGGGAACACTCGCTAGGCCAGCTGCTTCCTCTGGTTCAGTGATCTGTCCTCTTTGGGAACTAAAACATAGGTGACAACAAGGTGGCTCAATTATCAGAAATAAGTGAGGCTGACTGGTTCTCTCAGTGTGTTGCAAGGGCTGCTGGGTGACTCAACAGTGAGAATGAATGTGAACACAGCCACGTCATCGCGCACCCTGTCTCTTGAACCTATGGCACAGGCACAATTAAATGACTCAGAAAGAAGCCTAAAGTGGTCAGGAACACAGAAAGAACTGTGGGAGTTGAGAGAACTCCCTTTTCTGGGTCAGGAGGAGGTAATAAAGACATCAGAAAGGAAGAATTAGGATAACTTACTGGAAACATTAGTAGGGATAGAAGGGAAGGTGAGGCTGGACTATAGAGAAGTCAACACAGGAGGAGAAAAGCATATAATTGGTCAACTCAATATAGACGAAGTGTAGGGTCCATGAACGGTAGGGATAGGAATCAAGTTTGGAGAAGCACAGAGAGGCCAATCAAAACAGCATTACTTTCTCTGCCAGAATCAACTAACCAAAGGGTGGTTTGCAGTGAAGAACTCACGGGTCATCAAAAGAAATGAAAATCAAGGTGAAAATGTCAGAAAAGAAAGATTAAGGCAACAGGACCTACACCAAGAGTAAAGTACGAGTCCCTGGCCCGGTCCCCAGCACAATGAATCACTGGGGTCGGCTAGGAAAGCAGAGAGTGAGAAGGAAAGGTGGGCAGTATCACCTTCCGGGTCACAGGTCGCAGGTGATGCCTGCATACACTTCCTTCCTTGGCATTTGTCATGGGAGTCACCTGTTTCCTAAACTACTGAGTTCCAAGCACTGGGTGTCTTCCCTCCTCACACCCTTTGTTAACTGTACTTCCTCTAGACCTCTGCTTCTTAACCATTGGGTCATGAAAAAATTGGCAATCATAACAAGCATCTGAACATGGAATGATCAAATTTCAGTTCAAAATCAAACACATAAAGGACCCATGGTGTTTCTATCCAGCTGGCCCACACTGTTCTTCAGGATTTCACCGTGCCTTAGTGAACACAAGACATGCACGCAACACTGTGCATGCCAGCAGGCCACACACCAACAAATACTTCCTGCAACACTCAGTTTAGTTCAAGATTGCTGTATGTTACAATTAGCATGTTGACTGCACAAAGGTTTTGTTCGCTTAGAAATTTTGTGATTTAATGATGGAAAATAAAAAATTTTATTATTTCCTACTATCATTCCTTAGTATGTATATATCTAATTAGTGTTATCTTTGGGTTTCATTACGTTGGAATACTTTATTTTAAAAATTGTTCTTTAAGAGCATGGGAGATGGCTCAGCTGGTAAATATTACTTGCCTGGTAAGCATGAGGACCTGAGTCTAATCACCAGAACCCAAGAAAAAGAGTATGGTGTCCACACCTGCATACAAACCCATGTGCACACACACACAAAGGTACACACGAAATTGATACTTGAACTGATGGCTTGAATTTCATAAGAAAAATGTTCAATTTGGATTATAATGGCACTTCCAACAATTATTTGGAAAGGTCTTAAACATATACGTACAACTTTATTCTAATCATCTATACAAAGAGGCATTCATGGCATTGACAATTATAAAAACTAGAAGACGAGGAAGATACTCTACCCTGCAGCGTCAACTATTCATCCAAGATTCAATTCTTTATATAAAAATTTTAAAGCCCATCAAGAGGCTGGACAGATGCCTTAGAGGTTAAAGCATGTTCACTGGTCTTGCAGAGGGCCTATGATTCATTCCTAGCAGCTACCTTGATTGGCTCAGTCACCTGTAGATGCAACTACAAAAGAATCCAATGCCGCTGGCCTCTGCCGGCACCTGCACTTGCATGTACCTACCCACACAGACACACACACTCATAATTCAAAATAAAAAAGTTTTAGAAATACATCAATATCATGAATATACAAATTTGCCTTAATCTTTAATGAACAATAAGAGTATGTGTATACCAAAAAGGAATTGTTTTAAAAGAAATTTATTGCCAGTAAATGTTTGGTTTTTATCAAACCTATTTCATATGCCTTTATACCCAAGGTTATGTAAAAATTTCTTGTACAAAATGTGTTGCAAGTGGAATACGGTTAAGAAGCCTGATCTACACTGGCAGTGAAAGATTGGTTCAACAGAGCCTACAGGCCTGTGAGAGTGGGATTCAAGATCCACACATGGCTGGGCGAGTCAGGAAGGAAAGGAGTCTCGAGAACTGTGGGTGGGACAAAAAGAGCAACGAGCTTCCGAAATGTGAAAGATCCACCTGAGGACCTCAGGCCCTGTGTCTCCACTATTCAAGTCCTCCTCTGCCGCCTTTCCAGCTGCACATCCCCCACAGATAAATGGGTGACTCCTGCTTTAGCCTCCTTTAGCCTCACATGCTTATTATCACAGCTCAGACCCTGCAGACTGGCCTCCAGCATGTCATGGATTTTTCCTTTCAAGGTGCCTCAGAGAGCGATTTCTCATTTCTTGACTTCACTTTGTGAGTGCCACAATGGAGCCCACTGTCTTGCCACTGTGTCCCTAACGCTTAGCATAGAGTTGTGACTCAGTGAATAACTGAAGTGTGAAGAAGATAGCCAAAACACAACTTAGTGGAATCACTTTAACTCCCTGGAAGCTTGTAAAACCAAAGTTGATTGTGCCAACTTTTCAGGGGTGCAGCAGCAGCACTAATAACCCTCCCCCTGGAGTTAGGTGTGGCTATATAACAGGTCACCAAAATGGACGATGAACACAAGTGATATATATATATATATATAAACACATACACTCCACACTAACCCAGAAAAACCTTCCCACCATTTCCCTCCAGGTTTATTGTTCTTTCTTCAGCCAGACTGTAGATGATCCTTACGGTGACCCTAGAAAACCTCACAATCATACCTCAGACCCCACATAAGAAGGGGACACTCTTCCCATGTGAGAGAACTAAGCTCCGGATTTCAAACATTCATTAGTCATCTATGTGTTACAGAGCTAAGCCTAGCTAACCAATCAACAACGAGTTGTTACTTTTCCAAAAAAGAAACAAAGGCCATTCAAAGGTCAGTACAATTTCCCCCAAGATATAGATGATTAAAAGCTCTGTTTGTTTGTGACTATTAGGAAAAGGTAGTGACCTTGCTTTAGGCTTGCCAGGGCTTGGCCCACAGCCACCAAATAGTCTGGGCAAATTCCTGTGATGTCAAAGCTCTCAACAGGGAACTTGCTTCATAGCCTCCTGGTCACACCCCACAGGTTCTGGCCCAATGCCCAGCTGTCCTCTGCAAGTCCTCTGTCCCTGACTTCATCCCGGCTTACCTTGCAAAAACACATCTCAAAACATTGCCCTGTTGTTCTTACTGCCAGCTGAGGAGAAGCTGCCAAAAGGCTTTTCGGAAAGCCACACCAATCTGGACAGCCTCAGAACAAAGGCTGCTCCAAAGGACCTGTCTTGGAAGGGAGCCACCCGCCAGCAGACCTGAGAGAGATAGCTCCTCAGAGGCGAGTTATCACCCCAGGGCAAAGATCTGCTTGCACTGGAGATGCACTTGATTCGCCCTGTCTTTTCTGCTGAACACTAAACTGTTAGTTTCTCTTAGGGAGGACTCTTCTCCCACGGGACCTGAGTACTGTGATAATCAGATTGTGTTAAGTGAATTAGCATCATGTCCTGCACCTAATCGCTTGTTCGGCCTAACTCTAAGAAACTATCAAAAGGGTCACTTCTTGACCAATGCTTGTGCCCTTTGGTGCAGGTGACTGATCTGTTTGGAAACTTTTCAGATATGGTATATGTGTAGATCTTTTGATGGATATGCCATAGGACCTTTTAGGAACCTTTTCTCAGGAAAATATGCAAGATGCCTGAGCACACACGAGGTTTCAACAACTTCAAACAGGGCAGGAGTAACAGTTGCTGTGTTCAATGGTTCGTCCCAGGGTCATGGACTCCCTAGGGCAAGAACCAGCAGACTTTTCCTACAAAGGGCAGAGTGAATGGGTCGGGCTCTGTCCAGCCCCCTGGCTTAACAAGTCAGTGTGAGAGCAGCAGAGACAATGTGTGCAAGATGGACGGCCACACGCCAACAAAACTGCTGCTGGACACGCGTTTCAACTTCCTATCGGTCGTGCATGTCAAAAATGTTATTCTCCTCATCTTTCTTCAATCATTGAAAAAGAACAAAAAGTTTTCATATCTGGTGGTTCACAGGCACAGGTTGACAAACTTCACTAGGGCCAAGGTACATTATGGCAAGAAAGAAAAATGGTACAGCTTCACTATCGTTGCCTTCTCAATAGGAGCCGTCCTCCTTTCTTTGTGGATATACACAGCAAACCACAGGAATAGTGGCAGTCAAATTGACACTGTCACCAGGAGACATTACAGCCAAGAAAAAAGTAGTGGCAGGTCACTCAAAACGCAATGCCGGGCACTCTTTATATTGTGCTCACTGCCAGATCTGTCGCTGTATCTTAATGAGTATATAGACAGGCTATAAAGTGGGGTTATTTTTCCCCTTCTAGTTTCGACTCGTAGTTTTTGCTTTTTCTGTGAATGAGTATGATTGACAAGGAAAGCATAAGACCCTAAGTGAAACTTCATGGCCTCAGAATGGTCATTCTAACTGTATAAACGTTCACAGAGATAGAGTTTAGGGCCAGAGAAGTGCTTACCTGGTGTCTTGAAACACTGCGTGATGTTTTAATTTATGAGTTGATTAAAATAAGGCCAATTTTTGTAAGCATACAGATTACCGTATCCTAAATTTGATTGTTTTTCTTTTCTCTGTTTTGCAGTGTTGGGGATCTAACCCAGGCCTTGTGTGTGCTAGGCAAGCATTCTCCCTTGGAGTGACATCTTCAGCCCCTTGATCTTTAATTTCTTTTTACAACTATATTTCAACATAATTGATTTAGTCTAACCCTAGAGTTTCACTCCATGGGCTTTTGAAACAATAGTCTAAACTGCAGCCCAGAGTTCTCACAATTTTCTAAAGGGGTTCACAGTACAGAAAACGTCAAGAGGCCTTGCCTGCCCCAGAAGAGGACCTGTACAACAACCACAGCCTCTCACCAGTGCGTTCACGTCTTCAGTCTTATGGATGAGCATGCGAATCTCCTCTGGGTCGCCACTGAAGATGGCCTGGACCAGTGGTGGCTGCAAAACCAAGAAACAGAGCATTAGGACCATTACTCATATATACACCTGCATTCACATGCGGATAGCAAAGACAATATTTGTTCCCTCTAAGTTTATTCAAGAATTATCAATGAGCAGGTAGAAATAAATAAGACTCCAGCCTATCCTCACAAAGTGTCTGAGACAGACCTTAAAGACCCTGTCAAGAATATGACCACCACCAATTCAAATGTTGAAGTCACTGAAGACTATGCCTTTGAGAGCTGTTGGAAGGTTCTAGAGGGGATCACAGACACTCCTGTACCCTGACAGAAGACTGGTCCTCTACTCAGCAAAGAGCATCCTCTTCCAAGCAAATGTACAGGCTTGGGAGGGATACAGATGGTCCTCACATCCAAGATAAGCCCTTTGTGGAGGACATTACAACCTAAACACTAGTAGATCAATCTTCAAAACCTTACAATTGTTCCCAAATGCTTCTGTAGCTTTAGCCAGTGTGCACTGGATGTCTTACAATGATTATATAACTACTGGTTTAAAATAAGATATAACAAAGGCTAATTAGAGAACGGGGGTGAGGGGGAGCAGAGAAGAACCCATTACATAGTAGAAAGAACTATAAAGTGTGACCCAGCTGCAAGGGCAGTGAGCTCTGTGGGGTAAGAGGAAGGAAGGAAGGCACCTCAATGATTGAGTGTGGGTTTCCAGATGGAGAAGGGAGGGCAGTCCATCCTAAAAAGAAGGTCTGCACAGGGGGATATGCATAGAACCTGCCAGAAGCCATCACTGGAGTGAGGGATAACTGTGGGAGAGTTCTGGGTTCAGGGACTGACACTAGACTTGCCCCTCATGGTGAAGGATCTTCTTCACAGCCAACTCCACCATTTCCCAGCTTCCCCCTGAGACCATTTCCCTTGTGGAATCTGAGTCTAACCATGGCCATCACTGCCCATGCCCCCTCATAGGATGATTATTAGTAGGGCCAACTGGCATAGTGAGAAAACCTTATTTGACTCTACTCAAATAACATTTTCACTAAAAAATGGTTAATGGTGTCAATATGGAATATTCGGCCTCTTTTCCCCCTAAACTGCAAATCTTGGCAACTACATATATGCATTTGCTTACAACTTTTGTAAATGTTATAGTCCTAACAGACAGCTGGATGATGGCAGTGCCCCAAGTTTGACTCAGCATAAGAATCATCCAAGACACTTATTAAAATAAGACCCCTAAGTCTCTTTCCTGAGAATTCTTTTTAAGTTCATCTAGAGAAGGGGACTGTGAGCGTGGATTCTCGTATGTCAACGCCTAACTCTTTGCAGCTAGAAGCAAACACTAACCTCAAGTGTCTCTACAGAGAGATCCTCCCCGTGCCTGCTTTCTTCCTGCTAGCCAAGTCCCCGGCAGAACCACACCAATCACACCGCTCTGTCTGCTGAGCTCTTAGTAAAATGTTGATGGGTGAGTTTCTGCCTAAATGAACCTTGATGGAGGAAAAAAAAAAACCCAACAGCCATAAGGCAACATGTAGAGGCAGAGTCTGACAGACTGTGGTGTTAAATCAACAGAGTCGCATGACAGCTGGCAGACTCGGAGTCTGAGGTGCGAGGCCATCGTAGGCATCACCGGACCAAAGGTCAGCCACTCAGCAAGAACACGGCGATCCGCACAGGGCCTCTCACTCATGAGCACAAGGAATGCAGACACTCCGGAGGATTCGTTAAGTCCTCAAGCTCCTCAGGCGAGGCAAGCGTCCCAAGCAATGGCTGGAATGTTCCCAAAGAGAGGCTCCCTGACACAGCTGCCAGGGAAGGGTGCCAGAGCAGTTTCTAAGCACATGGAGGTGTGTCGAGCTTCCCAAAGGCCCTTGGCCTAGCTCTGCTCAGAGCGGCTTCATACCGCATGGTTAGACGCAGATCCCCTGGCTTCCGCACGAGCAAGCTGATCCTTTGTAAGTCCTCCAATGCTGCTGTCACATATACGCATCCACATACCCACAACCACACATATATGCACTGTGCACATACCATCTATGCTTGGACACGTATGCATAGAGACACGTGTTAATTCACTTACAGATACCTCCCGCTCCCTGCAAACGTTGCCTGTTCTCCATAGCCCATGCCAGACAGTTATGTCTACTCCATTATGCTGTCTGTAGAGCTGTCCCCACTGTCTTCACACCTGTGAATCCAAGTGCAACCGACTCCAGAGCAGAACTTCATGAGCGGACACTTTGATTGTATAAAGGCTGCATGTTTGCAGTGACTCTCGGGAAAGTAGTGTTCTTCTATATACTTAGGGGTCTCTCCCTTTCTCTCCCTCCCAAATACAACGTAGTCAGAAAACACTCAGGGAGTTCTGTTCATTGGGAATTCAACCTCAGGTAAACACTTACCAGCATGATTATTCTAATTACAATATTTTCTCCATAAGTATTGGAGAGTTATTCTCTGCCACCTAGTCACCATTATAACATTCCCAGCTTTTGCCTGAGTGGAGCTAAGCCTTAAAAGGGAAGCTTCACCTGCACGAGGCTGTGTCTTCAGCCTTGGTGTGCACAGTTCAACGGGTCTGCCCCAGTCACGGTTTGCCCCACAGAAGTCTCAGGCAGTGGTAGTCAACTTCAGTAAATGGAAGATCCCAAGAATAAACATTTCTCTTTTTCACATTATACATCATTGTAAAAAGCATCACAAAATGTTGTGCCATCTTGCTCTATCCTGCCTAGGATGAGAATACACTACCTGCTCATGAGTCTTGGGTGCTGCCTCAGCTATCAGATCATCGTCACTATGTTCAAGTGTCCCTCATTTACCAACATCCCCAAAACATAACAGTAGTGGTGGTGGCCATTTTATTAAGCATAATTGCTGTATTGATTACTGTTAATCTATAAATCAAGTGTTATCATAAAGAGGTACACACACGTGATTAAAAGAAAGCATCATACACATGGTCTGCATACATGGTGTGGTGCAGTCCATGGTTTCAGGCCCTCATTGGGATGCTAGGAATACATACCCTGCAGATAAGGAGACACGACTGAATTCTTTTAAAAACTCCAAATACCTTAACACAAATATAGGCAATGTAAGGTTGTGCGGTGCAGGATTTGGTGAACACACTCTCAAAACAAGAGTCAAAATTGTGAAAATACAGTAACAGGGGAAAGGGAGTATTTTTAGAGATGCAGTAGTCACTTCAACTTCCATTGCTAGAGTTTTCTTTGCACCTTAGCAGCAATACCCCACCAGTGCTTGCACGGGCCACGAATACTAGCACAGTCCCCTGAGTGACACAGAAGGCAGCTGGTGTTTCCCAGCCTGGCTTCCCAGTGGCATAAAGGGGCACAGGGCAGGGTATTTGGAGGGACTTGTCCCCCACTTCCATTCACTCCCATCTTTCCTAGAAGGGAAGACAGCCACCTTTGTGTGACTGGCCACCAGGCTGGTGACACTTGGCCTGTATGGACAGCAGAGGAGAGGAGAGGGCTCCTTGTATTTGATGGCCATTGTGAGTTCTGTAGCAAACATGAAAAAAAATACTCAGCAGAAAGCCGCTTTTCCTTCTCACAGCCCTTTCATCCTAGTACAGAACCATTGCTCTTTTTTATTCTCAGCCTTGGGAAACAAACAAAGAAGAAAGGAAGGGAGGGAGGGAGGGAGGAAGGGAGGGAGGAAGAAACTTCATTTTCAAAAGACTTGTGAGACAGTATTCTCAAATATGAAGTAGGGTTACAATTCCACTAGGGGGCGCAAGATAGTAATTTGTTATCCTATCAATGTACAGGTGGTATAGTTAAGTGGAAGGAAGGGAATTAAAGGGTCCACTTTAGCTTTAAGAAAGTTCTTAGAGAGAAGCAAACACACACACACACACACACACACACCATGAACACACCAAAAAAAGTTTAAAATAAAAGGATCAAACGGTATTGTTTAAACCCCACTTTTCTACTGAGCCTTGAGGGCCCATTGCTTCAGGAACTAGGAACAGACTATACGGATAAATCTGAGGTTTGAGGGCATCATTTTCATCATTTGAAAACACAATTTTGAGGACAAAGGAATGACTCAATTAGTAAAGTTGATACCACCGAAGGACCCGAGTTCAGATCTCCAGCACTCGTGTAGGACAGGCGCAATGCTGGAGGCAGGGCACAGGGATGGGAAGATAGATCCACAGGCCCATCGGCCAGCCTACCTAGCACAAGCGAGGAGGTCCGTGTCCAGCGAGAGACCCTTTCTCAAAGAGTAAGGCAGTGACCACTGTTGACCGCAAGCCTTTAATCAGCACTCAGGAAGCAGATCAGGTGAATCTCTGTGAGTTCAAGGCCAACTTGGTCTACACAGTGAGTTCTCAGATAGCCAGGGCTTCCTAACAAGATGAAAATAATAAGGTGGAGAGTGATAAAGGAAATCACTGGATCAACCTCTATCCTCCATGAGTGCTTGCCTCCACATGTACAAACATTGGCACGTACATACACCACACATCAACACAGAAACGAAAAACACAATTCAATCCTCCTCTCAATTCTGCCATCCAACTAAGAACAAAGTCCAGGGCTGGAGAAGATGTTTCACTCTGGGTTCAGTCAGAGCAGCTGGCAAGGGAAAAAAAAAACTGACAAGCTTGAGTCTGGGGACATATCTCCTCGGTAGGTTATTTACCTAGTACGCATGAGGGTCTAAATCAATATAACAACAAAATTTCATGTGTTCTATAGAAACCACTAATTAGACTTCTGCTGAACCTACGTGGCCCTTCCTGTGGTGAGCTGCAAGCTTGTTCCTAACTAAGCAGAGCTTGGAGGAGAAGCAGGGGAGAGGGGCTCACTGAGACCAGGGCCTAGAGCCAGGGGCAATAAATCCAAACACATCTAGAAGTTGCCCTAGCATTGTGCACGACGTCCGCAGTGTACTGCGTGTCTTTCTCTGATGAGATAGTGTAGTTAAAGACCTCAAATGTAAAGGCAAGCATCTGTGTTCCGATCAGGAAAGGATCAATCAATAGCCTAAACATCTGCCTGTACTTGAGCATTCTGGGCACAATGCATCAATCGCCAAGGAAGGATGGGAGTGTGTTATTGATACCTAATCACTGACACACCAATAATCTGGCCACATAAAACCACCAGCCAATTTGAGTAACCTGGAACACCTCATTAAGTAACAACTGGTCTTCGTATGAGGCAGAGCTTGCATTTTTGCAAATGGATAATAAAAATTTGTTCAAGTCACTTGGTTTAATGGACAAAATGTGCTGGTGCTTTTTACCAGCAGGCCCAGCTGTGTGATGTCCAGCTAGGGTGTTGCTGGGTGCTTCCCCACCGTAGATCACCCTTTACCTGAGGAGCTCACCCCTTCACAAAAGGATGATGATTATGAAAATCAAAACTGTCTCCCTAAGTACTGTAAGACCCAGACAGAATACACTCAGTCCTCATAAGCATAATTTTTAATTAGGGAGTGAGGCAGTCAGTGTTTGAAATGTCTGTTAGCTGGGTGTGGTGACTCACACTGGGAAACCTAGAACTTGGGTCATCTGGGGAGGTGGAAGGAGAAGATCATGAGTTTCAGACCAGTGTGGGAAACAGCAAGTACCCATCTCTTAATTAATTAATTAGTAAAGGCTGAGACTCAGTAAAATAACAATTTCAACCATCAGAGCCCACATTCATAAAAGAAAGAAAAAAAAAGCAAGGCCTGATGAGGCACCATTGTCTCCCCAATGCTGGGGCCAGGGGTCAGCCTGCCTCTTCTACTCAGCAAGTTCCAAGACCCTGTTTCCAGAAAAAAAAGGAGAGGACAGTGCTTGCGGAATGATACCAACATCATCCTCTAGTCTATGCCCACATACACACATACGCACATACACATATGCACACACACACACATACACACATATACATATGCACATATACACATACATACATACACACATGCACACATGCACACACATATACATATGCTCATACACACATATGCACATATGCACACATACAGACACACATATAAATGTGAACCCACACACACATGAACCATACAGGAAGAAAGGAAGGAAGGAAATGTGAAAAGACAGAGTTTCTACAGAGCATGTTACAAAATCAATGTTTATAATATGTCCAGCTATTTATCAAAAAGAAAAAGAAAAATGCATAAAATCCCAAGTTAGAGTGAGAATCCCTCTACTGAAGTAGATGAAAAATGAGGTACATTTACTCAGAAACTGGGTAAATTATTACCCAACCTTTTCAAAATGGGAACAACACAGAGGCAGTGTCTCAGCAGTGGGTTCTGAGGACCCGGTACCAAGCGGGGGGGAACAGTCACAGGTTTGCTGCTCCTCTGCTCTCGGAGCTCCTCCTCCGGCCCTGCTCTGCTCTGTGAGGACACTCATCCTACCCAGAGCACAGATAGCCCAAGATAACATGAAGTCCAGATATGTCAACTTTGCTACTAGCTACTGAGAGACATGAACGGAGAGGTTAGGCAAAAAGAAATGATGAAACCGCACATCAGTTAAACTGAAACCTGAGGCAATACTGATTTTCCTGACCGATGATTGCTCTTTTACCACAGTGGGGAGACGGCTGCTGTAAAGCTGGTTGACTGGGATTCTCCTAAGCAGAGTCTCCTCATCTATAAGATGAGCTAATAATAGCCATTTTACAAGACACACTCAACAAATTATTAGTCAACCCCATACAAGGCCAGAGGCCTAATGTTCCTGCCATGAAATCAAGGATCCCTTCTGATCTGAAAGTAAAAAGCTCAAACGTCTTTACAGGTAAGTTTCCTTGTGACCATCCTACAAACTGGATAAATAAAGGATCTTGGAAGATTTCCTTTAAGATTATAGAGTAAGAGCTAGTGAGATGGCTGAGTAGGTGGAAAAGGCTTGCCAGGCAAACCAGAAGACCTGAATTTGAGTCTGATCCCTGGAATCCATGACCAAAGGACTCCCAAAGTTGTCCTCTGATTTCCATGCCCATGTATACATACACACCACACAATGAGTATAATGAGAATTTTATTATACATATTTATATAATATTACACATTATGTTATTAACACACTATATATTTCATATAATATATGATATATATAATGTAACTATATATTATTATGATACACTATTATTATTAAGTAAAATAATGCAACTGCAGCACAACCATCAGATTATTGTCCTAATCCATGCAACAGCACCTCTGAGGCAGAAGGGCTGCTCCTGCCAGGAGAGAGCAGAAATCCAACAGCCTGAACTCATCTTAGTTGCACTGGGAAACCTCAAAAATATCACCCAGCTCTTCTGTATGAAATCTAGCTCACAAAGCCAAATAATAGAAACTTACTAACATAATATACCATCTCTCTTTGATCAAGCTGTGTTACAGTGAACAGATGATTATGAACAAAGAACATTACATACATGCATGATAATGGTCTAAGGGCCCATTCTTTTATAGATTTAACATACGCTGATTTTTAAGTGTGCTGTGTATTTATGCCTGCCTGATAGAATTGGGAACTGATCTTATTACTGAAGGTTAGCAAACACACATATAGTTAGGCCTTCTTTGGTGATCTCTTGGTTACAAAGGAAATGACCTCCCTGTTTGGATCTGTGAGGGGTCAAATGGTTTACCTGCTAATGAGAACTGAGTTGAAAGATTTACATTCTCCTAATTCTGCCCAGTCAGAGCCTTCTCTCACATGCCATCAGACAAGGCATGACATGACATAACAGTTATGATAGCCTAAGACCAATTCAGCCTCATTTTCCACATATTCCCATCTTGTTTTTGCTTTTTTTTTCCCCTTGGGGGTGTTCATTTGATTTTTGAGACAAGGTCTTGCTACATGTAACTCAGGCTGGTCTACAGCTCTCAATAGAACTCCTGTGCACCAGAATTATGGGTATGAGCCACTGTGCCCAAATACTAAATACCTAGTAGCCTGCAAAGCACTACCAAATGAAGGATACAGTCTCATGATGCATGGATAGACACACTACATAGTAGCTATATACAGATGTACAGATTTTACTTCTGACAGAATTACTCTTTTTTTTGAGGGGAAGAGGTGAGACAAGGTTTCTTTGTGTAGCCTTGGCTGTCCTAGAACTAGGTCTGTAGACCAGATTGGCCTCAAACTCAGAGATCTGCCTTGTGTCATCAGAAAGCTGGAGAGCAGGCTGCACGGTGGTCTGTGAGGGACAGGCTAAGAATAGAGCTCTCAGAGTAATTGGGTAGCAGAGTTAGTGCCTGCCGGGAGAAGCACTGAGACAGCAAAAGAAGTTCTAACCTAATCTGTGGACAAACAGGAACTCAGGTCTTGAGCAAGAGAAAGGCATGGTGCTTTCGCAAGCATGTGCTCTGGCCACAGCGTGTGCACCGGAGGAGGAGACACTGAAGCTGGAGACCCAGTGGGAAGACGATTGTCACAATCTAAGCTACTGCAGGAAGGTGCTTTCTGGTCTTCCTTGTTACAGGTTTGCCAAGTATGACCTACAGGGATGCAGTGGAAACTACAAACACTCTTTTCAACTCTTTAATGCCTGCTCCATTCCTGGATGCAAGTTTGGCTCAGTATCTTGGCTACTTTCCTTCTCTCTTTATATATAGCCCAGAGTTCCTGCCCCCAAGACACAAATGTTTCCAGGTGAAATCGAGGTCACTTCCTTTGGCCCCGGAACACTCCCATCCCACCCCACACACATATACAGAACCTCTGCATATGTGAGTTCTGTTTTGTCAGGCTTGACACTTGAGCACTGAATTGAAATCATAACATTTCAAAAATAGGCCATATCCACAAGGAGAAAAGGAAACAAAACAAGGCAGATACACTTTGCCAAGTGCCATATTTTCATCAGGATCTGCTGCCAGCTACTCCAATCTTTTTTTAAAAACTCTGTCTAGTTTCAAATGACTGGAGATCTAATCTAAACCTTAGCTAAGTTAATTAAATAGTATTGGGGGGAGAACTTTTAAAGAGAACTAGGGCAAGGGAGATGGCTCCGCAGATAAAGGCTCTTGCCAAGAAGCCTGATGCTCTGAGTTCAGCCCCTGAAGCCCACTTGACAGAAGGGGAGAACTGCCCTGAGTTCTCTATCCTCTGACCTTCATACATTCACCATGGCACACTTGTGCATATGGGTACGTACACACATAAACAAATGTAATTTTTAAAAAACCTGTCTGAGTAAGAACACAGTGGACTCAAAAGAATAGTATGTACAGAATATTTAAATCAGCATAGTCTTAGATAACAAAAAGAACGATGATAAATAATTCTTTAAGTTCCTGCTTTACAAATTTGTTTAGAGGCTTTATTTCCTAACTGCTTTGTTTACATTATTCCTACAACTGTACCTTACAGTGTATCAAATAACATTTCAAATATGGTGATTTAATCATGTTAATCAATACAAGCCATTTCAGAGATCTTTGTGGTGGGGATGGGGGAAACCTTAAAGATGACTTTAAGAGTTATAGAACAATCAACAAAAGGTCTTTTTTTCAGAGACATAAAGCAGTCTTCAATTGTAGGGTATAAAATGTGAGTTTTGTTAATAACTAATACACCTCTTCCTTATCACAAAGAATAATACGTTTTAAATTCCTCCTTTATAAAAAATGTATGCCATAAAATGACCCATTATTATGGCATGCTTTTCTCATGGTGGCCACTTAAGCAGTTATAATTTTGGCAGCCTCAGAAGTGAGAAGATGAATAAGGCAATTTGAGTTGCATTAAATACAAGATCACCATGTAGACACAAAAGCCATTCCTTAGGACCGAATCAATCTTGCTGACTGGGAAGGGTGTAGGCTACAAGTACCACCACTGAACAATGTAGACTGACTTAATCAAATTAAGTAACTCATGATTCTGGAAAACTCCAAACTGAGCTTGTCTGAAATCTATTATAGTCTGAATTCTTTGAAAGTAGTAGCAAGCCAGTTTTTACACAAGCATCCCTTTCCAAAGCTTACTATGAGTTTCTCTTGAGCCCTGTCCTTCTTGTCTGTGGATTTCTCTTTGATCTCCATGAGCATTTTGTGGAAGGGAGATCTGACAGTTCAGCTCTCACTGTGTCTCCACAAATGGAGGAATAGAGACTGTGCAAACTGCTGTTAGTTGCCTTGGTGTCTGGACACTCTCAAATCCATAGCCTGGATCACCTCTGCCTGCAATGACTAGAAGATGCTCTGCTACCCACAAAGCCAGAAACATCACTAAGAACCCAAATCTAAGACTCCTCTCCATGTAGTCTTCTGGGAAGCAACTTTGGCTTCTCTAGCCCAAATCAAGGCAAGGGCATTCATTGATGGATGCCTACAGGAAATGATAAGACAGCAGGAAGAGAGAGGAGCCTTCGGGGCTGGAAAGCAGTCGGTATGGGAAATGGGAACTCTCACAGAAGCAGACAGGCCTATCTGACTTCCTTTCAAAGACACTGGCCCAGTTCATATTTACTTTATTTCTCTAACTACTACCCACCCAGCTACTGATAAGGGATGTTTTCTAAACATTACTCAAGTGCATTCAGACAACCATACTCAGTCCTGGTCCACAATGATTTACTAAGCATGAGAAATTTACCATCCTTCCCTTGAGAGGAGCTCTAACATGTAACAGGAAGTACACAGCATATACAGCACGAATGAGAGAGAAACTATGTCTAGTCCTCTGAAAGATCCAGCCTTTGAAGTAAGGACTGGAAGTTGGTGAGGGTTTAAAAAGACAGGGTGTCAGTGGAAAGAGAGTGAGCGCCTTCACACTTTGAAGGGTGTGAGCCAACAGAATGAGTAGAAGGAACAGTTTTCTCCATGGAACATGGGTGAACAGATGGAGGGAAAGAAGTCAAGGGGGTAAGATCACAGTAGTCCTTTGGTGCATGCCTAATAAATTTGGATTCTCTCCTTTAGAATTGGGGAGTTGTAATCTCTTTTTGCAGGGGGGAGGGTGGCTTAAGAATTGTGTTATGGGGGCTGGAGAAACATCTCAGTGGGAACAACTGCAGCTCTTGTAGAGGACCCACATTCGGTTCCCAGCCCCTTCATCAGACAGTTCACAGCTGCCTATACCTCCAGCTCCAAGGGAGCCAACACCCTTTTCTGGCATCCATGGACACTGTATGAACATTGTGCACATACACATAAATAAAAAGAGTGATTAATTAAAAAGAAAAGAAGAATTACACTTTAGAGCCGGGCATGGTACAGCACACACCTATAATCTCAGCACTTGGAAAGTAAGGGCAAACGATTGGGAGTGCAAAGTTATCCTCAGCTAATAGATACGTTTGAGGCCAGCCTGGGTTACACAAGACCCTGTGTTAAATAAATAAAGAGTTGTTTTTATCAAATAATAAGCCTGGAAGAAGACTGTGTAAAAGCTAAGAGAAACGTGACACAAGGGAGGAGATGAAAGTACCAGTTTAGGAGAGAGCTCACGGGGATGGGAATTCCTCAGCTATGCAAGGAAACAGGGTCTCCATGACCAGTGTACAGATCTAAAGGGCACATGTGCTCTCCACGCCTTTAGAGAGGTATGAGAAGCCCACTGAGGTGAAGCTTCCTGAAGACTCTCACTGACGGTTGGCAGGGTGCAGGGTTCTCTGCAGTAGCCAGCCCAGGCATCAGCAGCAGGTTGGTGGAGGAGTGCAGTAGACCTATGAACTTCTATGCTGGGGAAAGCCAGTTGCTAGCTGTGCTATGCTCCGCTGAGACCGGAAGTTGCTGGGCCTCTGAAGGTAGCACATCCCACATCTGCAGGACCTGTTACTCATCCGCAGCACGACCACAAAAACACAGCCTAGTGCTGTTGGTTTTAGTATTGCTTGCTCAGTCCAGGTCTGAATAGCAAGGGAGGATCTCCTTGTGCTATGAGCTAAATGAACAACAACAACTGTGTAGTATCTTTCTCTATATTTAGCTAAGAGAGAGCTGAAAGCATTTTATGCATGCCTATGGCATGCTATTTTTATAGAACACACAAAAGAAATGTTTATTATAGTCCCTTCCTCAGAGAAGGCCAAATAGAGCTGGGGAAATTGGGCTGCCCCGTGTAGACAATACGAATGTGCAAGACAGTCCTCCAGAGTCCTCCAGACCTGAGGCAAGAGCTGCCAGGTTTCCCTCTGCACCAAGACAAACTGCAGAGAGCGCAGAGGGGTCTGCTCTGTTCAACCATCCCAGAAGCCTTGTCTAACTGACCAGGACAGCACAGTAGTGAGTCTGGGAAGGAGGCATCACCTGAACAAGACCTAGACATGGGCTAGAGCACACAAAAGACGGAGAAAGGTGTTTGACAAACGAACAACAGCGCCAGGCTGCTGTTTAACATGTGTGCGTGTTCAGCCGAGTAGCCTGGTGACCAGGGGTCCCTGGGTTTCCAAGCACTTTCCTCTCACATGCCCCTTGTCTCTCCACAGCTCCTTAAAAATGTAAAGGAATCCAAGCTTAGGCACCTACAGAGTTACACTGAGAATGATTTAACATGTGATTTCAGGCAGCATAAGCTTGGGAATGTCTCCCGGGTCCTCCTGTCCCATCATTCCTGTGTTTACTGCTGAGCAGCATGCATGTAAACACATGTGCTCACTCACACATATGTCTGTGAGCAATCATTCACACTGTCCCCCTCCATCTGGAAAACAACAGGAATAACATGGTGAAAGAAAGTAGCACTGAAGCTTAAGCAGTTAAATTTAACAAAATCACCGAGTCCGCTTGCTTGCATGTTTGTTTGTTTTTTTGTTTTTTTTAATTATTTATTTTATTTTATTTTTTTAATTTACATTCCAAATCACTTCCCCTTTCCCGTTTCCTCCCTCCCCGAAAGTCCCATAAGCCCCCTTCCCTCCCTCTTTTCTCCATTCAACCCCCTCTCGTTACTCTGTCCTGGCGTTCCCCTACATCCAGTCTTTCCAGGACCAGGGGTCTCTCCTTCCATCTTCTTAGAAATCTATTGATATGCGGATTGTGTCTAGGGTATTCCGAGATTCTGGGTCAATATCCCCTTATCAGTGACTGCATACCATGTGTGTTCTTTTGTGATTGGGTTACCTCACTAAGGATGATATTTTCAAGTTCTGACCATTTGCCTAGGAATTTCGTGAATTCATTGTTTTTAATTGCAGAGTAGTATTCCATTGTGTAGATATACCACATCTTCTGAATCCATTCCTCCGTTGAGGGACATCTGGGTTCTTTCCAGCTTCTGGCTATTATAAATAAGGCTGCTATGAATATAGTGGAGCATGTGTCCTTATTGCATGCAGGTAAAGTCTCTGGGTATATGCCCAGGAGTGGTATAGCCGGATCCTCCCGGAGTGTCATGCCCAGTTTTCTGAGGAACCGCCAGACTGCTTTCCAGAGTGGTTGTACCAGCCTGCAATTCCACCAGCAGTGGAGGAGTGTTCCTCTTTCTCCACATCCTCGCCAACAACTGCTGTCTCCTGTGTTTTTGATCTTAGCCATTCTGACTGGTGTGAGATGGAATCTCAGGGTTGTTTTGAGTTGCATTTCCCTAATGACTAAGGATGATGAACATCTCTTTAGGTGCTTCTCAGCCATTAGATATTCTTCAGGTGAGAACTCTTTGTTTAGCTCTGTACCCCATTTTTTAATAGGGTTACTTGCCTCTCTGGAGTTTAACTTCTTGAGTTCTTTGTATATCTTGGATATTAGCCCTCTGTCGGATGTAAGGTTGGTAAAGATCATTTCCCAGTTAGTTGGTTGCCGCTTTGTCTTTTTGACAGTGTCTTTTGCCTTGCAAAAACTTTGTAATTTAATGAGGTCCCATTTGTCTATTCTTGATCTTAGAGCATAAGCTATTGGAGTTCTGTTCAGGAAATTCTCCCCTGTGCCCATATGTTCAAGGTGTTTGTTTTTGAGATAGAGTCTCCTGTAGACAGCCCAGGTAGCCTCAAACTTAAGTAGCTGAAGCTGGCCTTGAACTCCGCTCTTTCTGCAGCCACTTCTCCAATGCTGAGATTATATCATGTGTCAGCACACCTAGCTAAGTCCTTTTCTAGCAAAAACTCTGAAAACATTGATGTTGACAGTTACCCCAGCGTTGAGCTTCCTCTCAATGCTGCAATTATGCTTATAACTTGTCCAAATTCATTTAGCTACATGTTTAATAGTGTGCTTTATACTATAACATATTTTTAGCAAATATAATTTGAGAGCCCAGTGCATATGCAAGTGCACATTATGCCAACCCTGACGGAGGTGCCTCAGTGAGGAAGTTCCACAGACAGAACAAGCATTCTCGTGAAGTGCTGTGACATACAAAGGCTGAGAGATCCTACAGAGACTTCTAGGATTCTCCTTTTCACCTGACTTGTCTCTGAGCATTTTTTTAAAAATGTTAGGAAAACAAAATTCACTTCCAGGATGCTAAGCTGGAAGTTTTCAAATACTAAGTTTGAAAACATAATCTTTACAGTCAAACTGCAGAAAATCAGAACTTTTAATAAGGACAATAAATTGAGTTCAGATTGAGTCCAATTGCTGTTGCTTCTATTTAATAATAAAACTAGAAATAAAATCCACCACTACCCTTGACCTCTGCTACATGAGTCCAACCACAAAGATGGAGATCCAAGACACAGTATCAGGGTAGTGAGGTCTTAGGCCCCCATGGTCAATGGACTGGAAACAAGGTCACTCCTTTCCTGGAGGCATCACACCCTATCCTTCACCAACATCATATTACCCCTAATATAGGCAATGTGAAGACTCTGTTCATGTCTTTATACATTAAGACTAAATGTGGGAATCTGTACTACACACTTAACATCAAAATTCAGAAATTATCCAGTAAGTGTACAATATTCTAGCACCTTAAAATGTATACTAGTTGGTATAGATGGTTCTTTTGAGATCATGGCCCCATTGTTCTGACTCAAGAGGATTTGGCTGCCTTCCTAGCACCAGGGACAGAACTACACTTGGCCAAGGCAATAAAGCCAAGGATGAAATAGAATGACCTGCCCAGACATGTGGGGGCTTGTTCCCACATGGAGCTATCTCTGAATACATTTGGCACTACATGACAACATTCTGTTTTTTGAATCTTAACCAATCAAAAATGTGGAAACAAGGCCAGGAGGGAAACGGAAAGAAATTATCTGAGCGCCTAGAGACCTGGGTTTGGGCTAACCTCATTCACTGGGATGTTAGGTAGCTAAGGGCAAGTCACATGGCTTGATTCCTCACTAGAAAACATGGGTTCAAAATGACTAGCTCCCTAATAGTGGTAAGTAGGGAATATCTGATTTTATGAGGAAAAATATCCTATGAGGAGGTCTTGGTGAGAGAAGCTCACACTGACAGGACAGCAGGATCATTGGTCTGTCATCCATAGCCCAGAAAGCAGAAGAACCCTTGTGCTTGGAGCTGGTCACAGCAGAGTAGTGTGTAGTTCTAAAATACCTCTTTTTTCTTTCTGTCTTTCAAGACCTAAATAACTACAGAAGAATTCTAGCTAACAGGTTAAATTACCTACCACCCAGTAAGTCCCATGAAATGAAATCTTTTACATCAGCACTTTGAAAACCCCAAGTGATGTGTCTGTGTACATGGGATGTGTCTAATCCTTTTGTGAATACCTCAGAAAAGCTGCACCTTGAACTCTTGAGTGTCACTTCAAAGAGAGGATCAAACAACTTTTACTTCAGATTGTTTGTGACAATGGCCGTGGTGGCGCACGCCTTTAATCCCAGTACTTGGGAGGCAGAGGCAGGAGGATTTCTGAGTTCGAGGCCAGCCTGGTCTACAAAGTGAGTTCCAGGACAGCCAGGGCTACACAGAGAAACCCTGTCTCGAAAAAAAAAAAAAAAAAACCAAAAACAAACAAACAGATTGTTTGTGACACCACTATTGGTAATAGCAGAAATGTCAAAGCTGACAGATTTATTAAATAACCAAGAACATGCAAACCCAAAACAGACAGAATGACCAACAGCACATAAAAAGGCCCATCAATTATTGGGTGTTAGAGAAGGCAAATCCAAGCTATTATGAGATACCACTAGACATTAATGGTTAAAATAAAAGGAAGAAACAGCAGACAGACAAAACACAAATATAGGTGAGTATATGAGAAAACATGTATTCTTGATTGTACCTAAAAACAATGTAGCTGCTGTGGATAATAGCAAGATAATCCCTCAACCAGTTGAACACAGAATTATCAATGGGACCAGGAAATTTCACTCCTAAATACATAACCCAAAGAATTGAAACCCATTATTCAAACAGAAACTTGGGGGTATACATTCACAGCAACAATATATACTGTAGCTAAAAAGTAGAAACAGGTAAGAGGTAGGAGTCCATCAATTAACATCAGTGGATGAATAAATAAGCAAAATGTAGTGTAGACATGTGATAGACTATTTCTCAGCCATAAGAGAGAATATAGTACATAATGTTGGAGATGACAGCATGAGTGAACTTTGAATATTTTATACTGAATAAAAGAAGCCAGACACAAAAGGCTACATTGTTGCCAGATTTCATTTATATGAAATGCTCAAACCTAGGGGTAAGGAATAAGAGGAGAGGGGAAGTGGTTGTTTAACGATACAGAGTTTCTTTCTAAGGTGTTGAAGCGCTTTGGAAGCAGATAGCGATAACAACCAAATGAGCAGGATGACACCATGCACCGCATTTAAAACGGTCAAAATGGTGTGCAAGGTGTGTTCTGCCATACTATAAAAACACAACAATGCCTATCAGTGTAAGCGCAGCTTCTATTGCAGAAGGATGCACAGAGAGCAGGGTTGGAAGACCTCTATTGACACGCCGAGCAGAGGTGTGGCTCTTCCTCTTCTGTAACTCCTTGCATTTCCTATAATATCACTTGGGAGTCTATGTGCATATTAATATTAATATGCATATGCACCTGTGTGTATGAGTCCACATGTGGACACCAGGGGTCAAAGTCAGGTGTCTTCCTCAGTCACCCTCCTCTGTAATTTTTGAGGCAAGGTATCTCACTGAACCAAGAAGACACCAACTGAGCTAGCCTGGTTCCAGGGACCACCTGTCTCTGCCCGTCCCACTGCCCTGTTCTGAGGTTAGAGTTGGATGCTACCCTGCTCCCCCAAAGGCTTTTATGTAGATGTGGGATCAAACTTCCCTGTTGGGAGGCTGGCGCTCAACCCAGTGAGCCATCTCCCCAGGCCCATAATACCATTTTTATTATAAAATATTTTTATAATATAAACTGAAACAACAATTTTAGAAGATATGACTTCTTGACACTCTGGAGCACAGCCAAGCAAGATAAAGAGAATAAATAATGAGGAATCTAAAGCCACAGGGCAAGAGGAAGTCAGTAGCACGCCCTGCTAGCCAGAGAGGCTGAGGCCACAGTAGCTGGAGGAAGCCCATCCTGCCCAAAGCTGGGGTTGTGGCCCTAAAGCTGCAGACTCGTCAGTAAAATGCCCCAATTTTTACAAAGTTGGAAATTTATTCAATATGTTTCAAACACTACAAGCCAAACAAAACACATCTTTAGACCAGATGAAGCCCACAGACGCCAGTTGGTAAATTCTAGTTCATAGAAAATGAGTGTTTATCCTGGTGGGGGACGGGGGGTACTTTGAAAGACTATAGTTACAGCTATCAGAAAGGGGGAAAATGGCCAAGTGGAAGGCTGGGGGGGGGAGTGGATTCCCCTCCAGGAGGTCAAACTGGACACAGAATATAGGGGTGTGTTTTCTAACAACAGAGTAAGTGTTCATCAGCCAACAGGGAGATGGAGGATACAGTGGCTGCAGTCCTTGCAGTGGAAGGTGGGTTAGACCTAAGGCTCTCAACTGGATTCCCAGACCTGAATGGCTTTAGACAGTGTCTCAGCTGCCTGTTAGCACTCAAGCTCTGACACAGGAGACCTCGGGGACCCTGCCCAGAGGTTTCCCCACCCCACCATGGCAGTTAAAGGATGCAGAAAAAGACTGAAGGAAGAATGAGTGTCTGGAGCTCATCATGGGCTGAGCTTTACAGGTGTCTACAGTACCTCACTGAAGTTCTCACAGCTCACAGGACATCTACAAGTGTGTGCTTGGGGAACACACGATCTGGTTTTTCAAACAACCTCAAAAGCATATCTACAGTTTAACTAAGTTTTGATTATGTGTTTCATGTTATATTAATAACTAGATTTGGCTGCATGCACAAGCCAACCATGCCTGGTAGCAAGATCAGCATGATCAGAAGTCTCTAACCTAGCTCCTGAGGTGGAAACTAAGACTGTGGAGTTTAAGCGTATCCCAAGGTCTCTGCCACAAATCTCTTTTACAAAGGTCTTTTTGGCCCATATGTCACGGGTGTTCCCCTGAACCATGGTCTTCTTCCTACCCGTTCAAACAACATAATGCCAATGCCTCAATGTGCCAATGTACTAGGTGTATATTACCAGGACAGTCTCCAGCCTCTGCAATCTAAGGAAGGGGAACAGAAGCAAACAATGACATCTCCAGGTAAGGGTGGAGGTGTCAAAAGACTGACACAGGAGACCTCGGACACTCTGTAGTCAACAGACTGGCAAAACAGGACTTCAGACAAGGAGACCACATGGGGACTGCTGTGACTGTAAGTCAGCCAGAATCCACTGAAAAGCAGTAGCAGGAAAGACGCTAGTTGGCAGCAATGGCACATGCTCACTCTCTGAGTAATACGGTAGAGTTGGAGTCCTTTTTATGCTCACTCTCTGAGTAATACGGTAGAGTTGGAGTCCTTTTTATGCTCACTCTCTGAGTAATACGGTAGAGTTGGAGTCCTTTTTATGAATGCTCAGGCCAGGCATGCAGGAGAGCCTAAAGCAAGCACCATGGAACCTGCTCTACTAGTCCTCGGCTAAGAAGTAGGTGTCCAGAAAAGTGATTTCAGAAGTATAAAATAACATACAGAAAGTTCACTGGTTGATTGTGTTTATTAATAATGAAGAGAGGGTCTGGCTCCATCAACTATTCTCAAAGAATCATTAAGTATCAGGACCACATAGCATGGTCATCAGTACTCTTCAGAATTGTGTTCCTAATATCCATCATCTAAGATTACATGTTCTTGTCTTGTTTCACTCAAGGAAATTAAGAAGAATCTGCCTATATCCTAATCCATCATTCCCCAAGTTAAACAAAACAAAACAAAACAAAAAAACAAAACTATTTTTAAGTAGAGGTAGAAATTAAACTAATAACTGAGAATATTACCAAAAACTTATTAAATGTGGCCTTGTACTGAATCAAATGAAAGTTCCTTTTGTTGTACTAGGGACAGTAACTAGGAGTTATTGGAACAAGTTTACCCAGAAGCTGGTCTAGAACAGGCCACCAGGAAACCAGGGCTCCGAGATAGGCAGGGTGTTTGACAACTGCCTCCATCTCCACAGATTCCTCCCAGTGTGCATCCCGATTCCTGGTGTGTCTCAGTGTCCTTCCCAGTTCTTGTTGTCCACATTGCAGCGAAGCATTCCTGCCATTCCTCCATCCCTCCCCAGGGTCACAGTCACCCTCCATTAAGCAGCTGTGCCTGCTACGGCATACTGAGCTGCTTCTCCCTGGGAAGGGACTGCTATTTTTGTGACCCCTCAGATGACTCTCCCGACCTTTTATCATTCCAGAATCAAAGGGGCCAACAAGAGAGAAAGTGCATTAAATGAAAACAGCCTCTCTGTCTGGATGTAGGGGAATGCCAGGACAGAGAAGCGAGAGGGGGTTGAATGGGGAAAAGAGGGAGGGAAGGGGGCTAATGGGACTTTCGGGGAGGGAGGAAACGGGAAAGGGGAAATGATTTGGAATGTAAATAAAAAAACTTAGAAAAAAAATAAAATTAAATTAAAATTAAAATTAAAAAAGAATTAACCATTTATATAGCCGCAAGATCTCACTGTGGCTTAATTTTCATTTCTATGGTGGGTAATGGGTATTAAACACTTTTCTTGGCTTTATCTATTATCTGCATACTATTCTTCAATGAAACATCTGTTGACATATTTGCTATGTAAAAATTTTTATATTCCATCATTTTATGTGCATGTGTGTTCTACCTGCATATATGTCTGAGCACTATGTGTATGCCTAGTGCTATCAGAGGCAATAAGGAGGACCTGGGTCACCCAGAACTGGCATTATATACTGTTGTGAGTCACTATGTGGGTAGTGCCAATCAAATCTGCATACTCTGAAAGAGAAGCTAGTGTTCTTGATGTATTTCTTTAGCACCCCCCTTTTTTACTTTTGCATTTTTAGAGTTCTTCATACAGTTTAGGTACTAGTCATTGTCAACTATATAGTTTACACATATTTTTCCCTCTTATATAACTTATTATTTTATCCTCTTTACAGGAAATTTATTTTTTTAAACAGCTTGGGTTATCCTGGAACTGACTACCCACATGGTCTTGAATTCACAGAGTGCCACCTGCATCTGCCTCCTGAATGTTGAGATAAAAGGCACGTGCCACCATGCCTGGCTGAAATGCATTTCCCCCAGAGTAGATAGTTTTCGTTTTGCTGAAGCTTCCTTAACTTCTCATTTTACAAAGCCATGTTTTGATATCAATTTTAAGAGAGCTTTGCCTAGTCCTCAATCCCAATGATATTCCACTAGTTTTCTAAAAGCTTCATAGATTTACACTTTAAGTTTATTTGTCTACTTTTACTTAACTTATTTTTACTTAATAAGGTGCTGGGCTTCAACTGGGATTTTTTTCAATATTTATTACTCTGATACCATTTGTTGGAAAACAAAATAAAATAGTACCTTTCCTTCACTGGAAAAGAAAAAAGAAAAAAAAAAAAAAGAAAACAGCCTCCATCCATGTCCATTTCTCTCCTGGAGCACTACCCTTAGCACACCAGCTCAAATCATTGCCATGGGTCCAACATCACTGAGAACACCCCCTACTGGTGAGCCATCTTTCCTGGATACGCTCATTGCTTTTGTTTTGTCAAGGTATTTATGTTCCAGATGCTCAAAGACATATAAGATTTGTTAATTATTTTAGATATCTTCTAACTAACTTCACAGAAAGAAAAAAAAGTCTCATAAACAGAGTGAGAGCGCAGTCAGTCCACAGACACCCTCCAGACGAGTGCTTGGTGTTAGGTGACAGCCACATACCCCAAGCACCAGGGAGAAACCTAAGGGAAGGCTGACTGTCTTCTCCTTCATTCTGGGAAGAGTGACCAACTCATCCTCCACCACCTCCTTCCATCCCCACCTATGAGAGTTGAGGTAAGTAAGTTTTAATCTCCAAATATGGGACTCAGTTCCCAGTAAAGAGGTAATCGGGTAAAACTAAGCCATGCCTCCTCACGCCAGGCACCTGACTTCACAAACAGCTCTCATCCAATGCTCTCAAGTCGGATCTAACAGTAACCTTGGAGTATAATAGCCCCAAACCCATGTAAGTGACCCATTTTGTCGGAACCATTTGCCTGCCTCTCTTTGGACATGGTGTGAATCATCCATTCAGCTATGTGAAAAATAGGCATTTAGAATAAAGGCAAAATAGACTTAACAGCCAATAAATCCTCTTAGAGGCGGCTCTCTGAGCTGCTCAAGTAAGTTGTGAGTACGATTCATTTTCTTGCTGGGGCTTTTCAGATATGAAAAAGAAAGATGATCTGGGCAGTTTTTCAATGGGCCACATTTTTATGGTCCTCAAGACCCTAACTGTGATTACACAAAAACCCTTTCATTTCTTATGCAAATATATACTCCCAGAATAGGATAAATATGGAACTCACAGACAACCAAAGCAAACAAAGTCTAGTAGGTGTCATAGTTCAGGTAAGCCATTCTCCAAAGCCGGCTTGAGAATACCTCCTGGATTCCCCAGCTGCTCTCGAGCGCACATGAGCAGAGCCATGACGGTGGCTGGAGAGAGGCATGACAAACACGCAGCTGAATCAGGTCGGAAACTGAAGCTGAGCATGGAGAGAGAGGCGAAGTGCAAGCATGTTCCTGCCCCCACGGAGGGAGTGAGCGGTAAATACCCAGGGCAGTCTGCTAAGGCAGTGTCGCAGGGAGAATGGGCCTGTGAGTTGAGCCCACCCCCTCCATCTGGGGGATTTACAGATGTCCATCCATCATTGTGACCGCTAATGCACCCTGAGTTCTAAGAGACATAAAGGGTTGTATGAACCCCACGCCCTTTCTCAGAGACCATTCCTTGCATCCCACCCCTCCCATGTGGCTAGGGTCAACCATTCTCTGGGTGCCTTCTCCTGACTCCAAGGCCAGTTATTTTGTGGTTCTTACAGACACTGGGTCCTCTCTCTCTTCTTGTATTTCCTTCACCTGAGCTATGGTTTATGAGAACAGACCCTAAACCAAGAGAGCCAGAGAATACACACATTACCTAGTCACTTTCTCTTCCATACCGGTCTGTCCTCCAGTGATGAGAAATTAGTAATCCAAAGTAAGTTCTCCTCTGGGACTGATTTTCATAAGACAATCCTCATATAGTTCTAATTTAAACCCCAAATAAGGACAGACAGAGTTTGTACAAAAACTCATTTCCCACATATTTAATGATTGCCTAGTCAGTCTATTGCTGCCTAGACAGAATCTACCAAAACTCTAAGTTTCCCTCCCTGGTGTCTACACTGCATCCCTAACTCCTAGCGCACAGCAAGTCCTCAATAACTCCATACTCATAATCCATTCCAACTCATTCATGCTCATTCAAAATAACACACTCGATCACTCTGCCTCTTCTACTCTAGTTTGTAACATGTGATCAGTCAATAAGATCATCTCACAGAAAAATATCCACATAGGCAAATATTCTAAATTCCAGTGATGGTAATGTTTTGTATCATACATGATTTGGCTCCAAAGAATTCAGTTATTCCTATAAAAGAGGAAATGAACACACACACCTCCAAGCAGCAGTCAATGACTACATGCTCCAGAGTGAAAGAAAAATGGATACTCAGCTCCACGGATCCATCGGTCTCAATCTCAGTAAAGAAGGAGCACTCTACATAGCGCTCAAAAGATTCCTGATGGTCAAAGGCATATTTCAGACAAGTTGGCCCCTAAATGCAAGCTATCTATTTATCTGATGCTCAAAGAAACAGCAATCTGTTTTAACTCTACAGGCAAACTTGGCTGTGTTGGTCTCAAGAAGACAGAGTGGATAAGCTGCCAAGATGAACCCTCACAGTGGGATTTTTAAGGTAGCTTTGAATCTACAAGCTTTACATATCTTGTCAGGGGCAGAAATACCGCCACTCACTCAGTAAGCAGCAAGCCCTTGTCATAGCCTGATGCATCACCTAAAATGAGGTCCCAACGTGTAAGACCTTTGGAGGAGGGTATTATTTATCTGCTTACACAAGCGGCCTGTAAAAGGAGCGTGTGATGTAGAAAGCATTACTTTTGGCACAGGGTCAAGTTCCGGCGCACCATCTTTCAATCACTTTCCTGGTTTTTCTAAGAGCAACCAAACTATCCACAAGGTGATTATTCCAGAGAGCCCACTCAGAATGTTTTTGACTTTTTTTTTCTAATTGGTTTCAACACATTATTTCAAGATCTCTATTAAATCTATTAAGCACGTTTAATCTTAACTAAAATAAATCCACCTAATTAGATGATAAAAAGAACAGCTCATTAGCAGAGAATGGGTAAATATTTTCTCTACTCCAGCTAAGCACTGCTTACAGTACTCTGTGTGGTGTTATCATAATACCACTGTCAGCCTTTTGTGCTAAGCATAAAAATGTCACTGAACAAGTAACTCAACTGGACCTGTCCCTTTGAGATGGACTCTCACTGTCTGGCCAATGAAAGCCAAGTGTGTGTTTTCATCACCAAGGCAACTCTAACACCTTTTATGGCCTGACTTACTACACATTTTGAGTGAACAACCTTAGAGTTCTTTATCTTTCTTTTCTTTTTTAGAACATATCTCAACTACATCAACCCCAAGAGATGTATGTATTTATAGCATTAAGAATACAGAATATTTTATGCTAGGTTTCTTTGATGCTTTGGGAAATTTAAGATCACATTAAGTAATCAAGTCACTTCAGAGACAAGAGTCAGCCCAGGCAGAGGGGTGCTGGCTGTGCCCTCCGACGAGCTATGCCTGTCTCCACACTGTTCTCATCGCTCTTATGGGCAGTGACCATAACAGAACAATTTACTGTGAGCTCAAAGCTTTCTGTCTAAGAGGTTTATTGGATGGCAGTTATTTTAGGGAAAAAAAAAAGAGGCTTCTTAATTGTTCAATCTCATGGAGATAATGAAATAAAATATGGTACATGTTCAAATAATGGAATTTTATGCATTTATTTAAAATATCGCTTTAAGCTGGATGTGGAAGCACAGGCCCATAACACCAACACTCAAAGAGGCCGAGGCAGGAAGATCAACATTTATCTCTTAGTCTGGATTATAAGTGAATTCTTTTCTGTTTTTGTCTTTTCTTCATCTGCATATTCCACACTTTACAGTTTACCTATCTTCCTCTGATACAGTTGGGAGATGAAAAGAAACATAAAAAAGGAAATGCAAAATCAGCCATTGGATTTAAACTGCTTCTTAGCTAGGATTTCCAAAGCAAAGTGAGAAGTCCCCAACAGCAGAAGCAAGGTCCCCTGTAGGTCACAGAGACTCCCCTGGTGCTGGGTCAACGTGGAATTCTGGGCTAGAAGCACTCACAGCCCTGCTGGAAAAGCACATGGAACTTTGTAGCTACTGCCCCAGTGCAGTTCCCTGAGCTGGGCTGACACGTTAAACCTAAGAGGGGAAAACACCATTTTTATTTCACTCTGTGAAGAACATTAAAAAATAAACAGCCAATTTTTTCACCAGAAGTTTTGTTTGTTTAGTTGGTTGTTTAGTTGGTTGGTTGGTTAGTTGGTTTGATATATGCTTTCATGTTGGAGTAAGAGAAGACGATTTTGAGTGTTCACTTGCTAATGTTCAAGAGCTGAAGGTTTTGGAAGCACGAAGTCCTTATGCACAGGCATCAGATATCCACAGTACCTCAACTGAACACTGGTAATGAAAGCATGTGAAGGAACAAGTTCCGTGTGTCCCATGCATCTACTCCTGAAACCACAAATTAGAGGAAAAACATCTCAAGTAACTGAGGATGGTCTTGAATGGCCTCAATCGGCTGAGAGAAAGGTTTCTGGCTGAACGCCATATGTCGCCAATGAAAAAGAAATGTGCTCTAGGCTGGCCCAGTACCTGAAAGAAATATCTGGTACTTCAAAAGATGTACATCTAAGTATTGTCACTAAGTAGTCGTTTAATTAAAATGAATGTCTCGGCATAAATCCTGGAGGCCCAAGGGGGATAGTTTTAGAAATCAACCTGCAATTAAGACTTCGGGGCTAATTATGTGGCAACAGAGGCCCAGGGAGGAGGCACATCGATGCCCAGTAAGGCGTTCAACTCTGGTGGCAGGATTGATGCTGCTGTTTCCTCCTTGCTGTCTTCCAATTTGTATTCGGTGTCACAACTCTGATTAACAGCTGCATCTGCAGCTCTCACCAGGCAACTGCAGTGATGTAGGATGAACCCCAAGGTTAAAATCAAACAGATTCAGGTTCAAGGATGGACACTGCTTCCTGTCGGTGCCTGACTTGCTTAAACCAGGAGAAGGAAATGTCAACCCTTTGGTGATCCATTGCAATCAAGAGAGCCCTGGGTGAGAGCACAGGCTCTAAAGTCCATGTGTGAGGTACCATGTGTCCACTGCAGCTTCCAAAACGTACTGCCTCATCTGAAAATGCTCCTAAGAGCTGTAGCTGTAGTCAAGAGAGGAGACAAGTTGCCTTTCACCTTAAAAGTCTCTAATGAGAAAAGTACTACTCACCCCACATCTCACTCTCCCTGAAAATCTAAAAGCTGTGTCTGAATCTCTATGTGAACCAACCTTGCACCATCCTGTTGTCACCAGAGGAAAAAAATCTGTGAGCCTTTCATCCCTCTCCCTCTCTCCATCTCAGGTGTGTTCCCTCCTAAATACTTGTGATTTAGACACACCTGTTCTTGACTGTCTTTGGCACTGAGGTAGGCACAGAACCCAGAGTCTTTTTATAGGCACTGACTTAATATTAGAGGAGCATGGGTTACTGGGTAGAAAAAGCTACATGTCACCATCTCCCTCTTCTCAGATGTGAAAGGCAGTAGACTTCCTAGCTCTGCACTAATATCATCACATGTAAACTGATTTCTCTATAATTTTTCCCAAAGAAAATCCTTTCCATTCTCACAAGCACCAGTTTCTAGAAAGTTCAACCTCACTGCCTTGAAATGCCATGTAATGCATGCACGGCAGGCTTTGTAAGTAAGCACCCAGCTATAAAACTAAGCACCCAATAGCATTCCTCCAGCCACAGAGGAAGTGGGCAGACACCTGCTTACCACTCCAAATAAGGACTGAGTGTCTTATAAGCAAATGGTCCCAGCAGAATCATCAGTATTTCATATCATAAAAATATAAAAGGTTCCTATAAACATAACAGGAGCTTTAGGCCAATTTCTCATCACTGTCCACCTAAGTGGCCTGGTTTTGCTAGAAGATGCTATCATTTAATTTACTTTCTAATTCTTTTCTTGATATAATAATCTCCACATTATTAGACATTTCAAAAAGATCACAATTAACTTCCATTTGCTAGCTGACTCCTGAGCTTTGGCCAGTTAAATCCCTAAAGGAAACAAAGAAAGATCCAGGGTATTCAATATAACATAAATACCAACAGGGTGCATGCAAACTAGAACCAACTCCAAAGCTCAAAAGCCATCCAGTCACTGGGATTTTCACTAAGGTAGAAAGATCCTAACCATTTTTAAAGTGTTGGTGTCAACATGAGGCACCAAACCTACAATGTCTTAATGTAATTAATATAATTAAGAGATAGACTAGCTACTATGACGTCACAGACTCTCCAGCAAGGACAGCAACCCAGTCCCTGAATCCCATATATCTGAAAGCTACTTGAAATCACCAGTTGAAACAGTTAAAAAATTAAGCAACGTGAAAATGGCAGGGTACCCAGTGCAAAAGAAGCTGCTTTCCTCTTTTGTGGAAAGCCATAATGGTTCAGTATCTCTCCGCCCCAAAGCACACCCTTGACCTTTCTTACCTGTGAGATAGAAAAGTATGCTGGGTTTTTAGCAACTATGAGATCCAGTTTTCTCATCTGCTAACTAGGAGGTTGGGAGGCACATCTTGTTATTGCTGTTGTTCTTCTTTCCAGACCCAAAAGAGTCCACAGTTTAGCTCAGAAGACACAACTCCCACAAAGTTTCCAAAAAAAAACATTTGAGTAATTGGTCGCAAGGGAAATCACTTTTAGCAACAAAGCCCTCCACTCCTGGTCGACAATACTCGCCCCTTCTGCTTCCTAAGAAATAAGATTGGCAGGGACCTGAGGACTCAAGTCATAGACATCAGAACGGAAGAGAAGGAGCTGACTTCTGAATAGGAAGAGCCATCACATCAGCAAAAGGAGTCTTGTTTAAAACAGCAGAGAGCAGAATACTCTGCTAACCAAAAGACCGACGGTGACATCCACACAGGAATACTGCTTACAAGACAGCCTTTCAGCCATGTTTCTCAGAGTAGCAGAAGCAATCGCTGTGAGCCACAGACCGCTCTGGCGTGTCTGGTCTGCGGGAACTTGCTTCAGTTCCCAGGCGCCTCTTCAGCTCTTCCATACAGTGGCCCTCTGTGTATGAACAGTTCCGCATCTTAGGATTCAAGCGGCTGGTAAGCAAAACACCGTTTAATGTTTTATCTGAGGTGATCACACAGATTTTTCCTACCTTTAGTCCCTCAATGACTTAGTATAAAAACAATATACATGGCATTACTTGCGTTGAGTATGTTTTATACACAGCCTAGAGAGGCTTGGAAGCATACAGAAGGGCGTGGTTAGGCCATACACACATGTGGTGCCACTGATACCAGGGGCTTGTGTTACTGTCTGCATTTTCCCACCAATACACCTAGGCTAGCACTGCCTTTCCTTTGAGGCTGGTTCTATGACTGCTCCAACACCAACGCCACAGTTGAAGGGCCAATTTTCCAGCCCCACGGGCATCTCGCAGCCCAGTCCCCACTTCCCACAGGTCTCTGTCATGAACTGAAGGAAGACTGCATTTCTGGAAGTCAAGAATTGAACGCTGAAAAGCAAACGATGGAGATAAGTAGGAATAGGGCAGGGGTGGAGAAGACTGAAGCCTCCTTAGGCTTCCCAGTGTGAGGCAAGGGAATGGGAGTTAAAACTACATTATCAGAACATTTTAAGGTCTAAGGAGATAACTCAGATGATAAAATGCTTGCTATGTGAGCATAAGGGTCTAAGTTTGATCCCAGGCATTCACATCAAAAAGCCAGGTATGACGGACACTTAGAATCCCAGTGCTAGCGAGGTAACAAACCCCACTGTGGGAAAGGGTGACACCTGCCTAGCCAGCCTAGCTGAGTCAGCAAATTCTAGGCTGAGCAATCCAGTCTCAACAAAGTAGACAGCACCTGATATCGACATCTGAGTTGACATGCAACTGAACACACACATGCATACACATACACATAAAAATAATCAGTGGGCAATTCTGCAGTCTAAGTACACTGTACACTCTCAGTATATGCAACGGTCTCTACAATCCATCCCCAGGTGTGTGATATTTTTGCATGCAAAAACTAAATTCTGACTCAAAAAGAAAAATGTGTAGTATAAGTTAACAAATATAAAGAATTCAAAAGGATCTGTTTAAAAAACAATAAACAAAGCAAAACTCTCAGCCACTGAAAACAGCCACAATCTGAATGAAGGCTCTGAAGGATCCCCTCATCTGGGAAGAACATTAAAAGGTGATTAGATAAATGGACCTTTGAATGAAAACGACCCCCATAGGTCCACAGAGGATGGCACTATTAGGAGCTGTGCTTTTTTTTTTTTTTTTTTTTTAATTTACATTCCAAATCACTTCCCCTTTCCCGTTTCCTCCCTCCCCGAAAGTCCCATAAGCCCCCTTCCCTCCCTCTTTTCTCCGTTCAACCCCTCTCATTACTCTGTCCTGGCGTTCCCCTACATCCAGTCTTTCCAGGACCAGGGGTCTCTCCTTCCATCTTTTTAGAAATCTATTGATATGCTGATTGTGTCTAGGGTATTCTGAGATTCTGGGTCAATATCCCCTTATCAGTGACTGCATACCATGTGTGATCTTTTGTGATTGGGTTACCTCACTAAGGATGATATTTTCAAGTTCTGACCATTTGCCTAGGAATTTCGTGAATTCATTGTTTTTAATTGCAGAGTAGTATTCCATTGTGTAAATATACCACATCTTCTGAATCCATTCCTCCGTTGAGGGACATCTGGGTTCTTTCCAGCTTCTGGCTATTATAAATAGGGCTGCTATGAATATAGTGGAGCATGTGTCCTTATTGCATGCAGGTAAAGTCTCTGGGTATATGCCCAGGAGTGGTATAGCCGGATCCTCCGGAAGTGTCATGCCCAGTTTTCTGAGGAGCTGCCAGACTGCTTTCCAGAGTGGTTGTACCAGCCTGCAATTCCACCAGCAGTGGAGGAGTGTTCCTCTTTCTCCACATCCTCGCCAACAACTGCTGTCTCCTGTGTTTTTGATCTTAGCCATCCTGACTGGTGTGAGATGGAATCTCAGGGTTGTTTTGAGTTGCATTTCCCTAATGACTAAGGATGATGAACATCTCTTTAGGTGCTTCTCAGCCATTAGATATTCTTCAGGTGAGAACTCTTTGTGTAGCTCTGTACCCCATTTTTTAATAGGGTTACTTGCCTCTCTGGAGTTTAACTTCTTGAGTTCTTTGTATATCTTGGATATTAGCCCTCTGTCGGATGTAAGGTTGGTAAAGATCATTTCCCAGTTAGTTGGATGCCGCTTTGTCTTTTTGACGGTGTCTTTTGCCTTGCAAAAACTTTGTAATTTAATGAGGTCCCATTTGTCTATTCTTGATCTTAGAGTATAAGCTATTGGAGTTCTGTTCAGGAAATTCTCCCCTGTGCCCATATGTTCAAGGTTCTTCCCTAGTTTCCCTTCTATTAGTTTCAGTGTGTCTGGTTTTATGTGGAGATCTTTGATCCACTTAGAATTGAGCTTAGTGCAAGGAGATAAGGATGGGTCAATTTGCATTCTTCTGCATGTTGACCTCCAGCTGAGCCAGCACCATTTGTTGAAAAGGCTATCTTTTTTCCACTGGATGGTTTTAACTCCTTTGTCAAAGATCAAGTGACCATAGGAGTGTGGATTCATTTCTGGGTCTTCAATTCTGTTCCATTGATCTACATGTCTGTTACTGTACCAATACCATGCAGTTTTTAACACTATTGCTCTGTAGTACAGCTTGAATTGGAAAGGAAGAAGTCAAACTATCACTATTTGCAGACGATATGATAGTATACATAAGCGACCCAAAGAACTCCACCAGAGAACTCCTACAGCTGATAAACGACTTCAGCAAAGTGGCCGGATATAAAATCAACTCAAGCAAGTCAGAAGCCTTCCTATACTCAAAGGATAAGCAGGCTGAGAAAGAAGTAAGAGAAATAATACCCTTTACGATAGCCACAAACCATATTAAGTATCTTGGCGTGACGCTAACCAAACAAGTGAAAGATCTGTATGACAAGAACTTCAAGTCTCTGAAGAAAGAAATTGAAGAAGACCTCAGAAGATGGAAAAATCTGCCATGCTCATGGATTGGCAGGATTAATATAGTAAAAATGAGCATCTTACCAAAAGTAATACACAGATTCAATGCAATCCCCATCAAAATCCCAACTCAATTCTTCATAGAGTTAGAAAGAGCAATTCAAAAATTCATCTGGAATAACAGAAAACCCAGAATAGCTAAAACTATTCTCAAGAGTAAAAGAACCTCTGGGGGAATCAGTATCCAGGAGCTGTGCTTTTAATGACGTGTGTATGGCTTGTTGGAGAAAGTATGTCGCAGGGGTGGGGGTGGGGGGGCTTTGAGGTTCCAGAAGCTCCAGTCAGGCCCACTGGTTCACTCACTCATCCTCCTGCCTGCGGATCCAGATGGAGAACTCTCAGCGCCCTCTCTACCACTAAATCTGCCTGCATGCCGCCATGCTTCCCACCCTGATGTCAGAGAACTGAAACCCTGAACTGTAAGCCAGCCCCAATTAAATGGTTTCCTTTTTAAGATTTGCCATGGTCATGGTGTCTCTTCACAGTAATAAAGCCCCATGTGTAAATGAATGGGAAATTTTATGTCTGAAAGAGGAGAAAGAACCTATGCCAAAAGAAAAATCCCCCTTATCTCCCATGGGAAAAAAAATTTCCAGAGGAAGTAAGTAATGCTGTAGCAGATACATCTCATGAGGCAGGGGCATGACTTGGAGAACACAGAAGTAAGAAAGAAAGCAAACATTTCCAGTGAACACTGCACCGCACCGGAGAGGTTCCTTCGAACAAGCTTTGCAAAGCAGCTCTCTGTGCTAACCTTCTAGAGAAGAACAAACACTCAAACTTTGACTAAAGGATGTTCTAAGATCACTTTTTCATGTAGCAGAAAAGTCATGGCAATAGAAATTACTCTGGAGCCAATTTATAAAGCTTGTGTAAGAATGAAAGAACACGCTCTCTGGACATGTGGGAGCAAAGCTGACAGTCACAGTACCACCATTCTGGTGGCAGACCCCAATTCCCTCAATGTTTTTGCTGCTTTCTTGCCATATGTTTATATTTGAATAGTATTAAGTCCCAGTTCTTCAGGAGTAAAATGCTTTGTCATTAATATGCCTAAATATTTTATTACAAATCTACAGTATTATGATCCAATATAGATGATCCAATTAGCCACTTGGAATTAAGGGTTATTAACAGCAGGAATTTGTCCCTCATTGCTGCCTTCTTTAAGACAACAAGTATGGCAAGACTTATAGCCAAGCCATCCTAGGTGGACATTGGTAATTTGATTGGTGGCCAGAATCAGTCACAAAAGCCCTCCCCTTCAGAGGGAGACACCACAGCTGGGAAGTGAGCTCTTCAGGTAACTACTGGGACAAACTCTGGATAATGGCTCCCCACTAAAGCATTTCATTTGCTACAGCAAATGTATCAGGCTCAGGGGCTTTGGTTTAAAAGCTCATCTGTTAACATACACCAGCATGGAGCCTCACACGGAGCAGAGTTTATTAAGTGGACACTCAGGAATGTCTGGCCTTGGAGGCAGACTTAGCACTGAGCATTTAGCCATCCCTGTGGGTTTGAGACATATAATGCAAAAATCATGTGTGAAAAAGCAACTGGGAGGGCCCACTCTTCTCCAAATTAACACATTTTCATTAAGTTGCTGTAACATAACTGCCAGATAAGGAAATTCTGTGTTTGTCCCTGAGTGCCCAGCCGAGTGTGTCCTTGCACATGTACAAGCCACAGGTCTGATTCAGGTGTCATTCGTCCAGTGCTGCCCACCTAGCTTTTGGAGGTAGGGTTCCCATTGAACTGGGGCTTTCTGATTGAGCTGGCTGGCCAGAAAGTCCTGGGGATCCGCCTGGCTCTGCTTCCCCAATGCTGATACTACAGCATATACCACTACACAGACACTACGGTTGCTGACCAGACAAGATCTGCGGAACAAGAGGCGGGTCAGCGTTAAGCTGTCAGCTCCATCCTACAGCTGCCAACCAGCATCTGTGCCATACGTTTACTGCTCTTTGCCCTTCCCCTTGAAAGCATCTACTGGTGCCATGGAAGCAGACACAGGAAGCAGAGGATTGTGGGAAGGAGGCCACTAATCTTCCAGAGCTATAACTGACAGCACTAAGTAAAAGGTAAAAAAAAAAAAAAAAAAATTAAATTTAAGAAAGACATAAAAATGGTGACTAGTGGAACTAAGTATTTTCTTTAAGGTCAGAAACTTTTAAAATAATGAAACTTATTTAAACTTCCAGGTGCCCACAAGATGTTGGGGTCTACAGCCTTCAAGAACCACACTCCATGCATGCTTTCCTCGGGAAGAATAGATTCACTCCTCAGCTGGAGATGAGGGAGAAAGTGTGGGAGAAAAGGGCCCCGTCCCGGTACCCAGGGCTGTGTGCACTGGCTTTGGTTTGCTCTGGGATTTCCTCAAACCCATCACAGTGCATTCTTCAGTCAGAACACTCTCCTTCGGTGCTGATTTATTGTTATTTTATTAAAGTAACAACACTTGTTAAATGGTCTTTGTACAGCCCTGGCTGTCCTGGAACTCACTCTGCAGACTAGGCTGGCCTCAAACTAACAGATATCTATCTGTCTCTACCTCTCAAGTGCTGGGATTAAAGGTGTGCACCACCACCGCCTGGCTTCATTTTCTTTTTAAGATTATTATTATTATTATTATTATTATTATTATTATTATTAAGTGCACAATATATGTATACCATGTTTGTGTGGTTACCAATTCCATGCATCTCCATTTGTTTGTACTTACTTCCTTCTGTGGTGATGAGAATTGAAGCCAGGGCTTCACCCAAGTTTGTCAACCACCACTCCATCACTGAGCTATATCTCCAAGCCACATCCATAATTTAAAATATTTTTGCTATACATTTATAATCATAAACATTGTAATATTAAGCCACTTGTGATGGTACACACCTTTAACTCCAGCACTCTGGAGTCAGAGTCATCAGATCTCTGTGAGTTCGAGGCCAGCTTGATCTACATAGCAAGTCCAGGACAGCCAGGTCTATAAAGAGAGACCTTGTCTAAAAGATAAGGAATGGAAAAGAAGAGAGGGAGAAAGGGAGAAGAGGAGGGAGGGGAGAGAGAGGGAACAGGAGAGTATAATCCTGTAAAGGTTCATATAAATGCAACATTGTGCTGGGCAAACCCTTTTGAAATTTGCCTTTTCCAATCAATACTGTTTGGAAAATTGGTTCAATTTGATACAAACTAATTAGCTCACTCACTTTCATTTATCTATAGTATTCATTGCATGAAAAATACCAAAATTTAGGAGCTGAAAAAATAGCGCAGTGATTAGGAGCATAAACTACTCTTCTGGACTCAAGTCAATTCCTGGCACCCATATCAGGAAACACAACCACCTGTAACTCCAGCTCCAAAGAAATCAACTCCTCTGGCCACTGTGTGCACATGCACTCTCATGTAATCACCCACACAGATACACACACATACACATAATTAAAAACAATTTTTAAATACCAGTTTCACTCCATTTCAGCTAGGTAAACAATCTTGTGCTTCTCTGCTTACACACAAATGAAAGGTGTATAAACCAAGGAGTACGATCACAACCTAAAGATGTAGTGTCTATATAACTTCAACCTGGCCATACACAAATCCTCTCCAACTAGTCTGAACAATGTGCAGGACCGAGAACTCATTCACCCACCTCGCCTCTGGCACTTGTTCCTTCCCATATTCATTTCTATAAACTTTCTATAAACATAGCTGTTTCTACATGTGCTCACTGCTAACCTTTACTCTGGAACGTTGCCCCAGGTGGCACTATTGGGAGGTGGTGCACTCATTAAGGGGCATGATCTAGAGTTAGGTCACTAGGTCTTTGAAGGGTGCCCTCAGAGGGAATTGTGGGACTCCATTCCTCCTCCTTCTCATGTGCTCCCACTATGATGTGCCGATTCCTTGTAATCCAAAAACAACGGGATCAAACAATCGTGTGTTAGAACTTACAGAACTGTGGATCAAACCTCCCTCGATATGACTTAATAAGGTTGAATATTCTGCTATAGTAACAGAGATGACTAAAATGTGACAAATAAACTTTAAAGCCAAAATATTTAAATAAAAATGTTAATGAACAAATAAATACACATTTCCATAGATATATAAGCAATCCCCCAAAAGTAGTGGATGTATCTCTGTGTGTGCAACAGAATGCATTGAGGCAAAGACATTTCTATCTGTGTTTATGAGTCAATGGCTTCTAAATGGCTACAACTACAGAAAGGCCCTTGACCCCTTAAAAATGTTCCCTGGGGATAAATATGTCCTGGAAAGCAAACCAAGTCCAAGACTTCATGAGACAGATGTCAGAAGCACCGTCAACAACACCATCACTGCTATCAGCAATGCTAGTACTAACATCACCACCAACACAGCCAACACCAATGTCATCACCATCACCAGCAACAAAACCGCCACCACCACCATCACTACTAACACTGCCAACACTGCCACTACCACCACCACCACCATCACCACTGCCAACACCAATGTCATCACCATCACTACCACCATCACTACTAACACTGCCAACACTGCCACCACCACCACCACCACCACCATCTCCTGAGAGCAGCTCTGCACGGCCCACATCCTTACCAGCATGAAGATACTTAGAGGAAAAAATGAGAAACTGGTTGTTTTAAATTCTTAGCCATAATTGGTCTTTTCTCCTTGAATACAGAATCTTAATCTGCTGTCTCCTATTAAGAATTGTTACTGTTTCCTATTAAGAATTGTTAGAACTAAGTATTACATTTTCAAGCTTTAACCAATGGACCAGGTGGGAGGCAGTTCTAAGACTGGTTCTGTATTTGCATAGCAGCCTAGTTACTTATCAGGAATAGTGGAAACTCCTGCAATTGAAGTTCCATGTGCTTTATGATAAAACAGCACCTTTTTTCGATGCCAATCGAGGACGGTTAAATTTATTTCAAATAGTTTGTACCTTATAACCATTGTTAGAGAATTAAAAAAGCTAACCTATAAGAATTAATTACAATGCTGCTTCTACTCTAGCCTCATTTAAAAAATAAATTTTCTATTAAAACTAGGTAACTGGAAGAGCCTCTTTGACATCTAAATCTCTTACACTCACATGGTTGTGTAGATGATTAATTTGTCATTTTTTGTTTGCCTTGTCCTTTTCTATATACAGAAAAACTAACGCCAATTTTTCTTAAATCTTCATAGAAGTTTTAAATACACCTTCAATTTTCTTCCACCACCCCCTCCACCCCCAGGTAAGAAGTAGCAATTATAAACCTGATTGTTGGACAGAGATTCTAAGTACCTCTTACCAATACACATGAGTCACTTAACAGCCACCTTTATGAATCAAAACTGTTAAGACACCAGTGGCTGGAAAGCAAGTTCAAAGCTTGTCCTGTGCCCGGGAGTAGAATACAACACAATTCTGAATCTCACCCAGCTCCTTCTGGCCCTAGAGGGGATTAGGAAGCCAAAGCTCTCAGCGTGCCATGGGGAGGGGGAGGGGAGAGGTGACCTTGGCTTTGGATGGACTCTGGCTCACTTGTGTGTCACATGGTGGATTTGAGAGGCTGAAGATTTAGAGCAGAGAGCATTTGTGTGGAAACCTTTAGTATCAGGTTTTGTGTCATGTGTATTTATTTTTCTTTTGGTGTTCAAGTATAAACTATAAAATAATTTAGCCTAATTCATGTATAGTTGATCATCTTAACTAAGTAAAAAGAACATTAAGTTTAGGCTTTTCTCCTTCACTACATTTCACAATAAATCTACTTTAGAGAATTGGTTCCCAAGGAAGAATCATTTACAATGGAATTTTAATCCGGAAACAGAACTAGTAGTCTTACATTCATTGAAATCCAGCGTTCTCTCTTTAAAAAGAACTTGGAGGTGAAGAGAAGACTAAGGCAGGCAAAGGCTGTAGACACATAGCTGTGGTACAGGATCTAAGTGTGTGCTCCCAGTGGGAACAGGCAGCAGGAACACTCAGGGATCCCGAGAGCTGGAAATTGGAACCGTAACCGTAAACTTTGCTGCTGTGCCAGGTGGAAGCCCAGGGATCGGTGCTCAGAGGGTAACCACGAACACCTGCAGACAGCCGCATCCCACCAGAACAGCGAGTGCCTTCCCCCTGGTGTGGCACCCTGCTCCAGGAGGAATCCACTCCACTGCCGGCCAGCATGGACACCATGATTCGCATCTTCCACCGGTACTCTTGCAAGGAGGAGGACAGGTTCAAGCTCAACACGGGGAAGCTGAAGATGCTGCTACAGCGAGAGTTCACTGAGTTCCTCACATGCCAAAAGGATCCCTAGTTGGTGGATAAGATAATGCAGGATCCGGACACCAATAAGAACAACGAAGTGGATTTTAATGAGTTTGTGGTCATGGTGGCAGCTCTGACGGTTGCTTGTAATGATTACTTTGTAGAGCAACTGAAGAAGAAAGGCAAATAAAGATGGCTAGTAAGTCAGCAAACGGCCGAAGCAGATCCAAAGTCCACACCTCCTGTGGGTCTATATCCTTACCGTTATAGACACAGAGAAATGACTTATATATGTTATAGATGTACACTTACTAGCAATAAGTTATGTTAACCTTGGCATACTGACTTCACACATTTATTTCAGGTCTTAGGCCCTCTTTAAAACTGTCCCACATTATAATTTAAAAAAAAAAAAAAGAACTTGGAGGGCAATGCGGTTAGAATCTCATGTTTGCTCTTCTAGTCCTATGAACAAGCTCCCCCAGAGAGAAAATGCAGACCTGCACACACACCCTTTCTGGGTACGGTAAACTCTCTACATATCTTCCTTCCATCCTTGATGTTGAAATGCTTCATGTCCTTCCCTGGAGAATTAGCCTTACAAGTCAATGACAAAATGTTAATCTCTCTAACAACAGTTTTATGTTTTCCAAGACAAACATAATCAGTGCCCTTCACTGCCGTGAGCACTAGGCTCTTGGTAAGAGACCAGCAATATGTATTTTTAAACTATGTTAAAACTAAACAGGATTTTATAGTTGATCAATCGCAGGCTGTACATTTGAATCCCAGGATGGCTTTAACAATGCTGAAGCCAGGGGAAATCCCAACCAATCATCTGTCAAGATTCTCCAGGTGATTCTGGTGCACAGTGGAGGCCACTGACCTGGTCCAACAACTTCATTCTTCGGCAAGGGCCCCAGAGGCTCAGAGCTGTCACATGACATTCCTAAAGTCACGCAAAAACTAGGATTCAAACCCAGATTACCAAGTTCTTTCTTCTCTGTTACACCCCACCCCCCTTCATTTCTATTTCTCCTGACAAATCTCGGAGTTTGGGCTAAACTGAGAGCTACCAGACACACGACCTCTTCAGCAATCAGTTCACAGCTGCCTTTATGCCCAGGAGTTTGCTGTGCACATAACTAGCTCACCCTGTGAGGTGGGGCTCCCCGGCCCTGCCATGCTCACCCCAAAACCGCAGCCTGATGTTCAATTTATATTAATGGCTCCCTTTATTGCTTCCACCAACCACCGTTCCACTGATAGTTCTCTTTCAGAGAAATAATAACAACTGCTTCAAAAAAAAAAAAACTTCATTTGATGGTAAATTGAATTTCTGGTGCAAGAGTGAACTAAAAGCCTTCATATAAAGAAATAGCTTCAGGGTAACTTCTCAAGGAGAGGATAATTTGCTGACAGTGAGTGGCCTGGGGCTTTGTGTTGAGCGAGAGCTGAGCAGAGGGCCACAGAAGCAGTGCAGGGGCCTGCAGAGGGGCCATGCTCCCGACTGCTAGGGTCCTGCTGCAAGGCTAGCCTTTCCCAGGATTTTCTGCACAGTTAGCCTACGCAGGTGCAGCAAACACTTCTTGATAAGCACAACCTAAGGAGTGACACCTCTGAGAGCTCACATCCCTCAGATGTCCTGCCTGACCCAGTGTGCTCAAACCCAACCAGATTATTATTATATGTGACCAGAAAAGTGTTCCTTTTACTAAAATAGAATATATTAAAGGCAAAGAGAAAATGGAAGACTGACCTGTGGGTAAGAAGCGTCAGAACACGAAAGCATTGAAGGGAAACCTGGACCAGGAATCCAAAGACAGCAAATCCAGCCCTGCTCCTACCATTTATGGTGAACTTCTAGAAGCTTCCACTTCCTCACAGACAAAGCTGGGATAGCATCTATCTAACCATATATACCCCATGTGTGGGTTATAAAGACCAAATTAAAGGTGATTTATATAAAAACATACTTCTAAATCTGCACATGAATAAGAGATTAAAAGAAATAGATGACAAAACACGCAGTACTGAAACCAGCAGGGTAAGACTGTGAGGAACAAGCCACATGACAGAATCAGAGAGACCTGGGGCCCTGTCTCTACACAGACAGCCTGGGCATTCTCACTATGCCACGGAGAACATAGTGGTTCACTACTCTGGTAGGCTGACAAGGTTGGAATACAATAATTGTGGAAATCATTTAGCTCAGCACCAGCATGAGCTAAGTGCTTAACAGATGTTAGCCATTGTCATTATTGAGTAGCAGTTACCATGGTTACCATCGTATCTCTTACCTTACAGGGCAGCAGTGAACACTAGGAACTAGATTTGTCTCTTGACACCTAGAAAGCACTCAGTGTGTGGACCTCATTCTTTCAGCCATTAACTCTCCCTTCTGATAGACACAGAAATAGAAAAGACGCTGTTTCCAAATTCTCTTTCTTCACCAAGAGATTTTTTTTTAAGCCTGATCCAAGTCATTAGACGAGTAGAGTAAGTATCAGAGAGACTACAAGAGTTCAGGGTTAACTACCTCCCATCTCAACCACAGGCTTGCCTTGTTAAATAGTCAACATGTTTCTCAAGGTAAAGGTGTGAATCTTTAGTATAAGTCATATGTGCTACTGGATCTGATCACCTGGTCAGGGTGGCTGGTGGAGTCTGACTATTTTCAGATATAAAAAGAAAAGGAAACAGGTGCTAGCCGTGTTCTAGAAGTCTCTGTGACTGGCAGTAAGTGGCTGTGAGTGGCTGTGTGTGGCTGTGTGTGGGTATGAGTGGCTGTGTGTGGCTGTGAGTGTGGCAGTGTGTGGCAGTGTGGCTGTGAGTGGCAATGTGTGGCTGTGTGTGGCAGTGTGTGACTATGTGTGGCTGTGAGTGGCAATGTGTGGCAGTGTGTGACTGTGTGTGGCAGTGTGTGGCTGTGAGTGGCTATGTGTGAGTGTGGCTATGAGTGGCAGTGTATGGGTATGGCTATGAGTGGCTATGAGTGGCAGTGTGTAGCAGTGAGTGGCAGTGTGTGGCAGTGTATGGCTGTGTATGACTGTGTGTGGCAGTGTGTGACTATGAGTAGCTGTGACCCTATGGCACATTTACTTCAATAAAGAAACATAAGGTGGGAAAACTACACAAAAACAAGTGCATGGGGCATGGGCAGATGGTTTAGCAAGTAAAGGCATTTGCCACAGGAGACTGACAATCTGAGCTCAATCCTTAGAAGTCATGGAGGTGGAAGGAGAGGGCCTCTGACCTCCACATTGCTCCATGGATGCACACACCCACAGTCCACACCCACACAGAAATATAGTTTAAAGGCACCAAACATTTACTTAACATCCCTTTTCATGCAAGTCACAAGAACATATAATACAACTAACATTCTTCTCAGAAAGACAAAAATATTAGCTGAATTTCTTAACAAAAACTCTACAAATAATACGGCCTTGGGTGTATCTTAGAATATGCAAATGAGGAAAAAAATCAACCAAGATAATCCACAACCTCTCAGAGACAAGGCCAGGTCTTGAGACACACACTTTGTTCATATATTTTCCTGTCTATGCATAAAAATAAACATTCTCTCCAAAAAAAAGTATATCCCTCACTAATTACATCCTTAAAGAGCACAAGAGAGCACTGAAGAAATGGCTCAGCAGTTAAGGGCACTGGCACCTCCTACAGAGGACCTAGATTCCCAGCACCCACAAGGTGTGGCTCACAACCATTTAACTACAGTTCTAAGGGGCTTGACGCCCTCTTCTGGCCTCCAAAGGCATTGCAATCACATGGTACACATTCATGCAAGCAAAACACACATTAAATAAAAACTTTTTTTTTTTAAAAAAAAACTGATGCTTAAAGATATAATGAATTAAATGGTGGCAAGTTTCTCCTTTTGATTGTCAGACATTAAGACATGAAAACACAGTGCTTGAGATTTCATTAATACTAACAAATGAGATTTCTAAGGCACTTACATTGTACTAGGCAATCCCTAAAGTGTCCATACATAAATTAGCCCCTCTAGTTCACACAACTCCTCCATTAAGTGGGTATAGTAGTTGTCCCAGATCAAAGGTCTAGTGAGGTCAAATATCTTACCCAAAAGTCACACAGGAGGTAAAATGCCAGATGAGGGTAGCACCAATGTATCAGGGCTCTGGAATCCAAGTTCTTAATTGAGTTGTTTGGGTTTTGTTTATGGCATGGTCTCATTTAGCCCAGGCTGTCCTAGAACTTTACAATGTAGTCAAAGATGATCCTTAAACTGCTGATCTTTCCGCCTCTGCCTTCAGAATAGGTGCATATCAACCCAGTTTCATTACTGGTGATGATTCCAGGACATTACACAAGGATCTAACAGGCAAGAGTCACAACACCCCTGAGTGATCTGAGAAACAAGCGCTGATTAGAATAGAATTAAAATAATGCACATCCCATACACAAAGACAGAATGCTGCTTGGAAAGTGGAATGTCATTATTACACATGGTCAACAGGAACCCTCCTGGATGATGCGATGTCTGTTTTTAGGTATTACTTAAATATTTGGCTGCCAAGAGTTCTGAAAATGGTCGATATGGCTGTCTTTCCCTCAGGGCACCATAAACCACAGGCTTGCCAGAATTAAATAAAGCACTGACTGTTTCCCCCCACTACTGTCTTAAGATGTCACCATTTGAACTGTGTAGGGAGTCAGGCAACTATGAACTCAACATTCAGGAATCGTTCAGCCTGTATTGCAACCAAAACCCCTAACACTGTGACCATAGACCCACTAGTCCAAAGGCCAGCTGGGGACAGATCCAAACAGTATTCTTTCACAGAAGTTTCTGAAGAGGAAAACCATGTGGAACTAGGAGAGGAGACAGCTCTGTCCTAGGCACTGCCTGCTGTAGAAACAAGCCATGAAGCAGAAGCAGACACCAGGGCGACAAAAGAAAAGAAACACTATAAACCCTTGCAACATGTGATCAGTCTCCTGAAGAGTTATGCAATCATTAGAGTTAACTTATACACTGTGCCTCTGTGGGATGCTTCCGGTCTCTAGTCTGTTCTTCTAGTGGCTACATTGTATCCCAGTACCTCAGGGTGGGGTTCCCTGCTAGATCCTAGGCTACATTCTCCAAACTGAGAGAGACATGGTAAAGAACACCTGAATGGTTCAATAGGGACGAGAGGGTAGTCACATCACCCCCTGACCCCATATTCTACATAGGGTTGAGGGGGGAATGTACACTGTCCAGAATTCAGTTATCTGGCCCGCCCCACTGAAGGGAAGACTGCAAAATGGTCCTAGGAGGAAAAGAGTCTGATGAAATACAGTGTCAGTGCTGTCACACAAGCAGGGGGAAGGAAACCAATCTAGATTTCTCAAAATTAGACAGAGGGCCTGAGTCACTGTCATAGGCCATGCTTCTTAAGGAGAAATTCTGCTAAGGCCGAGTTTTCAACCAATTAACGCTGTCCTACCCCATACACCCCTCCCGGGCCCTAGCAACATGGATGGGAGTCCCACGTTCCTCGGGGCCAGCGGTTCTCAGCTGGAGGCAAATACAACAGTGCACGAGTTAGCTGACAACACAACCTCACACACATACAAGCTCTAGGAAGCTGCGCCTGTGGTAGCTGCACAGGGGAGATCACATGACCTGAACGCTCCATAAATGTCTCCTATCCTAGCTCCAAAATCATGGCACCAGGAGGCAGGCACAATTCCAAAGGCAATTGCCATTCGAGATCTGTCTACACAAGAGAGAAACCTTTAAGAGTCCAGAGAGGAATCCCTCGCCTACTTGGAAATTTTATAACTTCAGTTTCTACTCAGCAAAGCCAGGTAGAATAAGGGGTAATATGTCAGACTACTCAGGCTGTCTCTGAAAAAGACTACGTGTTGGGAATCCATGCCCATAATTAACAACAGCTTCAAAACCTGCTAACGCATCAGCTGTGCGTGTGCTGGGCCTGTCTGCAACGGCAGTCAGCTCTTCCCAGACTGCCTCTCAGCCCACTCCCTCCTAGAAAGAAGCCACCTCTGAAGGCAGGGAGCCCATCTGACCCACGCAGCAGTCAGGCTGAGAGGCCCCTCTGCTGCCTGTGTTTCCTCCTCACCTCTCCCCGCTGGGGTCCACAGGATCATGGTATGACCAGGAGAACATGGCCCCATCCACTCCGACTCTGACCCTTACTAGCTCTGTGACTCTTATGTCACCAGTCTCCTTCCTTTGTTGGGCAGTGGTGATACCTGCCACACCTCACCATTATCCTTCGAAGCTCCAGGATGTAAAATACTGAGAAGCAATCTGAAATGGATGCCATAACTTCTTCCCAGATACTGAAGACCTCCAACCAGTAGAGTCACTGGAAAGTACCTAGGACAGCCCTTTACGCATGGGCTCTCAGGGTAACTACAGATTTCAGCTTCAGTTCATGATCTCTCCCTTTCCTCCCCTGCTCTCTTGTTCTCTCTCTGTCTCTCTGTCTCTGTCTCTCTCTCCCTCTCCCCTCCCCCTCCCCTTCTCCCTCTCCCTCTTAGCCTCCCTCCCCTTGCTTCCCCTCTCCTCCCTCAAGACTAAAGAATGATGCATGTGAATTCCTTAGCTATTGCTAGAGAATCTTCTACATGAGTAAAATCACTTTTATTTGAGTTTTCCAAATTCAAGTACTTATTTGACTATTATATGTTAAAAGGGATGGAAAAATAGTTTAAGATTCCATATCTGGGAGCTGAGGATATAGTTCAATGGTAAAGATTGGCCTAGCATCTGTATGAGCATGCACTCAACCCTCTATGTGAAGACCCAGCCTCTGCCTTCCAAGAGCTTTATAAGAGGCAAGAATAATATATTTCTAAAAAGCCATTAAAAGATAATACATAATGGATGGATGGATGGATGGATGGATGGATGGATGGATGGATGGATGGATGATGACAGACATCTCTTGTTCCAATCAGTCCTCTAATGCTGAAACCTGCTTGGGTATCTGTGCTTCAGTAGTTCCTAGCAGCCTACTACCAGGAGTGTGGCCTGCATCCTTACTATGGACTTTCTAAATGAGTTTCACATTCTTTCTCTATTTATCACAAAAACAATCTTGACCTAAATCCTGAACTACTAATCTCTTCCTGCAACAAACTACTTAGGGGGCGGGGAGACTCTAAGGAAAAAAAAAATAGAAAAGTGGAAGGGAAATGTTCTAGTGACTTACAGAAATACAGTTCCCCTGGGGAGGATCACTGCACAAACAGTCCTGCGTTTACACTGGTGGGAGGCAGAGGGAAAGGTCCACTGCTCTGTCCTTAACTCACAGCAGCAAAGACATCTGCGTTCAGAAATATTAGAGGCAAAACAGGGAGTAGCAAGACACCACTGTTTCACTACAAGTCAAGAAGACCGAAGGAAACAAAGCGTCCTTTGAGGGCAGCAGGCAGAGGGAGCAGACTGTGACTGAGCTGAGGAGAGGCTGTGGAGACCCGTTTCTACACCAAACGCAACTCTTTTAAGTCACTTGCTATCGATTGTGGGTCTTGCACAATAGCTGACTGTCTTATTTTATCCCTGAAAATAGAGCTTTGTTCTCATACAGTGCCTCGCCCTCGAATACTTCAGTGCTAGTTACTATGCTTAGAGAAAAGGCACAAAATACTATGTTTGTTCAAAACAAAAAGGAACCAATTATTAAATCATTTTTTCTATGAATTTGTCAATCTATAAGTAAAATACATTTGCAAAACAACCACTCCCCTGCCTCTGCTCTTCTCACTTTCTTTGGCATTCATTAACTTTAAAAGTATCACCATTGCCTGGGTCCCCAAATGAAAATATCTGTTCTCAACGCTACTGCGAAGTTCATTTCTGTAAGAAAGGGTTCTACTCAGAGAACATGTCCTCACAGACACTTCCTAGCATTTGAATTCTCACTGCACAGAAGGGTTGGGGTTTTGGCACCGCAGCACCAACTCCATGTGTGCCCACCTACCCATGCACGTGTCTAAATGACAGCCATTTGAGACGAGTAAGCACCACAGAGGAGATCCCACTGACAAAACTGCCGCAAACTACACATGACAGACCTTCACTCCCAACAACACAGAAGCCCAGAACCTTTTGTGTTTTTTTTTAAGAAAAAGAACAGATTTAGTATTTTAATATACAAAAGGCAAAACCATTATTAGGCTGGTCTGTTAACTTTTACACATTACGTTTTATGTAATAAACTTTGTAACAGTGGCTTACAGCAATGACCATTCTCACAATTGAGATGGTTTCTATTTGCCCCAATTTGCTGGTTCACTGTCCATGCCCTCTGGAATTCCTTACATCAAATTCCACAACTGGCTGCTGCACCTTTCCTTATCTGACAGGGATCACAATTGAAAGGTCCGAACTCCATTGTGGCCATTTAAAAAGATTCTGTGTAATGGGGTCAGCTTCTTTTCTTTTTTTCTTTTTTTTTCCTTTTTTTTTATTAGATATTTTCTTTTTTTTTTAATTTTGTTTTTCTAAGTGTTTTTTATTTACATTCAAAATCATTTCCCCTTTCCCATTTCCTCCCTCCCCGAAAGTCCCATAAGCCCCCTTCCCTCTCTCTTTTCCCCATTCAACCCCCTCTCGTTACTCTGTCCTGGCATTCCCCTACATCCAGTCTTTCCAGGACCAGGGGTCTCTCCTTGCATCTTTTTAGAAATCTATTGATATGCGGATTGTGTCTAGGGTATTCCGAGATTCTGGGTCAATATCCCCTTATCAGTGACTGCATACCATGTGTGTTCTTTTGTGATTGGGTTACCTCACTAAGGATGATATTTTCAAGTTCTGACCATTTGCCTAGGAATTTCGTGAATTCATTGTTTTTAATTGCAGAGTAGTATTCCATTGTGTAAATATACCACATCTTCTGAATCTATTCCTCCGTTGAAGGACATCTGGGTTCTTTCCAGCTTCTGACTATTATAAATAAGGCTGCTATGAACATAGTGGAGCATGTGTCCTTATTGCATGCAGGTAAAGCCTCTGGGTATATGCCCAGGAGTGGTATAGCCGGATCCTCTGGGAGTGTCATGCCCAGTTTTCTGAGGAACCGCCAGACTGCTTTCCAGAGTGGTTGTACCAGCTTGCAATTCCACCAGCAGTGGAGGAGTGTTCCTCTTTCTCCACATCCTCGCCAACAACTGCTGTCTCCTGTGTTTTTGATCTTAGCCATTCTGACTGGTGTGAGATGGAATCTCAGGGTTGTTTTGATTTGTATTTCCCTAATGACTAAGGATGATGAACATCTCTTTAGGTGCTTCTCAGCCATTAGATATTCTTCAGGTGGGAACTCTTTGTTTAGCTCTGTACACCATTTTTTAATAGGGTTACTTGCCTCTCTGGAGTTTAACTTCTTGAGTTCTTTGTATATATTGGATATTAGTCCTCTGTCGGATGTAGGGTTGATAAAGAGCATTTCCCAGTTAGTTGGTTGCCGCTTTGTCTTTTTGACAGTGTCTTTTGCCTTGCAAAAACTTTGTAATTTAATGAGGTCCCATTTGTCAATTCTTGATCTTAGAGCATAAGCTAGTGGAGTTCTATTCAGGAAATTCTCCCCTGTGCCCATATGTTCAAGGTTCTTCCCTAGTTTCCTTTCCATTAGTTTCAGTGTGTCTGGTTTTATGTGGAGGTCCTTGATCCACTTGGAATTGAGCTTAGTGCAAGGAGATAAGAATGGGTCAATTTGCATTCTTCTGCATGTTGACCTCCAGTTGAGCCAGCACCATTTGTTGAAAAGGTTATCTTTTTTCCACTGGATGGTTTTAGCTCCTTTGTCAAAGATCAAGTGACCATAGGAGTGTGGATTCATTTCTGGGTCTTCAATTCTGTTCCATTGATCTACAGGCCTGTCACTGTACCAATACCATGCGGTTTTTAACACTATTGCTCTGTAGTACAGCTTGAGGTCCGGGATACTGATTCCCTCATCGGAGCTTCCCTCTTCCCAAGTGTGTCAAATTTACAACCAAGAATGATCACCACACCACATAAAGGTAGAAAGAGAGAAATGACCTCAAAAAGTTGTCCTCTGATCTCCACATGCATATACAGTGATAGTCAATAAATTTTAAGCCACCATCCCAGAAAACACCATCGAGGAACAGTTTAGGAGGCAGAGGCAGGCAGATCTCTGTAACTTTAAGGCCACCCTTGTCTACTTAATAAGCTCCAGGTCAGTCAAGAGTGCATAATGAGGTCTGAGGAGGGGCTTTTAGAGAACTGAAGACACAGGGACTCTAGTGTCTCAGATTTGAATACAGCTTTATATTAAAACCAAAATAAATAAATACAATGTTTATTTATAAATAAAAGAAACTTGAATCTTAATTTAAAAAGAAAACTTGAGCTTCATAAAACATCATAACCAAAAGCAATTTGAGAAGGAAAGGGTTTATTTCAGCTTATAGTTTATAGTCCATCATAGAGGGAAGTTAGGGAAGAAGCACTGGGCAGAAAATGAACAGAGGCAGTGGAGGAATGTTACTTACTAGCTTGCTTCCCATGGCTTGTCCCCTGTCTGGGGTGGGAGAAAGGAGCACTACCCTCATTGGACTGGGTCATCAATGATTAGTCAAAAGAATACCCTCAGGACTTCTGTACAGGCAATACAATGGAGGCATCTTCTCAATTGAGGTTCTTCCTTCTATGTAACTTTAATTTGTATCAAGTTGACAAAAAAAATGCTAATCAGGATAGACCTGAACTCTAAATTTTCTTAGGACTACTCAGTTCCCTTAAGTTAGTGGGGCTTTTCCAAAAACTAATGTATTAAGACATGGGTTAAGGTCACAAAAACCTACGAAGAGGATGGTTGCTGTCTGTGTGGGGTAATGTAACAAAATACCTCAGAGTGGATAATTTATAAACACAAAATGTCATGGCTCACAGCTCTGGAGCCTGAGAAGATTAAGAGCAAGATGCCAACAGATATCATGTCTGGTAGTGGTCCCTTCTCCCCTTCTCGCTGTATCCACACGTGGCCAAGGAGCCAGGCTGTCTCAAGTGTTTTCCATTGGGACCCAAATCCCATTCATAAAGACAGAGCTCTCTAATTCCCTCTACAAAGACAGCGTTTCATACTGCCACACTGCAAATTAAGTTTCAACATTTGAATTTTGGGCATGCACATTTGAAAACCACAGCAAGGAGATAGGAAAGATGTGCAGCCCCAAACTCAAGGAGCTCATGATCAAATAGTTTGACTAACAAGCATGGGATTACTGTGTGTCAACGAGAGACACAAACACACAATGTCACATACGAAGACCAGCAGCAAACTACCCTATCTTAGGCTAAAAGACAGGAAGGTGGCTGAGCATTCCTCAACCCTGAGCCACTCTGCCACAGCAGGGAGAGATGAAAGTTAACCTTCACGACTGTAACTGACAGAAGGAGCAGCTGCTAGTCAAGTTTCAGCTCTTGTGACAGCTCATGTCTACAAGAGGAATTTTTAAATGTAGTAATTTTTAAATGCATGGACAAGATTCTCTTGAACAACTCCCATCGGTATTGTAGAGGAAAAAATGTGTACCTCGCAGAATACAATTGATACTTGACGCAAAATACTTCCTATTTCTTATTAACTTGGTAGCAGGTGTCATCAGCAGAAAGACTGTGCAGGAGCAGTGACTGCTATTACCCTCCCTCTTCCTAAGGAGTTGCCTGTTTTTCGTGCCCCTGATATAATTCGATAATAACCTTTTCTAGTCATTGTCACCAAGGTGGGAAAGAATTGCAACACAAGACCATGAATGTCTCAAATACTGGAAGTCATCTATCAGTCAAAACCATCGCTAAAACAATAGGAAAACAGAAGCTGGGGAACATTACAAAAGCCCAAGGACAACTTACTGGTCACCTTCTACCACAACAAACCCACCCAACGTCCAGCTTTGGCTTGACACTTCAGTAAAGAGCCCACCCTTCCTCCAGAACTGTAATGCTAACCATCTCATTCACTGACCCAGGCTGATCTGTTATAGTCTCCTCCCAGCAAAGGCACGTGTATGTGCGGCAGACTGTAGGTGGCCAATCCTGGAGGGATATACAGGAAAACTTCTTTCAGAAGAAAAAAAAATGAAAAGTTTGTTTTCAAAGCAGATAAAAACTAAAGGGTGCAGAGACAAGATTTCACCTGACTGAAGTATAGATGGGAAGCAGAGAGAAGGCATGGAAGGAAAAGCGTCTTGGGTTCTCCCTCAAAGCAGCACACCTAAGGTTCCACTGCGTAGTTATGAGCAGAGCACAGTCACAATGGCCCCAATATAAGCTAGCCTTTGAAGAAGGATGTGGAAGGAAAGATTGAGATCCACCTGTAATCACATAAATACCCGCATTCTGCTACGAATGACCCCATGTTTCTCAGCTCAGCTTGTCAGACATCCCTCCAACTGGGGCTTAAGTTTGGAGAGCCCACTGATACTCGGGATCCCATTTGTCAGGAATACAAACTTAAGCACAGAGTGGTCTGGTAACTTATTCATGGCTCTTCCCACAGTACAACAGACCCTACCATATCAATTATTCATTAAGAAAATGCCCCCCCCAGTCATGCCCACAGGCCACTCTGATGGAGGTCATTCCTCAATTGATGTTCCCTCATTCTAGGTGATCCTACTTTGAGTCAACTTGATAAAAACTAAAGAACACCCTTATTGTGGAGGAAGAAGATTCTCTAGACAGAATAGAAAGAAACATAAAGCAGGGTCCCACGTGGTGTCCATGCAGAAAGGAGACACTCAGCTGTGTGTGTGAGAGTTGGTGGAGGCACTGGGGTTGTATACAAGTTTTGCTTTTGTGAGGACTACTATTTTTATCCTGTGTGGGGAGTTAACTCTACTAAACATATAATAATGTAACAATTTTAATATGCTAACATGATAATTTGAAGATATACATGAAAGGAGTGGTATACAGATCACTTTGGTTACCAAAATACTGCTAGAAATGCAGTTGACAGGGAATTTTTAAGTCACTTAAGCTTCCTGATTAAAGTAGGATTCTGTCTGTAGAAGGACTGGACCTTAGCAATTCTGTTCACTCGGCATGATGCAGAAGCCCGTGGCCAACAGCACAGTGGCATTCAAACATGCCACTGGGAATCCAGTGTTTTCTACAACAGAGCAAAGAAATAAATTCCACTTCCTATTTATCTTAGATATGTAATTTCAGCAAACCCAGTCATCGAAACACACAATCTCTTTATCAGCTGCACTAAGGTTTATTTTTAAACACGTAGTCAAAATATTTAAGGCATACTTCTACCACAGCTGCAGCTGGACCATCAATTATAGAGTTACAGGTTTACATTCATTCTCACCAAAATGCCTTACATTGTTACATTTATTTTGAGAATATTTTTTCTGCTGATAATTAAAGCACAGAAGCTCATGCGTACTTCAGTTTTACTACAACGTAGTTTCAAAGAATGTCTAAGTATAAAATACATGACCATTACTCATTAAAGTTAAATTTTAAGTATTATGTGATGAGAAGTTTATATTTAAATGAAAAGGCATTTGCTTCTTCAGGCACCAGGTACATACATGTTGCACAAACATACATGCAGGCAAAGCATCCATACACATAAAATAATTATTAAGGTACTACAGTAGACTGTGTCAATCAAACATCCCTGGGGTAAGGTACTGTCACTACAATAACAGAATAGTCAACTAAAATTCACCTAAGCAATTTGGACATTTCTCTCTTGAGAGGCAAGCGAACCCAGGCTCTATGATGCCATCAGAGGTCCAGACTCTCCCACTGTCTTGCTTTATGGTCGTGGTTGATGACAACCATCCTCTTGTGACTCAAAGATGGCTGTCAGAAGAACACACCATCACACAAAAAGGTCCAACGTAGACAAGCTGAGTACAGGGATACAAGGGTGACCTATCTCCCTTGGTAGACAGGATAAATATCCTTCCCAGAAGACCTCAGCCAACTTTCCATTAAGTTTCATGGACCAGAACAGAATTGCATGCTCATTTCAAAGCAATTTGAAATAAATGAGAATAGGATGGTCACAATTAGCAAAGAAACCTTGTTCATCACCTGGGGCTAGATACATTACAACTAGATGTCCACAGGAATCTGAGTTCTGTTAGCAAGAAAGGGAGAAACAGCAATCCAGTGCACACACCCCACATGGGATGATGACTAGCTTGTACTGTTGAACAGAGTATATAATAAAGTGTATTATTATATATCAAATGCCCATTATCTCACTTAACTCTCACTACCTCAGGACCATTATCAAATCTATTTCTCAGATGAGAAAACTGAGACATGGAGTGGTCATAGAATTTTCCCAAGGTCTGTACTAGGAAGTTTTATAAAGAGAAGTAAAAGACAAAGAACCAGCAAAAGTTAAATTTGAGTGATTACAGAAGAGCAGACTTTAGGTGGGCCTTTAAAAATATCTCTTAGTACTTACTGTTGAAGTATTCTTAAAGGTTTTTCTCTTTTCTAAATTTTTATCTTACATGAATGGACATTTTGCCCACATGTATGTCTGTGTGCCTTATATGTGTATGATGCCCTCATAGGCCACAGGACAATGTTGGATCCCCCTGGAATTTGGAGTTTCAGATATTTGTAAACTGACATGTGGGTACTGGGAACTGAGCCTAGGCCCTCTGCAACAACATCAAGTGCTCTTAACCTCTGGCCATGTCTCCAGCGTCAATTTTGAAATATTTTTAAATCCACAAAATATTGTTAAGAATCTAATTTTATTTTTGTCTTTTTATTTTTATCTTGCAGAACAGGGGCTCAAAGCCAGGGTCTCATTCATGCTAGGCAAGCAGCCTAGCACTGAGCTGCACCCCTGCTACATGTGCCTACACACAGCTAAATCATGATAAAGATGTTTGCTTTGGGGTAGTTTGGTGGCTTGATACTAGGGACTAAACCTAGTGTATGCTAAGCACCTGTCCTACACTGAGCTATGTACCCTCCATACCTGACTACAATGTTTGCACATTGGTGGTGCTTTCCCCCAAGCCTCCTCTCCCCCTCCCCCCACCCCCTTTCTCCCTCTCTCTCTCATACTCTTGAATGTCCTTTTGAATGGAAATATATAATAAATAATATTTATATACTATATAATATTAAATAATTTATTCTAATAAATATATAATGAAAAATATTTTATATTTTATTTACCCACTGTTAGGCTGCTGAATTCTTTAAAATGTTTAGCATCAGAAATAAAAATACAAAAAAATAAAATAAAATAAAATGAAATAAAAATACATTATCTTTGTTCCTATAGCTTTCTTGTTGAGGTCTTCTTTAGAATAAGTTCCAAAGAAAGGATGACTTCCTTTATCCAAAGCCAGTTTGCTCTCCAACAGAATGAAGCTAATCAACTGGACTGCCAGAAATGTAAGAGTTCCCCGCTTTCTGACGTCACCCCAGCTTCTTTTTATCCATATTTGCATTTACTCAACGACCAGAACTTTGCTCCTTTAACTTCTTTGCAGTGTGGTGGAATTTGTCTCTGTGCATGTTGGTGAGTGTCTTTGCCCATAATTCTTCCCGGGTCTTAGTCCTGTTGTGATTCAGAAATTTCAAAACAATGTTGGCTTAATTTCATTTCTGCAAACTGCTCGACACTGAGTGAGTGGTTGGTGAGGACAAGCACTGGGCTAGACCCATACGCTGGGAATGGACCCAAATCCCAGATACTTCCTCCAACCTCCTAAATTTCAACAACTGAGGCAGGAATTTCAGTCTCAGTGTAAAATCATGAACAAGGATATTACCACTGCTGCGGATTTACATCTGCACACCAGCCTTCGCTTTCATGGTCACGCTCCACATGGAAGACTGCTCTTTTATCTGGGATAATTGCCATGGTGAGACTTACCTTGTGCTTTTATCCTGAAATTATTAGGTAAGTATGAAAATCAGAGTCAAACGATGCTATCTTCCTGTTTTGTTTTGGGTTTTTTTTTCTTTTTTTTTTCTCAAATTAAAAAAAAAAACTCAAAACACAAATTTTTTAAAAAGAGGAAAATAAAGCACATGCCACAGCCTGCACACACCATAGCATGCACTGTTTAGACTCCTCCACTGTGTCTATTTTTATTACATTGCTGTTACCTAAATATTTATTCTCAAACCAGAATCCCTGAGAGTGTTTTAAAAATACGGATTCCTATCCTACTGCCCCAGATCCAACCAAAATCTTTAGTTACAGCCTACAAATCCACACTTTTAAAAATATTCCCCAAGTTTTCAAATATTTTCTCAACAGTTATCACTTTAAGCCTTAAGAACCATAAGCTAATATTTATGTCCTTACACGCAACTAAGTATTTCTGCAGTGTTTGAGAAAGAGCTCCCAAAAGACAATTTACTCTTCACTAACCCTGTACCTACACCACAGCAGAGCCAAAGCAACCATCTGACTTCTATAGTACATGACCACCTAAAAGTCCCAAGCAGCCCTCCTGGACTTGGGACTTTTATCATATAGCATCAGGATCTATAGCCTAATTGTAATTTATCTCAATGATGTTCCCTGAAGGGAAGTAAACAGGAATTCTTTATTCTATTAAAATTTTTTTGGTTGTGTTTTGCTAACTGGGTGTGTGTTTTGTTGTTGTTTGGGGGCATATTGTTTGTTTTGTTTTTTGAGACAGGGTCTATGTAGCGCTAAATGTCCTGAAACTTTGTAGACCAGGTTGGCCTCAAACTCACAGAGATCCACCTACCTCTGCTTCTCAGACTGCCACCATGCCCAGTGGTTGGTTTGTTGTTTTAAAACCAGTCAAAAATGATCAAAATCTCCTGGGACAAAGGTGGGACATCCAATAATAATTTTTATTTTTCAAAATTTAGTTTTTTGTGGAAGCTATTTTTATGCTTTAGGGAAAAATAAATGAGAATTAATCAAAATCTGGTGATATTTTCAATTTATCTATCAGTTGCTTTAAACTTTCCTTTCTGTCAGTTATACATTATTACAAACTTATTCTAAGTTGTCAATAAACAAAATAGTCAATGTATTCAATAATGTTGATATGTGCACTATGCAATTATTATATATTACCTACTCATCCCACATATGTCAATAAAATGGTAGTTCAATAATGTCTCCAATAATGTCAACTTCTGTATTCTGAATTATCTGATACAAAGAGAAAAATTGAAAACTAGAAGGATATTAATACAGATATTTTATTACATTGATTCTATACTAGCTCCCCAGGTCTGTCCATGTAGATGTTTCATCCCAAAAAGTATTCCAGAGGGAGCCCTAACCAGATGTGGATGAGGCACTCGGGTTAGCTTTATACTCCCCTGCACTCAGATAACAAAAACCATGCTGTATGAGGTGGGCTAGGAGCAGGTAGAGGCACTCTGTGATCCTGCCAGCAACAAGATAAAAGAAAATTGTCCAGAAGTGCGCTGTCACCTCCAGCACAGAAAGTTCTTATTTATTCCTCATCATTCTAGAAATAACATTTATGATCTACCCAGGGCCCTTGAGAGATTACACTAATATTTCTTAGCTCAACCACCCCAGTGGGAGTATTCTTTACCCAATTCTGCACTACACAGGAAGCAAATCTTCAGGCCCCCTGAACTGAAACAAGCAGAGGTATTCAGTATCTTATTGCAGGGTCTTAGGTCAGACTTGTGGCTGGATCCTGTGACTGGACAGAAACTTTGGTACTTCCTAAGCTGTCCCACAAAAGGCTCCTAACAGCAGGGGAGCATGGTGGTCCAAGTGTCCCCTCGTGGTTATCTTTAGAATGTTTGCAGATGTTCTAGCCCTAGTCCCTCAATATGGCTAAAAAAGAAGCATGGACATTTGGGTTAATATCAAAACTAAGTTTCTTTCAAAACTAGGTCTAAAGCTGATATTCCATCATTGAAGAAAGGCAGAAAAATATAAAAGCCAGAGAAGAAGGTGAGGGCAGGAAGGAGGAGTGCTATAGAAATCTCATTCCCTGCCATGATACATTTGCTGGACTTCTGAACACACAGCAGATTAAATACTTGTAGAAGACCTCTACAAGACTGGGCCTGCCACCCAGTCATGGAAGCTGGGGGAGCTCATAAGGCTTCACCTCTCCCTGAGTTCTTATACACAGAGAAGAGCTGATGGGCGAAAAGAGATATTTGCTTCAGTGGTATAGCCACTGGTACTGTACATGCTCCTATAAACTCCCATCCAGGATCCTTTAAACAACCCTATGGAAACTCCTTGAGTTGTTAGAAAGAAACAAGGGAGACATGACAGTAGAAGGAAGACCAGTTGAGAAGAAGATTATCAAGAGTTAGAGGGACAAGAGAAGGTAAGGAGTGGGGAGGAATATGATTGAAACACATTATACACATGTATGTAAGTGTCATAATGAAATCCTGTATTATGTGTAATTAGTATATGCTAATAAAAACATTTCAGGTAATTAAAATTGATACTCCTGGAGAACATGATACTAGGTATCCAATGAGGTGCATATCTGTCATCATCTATGTTATTCAAAATGCTCCAGGTGCCATCTGTGAAACACATCCAAAGACATTCCTGAGAGCCAGTCTTCCAGTGTGCTGCCCAAAGGCCCTGGTCCGGAGCTGTCTAAACCAGGGAAACATCCACTTTAGGGAATGTAAGAGAGAGAGATGAACAGAGCAAGAGTTCGTCTCTCCTCGGCAGAATCTGTAGGCAGGTATTCCACTACAGAGGTCCAGAAATACAGCCCTGACTTTCTATAAGATCCAAAAAGCTGGTCTTCAGAAATGGAAGCAATTAAGACAATGCAGACAAAAACCCAAGGCAAGAAATAGAAGGGAATTTGTCTCCTCTCTCCCTGTAGATGTCTAGACCATGGACCATCCTCTGGGACCGAGATCCACGCTGGGGAGGCTCAGCTGCCTGAGGTGCTCACCTCAGCATGTCACAAGGCACTCATTTGAGAAACATAAGTACAAAAATCATACACAAAACATGGCCATCTAGGTCTAAGTCACGTGATAAAAATCATGTGCTCAATTATGTTTGCCTCAACAATTCTGAGGTGGAGAAAGATACCAAACTCAATTAACAACCATGCAGGCTCTTGCCTGAATATAAACTAGGAATTCTGCTTACCTAGCAAGAAGAAAGCAGACCTAACAATGCCTTTAACTGACAGTTTAGAACTGAGAATCTGAAAATTACAAGTTATGAGTCCAAAGGAAAACTACAGGAGGCCTGTCTTGGGTAGCACTGTGATGTTCCTTTTTGCCACCCTGCTACTGACACTTCGCTGCTGCCACTCTCCTGATGGTGTGAAAGGAAGTGGCCTATGGTCCCCAGCCAGAGTGTACCACGAACAACTGCATATTGTCCAAAACAAGTGAGCCAGGAGGGCAGGCCTGGAATGCTGGCCCAGTTGACCATGCCCCTGCCTGTCCTCACATAATGCAAACAGCAGGACATTGCTCTCGCTTAAGAACTTTATACCAGATAAAGCAACAGTGTATCCCTCTGCCTATGTACACTGCTTAAGAATAAGGACTCTTGACCTACCTGGTTGAAAACTACAAAACTATTCAGAAAGGAGTCTTAAAATATTTTTAATTTGTACATTCTTTGTAGGGGCCATATTTAATATGTGAAGTCATTTTCAAGTAGAACTCTATGCAATACACAGCACTTTCTTGGAATTCTCTAGATGAGCAGAAAAACTAAATTCAGCAGGGAAAATAAGAAGTAGCAGCAAGATGTAACATGGAGGAGTTTAGTAATGATGGATCAGGCTGCTCTTCATCTAGGACTCTGAACCTCAAGACAGGGAGGACTAAAATCCTAACTGTCAGGTGTCTCCCTAGAAGACTCCAGTTATCTAACCTTAAGGTTCTTTCAATCTTAAGGTTCCAATATGTGATCCCTGTTCACTAACAACTTCACAGGAGACAGATATAAGCTCAGCCCAGTCAAACATCAGACATCCAAGCACACTCTCTGTACCTGAAACCAAGACATACTGTACTGTAGCATTGCCTCCAGGGCACATTGTACTACAGCATTGCCTCCAGGGCACACTGTACTGTAGCACTGCCTCCAGGCCACACTATACTGTAGCACTGCACCCAGGGCACACTGTACTGTAGAACTGCATCCAGAGTACATTGTAGCACTGCCTTCAAGGCACACTGTAGCACTATATCCAGAACAAGACAGGACGAACAGGAAACAGACTACTGTGCTCAAACATCTTCAAGAGCCACTGTTTAAGGCATCATATGCAGCCAAATACTCTAATCCCAGCAGAAATAGCTTTAAAGCAAAGGTCTTACTGTTTTAGAAAATGACACAGAAGAAGGGACCCAAGGCTATAGCATATAAACAAGCCAAGCTGCTGAGAATGTGGGCCGATTACTTCCTGTGAACTTTGAGCTAGCTACATGACCCTAGTCCTAAATGTCAAGGTACCAATTAATAACAAACTGTCCTGTCAAGGGCTTCAGGCACCTTACAGGACCAAAGCTTAAAGACAAAGTCAACAGAGAAAGAAGAAAAACTATCTTCAGACCTCAGATACCTCCAAGGTTCAGGAAAGAAAGAGTTGGTAGACATTCCAAAGCTCTGAGAGTAGCTGATGTTCATGAAAACCAAGGAGTACATGGAAATGCCAGTCCAATTCTAAGAACATTCTACGTACACAGGCTTGGGTTTAAAACACCTCAACCTGATCCCATCCTGGGACCTGCATGGTAGTAGCTATCACTTCCCAGAATTTCCCCAGGTCAAGAGACTAAGTACATTTTAGGTCATTTTACCCAGGAAATCATCTAGCCAAACACAGATACCATGAAGACCTACCTGACAGAGCTAGATATTTCTGAGTTCAATATAATTTGACAAAAGTCTTTGAGGGGTTTTTGCTTTGGTGTGTTATTTGGAGAACAGACCTCACAGTTCTACCTCTGCTTCAAGTGCTTGGATTACAGGCAAACACCATGTCCGGAACCAGCTGTTGTGAAGAGATATTCTTTAAAACAAATTAGAAGTCCACAAAGTAAAAACAATTTAGCAAGACTAAAAGAATTGGGGAGAGAAAAATCACAACTTCTTTTGGCTTCGCTGTTTTTTTTCTTCACACCTCTTCATTACTTTAACACAACTCCTTTATATTAAAGGAAAATGTACATAACAAAATCTATGGGCTAATTAGCCTTAAGTGCCAGCTGGTTGCATGAAGTCCCTTCACTGTCTTAGGCAGTCACCACAATTCTCTGTCTCTAGAACCTGTTCAAGATTGACCCGAAATGCTTTCCAAACATCAAATCCTATGCCTCTCCCCTAGTCCCTGGCCATCACTCTTATACCTCCCATCTCCATGAACTGATCACCCTAGATATCTCAGTACATGTCATATAGTTAGTTCATGGCCAGTTCATTTCATTGAACATAATGTTCCTAGCACCATACTTTCAGCTTCATCTAAATTCTTCATTGCTTTTGTCATATTCTTTAACAGTTTCATATAAGTAAATACTGAATTTGGTCATTTTCACCCCACATAAGTAAATACTGAATTTGGTCATTTTCACCCCACACCGTTACTCCCTCTCACTCTCTTCACACGCTCACTAAACCCTTCTTTCTAGCAACCCCCCCCCTCCACTTTCATGTCTTTCTGTTTGCTTTGTTGTGACCCACTGTCTTAGTTAGGGTTTTATTGCTGTGAACAAACACCATGACCAAGGTAACTCTTATAAGGACAGCATGTATTTGGGGATGGCTTACAGGTTCAGAGGTTCAGTCAAGGCAGGAATGTGGCACCATCCAAGCATGGTACAGGGGGAGTTGAGAATTCTACATCTTCATCTGAAGACAGCTAGGAGAAGACTGGCTTCCAGGAAGCTAGGAGGAGGGTCTTAAAGTGACACACACTTTCTCCAAAAAAGTCACACCTACTCCATCAAGGCCATGCCTCCTAATAGTGCCAATCCCTGGGCCAAGCATATTCAACCTGCTGAGTTTAAGATTGCTTCCATGAGCAATGGCCAGGGGTTATTATCAGGAACATTGGGAATTTATTGGTGGCTACACTGCTAAAGAAAATGATGCCTTACTCAGTAATCTTACTGCTAATTGCTCCTCAGGGATGGGTGGGGGCCTTCCAAGTACCCAAGTATCCATGATAGAATGTTGACAAGGCCCATCTTATGCAGGTCTTATGCAGGTACCCACAGCTGCTGTGAACTCATGAATCAATGGCCATGTCACACCACCATGCAGGTCCCAGGATGGGCTCAGGTTGAGGATCTGTGTTTTAAACCCAAGCCTGTGTAAGTAGAATGTTCTTAGAATTGGACTGGCATTTCCATGTACTCCTTGGTTTTCATGAACATCAGCTACTCTCAGAGCTTTGGAATGTCTACCAACTCTTCCTTTCCTGTGGTTGGTTGGTTGGTTATTTTCCAGCACAGAAGATTGAACCCAAAGACCTCCTGAATGCTAGAACAAGTACTTCCCCCACTGAGCTACAGCTTAATCCCTCATTCAAAGGCTAAGTAATAACACCCTATATGTACAACTAAAACACATTTTATTTATCCACTGATCTGTCACTAAAATGTGAGTTGCTTCTACTTTGGGGACACTGTAAATAATCTGTTATGATCATCTGTTGGTGCACCATCTTTAAGTGGGATTGCTGGCTAGAAACAGTTCTGCTTAATTGTTTTAAGGAAGATCCATACTATTGTTCCATTTTACAGTCCACACCATTTAAAATTCCTCCTAGCAATTCACAAGAGTTCCTATTTCTCCGAGTTCCCTCAGCACCATTTCCTGTTTACCTGGGCTGTTCCTGCAGTTTATCAGTTTGATAGCCATCATAATGGATATGACATAGTGATATGAAGCATATCTCACTTTGTAGCGTTGATGGACATTAAGGTCCTTAATAATTAGTGATTGCTCCATGTTCCTTTAAGTGGTATTTCAAAATACCTTATTTTGTTTCCTCAGCCCTCTTAGTCAGACAGGAATGTAATTGTTGCTTTAAGTAGATACTCCTTAGATGCTCCAGATCTCTGAGAAACAACTTCCAACACACTGATACAGAGAAATCAAAGTTTCCATGATCGAGGTTTTAACCTCCTTTCAAAACCTGAACAAAAGACAGTCCCAAAAGTTTCCTTCTAGACTCTTAAACAGGGCAAAGCAGCTTTGAATCCTACACTCTGATAAAGCCAATAATGTCCATTGTTGAAGAAATACGGACCTGGGACTCTAGCATCCCAGGTTCCATCATAAGCTTGAATGGAGCTTCTCCAACTCTCCTTTGCCCCTCCTCTCCTCCTCCCCTCCCATGCCTGCCCATATCCTCTTCTTCCTCACTCCCCCCCCATTCTCCTCTCCCCCAGCTCTCCCCACATCCTCCTCTTCCTCATCCCTCCCCACATCCTCCTCACCCATGCTCTACCATCCCCCTTCCAGGGCTAGCAAAGAACACAACATGTCAGAAGAGGCAGCCCCCTCCTTAAAGACAATCTACAAAGCAAAACAAACACAGGCAGTGAAGGGATCTGGGAGGATAAGGTCCAGTTCTGAAGCAGTGGTCCTTCAATTGCTAGGGTCTCAGTTCCACTTGTCTGTCTTTTCCAAGGTTTTCTGACTGCTGCATATCATCTAATTCCCATCTATGTTTAATCTGATCTAACCTTGTTGAGAGGACTTGAGAAAGTTTACACTTTACCTCCAAATCTTTTTGTTTTGTTTTGTTTTGTTTTTGTAAACTGTCTTGCAATTCATGGTCTTTGATTCAACAGGCAAGAGGTTCTGCAGATCCCTGTGGGCCCAGTAGACCAGGTTCCTGACACTGAGACTCCCTACCCACCAAGAGAGGCTGCCTTCCCTTAGGCTCTCCCTAAAACTCCTGAAGCATCTCCAGTGCAGATAACCACCCTTTATCCATAAGCAGAAAGTAACTTATTAAAACTAGTATCGCCTAATAAAGAAAGCAGGTCTGAGCAGAATCGAGCATTTCAATGGGCTCCCACACACACAATTATGATACATTTCAATGGGCTCCCACACACACAATTATGATACCATCCACAGAGACCTGAACCAAACAATCCTGCAAAGGGAAATTTACCAAACACTTTCTTGCCAACTCAAAATAAAAACACCAGAAGAGAAACAAGCTCTTCTAAAGAAAACCTTCACCTATCATCTCTGCGCAAATGATGAAGCTCTGAAGACTGTTGACTCTCTATATATTGTTGTAGCTATTTACTGCTAATCTCCTATTTAATGTGGAATTACAACAGGGTTCCCAGAGAGCATAAGACATTTTGTTGCTAAACAAAACAAAGATGTTTTGAGCCACAATAAATACTATGAAGCCAACAGGAGACAGGGTGGCCTGCTGAATTATTCTGAGATACCCACAAAAAAACTACAAGTCCAAGTTTTCCCCTAAGAGGACTGGGACCCAAAAAGACTCAAGTATCCAAATCATGTTTTCCATATGTTAGGATTCTGTCTAAGCTCCATCCCACAGTTACCTGGCAACTGCCAGGTAGGTCCGGCCCACTATAAAAGGGGCTGCTTGCCACTCCTCTCTCTCTTGCTTCTCTTGCCTCTTAGCTTCTCTCTTGCCCGCTCTTGGGCTCTTGCCGCTTCCACCTTCCCATCCTCCCTCTCTCCACGTGGTCATGCCCAGCCTCTGCTTCTCTACTCTCTCCCTCTCTCTGCCTTTCTCTGCCTCTACTACCCCCTTAACTCCCCTCCCCATGCCCTGAATAAACTCTATTCTATAAGATGCCACCTTGTGTCTGGTCCCTCAGGGGGAAGGGATGCCTCACTCAGCATGGGCCCGCTGAGGCATCCCCTTCCCCCACACTGTCATAGAACATGTTCTTATGCCTCTTTCTCTTTTTATGATCACAACGCAATATGTGATGAGATATGAAAAAAACTGGAGGGAAAACAGATATATGTATAATGCACACACATAACTAGAACTCTCAACTTAAATTCTATCAAATACGATGCATGCTGGGCTTTTCGAGGAGAATCCAATTATCAGGGACAGATCACTCCCTGTCAACTAAAACAAAATATTCAAGCACTTTTTATACAAACAAACCTTCTTGGTCATGTAATAGTTCCCTCTGACAGAGCAGTCTGGGCAGAGAGCAATAAACAAAATCCAGACAGGAAGTAGCCAGAGAGAATAAAGGCAGAGCGTTCTGGCACCATCTCCTTGTAGAAAAACAAGAAATATTACTCTATTTTAACAGAATCATTACAGAGCCCAGAGCCAAATTACAATGTGTATTAATATGGCCAGCGATGGGGGTAGGGTCTACAAGTGAGTTTCTAATGTTTTGGCCCCGTTCCTAGAATCAGCGTCATAAAATCAGCTCCAACTACTGACCACTGGCAATGCCAGAATCAAATTCCCATCCAGAATGAAATATTTTGACTTCCTCCCTGGAGATCAGTCTTTGCAAAGCCTTCTCTCATTTTGATGCATATGGGTTTGTGCACATGGAAATTCTCTATTAAAACTTCTATTTGCTAAAATAAGTCCAACTTTCCCACCAAAGAATGCTTAAAGAAAGCACCATGCTTTTAACTTAAGAATGACAGTACTTCCACGGTTACTTTCCTAACATAGATGTCTGGGCAATAACGTTCAGCAAAAAGAGAGCCCTGCATGGCTTTCTGGGGCTATCAGTGAATAATCATCACGCCTTTCAAGAGATATGCATCAATTTCAAGCATGTCTGGAAACCACAACAGTAAGAGGCAAGCACAAGCATTCCTCCCCAGCAGAGGCCCTGGTTGTCTCCTAAACATTCATTCTCCATTCCCTCCACATTAATAGACAGGCACATGCCTATCTAGGTGAAGACATATTTCTCAGCCATTCTTGCAGATAAGTCAGCATGTGACTGGTTCTGACCAATGGGCCATTGACCACAAAGTGCTCTTGAGAAGAAGAGAGGATGCCCTCTTCCTGCTATCTTTGCTCAAGATTTTTTTTTTTAAGGTTTTTCTGTCATGTTTAATGTCACAGCTACAAGAAAAGTGACAAATACATAAGCATTAAAAATATACATATTTTTTTCAAGCATAAATACTCAGACGTATTAATGATAATTGCACAGTGTGAAAGTCAGGAGCAGTCAATCTCTCCTGTTCATGAAGGAAGCATCCAGAAGCTGAGATGTGTAAGCGCAGACCTCTGTGGTTAGTTGTAGACCCAGTTTGGACACTGTGGATCTAGGAAGACTTGGATGAGTACCTAAGTCCTTTGGAGGAGATGTTTGAAAGTCCCAGAAGGCCACCACATCCCATGCTCCAAATTGAGCTCTGGGAACATTTTATCTTTACAAATGCAGATCTACTCAGTACACATCTTTTCAAGTATCAAAGGAATTTTAGCAGTACACACAACTTCAACACCTATACACAAAATCAACAATGTCACACAAAGTCAAATTAGTGGAATGTAAACTTGAGCTTCATTTTGCTCAAGACTTTAGAGCAGAAATTAGAGCAGCCATCTTTGCCCCCCCCAAAAAAGTGGAAGCTATACTAAAACACACATGTATATAAACACACACACACACACACATACACACTCGCTCGCTCCCACCCATGCACAGAAGGGGAGAAAGCCCTGTGGAATCATTCTCCCAGCCTTGACCAGTTTATGCTCAGACCACTACAACAGATCAGAGTTAAGTAAGCTTCTGTCTTGTTAGTGATCCGCAACCGCATATCCTAACATGCATCTCTCATCACACTTTGAATTCAGCCGTTATCTTTGTTTGACTAGCCATTTTAGTGGGGAGGGGAGAGACTCAGATAAGGTCTTTTTTTTTTTTTAATTTACATTCCAAATCACTTCCCCTTTCCCGTTTCCTCCCTCCCCGAAAGTCCCATAAGCCCCCTTCCCTCCCTCTTTTCTCCATTCAACCCCCTCTCGTTACTCTGTCCTGGCATTCCCCTACATCCAGTCTTTCCAGGACCAGGGGTCTCTCCTTCCATCTTTTTAGAAATCTATTGATATGCCGATTGTGTCTAGGGTATTCTGAGATTCTGGGTCAATATCCCCTTATCAGTGACTGCATACCATGTTTGTTCTTTTGTGATTGGGTTACCTCACTAAGGATGATATTTTCAAGTTCTGACCATTTGCCTAGGAATTTCGTGAATTCATTGTTTTTAATTGCAGAGTAGTATTCCATTGTGTAGATATACCACACCTTCTGAATCCATTCCTCCGTTGAGGGACATCTGGGTTCTTTCCAGCTTCTGGCTATTATAAATAAGGCTGCTATGAACATAGTGGAGCATGTGTCCTTATTGCATGCAGGTAAAGTCTCTGGGTATATGCCCAGGAGTGGTATAGCCGGATCCTCCGGGAGTGTCATGCCCAGTTTTCTGAGGAACCGCCAGACTGCTTTCCAGAGTGGTTGTACCAGCCTGCAAGTCCACCAGCAGTGGAGGAGTGTTCCTCTTTCTCCACATCCTCGCCAACAACTGCTGTCTCCTGTGTTTTTGATCTTAGCCATCCTGACTGGTGTGAGATGGAATCTCAGGGTTGTTTTGATTTGCATTTCCCTAATGACTAAGGATGATGAACATCTCTTTAGGTGCTTCTCAGCCATTAGATATTCTTCAGGTGATTGACCCATCCTTATCTCCTTGCACTAAGCTCAATTCTAAGTGGATCAAAGATCTCCACATAAAACCAGACACACTGAAACTAATAGAAGGGAAACTAGGGAAGAACCTTGAACATATGGGCACAGGGGAGAATTTCCTGAACAGAACTCCAATAGCTTATGCTCTAAGATCAAGAATAGACAAATGGGACCTCATTAAATTACAAAGTTTTTGCAAGGCAAAAGACACCGTCAAAAAGACAAAGCGGCAACCAACTAACTGGGAAATGATCTTTACCAACCTTACATCCGACAGAGGGCTAATATCCAAGATATACAAAGAACTCAAGAAGTTAAACTCCAGAGAGGCAAGTAACCCTATTAAAAAATGGGGTACAGAGCTACACAGATAAGGTCTTATATAACTCAGACTGACCTTGAACTCACTTCATAGCTAAGGGCAATCTCGAGTGCTTGACCCTCCATACTCTACCTCGTATATGTCAAACCATGTGAGCTCACCACTGTGCCTCACTAGCAGTCATTTCCTAAGATGCACTGTAAATTTCATGATATGAGCAACTACTGGGATTTGGTGTCAGTTTGCTATTATGAGTCATGTTTCTGAGATTTTAGTTGCAGTTTTTACATACATATAGTCACATGTAAAGCAATCCTTGAGACAGGGCATCGTTCCAGGAGAAAGCAGTCAGCTTCATCTCCTGTGTCAGTCATCCTGAAGGGCTTCCTCTCAGCGTGCACGCATCATATCTGTGTACAATCATTAAGGGAACACAAGTCCAGGCACCAGAGTCTTTCCCATCATTTGTAAAGTTAGACCTTTACCTCAGTGTGGTGGTACTTGCTGTAACTACAGCACTCAGACAGCTCAAGCCAGGGAATCAGCTCTAGGCCAGCCTGGACTACACACTAAGACCTTGACTCAAGTAAACCAAAACAGAATAGAATCAAATGGGAGAATCATCTGAACCTCTCCCCAACAGGTGAGTCTAATGAGATGCCATTCTCCTAGCTCAAGAAGAATCAAAAGCCAGGACTCTGTAAACTTGGGCCATACACCTAGGTCAAAGTTATCGGGTCAGATTGTACAGGCTCCTCAGTGGTTTCACTATTTGGGATGGGTTAGCTCAGGGTAAAGTGCTGCCTCACACACAGGAGGCCTTGGATCTCTAGCATCAAATAAACAGGGCTTGGGAGCATGGGCCCACAATAGAGGCAAGAGGATCAGAAATTCAGAGTCATCTTTAGCTACACAGTAAGTTCTACACCAGCTTAGAACACATGGGTCCTTGTCTCAAGGGAAAAAAAGAAAATCACAATTTGCTTTAAAAGACACCAAAGCCATTTTGTAGTAGCCATCAACACCACTTATGGAATAAAAGGACAGCTGGCTCCCCGACAAGAATGACTGGAGTCAGCAGCCAAAATATCGTAGGCACACTGAGAAGGCCCAGTGAGCCACCCACGGAATTCAGCACACACCAGCCCAAATCCAAACAAGAGCAACCGCCTCGTTAACACACTCCACACACCAGGCCGTTTCTTCCTATTTCACCCACAGAAACGCAAGCAGGCTTCATTCGTGAAAGCATTTTAAAACTGAAAGCTCAGGTTGCCTCTTTATTTCTTTAAGCTGCCTCTGCCTTGTATAATAAAGATGATTGGGTGTTTGCTTTGTGATTCTTAAGTCCTAAGTGTAGGATTTCTCATATGTAAAGAATATTATAATACAGACCATTTATGAATGTAGCATAATAAATGTTGCCACAAAAAAAAAAAGTCAATGGCTGGCTGTCACTTCCCTTTAATACTTGGGAGAGCATGCCTTTCTGTGGATTAACAACACGGACCAAAAGAAAGCTGTCATTTCAAACCCTTTGGCAATGAGCAGATAACAACAGAGGCCAATTTGAATCACCTCCGTTTTCACAAATTAAATCCAATAGTAAAAGTATTTTATTGTATACTAAACGTAGAGTACATGACATATCCCTATATAAAAATGATCTTCAGGAGGAAACCAAATGATAACTCTCTAAGCAGAAGTAGCAACTGCTAGACAGGTAGGGGGAGCTTTGCAACTGAATATGAAGGGTACTAACCAGAGGTGAGTCTCTAAAGAATTCTCCACCACGGCACCTGATGTAGACAGACAGCACGGTGGTGAAGAGCGCGTTGTGACTGCTCTTGCAGAGGACTTGGATTTAATTCTCAGCACCTACATGGCAGCTCTCAACCATCTGTAATTTCATTCCAGTGGAGTCAATGTCTTCTTCTGGCTGCCCTTGGCACCATGTTGTGCACAAGCGTAAGTGCAGATACACATGAAAGACAATTCCCCACAAATCAATCCCTCTGGCTAAGCACTGGCATAAAAGCTGAAGGAACCATTTCATTTTGATAATTTTTAGAAGGTCTCAAATAACAGCTAAGAGCATTCTACGAAGATGCCAGAGGGAAGGGGAGAATGGAAAAATACAGTTGAAATCACATCCTTAAAAGAGCCAGTTAAGCCACTGATACACAAGTCAAGCTCAACTCTACCTGACTAAGGAAGTCAAGAATAAGGACTGCAGTTTTTAACCATTTTATATTTTAAAATTTGGGCTTTTTCTCCCTTCACACAAACTGAATGACAGCCCCAGGCTTTTGAACATGATTGGAAGAGAGGAATCTTCCTGTGGGGCAGTTAGGAGAATCAATTGATGCTGAGTGCATGACTCAGTGGTAGAAGAGTTTGCCTGGCATAGGCAAGGCCCTGGGTTCAGAGGTTCAAGCCCCAGCAGTACAAAACAAACAGACAGAAGGGTATCACTAACCATCTGTATGCAGAAAGGTTAGTCACCACCCCTCTTCAGGCTACTTTCTCCCCACCTGCAGAATCAAACCTCCAACTTCCTTTTTAAAGAAAAGGGAAAACAGCCAACAAAAGTGGAGCTTCTCCAGCTCCTTCTGACATGCATGACATCCACAGAGCCAGTTTTTAGGAGCCTTAGAAATAATCTCTTTCACTGAATCTACTCACAACTCACAGCTCTTGCAGAGGACCTGGGTTCATTCAGTTCCCAGCAACCACCTGTAACTCAAGCTCCAGGGGACCATATGCCCTCTTGTAGCTTGTACAAGACTCTTGCACACACGGTGACATACATATACTCAGGGGTGTGCATGCACAAAAACATACACACAAATAAACATAAAAAAAAAGATTCTTAGACAAAATAAAAGATACATGTTGGGAAACATGCACTATTGACATTAATAACCATTGAGCTTTCAAATGCTGGTGCTATGTCATTTTTGTATCTGGGGTTTTATTTACATGGTGTATTCATGAACACATGTACTTACTGTGTGTCCTCACCCTCTGTATGCTCGACATGCTCAGCAAGGCTTTTAAACTGCAAGTATAGAGATGTTCTATCCCTGTCCTATTCCCACGTAAACTGGCCTTTTATAAGCAGGCAAAGTTTGAAAATGGAGATGTAAGCCATAAAACTCCTCTCTCTTAATGGAGATTCGCTACAACAAGCAAGCTACTCTTAAGCGGAAAGCTGTTGCCTTGGAAACAGGAGCTGTAACTACTGCAATCACACCTCATAGCAAAGATGGCCAAGATCTATTTTAATTCTTAAATGCCTCAAGGAACTGCAGATGATTGTAGTTATGGAAGATAGGCAATCTGTAGTAATGAGGAAACGCATGCCAGAATTAGAAAGGCTGCAATTGAGAAAGAAAAGGTAGAGAAAAAGGAAGGAGGGGAGAAGGGAAAGGCAAGTCAAACCTGACAAGTAAATGAATCCAAGAACCACACCGCGGAAGATCAGTCCTTTCGGTGATTAGAGCCATTCCATCCTATTTACCTTACAACTGCCTACAGCCCCATGCTTCTCGCAGGAACACAAAGCTACACAGGGCCATCTTTGCTGCAGGGAACACACACTCAAATCACATTCACTGGAAGTACATATGACATTTACTTTTACAGCGAAAATGGGGGGGTTAGGGGGGTATGACAAGAGGCTTCAGAGATAATGTGGCAGTTTTCTAAGCTGGAACTTAAATATGTAAGAGTTTTTCGGAGAAGGTCAAGGTAGAGCATCTTGGGCAAAGGGTAGAGGCGATGACCCAGCATGGTCCTGTTGATCAATAGGACCTGCAACCCTGGTAGAACGCTTCCATAGGTAGAAGACTTTCCCACGCATGGCATTTGTCATCTCTTACTCTAACCCTTAATTGCTGGCAGCAGCTGCTAATCACTATGATAACCAGAACACTTCTCCTTTCCACATGTCCCAGGAGTGTGAAGATGGAGAAGTGCAAGGACTAAGAATAGAGCTGTGGCCGAAGCAGGCGTTGGGGGCAGGGCGAGGCTAAGACCTGAGGATGAGGATACAGCAGAGGCCGGAGTGAAGTCTCTTGGAAGACCCAGCAAGGCTCAAACCCTACAAAATTTTAAAAAGACAGAATGGTTTGTAAAGCAGTGAATGGTATGGGAGGCCAACGACAAGACTTAGCAACTCACATTGTCTCAGGAGGCAAAGAATGAAGAATACGCCCCAAGGTTTTCAAATTGGACAGATTAGTAAACAAACCCAGCACTGACCAAAGCCATGGGTGTGAAACAAGTGTGTGTATGGAAGGGGACAGAGAGGCGAGGCAGAACATGAGGGTATAGCACCTGAGAGGCATCTATCTAGATGGCTAAAAATCAATAAACAGCTGGCTAACTGCTGAGGTGAGACATCAGAGTGGAGGTGATAGACCTTTACATTCTGCCATAGGCATGTCAAAGCTATTCCCGCCCCCTTCCCCCAGGAGTAGTCCCCAACTTGCTAAACAAGCCAGAGAGGAGTTCTGGGGGAAAGAACATTGAGACACTGAGCAGGCTTAGCCATCTGGCACCACAGGGCTGACCATTGGGAAGGGAGATGACACCCCTGGCAAGATGTAGGTGAGCTACCAGGTAGCACCCAAACTGGAAAACTCCTGTTATTTCTAAGTCCCAAGGAGAAGGTAACTCTCTCCCACGCTTAATATAAACTACTCCTGAGTTATGAATAACTACATCTTGAATTGTAAAAGACTTGGCAATATTAGCTTATATTCTGCATTTGAGTACTCATGAAGTTGATTAAAATTCCCCATCCCCCATGGATTTGAGGGTGAACAGGGGTGAGGGATAATATGGCAAGAGCTAGAAGAACGGGGAATGATGTAATTATATTTTAATTTCAAAAATAGAATCCCTGTTTAGTTAGGCCTCTGGAAAGTTGATAGGCCAAAGGCCATAAATCCTGAGAATAAAGCAGACCTGCATTTCTCCAGATCTTAAGGAAGTCTGTGATAAAAAGACTTATGTATATAAAGAGAACAGAAGCCAACGCAGAAGAGGATGGAACCCAACAAGAGGGAGTGCAGAGTGGTCACAGGGAACAAGAAAACCTTAATTCTCTTAAAGAGCAAAGTAAATGAAAAACTAATTCCAAGAAAAGGATGGGCAAACCGTCCAGGGATCTATAGAAAGGTGTCTCAGCACATCGGGGCTCTGGGAAACATGTCCATTTTCTCATATTAGCATGTCAGAATGTTTAGAGCAATAGCCCCTTTTGCACCCCACCCTACCCCACCCCTGAGCCCAACTCCTTCATGCGGAATGTTATTGTAAGACAATTCCAGCCCCAAATAACCAGCTATTTTACTGAAAGCTCTGCGTCAGTCTCGCTAGTCAGAGCTGGTAAGATCATGGTTCTGACACTTGCCCTCCACATGCCTATGGCCTATGGCAATGCCCAACAGTCATTCCCCACTAGGTCTGATCAAAAGCCAAAATTATTGAAACAAACAATAACAGAAATGCCTTGGCTGGGGGACTAGAAGAGGCTAGAAAGTCTTTCCAGTGGGCCACTCAGAGCCCGAACTGAAGAGGCCTGTAAAGGATGCCAGAGGTTCCACAGCCAAGCCCTGCCTGGTCCACCTGCAGGTCAGTTCCTGAGGCAGCCCGCAGCCTGCTCGCCCTCAGGCACCAGCTGACTGGACCCTGGCAGGTGAAATTCTGAAGGCCTCAGAGCAGAGGCCTTAACCACAGTCCATGCCAGAAATAACCTCTGAGGGAAACCTGACACAAACCAAGCTGCTTTCTAACATATCAAGGGTTGTTTTAATTAAGTCCTTAAGCTGACCAAATGATAATAGCATGAAACCTCCATTCCACTGTGCTAATCAACCTATAAGTTCCTCAGCTAACCACAAAAGCAACAAGATGAGGGGGCAGTGCTCAGCTCCTCGCTTGTCCCACTGTGGATGAAGCTCAGCATTCCTCAAACCATCTGAATGACTGCAGAGGGGAGAGGGGAGAGGGAGGGAGGGAGGGGGAAGGGAGGGAGGGAGGGAGGGGGAAGGGAGGGAGGGAGGGAGGGGGAAGGGAGGGAGGGAGGGAGGGAGGGAGGGGGAAGGGAGGGAGGGAGGCAACTATCATAAGCATCACTAAGATGACCTGGAATTTAGAAGGCCTAAGTTCCTGTCCTTGCTTACAACAGAGAATTCAGGGGAAAGCTCCTAAACCTGTTACCTCATCTATAAAATGGGAATGAATATTGTGGTCATGCCCTAAGGCTGCTGTGAAACACAAGCGATACGACAGACATGAAGGCCTGCATCTGTCAGGTGAGCCACCCAAGAACCTTCATCAAGGAATGACTTGGCCCCAGCTCAGCCATGTGGTTAGCACCGAATGCAGCCACCAGCTTCCACAAGGGAGACATCAGCTTCAGACAGCCACTTCCCCTGAGATCACAGACTTCCCACCATGCCTGCAGAGACATCCTACATCCAAGCAATATCGGTTCAAAGCAGGAAACCATGGCTGCTCGCTCCAAGCTTCCTACCAAGGTGGCTGAGGCGTTTTCTTCTTCTTCTTCATCTGCCTGAAGGAACTTCGCTCCCTCTGTAGACATCCATCCCCAATGAACGCATTATAGCCCAAGAGAGCCTCACCAGAGCTCAACCTGCAACACTACCCTCCTTCAGTTTTAAGTACCTAAACTACAGAGAGAAGCAACCACACCACTGTTTCAAGTCTAATAGTTGGTTTGTTCATTGATTCATTTCATTCATTCATTCATTCATTCATTTGCCAAATATGTACAAATAGCATCAGCTGGGGCATCCACTGGGGTGACTGCTGATAGCTCAGAGACTTCTCTTTCTGTCAAGGACAGTGGTTCTTAGAAGTGAAAACTTATGGCTTCTTTAGAAAGTCAGCTGTGTCAGATGGTGTTTTGCTGGGAAAGACACGTGAAGGAGTGTTTTCTGAAGCGGACACAGGTGAAAGGATGCATGATAAAGGATTCTTCACTAAAGACACACATGTATTGGTTTGCCTTACACTGTGTAGCTGAGTTCCATTTGCCATGACTCCACAGAGAGAAACGCACCAAAAAAACTTCTGGTGGTGTTCTAGTGGCTTCCTGCTGCTTCGGCAGACTCAGGAGATTGGCAGAGTGACGTCGGCTGATACCTGGAGGTTTGCTGAGACAGACTCCCATGCTAAGACAAGACACATGGTAAAACAAGACCTGTGGAGGACATGTGATATTTGGGGAGAGTATAAATAGGACTCAACAGTGAGAGGGGCTTACGTAGCTAGCTTTGCAACACATCTTTGGTCTCCCGTCTTTGCTGATCTTCATTTAGTTGAGAGGGGCACAGCAGTGAACTTCTCCTGGCATCCAATCCTATTGGTTCCGGTCTCCCCTGCTGACTTGTGCTGATTCGGCTGAGGCCTGGCTGTTTTTTGCTAGGTCGTGCCACCACTGCTGATTCATGTTTACTATCTATCCCGACACTACTGAACTGAACGGCTAGTATATTTGTGAAGTATTTGCTGCCAGTGCTGATTTCTGTGAACTAAACTGCTGATTTCCTGACAACACAGATTGGATTTGCTCCAATAGAGGAATTGAGACACCAACCCAGCCACAATTTCTAAACAGGTCCACTTCCCCCATATCCTAATAACCTTTCTTTTCCACTACCTCTGTTGGACGGTGGGCTAAAAGGGAGGTTAAAACATTTAAGAACCCTTACTAAAAGTTTTTAAAGATTAAGACTACGGTTCTTAGTAGAGCAGGCCTGCTCTCAAGGCTTTGGAGCTGAAGAGGGGTTGCCCTTGGTTGTCATGATGACTGGAGTCTCTTCTGGCTTTGGGAAATGGAGCAAATGAACTCTAGAGTTAAGAGTCCTACTGAGCTCCTACAAGGTTCCTTTTTTTTTTTAAAGGACCTAATTTTAAAAAAAGATTTAGCTTATTCAGAATAGACATCACAGATGGATAAAGAGAGGGGACTGGTCAGGGGTATTGGGTAGGGATGGGGACAGGAAGTACCAGGTGTAGGAAAGATGGAGGGAGAGAGTACTGGGAGGGACAGCTAGAAAGATGGGAGGCGATGGAAACTCCCAGGTATCTGAGGTGATCCTAGCTAAGACTCCTAGCAATGAGGGATACTGAGCCTGAGTCAGCCACCTCCTGTAACCAGACAAGACTTTCAACGGAGGGACTAGGACACTTCCGCCTACAATTTGTTCTGCCTAAGATGTGCTGAGGTAAAGGTGGCACAATGGTTGTGGGAGTGGCCAAGCAATGACTGGTCCAGCTTGAGACCCATGCCATGAGAGGAAGCCCACCCCTGACACTTCCTGGAGGGCCCTGGAGCAGAGGCTGGATATTCCAGAGGCCTATGATATAACCAAACACAACTGGATAAAAAGGTCAATGATAAATTCCTAATGATATTCTGCTACACTCATAGACTGGCATCTAACAACTGTCATCAAAAAGGCTTCACCTGGCAACTGTTGGAAACAGATGCAGAGACCCACAGCCAAGCACTGGGTAACTCTCAGAAAAGAGGGGAGAAGGACTGTAGGAGCCAGAGGGGTTAAGGGCGCTACAAGAAAACCTCACAGAATCACAGGGACTGAACTATCACCCAGGGAACCTGATGGGACTGACCTTTCACGCATGTGTTACAGCTGTGAGGCTTGGACTTCTTTTGGAACGCCTAACAGTGGGAGCAGGAGCTGTCTCTGACTCTGCTGCCTGCCTTTCCCCTACTTGGTTGCTCTGACCAGCCTCAACAGAAAAGGAGGTGCAACTTGATGTGCCATGGCTGGGTGGTATCCATAGAGACAAGTCTTTTTTCTGAAGAGAAAGGAAAGAGAAGTGGATGAGGGAGAGGGAGGGGAGGGAGTGGGAAGAGAGGAGGGAGGGAAAACTGCAGTTGGGATGTGAAACAAGCAAAAGTTTTTAAGTATTTATTTTTATTTTATGTGTGTGAACGTTTGTCTGCCTGGATGTATATGTACCATATTTGTGCTTGGTGTCTACAGAAGCCAAAGAAGGCGTTGGATTTCCAAGAATTAGAGTTATAGGTACTAGAAACTGATCCCAGAGCCTCTGAAGAACAGCCAGTGCTCTTAACCACTGAGCCATCTCTCCAGCCCATGAAGAAAAAAGAAATTTTTAAAAAATTTAGCTTATTATTTTTCACTGTATGCATGTGTATGGGTCTACGAGATGGTACCCCTCCAGAGGCCAGAAACATTGGATTGAAGTTGGAGTCATATGCAGTTGTGAGCCTCCTAACATGGATGCTAGGAATCAAGTCCAGGTCTTCTGCAAGGCAGTATGGACAGAGGAGCCACGACTCCAGCTCCTGAAGCTTCCAGGTGACAAGGGGGCTTCAACTGTAAATACACTGAATTTTATACAAACCTGATAACCCTAAGTGGGAGAGTGCGTTTTCTTTTATTCAAAGTTCCAAGTTTTTCAGCAGCTCTGGAAATCCTAGCTTTTACAGGAATGTTGTTCACAGATAACAAGTCACATCTACGAAAAACCCGCCATCAGTCTACACTGAAAATCCACATAGTCTTAGGATTATAAAGATAAGGCTTATTTAGTACCCTCCCTTGGTGGTGGTTAAGATCAAACCCAGGACCTCACGAGTGTGAACAGTGAGCCCTTCCAACTGAGCCATACTTCAACCCCGACCTCTTATTTCTAAAGTTATATAAAAAGTTTTGATGCGTGTTTCTCAGATTCAACTAATTTATTATAAGACTAAAATATGATCATCTCATGTCTTCAATGTGGCTATACATATTGATGTATTATTTTCCTATAAATTTTTTTCATGTTTCTTATATTAGTATTAGATTTGTTATGCTGTGTGTGTGTGTGTGTGTGTGCATGTGCGCGTGTGTGCACAAGTATACATGGAGGTCATAAGTTGATGTTAGATATCCCCCGATCACTTCCACTTTATTTTGGAGATGCCCCCAGCACTAGGATTACAATCAAGCACCGCTGAGTCAGGGTTTTTACGCAGGTAGCATTAGCCTTGTCAACAGCATGCATTCAAGATTATCACCTGAAATCACCAGTCATGAGGGATTTTTTTTCACATGTGGCTGGGAAGGCTCAAGGATAGGTGTAAGTATCTCACCGACTAGATGGGGAGCCATGAATCACAGGAAAAGTGACTTAGTGGAGATTGCAGCAGAACACAAAGTGGCCCCAGCGCCTGAATTTTCCGGGCTTCCACTAACCCAAGCAGCTTGTGCTTGACCAATTCCTACCTAATCAAGGAGTGTGGGTCCAGGGCAGAAACAAGGCTGGAAGAAAAGCAGTGTGCTGGTGCTAAGGGGCTAGGTGCGTTAAGTTGTAAAGCACTAAGATTCCATGAGCTGCTACAGAAGTACTAATCAGCGGTGAGTGGCAGTGACAATGAAACACACCAATTCTGCACCATGTTCTTCTGTCTGCATTCTGTCTGCACCCAGATACGAACTTACTTCCTGTCTCTATAAAGGGAAAGGGGCTATCTTCACACTCAGGCCACAGCCACGGTCTCAGCTTTAATTGCCCTGAAGCCGCCTCTACCCATCTTCTCTTTCCTGAGCTGATATGTAGGTCACCAACCAGCAAGTGGATCAAATCTCTGAGGTGGAGACCTTCAACCGTGGGAACATTTGGAGCAGAAACAGGTGCTGTGAGTTGGAGCAAACAGTCAAGGATACCCCCCAATTCTAAGGGACGAGCCCCTCTCCACATGCAGTTCTCCTGTGCATTTTGTGTAGTCAGCATTTTCCACAGGATTTCTCCACATCCTTCAAATGTTAGCTTCTCATGTCAAGCAGTGGGAGTACGTCAGGAGAAGCGGAGGCTTTCTTACGGTTTCAGGCTGGTAGTATTTCAGAACCACATGATTGCAGGGCTGAGCTCAGCAGGGCTGTGCTGAATGTCCCTCATGCTGCCCACATCTCAGAGACTGATAAAATATTGTCCCTGGGGGTTATAAAGGGAAAAAATCAATGACATCACATTCCCCTCTAAGGAACAAGCCTGTGGGTGACCATACTAAAAGCCAGGGAACCCACTGGAGCACAGAAATGGTCAGATTGAGTTGGAAGAAAGCCTAAGAGGACATTCATTTTCTACATCCAGTGAGACTCTGAGTCTTAAAGCACACTGTGCACACGTGCACACACATACCTGAAGTCTCCATGGCTTCTCAATCACAATCCAAACCCAAACTTCCTTAGTGGGCTTCAGGGACCTCCATTAACTAGCCACCAAGCAGGTAATTGCCAGGTCAGAAAAATCAACTTGGGCCCCAGAGGGCCAAGTCCAGTATACACTCAGGCAAAGGGGAAAGATGAGTATGGGAGAAAACGGATACTCACTCCTCCCTGTCCACCAATAATCCATACCAAAAAGTATTCAGGTAGAACAAGGGCAAATACGGCTGCGATGTGGAAAACGGGCATATAACAAAAGCACAAAGGGTTCCTTAAGAAGCATTCTCCCTCCCTACCCCCAGCCACCAAACCCTCAGCCAGAAAAGCGCTCACTCGGCACATCTGGTTTCAGTTACCTGTGCCCGAACTACAGCCCGCAGAGAAACAGAGCTCGAGCTGACTCCGTGGTTTAAGATCTGTCAGAACAGCTTATAAGGAGATGGAGGGACAGAGTGTGGAAGCCTTAGGCAACAATATTTCTGGTCATCACGTGAACCCTCACATATGACATTTTGGCAGAGTCAGATTGCGCTGCTAAACTTGGTCACTGGAAAAGTAAAAGCCACCAAGGGGGACCATGATCACTTCATAGATAAACCCAGCTACCCACTTGGGTCAACGACTAGTCAGCACAACCATTTCACAAACTCACGACACTTCACACTACAGCTGCGTGCTTCCCTGCCTTGATGGACTGTATCCCCTCAGACCATCCTCAAAATAAGTCGTTCCCTCCTGTAGCTGCTTTTGTAAGATATTCTGTCATAGCAACAAGTAATACACTAAAAATCAGAAATCCCGCCATGCCAGAATCCAAATCCTACTCCTGCCAGATAGACCGAAAAGCTGTCAAGCCTGACACGGCTCCCAGACTTTCCTCTGTCCATTTACTGTTCCTAACGCAGTTGCACAAAGAAATGTGGTATTTTTTTAAAGTTATTTTAATGCCAAGTATGGTGGTGCACACCCATAATCACAATGAAAGCAGAGAGATCATGATTTCAAGATGACTGTGAGCTACACAGCACAGTCAGATCAACCTGAACCCATAAGACAATAAATAATCTACATTAGTAATCCCAGTGATTTCATTACCACATTAATTAATTAAACTTTGAAAAAAAACTATCCTTTTAAATTATTAAAATATATATTTGAAAAGTACTGTTATCCAGGTACTTCAATATTTACCATAATCAAGGAGTCATATGCTAGTAATTGTTTCATTATTTTTACTTGAGTTGCTGTACATAAAAACATGGAGATTAATACTAAACATTCAGCAAAACAGGTATTGAAAGATGTACTCCAGAGCTCTGCCTAGTGACTAACAGTTCGTTTGCTTGTTTGTTATAAAACAATAAATATTTATCAGTCAAAAAAAGAAAGGCATGTATTTCTTTTTACTTGTACCTAGGGGTTCATCCTGATAGAGGTTTTAATTAAGTCTCCATAGCAAAGTTTAACCAGTAGTGTCGCATCTTTTGTCTTGTGCAGACAAACTAACTAAGCTCCAAGCTGCCATCATTATTCCCCAACCTCTTTGTCCTGGTGAGAGAATGCTACCTATACTGTGGGTTGGAAGGATCCTTAAACTCAAAAAAAAAAAAAAATGCTAAGGAGTGATGCCTGCTGCACAGGCTGGCAATGGTTTCCCAGTTCTAGTTACACAAAATAAATTTCATGTTATTGCAAAAAATAGAAAGTTGGGCAACCCAGAAAAAGACTCAGGACCTTGTCTGCCAAATTACAGAGAATGGAGACTAAGGCCTGTTACAGAAAACAGTGGTTTACTAGAACTTAGGATAGTGAGATAGCTACATTTTTACCTTGATAAAGTATCATGCTTAACATGAACAGGTGTGTATCATGCTCTTTCGGTATAAACCCTGCTCCTGAAGTACCTCACAAGAAGGCAGACATATAGCCAGGCGGTGGTGGCGCACGCCTTTAATCCCAGCACTTGGGAGGCAGAGGCAGGAGGATTTCTGAGTTCGAGGCCAGCCTGGTCTACAAAGTGAGTTCCAGGACAGCCAGGGCTACACAGAGAAACCCTGTCTCGAAAAAAACAAAAGAAGGCAGACATATAAACCTAGTCACAAAAACCAGGTGGCACTCACTTCCGTGAAATCCATTTGCAAAGAACACTGAAGAATTACGCAATGAATGAGTGAGGGCCACTCTGGCCCCTGGCATGCTAACAGAATTCTCTTGAGCTTTGATTCTCCTCCCTCAGGACACCCATGTTCTGTGATTAGCTCTAAGCTGACTCATCATGAAAATCAAACAGAGAGCTTTTCCCAAGTTTTAGGAGGAAGATATGTATATATTTATATAACATATCCTTTCCAAAATATACGCTTTCCAAATTCCCCCACTTAATTTTCCCAATTCTTAGTACCTGCTACCATGTGACCAAATAAGAATTGAAAAGAAAATATAGTAAAAAACACCCTGCAGAGGCTGGAGAGGGCTCAGCAGTTAAGAACTTTTGTTGCTCTTGGGAAAGACCCAGGTTCGGTTCCTAGCACCACAACCACCCAAAACTCCAGTTCCAGGTGATCCAATGCCCTCTTCTGATCTCCTTGGGTACCAGGTATACACATGGTGCATATACATACATGAAGTATAACATTCATACACATAAAGTAAAGGCACTTATATGGTGTAGAGGCATACACACAGCCAAATATCCATACACATAAATAAAAATTTTTAAAAAACAAAATCTTACATTAAATTTTAAGATACAAAATTTTCATTACAATAAAAATTTATCTTCTGGCCCCAAGGAGTTTAGAGGTCAGGTGGGGTGGGGGGTAGGGACATCCACGTGGAGACAGGGGAGTGGTGAGGAGGTATGGGATGTAGAACAGTTAGAGGGTGGACAGGGAGGGGGAATAAAGTATGGAGTGAAATAAATAAATAAATAAGTATCTCCTGCTAATTAGGCAGGGCCTTTTTTATGTGACAGAAATAATGTTATCACAATTTTGTGGCACCAAGAACAATGTACTCTTTGAAGGCTACCCAGAAACTCTTCCCTCTGGGTAAGTCTGAGCATCGTGCTAGCTTGTAGTCCAGCTCTTTGGCATGACTTTGACTAGAAACCTGCAACATATTCTACAGAAAGTGATCAAAGGTCAAGGAATTTAAATTAAGCAATGCTTTTGGCCTCTGGTTTAAATTAGGTAATGCTTTCAGCCCCTGGTTTAAATTGGGTAATGCTTTCAGCCCTTAGTAAACCATAGGGCCAACTGTGAGACAGGCACAGTAGCACCTGTAGTCCCAGCCACTTGAGAAACTGAGGCAATGGATCTCTTGAGCCCAGGAATAGGCTCTAATGGGGTAATGACTCTGTTTTCCCAGAAACAGACCAAGCAGATTTTCACAGAAGCTAACCCCTTCTGTGGCTCGGTGTCTTAACTTCATGAACTCCAGGAGCTTCTTTTTTTTTTTTTTAATTTTTTTTTATTATTTTCTAAGTTTTTTTATTTACATTCCAAATCATTTCCCCTTTCCCGTTTCCTCCCTCCCCGAAAGTCCCATAAGCCCCCTTCCCTCCCTCTTTTCTCCATTCAACCCCCTCTCGTTACTCTGTCCTGGCGTTCCCCTACATCCAGTCTTTCCAGGGCCAGGGGTCTCTCCTTCCATCTTTTTAGAAATCTATTGATATGCGGATTGTGTCCAGGGTATTCCGAGATTCTGGGTCAATATCCCCTTATCAGTGACTGCATACCATGTGTGTTCTTTTGTGATTGGGTTACCTCACTAAGGATGATATTTTCAAGCTCTGACCATTTGCCTAGGAATTTCGTGAGTTCATTGTTTTTAATTGCAGAGTAGTATTCCATTGTGTAGATATACCACATCTTCTGAATCCATTCCTCCGTTGAGGGACATCTGGGTTCTTTCCAGCTTCTGGCTATTATAAATAAGGCTGCTATGAACATAGTGGAGCATGTGTCCTTATTGCATGCAGGTAAAGCCTCTGGGTATATGCCCAGGAGTGGTATAGCCAGATCCTACGGGAGTGTCATGCCCAGTTTTCTGAGGAACTGCCAGACTGGTTTCCAGAGTGGTTGTACCAGCTTGCAATCCCACCAGCAGTGGAGGAGTGTTCCTCTTCCAGGAGCTTCCTAAGCTATTGTCAACCACAGTCCTAAAATCAACAGCCTCTTCTGCATCTCTCAAGCAGGCCCTTGCCATAAGTTCCTATAAAATACACTTTGGCTGAGCAGATTGCAGGAGAACCAAAATGAAAGAAAACATGAAATTCCACCTCAGCTGACATAGAACCTGAAGAGGGCTTAAATAGATCAACAAAACTATAAAAAACAGAAACAATGTCACTGTATTCACACGGTCACTTCTGGGAATCGTCAGAGAAAATCAAGTTTTCCAGCTTTACCTTGCCAGTAGAAGCAATCAACCACTCCAGCACCTACCCAAGAGGTTGGCACCCACAGCCAACTGTGGGCATGTCACCTACCACCCACGTAAAGCAGAGGGGGAGCTGACCAGTAGGTGTGAGGAAGAAGCTGCGTACAAGTGATCGCTGCAGTGGTTGGCCAATGGAGTCATTGCGGCTCTGCCAGGATTCTCCATGACCCCAAGTGTGATCATGTGACTCTCAGCGCCTAGTGCCTGGATAGATTCCAGACCCATAAAATAAAACAGAACATAGTTTAATTCATAGTATTGTCCTAATTTAAAGACAATCTTTTATTTTCTAAATGTTATCAAAATGGACTTGAAAAAAAAATTGAGACAGGGTCTCCCTGTATAGCCCTGGCTGTCCTGGAACTCAAGAGATCTGCCTTCCTCTGCCTCTGGAGTACTGGGATTAAAAACATGCATCACCACACTCCCAGTTAGGTTTGGAGATCCTTTAAGGAGTTCCTAAATGCTGAAAGAATTTCTTCCTCCATCTTAATCTTTTATTTTAGTGCAGTTCTTTATTCCCTAGAATATTTAATTTTATTTTAAACAATGCCAGATACTTTTTGAGCTGAACACGTTTGTTTCTATTCAAACTTGAAAAATATGTAACTTTGATAAACCTCAAAAAAAAACATGAAATGGAAAATTCCAAAGCTTCCTTTAATGTTCTAGAAGTTTATCTTATCCCTCATGAACAAAAATCATTCAACTACATAATACCCTGGAAAAGGTTAATCCACGGATACAGCAGAAAGAACACCAGGTCGTCATGGTCTGGGAGGGGAGAAATGACTATGCAGAGCACAGAAGTTTTCAGGACAGTGAAGCTATGCAAAACTGAAATCTACTGAAGTGAAACTGTGTCCTGGATGGTTGTTAAAATCCTCAGCACCAGGAGTCCGGATGTGAGTGGGGGGCTTTGGGGGAGAATGATGCATTGGCATCTGTCACTGGTGAGTAAATGTGCTGGTAGGAGAGGCTGGAGCAGGGGAGGCTGGGGCAGGAGGGGCTGGGGCGGGGGCAGAGACTGTATGGAAGCACTCAGTACCTTCTGGGACATTTTGCTATATACCTATAATTGCCTTCAACAATAAAGTCTATTTTAAAAGATTTTATGAGTGTGTACGTGTGTGTTCATGTGTGTGTGTGTGTGTGTGTGTGTGTGCTGCATGTGCACACATGTATGTAGTACAGTACAGGTGCCTGTGGAGGCCAGAGGTGTTGGATCCCCTGAAGCTAGTTGTGAGCCACCTGCTGGGGTGCTGGGAACTGAACTCAGATCCTCTCCAAGAGTTGTATGCACCCTTCACTGTAAAGCTCTCAAATCTATTTTTAAAAAGAAATTTACCCTTCAGATGTTACAAATAAAATAATAGTATATATCCTCCCACTTTAAAAAGAAGTTACATCATCAAAGAGGTTAATTCCTCTGCAAGCAGAAAAGGAGAGGTATTTAAAAAAAAAATCAGCTATGTTGTAGGGCCTACCTGTGGGTATCCCAGAGTCCTTGACAGAGAAATGTGTGTTTCTGTTTGGTCTAGAGATGAGCAGGAACAACCAGCTAGCACTAGTCATCAGACATCAGTGTTATCTTTGAAAATCCTTCTTGTTTTGTTGTTTGTAGACAAGGATTCTCTGTGTGGTCCTGGCTGTCCTGGAACCTGCTCTATAGACCAGGCTGCCCTCAAAATCAGAAATCCACCTGCCTTTGCCTCCAGAGTGTTGGAATTAAAGGTGTGTGCCACCAGTACCCAGAAACTTCATTCTTTATGCTGATCAACACTTCACAGAAATGCCAGACAAGTCTATTCAATATCTGCAAGCAAACATACATCATTTGAATCTCATAAACAGGTACTCTACTCCATTTATTATGAGGTGACCAGCAACATAATCTTCAAGGAGACTGGTTAATTCAGAAAACAACAAGCCAACCAAAGTAGCCATCAGATGTACCCACCAAGCAAGCGTTTTACCTGTGTTCCATCATGGAAGCAAGACCTGGATGTTTCAATATGCAAACTACACTTTCAAATACCTTGGTCTTTAATCACATTTATAATCCATTTATGGTGATTTGAATAAAAATGACTCCTGTAGACTCATAGTAGGTAGTATTATTGAAGGTGTGGCCTTATTGGAGTAAGTATGGCTTTATTGGAGGACGTGTGTCACTGGGGATAGTCTGAGGTTTCAGAAGCTCAAGTCAGGCCCAGTGTCACTCTTTCTTCCAGCTGCCTGAGGATCCAGATGTAGAGATCTCGGCTACCTCTCCAGCACATCTGCCTATGTGCTGCCATGCTTCATGCCATGATGATAATGCACTAAACTCTAAACCTGTAAGCCAGCCCCCAGTTAAACGTTTTCCTTTATAAGAGTTACTACAGTCATGGTGTCTCTTCACAGCAACAGAACACTGACTAAGACACTATCACTTATATCCTGCTATTAGCCAACCACTTGCACAGAGCGGAACATGAGGAAGAGTCATGAAGACCACACTCAATAAACCTGAGAAGGAGTCTCCACCAGACCCAAATAAAATGTTCAAAGGTTAGAGAGAATCCTTCCCCCAACTCACACACACAAGACTGACTTTTCATCATTACTCTCTGGAACTGTACTAAAAAGACTGTGAAGAGTACATTTGAGTTAGTCGATTTAAATATGTAAAAGGATGTGATATTTTCTCCCAACCTTACCTTCAAATGTTAAAGTTTCAATACACACTACATGGCACACAATTGCAACACAGATTTTTCAAAAGTCAACTATATTTCCTGTGAGAATTATGTGTCTATCATTCACACATGGTGACCACACATGGCCACCTGATGGGAATCCAGGGGATGAGGGAATGAAGACCATCCCCCAAGTTAACATCAGTTTGTCCAGCATTCTCGTGCTGAGGAGTTTCCTTGGAATACAGGAAAGCTCGTGGAAAGTTTGTAGGCATAGATTGTTCTGTGGGAATAATGCTTCAGCTCTTTGGCTCTCGTGTGGATTCCTTCCAGATAAAACTGCCCTCCCACTTCCCTCTTCAGAATCTTCCTTCTCCTCCTGGATCCAAGAGAGAAATACTCCTCACCCTCTGAGATTCTGACTTAGGAAACTGACCCTCGCTCTGGTACATAAAGACCACAGTGCCTAAGAAAAGATCCATTCAAAATTAGTCAAAGTCAGAAGAACATCTTTCCATAAACATCCCAGGTCAGGTTATCAGTAAATTAAGTTCTCCACAAACACATGAGCTAGTCTTTAGTTGCTTATCAGTTCAAGACTGGGAAGCTAGAAAAATCCCAGTTAGCTTTAATTAACTAAGCAAGACTTAAAAGCACTTGAAAGGTTCCTCTTATGGACCATTCAAACTAGAAAGTTGAAATTTGTACACTAAAAGGCTATGATCCAAGGAATAGCATGATCACCCTTGGAAATGTATCAAATGGTTAGAGATGTTAGCAATTTCAGACCTGCTGACATAAAATGAACAAAATGTGGTAAATCATTGACCTTCATGCTTTTTCTTTACCCCCAACTCATTCATTGCCCCATCTTTTTATTTAATATTTGGGTTTCTGGCTCAACAGAAGCCATGAAAACACTTAATAGTATGGGAATGTTATACAACTGCATATTGTCTATTTTATTTTAAACACTGGTGAATAGTGGTCTGTAAATAATTTCCTACTCCTAGATCATGAAATGTAGTCTAAATAAGAATATCTTGCATGCTTTATGAGTATTTAACCCAATTTTTAAGATATGCATTGATACGTTGCTAATAATCATTACAAACATAATACTAAAATTTATCATAGAATAATCAGTTTACATGCATCACAGCAAGAGCAAGAGCAGACACCTAGGAGGATGTGGAGGAAAGAAAAGGAAGAGGAACATGATGCAATTATAGTCTAACTTTTTTAATTATTTTAATCCAGCCTTGTGGTTCATGTTTCTAATCCCAACACCCAGGAAGCTAACTCAGGAAGATGACAGGTTCCAGGCCAGCCCAGGCTGTCACACACACACACACAAAAAGCACTACATTTGAAAAAAATTCAAGAGGAAAAAGAAACACTATAAAATTTGAACCACTGACAGGCATATCAAACCACAATAGTGTTTAAATTCCACTCCACTCCATACAATTTAAACAATGATACAATGTTTTCACTTTAAAAATCAATATTTACATTGTGTCAAAAATTACATCCTTCGTATCTTTCTAACTTTATGATGAAAATCTTTAGAGGCCCAACTAAGAAGACTTTCAGGGGATACAAAGTTTATTGAATCTGGCAGAGGTTGGAGATGGAGGTGAAAAGGCTCAGTCTACCCAGGACAGCCTCTTTAGAGACCAACTGAGCAAAAAGCTTTAAACTCAGAGCTCCCACCGACCATGATTTCCTGTGAAGGTTTTTTAAAAGCTGCCTCTGAGAAAACCTGTCTGTAAATCCTCAGAAGAACTGGGGAGGTGACTCAGTCCAAAACATGCTTGCTGGGCAAGTACAAGACCAAAAGACAGATAGATCCCTTGCACCTACCTAAAAGGCCCAGCACTGCAGAACACACCTGTAATCTCAGTGTTGGGTGGGGCAGGGAGACAGAAGGATCTCTAGGGCTTCCTGGCTGGCCATTAGGCTATCCAAGCAATAGTCTTCAAGATTTAATGGGAAACCCTGTCTTTAAAAATAAGGTAAAGCTACATGTGGTGGGCACACACTTTTAATACCAACACATGGGGGTCAGAGGTAAGGCTTCTATGAGTTCAATGCCAGCCTGATTTACAAAGTAGGCTCCAGGCCAATCACAGCTTCTCAGAGAGGAGACTGACTCAGGAAAAATATGAATAATAAACACCTTTGCTGCACAAATCTGGCAACCTGAGCTGGATTCCTGGAGCAAAGTAAAGATGGAAGAAGAAAATGGACTCCACAAAGTTATCCTCTGCCCTCTACACATGCACTGTAACGTGTGTGCCCACACACATGCATTGTGCACACAAACTGCACATAAGTAAATAAGTAAATAAGACACCACAATTGAGAAAGACCCAAATTCAACCTCTGGTGTCTGTGCATACACACACATCTACACACATATGAACACATTCAAACATAAACACAGATAAAATAAAATCCTCAGAACACAGAAAGTGATGAACAAAATAACATTTCCCGGAGCTCGCGAGCGCCCTCTCTCTCTCTCTCTCTCTCTCTCTCTCTCTCTCTCTTACACACACACACACACACACACACACACACACACACACACTCACACACACACACGTTGGTAAGATTCTTTTTACCCCTCTGCCTTGACCAGTGACTGCTGGAGTGAGGGGAAGCATTTTCAGAACTGTTAATATCATGACACACTAAGGGTGCAGCTACAGGTTCTCGACTTATCTTAGAATTTACCAATAAAGAATTCCCTCCCCCCAGGCCAATGAGGTGAATGAGGAAGTAAGAGCACTTGCCACCAAGCCTGCAAACCTGACCTCAACCACTGGGACCCACATAGTGGAAGAAAAAAAAAAAACATCCTGACACCCACACCCACACATACACACACAATGACACACACAATGACTAAAATAAATGTTTTTAATTCCATATTCTTCCCTGCAGAATGGCAGAACTACTGACCCTTTTACAAAGATTATTTATCTAACAAAAGTTTAATGGAGCATATACCTTCCCTTGAGAGAGCCCATCCGAAGCTCCAAACACAACTCTAAACAAGAAAGCAAGCATGCTGTCTAAGCATTTGGACAGTAAGGGCCTGGGAAAGCCCGTGTTTTAGGGATGAGTTCCACAGTCCTCTGACTATTATCCTCTGCACCCAAAGAGGAACATACGGCAAGAGCTCTGGCCCTTCATCCAATGGGCTCCCTCAAAGCCAGTCAAGAAGCAACTGATATATTCTAACCTGGATAATGCAAATGATACGTGACTAGACCTAAATAGTAATTACCCAGGCGTCTGCCTTGAGTTTTCTCTCTCCGAGTGTTTGGTGTTTCAGGCTGTGTCCTAAATATAGCTGTCAAAATGACACGTGATTTCTTAAGTGGTGTTTAAGAACAGGACAGGCAAATGAAATGCACCTAGGATCTAGCCAGAAGCAGGAGTCCTCCCTCCACCAAGAATCTGCAAGCTCAGTAACAAGCACTGGCCTCAGTCTTCGCTATGACAAGTGGGTACTGGAGTACTCACTTCCTGTCCCCCCAGCACCTCAGCACTTGGGATGCTCTTCAGGAAGTGTCAGGAATCCCCAGAGGTCTTTTCTCAAGTGACAGACCCCATCAATTCACTTATCAATCTTCTCATAAACAAATATCATTGGCCTCTAATACTTTGTGTCATGAATAAAGAGAAGATAAACAATGTCAGATGACCTCTGCCTCCACTAGCCAACTCAGAGTACTCAACTTCTGCCCAGACAACTGCAACTCCAAGTCCAGAAGTGTCACCATAGGCAAGTGACTCAAAGCACAGGAAGGAATGTGGGCCATATTCTCCTTAAAATTATGATGAAATAAATGCACACTGGACAGGGACTCACAAAGGCACACACACACCTGAATACATAACTTACATAGAAATGTCCACCACAAGAATATTCTAAATAAGTGAGAAATACAAAGAAATTGACAGCACAAATGTTTTTATTTTTTAATAGCTGACTTGCACTCAAAAGATCTGCTTAAAGTTAGTTTTCTACAAAATTAAAGTCAATTCCAGATCTAGACTCTACTCAAAAAAAGAACAGTATTTAAAAAAAAAAAAAGAGGAAGTAGAAAATAATAAGATTCTGGTTTTCTCTCAAACACAGGAGTGCCTCCCCATTTGGGCTCCTTGAGTACATTAAAGTATATATTAAGTTTTTCTGGGTCCGCATCAAGAGTCTAAACATGCAGTTTAAAAAGCAAGTGGTTTAAAATATAAACACATTGCCCTTCTCTACCAAGTTACTACAGGGAGAAAAAGCTGGAGTGTGAAGCGAAGAAGTGACTGTTTAAAAGAGGATTTCTTGGAGGAAAAGTGCATCTGGAAAAGGTAACTATGAGTCTACTTTCCCCTGGAGAAACAACAATTCCCATCACAGTCTAGTTAAACCTGCAGCAAAGTGCAGCCCAGGTAATGGGTGTAACACCTGACTTCTGAATAGCGGTCTTGAACTGGCTCTGAGATGACACTCAGGCCCCAGAAGCTCTCTTTGCAAGGGCTGTATAGTAAATCTTTTCACCCTTGCTGGCCCCACAGTCTTTGTTGCAACTCCTCAGCTCCACTGCCGTCAGTCACTTCACAGTGCCACCAGCAATGCAAACAGACTGGGGGGGGTATGCTCCAACACATTCTAATTATGGACACCAAAATGTAAATTTTATTAAAATTCTGAGTTTTGTAAAATATAATTCTTTTGATCCTTTTCAACCACTTAGTAACAAAGATTATTCTTAGTTCATAGGCATTTAAATGCAGGTAGTTGGCTGGATTCAGCCAGTGAACAGAAGTCTACTAACCTCAGAGTTGTAGATGGTTAAAGCCCTTGTACGCCCACGTAAACCAACAACTGCATTTCTCCCCACCCCCTCCTAAAGAAGTTTTTATTCTGTCTAATCATTTCACTGGTGCCTGAAGAATTTTGGGAACCTTTTGTTCTTAGAAGAAAAAAAAATCCAAATCCCCTAAGTGTTCTGTGTGAGAGTGGCTGGTGTTCAGGGAGGGACTTTTAAGCCAAAGTCAGCAAAGACCAAATTTACTTGGTCACATCTGGACCCTGGTCACTGCTGCAAAGAGGACAGTCATTACAGAAAACAGTACCCCATCCCCTCCTGCCCTACCCTGCAGTAGGCTAGTACTTTATGGTCCAAGAACTATTTCCTCCTCCTCTGTACTCCTGAGACTAATGAACTAGGTCTGGTCTCTAACTAATCTGAGAGTAGGCACAAAGCCAGTCTTAAAGATACAGCAGCCTGGAAAGAAATCCGCCCCAAGTCACGGCTAATATGTGCTGCACGTTATCCCTAGCTTCTACAGCACAAGGCTATAGCAAAATAGGCTCCTCTTCATTATGCAACATCAGCTGACATTATCTGGTACCCCCATGGAAGGGCTCAGGCAGGCACCATGGAGATTGGCTATAGAGTAGTACTTATCACATGTATCTCAGTGTCCGTGGAGAAGGGACAGCAGCACCTGGCAGTCATTTGCTGAGACCCAGGTACTTTGTGAGCACAGCTCAGGCAGTGGCAAGTCCAGGGCTCCTATAAGGTTGACCTTGGGACAGCGAATCCCATGACCTCTATTGTCTAGACAGGGAGATAGTTTGGCTCATTTGCAGGGCTACTCCTTTCAGATGCTGGGAAAAGATGGCTGCTGACTGGTGCTTCGACTCCATCAGCAACTGACAGACCTAGCCCATACATAGTACCTGCTCCGGAGTGGCCTACCTTTGTTAGAGCCACAGAGTTCAACTAGAGTCAGCCTGGTCTCATAAGCCCCAAAGTCCTACCACCTGCAGTGATTGGGAATGGTCCTCTCTAAATGGACCTTTGTGTGAGACAGGATATGCTGTCCCCTGTTGGCAGTTCAGTGACCTTAGATCGCAATACCAGCTATTGATATCATGATCAATAATACTGGGCACTTTCCTGTTGATGTCATCCAAGGGAAAAGTGAGGCCCAGGGAGATAAAATTACTGGGCAGGGTCTCACAGACAATTCATGGTAGGAATGGAGTAAAAACTATTCACTCTCTGGAAAGGTTGGATGGAAAGGTAGCTCTGTAATTTTAAAAAATGACTTTGCACTTAACTCACCAGCACAGGGGAGGATGCTTAAAAACAGAGATGTCACGGGACCCATTCCTGGGTACAGGAGCCCCAAGACTTCCTTCCTGCTATGCAAAATCTTTTCTCTCTGTCAGTTGCCACACCCATCCTCAGGACCTTCTGCTGGACCACAGAACTCATCAGTCCTCTAAACTGAAGCTTCTGGTTACAACTTGGCTTAACTAACAACCTCCTCTGTCCGTGCAGTGCCCTAGGAAGCGCCTGTGCAGCTGAACCACACTGGCTGGTGTTAACTGCTTCAGGAAGAAGCTAGACCGTCAATGTAGCATGAAGTTCAAGAACATCACTGCCTACCTAGCCCTGCCCCGCACAAACCCACAAAGTCCACCTCCTGTCTGTCCCTATCTGATCCTTGCCTCTGTCTCTTTTTCTTCTGTCTCCTCTTTTTCCTCATCTTCATTTTAAATTTTTGAAACTTAGCCTTAAACTTACTTATGTAGCTGAGGCTGGCTTTGAGGCTGATCTTCTTCCCTTATATTCTCAAAGATTTTTTTAAAAAGTCTTTCTCCTCCTAGCGTTCTTCCCCTTCCCCATTTTTCCTTCTTTGTTCTGTTTTTGCTGCCCTTGCTGTTTTGCTTCATTTTTCTATTCTTCATTTTTCTATTACCTTGCTACATTTTGCCCTAAATTTCTACTGGTGAATCAAGTATGTTTTAAATTAAAATACACATATGTATCCAATTATGTTTGGCCTACATCCTCTTTTAAGCAATGCCCTGTCACTCTAAAAGAAAAAAAAATGAATTAAATTAAAATGACATTTTACAACGTATCCTTCTATCCTCCATCCGATATTTTTAAACAATTTTCTTCAGAAACCTTCACAGATTGGGATTTGGAGTTTTCTGTTGTTTTATAATTTCCTTCGACCACACAGTCCATAGGACTATGGATTGAACCCCAGTCCTCATGAATGCCAGTCCTGCATTCTCACACTGAGCCCCAGTCCTGCCCGAGTTTACAGTTTCCTTTTACCCCAGTAAATATCCATGCAAGGCCTGAAATTCTACACCTAAGTTTTAAGACATTCTGTCATGATAACACTTTTCATGATGACTTCTTTATGACAACTGTTCTATCAAACAGTTTTGCTTTTGCACAGTTCCTCAAAAAGACAGCTTTACACTGTAAAGAGGAAGTAGCATTCTTGTCGTTTTTAAAGGCCTTTTTGACAGCTTAAAACAAGAATGTCTGCAAACTCCAATCTTTTCCACGCTTGCTTATCCTAGTGGATCTGTCTAAATGTAAACTCTGTAAGTTAAATAAACTAAGCCAACTGCCAAGACAAAACCAAAACAAAAGCACGTTTTCAAAATTGTAGGACCCAATATGTAGGGTACTCGATAAAGACATTTCATACAAAAATCAAATATCTGTGTCCACAATTTTTGAAATTAGAAATAAAACAAGATTAAGGTTATAAATTTAAAACAAAAAAAAATCACTAAAACCTATTCTAAGAGAGCTGGAGTTGACGCTAAAATACTTATCTGCTTAATTCTACAATGAGGATTTTAGGCACTTTGGATTTAGGGACTGTTTACTGAACAGCAACAAACATCTAATTGGGGTACTCGAACATTTCCTGTTGAACTATCGCAGGTTCCCTATTACGCATATATTACTGTACCCATTTTACAGTCAAGGAAAGTTGTGTCATAGAAAGACTAAGACAGAGGTTAAGAGTAAAGCGGTGTGTACAGCTCAGATTTCCAAACATCAACCTCAGTGTTCTCCCATACAGTGCTTATGAACACTGTTCAAACCAGATGCCATTATATAAAGTGTGTAAAAGTTCATACTGGGAAGTTGATAGAACATCTTTTACTAAAGAGCAGATTCAACAGAAAACAGTCCCTAACATTAGCCACTAAATGCTGTCTCCGCTCATCTCAGCATCTCAAGAACTAAGAGCCTAGAAGCCACACAGTGCCTAAAATCTCTGTTGCTGGTGACAGCAATGTCTACTAAAACTGCAGGTAGCCACTTCCTAGCCTTTTGGCCTTTGATATCCTTAAATCTAGACTCTGTTAAGAAGGCTATCGCATGTGTAGAAATAAATGACAGTATTTTGATATGCCTAAAGCCTAAAACCCCTGAAAACAAGAACCAATTCCACTCACTGTGAGGACACAAGTGTCAGTTACACTGACCTTGTAGCTTCTTACTGCTCTCTAAAGCCCTGCAATTTAAACAAAAGCCCACTTTAAAGGCTACTTTAAACAAGGTAACTTTGGTCATCTCTAATACCTAAATTCCCTCCCAAACATCCAAGCTGAACAATCAAACTGAGACAAGCTGAATCCAAGTCCTCTTATGAATAGCCAATACTTGGCTGGAAGTGTAGCCCACTTGGTTAACTGCTTCTCTAGCTCAAAGCCTAGGGTTTGATCCTGGGCACCACAGAAACCAGGCGTAGCAACACAAGCCTGCAATTCTAGCAGTGAAGGTAGAGATACTCAGTTCAAGATCCTCCTCAGCTATACAGCAAGTTCAAGGCTAGTCTGAGTTACATGAGGCCTTGTCAAGAGAAGAGGGGTGTGGTTCCAGGCATAGTATTACATGCCTTTGATCCCATCACTCAGGAATCAGAGGCAGGAAGATCTCTGTGAGTTGGGGGCCATCCTGGGACTACACAGCAAACTCCAGAACAGTCAGGATTACACAGAGACCCTGTCAAAAGAGAGAGAGGGAGGAGGAGAGAAGGAGGGAGGGAGAGGTAGAAAGGGAAGAAGGGACAGATGCTCATCAGATGCTCAAATGTCACATGAGTTATGAAAGGAACAAAGCTAAGCCAATAACTATGATCCTCACAACTAACTGCCTTAGACCTGCAGCTCATTAGACAGCAAACCCAGAAACAGCATGTACTTTGGGGTTTTGGGGTGTTTTGTTTTTGGGTTTGGTTGTTGTTGTTGTTGTTGGGTTTTTTGGGGGGGGGTTGTTTTTTGTTTTTTTTGAGACAGGGTCTCACTATGTAGCACTGGCTGACCTGGTTGACCTGGCTGACCTGGCACTCACTATGTAGAGCAGGATGGCCCCAAACTCAGAGGTCAATCTGCCTCTATTCCCCAAGCACTGGGGCTCAAGGCAAGCCCCACCACACCCTGCCCAGACTGCGACTTCTTGGCAATCAATCAAAGACACTGAGAACTTTTCTGAAGACAAGCTGTCAGGTGAGAGGGAACAGCTTTGGAAGCAAACAGAGAGAACAGGAAGAAGGGGGAGTGGAGAAATTGCTTCCAGAAGTACTGTGACTTAAACTGGTAGGTACACCTAGGCAAATGATAAGTTTGTGGCTTTCTCAATTTGCCAGAGGACTCTCCTTTTAGAAACAGTTGCAATATCACACTCACACTAACCATCAACTATCCAATCAACGTTCAATTTTCACCAATTTATTTTATAAAGATATATTTCTGTTTGTTTAAATCAGAATTCAAGTCTCCCTGATTGGTTTGGAGAGTGTTAAATCTCCTTAATCTACTTGCCTATGCTCACTTGGCACCTCTTCCTTCTGCAACTGATACTCTCTGTAAAATAGGGTCATCCTATAGAGTTTTTATAGCCTGCGTATTTTAACTTTTTACTTTAAAATAAAAGTATCAAGTTAAAAACAGACCATCCCAAACCTACAACATTATTTCACCCGTGTCCTGTGCCACCAAAACCACCCAAGTTCTCACTCTGAAGTCCTTGCTATTCCTGGATACACATTTGTCTACAAATACTGCCAGGAAAAGTGCCTCTTTCCACCAGAGCAGGAAGAATCATGGATCCAGAAGACACCAGAAGGTTTCATGTCAACTGTCATATCAATTTACTTGATGGAATGAGGTAGGTACCAATTACAGTGAGCTTTGCAAGGTCTCAGACCCACTTCTCCAAGTATCCAGGAGAGGACACGAAGTGTTGATCAGAAGAACTAGTGAGATGCCTTCATTAATATACCAGACCCTTTCCTATTTAGTTTAGGCACTGAGCAGTTATCTCCTTACCTCTATTCTTCCTAACCAACAAGAACTCTGCGCTTCAATAAACTCATCCTCCTCCAGCCCCTCACCTGAGGCGTACAGCACGTCACTCACCTCCAACTGCTGCCTGAAGCATTCCCTCTCTAAGCATCAGCTGGACCTTCTGTGACTCCCCAGAGCTTTCTCCAGTGACTCTATGCCTGACTCCTGTTGTCCCCAGTTAGTATTCCATATGTAGCCTAAACCTCCAGCTGGCTTGATGGCTGTTTTGATGTCACATTTATCCTACCAACATTTGATGAGGGTCTTCTATGCACAAGGCATGCACCCCATTAACCCTATAACTAGACTCTGAGTACCAATGAAGAGAAGGTCTCTTGTGTTAGTGTCCCCTGTTTCAGGGGCCATAAGGACAGAAAACCACATAGCCTGGGGTCAAGCCATCCCACTGCAACTCCCAGATTCATAAGTCCCAAGTAAATTCCTTAATCTCTGGGTTCTCACACAGACATGCTATTGGGATTAAAATCATATAAAGTGTTCCTTCTCATTTCCCGTCTTCTATACATTTCTAACTAATTCATTATACCTGCTCTTACCCATTATTATACTTTGAAGAATGCATCAAATGGCCTTAGCTTCCACTATATGGGACCAGAGAGAGGCTTTTGAGTGGGGAGAATTGCCTGATCTAAGTTCTACCATCCTGATTGCTCTATTGTGAGCAGAGAGCAGTGACCAAGGTCAGATGGGGTGAAACCAGTGGAAAATAGCTACAGGTGATAGCTACGAAGATGACGCAAGGGAAAAGCAGAAGCAAACGTTAAATGGTACTATTATACAATGTGTACCCAAAACTTAAAACTTTAAAGGAATGAGTGTGGATTTAAAGGAATATGGAAAATCATATTTTCCTTCCCAGGTTTAAGCTTAGTAAACCATCTTGCTCACCCTGGGCTGCCGGTGTCAGCAGCTTTGGTCCACTGTTTCAGTTACTGGGTGACTGGCCCCAAGGGAGCTGAATTTCTGCCAGGCATCCCATCGTTACAGCATATTGTCTGTTGCTTTCCAGTCTTTCTCTTCATCCTCCCTGTATCAGATCCCAAAGCCAGTCTCCTCCCTCGACAAGGACCCATCTCTTCAGAAGAGCCTAGTCATTAAAACGCCTGTCATCACCCTGCTAGCTGTACGCAATTCCCTTCCAACAATAAGACTCGCCAGGCCCAGCTGCAACTATGAAATCTAAGAAAAGGGATTCTACCTGGGAGAACCAAGGGAGTTACCCAAACAGCACCTGTGAGAACCGCCATGCTGGCCCAACTCACAAGAGACCCAGGGTCTGGGAAGAATGCTTCTCTTACCTGAAAGCAATTCAAGAGAATTCTCTAAGAGTAGCCTCAGGGGTCTGTGTCTCCACATCAGGCTCCTGGAGATCCCAGAAGACCTTCTTGGGGAAAGTACCCAAGCCCCTTCAGTAAGTCTCAAAAGTGTATTTTCAGGCTTGAGAAAGGTTAAAGCCGTTTCCTTACAAGGGAGAGCCAGAAACTATATTGGCAAGAAAAGCCAATGCCAGGGACTGCTTGAAGCCAGTGGAATCCAAGAATTTATTTCCAATCTCAAGCTATCTTTTGAAATCAATCAAAGAAAAACTAAAGCAATTTAATCCTGAAACTTTCAGAGACAAGCTAGAATTGCTGCTAAGTTTCCATGTCAGGGCAACACCAGTGTCTCTGCAGATCTAATTATTTTTATGAAGAGCTCTGGAAACTTCCTTGGAGCAAAATGGTCTTCCAGTATTAAAGATGCCTAGAAAGTTACAGAAGGGTGGTCAAGGTTTTCTGAGTAATAGAGACAGATCCAGTGATTTTCTAGTTCAAAGGAGGAGGCAAGTGAAAGGATTTTTTTTTTGAGACAGGTCTTTATTTAATTCAGGTTAGCCTTGAACTCACTATGTAGCCAAGAATAAACCATCCTCCTCCACCTCTTGAGTACTGGGATTATAGATATGTGTACCATGCCCAGCTAGAAAGCATCCTTTAAATTATGATGATCACAATTTGAAGGTAGATTCTCGAGTCATTCATTTCAATCTTACAGATTACCAACTCTTCACAAACATGAACACTGATCAGAAAAACTATCTGCTCTCAATCTCTGAAATCCAGAGACAAGATATTACACTAATAAAAGAAATAGCCTATAAAATAGACAATCTTAGATTCTCTATAAACCAAAGCAAGGGAAGAATATAATAATCAGTTTCCAAATCACTGACATTTAATAAAAAAAAAAAAACCTCTTCAGGAACATGTAACCATTTAACCCTATTGCCTGGATAACCAAATTACAGCTCATGTGCAAATACACACATCATAGCCACATACATAGGAGACACTATAAAGCAAACCCCATTGTAAGAACTGAGTCACAGAAGGAACAGGGCAGAGCTCAGGACTGCCAAGACATCCAGCCCACATCTTCATTTGACAAAGAGGAACCCAGAACCCACAGATAAATCTGACCTCCAAGTGTTGTCTGACACACAATGTACACGATTCCCCTTAAGTCCACAACAACACAGATTAGGTCATCACACCCTCCCTGATCTTTGACAATAAGACTCAGAATGCCTCTGTCAGATGGCTTTGCAACCTACCATCACCTGCTCAGAGCCAATGTGTGAAGTAAAAGCCATGCTCTAACCCTGGGCTTACACACAGACAACAGGCTCTGATGTAGACCCAATTTGTATGAGCCAAACCAGTTCGGTGTCACTGTCAAACTCAGGTAAGCAAACAGAGGCAAAAGGAGTCTACATGTGATTATGTTTACAGACGTACTGGATGGTCCCTTTCCAGCCAATATTTAATAGCACCCTCATTGTTCTCAAAGGGCCCTAGATTAGACAAAAATGACATCATCACCAAAGTCTATGTAGCTCCCAATCATTTTACAATATTTGAGTGCATGATGGGATCACGAAGGAAAATAGGAGAAAATACTGAACCAGTCACCAGTTTTCATATACAAAGAGACTTTCAAAAAATATTAAGTATCAATAATCCTTAAAATAGCTATAGGACCACTACTGTAAAAGATTCTTTTTAACTACATTTTATTCATTTCTTGGGGGAAGGAAGATGCACATGAGCTACAACATATATGTGGAGGTCAGAAGACAACTTGCAGGAGTCAGTTCTCTCCTTCTACCATGTGGGTCCCAGGAATTGAACTCAGGTCTTCTGGCTTGCTAGCAAGTGTCTTACCCAACAGGCAATACTTCTAGCCCTATTGTTTAAGATATTAGCTTCAATGTGGAATTTTCTTTGGAGGTTTGGAAAAAAGTGTTCTATCATGTTTTTATTGTTTTATTGGGGTGTCACCTGTGTATGTGCACTATGATGGACATGTGGGGAGCAGAGGAAAGCTCTAGAGAGTTGGTTTGCTCCATTGTCTTTACATGGGTTCCCGGGATCTAACTCAAAACATCAGCCTTATGCAACAAGAGGCTTTACCTGGGCCATTTTACTGCCTCTCTGAGTGTCTTATCTGAAAGAATTTTGAAAAGCACAGCATTATCAGATGTCTGGGTTACAGGAATTTATGCAGGGCTGGTTAGATGGCTCAGTGGTAAAACGTGCTTGCCACCAAGCCTAATGACTTAAGTCTGATCCTCTAAACCCCATGGTGGAAGGAAAGAATAGATACCCAGAGTTCTCGGACCTCCACATATGCAGAATACAACTCACAAACTCATACACACACTCACACACGAAGAAACAAATAACTAAAAATTCTTAAATGTAAAAAAAAAATACTAAATATAAACTTTTAAAGTAATTTAACATTACATTGTAAATGCATGTTGACAAATTGTATTTATCTTTCTGAAATATAAACCTTTTTAAAGATGTCTTGGTCCTGTGTCTTGTATAAGAACTACACCTTTTCGAGTTGATGTTTACTCTCTATTTAGAATAACGGAAGTGAAAGCTGAAGTGTTCTTTTAAAAGAGGAGGCTCCATCTAGTCAGGGCTGGACTTTCATTTATCCTGAAGCAGATAGTGATGTATTTAAGAGAGGCATAACTTTATTTAGAAAAGTCCTTAATACGAAAAACAGGTATCAGCATAATTCAAGATACTGATACTATCACACAGGACGTGTGAAGTCTGTACCTGGGTAAGCGGAAGCTTTAAAGGAGTCATATCAAAATGCCACCGAAGTTATCTCCACAGTTAAAACTCTTCATTTGTTTGTCTGGCTTTCTGGTTTCCTAAGGCAGGCCAACAACGAAGATGATTACTAGGCTCCCATGCTATGCAAAAATAAATAATAGAGAAAAGAGCCACCATGCTACCAACATATCATTCGTTGAGTGCAGAGGGTAAGGAGACAAGCCAGGTGGAGGCCAGCAGGGTGCAGAGGCCACGCAGCAGGTCCTCACTCTGACAGAGGTGGGTCTGACCCCATGCGCAGGGTGTAGTCAATGCTGCCTTGCCAGAGTTTCCCCATACCTAAAAGAGACGTGAGCTCTAAACCTGTTGCTGCCTTTTCAACTATGAAAAGTATAGCCTTGTGAGAGAGCCCCACCCGTGCAATCAGACTGGCCTGGGAGGACACTGTGCTCAACTGCTCTCTGGGTGTGTGACCTGTGCAGGTCATTAGCCCCCTTGCTCCTGTTTTCTCAGCTATAAAGCAGGAGTGACCACCTCCCTGCTAGTGTGACTATGAGGATTAAGAGAGGTGATTCACTGCAAGGACCTAGCACACAAGAAGAGCGACATCACTGTAAGCCACCATGATGCACAGGCTATGAAATGCCAGCCATCAAGTACACTCCCAAACCCATGCCCTGGGTTGCTATGTCTAAGCAGAACAGAATCTCCAAGTTAGATTTGTCCTTTTTTCTCCTTCACTCCTGCAGCATATGCACTGTTGGTTTGTAATCCAGCACAAAGAGCGTAGCTGAGAATACAGGACAGCTTGATTGTTTAAAAAAAAAGTCCAAAGGTCTCACACCGTGGCCAGAAATCCCGCTTTCAGAGCGTCAGGATTTCTATTATCTGGTCACTGCCACAGCTGTCAGACAGTGCCTTTGGCAAGGAGGTGGGTGACTGGAGTGTGAGCTAGCACTTGGCGAAGAGATACTAAACCATAAGGCCTCCAGGCGGGGAGCTCCAAAGGGCCAACTGCCAAAGCTGTTTGTCTACCAAACTCTTCGAGAGAAATGAAGCAGTTCTGCTGTCGTTAGCAAACCCACATCAGAAGTCGACCATTCAAACGATAGACAAGGACCCCGAAAACCTGCCTCTATAACTTTAAAAAGGTAAGAGCCAGATGAATATGGCAGTACACCAATAATCTCTACAGTACTTTGCCTCTATTCATAAGGAATGCGCCCTAAAAACTCAACGAAAAAGTTCAACTCGAAAGTCCAATTGCAAAAGGCCACATAGGACTATTTATTATAAGCTAAACACATTGCGTTTGCATGTGATGAAACCTTCTTCAGCCTTATGATTATCTCAGTTCTCCCAAGACGTCAACAAATGTCTTAATGTCCACCTATGAGGAAATGGTTATCTTACTATATTAATTACATAGGTAAATAACAATGTTGCAGAGGGTAACCAACCAACTTCCAGTTGCTAGGAATTGTCACAGCTTTGCCATCACATGCCCGGAAACCCCTCAGTCCTGGGCAAACAAAAATGGTCCCTGAAATACTTCCAGAAAGAAAAACAGAATAACAGAGGACAGACAGACAAATGCAGAAGTACTAAGTATCAGGCTTCTTCGGAGCACAAGCTCCCAGTTCCTTTTCACAGTAGAAGACTAAAAAAACCGCAGCAGCCTCTCCCTTCCCCCTTACTTTTTAATTTTCCCCAAACAAGTTAGAAAAAAACCATAACCCTTCTCTTGCTGGACTCAGAGGTCGCTGCAGAATTGGCTATCAAAGTGAAGACCACAGTCACCCAGCCTTCAGTATCAGTAGGACAGAAAAGGTCATTGATGATAACCTCTCACTTCAACTACATCCAAGTTACCAACAGCCCGGAATGTGTCCTCAAACCAAAAATCAAAGAGCTGTAGCCAAAAAAAATCAAGATTCGGCTTACAAACAGGACACTGAACAGACCAGAGAATGATGCTGGGAGGGTTACAGCATCCCTGGGGAGAGAGCAAGCTGTTCCACCTCAAACTGAAGCAGGGGTTCCATGCAGGTGGCTCCCCACGCACAGTGATGGGGCAAAGCTCTTCTAGGAGGAGTTTAATCCACAGGTTGTTAGCATGAGTAGCTGAAGTTAAGAGCCAACTTCTAAGAAGTAAGATTCAAACAAAAAGTAAGACTATATAAGGCAAGAAGAACACACTTCCTGGACCTAAAGAAACACAGAAACCATCTTTGCTCACCACTGCACCCCACCCCACCCTACCACCACCACACCCCATCTTCCTCTGGCTTTGTCCCAAAATGGACTGGTGGTTTTTAGGTGTTCCTGGGTCACAGAACTCCTAGGCTCTTTCTACATGTCAGGAGATGGAGTCAAATGAAGGTTTTACCTCTTCCTCCCCGATGGCAAGTGGAGTTTACTGAGGGAACAAAGAGGGTATATTTAGAAAGATTTCCAAAAGACAAACATCTTTGAAAGCCTTGCTCTGAGAAGCCAGAGAATAACTTCCTGTGCTGCGGAGCCCCAGTGGTACACTCTTCACCAGGGCTGAGGTACATTAGGAAAAAGCTCCTTCTCATACCCTACCTCAACACATCTGCTGAAAGGATGGAGAGATGTATGTCAGGGCCTCCAGAGCAGCCTGGGAGGCGGACACCCCCAGCCAACAGCTGAGGATGTTTAGGGAGACTTTCTTGCTTTTCCTAGTCAGCTATTTTACTTAGAAAATAAGGAATTCAGGATAAATGATTAGCACCTTTCTAAGTAAAAATCTACACAGAATTCTTTCATATGTGTAACATAACAATGCCTACTAGAGCCACGTCTTACTCTGAAGACTTAGGAATTAACAAAGTCGGGGAATGTGTATCAACACTGACAGGACTCTGGACACAATGCAACGTAAGACTTAAAATTAGCAGATGTCTAACAGTTGGCAAAAATTGGGAACAAAGGGTAGAGAAAATCCTAATATCAATTTACAAGCACTTTGAATGCTCAGTAGCCAACGAGGAGGGGCAGGTTCACACAATTAACAGCTGCTCACCCTGCTAAATTTAACAGAGTTTTTAACTCAGTGACTTCTGAACCAAGGCGGGAGAGGAAGAAAGGGGGGCTATAAATACTTAAGGAAAGCAAGCTGAAGTAAATTTAATCTAAAGGGGCAAAGCAAACCATTGTGGCTCGCTACTGCAAAGGTTGCATTTAAGTTGCAGAACAACCAGATGTATCCTATTAAGAAGTTTGAGTTTGAGAGACTGGCCTGTTTGACACCAAGTATCAAAGTCAAGATCGGCTCTCTGCTATCAGACCCCCAAAACAAGGTTCATTTCAATGTGGATGAATAAACCGACACGTTTCCAAACCTCTTGTTAATGTAAAGAACTGTGAAGAGGTTTTGTTTTTCACGCAATTTAGTTGGACTTTCGTGAGTGTCAATATCCAGACATGTAGCAAAGACTGTCAGTCGGATTCAATAAATAATCCCATTGCTTCAAACAGAACTCCAGGGCTGCCTGGTGAGATGTCTCGGCGAGAAAAGCAACAAAGCTGATGGGCACCAGCGCCTGCGAGCTCAGCCCGGGACCTGACTCCATCTCCTATTCGGAGACCTGGGCCGAGAGCTCGCGTCTCTCAGCACCCCCAATCGTACATCCCACATCCAGCCCCTGGACAACTAAAGAGGAAGTCGGGGTATCCTATCCAACCGATGAAGACAGCCTATTGCACCGGAGCGGGGATCTGGGCCAGCCCCTTGCCTGGCGCGGGAGAGGTTCGGGGTAGCGGGGCTGCGATCCTCTCTCCCGCCGTCCACCTTCCTCCTCCTGACCCCGCGGGCAGCCTTCCCTCCCAGCACCCCAAGGCTAACTGCTCCTGAGTGCACGATTCAGCCCGAGACTCCCCTCTCCCGGTGCGGCTGCGATCCGCGTTCCCCGCGCCCGGCAGCCACTCCCGCATCCCGCCGACCCTCTCCGGCCGCGAACGCGCACTTGCGACGGCCCAGGGCGGAGACTGCGCGGGAGCCGAGCCCCGCGGCAGGCCGTGCACGCTCAAAGGCTGCGCGTAAACAGCTCGGGGCGCGCTCCACTCGCTCGGCGCCCGCCGCGCCCCCTTCTCCGCGCCCCGCGCCCCTACCTGGTCGCAGAGTTTGAGCACTGCCATTCTTCCGTTCCCGCGCGCGCGCACATACAGCTCTCCGCTCCGCAGATGTCAACGCCGGGAGCCCGGGGAAATGGAAGGGACGGCCCGGGAAAGAGCCAGGAGCCGGGCTCGCGAAGGTGACAGCCCCGCCACCGCTCGGCCGCCGCTGCCTGCCTCCCAGAGCCCAGCCCCGGCTCGCGGGAGTCGCAGCCCGGCCCGCCCGCCTTTATACAGGAAGTGCCGGCCGCTGCCAGCCGGGCCGCCACTGACATCACCGCGCGCTGCCTCGCGCCTCCCGGGCCGACGCTGCCTCCTGCCGCCCGCGGAGGCTCCTCGCAGCCCGCGGCCCCGCGCCCTCCCTCACCTGCACCCCGCTCCGACCGGAGCCGGCCGAAAGGGGAGGGGGGCTGACGCCGACCCTCCCCAGCGATCCCACCCACGCGCACGCCGCCGATGGGCAATCCCTCGCAGACACACCCCAGGGGTCCGGAAAGCTTGCCACTCACTGGCCACCAACTTTCACCCTGCAGACTGCGTTACACCCCCTTTCCCTAAACCTCTCTTCCCTAATCAGATTGCTCCAGCCCTCCGAATTTCTGCCACCTGGGCACAGCGCTGACAGTCTCTTTGTTTAATATAAGGAGGCCATGGACCCGTGGTGAATCCAGGGTTTCTCTAACGAATAGCCCCGTGGGAGGAACGAGACTTGTGACCCTCCATTCACCTCCTAGTTAAACTACACACTACCCTAACTTGGTAGCCTAGGCTTGGGGCTGGAGGTGGATCTGAGAAGGAAAAAAGTACTAAATTACTGGATTAGATAAGTCCTAGCTGATTTATTCCTACAAGAGTGTAAGTTGGTGCTTCCCACTCCCACCCTACACACACAGAAGACAGCTGTCCAACAGATTGGGCTTCTAATACAGTGGTAGCAATCCGTAGTAAGTGTTGATATTTCTGCGATCTGGAAAAGCACTTATAAATTCAGGCAGTGGTTGGGCATGGAGAGAAATGGGGCATGAGCAGATAAGAAACTCTGCTGGCTAGTTTTTTTTTTAATTTTTTTTAATTTACATTCCAAATCATTTCCCCTTTCCCGTTTCCTCCCTCCCCGAAAGTCCCATAAGCCCCCTTCCCTCCCTCTTTTCTCCATTCAACCCCCTCTCGCTTCTCTGTCCTGGCATTCCCCTACATCCAGTCTTTCCAGGACCAGGGGTCTCTCCTTCCATCTTCTTAGAAATCTATTGATATGCGAATTCTGTCTAGGGTATTCCGAGATTCTGGGTTAATACCCCTTATCAGTGACTGCATACCATGTGTGTTCTTTTGTGATTGGGTTACCTCACTAAGGATGATATTTTCAAGTTCTGACCATTTGCCTAGGAATTTCGTGAATTCATTGTTTTTAATTGCAGAGTAGTATTCCATTGTGTAGATATACCACATCTTCTGAATCCATTCCTCCGTTGAGGGACATCTGGGTTCTTTCCAGCTTCTGGCTATTATAAATAAGGCTGCTATGAACATAGTGGAGCATGTGTCCTTATTGCATGCAGGTGAAGCCTCTGGGTATATGCCCAGGAGTGGTATAGCCGGATCCTCCGGGAGTGTCATGCCCAGTTTTCTGAGGAACCGCCAGACTGCTTTCCAGAGTGGTTGTACCAGCTTGCAATTCCACCAGCAGTGGAGGAGTGTTCCTCTTTCTCCACATCCTCGCCAACAACTGCTGTCTCCTGTGTTTTTGATCTTAGCCATCCTGACTGGTGTGAGATGGAATCTCAGGGTTGTTTTGATTTGCATTTCCCTAATGACTAAGGATGATGAACATCTCTTTAGGTGCTTCTCAGCCATTAGATATTCTTCAGGTGAGAACTCTTTGTTTAGCTCTGTACCCCATTTTTAATAGGGTTACTTGCCTCTCTGGAGTTTAACTTCTTGAGTTCTTTGTATATATTGGATATTAGCCCTCTGTCAGATGTAAGGTTGGTAAAGATCATTTCCCAGTTAGTTGGTTGCCACTTTGTCTTTTTGACAGTGTCTTTTGCCTTGCAAAAACTTTGTAATTTAATGAGGTCCCATTTGTCTATTCTTGATCTTAGAGCATAAGCTATTGGAGTTCTGTTCAGGAAATTCTCCCCTGTGCCCATATGTTCAAGGTTCTTCCCTAGTTTCCCTTCTATTAGTTTCAGTGTGTCTGGTTTTATGTGGAGGTCCTTGATCCACTTGGAATTGAGCTTAGTGCAAGGAGATAAGGATGGGTCAATTTGCATTCTTCTGCATGTTGACCTCCAGCTGATGCTGGCTAGTTTTTACCTCTACTTGACACAGGCTACAGTCATTTGAGAAGAAGGATCCTCAAAAAAAAAAAAATGCTCCCACCAGCTTGACCTGTGGGCAAGCTGGTGGAGGCATTAAGAAAATTAAGAAAAATTAATGATTACTGTGGGCGGGCTCAGCTCTCTGTGAGTTGTGTCACCCTGGGTGGGGGTAATCTTGGGTGTATAATAAAGCGGACTGAGCAAGCCATGAGCACCAAGCCAGTAAGTAGCACTTCTCCCTGGCACGGGCTTCAGTTCCTGCTTCCAGGTTCCAGTTACTGACCTGGCTTCGGTGGTGAACTGTGATGTGGCCGAGGAAGCAGAAACAAACTCTTTCTTCCTCAAGTTGTTTTTGGTCACTTTTTTTTTTTAAACAATAGAACCCCTAAGTAAGACAGGTGCCTACTCTTAAAGGGCACTCATGTAAACCAGATAGCCATTGCTGATCAATATAATTCCAAACTGAAATAAAGGCTCACAAGGAAGAGTACTTAGGAATTAAAAGACCAGACTAGACCCGTGCCTAAGGGTAGGCTTCCTGAAAGAGGGGGAAAGCCGAGACCTAGAGAAGAAAGTTAAGCAGGGAAGTGAGAGAGAGCCCACAGTCAGGAAGCCGCTGGTGCCCCTAGCAGGACCTTCAGGACTGTTGAACAGCAAATCAGAACTGCAACATGCCTGGTTGTAGATCCTTCTTCCCCACCATCAGTGCCTCAACAAAGAGCTCATAGAAGGGAGCTACAGCAATCATGTCGCATCCTTGCCGTTATCCTTCACCCACTCTGGCTGGTGAAGCAGCTAAATCCCAAAGCTACTCCTGCCTACCCTAGACACTGTGATGCCACTCGTGCAGAAAAGGGGGCCCGAGGAAGCACCGTCCAGGGTCTCTGCGGCCACCAATGAGAAGCAGACACACATACTCCAAAGTCATCGCTCCTAAGACTGGGTTGTTTGATGCTTGTATGAAGCACCTCTTCATGCTGCTGTTCATCAGTTTACTAATGTCTTACATAGATTTGTAAGTAAATGGGACAGGGAATAACCTAGCCAAATAAAACCATATTTCTAAAGAGAGAGAAAATACTATGTGCTTTGACAGGTTTACTCATCATGGATATGCATATGCATGAGTTGGAGTCAGTCCCCCTTCCGACCTGCCCCCTCTCCTTCTTGCTATAATGTTGCTATAATGTTGGCAATCTGGCCTTGAACTCTCTGTCCTCCTATTTCTACATCCCAAATGTGAGCTGCCACAGCAGACTGTCATTGAAAGGGAGGTGATCATAACCCTACGAGACATTGTCTTTCATAGAAATAGTATTAGTACTATTAGTAGTAAGTAGTACATTGCCTTCACTTTCCTGAATTGAAATTCAAACATAACATTATCAACTTACACAAAATTTAGTTTAAAATTCAATATCCTACCCTAATTAGGTAAGAAATGAAAAAGAAATGGACTGGTGTATTTGCTGAATATTTCAACAACTAAATGATACATATGCCCCAACACTCCTAGATGAAGACAAAGCAGTAACATCGTGGATACATTGTGGCTGAGAGCAAAATGGGTAGTACAATCCAAATGTGTAGCATCAGCAACTCAAATGTGAAGATCCCAGAGCCCACAATCTCAGTACTGTAGACTGGGTCAGGAGTTCAAGGTCATCCTCAACTATCAAGTTTAAAGTCAGCCTGACCCTGTTTCAAACCCAAAACACCAAAAACAGCTGTGAGAGACTCTCTAGGTAGAAACATTTGCCCTGCAAGCCTGAAAACTACCAGTTTGATTCCCTGAACCCACATAACAAGCCAGATGTGATGCAAAGTAATCCAAGAATGTCCACGGCAAGCGGGGTGAAGACAGGAGACTAGGCCAGCTAGCCCAGAACACACAGCACAGAAACAGCAGATCTACCTTAGAAAAGAAGGTAGAAGGAAAGGACCGATTGCCCAAAGTTGTCCTTCAACCCCTCCACATGTCCTTTGCATGCATGTGTACACAAACATGCCTATGCTATGGCCATCAGTGAGATGTTGTGAAATTTGAACAGGCCAAGTGCCTAATAAAAAGAAAAAAATAGGCTAAAATAATTAAATTGAGTGCCTTTCCAGGGCATCAGGACTTACATGCTAATGCATCTTTATACATATATCTTTACATCATGACTCTGTAAAATACATTAGGGCAGCAGCAGAAAAACTCTGTAACATATGGATACAGGGCTGCAGACTTCCACTGAGCTAGCTCCCTGATTCCTGTTGTACTGAGACGCTGGGGTCAATACCCAAATGACATTGGCACAAACACGCAAACACATGACCATGGGCAGCAGAGACAAAGCACCCACTTAAAAAGTTTAATATTTGTCAGGATATCAAACCTAAAAATTAAATATGTGGGAGAACTTTGCAATGCGCCTGAATTTTATAGCGGCCCTTGGGACTGCTACCTGAAGCCTGGCTGTAGCATCACAATGAAGTCTTCCCTCTCACCCAGGCTTGTACTGAGCCAGGTCACAGATCCTTGAAAGAAGAAGTTAGTCCCCTTCAGGGACACTCTACAACATTACCATAAATATATGCTAAAATTCTCCTCAGAGGAACCTGCTGTTATTTCCAGGGTGACCAAGCACCTGGAACAAAGGAGAAGCCTGAACATTTCAGGGATCATTAGAGACTTTCTAATAAACTCTTTCTGGTTTGTAAGATTCCAAGTACCCTCCTGGTCCACCAATTAAACTGAGGCTTATGGCAATGGTAATCCATAGCTTATACACAGGTATAAATCACTGCAGACCTATAATATAGTTACGTATGTCATACTCAATTGGTAACAGAATTCCAAGGCTTCTTCAGTGAAGGCTATCATGGTAGGGTGATAAATTATTTCTCTGCCAGTGAAATGAGTCAATTCAAGCCAGATTAGAGTATATATAAAGTCAGGTTTATTGTGACCACTCTCGGGTAAGCTCAGTGGTCCCAATGAACGAGGCCAGGGAAGTCTCCATGGGAAGGGAGACAGAAGTGGGGGGAGAAAAAGAGAAAGTACGCTTGCAGAGAGAGAAGGGAAGAGAAACCAAATGTCTGGATTACATAGGAAAAAGCATCTGGGAGAGAGGAAGCATGTGCTGGAAAGTTCAGGGTAGAGGGCAGGGTCTGCCTGGTAGGCACTAAGGGATGCTGAGAGAACCTGGAGGCCAAGTCTACTTTGGTATGTTAAATATGCACCTCATCTGTTTGTCCTGGGTCTGAATCCCAAGAGGATGGACTGACCAGAAGCCCTTTGCAACTACTAATAGACTAGAAGACTGGGGGTAGTTCTGAGTCATATGGAATGTAGACATCAGCACCGCCACAGAACATATAGGAGATGGTGTGGAGGAGGGGGTGTGGCGGTAGAACAGAACATCCCCCATTAACAAACCCATTTGGTCCATGCAGCTGGCAGAAGGGCTTGTGAGTTTAACTACAAATCATTGTTAACTCAAGTAAGAGTTATGCCAGTTGCAACCAGTGCTGTAACTAACTATACTCCAACAAAAGGACACCTGGCATACATCTACTGAGAGAGCAAATGTTTTTAAAACTATTCCAGTTTATATGGACTGAGCCCCTGAGTTCACATTTTCAGTCTTGTTTACATAATATAAGCTCGACTCGATCACCATGTTAAAGACACCTCAGATGATTAAACCCAAGAACAGTGTGTGAGATACTTTAACAAGGCACATATGTGCCAGAGTATGGGCTACACACCCCAGGGAATTTGCCATTTTACTGACGTTTCTGGTGGTCCAGAGATCTGGATGCGATCAAGATGTCCCCTGAGAAGTAAAAGATAAACTGCCATCCTTTACACCACTACCCCGTGTCAGTTTGAGTGGCCCTCAGGGCTCCACATGTTGAATTTTGATCCCCACTCGGAAGGTGGAAACTTAATCTACCTGTGGTATTTCAAGGGAAGGGCTCTGCAGTTGACTGGAGTAAAAGAAATCTATTAGGGTGGGGCCTTATGGTTGAATGAAGTTGTTAGCTGTATAAGAAGGGTCTCTCTCTCTCTCTCTCTCTCTCTCTCTCTCTCTCTCTCTCTCTCTCTCTCTTTCTCTTTCTCTCTCTCTTCCCAGATAGCCTCTTTCCTTCTTTCTTTCTCCTCTCTTCCTGTCTGTCTCTACTCCCTTTCCCAAACACCCTTCCCACATCCCAAATAAACTTACTTTTACACTTGAAAAATGGGGTGGGTGGGCGAGAATAGATACCTACCTATATACTGCACATTCCCTGTTTCTTGCCACGTAACACCCTTTATCCTGTTCAGGATCAGCCAGTAGATGTAACTCCTCCAGAACTCTGAACCGAAATAAATCTCTTTTGTCTATAACATAACAAGTCTGTGGCATTGTGTTATTAGCAACTAAAAATATGAATGAAAGCACATTACTAGCAAAAGAGACATTATACTTGCTGTATTCCTTTGGATTTTGGAAACAAAATACACCATATCTGAGTGTGTGCTTTGACCTATGTACCAAGTAACCCATACTTGGGCTCTTTTCATTAGGAATGACTGAAAATTGTTGGGGATGATTTTGTGCACATGTTTGTATTCAAACGCTTATTTCCATGCCCAGACATCTAGTTGCAGTCCAGACACAACGGTGTGGTCAAGCATCCTCAGTCTCAATGTTATATAAAAATTATTTTCCATCACCTCTGATTTGTTAATAAAATGCTGACCAGCCAATTAGCTGGGCAGAAGAGCATAGGGTGGGACTTCCAATCCCAGTCAGGGGGTCCCAAAGCAGAGGAGAGGGTAGAGGGGGACCACAAGGAGAAGGTGTTGAGAGGCCATGTGGAAAGACCCAAAGAATTAGCCATGAGATTGCAATGACAGAACAACCACAAGGACACAAACGGACCAGAGCCAGCCAAGGCAAGACCAGATGGCAAGTAATAGTATAGAAGTTTGTCTGGTTCTTCCTCCCAGTCCCATAGTCCCAGAAATAAGATGCAGACTCAAAATATATTTACAAATACCTTGGCCATATAGCTTGGTGTTGCTACTTTGTTTCCAACCCAATTCCCTGGTAAAAGAAAGTTCAACTCAATCAGTTAACAAAACAAACTACAAATCTAGATTGGGCAGATCTCCCACTACACTACTCTATTTCCATCTATATTATCCCATATAACTTGCGGTTTCTCCAGGTCACGAGCTTCTTTCTCCTCCTGCAGCCTCTCCGTTGATCCTCCTCTTCCACCTCCCTTCTTGTTGATCCCCCGTGGCTCCTCCCCTAAACTCTCAGCTCCTCCCCCTTCCTCCTGCCCAATCATTGGCTCAAGCCTTTATTTAAAAGTTAAGGTGGGAAGAAGGTTCACAAGACAACTCCTCACCTGAACCCCTCTGAGGATTGGAATTAGCATCAAAATACAAGCCCAGGGCTATCCACAACAAGCTTGGCTCTTCTTTGACTAGATCATAACTTAAAATAACCCATTTATTCTAACCTACATTCTGCCACACGGCTGGTTACCTGTGCTCAGGTACCATGAGTTCATCTTGTCACATCTTTCCAGGCAAATCTCCCATATCTGGCACTATCCCAGAATCCTTTCTGCCTCCTGGATGTCTCACCTCCTATTTCTGACCTAAGTAAAAGACCATCAGATTTATTATTGACAGGTGCCATATCCATACAGACACAAGATATTCTTTAAAGGCTCTTTATTTTTTCTATTATAAACTGAATACACTTTGGTGGGTCTTAGCAGCATGGTTGGGTTAGAATAGATCAGAATCTGCCAGCTGCTACTGCTGCAGCTTGTTAATAAAAAATACCAGGTCCCTGTGTCATCTACTCAGGAGCTAAAATGGGCTAAATCAGGAGTAGAAACACCTTGCTGCTATCTGGGAGCAAAGGAGCCTAAAGAACACCCCCCCAAGAATTGCTTTTACAGAAAATGACCCTATAGAGGAACCCGATAACTCAGAGGAAGCAAATATTGGAAAGGTCTGTGGCAAATAGAGATGCTATGTGGAGTCTCTGGTGGGCTTGATTAAAAGAGCTATCAAGAAGACATTAGTTCCAAAGCAAGCCACTTCCTCTCCTACAGATAACTAATGCATTTGAGAAAAGGAGTCTGGCTTGCTAACTGAATTTGACTAGCCATGAAGCATCAAGTTTGCAGCCTCAGCTGCTCTTAAAAACTGAGTAAGTCTGACCTACCAGCCATGAAACGGAGTCCACACCAGCACAATGCCCCCAACACAGAATGTGCGTAGAAGAGACTGAGCAGACTCAGAAAGCATAAGTTGCTTTAGCAGGTAACTCAGATTCATCTGATAATTGCTCCTGGCCTTTTTTGTCTCCTTGAAGAATTTAAAGCCAATGAAAAATTTTATAGATGGTTCTCAATGTCTGAGCACAAGCTGGTGATTCCACCCTTACAATGCCAGTGAGGAGTTTCCTCAATGGGAGTCATTTCTGGCAGCAAACCAAATGTCTTTATCTGGCTTGAGAGGCACCCAGAGACATAGATTGGTGTTCACTCACGGATGAATAGTCAGCAGCCTACAGAAACAGCAAAGATGGAGGTGATCAATGAAAAAGAGACGAGGAGGAAGCCTAGATACATCCATCCTTCAGAAAGTGTGAGACCCTCTGTGTCCCATGTGATTGCTCACTGTTCGGAAGGGATGACACAATCAGGTAGAGCCAGCCTCTTCCCCTACTCGAAGGTGCCTGATCAAAGTTACCATGGCAGCCAGAAGTGATGGCAGTGATCCTGGATACTCAAGATGCTAAGACAAGAGGACCAGGAACTTAACCACAGACGGAGAATTTTAGCTAGACTCTGTTAATATGAAATAAATGAAGTAAACAGAGCCATGGAGTCAGAACTGAAGTCCATGCACAGGCTCAATGTCATGGGCTTCTCTGCAGTAAGGTTACCCTCTGACAGCATCGGAAATCAACCAATGAGTTCTTATTCCCAAAAGAAACTGGTTGCCCTTTGATCCTGTTATGCCACTCCTGGGCATATACCCAGAGGCTTCCCCTGCATGCAATAAGGACACATGCTCCACCTATGTTCATAGCCGCCTTATTTATAATAGCCAGAAGCTGGAAAGAACCCAGATGTCCCTCAATGGAGGAATGGATTCAGAAGATGTGGTATATTTGCACAATGGAATACTACTCTGCAATTAAAAACAATGAATTCACGAAATTCCTAGGCAAATGGTCAGAACTTGAAAATATCATCCTTAGTGAGGTAACCCAATCACAAAAGAACACACATGGTATGCAGTCACTGATAAGGAGATATTAACCCAGAATCTAGGAATACCCTAGACACAATTCGCATATCAATAGATTTCCAAGAAGATGGAAGGAGAGACCCCTGGTCCTGGAAAGACTGGATGTAGGGGAATACCAGGACAGAGAAGCGAGAGGGGGTTGAATGGGGAAAAGAGTGAGGGAAGGGAGCTTATGGGACTTTCGGGGAGGGAGGAAACGGGAAAGGGGAAATGATTTGGAATGTAAATAAAAAAACTTAGAAAAAAAAAGAAAAAAGAAAAGAAAAGAAACTGGTTGCCCAGTACTGGTTGGTTACACTGCACCTACTTGCTACCTTAATATCATGGAGGCACAGTCATTTATTTTCAATATAGTAGGCACATAATGTAGATATTCATTCCCTTTCCATGCTCAAAATGTTTCTGACAATACTACTACCCATAATCAGAGTTTGGACCTTACAGCAAAGCAAATACAGGAGTAGAGTCACACAAATAGAATTTTCCAGTCTTATCCTTGACCTCAGACTAGATAGATAGAACAGACCTGGAAACACAAGAGAACCAACAGCCTACTGAAGACTGAACTCTGGCACCAAACAAGAAAATGCACAATAAACATTCACATTCTCTCTTAAAGTAAAGGAAGGGCACTGTGTATATTTTGAGTCAACATACCACATCTAGCAGCAATATTTATCCCAAAATACACAAGTCCAAGAATCAAGCATAGGGTAATGGGCAGTGGTTGCGGGGGTTTCGTCTCATCATTACACCCAAGAGTCCACTTACACCATGGCTACTTCTAAACCTGTAACTTGAGCTCGGCAGGGTCAGAGGTCTTACCTCCCAACAAATAAATGTTCCTAGCAGGGAACAAAGTAATGCTTTCATTGAATCCTAAGTCAAGACCAATGCTGAACCATTTGAGTTGCCTCAGTCTATGGGAGCAACAGATAAAAATGAGGTTATGGCCCTGGTTGGGAAGCTGCTTTGTTACCAACAGGAAATCAGTTGACTTCCACCCAGAGAGTACTGTGAATACAGAGAGGACTGTCTGTTCTAGAGTTTCTGTGGCAGCTCTTAGCTTTATAGGAGAAGCTTATGGGAAACTACTTTGTTCTGTGTTTTTCGAGAATGGATCTCACTCTGTGCTCTGTAACCCAGGTTGGCCCCTAAGTCATGACACTCCTCCAGCATTGGCCCCTGAGTGTTAGGATTACTGGTATGAACCCCCATGCCTATCTTACAGATAGTTATAATTCCAAATGCCCAGTGCATGATGGTCAGTCCTGAAATCACATACACAAAAAGAACAAAAATGGACTCAACAAGTTGTATTGATATTTTCTGCATACATATACATACGTATGTATGTAACAATCAAAGAAAAAGAGGCTATCAGCTTGAGAGTGGTGGGACATGGAAAAGGGTGGAGGTTGGGTAGCTGGAAAGAGCTAGAGCAGTGTTCCTCAATCTTCCTAATGCTGTGACCCTTTGACTCAGTTACTCAGGTTGTCATGACCTCAACCATAAAAGTTTTCATTGATATACCATAACTGTAATTTTGCTACTGTTATGAATCATAATGTAAATATCTGTGTTTTTTGGATGGTCTTGAGGAACACCGGTGAAAGGGTCATTCTACTCCCCGATGGGGTCACAACCACAGATTGAGAACCACTGGGCTGGAGGGAGGAAAGGGGGGAAGTGTTGTGATTCTACTTCTTTGAAAAACATAGTATTTTTTAAAAAAGTAAAGAAACAGAGGGGGAGAGAGAGAAAGAAAAAACTCAAAGCTGGATTCAGACCCCTTGGGTAGAAGAGTATAGATGACCAAGAAAGGGGCTCCTTCTCCAAGACCTGATACTGGCAGCTGCTTCTGGAAGTTATGATCTCTCCACTCACTGCTTTCTTCAGCCCTCTTACATCTAGTAAGTAATCTCCATATTAAGTTACTATGTTAAAAATAATGTGGTCTGCTTGCCTTTTCCTGATTAGGTCCTGGATAACAGCATAGTTACAGCCCTAGATGAGAAATCACTGTACATTAAAACTTTAAAACAACAACATTAGGTTTATACATTAAGTGGGCTAAATTTCAGGGTCAGATCATTAAACAGACTTTTCGCCTCATAAATATCCAATGGGACATTTGAGAGTCTGTGTTCCAAAATGCTCTAGCCCTCTAATTTCTATCCAGAAAATGCTTGGACTCTCTCCTTTCATTAAGAAAACCAAGTAAGCTCCCTCCAATTTCAAAAGTACTAAGATGCTATCTTGAGACCTACTGCACTACTGGAGTAATGGTAGCCTATGATTTTAGTAAGTCTATTCAGTAAGTCTATTCAGCATTTTACTATATTGTTTTGCTTACTTAATTTCAATTTTTAAAATTTTATAAATATAAATATTAGAAATGTGTCTATATGTCCTTATGTGTTATATACATACACACACATATACACACACACACACACACACACACACACACACATATATATGAATGAATGAATGAAATGCACAAAAATATGAATGTGTGTCATTATAGTGGAGGCTGTGGTGTGCTCCCAGTCCCACAGTCAAGGTACCAGCATATATTTAAAATAGTCAAATTGGGGCTGAAGAGATGGCTCAGTGGTTAAGTGCACCTGTTGTGCTTCTAAAGGATCTGGGTTTCATGCCCAGTACCTACATGGTGATTCACAACCATCTGTAACTCCAGTTCCTGTGGATCCAAGCCCTCTTCTGGCTTCTACAGGCACCAGGGTACACTCGTTGTTGTTGTTGCTGTTGTTGCTGTTGTTGTGAGACAGGATTTCTCTGTGTAGCCCTGGCTGTCCTGGAACTCACTCTGTAGACCAGGCTGGCCTCGAACTCAGAAATCTGCCTGCCTCTGCCTCCCAAGTGCTGGGATTAAAGGCATGCGCCACCACTGCCCGGCTACCAGGGTACACTCATATACATGCAGACAAAACATCCATACACATTAATTTATAAAAATGTAAATTAATCCTTTTGAAATTTTTAATAGAGAAATGTTTGGGAGGGTTGGGAAGATGAGAGGGTGAGACAGGAAAGCTAATACAAGGAGTGTTTGAAAGGCTGCATAGAAATTTATTAGAAACTCTTCAACACAGAGATGTGTATAAAAGAATACCAATTGAAGTTGCCCTCCACGAGGAATAATGTGCCTTCCAGAAATCATGTGATGTATTTCAAAGCCAGTGCTGGGTTGGGGAGAGGGATGGCCCAGAGACCTGCAAGATGATGCAGACAACAGCCATTACTCTGGTTGCTCAGTAGAACTTATTGAAGATATCACACACTTTGGTCACTGTAGGCTTAGATTTTTTCAAGTCCCACTTTTCATAAGGGTTCTTAAATGCTTTAGCCTCTCTTCTAGCCCACCACCCACCAGAGGCTGTGAAAAAGAAAGGTTCTTAGGATACAGGGGAAGTGGACCTGTTTAGAAATGGTTCTTTGGATCAAATCCAATCTGCATTGTCAGTATATAAACCAGTAGACCAGTTCAGTAGTGTCAGGATAGCAAACATGAATCAGCAGTGGTGACACAACCCAGCAGAAACAGCCAGGCCTCCATGGAATTGGCATGAGTCAGCAGGAGTGACCAGGACCAGCAGAGACACCCGGAGAAGTTCTCAACCGTGCCTCTCTCTACAAAGTGAAGCTCAGCAAAGATGAAGATGTAAGACCCACAAAGCATTGCAAAGCTATGCGAGCCTCAGTCCTATTTATATTCCCTCTAAACATTACACGTCCTCCCATGGGCCTTGCCTTAGCAAAACACCACATGAATCTGTCTTTGCAAACGTCCACATGAGTCTGTATCAGCTGACATCACTCTACTAACTAGCACAAGTCCACAGAATTGGCAAAAGCCACCAGAACACCACCAGAAGTATTGGGAAGTGTTTCTTTCTATGAAATCATGACAAACAATGACCACTAAGGAATGGCAAGACATACTAACACCATCCAGCATTGTCCACCATCTTTTGGGTCATATTTATTTCCTTCTTAACATCATGTGTCCTTTCATGTGTTTGCTTTAGCAAAGCATCCTTCCATCTGTGTGCCACAACAAAACATTATTTGACATAACCGAAACCAAAGAAACCAGAAGTTTCCACTTCAGATCACCGTACTTGGAGAAATCAAGTTGGTACTGACATGGATGCCTCCTCCTCCTGAGGGTTAGCTTTCCTAGTTCCAGCCAGTTCTATACAGGTCACTGGGGGAAAGTCACCAACAGTCACACACAGTGTCAACCCTATGAGCTGCAATCTGGAAATGCCTGTGTGTAGGTGCAATAATGGAATGACTATTATTGGGGGGAACCAACCACCCCGTAGGAAGAAACTCAACTGGGGAATCTCACAGTCCCTAGGGGTGAATCTACTATACTACTATTATTTTGATAAATGATCATAATATAAAACTACCTTCTTTTTTCTTTTCTTATTGGATATTTATTTACATTTCAAATGTTTTCCCCTTTCCCAGTTACCCCCCTCCCTGAAACCCCCTATCTCATCTTCCCTTCCCCTGCTTATATGAGGGTGTTCCTCCACCGACCGCACTCCCACCTCCCTGCTGTCAATTCTCCTACACTGGGGCATCTATCGAGTCTTCATAGGACCAAGGACCTCTCCTCCCATTGATGCCTGACAAGGCAATCCTCAGCTCTATATGCAACTGGAGCCATGTGAACTCCTTAGTTGATGGCTTAGTCCCTGGGAGCTCTGGGGGTCTGGTTGGTTGATGTTGTTCTTCCTATGGCGTTGCAAACCCCTTCAGCTCCTTCAGTCCTTTCTCTAGCTCCTCCATTGGGGACCCCATGCTCAGTCCAATGGTTGACTGCAAGCATCCGCCTCTGTATTTATAAGACTCTGACAGGGCCTCTCAGGAAACAGCTGTATCAGGCTCCTTTCAGCAAGCATTCTTGGCATCCCCATGGCCTCAAGCATTGGGTCTCAAGCATTGTGTCCTTAACATGGCCGTGCTCAAGCCAACAGTACACACTCACTCAGGACTTCATGCACTCCCTACAAAGTGGCCTTGCCCCTCTCAATCACTGTTATCCTGCTCTAGAGGAAATATCCAGTGGAGCATATTTCTTCTTGCACTGAGCCTTTGCACACCGATGTTTCTGGAATCTCTCACCCTCAATGGCATCTTCATTGGCTCCTACTTGTCCGTCAGGATGTAGCCTAGTTATCCATGAAGCTTTGCCTTACTCATGTCGTCTCCCACATTTGGATTAGGAATTTCCCTAAGGTTTACACTTTGTGCCCACTGCTTAACCCTTGTTATTGCCTTTCTCCATTTTTCCTATAACTGCCTGTTTACATTCCCATCTCGTCCTTAGAACAGAGACTGTTTAATCCTCAGCTGTGTCTCTGGCTTATTTCACAACATCTGCTTCTTAGTACATGCATAGAACAAACAAAAGTTTTAACACATGTACTTGAATGAGTTATTTAACATAGTTAAACCATACTTAACCCTGTCCAAGTAATGGTAATATACATTCTTCAATGCAATCAGAAGCTTGAACAAAACATACATGAAAATGCTTAAGAGCAGGAAGAAATGCATACATAAAAAAAGGAAACTCATGTGACACTGTCATAATGGAAACATGGGAAAAACATGAGCCACACCTTCTCATCCCGTCATGTACCAGAGCTTGTGCAGCGGAAGTGAGCGCACAATCCTTATCTTGTTCCTCACCTAAAATAAGTGCCCAAATGTTTCAAAAGGTCGGACAGGCGATTTTAGTGACTAAGCCATTGTAAAAATGCATCTTCCTCCTTCTTTATATTAAGACGTGTGTATGTATCATATTTCTTTCTTAAAGACCAAGTTGCTGATCTTTCTCAACATTTTTTTGTATGAAAAAGCTTTACTTTTGAAGTTCCTTTTAGTTGTGTGTTAGTGTGTGTATACATATGAGCACATGTATCCCTGGAGGCCAGAGACATAGGACCACCCCGAGCTGGAGTTACAGGTGGTTAGTAAGCAGCCTGACGTGGATACTGGGAAGCAAAGTCAGGTCCTCTGCTGAAGGGACCTGCTGTGGCATGGAGGCGTAGTTCAGTGCCTGGGGGATGCCTCCTGTAAGCAGTCAACAGCTGAGCCACCTCTCTAGCCCCTAAAGTCTTCCTTTTCACAATTTACACAAAATTACACAAGACAACACAAGCAAGATCTTGCATCCTATCATCTAGTAATTTGGATTAAGATACACCACCAGCAGCCTCAATGCCATGTTAATACTCGCTGTTCTGACCTTTAGCCAAAATAGACAACTTTAAGGCTGGCTGCTACTTCATACAAGTTACAAATAACTATTTTTATTATTTTTCATAGATAAAGCCCAGTGAAATGGAATAGTTTAATTCATTTCTTTCTTCAAAGAATTTTACCTACTAGACTAAGAATTGAAAAGGCCACATTGCTGGGCAGTGGCTCATGTCTTTAATCCCAGCACTTCAGAGACAGAGGCAGGTGGATTTCTGAGTTCCAGGACAGCCAGGGTTACACAGAGAAACCCTGTCTTGAAAAACCTAAAAATAAAAAAAAAAAAAGGCCACATTGGTACATGCTGCCTGCCTGAACACATATAAAAGCAGACAACTATACCCATTAAGGACACACAAGATAAAACAACAAAACTTTAAGTTAAGTACCAAGTCTGTAATAAGTATTAGATTTGCTACTCTCTAGGAAGTGGAGAGACCTGCTGTGGCATGGAGAAGTAGTTCCTGATGGACCCTCCTGTTGAATGGGCATGTCTCCAACGCTAATGTCCTTGATTTACTTATGTGGTAGTTTTTGTGGATTTCTAGATAGATGTCACATGAATTTCTGGACATATGTCAAATGGGAAAGCCAAGAGGTTATCCAGGACTTGACCCTGTTCTGCCAGAAGGTGGTTCTCCTGGGTGTCCTGTGTTTAGAGCTGCCTGGAACTCCAGTGCAAAGTCCTTACTGTGAACTCTTTCTTCCTCTACAGACGGTGCTATCCATCTCAACCTTGGCCTGCTTCAACCTCTGCTTCCTTCACTGTGGGCCTGAGACACCATCTTGGTGATCTCCTTCCCAGCCTGCAGCAGAGACTGAACTCACAGGCCCCAGCAAATGGCCTGAATCCAGACCAAAGCCCCTCATGTCTGTGCTTGCTATTTATCAACTAGAGAGAGAAAGAGAGAGAGAGAGAAGGAGGGAGGGAGGGAGGAAGAGAGAGAAATAGAGAGAGAGAGACAGAGAGAGACAGAGAAGAAGAATATGGCTATAGCTTGGGGAGTCAAAGGGTTAAACTGCATGTGCTACCCAGGATATCTATCTATCTAGTCTTCCATTCAGGAAGTTAAGGTCATTTAAGGTGGTAAAGTAAACTTGCAGCAGTGTTCTTATATTTATATAACCTCATGGAATAGCATGACATGGACTCGGTTTTCACACATCTTTAAAACAAAGCATTGACATTTCGTGTTTGCAATGAACTACTCCACAGCCCCTCCCCTCCACTACCCAGCAGCCTTCACAGTCTCAAGTCTGGAAATACATCTCTCTGCCTCATGCTCTTCATAGGCAGAAGAGAAGTTTGATTAAGTACTGCATTTAAAAGTTTGATCAGACTTCATCTTGCCAAATGAAACCAAAACAGAAACAGAGCCCAAGAACCTTCAGTAAACGTGGCTGTTGGGTACTACCAGGGAGTTAGGGTCACAGCTTAGCACTGACTTGTGGATCTGCTCTTTATAACTAGCTTGCCCATCAGACTGATAAGCAATGGTGTAAATGTCAGTCCCTAGTTCCCAAAGAGATCAAACATGTTTTAATGCAAATAAGTATGTCCTACATTACTGCTCCACAAAGAGAGCTCTCTAAAGTCATATTACCTTGGTGTTTGACCAATGGCATTATAATTTTTGTGTCTAGAGTTTCACATATAGGGCTTTAGTGACAGCTCAATGGTTAAGAGCACTGGTTGATGTTCCAGAGTACCCAGCACACACATGGTGGCTAAAGCCACCTGTGGCTCCAGTTCCAGGGGGAATAATGCTCCCTTCCGGTGTCTACAGCCATTGCATGGATATGGTACAGGCCTACATGCAGGCAAAACACTCATACACGTAACATAAATAAATATTTTTTAAAATAAAAAGTAATGGTTCACATGTATCTAAAGGAATGTGGAGGGGAACCAAAATTCACTGTCCCTCCTGTGTTCCAGGCACATACCTGGCCTGAAAGTTCCTCCCCACACAGTTAATTCTGTTCTCCTTGCTTCAGGATTTGAGTTTTTGCTGTTAGACACCCCACTTTGAGTAATTTGTTTTTCTGCCCCTCTCTACTCAAAGCCCCTTCAGGCTGTGGCTTGTTTCAAAGTTGTCATTTTAATCCCATACACACATGATCACATAATATGGTTTTAGTCCTCCTAATATATAGGCCATATGACATTTGCTCTTGATTATCAACTTAATAGCATTTAGGATCATCATGAAACAATCTCTGGGTGTGTTTATGGGGGAGATTTTATGGCTGGTCTCACTTAGGCTCCACCCTAAGCATTCATAGTACCATCGTATATAGTTTCAACAGCCATATAGTAGCTGTCAGGGTTTTGCTGTTTTCAAACTGTGACATTTCAACTCTCCCTTTTCATCCCTAACCTTCCCCACCAAATCATGAGGTTAATCTATGTTGTGTAGGGCTGGTGAGATGGCTCAGCAGTTAAGAGCACTGACTGCTATGCTGGAGGTCATGAGTTCAAATCCCAGCAACCACACGGTGGCTCACAACCATCCGTAATGAGAAACAAATAAAAACCTATGGGCCAGAGCGAATGGGGCCAGAGTGAGCGGGGCCCAGAGCTAGTGGGGTCCAAAGTGAGTGCAGGAGTGGGGGGGGAATCTATGTTGTGTAGATCTCTATATATCAAATAACAAATACACTTTTCATTCCTTGTAAAGCTGTTGTGGGGGTGGTTCTGATGCTTTGATTGGGAATCTGCATATGAACACTGAGGGTCCTGTTCCCCAGTTGGTTCTTGATTGATCAATAAATATGCTAGCGGCTAATGGCTGTGCAGGACTTCCAGGTTCCCACAGGCAGGCTAGGAGACACCGGAGGAAGAAAAACTAATTGCCATGCTTCAGAAGGAGAGAGAGCCACCAGCCATGTGAGATCACGGGTGGACTGGCCACTGGCTGCTTCCCCAACTGGGCTTGGGGGAGCAGATGGGAGACTAGAAACACAATTAAGCTGAAGGCAGACTTAGAGGTGTTGAGCTGGGAGTGGAGGCAAGAGCACATTAGTCTCAGGAAGCTTAGAAGGGCCTGGCCATTGAACTAAAAGGCATATTAAAAATAAGCTAGTGTGTGTGTGTGTGTGCACATGTGTGTGTCTTTCATCTGCAGATCCTAGGGAAACAGGGTGGAGGCTGGTAGTGCATTCCACCCTGAGCTTAAAACACGGTAGTATAAACTACACACTACAGCTGTCCTTTATATAATATGTTGGCATATTAAATGTCATAATGAAGTCCATTAGTATATTTGTTGCTTTTTGCCAACTTGACACAAACCTAGAATATCTGGGGGAAAAGATCTTACTTGAGAGAATATCTCTATTAGATTGTCCTGACTATGGGGCTAGAGGGAAACACTGCCACTCCAGGGCAAGTAGTCCTTAGTCATACAAGAAAGTAGACTGAGCAAGTCATGAGAAGCAAGCCAGTAAGCAGTGTTCCTCAAAGGCTTCTTCTTACCTCCAGGTTCCTTGAGTTCCTGTCTTGATTTCCCTGTATGATGGACTATAAATGTAAGCTAAATAATTCCCTTCCTCAGGTCATTGTTGATCATGGTATCACAGCAATAGAAACCCCGTCTAAGATGATTACGTTGTATGGTAATTGTGTGTTTATGCACACGACAGCTGGGACAGTGCTCACCCAGGCAGGCTGATGCCAGAAGTCTTCTGCAATCACTTCTCTACCTTATTTTTATAAGATAGTGTATCTGACCTTAGAGCTTGTACTTTGGGGCAAGCTAGCTGTCCAGCCATCACCCAAGATCCACTCACCTGCCCCACCACGAAACTACTGAGGTTACAGAGATAACACCACACCTAGATTTTAAGTGAGTACTGGAGATTTGCACTCTGGTCCTCATGCTTGTACAGAAAGTGCTCTACCCGTAGAGTCCTCTTCTCAGACCCTAAAAAATTCACTTTAAAAGGTGAGGCTATAGAATCCTGTATGTGGCAACCCGCTGTAATCACACTGCAAAGTGTAAAATACAGGAGGCCCCAGAGCCAGCTAGCTAGGTAAACTAGCTGAATCTGTAGCGCTGGGTTTAAATGAGAGACCCTGGATACATATACAAGATGGAGAGCAATCAAGGAAAACCCTTGATATCAACCTCCACATTTTCCATGTACACTCACATCCACACACACGCAAACACACATACACACCAATGAAAGAAGAAACAATCATTTTCAAATATGCTAAATTATCTTTAAAGTAAATAGTTAGGTCTACATGTCTTCTATTTTAATGACTTTTACAAGTGACAAAGAACAGAACCTACTTATATTGTGCTTACAGAATATTAAATGTCATGTATTCTGGATTTCCAAGTCTATAGCCACAGGATTGTTTGTCTTCCCCCGCTAAATCCATGCAAGCAAAGCTTCTTTCCAGTCACCGTCCTGGAGCACATAAAGAGTGTGCACGTTTATATACACACAAATATTTGTCCTTTCACTCACAAGCTCAGAAAAACAATTAGAAAGTGGGGACTCATCAGCATCCTGATTTAGAACCAACCAAATTCGATAGCTGAACGCAAGAGCTTTGAATTTGAATTTTTGAACAGCTCCTCTCAAGTTCAAATTCACTTGATTTTGGACACATTGTAACTTCCTGTTTTGGGTGGAACCTTTTCAAAGTGCTTCAATAAGCCATTTGGAAAGTGTCTAACTCCTATCATGCAAGATTTAAAACACTTCGAAGCAACTGAATGAGGAACATATGTGACACATGTCTTAGGATATGCAAATTCTCTAAAGTCAGCAGGAAGAGTCTTTGCAATTCTAGCTATGGTCTCAGTGAGTACTTGAAAAGCAGTTAATGACATTCAGAGACACAAAGATACAGTTGGGTTTTTCCATCCAATAGATATCAACCACAATGTCCACCCCATTGGAAAGTCCCCTCAGTTTTTATAGAAACAAGAAAGAAAGATTTACTGACTGGTTCTTTTTTTTTTTTTTTAGATATATTTATTGTTATATCTAAGTACACTGTACCTGTCTGGGACTTGAACTCAGTACCTTTGGAAGAGCTGTCAGTGCTCTTAACCACTGAGCCATCTCTCCAGCCCCTACTGACTGGTTCTTTAAAGGCTGTGTTCAATGTTAAAACCAAAAGTCAAGAACATAGCAACAGAATCCAAAATGTTCTTTTGTGTTTAAAATTTAACATTTCTCTGCTATGATGTTGCCAATGTGTGGCTCAGAGTAGAAAAGACACCCAAGAAGACTCAAATCTCACAAGTGCATTGAGAAGTCTGTAAGATCACTGGTGAGGTACCATTAACACACTCACAGACATACAGAATCGCTTCTAATGAAAGCCCTTGGAGCACTGAGGTATGTTATGGAGCCCTAATTCCTCAATCCCTGGTAACCCAAGGTTACACTAATTAAGCCCAAATCTATTCCAAGTTAAGTTCCCCAGTCTCTCAGACCCCTACTCCAGTCCCTCCTTAACTCTGGGATGACACAGGAGCATCTCACAAATGGCCAGGATGAAATCACCCACCTTGCCACCACACTCATCCTCCACTGGGTCTGCTGAGCTTCACAAGCTTCTGCCAGTCATGTTTTGCCAATGTCCTACTCAAGGTCCTGGAAAAAAAACACCCTATCTTGGATACAGTCTTCCGCACTCTCAAATCAGTAGCCACCATAATGTCAAATGACACTGTCAACTCTTAAGGCCACACTATGCCAATTACATATAACAATGTAGAAATCTGTTGTGCATAGGAGTAAAGAACAAACCATGGGGATGGAGAGGTGGCTCCATGATTTTAAGTACTGGTTGCTGTGGTAGTTTGAATATGCTTGGCCAAGAATCTGTTTGGAGGTGTGGCCTTGCTGGAGGAAGTGTGTTACTGTGGGTGTGGGCTTTAAGACCATTGTCCTAGCTGTCTGGAAGTCAGTCTTCTCCTAGCAGTCTTCAGATGAGGATGTAGACCTCTCAGGTCCTCCAGCATCACGTGGCCTGCTTTTGTGCTGCCTTGATAACAGATGGAGCTTCTAAACCTGTAAGCCAGCCCCAATTAAATGCTGTCCTTTATAAGAGTTGCTGTGGTCATGGTGTCTCTTCACAGTAATGAAACCCTAACTAAGACAGTTTTCCTTCCAGAGAACCTGGATTCAACTTCCAGCACCCACAGGACAGCCCACAACCATCTGGAACTCCAGTTCTAGGAGATCTGATGTCCTCTTCTGATCGCCACAAGCCCCAACCATTTTTATGGTGCATAGACACACATACAAGCAAAACACTCTTAAATGAAACAAAATACTTTTTAATTTAAAAAAAACTGTGCTTTTTTTCTCTGGAGGGGTACAGTTAGGAGCGCACAGAGCATACGATCAGTGGAGCAGCGGGGATAGGAGTCTTCCCTTCCAGCTGCCATCTGCAGCAGGGAACCAGGCAGTTCCAAAGCCTTCAGTGCTTAGCCCACCAGGAGAGAGTGATCTCCCAGCAGCAATTTCACTTCTGAGCTCCGAGGTGAGATCTCCATCTTCTCTCTGGAGGGGTACAGCTAGGAGCACACAGGGCATATGATCATTGGAGCAGCTAGGTCAGGAGTCTTCCCTTCCGGCCGCCATTTGCAGCAGGGAACTAGACAGCTCCACAGCTTTCTGTGCACAGACCCTGCCAGAAGAGAGTTGGTCTCCCAGGAGTACAGACACAGGTTTACAGGTCCATAGGAGGGGCAAGCTCCAGCCAGAGACAACAAGACCAACTAACACCAGAGATAACCAGATGACAAAAGGCAAGCACAAGAACCCTACCAACAGAAACCAAGGCTACTTGGCAACATAAGAGCCCAGTTCTCCCACCACAGCAAGTCCCGGATACCCCAACACACCAGAAAAGCAAGAGTTGGATTTAAAGTCTCTTCTCACGATGCTGTTAGAGGACATCAAGAAGGACATAAATAACTCCCTTAAAGAAATACAGGAGAACATGGGTCAAATGGTAAAGGCCCTTAAAGAGGAAACACAAAAATCCCTGAAAGAAATACAGGAGAGCATGGGTGAACAGGTAGAGGCCCTTAAAGAGGAAACACAAAAGTCCCTGAAAGAATTACAGGAGAACACAAACAAACAAGTGAAGGAACTGAACAAAACAATCCAGGATCTAAAAATGCAAGTAGAAACAATAAAAAAATCACAAAGTGAGACATCTCTGAAGATAGAAAATCTTGGAAAGAATTCAGGAGTCATAGATGCAAGCATCAACAACAGAATACAAGAGATAGAAGAAAGAATCTCAGGGGCTGAAGATACCATAGAAAACATTGACTCAACAGTCAATGAAAATGCAAAATGCAAAACGCTCCTGAGCCAAAACATCCAGGAAATCCAGGACACAATGAGAAGACCAAACCTAAGGATTATAGGTATAGAAGAGAGTGAAGATTTCCAACTTAAAGGGCCAGTAAATATCTTCAACAAAATTACAGAAGAAAACTTCCCTAACCTAAAGAAAGAGATGTCCATGAACATACAAGAAACCTACAGAACTCCAAACAGACTGGACCAGACCAGAAAGTCCTCCCGGCACATAATAATCAAAACACCAAATGCACTAAACAAAGAAAGAATATTAAAAGCAGTAGGAGCTCCAGAGTCCGGGAGTCAAAGCCGGTTGTCAACCTAGTCCAGTCCCGCACTCGCCTGCATCTTCCTTTTTTTTTTTTTTTTTTGCTTTCAACATGACAGATGCCGCTGTGTTCTTTGCCAAGGACTTCTTGGCCGGTGGAGTGGCCGCGGCCATCTCCAAGACGGAGGTAGCACCCATCGAGCGGGTCAAGTTGCTGCTGCAGATGCAACATGCCAGCAAGCAAATCACGGCAGATAAGCAATACAAGGGCATTATAGACTGCGTGGTTCGTATCCCCAAGGAACAGGGAGTCCTGTCCTTCTGGCGTGGTAACCTGGCCAATGTCATCAGATACCTCCCCACCCAGGCTCTCAACTTTGCCTTCAAAGAGAAATACAAGCAGATCTTTCTGGGTGGTGTGGACAAGAGGACCCAGTTTTGGCGCTACTTTGCAGGGAACCTGGCATCAGGCGGTGCCGCTGGGGCCACATCCTTGTGCTTTGTGTACCCTCTTGATTTTGTCCGTACCCGTCTAGCAGCTGATGTGGGCAAAGTTGGAGCTGAAAGGGAATTCAAAGACCTTGGTGACTGCCTGGTTAAGATCTACCAAGGCTTTAATGTGTCAGCACAGGGCATTATCATCTACCGAGCTGCCTACTTTGGTATCTATGACACTGCAAAGGGAATGCTCCCAGATCTCAAGAATACATCTTCATCAGCTGGATGATCGCACAGTCTGTCACTGCTGCGGCTGGCCTGACTTCCTATCCTTTTGACACGGTTTGCCGTCACAAGATGATGCAGTCAGGACGCAAAGGAACTGATATCGTGTACAGGCACGCTTGACTGCTGGCGGAAGATCGCTCGCGATGAAGGAAGCAAGGCTTTTTTCAAGGGTGCATGGTCCAACGTGCTCAGAGGCATGGGTGGTGCCTTTGTGCTTGTCTTGTATGATGAGATCAAGAAATATACATAATTATGTTCTAGGTGTTCTCCCCGAGAACAGGCATGTTGTATAAAATACCATATCCTGAACATTCTGGACAGATTCTCTGGGCTTGTCTGTTTTATCAATGGCAACTATTTACCAGTTGAAAAGTGGGAAGCAATAATATTCATCTGATCAGTTTTCTCTTAAAGCCATTTCCATAATGACAATAATGATGAGACACAATTATATTTTTTATTTCAGTCACTCCTGATAATAAAAAATTGAAGAAATAAAAATATCCAAAACCAAAAATAAAAAATAAAAAAAAATAAAAGCAGTAAGAGAAAAAGGTCAAGTAACCTATAAAGGCAGGCCTATCAGAATTACACCAGACTTCTCACCTGAGACGATGAAAGCCAGAAGATCCTGGGCAGATCTCATACAGACCCTAAGAGAACACAAATGCCAGCCCAAACTACTATACCCAGCAAAATTCTCAATTACCATAGATGGAGAAACCAAGATATTCCATGATAAAACCAAATTTACACAATATCTTTCCACAAATCCAGCCCTACAAAGGATAATAGATGGAAAACGCCAACATGAGGAGGGAAACTACACCCTAGAAAAAGCAAGAAAATAATCTTTTTCCAACAAACCCAAAAGAAAGCAACCACACAAACATAAAAAGAACATCAAAAATAACAGGAAGCAACAATCACTATTCCTTAATATCTTATAACGTCAATAGACTCAATTCCCCAACAAAAAACATAGTCTAACAGAGATGTTTTTCATGTGGATCTTCAATTTTATCAGAAAATGTCTGTGACTCCTCTTTCAGTTTAGTAATGCCTTTTGTGTCTACCATTTTGACTATATTATTTTCCATGATAATCTTTAATTTTAACATTTTTTCTGTGTATTTCTTCGATTTTGTTGGAGGTGTTTTTCATGTAGATCTTCGGTTTCATTGGGGGTGGGGGGTGTTTGTACTTCTACTTTCAATCAATTTAGGAATGTTTTTGTACCTACCATTTTTTCGGTATAATTGTCCATGATAATCTTTAATTTTAACATTTTTCTGTGTTTTTCTTCAATTTTGTCAGAAGTATTTTCCATGAGGATCTTCAGTTTTATCAGACAATGTCTATAATTTTACTTTCAATCAACTTAGGAACATTTTTATACCTTCCATTTTATCTGTATAATTTTCCATGTAATAGTCAGTTTTAACATGTTTTTCTATATATTTCTTGAATTTTTTCAGGAATATTTTCCTTGTAGATCTTCAATTTTATCGGAAAGTGTTTATAATTCCATTTTCAAAAAACTTAGGAATATTTTTATGCCAACCATTTTATCTGTATAATTTTTCCATGGAATACTCAATCTTAACATGTTTTTTATATATTTCTTCAATTTTATCAGAGATATTGTCCATGTAAATTTTCAATTTTATCAGAAAATGTTTATAATTTCACTTTCAATCTTCTTAGAAATATTTTTATGCCTACCATTTTATCTGTATAATTTTCCATGATAATTTTCAATTTTAATGTTTTTCCACATATTTTTTTTCAATTTTCTCAGAAATATTTTCCATGTAATCTTCAGTTTTATCAGAAAATGTTTACAATTCTACTTTCAATCAACTTAGGAATATTTTAATTCCTACCAATTCATCTGTATAAATTTCTTCAATTTTATCAGAGATATTTTCCATGTAAATCTTCAATTTTATCAGAAAATGTTTTTACTTCTACTTTAATTTAGGAATATTTTTATTCCTACCATCTTATCTGCATAATTTTTCATGAAATAGTCAGTTTTAACGTATTTTTTTCTATATATTTCTTGAGTTTCATCAGAAATATTTTCCTTGTAGATTTTCAGTTTTATCAGAAAATGTTTATAATTCCAATTTCAATCAACTTAGGAATATTTTTATGCCTACCATTTTATCTGTATAATTTTTTCATGAAATAGTCAATCTTAATGTGTTTTTCTATATATTTCTTCAAATTTTTCAGAGATATTTTCCATATATATTTACACAATCAAATACTACTCAGCAATTAAAAACAATGAATTCATGAAATTCTTAGGCAAATGGGGAACAGGGGGAGGGAAGAGGGTTTATGGGACTTTCAGGGAGGCGGGGAGGAACCAGGAAAGGGGAAATCATTTGGAATGTAAATAAAGAATATGGAAAATAAAAATAATAATTAAAAAAACCTGTGCTATCTTTTCATTTCCTTCTCTCTCCTCTCGGGAAGAAGACTCTCTGTAGACACTCCTGTGGTAGGCAATGAGGTGACATCAACTAAAAACAGCCCAGGCACAACAAGAGCATCCACTGTATAATGACAACAGTTTCATTTTAATTTGATGATTTTGTGTGGTTGAATAAAATTAAGGACTCAAGCAGTCACATGACTCAGTAGATCAAGGAACCTGCCACCAAGCCTAATGATCTGAATTCAGTCTTCAGATGCACATGGTAAAGGAAAAAAACCAATGCCTACAAGGTGATCGCTGACCTCAGCACACACACACACACACACACACACAGACACACACACACACAGACACACACACACACACTCTGGCAAATGTATATGTACATGCATATGCACTGTGAGCACACACTCACAATAAAAAATAAATAAATAAATAAATAAAAATATTTTACAATAAGTTTCATTTAGGTGTCATTATCAGAAAGAGAGGAAACAAAATTGAAAGACAAATAGATTTTAATACCCAGTGTCTTATTTAGGGTTTTATTGCTGTGAAGAGACACTATGACCAAGACAATTGTTATAAAGGCAAACACTTAATTGGGGCTGGCTTACAGTTTCAGGGGTTTAGTCCATTATCATCATATCGGGAAGCATGGCACCATGCAGGCAGACGTGGTGCTCGAGGACCCCAGAGTTCTACATCCTGATCCACAGGCAGCAAGGAAGAAATCGTCTTCTGTAGTGGGCAGAGTCTGGGCATAGAAGGCCTCAAAGCCTGCCCCACAGTGACACACTTTCTCCAACAAGGCCACCCCTCCTAATAGTGCCACTTCCTATGGCCAAGCATTGAAACACACGAATCTGTGGGGGCCAAACCTGTTCAAACCATCACACCTAGTATTTTTTACACTGTGATATACATTGTTCAGATGATCAAAAGAAAGTATACAACCGATAGGTGCACAGATGTTATAAGACCATTTAATAAACTTAGTGCTCACTGATGAATAAAAGAAAAAAAATCTTATAAATTGAGACAAGCCTTTTTAACACAATGAACGGTACTAACCAAAACTGACAAAAAAAGATTTTCCCCCCCCTGGGCCTCATGCACAACACGCATTCTTTATTGCTGAACTCCATCTCTAGCCCTCACCCCACCCCTCCTTTCTGTGAGACAGAATCGAATTAAGTTGCACAGGCTGGCTTTGAACTTAAAATGTTCTTGCCTCAGATTTCAAACAGCAGAGTTTACAAACCTGCAAGGCCAGGATCAGCCAAATTGGTTAGTTAAAGATAAAAGGCTCAGACTCCGCCACTAAAGGCTAGGCTCACAACAGAAAATATAAGATGAAAGGATAGAAACATTTCTTTAAAATTGGAAACAAATCTAAGAGAAGAGCTATGAGTGTGTGTGAGTGTGTGTAGAGGCCACAGGTCAAGCTGGGCTATCAATTCTCAGGCAACATTCACCTTGTTTCTGGAGATAGAGTCTCTCACTAGCGTGGAACTCAGTGATTGACAAGGAGAGGCTGGCTGGCCCGAGTGCCCAAGGGGTCCTCCTGTCCCTACCTCCCCAGCACTGACATTACAAATGCCACACACTCAGCTTTTAAAAGGGGGTCTTAGGGATCAAACTTGAGTCCCCATTCCTTCCCAGGAAGCCTTTTTTTTATTTATTTATTTACATTCCAAATCATTTCCCCTTTCCCGTTTCCTCCCTCCCCGAAAGTCCCATAAGCCCCCTTCCCTCCCTCTTTTCTCCATTCAACCCCCTCTGTCCTGGCTCAGGAAGCCTTTTAACTGACTTAGCTGTTTTCCCAACCCCAGCTATCACTACTACTCAGCACTGCTCAAGGAACCAAGCTAAGATTTAGACAGGCTGGGTGTGGCGGTACATGTGTTTAATTCCAGCACTCAACTACATGAAATCCGGACTCAGAAATTACATAAAAGTTAGAGGACATGGATATAGGAGGAAGGAAGGAAAAAGGAAAGGAAGGGAAGAAGGGAGGGAGGGAAGGAGGGAGGGAGGGAGGGAGGGAGAATGGAACTTAGTCTAGCCAGAGGTGCAGATCTAATCCAGCCTGCATGAAGCCCAGAGTTCAGCCACCAGCATGGGGGAGAGAGACATAGCAATTCAGAGCAAATTCGAAAGTAGGAAACTTAGTAAAATGAACTCCTTTTTACCCATGGCCTGGAACCAACATCTGTCAACTCATGCTGAGTTCTAGCTTTCCATGATTTATGCCTGTCACCCCTTTACTGAAGCAATGAAACACATCTTACCATTTCATCAGCAAACATTCAATATGGATCTTGAAAAGGAAATGACTCTTTTCTAAAAATAAGCACAATGTCATTTTCACACCTTTAAAACAACAACCAAAAACCCATTGACTCTTTAATGTTATCAAACAGGCATTGTTAAATCTTCTAGTCATTTGTAAATTTATTTTACAATGTGTCTACTCAGTTGTGGTATGTCTTTCAAATCTCTGTGTGTCTCTGTGTCTCTGTCTCTCTGTCTGTCTCTCTGTCTCTTGGTGTGTGTATGTCTCTCTGCCTCTGTCTCTGTCTCTATCTCTCCCTCCCTCCCTCCTCCCTTCCCTCCATTCCTCTTGCCTTCCCTTTCTTGCAGTTTGAACTATATTAAAGTCTAATGAAAATGGTCAGGACAAACAATGAGTCAGGTCACTGAAGTATCCCCTGGAGAGCCATTTAAGTACAAGATAATTGGGCTGGTCAGCCAAGCTCAATTTTTAACTGAAGCTTGAGTCAACTTTGTTCAAACTGTGGTTTCTCAAAGCACTTTCTAGCATTTAATCAAAAACTTTAACTTTATTAAACTATTATTAAAAGTGACTAATGAAATAACTTCCACAACTATAGTATGTCTCCCCAAAGGAGGAAGATTAAATCATCAAGAATGTCTTTAGGAGGCCAGAGGGGAGCTCGGTAGATAAGAGAACTGACTGCTCTTCCAGAGGACCCAGGTTTTGATTCTCAGCACCCACATTACAACTCACAGCCATCTGTAATTCCAGTTCCACAGAGAATAAATGCCTTCTTCTGACCTCTGTGGGTATCAGGAATGTACACGGTACACATACATACATATATACATACATACATACATACAAGCAATACATACAAACAAGCATACATACAAACAAGCATACATACATATTAACAAGCATACATACATACATACATACATACAGGGGAAAGTAGCATAAACAAAACTTTAAAAAGAAAACAAGAATGTCTATAAAGACAGAATAGTTTCCTATTTATACTGGCAGTTGACTTTTAGGTAAATAGTTTTCCATAGCAAAAATCCTTACCCTAACAATTTGGAGAGGTTTTGAATTACTTACTAAATGTAGACAGAAATGTAGACATGTAGTAAAGTCTTAACACATACTTGATATTCTTGGCATGTATGGCAATAAATTTTGCTTTTAGCACTGTGTAATATTGTGGTTTTTTTAAAAGATGTTTAAACATATGTTCATTTTAGCAAGAGTCCATGAATCATCATAAATGTTCGCCATACCACTATCATGGGTTATTCTTTCACAAAATCAATATATTTAAACTGTTATTTTTAGATAAGTGCCTGCATAAGGTATGAGCTTTTTCTCCTTGTAGCTATGAGGAGATTCGATGTTGCTACTATTAAATTATATGGCTGTCCACAGAGTGGCTCTGTATTAGTGGTAGAATCTAAACTGAGACTACAGAGAAGCCCTGTAACCTCATGTGAGTCCAGGCAGCCTCAGGGACTTATGGGAAGGATACAGCTATGGATTACCTGAAGAATGTAAACTGTCAGTCCGGTTATGAGAGAGGACATCTGGAGAAACAGCTGTGGACACTTAAGCAGGGCCTGGTGCCAGGGTCCTACAATTATGAGATGGGGTCATGAGCTATCAAAATCCAAAAGTGGTTGAGGCCAGTATGTTTAATTTTCAGGTGTTCTATCATTGCTCAGAACTTCTGTCTGTGAGTCCATGTGACAAGCACTGCCCTCAAAATGGACACAATTCACATATCAATAGATTTCCAAGAAGATGGAAGGAGAGACCCCTGGTCCTGGAAAGACTGGATGTAGGGGAATACCAGGACAGAGAAGCGAGAGGGGATTGAATGGGGAATAGGGGGAGGGAAGAGGGTTTATGAGACTTTCGGGGAGGGAGAAACGAAAAAGGGGAAATCATTTGGGATGTAGAAAAGAAAAAAATGAACAAAGCCTATTGGATCATTATTTTTAATAATAAATAAATAAATAAATAAATAAATAAATAAAATGCTAGATTCTGGGGAGAATGGGAGAAAAGGTTGTGTCATAGTGCAGATTGTCATGAAAAAAGAATAACTTCTAATGTTCTGTACAGAGCGGGATATGTATGGCAGAAAACAGTCAATTAAATGTTTCAAACTAGCTAGGAGACAGGATTTCAAATATTCCTGACACTAAAAAATGGTAAATCCATGAAGTGCGGGTTACCCAGTTGTTCTAATCATCACATGCTGTACTCATGTGTTGAATTGCCACATTCTGTCCCACAAACATGTACAATTAGCATGACAATTAAAAATTAAAATACAAGTTGGAGAACTGTCTCTATGGGATGGGCACTCACTGTCAAGCCTAGCAACCTAGTTTGATCCTCAGAACCTACATTTTGGAGATAACCAACTCCCATAAGTTGTCCTCTGACCTCCACACATGAACTGTGGCATACATGCACACAGACATATATAATTAATTAGCTTTAGTTTTAATAAATGACTTTTAAATAACTACACATAGAAATTGAAATTTAAAACTCATTGGCCAGGTTGTGTCACATGCAGTCCAATTTCCACTTGGTAATCTAGATCAACCACCCTTCCTAACACTGTTATTCCTTCTTAGCCTGTTGGCTTAAGAGTATCAGAAGCCCAAAGTGGCCAGAGGGTTGTCTGAGTTTCCAGTTCAGTGGAATGTTGGTTGTGTTTCCTGGCAGGAGCACCCCACCCTCTGTTTATAGTTAGAATGCACAGATTTTCAAATATATACAGATACCCTGAATTCTCTCTTCATAAAATCACACTCTTTGGCCAACATCTCCCTAGTGTGCCTCCCTACCATTTCCATTTTACTTCTGCTTCCTGGAGAGCACACCTGGTGGTTATTACTAAGCTAGGAGGCAGTTCAGAGAAATATAACCAAGCCATCCCGCATATGAACATACCCTTAGTGCACATCAACAGATGCGTCTGCAGCTGAAGAGAGACAGGGCAGGGACTCACATGCCTCCTGCTCTGCCCTGCTTAGCCCAAGTCTAGAGTGGCACTGACACACTAAGTCCTGAGTGAAAAGGCAGAACTCTCCTAGAAATGGGGTGAAGGCTGCATTTTTCCCAATGAACAACTACAACAAGAGGAGTTTCATTTCACTTGTATTTATCAGTAGGAGAATTGCACAGTGGATTCCTCAACTCCAGGAAAGATGTCCCAAGGCAGTGGTTTTCTGGGGCTGGGGCTCAGTGGTGGGGCACTTGGTTAACATGAGAGGCCCTTTGTTTAGTCCCTCACACCACAAACAATTTAATTACTAAAGGAATTTTTTAAAACATCGAAATCATTTTTCCTAAATTTTTGAATTCTATCAGCATCCCTCAAAAAAATCTTTAAATGGAGGAATATTAGAGCTATAAGTGTGTTTGTCATTGTCTGGCCCATTTGTGCTGTTCTATAAAAACACAACCGACTGGGACTGTCTTAGTTTGGGATCTATTGCTGTGAAGAGACACCATGACCACAGCAACTCTTATAAAGGAAAATATTCAATTGGGGCTGGCTTATAGTTTCAGCAGTTTAGTCCTTTATTGTCATGGTGGGAAGCACGGCACCATGCAGGCAGACATGGTGCTGGAGAAGGGGCTAAGAGGTCTACATCTTGATACATAGGCAGCAAGGAGGAGACTGGATTCTACACTGGGCAGAGCTTGAGCATAGGAGACCTCAAAGCCCACCCCCACAGTGACACATCCACTCCAACAAGGTCACACCTCCTAATAGTGCCACTTCCCATGGAGCAAACATTCAAATACATGAGTATATGGGGATCATACCTATTCAAACCACCACTGGGTCCTTAAGAAGTAGTAGAGTTTTCATTGTTTTGGAGTCCAAGAGCAAGATGTGCGTGTTTCTGTGTCTAGTGAGAGCTACCCACTGATTCCAAGATGGTAGCGTGTAGCTACATCCCCTTAAGAGGAACAGCAGAGGGCAGAGGGCATAAAAGTAAATTTATTCTCCAAAGCCCTTTTGTAAGAGGACCTCCCAGCGTAACTACCCAAAGGCCTCAGCTATCAGTACTATTACACTGAGATTAGCCTTAACATGGCTTTGGAGATGGCATAGATATTTAAATTATAATAGTGATAAATTGACATTCTTATAATAACTCATTTTTAATTAAAAAAACATGTTTCTATATTTTATGTAGATCTAACTCTTAAATTTGAATTTGCATTTTTTTAAAAATTGCCATACACACAATGACAGTAAAACTAAAACACAGCTTCAAACATCTCTTTTCAACTTAAAACATAAACAATGGCTTAAACGAATTGTGACACTCAACACTTGTAGGAGTCACATGAAATGAGTCAACCCTACACATTTCTGGAGACGGGGTAAGTCGGTGATAATTTTAGACCTATCATTTTCTCTAAAAGACTATATCCTGACATCATTTAATTTTAGAAAAAGCCCAAGGCACCAAGATGCTACTCTTATTTCAGGACTCTTCATTCTGAGAAACGCAGCTCAAGCAGCTCAAGCCAAGAAGGAGAAAGTACTCATTCACAAGGGGAAAACCTCTTAGAGCAGACCTCAGGTGGATGCTGCAGGAAACTCCCAAATCTCCCCCCACTGCCCTTCCTCCAGTCTCTCTCTCAGGCCTCCACCCCATCACATGTTCATATATCTTCACACGTGCACTCACCACACTCATTGCTTCGAGATTGTTGGTCTCTGTCTTTGAGTTCCAGGAGAAAGCAAAAAGGTGCTGGTAAGTTACTAGGTGCTAACTGTAGAAAAGAGTAAAAGACGAGGGATGCCAGGGGCCTTGTTTGTTTGTTTGTGACAAGTTTTTCTCTGTGTATCCTTGACTGACCTGAAATTCATTCTGTAGACCAGGCTGGCCTTGAACTCAGAGATTTACTTGCTTCTGCTTCTTGAGTGCTCGGATTAAAGGCATGGGCCACCACCTCCTGGCACACCTGTACTTTAGGGGAATATGTATGTGTTGAATGACTGTCTTCCAAGCCAAGGACCCACCATCTTGGGGAGTTCAACTGTGCCATCTTACAAAAGGATTACCCCAGCTAGGTTTATTGACTATTTGCATGCCAGTGCAGAGGGTCACAAGATCTTCACCTGAGTGTCCTGTCTCTCTTACCTCCTGTTGTATTCAACTCTGCCTTAATTGCAGTGACCTGTGGGAGATGCTAGCATCCATAGGCCAAGAGAGAAGAGGGTATGTGGGCCATTAGGGCAGGACTGTCCATGCTACTGGAAAGTAACCCCTCATCAAGGCTCTGTAAGGAAATCCAGTTCACCGATGGTTTTCCGGAGTTGACTGTCAGTATCATTTCTCAGTTTCTTGAGAACTAGAAAGGAAGGGTAGATGTTGCTTAGTCTCCTTGTGGGAAGGAATTCTAGCAACATGGGGGACTTTGGGAGGTAATTAGGTCTTGAGGATGGGGACTCAGAAATAAGATTGCTGCTGTGGTGGTTTGAATAGGTATGGCCCCCACAGCCTCATGTGTTTGAATGTTTGGCTCATACAGAATGATAATATTAAGAACGGTGAACTTGTTGGAGTAGGTGTGACCTCGTTGGATGAAGTGTGTCACTGTGTGTGTACAGGGGAGGTTGAGTTCTCCTATACTCATGCTATACCCAGTGTGGTACACAGTCTCCTTCTGCTGCCTGGAGAATAAGATGTAGAACCCTCAGCTTCTTCTTCAGCACCATGTCTGCCTGCACACTGCCCTGCTCCCTGACATGACGATAACAGACTAAACCTCTGAACTGTAAGCCACCCCCCAATTAAATGTTTTCCTTTATAAGAGTTGCCTTGGCCATGGTATTCACAACAATAAAACACTAAGAGACTGCTCTCTCACACTTCCCTTATCTGAGGATTCAATGAACTAGGAAGCCGACTTTCACTATACTTCACTATAGAGCCTGTATCACTTTCATCTTAGAATACACCCTTCAGAACAGCAAAAGGTAAATTCTTGCCCGTATTAGTCCATAACATCCTATAATAACACCCTAAACGACTAAGATAGAAATTAAGTGAACTAATTAAGTGAAAAAAATTCAGCAAAACTAATTCAATAAAAGATAAGCTAGAGTATTTATTATTGGAATTAGGCCATCAAAAGACAAAATTGCAACAATAAGAACTTAATTTATGATCAGTTGAGCAGCTGAGACAGGAGTCTTCCGGCCGCCATTTACACCAGGGAGCCAGGTGGTTCCACAGCCTTTTGTGCACAGACCACCAGGAGGGAGGAATCTCCCAGCAGCTCTTCCACCTCTGAGCACAGAGAGGTGAGATCTCCACCTTCTCTCTGGAGGGGAACAGCTAGGATGGAGCACCGGGACATAGGATCAGTGGAGCTGCTGGGACAGGAGTCTTCCCTTCCAGCCACCATTTGCAGCCGGGAACCAGATAGCTCCACAACCTTCTGTGCACAGACCCTCCCAGAAGAGAGTTGGTCTCCCAGGAGTACAGACACAGGCTTACAGGCCCATAGGAGGGACAAGCTCTAGCCAGAGACAGCAAGACCAACTAACACCAGATATAACCAGATGGCAAAAGGAAAGCACAAGAACCCTAGCAACATCAGAACGGAGTTCTCCCACCACAGCAAGTCCTAAATACAACAACACACCGGAAAAGCAAGAGTTGGATTTAAAATCATATCTCATGATACTAATAGAGGTCTTCAAGAAGGACATAAATAACTCCCTTAAAGAAGTACAGGAGAACATGGGTCAACGGGTAAAAGCTCTTAAAGAGAAAACACAAAAGTCCCTTAAAGAATTACAGGAAAACACAAACAAACAAGTGAAGGAACTGACCAAAACCATCCAGGATCTAAAAATGCAAGTAGAAACACTGAAGAAATCACAAAGGGACACAACTCTGGAGATAGAAAACTTTGGATAGAATTCAGGAGTCATAGATGCAAGCATCAACAACAGAATACAAGAGATAGAAGAAATAATCTTAGGTGCTGAAGATACCATAAAAAGCATTGACTCCAAAGAAAATGCAAAATGCAAAAGACTTGTAATCCAAAACATCCAGGAAATGCAGGACACAATTAGAAGACCAAACCTAAGGATTATAGGTATAGATGAGAGCAAAGATTTACAACTTAAAGGGCCAGTAAATATCTTTAACAAAATTATAGAAGAAAACTTCCCTAACCTAAAGAAAGAGATGCCCATGAACATACAAGAAATCTACAGAACTCCAAACAGACTGGACCAGACCAGAAAGTCCTCCAGTCACATAATAATCAAAACACCAAATGCACTAAACAAAGAAAGAATATTAAAAGCAGTAAGGGAAAAAGGTCAAGTAACCTATAAAGGCAGGCCTATCAGAATTACACCAGACTTCTCACCAGAAACTATGAAAGCTAAAAGATCCTGGGTAGATCTCATACAGACCTTAAGAGAACACAAATGCCAGCCCAGACTACTATACCCAGCAAAATTCTCAATCACCATAGATGGAGAAACCAAGATATTCCATGATGAAACCAAATTTACACAATATCTTTCCACAAATCCAGCCCTACAAAAGATAATAGATGGAAAACGCCAACACAAGGAGGGAAACTACATCCTAGAAAAAGCAAGAAAGTAATCTTCCAACAAACCCAAAAGAAAGTAACCACACAAACATAAAAATAACACCAAAAATAACAAGAAACAACAATCACTATTCCTTAATATCTCTTAACATCAATGGACTCAATTCCCCAATAAAAAGACATAGACTAACAGAAGTATTTTTCATGTAAATCTTCAATTTTATCAAAAAATGTTTGTAATTCCTCTTCTAATTAATTTAGTAATGTTTTTATGTCTACCATTTTATCTGTATAATTTTCCATGATAATCTTCAATTTTAACATGTTTTTCTATATATTTCTTCAGAAATATTTTCCATGTAAATCTTCAATTTTATCAGAAAATGTTTATAATTCCACTTTCAATCAACTTAGAAATATTTTTATGCCTACCATTTTATCTGTATAATTTTCCATGAAATAATCACTTTTAACACGTTTTTTTCTACATATTTCTTCAATTCTATCAGAGAGATTTTCCATGTAAATCTTCAATTTTATCAGAAAAAGCTTATAATTCCACTTTCAATCAACTTAGAAATATGCCTACTGTTTTATCTGTATAATTTTCTGTGAAATAGTCAATTTTAATGTGCTTTTCTATATATTTCTTGAATTTTATCAGAAATATTTTCCATGTAGATCTTCAATTTTATCAGAAAATGTTTTTCAATTTTATCAGAAAATGTTTTAATTCCACTTTCAATCAACTTAGAAACATTTTATGTCTACCATTTTATCTGTATAATTTTCCATGATAATCTTCAATTTTAACATGTTATTCTATATTTTTCTACATAAATATTTTCCACATAAATCTTCAATTCTATCATAAAATGTTTCTACTTCCTTTTTCAATTAATTTAGCAATGTTCCTTATGTCTACCATTTTACTCTTTAATTTTCCATGAAAATTATCAATTTAAAAAAAATAAAAATAAAAATAATTTACGGGCTGGTAAGATGGCTCAGTAGGTAAGAGCACTGAGTGCTCTTCAGAAGGTCCTGAGTTCAAATCCCAGCAACCACATAAAGGCTCACAACCATCCATAATTTAATCTGATACCCTCTTCTGGTGTGTCTAAAGACAACTACAGTGTACTTACGTATAATGATAAATAAATCTTTGGGCCAGAGCAAGCAGGAACTAAGCAAGCAAGGTTAACCGGAGTGAGCAGGGCCAACTGAAGTGAGCAGAGGTCCTAAATTCAATTCCCAGCAACCACATGAAGGCTCACAACCATCAGTACAGCTACAGTGTACTCATATACAAACAATAAATGAAAATAAATACATCTTTAAAAAAACAAAACAATAAAAAGTTTTTTAAAAAGAACTTATAGTTTTTAACTTTTTATTGATTCTTTGTGAAATTTCTATTATGTACCCCAATCCCACTCATCCCTCCATCTCTCTATATCTGCCCTCCATCCTTGCAAAGCCCCCAAAGAAAACAAAAAAGAAGAAAATAACCTAACATATAAAGCATCTCTCTGTGGAAGCTGCAGTGTGTCACAGAGTGTACCACAGTATACCCTTTTGCCTTTACTTGCAAATGCTTGTTGCAATGAGCCATTGGTCTGGTCCAAGGCCTCTGGCTTCTGCTACACTATCAATACTGAATCCTCACCAGGACTCCTCTAGGAGATCCTGTTGTTGCCTTGCATCATGGAGATCCTGCAGCTTCGGCTCTGCAGGACCAGCTCCTTTATAGCATGTTCATATGACAGAGCTGGTTCATATGAACCAGCAGTTCATAGATGGGGCAGATGTTGGAATGGACCAACTCAAAGCCTGGGGAATGCGCTGTGTTGTTAGGGCACTAGCTCTCCCACACCTACACCACCAGGGCCAACCACTGTGCTGCAGCAATCAAGGGGCAGGGCCAGCTCTCCCACATTGTCCAGGCAAGGGGACTGAAGCCAGCTGGCTCTCCCTCAGCCTTCAGACACCAAAATAGCCCCAGGAGGGATCCCAGACCAGGACATCTGCTTGGCCTTGAGAGGTAATATGGAACACAGACATTAACACAGAACCCCGATACTTCAGGGCCATGGACCCAGACGTGACCCTCACAGCAGCATGGGTCAGGACATCCCCACCCTCAGGTGGCAGTGTAGGTTACTCACATCAGGCTGTTCCTCACCACCCTCCAGTTTTCAGCTCCCCCTCTCTTCATAATGTGCAAACCTTCCACTTTTCTTTCCCAACTCTCCAGTTTTGCTCATTGTACCTCCAGGTCTCTTTGCCAGGTGTCTGAGTTCTGAAATCAGGCAGGACTTCATTGCATAAGATGACAGACAGAAAAAGTAAAATGCAGACTGATGCTGTCTTTCACCTTTCAAAAATGCCTTCATTGCCCTGTAGGCCTGTGAGAAAGAACAGTAGGACAGTGTTGTATTGCCTCAGATGACCTTCTCTGTGTAAAACTTAAAGGAAAGGGAATGTCTTTGTGATACCCACTAGAACTGGACTTAGAATTGGCTGCCATCTCTCTGATCTGATCTTGGTCTCTGGAAAGTCCTGATAAAGAGATTAGCTTCAGTGTGGTGATCCAGCACTCTAGCATAAGTAGGTCCATTTCTATTTCTCGCCCAATTTGCTAAGAATCGGTGAAGAGCTAAGACCAAACAAGGACCCCCCCCCCAAAAAAAAAAAAAAAACTTTTATTTGGCAGACAGAGAAAACCAAATGAGCCATTTGATTGAATTACTAAACAATTCAGTGTCATTCTATAGTGACATCTATAGTGTAGTGACTTGGGAGTTCCTACAGCAAGGATCCAACTGTGAAACTGGGCTACATGTTTCTCCTTACCCACTACGTGGAAGACAAAGGCCTTCTGACTAAGGCTGAGCTTCTTTCTTACACTGATGTTTTCTTAGCCAGCGAGTTTTCTTAAAGCATCTGCCTATAACACCACCCTTATGGATCTCTACTTAAAAATTTGAGGCATGGAGCCATCGAGATGGCTCAACAATTAAGAGCATGTAGTATTCTTGAAAGGACCCAAATTCAGTTCCCAACACATCAGTCATAACTACACATACAGTTCTGGTGGAACCGGCGCCCTCTTCTGGCCTACTAGGGCACTGCATGCACATGTTAAAACTCAGAAACAAATACACAATTTTTAATTTTAAAGAATGTGGGACAATTGTTAATCAGGTGCGTTGCCTCATCTTTGAAATCTCAACACTTAGGAGATGAGGCAGAAGAACTGCCGTGAGTCTGAGTCCAGGGAAGGCTTCAGAGTAAGGCCCTGTCTCAAAAATGCCAAATAATGAAAATAAAAAGACTTGTGTACACTGTAATAGTCTAAATGTTGTGTTCATAGTACCAAGCATTTTAGTCTGTGACAGTTTTGATATGAGTTGTACACACGTTAGAAAGAAAAGACTTCAGATAATGCCAAACAAACGAGTGATAATTATTGTATAGTCAGGCTACTCGGGCTGTATGCACAGTATGTGTGTAATTTTCATGCCCCAGCTCCATGTTATTATTTGAGCAGATTCTATCTGCCTATACATCCAACCCAACAGAAGACTTTTCTTTTTTTTTTTTTTTTTTTCGGTTTTTCGAGACAGGGTTTCCCTATATAGCCCTGGCTGTCCTGGAACTCACTTTGTAGACCAGGCTGGCCTCGAACTCAGAAATCTGCCTGCCTCTGCCTCCCAAGTGCTGGGATTAAAGGCGTGCGCCACCACCGCCCGGCTCAACAGGAGGCTTTTATTGGCAGCAGCTCAGTCTTAACATTTCTCTTATGCCTCACCCATGACAAGTGCTGCCTGTGCCTCTGTGCCTTACAAATCCTTAGGCCCAGCTTAGGCAGAGGCAAGTGGATCTCTGAGTTCAAGGCCATCCTGGTCTACAGAGTGAGTTCCAGGACAGCCAGGGCTATACAGAGAAACCCTGTCTTGGGAAAAACAAAACAACACAACAAAAGGCCTATTCCAGTGGCCAGACATATAGAAACATAGAAACATGTATGCTGAACCACAAAGCCCTGCTGTGTGAGTCAGAAGAGGCAGCGCCCCCTCAATCTCCTGGGACAAGTTCACCTTCTGCCTTCTGAAGTAACTAAAACTGCCAGGAAATTTTAAGAAGCCAACACATGACAGAGTATCTTTCCAAAGCACAGCACACATCACACTGGGTTTAACGAGATGACTGTGGGAAGATCTTTTTGTAATGGTTACACATTTATTTGAAATATGTAGTATGAGGTATCTGGTACTTCAAATTAGTTTTCGTGGACATTACTGATAAAGATAATTTAAACGGGCATGCCTAGTGAAGTTGTCCTTGTCATCTGTAGTGCTGGCTTGTAAATAATGTGTGGGATGACATTCAGGCGGATATGGACCTCACAACTTCCAAAGTGTGAGTTGCCCAGAAGCCATGACTGTGAGCCTCAACCCCAGGCTCTGGTTCATGGGGTCCCAGTCTTTCACAGGCTCCATTTCTCCCCAAAGAAGATAATGGGACGGTTGGGGGTGTTGTCAGGAAGCACGGAGCACAGAACGAAAGCTACAAAAGTCTCATCTGCCTCAGTCCAGAAAGTCTGGAAAGATGTGCGTTTCCACACAGCATTGTGGTGTGTAGAAATGAGACCACCTTAGAACTGACCCATTTACTCACAGCCAACCATCAGAATGAGCCTGGGGACCCCAATGGAAGAGCTAGAGGAAGAGTCCAAGAAGCTGAAGGGAATCGCAACTCCACAGGAAGAGCAGTATCAACTAACTGGACCACCCAGCGCTCCCGGGGACCAAACCACCAATCAAAGAGCATGCATGGAGGGACCCATGGCTCCAGGTACTGTATAGCAGAGGATGGCCTTATCTGACATCAATGGGAGGGGACACCCTTTGTCTTGTGGAGGAGGCTTGATGCCCCAGCATAGACCGGTGAGGCAGGCATGGGTGAGTGGGTGGAGGAGCACCCTCATAGAGGCAAAGGGGAGGGGGAGGAGGGGAATGGGATGGGGGCTTTGTGGAGGGGTAACTGGGAAGGGGAGATATCATTTGAAATGTAAATGAATAAAATAATTGATTAAAAAAAAGAGTTGACCCATTTCAGGGAATCTTTAACTGAGAGATGGAATTTGTTGAGCTGCACTGCCTCTACCCCCACTCTACTCAGAGATGTTGTGCAGACTCCCTAAGTCACATGCTACACAGGCACCAGGCCTTAGAGCCAGATTCCGGAGGCCCACATGGGCCAGGTTTAGCCTCTCTAGTTGATGCAGGGGCATTGTCAGGCGAAGCTAAAAGAAGAATACTTGGATGGGGAGAGGCAGAGGGCATCAGCTAGATCCCAATTAATGAGGAAACACCCAGCTTTTTAGAAATCCGTTGTGGTCTCAATGGGATTATTCAGACAACTCTCAGCTCTGCTGTTCCGTATAACAAGAAGAGACCAGCAGCGCGGGGACAAGCAGCCAGGCTGCAGCGTCCGACATGAGTGGGTCTGCATCTCTCCGGGATAACTTTAAGTGAGTCATTTAAGTTCTCAGATCCTCGATGTTTCGTTTATATAACGGAAGCAAACTTACTCTGCAAGCGTCTTCGTGGTACGTGATATTAGGTGGGTTCGTACTTAGACATGGGACCCGGCACGCAGAGAGCACTCCAGAACTACATGTTCTCAGAGAGCGGTCTGCCTCTCGTGAATAGAGCCCAGGCAGTTCGTCCAGCCACCAGGGCATGACTCACTAAGCTGAAGATATGGGCTTTAAGGTTTGCCTGCTGATGGTCATTAAAAGACAACCACAACAGGAACATCTGGTTTCAATTGAGAGGCTACTCTTGATGTCCTTTGAATCAACTCAAGATTTCCCCCTCCAAAATGATCCAAAGCTTTGTACTAAGTTTACCGTTTCTAAGGGAGGGGGCAAAAATGCCCTTTATTTAAAACAAAACAAAAAGCCATCGGCCGCAGCACAGTTTGGAAACGTCTCCCCGAGCCCTTCCATTAACCGCACCTTCCAGACACTCACCTCAGTAAAGTACTTGAGATATTTGACCTTTCTGGCCCCTAGAACTTAACACACAGCAAAGCCTTGATGGAAAATACCAGCACAGCTAGTGATTAGCTGAGCACTGTCCATTTTTTAAAAGATGCCTCCTAATGCTATGGTCATGTGCCCTGGACTGCTTGTTACAGAAACTATTCCACCCAGCACCCTTACCGTTACTTGTCTTTTAAATAGTTATGCCTTTAGAAATTATTTGAAATAAAATGGCTAGAATATGTAGTATACATATATTTTTATTTGTTTTGTTTTGTTTTTTTCTTTTTTGATTTTTTTTTTTAAGACAGGAGTTCTCTGTGTAGCCCTGGCTGTCCTGGAACTTGTTCTGTAGACCAGGCTAGCCTCAAACTCAGAGATCCATCTGTCTCTGCCTCCTGAGCGCTGGGCTCAAAGGTCTTGCACCATCACTGCCTGACTCAGACTTTATTTTTCAAACAAGAAACATATATTGAGATGTTCAGGTGAATGATGATGAGCAGTCAGAAGATATTTATGAAGATGATGAAAACAGTGAAAATAACTGGCACAGTGAGTACCCGGATGAAGAAAGCGGTGATGGGGCTGAAGAGTCCAGAGATGGGCAGCAGCCCAGATGGAGTGGGACTGGTCAAGACTCAGGCTGAAGATATAGTCAATCGATGGGTATGCTTGCATATGAACATCTCAACATAAGCATGAGTTTAAGTCCAAATTCTAAGTTATGCTCCCTATGGGAAGCTATTGGCAATACCTTCTTGGGGAGATTCAAGTAAAGGTACCATGTGAAAAAGGCAGAAAAGGAAGAATTTGCCTGACTCTGCTTTAATAGAGATTAGGTAATCAGATCCAAACAAGAGCCTAGCTATAGATACCACACCCCAATGCCATTAGAGGGGAATGACTGTAAAGTAGCAGTCGTGGATGGCCAGGTAGGAGTAGGAGAGATTTTACAACTGTGGGTAATGCCAACGGTTAGGACTAAAAACTTCAGGGTAAGTGGTAGAGGAAAGGAGGAAAGGTGGTACCTATCCACACTAGTAATAGTGGACTCCGAGGGCACCCACAGACACATGCACACCACCCACTCACGCAGACAGATACATAGACTCACACATATGTACACATATACTGGGGGAAAAAAAACTCGACATTTTTAGAAAACAGAGTCAGGACACTAAGGAAAATTTTCATCTTCATTTTTCTGAGATAGGGCCTTACTATGTAGCCCTGGCTAGCAGGGGCTTGCTATGTGTGGATCAGGATGGTCTCAGAGAGAACCACCTGCCTCTGCCTCTTAAGTCTGGAATTAAAAGTGTATGCCAGCATGCCTGGCTCTTCTTAAAATTTAGAATGTTTCTGCTCTTGGGCGATGGAGAGGTGACTCAGTGGTTAGAGCACTTAATATTTTAAGAGGTCCTGGGTTCAATTCCTAACACTTACATGCTGGCTTACACTTATCTGTAAACTCCACTGCCAGAAGACTCTTCTGGCCTCTTTTGTCACCAGCATGCAAGTGATGTGCAGATATTCATGTAGGCAAACATCCATAAAGATTTTTGTTCTTTAAAAAAAAAAAAAGAAATACATATTGCCTCTAGAAAGTTTTTTTAAATCAATTTATAATTCTAACCATAGTGTACTCAGGAATCGATCGTCTTCTCTTTACCCACACTCAGTCTTCACCAGTCTTCTGGGAGAAAGGTCACCTTATTGGTTTTTTGTTTGTTTGTTTGTTTGTTTATTAGGTATATTCTTTATTTATATTTCAAATGATTTCCCTCTTACTGGTTCCCCCCTCCCCAAAAGTTCCATACGCCCTCTTCCCTCCCCCTGCTCCCCAACCAACCCACTCCCGCCTCCCCTTCCTGGTATTCCCCTACTCTGCCACATTGAGCCCTTCCAGGACCAGGTGCCTCTCCTTCCTTCTACTTGATATCCTTTTATATGTGAATTGTTCCTTGGGTATTCCAAGCTTCAGGGCTAATATCTGCTTATCAGTGAGTGCATACCATGTGTGATTTTTTTGTGAATGGGTCATCTCACTCAGGATGACATTCTCCATTTCTACCCACTTGCCTAAGAATTTCATGAATTCATTGTTTTTAATAGCTGAGTAGTATTCCATAGTGTAAATATACCACATTTTCTGTATCCATTCCTCTGTTGAAGGACATCTGGGTTCTTTCCATCTTCTGGCTATTATAAATAAGGCTGCTATGAACATAGTGGAGCATGTGTCCTTATTGCATGTTGGAGAGTCCTCTGGGTATATGCCCAGGAGTGGTATAGCTGGGTCCTCCGGTTGTATTATACTGAGTTTTCTGAGGAACCGCCAAACTGATTTTCAGAGTGGTTTTACCAGCTTGCAATCCCACCAGCAGTGGAGGAGTGTTCCTCTTTCTTCACATCCTTGCCAGCACCAGCTGTCTCCTGAGTTTTTGATCTTAGCCATTCTGATTGGTGTGAGGTGAAATTTCAGGGTTGTTTTGATTTGCATTTCCCTGATAAGTAAGGATGTTGAACATTTCTTTAGGTGTTTCTCAGCCATTCGATATTCCTCAGGTGAAAATTCTTTGTTTAGCTCTGTACTCCATTTTTTAATAGGGTTATTTGGCTCTCTGGAATCTACCTTCTTGAGTTCTTTTTATATCTTGGATATTAGCCCTCTGTCAGAAGTAGGGTTGGTAAAAATCTTTTCTCAATTAGTTGGTTGCTGTTTTGTCCTTTTGACAGTGTCCTTTGCCTTACAGAAACTTTGTAATTTTATGAGGTCCCATTTGTCAATTCTTGATCTTAGAGCATAAGCTATTGGTGTTCTGTTCAGGAAATTTTCCCCTGTGCCCATGTGCTCAAGGCACTTCCCCAGTTTCTTTTCTGTTAATTTCAATGTTTCTGGTTTTATGTGGAGGTCCTTGATCCACTTGGACTTTAACTTAGTACAAGGAGATAAGAATGGATCTATTTGCATTCTTCTGCATGCTGACCTCCAGTTGAACCAGCACCATCTATTGAAAAAGCTATCTTTTTTCCACTGTGTGGTTGTAGCTCCCTTGTCAAAGATCAAGTGACCATAGGTGTGTGGGTTCATTTCTGGGTCTTCAATTCTGTTCCATTGATCTACCTGCCTGTCACTGTACCAATACCATGCAGTTTTTAACACTATCGCTCTATAGTACTGCTTGAGGTCAGGGATACTGATTCCCCCAGAAGTTCTTTTACTCTTGAGAATAGTTTTAGCTATCCTGGGTTTTTTGTTATTCCAGATGAGTTTGATAATTGCTCTTTCTAACTCTATGAAGAATGGAGTTGGGATTTTGATGGGGATTGCATTGAATCTGTATATTGCTTTTGGCAGGATAGCCATTTTTACTATACTAATCCTGCCAATCCATGAGCATGGAAGATCTTTCCATCTTCTGAGGTCTTCTTCGATTTCTTTCTTCAGAGACTTGAAGTTCTTGTCATACAGATCTTTCACTTGTTTGGTTAGAGTCACACCAAGATACTTTATATTGTTTGTGAAGGGTGTCATTTCCCTAATTTCTTTCTCAGCCTGTTTATCCTTTGAGTATAGGAAGGCTACTGATTTGCTTGAGTTGATTTTATAACCAGCCACTTTGCTGAAGTTGTTTATCGGCTGTAGGAGTTCTCTGGTGGAGTTTTTTGTGTTGCTTAAGTATACTATCATATCATCTGCAAATAGTGATAGCTTGACTTCTTCCTTTCCAATTTTAATCCCTTTGACCTCCTTTTGTTGTCTAATTGCTCCAGCTAGAACTTCAAGTACTATATTGAATAAATATGGAGAGAGAGGGCAACCTTGTCTAGTCCCTGATTTTAGTGGGATTGCTTCAGGTTTCTCTCCATTTAGTTTGATGTTGGCTACTGGTTTGCTGTATATTGTTTTTACTATGTTTAGGTATGGGCCTTGCATTCCTGTTCTTTCCAAGACCTTTAACATGAAAGGATGCTGAATTTTGTCAAACGCTTTTTCAGCATCTAATGAAATGACCATGTGGTTTTTTCATTGAGTTTGTTTATGTAGTGGATTACATTGATGGGTTTCCTTATATTGAACCATCCCTGCATTCCTGGGATGAAGCCTACTTGATCATGGTGAATTATCGTTTTGATGTGTTCTTGGATCCGGTTGACAAGAATTTTATTGATTATTTTTGCATCTATATTCATAAGGGAAATTGGTCTGAAGTTCTCTTTCTTTGTTGGATCTTTGTGCGGTTTTGATATCAGCGAAATTGTGGCTTCATAGAACGAATTGGGTAGTGTTCCTTCTGTTTCTATTTTGTGGAATAATTTGAAGAGTACTGGTGTTAGGTCTTCTTTGAAGGTCTGATAGAATTCTGCACTAAAACCATCTGGTCCCGTGCTTTTTTTGGTTGGAAGACTTTCAATGACCACTTCTATTTCTTTAGAGGTTACGGGACCATGTAGATAGTCTATCTGATCCTGATTAAAATTTGGTAGTTGGTATCTGTCTAAGAAATTGTCCTTTTCCTCCAGATTTTCCAGTTGTGTTGAGTATAGGCTTTTGTAGTAGGATCTGATGATTTTTTTAATTTCCTTAGTTTCTGTTGTTATTTTTCCCTTTTCATTTCTGATTTTGTTAATTTGGATACTGTCTCTGTGCCCTCTGATCAGTCTGACTAAAGGTTTATCTATCTTGTTGATTTTCTCAAAGAACCAACTCCTGGTTTTGTTGATTCCTTGAATAGTTCTTTTTGTTTCTACTTGGTTAATTTCAGCCCTGAGTTTGATTATTTCCTGCCTTCTGCTCCTCTTGGGTGTATTAGCTTCTTTCTGTTCTAAAGCTTTCAGGTGTGCTGTTAAGCTGCTAGTGTATGCTCTCTCCAGCTTCTTTTTGGAGGCACTCAGAGCTATGAGCTTTCCTCTTAGCGCTGCTTTCAATGTGTCCCATAAATTTGGGTATGTTGTGCCTTCATTTTCATTAAACTCTAAAAAGGTTTTGATTTCTTTCCTTATTTCTTCCTTGAACAAGGTATCATTGAGTAGAGCATTGTTCAGCTTCCATGTGTATGTGGGCTTTCTGTTGTTTTTGTTGCTGTTGAAGACCACCCTTACTCCATAGTGATCTGAAAGGAGGCATGGAATTAGTTCAATTTTTTTGTATCTGTTGAGGTCTGTTTTGTGACCAATTATATGGTCAGTTTTGGAGAATGTACCATGAGGTGCTGAGAAGAAGGTATATTCTTTTGATTTAGGATGAAATGTTCTATAGATATCTATTAAATCCATTTGGTCCAAAACTTCTGTTAGTTTTACTGTGTCTCTGTTTAGTTTGTGTTTCCCTGATCTGTCCATTAAGGAGAGTGGGGTGTTGAAGTCACCCACAATTATTGTGTGGGGTGCAATGTGTGCTTTCAGTTTTAGTAAGGTTTCTTTTACAAATGATGGTGCCCTTGTATTTGGAGCATAGATGTTCAGAATTGATAGTTCTTCCTGGTGGATTTTTCCTTTGATGTGTATAAAGTGTCCTTCCATGTCTTTTTTGGTGACTTTTGGTTGAAAGTCTATTTTATCAGATAGTAGAATGGCTACTCCAGCTTGTTTCCTGGGACCATTTGCTTGGAAAACTGTTTTCCAGCCCTTTACTCTGAGGTAGTGTTTGTCTTTGACACTGAGATGTGTTTCCTGTAAGCAGCAAAATGTTGGGTCTTGTTTACATATCCAGTCTGTTAGTCTATGTCTTTTTATTGGGGAATTGAGCCCATTCATGTTAAGAGATATTAAGGAAAAGTGATTGTTGCTTCCTGTTATTTTTTGATATAATTTTTATGTTTGTGTGGTTATCTTTTTTGGGTTTGTTGGAATAGGATTAATTTCTTGCTTTTTCTAGTGTATAGATTATCTCCCTTTGTTGGTGTTTTCCATTCATTATCCTTTGAAGGGCTGGATTTGTGGAAAGATACTGTGTAAATTTGTTTTTGTCATGAAATACCTTGGTTTCTCCATCTATGGTAATTGAGAGATTTGCTGGATATAGCAGTCTGGGTTGGCATTTGTGTTCTCTTAGGGTCTGTATGACATCTGCCCAGGCTCTTCTGACTTTCATAGTCTCTGGTGAGAAGTCTAGTGTAATTCTGATAGGTCTATCTTTATTCTATAGGTTACTTGACCTTTTTCCCTTACTACTTTTAATATTCTTTCTTTGTTTAGTACATTTGGTGTTTTAATTATTATGTGATGGGAGGAATTTCTTTTCTGGTCAAATCTATTTGGAGTTCTGTAGGCTTCCTGTATGTTCATGGGCATCTCTTTCTTTAGGTTAGGCAAGTTTTCTTCTATAATTTTGTTGAAGACATTTACTGGCCCCTTAAGTTGTAAATCTTCACTCTCTTCTATACCTATAATCCTTAGGTTTGGTCTTCTCATTGTGTCCTGGATTTCCTGGATGTTTTGGGTTACAAGCTTTATGCATCTTGCATTTTCTTTGGCTGTTTCCAAGGTTTTCTATCTCCAGAGATGTTTCCCTTTGTGATTTCTTTATTGTTTCTACTTCCACTTTTAGATCCTGGATGGTTTTGTTCCATTCCTTCACTTGATTGTTTATGTTTTCCTGAAATTCTTTAAGGGATTTTTGTATTTCCTCCTTAAGGGCTTCTGTTGTTAACCCATGTTCTCCTGTATTTCTTTAAGGGAGTTATTTATGTCGTTCTTGAATTCCTCTATCAGCATCATGAGATGTGATTTTAAATCCAGCTCTTGCTTTTCCAGTGTGTTGGGATATCCAGGATTTGCTGTTTTTGGAAAAACTGGGTTCGGATGGTGCCATGTCACCTTGGTTTCTGTTGGTGTTGTTCTTGCATTTGCCTTTTGATATCTGGTTATCTCTGGAGTTAGCTGGTCTTGCTCTCTTGGACTGTGGCTTATCTGTCCTTCAAACCTGTGTATCTCTACTCCTGGGATTCCCATTCTCTCTGTGCACACAGGAATGTAGGCACTCCTGGGAGACCAGTTCTCCTGTGGTGGTGTTTGTGTATGTAGTTGTGTAGCCCAGGATCGGCTCTGCACTCTCAGGCCTCTTCACAGTCCTGGGAGGTTAGCTATCTCCCTTCTCCACCTAGATATGGTGCACTGTGCTCCCAGGCCTCTCTACATTCCAAATGCCCTGAGTGCAGCAGGTTCTCTAGGATGTATCAGGAAATGGTGTCTTCACTGTGGCAGAGCTGGCAAGAGTCTACCCCAGCAGAAAGGAAAGGCGTGGGGGTGGGGGGCAGCTTACTTCACTTTTCAAGATGACTGCTGTAAAAATGAGCATACGACAGCTGCCACAGTGAAGGATGGCAAGGAAAATCATAATCCAAGTTCACACAATTCCATGTGACCTCAGAATGCACCTGTGATGACCATTCTTGATTGTCAACTTGATTTCATCTGGAATTAAGTAAAATCCAAAAATGGAAGGCACACCTGTGAGGGATTTTTGCTTAATTTGAAGTAGATCCACTTCTAACCGAGATCTTTGAGGCATGACACACCTTTAATCTGGGCTGCTGCCTCTTGCTGGAAGACTTTCTAAGGATATGAAGGAAGGAAGCTTTGGCTCTTTGCCTGCTTGTCCTCACCTTCCTAGCAAGTCCATTCCTTCTGGCATTGCAGCCTATGCCTTCAGGATTCCAGCGTCTTCTGAAGACCAGCTAAGACATCTAGCCTTGGATTTCCCATTCACAGCCAGCCATTGTTGGGTTAGCTGGACCGAAGCCTTTGAGTCATTTAATAAATCCCCTTTTTATATGGAGAGATTCATTCTACAAATTCTGTTACTCTTGAGAATACCAATACAATGCCTGAGGTCAAATCATTGGAGGCTCATTTATATTTATAGGTGATTTTTACTACAGCATCCTGAGCCTCTTATGCTGTCCAATTTTGTCAGATTTCAACAAATGAAATGTGGTTTGCTGTTACTCTGCCTAAGGAACAGAATTGCTTGAGAGAAACAGAAGCAGGCAAGGAGCATGAGTCTAGTTCACATTCCTCCTAAAACCATCACTGGCACATTTTCTTCTTCTTCCTCATGGGGAAGCATGAAGCTTCAAGGCCCAAATCTGCACCACATGGTTTTCATTTCCTGGCCTCCTCCCTGTGCACACATGAAGACACTCTGGATGCAAACATTTACACATTTTTTTTCCTCAGGAGCAAATGAGGCAAAGAAAGTCAATAAATACTCTGCATACATAGCAGCCCAAGGAAAAACAGCATCTGTCCCCAGATTTGCGCTGACCCTACATCCAGGGAAACATTTGGACACCCACTCATCTCACAGTTCACGTTCTAAACTGTCAGGTATCCTTAGATTTATGTTATAGTTGAAACAGTAGCTGCTGGGAGAGGGAGAATCAGTCTTCTCTGATAATGAGCCAATGATATCCAATCCCAGGAGTCAGCCCTGAGCACATGCACATAAAAGTAACACTAAATGGGAGCAGTGGGAGATAATAGGAGGTGTATATGGACAGACAGACAGACTAGATAGATAGATAGATAGGTAGATAGATAGATAGATAGATAGATAGATAGATAGATAGATAGATAGATAGATAGATATAGATGCCTGTAACAATAATTATATAAGAGGTCATGAACTTGAGAGGGAGTCAGAAGAAACATGGGAGGAGTTGAAATGGGAAAAAGAAAGGTAGAATGATGTAAAGACAGTATTTGTATACAAAATTATCAAAAAAGCAAAAATATTAAATTAAAAACTCCTATTGACAATAGTTTCTAAATAAAAGACCTAGAGATAAACCCAAGCAAAATGAACAATTTCTGTGGTGAAAACTGTAAACCACTGAAGAAAGAAAGTGAAGGAGACGGAAGACGAGCGTGCCTCTTGTGTTTGTGGATCAGCAGAATTTAAACTGTGAAATTGGCTATGTCACCAAAAGAGATCCACTTTTGGTGGATCAAGACACTCCTCATCAAAACTCTAATTACAAACTTCACAGTCATGCACACAAAAGGAACTAGCCTAAATTTCACATGGAAACACAAATTACTCCAAACAGCTAGAACAATCCACAACAAAAAGAGCAAACGTGTCAAAACACCTGATTTTAAATTATAAATTATACTACAGTACCACAGTAACAACAGTACTAATACAAAAACAGAAGAATGGACAAAACAGAAACAGAAAATCCAGAAAGGAGCCAACATGGCAACAGCTGCCTAACTTTCTTTTTTTTTTTTTTATAAATTTTATTTTCTAAGTTTTTTTTTATTTACATTCCAAATCATTTCCCCTTTCCCGTTTCCTCCCTCCCCAAAAGTCCCATAAGCCCCTTTCCCTCCCTCTTTTCCCCATTCAACCCCCTCTCCTTTCTCTGTCCTGGCGTTCCCCTACATCCAGTCTTTCCAGGACCAGGGGTCTCTCCTTCCATCTTCTTAGAAATCTATTGATATGCGAATTGTGTCTAGGGTATTCCGAGATTCTGGGTTAATATCCCCTTATCAGTGACTGCATACCATGTGTGTTCTTCTGTGATTGGGTTACCTCACTAAGGATGATATTTTCAAGTTCTGACCATTTGCCTAGGAATTTCGTGAATTCATTGTTTTTAATTGCAGAGTAGTATTCCATTGTGTAAATATACCACATCTTCTGAATCCATTTCTCTGTTGAGGGACATCTGGGTTCTTTCCAGCTTCTGGCTATTATAAATAAGGCTGCTATGAACATAGTGGAGCATGTGTCCTTATTGCATGCAGGTAAAGCCTCTGGGTATATGCCCAGGAGTGGTATAGCCGGATCCTCCGGGAGTGTCATGCCCAGTTTTCTGAGGAACCGCCAGACTGCTTTCCAGAGTGGTTGTACCAGCTTGCAATTCCACCAGCAGTGGAGGAGTGTTCCTCTTTCTCCACATCCTCGCCAACAACTGCTGTCTCTTGATCTTAGCCATTCTGACTGGTGTGAGATGGAATCTCAGGGTTGTTTTGATTTGCATTTCCCTAATGACTAAGGATGATGAACATCTCTTTAGGTGCTTCTCAGCCATTAGATATTCTTCCATCAAAGGTTAAACGATTTGTTGAAAGGTTTCATCAAACATTGGAAGAAAGGCGGCATTTTCAGTAATGGTACTAGAAAAACTGGATGTTTACAGGTAGAAGAATGAAACTGGATTGCTATATCTCACCCCACACAAAAGCCAGTTTAAATGAATCAAAAAGTTTCATATGAGACCTGAAACTCTGAAGCTGATAATTGAAAACTTTTCAAGATATATACATGGACTTTCCAACAGGACAAGAAACAATCCCAAGAATCTCATAAAATTTTAAGGTTTCTCACAGAGAGGGTGGAAGTGATGTAATTATATTGTAATTTTTTTAAAATAAAAAAAAATTGTCTGGTGAGATGGCTCAGTGGGTAAGAGACTGCTCTCCCGAAGGTCCTGAATTCAAATCCCAGCAACCACGCAACCACATGGTAGCTCATAACCATCCATAATGAGATCTGACACCCTCTTCTGGTGTGTCTAAAGACAACTACAGGGTACTTACATATAATAATAATAAAATAAATCTTAAAAAATAAAAATAATGAATAAATAGTAATAGGTTTTTCCCTAGGGTCCATCTAGTCTCAGATTCTTGACCGCTTTAGCAATGTCAGGCATATGTTTCCTTTCAGAGTAGCTTAAATCCAATCAAAAAGTGGTTGGTTACTGTACTGGCTGGTTTTGTGTCAATTTGACACAAGCTGGAGTTATCACAGAGAAAGGAGCTTCAGGTGAGGAATGGTTCCATGAGATCCAGCTGTAAGGCATTTTCTCAATTAGTGATCAAAGTGGGGAAGGCCCATTGTGGGTGGTACCATCTCTGGGCTGATAGTCTTGGGTTCTATAAGCAAGCAAGCTGAGCAAGCCAGGGGAAGCAAGCCAGTAAGCAGCATCCCTCCATGGCCTCTGTATCAGCTCCTGCTTCCTGACCTGCTTGAGTTCCAGTCCTGACTTCCTTTGGTGATGAACAGCAACATGGAAATGTAAGCTGAATAAACCCTTTCCTCCCCAACTTGCTTCTTGATCATGATGTTTGTGCAGGAATAGAAACCCTGACTAAGACAGTTACTCTCATTACATCTGTACCACACTGCACCAGTATATACTGCAGGCAGGTCACTGTTGTAGACGGCAGTGTTTGTAGTTGAATAATGGTGGTGGTTTGAATAGTAATGGCCCCCATAGGTTCATAGATGTGAATGGCTGATCACCAAGGAACGGCACTATTGGGAGATGTGGCCTTGTTTGAGTGGGTGTGGCTCTGTTGGGGGAAGTGTGTCACTAAAGATAGGTTTTGGGGTTTAAATGCTCAAGCCAGGCCCAGTATCTCTCTCTCTTTCTCTATCTGCTGCCTGAGGATCCAAATGTAGAATTCTCAACTCCTCTCTACCACCATGTCTGCCTCTGAGATGCCATGCTTCCTGCCAGGATAATAATGGACTAAACCTCTAAACTGTAAGCCAGTCCCAAGTAAATGTTTTCCTTTATAAGAGTTTCTGTGATCATGGAGTCTCTTCACAGCAATAGAACTGTAAGACAAGGTTGCAGAGTTTGTAGCTGGGTGACATTGATGATTGCTCTTCTCCTCTAGTACTATGCAAAGTACTTCCAGAACCATAAACATCAGTCAGGAAAGGTAAAACTTCTTGTTGGGTACAAGCTCGACTTCTCCATGTTCATTGACATAAGTATTGTCTTTAGCAGTACAGCCTTACCATCAGGTATCGAGGGTTAAGCAATAGCCTTCACAATAGGCAATGATGTTTGGTGATTTCTATGGGACTCATCTAGCCAACAATCCAATAAGATCTAACCCATTCCTACCACTGGAGGTTTTAGTTGATGGTTTAAAATGTCTAGTTGTTACACCATCTTGTTTTAGCTACCCAGCTTTAAGCTCCAGGTGGACCACACTATCAGTTCTTCCAGGTTCCCTCAGATCCACAGAAGAAACACACACATTAGCTTATTTTTCAACCTGCCCTATTGGCTCAATTGCTGGACATTTCTAATTTCTCTCAGCTACTGTACCCTTCCCAATACTCTTAGCTCAGTACCCTAAATCTGTCCTCAACTTTAGTTGCTCAGTTACCCTTCTCCTTGTTCAGCAACCCAAAACTGTCCTCAGCTTTAGCTGTGTTTCTAATCCCCTGACAGGAAGTGGCCTATGACTGCTCCACCCAAGATCTCACATGGCTGGCCACCTTTTCTCCCTCAGAAGCATGGTGAAATCTCCTTTCCTCTTCTTTCATCCTTAAGCCTGACTGCAGGAACCCAGAAGTCCCACCTCTTTCCTTCCACCCAGCAATTGGCCCCTGGCATCTTTATTGATCAATCAAGCACCAATGGGGAACAGGACCTTAGCATCAGAACCACCCCCTACATCTCATCTTTTCTGTCCAATTTTAAAAAAAAAAACTTTTTTCCCAGACATAAATTGAACAAAATCATGACAATCATGTAAATTATGAAATATAATGTATGATTAACATCCAGACCACCATATTTGTCAGTTAGATAAAGTACTCTGCCATCATTCCTAACTTAAAGAATTCTGATTCTATCCCTGGATTGTTTAGATTTCAGTCTGTAATACCATCTGAAAACCATGTCTTCCATTCTATGTTTCTCTCAATGTTAAATAACTTGAACTTGATTATGAGACTAAAACTAGTCTTCAATCCCATCAGAAATCTGAGAACAAATTAAATATTACCTGAATATATAGGAAGCACCAAGTATGGCTTTGAAAACTTGAAAAATTGTAGAGACAGCTGACCACCTGTTCAACTCCTAAATTCTTACAATGTTGGAGCATCTGTCGTCAGCCTTTGGACCAGAACCATCTGACCGACCTTTGTAAAGCAGAATTATGAAGGACTGCTTACCCTGTATTGGCAGAGCTATAAATCAGCTGTTCCACATAGTGTGTCCTTTTCCTGGAAAGTATTTTGTCTGCAGATAATATAAGCAATTTTTGTCTAGTGGCTACCTTGCCACAATAAGCAACCTCACAGGGAGATAAAGATGCTCTAATCTTTTTAAAGGGGAACAGGGAAATCATTGTCAAATGATTCTTAATAATGAAATAACATTAAATGTCACATTCTGTGGATTTCTGATGTTTTTGAAGACTATCTATGTAAAGTATCTTGAACTGTTAAACCTTAGCTACTCTTAGTCATTTATATTTGAGTAAATTGAAAGTACTTTATTATATTTAAATTAGAATCTAACATAACCATATGTTTACTATCTAGCCCTTAACTTGTGTTACTTAAAACAGTTTGTAATAGCGGCTATTAGAAGTACTGGGTCAGGAACTGGAGAGATGGCTCTATGGTTAAGAGCATGCACTGTTCTTCCGAAGGTCCTGAGTTCAAATCTCAGCAACCACATGGTGGCTTACAACTATCCATAATGAGATCTGACTCCCTCTTCTTGAGTGTCTGAAGACAGCTACAGTGTACTTATATATAATAGTAAATAAATCTAAAAAAGGACTAGATCTAAGCTTTGTATTCTTAAATGAGTTGCATAGGCACAATACCTATCTAAGAATAACAATATTAATCTCAAATTTTGTACCAATATAAGAAATTCATACCAATGAAAACCTTAAATCTGTATCAATATAAATTCTGTACCAATGTAAGAAATTATAACTTCAATTTGTATCAATTATAAAGATTTCTATCAATTAAGATTATGACTACACAATTTTTTGTTCAAGAGTAAAATTTAGTAAATTCATCCCACCTATTTCCTCCCTGTTCAAAATTATGACCATTTATAAATTATCCCTCAAAATGACAACCTATCTATAATTTGTAAAATAACCATTACCGGACATCCAAACTCAGGGAATTGGGCTAACAACTCTTCATAGCTTCTTCCTGCTGAATAGGGGTGATGAGAAATTCTCTAATGGGATAAAGTGGGGTAGGAAAACAAGAAAAACTGGTTAGACTTAAGAAAGCTAGCTTTAGCATCTATTATTCTGTCTCTGCATATTTGGAAGTTTCAGAATTTGACTGAAGTTCTGACCGGATCTGTCTGAAAGGCTGAATGAGGTAAGATGACCTGGAATCAGCAGCAATCCTATAGCTGTTCTGGAAGCAAGGACAGCATCAGGAAGCAGGCGACTAGAACAGCAGGTCAGTTCAGCATCCCAGTAGATGAATCTTGTCAGAGCTGTACATTCTGTAACATATGATTCTCACAACCAAAATTTTAGTACCGTTAAGATTTTCATATGGATTGTGCAGGGTGAACAGATCAGTTAAGGATGAAATTCTACTTGTTTGAGCAGGTGAAAGACACCTGTCTTTTTCATGAGTTAATTTTATCAAGTACCAATTGTAGTAAGTCTTCATTCATGCCACGTAAAGGATGGCACAATCTTTACCTGTCCTGTTTGATTTTCTCAAACTTTTCTAGTTCTTCAGGGGGACTCCTGATCCATATCACTGTGGAAGGGGTCCAAAGCCTTCTCCTTTCCTGTCAACACAAATTCAGAGCCTCTCTTTCAAAATAACAAGTCCTTGGTCCAGTCACCAGAAATTATTAAACGTTTAGCTTGACCTCTCTTCCAGAGGAATTTTAATATAACCACCAAGCTCATAACCACACTCATTTTGATAAATAAAACAATTCAAAGTAAATAAAGCAATCTAAACAAATATTAACCGATGAGACAGTGCTTCTGGTTCTCCTGCCCTGCCCTTCATGAGATCAAGGCCTAAATTATTTATTTAATATCTGTCTACTTACTGTATGAGCCTATTTTCAGTCTCTCTATTTATATAATTCTCAAGGTCTAAATTTCTACTATCTGAGATAGGAGAGGCCACCAACCCTCTGCCTTCGATCTAATTTTTTAAGATCAGATGCCTCAATATTTTTATTTCTCTGTAATTAACTTCAATTAAATTTCCTTCTGCTTACTGTATAAGGCTATTTCCAGGCTCTATTTTAGTCATACCAGGCAAAGAAATCCTAGAAATCCCATGAGTAGATCATGTTCAACGATCCTGATAAATTGTCCTGGCAAGACTTACATATCTTTAAGGCATCTGTTCATTCATTCTCCCTAACTTCTCTCTTCTGTGGAGCTTAATATTTGCTGTCTACCAACTGGCACTCTACCTCTCATCTTAAGCTCTTTAGATCAGTTCTAAACTACAGGAAGAAATCCCCATGTGCTTTTGGAAAAATCTGTATTCCCTTGTATCCTTAAAAACAATTAAATCAAAATTTAAAAATCTATCCTTTGATTACCTGCTTGTAGGAAGCAGGCAGGCTTTATTGCCTCTCACTGCCTTCCTCCTAGTAGCAGCCTGACGACACAGCAGGCGCAGGCGTTGCCAGCCTTTCTCTAGTGGCAGCTGTATTCCTTTGTTCTAGTGCTGGGGCCACTTGGCTAGATTCCGCTCTTTTCAGGATGGTTTTCCCCTCTTCCTAGACTTATATCATTTGCATGTGTGTATACCATCCAAGAATTCCTAGATTAACAATGGATCTCACTCAAGGTCTCACAGGGCAGGTCACCTTTTCTCTCTCTGAAATATGGAGAAATCTCTCTTCCTCTTCCTATGTCCCTTAGCCTGCCTGTGGGGGGCGGAGAGGGAAGTAAGTCCTGCCTCTTTCCTTCCACCCAGCAAATGGCCCCTAGCATCTTTAGTGACAGACTAAGAACCAATTGGGGAACAGGATCTTAGCATCAACATCTCCCCCATTATTTGGTGACTCCACTTAGACTCCTTTCATACATGTTAGGTTGCCTCAACAGTAGTAGATTTCCATGTGGCTTTTCAAAAGACCTTAGTGTTAGTTGCCTGTCCCTTCTTTACCCTGTTCTCTCATCCCCCTCCCCCATTTAATCTCATTTTACTTTTCCCTTTATATCTTTATAACACAATGCTCTATTTCTCCTTCCTTAGAAGATAACCATCCTCAATCCCTTACTAGCTGCTTAGCCTCTGTGGTTATTCTGATCAAAATACACATATCTAATGTTTAAAAGCTATTATCCATGTGTAAAAGAAAACATACAATCTTTGCCTTTTTGAGTCTGGGTCACATCACTCAAAGTGATTGTTTATAGCTACATCCATTCACTTGTAAACTTCATATTTTCATTTTTCTTAACAAATGAATAACATTTCATTATGCAAATGTACCCACATTGTGTAAATGTATCTACCAGATTGTGTAAATGTATCCAAATGCTTAAATGATGCATGTCTTCCTTACATGTTAATAGTCAATAGACATCTCAGCCTTTTCCAATTTCTATTATGAATATAGCAACAATGAACATGGATGAGCTAGTGTCCCAGTAGTAGGATGGAGTCCTTTGGGTTATATACCCAGGAACAGTATAGTTGTATCTTGTGGTAGATTGTGTTTCAGCATTTAGAGGAACAAAATCTCCACCCTGCTTTCCATAGTGACCACCTGAGTCTGCACTCCCACCAACAATGAGCACGTGTCCTCTTTCCCAGCAATCTCACCAACTTATGTTACTTGTTTTGGCCATTCTCACTGATGTAAGATAAATTTTCAACAAAATTTCAATGTAGTCTTAATATGCATTTCCCTGGTGGCTAATGATATTGAAATTTCTTTGTTTCTCAGCTTTTTGTGTTTCATCGGTTCAGAACTGTTTATTTCTATAGCCCATTTTAAATTGGGTTGCTTGCTTTATGTTTTTACTTCTTTGTATATTCTAGATTCCAACCTTCTATCAAATGCATAATTGGTAAAGATTTTTTTCCAGTTCTTGAGGATGTCAATTTGCTTAGATGATGCTGTACAGAAGCTTCATGAACTTCGTGTGTGTGTCTGTCTGTCTGTCTATGTGTTTGGTTTTTTGAGACAGGGTTTCTCTGTGTAATCCTGGCTGTTCTGGAACTCACTCTGTAGACCAGGCTAGCTTTGAACTCAGATCCACTTGTCTGTTCTTCCCAAGTGCTGGGATTAAAGACATGAGCCACCCACTGCCTAGCTTCATGCACTATTTTCAATAACCAAGATGTAAAATTTGCCTAGGTTTGCATCAATAGATAAACAGATAAAGAAAATTAATGTGTATAATATATAATTTTATTCAGCAAAAAAATAATAAATTATTTCTTTTTTAGGGAAAAGGATGAGGCTGAAGATGAGTAAATTTAACAAAATAAGTCAAAACCAAAAGGACAAATACTGTATGTCTTTCTTACATGAACAAGCTGTATGTTTAAAATATGTACATATATGTGGGTGTGGGTGTGTGTGCAAGAACACACATGTATTTACTTGCACAACCCAAAGGAAGACCACTTGAGGGCAGAAGGGTCACCAGGAAGGCACAGCATGGGAAAGAAAGAACAATGTATGCAGAGTAGAAGATGAAAAAAGTACAATGAGCCTTGTTTGAAAATCTTATAATGAAACCCATCATTTTTATAACTAAAAAAATCATATAGGGGCTGGATAAGGTGACTCAGATGTTAAGAATATTTGTTGGTCTTGCAGAGGACCCAGGCTTAGCTCCCAACTTACTGTAACCCCATTCCCAGGGGGGTACTAATCAATATATAGCAGGAAAGGGACCTTTGTCTTGAAAGAAGCAGAATGAAATGCTGGGGAAAAAAACAAAAACACAAAACCATCACCTGTTGGAGCCAAACAGCTCACATTTTCCTCACCTAAAAGCTATATGATGTTGTGTGATTCTTGAGTGCTTCATTCACATTAGCACTAGGCACAGAATATTACCAGATACAGTTTGAGTTTGAAGGTTTATAAATTATGGTCAAATGGTGACCAAAAAAAAGCACTCAATTTTAAAATACTGTTGTAATAAGTGAGAGAAATGCTTGTTTGTATTATTTTAAACAGCCTTTGTCTTTTAAAACACAGATCAAATAATATTAAATATTAATATTGATTTAATAAAAATATACCCTCCCTAGCAGCCTTTATTAAGTATCCATAAGGCTTGTCAGATTTCTAGGGCTGTTCTCTTTTCAAATTATTCTCAAATGGGGAAGCCTTTGTTTTCCTGGGCTTTGCTGCCCCCTTTCGGAAACTAAGCATACTACAAAAAATCAGAATGTTTTGAACAAAGCTCTTCACAGATCAGTTACTTCAATCCAGCAGTGAACTCTCAACCCCTTGTGAGTTACCATCATAGAGTTGTTTGCTTGGATATATTATATGTCTGCCACTCCCATTCTTCGAATTCCTTGCACAATTCTTGGCATCAATAATCTGTCTGAAATAGTTCATGGGTCAGCTTTCACAGCCAGTCCCTTAGCACAGGTGCGGGGAACAGGAGAATAAGCAGGGAGTCAGTGCATGACATACAGTCCACCTGAGCGAAGAGAGGCCCGAGTGCAGAGTGATGAGCGGTGCAGATCATGGGTGCTGCTGTGTCTTAAAGAGCAGGACCACAGTCAAAGGAGCCTGTTGTCAAAGAACTGGCAGGGCCAGTCAAGCGAAAAGGAGCCCATGAACCTTTCTGAAAAGCACCAATTGGATATGCCAAGGCAGGGAAGCCAGTTCAGGTAACAGAAAGAAAGGAACTGAGTTGGGCATGGTGATGCACACCTGTAATGCCAGTGCTAGAGGGCTTGGCAGAAGGATTTCCAGTTTGAGATCAGTTGGAGTTACAGGGTGAAACCTTGTCTCAAAACAGAATATATTTCTGTTGGCAGAGAGCATGTGTGTCAAGTATGAGGCCAGTGCTTCAGTCCCTGGGTTGTGTGTTTTTAAAATATGTAATTATTCTACAATACCAAGACCAAAACTCAATTTCAGCACTTAAGACTGGAATACTAACTGTATCCATTGGTGATATCAGCTTGGAGTCAAGCCAGTGCCAGCTGGTTACATACCATTCTCAACCTCCCAGAACCTTTTCTCCTCCATACAGCAGGGATAAATGTCTACTTCCGAAGGCCACTACGAAAAATAAATGAAGCCGGGCAGTGGTGGCGCACGCCTTTAATCCCAGCACTTGGGAGGCAGAGGCAGGCGGATTTCTGAGTTCGAGGCCAACCTGGTCTACAGAGTGAGTTCCAGGACAGCCAGAGCTATACAGAGAAACCCTGTCTCGAAAAACCAAAAAAAAAAAAAAAAAAAAAAAATCAGACTGGCCGGGCGGTGGTGGCACACGCCTTTAATCCCAGCACTTGGGAGGCAGAGGCAGGAGGATTTCTGAGTTCGAGGCCAGCCTGGTCTACAAAGTGAGTTCCAGGACAGCCAGGGCTACACAGAGAAACCCTGTCTCGAAAAACCAAAAAAAGAAAAATAAATGAGCAATGGCTATTTGTTCATAAATTATAAAGCATTAATCATATGCTGCTTCTTATTAAATATAGTTTTTTTTATTTTTTTCCTTTAAACAGAAAGGTCCTAACTATGATGGTCTTTTTGTCTTTGTTTTTAAGAAAGGAGCGCATGTATCAGAGGTTGGCCTTAAACTACTTACGTTGGGGCTGGAGAGATGGCTCAGAGGTTAAGAGCACTGGCTGCTCTTGCAGAGGACCTGGGTCCCAGAATGAGCTTATTTGAGTTGTTTTCAAAGTGGTCTCTCCTCAAGCCATAAAGTCTCCTTCATCACAATAGAAACAATAAATAATAGGGAAAAAAGGATGATAGCAGGATGCTGGTATGTGTTTGACATGATCTCAGTACCTCTCCACTTAAGATTACCATTTACTGAGGAAAAAAAACCCAATTATGTCCATTCTATGAATTGAAAAACTGAGATCAACTTGCCCAAGGTCACACAACCAGGAGTTGGCATACCAGGTTCTAAATTCAGGACTAACACCAAAACCAGTGAGGAAGCCTGTTCTCTTCCCTCACATGCTCCAGTAGAAGGTCCTCACCTATGCATGTAGGAGCAACACTATGTGGACTCGGTGGGGTTTTGCTCATTTCAAGAAAGAGCTCATCAAGCTGGAAGAGGGAAGTGTTGGGACAGATAAAGGAGAAACTGGAGGGGAAGGGACTGGGGCTGAGTTATCAAAACATTACACACATGTACCAAGTTCTCACAACCTTTTAAAAAATGATGTGCCTTCTATCAACCTCCATTTCCACAGACTGAACTCTCCCTTCAGTACTGGAAGACAGCTTTGCTGAATTATACTATTATTATATTTAGATGGAAGTTAAAGACGTGCTCATTCTACTAAACTTTTCTCAATTTTTAATTTGTGGCAGAGAGGCAGTAATGATACACAAAAAAAGAACAATTTACCATTTGCAACCCCACCCCCAGCAGTTTCCAGAATCACACTTCAGACAAACCCCCAGCCCCAAAGCCACTCGGCTAACTTCGTTTAGAATGTCCTTCCCATGTCTGTGGTAGAATTCCTGCAGCATGTTTGAGGTCCTAGCATCCCCAGCACTATAAATAAAACCCTGCCTAAACTTACTAATCAGACTCTAAAACACAAAGTGTGTATCCAACATGTCACAATGCCCAAAACAGACTACTAACAAATCTCCAAACTTTCTGAGCATTAAAAATGCCACTGCTCCTTCAGGCTTATGAATCCTGCCTGCCTGGCAAAGTTAACTTCTCAGCAAGTCATGCTCAACTCAGTAGCTTCCTCTAGGAAGACAAGCACTAGGGGAACTAAACACACAGGGTTGTTCTTTCAAAGGAAGGGAAGCATAACTTGGGAGCAAATGTGGGTTAAAAGCTAAGGGACTTTGGCATTATCACTTTGTGCTTTATCGTGCACACAAGGATTGAGTTATTTCCAGGAAATCTTTCACTGAGTTGTGCTGTGCCCCCACCCCCACCCCCCACTAAACCCACTCAGGGTCAGACTCCCAAAGTTTGAACCGACTACAGCAACATACTGGACTGCCTCCCATGGAGTGTTGCTCTGTTGGCCATGGAGATTGCAGAAGCCCCTCCTCCACTGCTTCCTAGACAAATGTCTGAACTAACAATAACCTCCAAAACTAAGATGTGTTGATGTTGCATTAAGGAATAACAGACTTCCTCTGGAATTTGACTAAAAGTGTGCTCAACTTTGAATTCTCCATTTCGTTCCTTTTCGCTCCCAACATTTATGTATTTGTTGTAGAAGGTTGTTTCCAACATACATATACATTACCCTGGGTCAGAAGCATTAAGAGTACATAAAGTTAAGATTTAAACACTATGTATTAACATAGGTTGTAAAAGACTTTGCTGTGAGGTCTGCCAAAACTTACCTATGTCATCTCAGAGGCCATAAGAGACCAGGAGTCCAAATGGAACAGGCCTCCTCGGGTGTCAGACCCCAAGTATACCATCTCTGACTGCAACTTCGCAGCTTCCCTTCCACGGAACTTACAAGGCCATCTACCTAAGGCAGGTGTCTTAGGTATTTGCTATGTATTGCCTCTAATTGCTTTGCAGGCATTATTGCTTAAAACAAAATGCTTTCTATACTCTCCATACTTCAGCAGATATGAGTCCTACTTGAAGCTGGAGGCTAAACAAGCACAGTGGCATGGGCCTGTGATCCTAACTTTGGAAGACATGAGCTACAAAATTCCAGTCAAAACCTCAAGTCTGAAACTAGTTGTCTCTCAGCCCAAAGATCTCACCTGTAAAGGACAAAAGATGGTGCCTAGAGGCAAGGAGATGCACCTAAGCCTCAATTAGGGATGCATTTATAGGCCATCCCCCACATAGGATTTTCTGGCCTAAACTCTTAGTACAGAAACAAGAGTAATCCTGGGATTGCTATCATGTATCATTTAACTGTTCAATATGTAACCACCACTGGAAACCTGAGCCAGACTACTGTTGTGGGAAATAATAAAAAATGAAATGGAACCGGCACATTCCATGCTTGTGCCTGCAACTCTGCCTCAGCGGCCTGGCCGGCCATGCACTTGTAGGCAATGGCCGTGGAGATTCTCACTCAGAACTCCACAATCTCTCCACTCAGCCTGCTAGGCTACCACACCAACCCTGTGCTTCAAATCCCCCACGGCCTTTGTGGTGCACATCTGACAAACCCATGCTTTACTGCTGTATCTTTCTCTCTTGAACCCAGAACAAGCTGCCATGTGAAGGAAAACACAACACAAACTTAGTTCAGAAACAATGGTAACTCAATCTCTGGATGCAACAACTAAAACCTAATCTTGTAAGCCTTATTAGAATCTGATTCCTCTGGTGGCGAATCCTTGCAGAACCAGGAAAATCTAGCAGCTACATCTTACCCATATGCTGTCCCCGGTCCATAAGGACCTAACTCTCTCCTGCTTCCTCTCTTCCTCTGTCCAACCCAGAAGTTCCGCCTACTCACCCAGTGATTGGCTCCTTTATTGATTAGGGGATTGGTTCACAAGAACAGCACCAGGCCCACACACAACAGACTACTTATCTGATAAACCTGCAATTATCTTCTCCCAACTTATTTCAGTTTTGTTTTATTAGCTATTTGGCAGGGTTTTATATATGCTCCAAACAGGAAAACTTATAACCCTCCTGCCTCTGCCCAAGTGCTGGGATTACAGGCCTGTGCTCATGCCCAGCTCAGTTTCTTATTTCATGAAGAAAAACATGTCCTAACATTTAGTTTCACTTGCTTGACCAACAACCCAAAGAGCTCTATGTAGTTAAAATGGTAAACCACAACAGAGCAAACACAGCATAATACTATAGAGAGTCAACTAAGATTAAGAACTGGTATACTAAGACTTTAGATATAATAAGTTTTATTTATCTGGTGGTACTTGATGCTCACAGGGCACCATACAACAAATTTTAAAAATACAATATAAAAAAAAAAAAATCAAACAGCCAAAGAAATATTAATTCCATCAGAGGGCAATGGCCCAGAGAAAAAAACAAAAGCCCAGAGAAAATCCCACCCTCTGTCCCCTTAAGAACATTAATTCCTCCTGCCTAAGTTTTGCCATAAGAAACATCAAAGTGCTAAAGAAAAGGTCTTTGAGAAGAGTTAAAACTTGACATAGCATCTTTCACAAGAGTTTATCCCAAAATGCTTTCCTTATTTAATAAGAGCATTCACAATCCAAACATCTTTGAGCATCTATTTGGTCCTAATCTTGAGATTGCAGCCTTTAGCATTTTTCTTCTTATCCATTCTCAGATTACCTCCATCAGGAAAATGTCACTTAAGGGATAAGCAGTCTCCTTTGATCTGTATCTCTATTGCAAAACTTATTTTTCCATAAATAGCAAGGAGCTAAACAAACTTAAGTATTTTAATTAATAATGCAATAAAAATTTCCCAAGTGGTTTAAAATCAAAATTTAACTTCGAGAACTATACTCAAGATTATAATTGCCAAGGGTTATTTGAAATCAACTATACAAAACAACATTTAAAAGTGCATAAGGTATAGCTAGAAAATTTCTAAGAACAGGAAAATGGTTTACTATACAATGATAGTCAGACCACATACAAGGTACAAGGATCCGTGTCCCTGCATGGGAACAGTTAATGCTCAGTATTCATCCTCTAAAAGCAAAGCAGAAGCTGTTTCTCATCTAAGCTTTCTCCAGAGTCTTCCTTGTTACCGCTCCTGGAAGTGTGTGGGTGGTGGAGTCACGTGCCAGTCGCACTGATGGCAGAATTTATATCCTCTTAGAATCCACACAAGTACAGAGGGAGACAAAATAGTGATGGCTAAAAAAGTTTTAAAAACATGAAATGTGGGGCATAAAATTAAAAACAAAACAAAAAAAAACAAAAAAAACTGATTCATTAGTTGCCCCAAAACATTAAAATAGCCCCTTAATGCTTGGTCTTCATGAACTATAGAGCATTTTGGCTTATGCTCACACTTAAACCAATACAGTATCTGACTGCTACATACAAACTAAGCAATCTAGGCATTTTTGCATATGCCACTGCACAGCATTCTGGTACCTAAGGACTCTGCATGCCTATCCATTACATGAAAGGTGAAGGCCAGGCCATATGCACTTTCCCAGCCCCTGCATCAATGGACATTGGCTAGCATTCAGCAGGTGTTCAACAGCTGCTTATAAACTGATTAGAGGCATACCACAAAAGCCCAAAGACTGTCCTAGTAGACAAGCACTTCTTAGATAGCCTCACTCCCAACAGGAAGTATACTGTTTTGAGGTACAGACAGCTCCTCCACTTTATAAGCACAGGCCATCAAAGTTGGACATAAGGTAAAATACATCCTTGATGTCTGTTCATAAAGCATTTTGAGAAATCAATAGGTGAAAGGTGCTATGTAAGTATAAAATAATACTCAAGACAGTTCAAAGTGCTACTTTTCTATGGTGATGGAATGGTTATGCTACATTGAGGGGAAGGGAGTACCCCCAAAGCTACTCTTTTCACCATCAACAAAACAATGGACTTTTGACAAACAGGCCATCACTATATAGTTTGCGTTCTGCTAGCTATGTTCCATAATAAACTAGGTGACAGAATATGAAATTAAGCCACTTATTCTACACAAACCAGTACTTTACCAAGGTTTTGCATTTTACAAGTCATATTCAAAAAACACACACAAATTAGCATTTTGTACACGAATGTTTATTTCTCAATTAAACATTCCCTTTAAACACAAGGAATGAATTCTAAATCTTCATAAAGATGAATAAAAAATGATATCCCTCCAGTATACTGTGTATAATCACTGTCCTTGGTCACTACTGGCATTTACTGTTTAACATCAAAAAACAAAAGTTATTTAAAAATCATGCTACTGGATTTCTACCCCTCCACTATGACCAGCTCTGCACTGATCTGCAATGTTTTACAGTTTATATCATCAGATTGAAGCAAGTTTAAGGTGTGAAACAGCTGTATTAGACACAAAATAAAGTTACAAGATATAGTCAAGTTCGTAACGAATATAGGTATTCTTATCATCATTGTAGATTCTTGGGTAATGTGCTATGAGAGCATCCTGGGAGCCAATGTAGATGGAGTTGTAAATTTTCCAATATACATCTCTGACTTTCCGAGCTGGGTGAAACAAACCCTAGAATAATAAATAAAAGATAGAGTTACTTCTGTTTTCAAGGGGGGAAATATATATATATATTGACTGTAAGCTGTAAATATCATTAGAAATATTTTATTTTAGCTGGCATTATGACATACACCTTTAATCCTAGCACTCAGAAACAGAAGCAAGTGGGTTTATCTAGTTCAATGCTGGCCTGGTCTACATCCATAGTGAGGTCCTGTCTCAAAAAAATAAAACAAACAGAAAACCCACAAGCACTTACTTTGAAGAGGGAAGGAAAACAAATCTGGAAACTGTACAACAAAATTGTGGTGGGTAAACACAAAATCTAATTCCTATCTCAATACAGAACTGTCTTCCACATGGTAATTAGGGAATGACTGACTTCAATATTAAGTAATTTTTTACGCAATTCCTGCATAAAAACAACAACAACAAAAACTCCACATTTAACCTACCTGTAAGCAATACTGCAACATTCTGCAAGGTCCAATAGCAACCCTCAGGCCCTCCAGAGCTCCCATAACTGCCTGGATTACATGGGGAGATGTCTCGAACACATTAGGCCACACATAGTTCAGTAAATGATTCAGAGAATCTTCACAGCCAAATCCATAAACACCAAGTGACATGTGTTGTACCACTGCACTAGCTGTCTGTCTGTGTACAAGGTCCCTGTAATGGAGGGGAAAAGTCTCTTTAAATTAGTCTCGTTTTTATAAGAAATATTCACTAATTACTCCTCAACATTTGACTCTCAGGAGTCAATCTTATTTAAAATTCTGTAACCTTAAATATTTGATTGTTAAGTCACAAGTCAAAATTAAATTTGCTCTCAAACTGCTATGATTTCATTTAAAAATTCGATTTAAGAGAAAAATCTCGGGTAGTGGTGGCGCACGCCTTTAATCCCAGCACTTGGGACGTAGAGGCAGGTGGATTTCTGAGTTAGAGGCCAGCCTGGTCTACAGAGTGAGTTCCAGGACAGCCAGGGCTACACAGAGAAACCCTGTCTCAATAAATAAATAAATAAATAAATAAATAAATAAATAAATAAATAAATAAATAAATAAGAGAAAATCTATTAGGTTTTTAAATCTGCACAAATAAGAATGTTTGTCTCTAGCAGAATATGAATTCAGGACATATCAATCTATTATTCATACTACCTATTCTGAGTGCAAACATAAAATAAAATAGTGTTCACACAGTCTACCAAAATATTAACAACCTCTCAAAGGCATTAGAAAAAAAAAATCTGAACTGTAACACTACAATTTTCTATCTAGCTTATTTAATAAAGTTTCAATAAGTTTCCCAACTGAAGAGGTACTCTTTTTAGTAATTTGCAAGTGAGTTACTACCTTAACTTACACAGAACAGTTTTTTTTTAATTTCTTTAGAATTGCAAACAATCCATCTTCAAAGCACAGTATTTTTAAATAAATATAGAAGCAACAAATAGTATGAACTCCAAAATTAAAAACTGAAAACCTTTCTAAAACAGTTGAGATCACAATAAAGAATATAAAAAGCATAAAAAATTATTCTGATGATTAAACTTACATGAAAATTACAAAAAGTTAGATTTGACAGGAGTTTAAATTTTCCAAAAATAAATTTGGGTACATGAAATTCAAATATATTTTGCAGTACAATGTTCAAGAGCCTTTTTTTCTTATCAATAACAGTCCCCAAAACAGAAAGTTCTGCCAAATTTTCAATTCTACGATCAGTTTTATTTGTAGTTGGTATATGAAGGGACAAGTCATGTTTTCTTTTCACAAAATTCCTTCCATTCAAAACAAAACTTTTAACTTCAAGCCACTCTCAACAGTTGTAATGTTCAGGAATGCCTAAGAAGCAGTGTGAGGCGATTTACTACTATTTTGTTTGGTCCCAGAAAGGTAGCCTCATACAGACTGTGATTACTAATCTGACTCCATAACTTACATCTGTACTTTCTAGTACCTTACTAATTCTGTTTATAAAGTGACCTTTATGAAGGTCACTGAGTGACTTTGGCTATACTGCAGACTGAATCCAGGGCTTTATGCATGACAGAAATGTGCCTTACCATTAAACTACAACCCCTCCTAACTTTCAAAATGTTGTTTTGAGACAGGGCACACTTTAAGCTGTATACTAAAGTAACCAGCTAAAAACTTAAGCAGCCACTGAAACTACTTGAACCTTACTTACACTTTCCTTTGTAATCTTGTTAGGTACAACTATTTTCTGGACCTCAATCTAGAGAATAAAAGTAGTATTGAACTAATAATAGCTATCATCTGAACACTGGAGGCCTGCAGAGGAAAGACTCTGGCAAACTATCTTCATCTTCAATATAAGGTTAAAAAAACGCAGATCTGCTGAGAATAAAGCCCATTTGGTAGAACACTGGCTTATCATGTATGTATGAAGCCCTGGGGTTATACACAGTGCCAAATAAAACCAGTCATGGTGGTATATGTCTACAATCCCAACACTCTGAAGGTAGAGGGATGAGAAATGAAGTTTAAGGTCATGTAATATTTCTTCTTTAGCAATACAACATTCAAAAGTTATCTTAGTAATCTCTAAAATGAAGCATAATTGTAAATTATTTTTCTGCATTTACTTTTAGTCACTTACCTATCCATCAATGCATCCTCAAGTAAAGGCGTTACAGCATAGATGTAGTCTTTTCCCATTTCACCAATATACTCAAACAAGAAGGAGAGTGATTTTAACACTCCATTTTGAACATTAAGCTCAGGAACTCTGTATTCATTCATTAAGGCAGGGAGTACTGTGAAAGGTGAGCATGTTTCAGCAACAATGGCTATTGCTACAGTCGTACAAACCCTGTTCTGCCTTTCCTGAACTTTGAGGTTGTTTAAAAGTGTAGCCAATACATCGTGAGGGCTAAAAAGAAAGAAAGAAATACATCAGCGCTATCATACTTATTAGATTTGTTCTCAAAGAATACAAAAACTGCAAGGGACTGGAGAAACATTAGTAACTTTCTGATAAAACAGTACTATCTCATCACTAGGAACATGGTTTTAAAATGATGTAATTACAACTTCCAAAAATAAAAAAGGCCAAAGAGAAAAAGGTTAAAAAAAAAAGCTTCAGGGGAGGGCGACTCCATAGGAAGAACAGTAGTCTCCACCAACCCAGACCCCTGGGAGCTCCAAGAGACTAAGCCACCAACCAGACAGCATACACTAGCTGGTCTGAGGCCCGACTGGGTCGGGCCTCAGTGAGAGAAGATGGGCCTAATTCTCTAGTCTTGAGGCCCCAGGGAAGGGGATGCCTGTTTTGGGGGTTGGGAGGACACCTTATAAATACAAGAATATCCAAAGCTCTGGACTCGTAGCTCAAACACGTACAATCTGTTCCTCATCTTCCCCATTCGCCCGCTCCCATGGTTTTCTAAAGCAGGGTCACCCTACCTAGCTCTGGCTGCCTCCCACCCAGCTTTTACATAATCCGCTAACACTTATAAGCAATGGGGCTAATCAATTTTGTACTGTATCTATTTGCAGTATTTTTTTTTAAAAATCACAACATCACTGACTCAAACAATTCTACTCCTGAGAAATGAAAAGTGATGTATATCTATCCTGAAGAGAATGTTACCTAACTCATCAGACTTATGTCGGGAAGAAAGGGTTTATTTCAGCTTCTTTTTTTAAAAAGATTTATTCATTATTTTAGTTTAAATAAATAAGTGCTCTATCTGTATGTACACCTGTGTGTCAGAAGAGGGCATCAGATCCTTCTTTTGTTGTTAGCCACCATTTGGTTGCTGGGAATTGAACTCAGGACCTCTGGAAGAGCAGTCAGTGCTCTTAACCGCTGAGCCATCTCTCCAGCCCCTATTTCAGCTTCCTTCTATATTCAGGTCATAGTCTATCACTGAGGGAAGTCAGGGCAGAGCCAAACAGAAATTGAAGCACAAATCACATAGGCACGTTGCTTACTGGCTCACGTGTGGCTCATGCTCAACTTGCTTTCTTACATAGCTCAAGACCATATACTACCTACATGAACCAAGACAGTTTCTCACAAGCATGGTTACAGGCCCATCTGATCTGTGCAATTCCTTGTCTCCCTTAGGTCACTCTGGGCTGTGTCCAGCTTCTAGCTGAAGCTAATAAGAAAATTGGAAAATACACATTGATAGTCTCATTTTCTCAATTAACTGCTTTTCTCTGATAAGTTCTGATGAAGAAGAAAATAACCATAAGTGGATTCATAAAGCAGATGAATCTGTGAATCAGTCTTGGAACAATGCAGTTTTAAAACCACGGAAAGTGAGTATACGATATGAATTATATACAAATATTATATGTTGACCTGGATTCAATTCCCAGCACCCACATGGTAGATGGTACCTGTTACAATTCCAGTTCCAGGGCTTCTGACACCCTCACATACACAAATGAACATATAATATATTGAAGGAAAAAAATTTATAAAAAGAAGAAGGAGGGCTGGATGCATGGATCAGGGGATAAGAACACTCGGCTGCTCTTCCAGAGTGCCTGGGTATGATTTTCAGCACCCACATGACAATTCTCAACCATCTCTAATTCTAAATTCCAATGGATCTAATACTTCTGGTTCCTAAGGGTACTGGCACACAAGTGGCATACAAACAGATGTGCAGTCAAAGCACTTATGTACATAAAAATTAAATAACAAAAAAGATTTGAAGTATGTTTAAAACAAACAAAAAAAAACCCTAATGCTTAGAATTTCATACATGCTCATAAATGTGGTTTGATGAAATCCACCCCCCTCTTTCTCTCCTTTCTAACGCCTCTCCTATCTCTGCCTTCCTCTTATCAGTCCTCCCCAACTTTATGTTCTCTCTTTCTTAAACCCACTGAGTTAGAGCTATACAGTCTGCTCGGTGGTAAAGAGCACTAGCTGCTTTTCCAGAGGTCCCAGGTTTGGCTCACAAACATCCATACCTTCTTCAGTTCTAGAAAATCCAACTCCTTCTTCTGACCGCCATTGGCATTGGCAGCAAGTATGCACATGTGTACATTCATGCACATACATGCATGCAAAACATTCAACAGACATAAAATAAATAAACCTTTAAAAAAATTAAATCCACTAAGTCCAGATAGTGCTACTAGTATGTGCATGTACATTCTACTTAAGTATGTGTAGATTTCCAGGGCCCACATCTCTTAAAACTGAATCTCTGGAGAAGTCATCATGCTACCCAGATAGGGGTGAGACTTCCATCCATGCAGGTAATTTGACTGACTTAATCTTGTCCTTGAGGTCATGACTGATGCGAGTTCACATGTGCAATTGCAATGTTATATCCAACAGTGTTGTTCTGCTGCAGATGCCTACTACCTCTGACATTTACAATCTTTACACCCCACTCTTCCAAAATGATCACCAAATCTAGAGGATAAGAGGTGTGATGTAATTGTCCACTATTATGTTTAATGGGCATAATAAACAGTACCCTAAACTTTTCATCTTTATACCCATAAATCAGTGCACTTCTCGACCTTATCAGAGGTTGAGAATCTTATTTTAATTCTTTAAAATACCCTTATTCTTATACGTGTGAGTGCTGTCTGCATGTGTTCACTGTCTGCACAGGGGATCAGATGCCCTGGCACTGGAGTTATGTACAGTCATGGGTTGTGTGAGCCATGTGGGTGCCGCGAATCAAACTTGGCTCCTCTGCAACAGTGGCCAGGGCTCTTTACTGCTGAACCTCCTTTACAGCCCCAGAGAAGCTTCTTTTTGTTAAGAACAATTAAAACCAAGGCACACAATCTGATAATGTGTATAAAAGGCTGCATAATACTCATTCCTTAATATTTTAAGCAATATTCCAGCCAGGCATAATGGTACATGCTCTTGCTCTTAATGTGTTTTTGATCTCAGCACCAGGGAGGCAGAAACAGGCAGATCTATGAGTTTGAGGCCAGCCTGGTCTACATACCAAGTTCCAGGACAGCCAAGAGTACATGGATAGACCTCATCTCAAAAAGAAAAAAAAAAAAAGCAATATTCTAAAAAAGAACAACAAAAACTTGAATGTGCCTCTGAAAATATCTATACTTCGCTACGGGAAATTTTAAAGCCTTCTAGTTAAATAAAAAACTTTAAAGAAAGTTTAAATAAATAAATAAAAATATTTTAAAGAAAATATTTTAATAGGGAAAGGCAGGTCAATAGTTAAATATTTTTTCTTCAGATGATTAACTATACTATGCCTCAAAAGATATGTCTGCATGAAAGTACTTCCCAACATAATGGGTTTATTTTAACCTATAAAAAAATACTCACCCAATAGCCTTTGCAATATAGCCAAATGTATTGACGGTAGCTCTTCGAATAGCTTTTTTGTGAGCTTTTAAGAGCTCTAAAAGTTCAAAGCAAATCCTCATCCACTCTCTTGCAGATACATATTCGGCTCCCCTAAATTAAAAAAAAAAAAAGTGCAATTAAATGAGTTAACATGGTTGCGTTTTGATTTGTTTGTTTGTAGTGTTGGGGATGAAGCACAGGGCCCATGAATGCCAAATAAGGGAGGCAGGTCTAAGTTCAAAGCCAACCTGGTCTGTATAGTGAGCTCCAGGCCAGCCAATGATACGGTCAGACCTTGTCTTAAAAGAAAAGAAAACAATAACAGAAAGAAAGAAAGGTTGACTTAGTTTTAAAACTCTACTGCTAAGCCGGGCAGTGGTGGTACACGCCTTTATTCCCAGCATTCCGGCGTGAGGCCTAGGCAGGTGGCTCTCTGAAGACAGCCTAGTCTAAAGGACAGCCAGAGATAGAGAAGCCCTGAAGGGGGTGTGGAGGAGAGGGAGATACCCACACAAAACAAAACTAAAAAGAAATACTGCCTATACTTGAACTAAATATAAGAGTGTTGCTATGTAATCTGCTTACCTGTCAGCAATGCGTCCAACAAGATCAATACAATTCTCTTGTACTTTTTCATGTCTGTTCTTTAAGATGGGGGTGAGTCTAGGCAGGAGATCTTTAATTGGTGGTGTCATCTTATGCATACCTATTTGGCAGAAATCAAGGAACTATTAAAACCTGAACTGCGACCTTTCATTTTTCCTTTTACAGTACAATGTAAAAATATGAACTTATAAGCTACCCGTGGGTAAAGACCCCAGATTCTAATTACACTATTTTAAACTATTAACAGCTTCTAGTTACATTTATTTAGAAATCAAAGAAATCAATGAAGTGATTTTTAAAATGAGGGTTACTCAATAACAAAGATTTTATTTGGTTTTGAAATGTTAATTGTACACTGACATTTAAATATAAGGACAGTCTATGTTGTGGCCAAATACAACAATATAAGCCAAAGCTAGATCAGATCAAGTTAGTAAGGGTCCCTATACCTTGTAACTGAAAAACAAAACCGACCTCCAATCTCCCTGAAATGCAGGGCACCTGGATGTTATTTAAACCTATGAGCAGAGGACAGGGGGCAGGGGCTCTTGATCTATCTAGAATCACTTGCTCTGATTCTTCACTGCTTTTCTCACGTTTGCCAGATAAACAATATGGCTTACAACTCTGGCAAACCAGAGAAGCACAAGTGGCTGTAAGACAAGTCATTATCTGTACAAATCTGGGCTAAATTGGGGATTCTGTGTAAACACAACAGTTCAAAGCTCTATACTGCATAATACTCCTTATTCCTTTCCCCAAATGGGGAGAATGGTGATTATCAACAGCCAGGTATTATGAACTCTTAGTCTTTTCCAACCCTGCCAGTCCTAAAGGAGTTACTTTCAACACTGTTTAAATACAATGAGATTTTGAACATGGGAATCCTTTTGTTTGCTTCATCAGAATTCCTTGAAAAAAAAAGTCTCCATACCAGAGATTGTTCTCTGTTTTTACTTATAGATAAAGTTTTTTAACCAACCAAGCCATCTTCTTTGAACTCATAGTAAACAGAAAAATCTCAACAACCAGTCAAAATACCTAAACATAGAAGAGTGGATAAAGGAAATGTCTAGCACTAACTTACACCTTCAGGGCTGTGCTCCTTCAAGGGGAGGACAGATGATGCTAGCTGCTCGGCTGCTGCACCAGTTCTATTAGGCCCTTCTCTCCCATTGACTCAAAACATTTTGGGCTGTAACTATTTCTGTACTTTAAATTTCTGTACTAAATTTCTCCTTTAACATTTTTAAGTAAAATATAAACAGATAATAGTAAGAGACTTGTGACATCTGACAATCTTAAAGTACTCGAGAAAAGAAGATAAAAATCAACAAACTCCTAAATACAACTTTATATTTTGCTTTCAAAATACAAAGAAAATTAAAAGGCCAAATTCTTGCATGACCAGCAAATTCCATACCTATTACGTTTACAATAGCCTTCAGTGCTCCAAGAATGCTGCCCAATACTTCAGGGTACTCTTCACCCAAATATTCATACAGCACCACACCCAAGTGCCCCATCAGTTTTTCCTAAATTAAAAAAAAAATGTTACTTTTTCCATTAAGCTACCTGTTTAAAAATATATACATATGGTAGAATAGATTACCTCTTGACAAGTCTTCATAACAACAGCAGTTCGAGAAATCAAGTCAGCTGCTTGTTGCCTAACTTTTGCTGATTTATTATTTAAACGCCATAAAACTGTACCACAGATCTGAGGCAAATATGGTTTGACTCGTTTGCCAAGAGCATTAACTACTGTGCCAAAGCCATTCAACATTACTGAATCCTAAAAGGGAAAAGTTAAAAAGTTATATTTAGAAAAACAAAAGCAAAAATCACTAAAAATATAGAATTTAGTTTTGACTGAAAGTTTATTGTTCAATAACATTTAATCTTTTCCAACTCCTCAAACATCCCATTTGCTTTTAAATCCAACCAAAAGAACCTGAGGTAGAAGAACATGTTAAACTGAGGAAAACTGGTCATTAAAATGTCTTTTAAGGGGTATCTGCTTTTAAAAGTAGGTTTTCTACATACATGAAAGTCAATTGCAACATGCCATGCTAATTAAGTTTGTGACAGGCCAAGCTGACGGTTCAGCTGGTAAAGTGCCTGCTTCCAAGCCTGATGCCCATTCCCCAGGAAACACGGTGAAAGAAGACAACTGATCCCCAAAATCTCCTTCTAATTAATTTTCACCCACACATATACACACAAAATAATAAAACTTAAAAACCAGAAATAAAGTGGTTGGCTGTCCTTACCTCTGTAGTTTGTTCTTGGAAAGCATAGAGAATACCATCAATCAGCTGTTCCTCAAGTTTATGGTCAATATCTGCGGCACCTAGATTGCCCATAATTTTCTCAATTGTTTCCATCACCATTTTCCTGTACTGCTCAGCCTCATCCTTCAGATCATCAACAATCCTAGATATGATCTCCGCTGCTCCTACTTTGTTTGCCAACTCCACAGTTGTATCGACTAACTAAAAGACAAAACCAAAACAAAACCCTGTAAATCTATTACTCTTCCAAGGAAATAAAACTTACTAAACTTTTAATGTGAAAGCATCTAGATATGGTGGGTGGTTCATGACTATGACCCCAGCTCTCAAAAGGCTGAAGCAAATCTTTCAAATTCAATGGATGGACATTATATATATCAAGGCCAACCTAAAACTTAAGATCTATCTCCAAACCAGAAGCAATTCTAAGTAAAACTATACTTAGGTTTCAGCTAGCTAAAGCCTCGATTTACCAGACAAAACTCATAGTTTAGTACTGTTGAGCTAGGAGGCTGAGGCAGAAAGACCAAGATTTTGAGACCAGCTTGGGCTACAAAGTAAAATTTTGTCTCAAAAAAAAAAAGGAACAAACAGGGCTGTAGAGAAGGCTCAAAAGGTAAAAGGCTCTTGCCAACAAATCTTATAACCTGAGTTTAATCCCGGATCCATCTGGAAGAGGTAACTCCTGCTTGCAGCTCTCTGACCTGACCTTCACACATGCATGCCCTGAGGCACATATACAGACCAAGTAAATAAGTGTAATTTAAACACAATACATGCACATACATATATTCACACAAGGGCTGGGCTAGACAAAAGGTTCAGCAGTTAAGAGAACTGGGGGTGGGAGTGGGGTTCCTTCCAGAGGTCCCAAGTTCAATGCCCAGCACCCACATGGTGGCTCATAACTGTCACTGCAGGCATGACACACACCAAATGGTGCACAGATAACAGCCAAGCAAAATACCAATACACACAAGAAAAAAAAAATTTAAGTTTTAAATATACTAGTTAATGGGAACTTTACATTAAATGTACGCTTTAAAAAAAAAAAAGACAACAAAAAAAGAGGCCAGGTGTGGCCGAGCACACCTTTAATTCCAGGACATAGACGGTAGCAGCAGGTGGAGCTGTCAATTTGAGGTCTACAGAGTGATTTCTAGGTTACTTAGTGAGATCCTATCTCAGACAGACAGACAGACCAACTGACCAAACAGAAAGAATGGGCTTAAAAATTCCATCTCTGGTCACAGTAAAGTACATATAAGTATAAATTTTAAGATAGTCAAAGCAAATTATGATATGTAATATGTATTCGAAATAGGTAAAGAATTAGTCAAAAAGATTTATGAGAATCAAATTTTAACAATAAAAGGTCACCTGTCGGTAATTCCTTCTATCCAAAGCCATTCGGTGTTGCCAGAAGTGTTTAAAGAAAGGTGGAAGAATCTCTGTTTTAATGTAGTTTGCTTCTACACCATCAGTTCCACAACACTGTTTCACCACCTAAAAGGTTATTAAAAAAAAAAAAATCAAATGCAGCACTGACAAAACACAAAGCGATCAAACACAATTCTGAGTAGGTACCACTAATTTTCATAATACAATCTAAATTTTAGCAGTGTATCTAACCATGCATCCAAACTGCAATAACTTTTATAGTACAAAACATAGGTTTTGTTTTAATGTTACAAAGACCTCTTTGAACTTCCTAAAACATGCAGTGTGCTAACAAACATGTATCCACATACTGAACAACTAATTACTTACCTTCAAAACAATTTTCTTCATTTCTTCATCAGGAGACTGGAATTCTCGAATAAGGATTAACATCACTTCTCTAGTATAGTAGTTGGCATATTCTGCATCCATAAGAGGAATAAGATACCCAATAGCCTTCAAGAAAGCAGCCAGACCCTATTTAAAAATAAAATATATATATACAATATACACATGTCAGTAAATTGTTTGGGTTATCTTAATAGGAACAAAAACAGATCTAAAGAGCAGATTTACCTTTCCTCTATGTTGGCGGATACCCTTCCATAGGGGCTTGAGCACAGAATCAAAAGACTCAATACCATAAGGAGTTGCTGCCTCAGCCAAAGCAGCAATGGCCAGAGCACTGATGGTCCGAACTTTCTGCTGCTCATCCACGAGACCTATACATTCAGACAGTTTTGAGTAGGAACCCATACCAAATTTTCACAATCCAAATTTTAGCAATGTATCTAACCATGTATCCAAACTACAATAACTTTTTTTTATAGTACATAAAATTTAGGCAAAGGCAATTTGTTAACAGAAAATATAACATATTTGTATAAGAAAAGCCTTTCGTTTATTTACATATATACCTCCCCGCTTCAGGACAGTTGATCTATAAAAGACACATCACCACTTACCATGTTCAATGATTTCAACTAAACTTCTGAGATGTGGCAAGATAGCGCAGCCCATGAGAATGGCTATCTGTTGTACAATCTTAATACCAGTGTGCCTTGCTTGCCAAGACTTCTTGCTTTTGCACACAGCTTTTAAGAAAGGCAATAAAGAAGGAATGCCCAGGGCAGAGGCTACAACAGCAAAAGCTCTAGCTGTTGTGTTTCGGACATATTCATCCATGTTATCTATATCAGGTCTCATGGTAGAAATCATAGTAGCCAGACCAGCAGCCTAATGGGAAAAGTTACAACAGTAGTTTCAGTTAGTACCATTAATCTCCAACCCATCAAAAGACAAACTTCCTTTTCTAAGAATTTAACGTGAATACCTTTGCCAAATTAGAAATAATCTCTCGGCCTTCCACTCTAGCATAGTAATCTTCATCAATCAACAGTGGCTCGATAACCACAAGAATCTGAAGGAAAAAGAAAAAGAGGAATTACATCTTCACATCAATTTATCAAAGACATTTGTTAATCGAGGGATAGATTAAAGAATTTTAATTCCATGGCAGTAGTGACACATTCCTTTTATCTGCACTCAGGAGGCAGAGGCAGGTGGATCTCTGAGTTTAAGGGTAGCCTGGACTACAGAACAAGTTCCAGGTCAGCCGGACAGAGCTACACATACACACAAAAGAGAATAACAGCTTCCAGATTCCACACAGTGGAAAATAGAATCCCACCCCCCCAAAAAAGTTAAACCATTAAACACTACTTCAAGAATAAACCAACCTTGTGCACATACGGTCGCACCAAGTCATCAAGTTTATACAAAATTCTATCAATAACTTTCACAAGTAAATGTCGCTCTTGATCCTCAAGTGTAGGGGACATCAACAGAGGAAGAATCTGGTTAAACAGTGGTCCAGCTCCAAATTCTCGAGCTTTATCAGTAATCTGACGTAAGGCAGCCTGAGGAAAATCAGAAGAAAAAGAAAAGTTATTTTTTTATGAGCAAACATTCCAAAGTGGCAATTTTCACCAGGAATAATATTATAATGCATACTTTTGCAGACAATTTACATACAGTAGTCTGAGTTCGGTTTCCATCAATATGATCTGAGTTCAACATTAGCAGCTCATTTAAAAAGGGCAATTAATTCAGTGGCAGGTGAGGGCTGAGAGGTAAAGGTGCTTATCACCAAGCCAATGACTCTACTTCAACCCTGAGACCCAGACAACAAAAGGAGAGAACCAGCTTCCAAAAGCTGTCCTCTGAACTCCATGTTTATCCTAGAGCATGACCCACCTGACCACTTGCACACATATCCATGCACCGTGCACGCACACATGTGTATATGTAACAAATATATAGATTAGCATTAAAGTAAAAAAGGGTGCCAGGCAGTGATGGCACATGCCTTTAATCCCAGCACTTAGGAGGCAGAGGCAGGCATATCTCTGAGTTTGTGATGCCAGCCTGGTCTACAAAATGAGTTCCAGAATAGCCAGGGCTACCCTGTCATGATAAATTATAAATAATAAACCTTACCTTTCTCATTGGAGGTGTACCATTCTTAATTTTTAAAAGCAATTTCATTATTTTTCTTTCTTTTTGCTCTTCTGGACTAAGTGTTGACTCATCTACATCAACCTACAATAAAATTTAAAAGTACATCAATTTCATGATTTTTTAATTCCCAAACAAAGAGCAATACTTCAGTTTTGCTATCACCACTTACCAACAGCTTATCAAAGTACTGAATGTCATCAGGTTTTAAAAATGGAAGATTCCCAGATGGCTGATCATTGACACTTTTCATAGTTCTGTCTTCAGTTTGCATATGGAAACCAGTCATACCTCCCAAAGGTGTGGGAGTTGCTGTCAGCTTTCGAGCTGGAGTTCGAATAGGAACATAGCCAGCTGGAGGCGGAAGTACCTAAGAGAGTTATAAACATGTTAGTAGGACCCCTTGGCTTCATATGCTCAGACAACAGAATGAGTGTATTTGCATTTATAGAGATTTTACAATTTATTAGCTAGCAAGCTTACCTGAAGAAAATATATCCCACTCTGCAATGTTAACTAAAAGTTAAGATATTTATAGAAAATACTATCAGCTAATTAAATTTTAAGTGGAAAAGAAGGAAATATTTGAAGCACACTTTAAAAACTTCTCATCACCTTAACATGCTTGAAATATCAACATGTTGTCAAGCCAACATATCAAACTAATAAAACTGGAAAATTATAAAATTCAATTCAGTGATTTCCCAAAAGGTACTATTAGAAAATCTACAATTAGTCATTTAGATGGAAATTAATATATGGTTTATGTAATATATTAAGAATATCATGCATATTATCATTTACATAAACACCTAATTACTATAAAAACATTTAAGATTGAACTCTACAAATTTGGCTTAAATACAGAAAAGTAAAACTATTTGTCAAGACCCTCTGAAAGAAACACCAAATTAAACCCATTGCAAAACAAACAGAAAGTCTAAAAATATGAGTTAAAGCTGTAAGATTCTTTTTCTTATTATTGCTAATTACACTTTCCTGGGTAGGTCAATAAAGCCTAACACAGGTCCTGTCCAATTATCCTTAGTTATTATATCTAAAAATCTCAGTGATAGATATATTTGATAAATGTCAATGTTAAATATATCTGATGCCACCTATATTTCATCAATTACTTCATGCTGCTAATCAATGCAGCACTAACTATTGACTAAAGTAGAATTTATTCACCGAGTCTTACTTACAGTGTGTCATACACACTGCTGTCACTCTACATTTCAGACCTAAAGGTATATTTAAGATTTTAACTAGTTGACTCACAAAAGAACAAGTGTCCCTCCTATTGGTATTAAGGAAGCCAAGAACTATAATTGAGAAAGATATTTATGCAATTAACATTAGATTGTCCACGTGCAAAACATTACAAGAAGGCTATAGGTGGTTTGGTTTTTAAAGTTTTACTTATTAATAGTGGTTTATAAGAGCCTTACTCAGAGCCTTACCCTCCTAGGCAAATACCCTCCTGGGCACTAAGCAATATGACATGTTCATCTAAAGCAAATAATCTAATACTAACTTAAGTGGAATGGGGTTAGTTAACACACACATCAGCACACTGTTTTGACAATAGTCAACAGCAGAAAGGCTCTCTAAAGGCCACAGTCTTAATTCGGATTCTAGCTGTCATCAGAGACAGCTCTTTGCCAACAAGTATTTCCACTATGATAGGTACTTAGAAAATTTCATAGTTCAAAATAAGCTCCAATAAACTTGAGCTACAGAGTGAGGTCTTGTTGTAAAATAAAACAAAAAATAAATAAATTTCAAGTTATTTTTAATAAGAAAACATTCTTTGTGTCACCATCAATCTATGTCAAAAGTTTTACTGAACTATCAAATAAAACCAGCATGTTATCTAAGCTCAGTTCCACAAAACTATTTTAGAGGTTCTCTAAGCACTGTCTGTGGACCTCCAGAAGCCCTTAAAATGCCTCACAGAAAAAGTAATAAATGCCAGGAGTGGTAGACTTTAGACACCACTTTAGACAGATCTCTGTGCCTTTAAAGTCACCTGGTCTGTATCTTGCGTTCCAGGCCAGCCATGGTCATACAGTGAGACACTGTCTCAAAAAGTAATTAATTTTTTTTTAAAAGCAGATACTAGAAAAATGGCTCAGTGATTTAAAGCACTTACACCTCAAAATCAGAATCCAGAGCGCACAATTGCCTGTAATTCTATTGGAGGAATTACAGTGGCTTCTGCAGAAACCTGCATATACTCACGCATATAATTAAAAATAAAATAGTATTTTAAGATAGTCCTTTAATTGTGTATATATGTGTGCCTGGATATAAGTTTGTACACTTGAGTAAAGAGCCTGGAAGGCCAGCACAAAACCTAGGGTTTCCAAGAGATCATTACAGGTGGTTGTGAACCCCTTGATGTGGGTGCTGGGAATTCCACTGTTCTTTAAAGGCAATACATGTTCGTAAACACTGAGCCATTTCTCTAGCCCCCAAAATAAAAAGTTTCTGCTAGGAGGGGTTTGAGGCAAAGTGTCTCTATGTAGCCCTGGAAGATCTAAAACTTGTTATCTGGACCAAACTGACCTCAAACCCATGAGATCCGCCTACTTCTGACTCCCACCAATCATTAGGATTAAAGGTGCCAAAATAATAAAAGCTCCATGTTACTTATTTCATCTCTATTACTTTTTCAAACTTGAATGCACTTAGTAATACCTAAAAATATGAAACTAATAAATTTTGGAAAGGCCAATGCAAATTTACCACGCAACTTTTTAAACTAAATATTTAAAACTCATATCCTTAATACAACATATTCATCATATATTCACTGCTAGTACCTTATATCCTTCTGGGAACATAGCATCTAATTCTTCATCAGAAAGTGGACGGTTTCGCTCATCAATTTCTCTCTCCCAACGCCAAGCCTGAAGCTGTTCAGGAGTCATGCTCATTATGTGACCTACCAAAAAAATCAAAATTATTAACGACCCACAGTGTAAGACTTAGGCCCTTCAGATACAAAATAGTTAAGATGGGCCCTAGTACCAGAGTGTTTTTACATTGCAAATGCAAAGACAGTTATATATTTATAGTTGCATTCTTAATAGAAAAGCCAGCATTAAATAATGGAACCCAGAAAAACCAGCAAAAAAATTTAAAATGGCTGTAAGAGAAAGAATGATGAAAAAGAATTTGTACCTGGAGTCGGGGTGGCCATGTTCATGGCTGGTGTGCCAATTGGTGTTTTTCCTGGAGTCAGAACAGGAGTGCTGCCACCCATTTGACTAGCGGGCGTTTCATCCCAACGAGACTTTCTTTTACTTGCTCCAGGGGTTGGTGTTTCACCAATAGAGTCTCCACCTCGATCTGTTCGAGGAGTCTCAGCCCATCCACTTCCATGCCCAGGAGTATCTTCAAAGACAAAGGGTCAGTAAAATCACACTGTTAACCACAAAACACTGCTTTTCCCCACATGCAATTTGATTAAGTTCAAAAGGAAGATATTTCTAAAACAAGATCCAGTTAAAGTTTTGCCCAGTATTTCTGTTTCCTTTTCACTGACTTCAAAGTCACAGACATCAACTACTGAGAAACAGAAAAACAAAACTTTTTTCATCCATACCTCACTGTTTATCCTGAGCCATATTCCAGCTATTCTCACTATAAAGCAAACACTAAATTTAGGCAAATGGAGACAGAACATAAAATATAGCCTGGCTGAAGCTAGAAAGTAATGGGAGAAAGGAAAAACTTTATCTAAAGAATGCGGTTTCTATTTGGATCACTGGAAAAAACACAGAAGTGAATAGCAGTGCAACACTGGAAATATGCTTAAAGCCACTTTAAAAATGGTTAAAACTAGTTTATTTAAGCACGTGCTCGCGTACATGTACACACACACACACACACAGAGGAGGTAGAGGAAAGAGGATCACCAGTTGAAAGCTAATTGTATCCACAATATTTTTTTTTAGGTTTAAAAGTTAAAAAAAGAGGGCCACAAAATTATCATATTTTTATATCTTAAAACATAAAATTTATCTTCTCTTATGGTTCTTCCTAAAATCTTCAGCCTCTTCAAGAGGGGAAAAGAATTGAGTACTATATTCACTAAGTCCTTTTTTAAATTTTAATTTAAACAAAGTTTCTTTACTTTGCATGTTGGGAGCACATGCTGCCATGATACACATATGGAGGTTACAGGTTACCTGGGGGGGGGGGGGGGATGTGGTCAGGGGTCTCCTCCTACCATGTGGGTCCCAGGGATCAGACCCTGGTCTTCCAGTTTGGTTGGTGGCAAGAGCCTTAAACTCTGAGCCATATCAACAGCCCAAAGTCAAAAGGTTATCAAGAAAAGGTTTCAACACAGATTTAAGCTTGGGTACTGAGACAAACAGTAAGAGAAAAACAGTTTTATAAACTTGGTAGGTTTAGGCACGTCCATATCAGCTGATTATTCATATAGAAATTTATATTCATACTAGAAAATAAAGACCTCAGCCTGAAACGCAATGCTAGAGTCAACACCTCACCCAAACACTCATCTACGCTCCACTAAAGTACCTACCTCTCTCTGTTTTGGGGGTCTCATCCCATCTGTTTTTACGAGCACTGGAAGTTGCACCACCATGGCCCGGGGTTGCATGGCCTGGTGTATCGCCTCGTCCAGGAGTAGCAGCTCCCGCAGGTGTATGACTAGGTGTAGGATCCCATATTTTTGAGCCTGGGGTTGCTCCAGGTGTTTCACTTCCTTTTGCACGACCCGGTGTCTCATCCCATCTTAAAGAAGGGGTATGCCCAGGGGTCTGAACAAAGCAAAGGAATCTTATTTCACATACCTATACACCTTAGAGATATAATTACAAACTTTCTGTTGCACAAAAAACAATGTATTTTTCAGTGGAAGTTAGACTATCATTTTGCTTACTGGCTTGCAAATGCTTATGGTCAAAACCAACTTACAGCTTTCATTTGGAACTGAACAATGTAAAAAGCACTAGGTTAAAACACAGGGCTAAGACGGCTCAACTGTTAAGAGCACTGGCTGCTCTTGCAGAGGCCCTGGTTCAGTTCCCGGCACCCACACGGTAGCTCACAACCGTCTGTAACTGCAGTTCCAGGGAAGTCCATACCCTCACACAGACATCAATACTGATGAAATACAAATGCACATTAAAATACATTTTTAAAAATACACAAAACATTCTGGGTTATAAACCTCTGTGAATATGTATTGTGTTGGTGATTTGCCATGAGCTTCTTAAGCTTGTAAAAGTTGACTCTGAAAGAGGAATAACCCCCATTTCAGACCCAAGCATGTTTGTCTCAAACTGTTTCCAAGACATATATCCTTGGCTTAGGCCGACTCCCTTTTACTGTAACAAGAAGACAGAATAATAAAGGAGCCCAAGAGTAAAAACACTGTTCTTTAAACAGCTGAAACACCTATTACTTACCCCATAATAAAAATGTCTGGCTGCAGCAGGAAAAGAGAAGGCAGCTCCTCCATGGGAAGAAAGTTACCTGAAGAACTGAGCTACGGCCTCACCTTCCCCAGGTGATGTCTGCTGGGTGTTTAGTACACCCTTGATTGATGCTATTACCTTTGTTCTCTTAACCGGGCTACTCCAGCTCTCTCTGTGCTTGATGCTATGAAACCCTGATTCAATGAAGTTTTATTTATCTGCTGCACCTATCAATCTATTATTTGCTATGGTTCTTTGACTTCCCCTTTTTAAAAATTACTTTAAAAAAAAACCTATAAATTGAGGGAAAAAAATCATGTCAAAATTAACCAGACCTAAAGCCTACAAAGCTCTATAAACTTCTATATGGTTAGAACAGCCATTTGGAATAGAAGCTGTGTAGCTTTCTTTTACTCTTATATGCTGTATATTTAATAAGCTCACTGAAAACCGAAAGCAAGGCTACTGTAATAATTTCCAGATGACAATATATCTTGAAATATACTAAGATCTCTCAGTCTAGAAAATTCATATAAGTTTCTCTATCTAAATCTCCAGTGTAAGACTTTCAGCTCTAAAATTAGTGCATCCCAAACTCGATCCCTAAGACACTGAACCTCTGGGGAAGAAGGAATCAACATGTATTCTAAGAAATACTTTTAAAAATATGTTATAAGCCAGAGAAAAGTGAATCTCTGTGAGTTCAATCTGGTTTGTATGATGAGTTTCAGGCAACCCAGAGCTACATATTAAAACCCTATCTTAAAGAAAAAAGGATTATATTTATTTATTTTTATGCATGTGTTTTGAGTAAACACATGCCACTGAGCAAGCATAGAGATCAGAGGATAACCCATAGGAGTTATTCTCTCTCTACCACGTGAATCCTCTATTTGGAACTCAGACTATCAAGGTTGGCAGCAAGATCAGAGGGAAGAAAGATTAGAAGTGAATTTGAGTAATTTACCCAAGAATGTAGTGTCTTGGTGGTGGCAGGGGCTTGAGGATATGGGGTACATTTTTCTGAGACAAGATAGCCCAGAAACTGGCTTGTTATCTCTTAATCCTGCCTTACCCTCCCCAAAGGGTACATCACCACACTCAGCTAATAGAGATTTCTATCATGTTGGGGAAAAAAATGATTCTGGATAGAGGTAGGTGGGTCTCTGAGTTCAAGGCTAGCCTGATCCAGGACAACCAAGGCTACACAGAAAAACCCTGTCTCAAAAACAACAACAACACAACAACAAAATCCTCTGGATTAGGTAAGTAATGAATAAAAACAAATTATTCACAATCTTAATTTGCCCTTCCTTTGCAAAGAAAAGGTAGGAATATAAATCTTCCTGCCTTGCACCCTAATTTCCACAAATGAACAAAAAAAAAAAGTAGGTCTGAGTCCTAATGACTTTTCTAGAAACACATAAACTTAGCTCAAGGTGGCTCAGACCATTTAACTGCTCTTGCATAGAACCTGGGTTCAGTTCCTACCACAACCTCTAACTCCAATTCCAATGGATCTGATACTTTCTCCTGAGTAGCTGCACACATGTGGTGTACATGCAAACACCTAAATAAAAGTAACTCTTGTGAAAAATAATCTAGCTAGTTACAAACATACAACTGCGCAGCTTTGAGTAGAACAAGTTTATCATGGCTTTAAAAATTTAACTCTGGACTAGGCATGCACAAGGCTTTAATCTTAGCATTCAGAAAGGAGAGAAAAGAGTCTGAGTCTGAAGCCAACCTGGTATACATAGCTAATTCCAGGCTAGCAAGGGATACATAATGAAACCTTGTCTCTGGGAGATGATCCAAGCCACGTGGTACACCTTTAATCCCAGCACTGGGGAGGTAGAAGCAGGTGCATCTTTGTGAGTTCAAGGCCAGTCTGGTCCAGAGTGGCTAAACAGAGAAACCCTGTCTTAAAAGGCAAACAGAGAGACAGAGACAGCAAGACAGAGATCTCAACAGTATATAAGCTAGCCAAGAATATAGTAGTGTTACCCAATTACCAACTGTGGTCAAGGAAAACTACTAAATTACACTCCACGATCTCCACAATGTAACATACCACATGTTTAAAATATTCTAGCCCTGAGTGGTAGCCTGGTACACACCTTTAAGCCCAGCACTTCTGAGACAGAGGCAGATGAATCTCTGAATTTGATGCCATTCTGGTCTATAAAAACAAATTCCAGGCTGGCCAGGGCTACAAAGCAAAACATGCCTCCAAGAAAAAATAAAAAACACTAATAAAATTAAACTAAAAAAGAACATTCTACTCAACATATACAATGAACTACGTCTCAAAGCTCTACTCAGGTACTGAGGTTGCAACCCCTGGGGTGGCTGTAACCATTGGTGTGACCCATTTTGGAGGCTGGGGATATTCAAGGTCAGATGAAACCAAAGAAGACTGGGAGAAAAGTTATGAGAAAACAGTGACAGAGTGCTCTCCCCAGACAGCAACCCAGCTAGCACTTTGACCCTCTACTTCAAACCTCCATTACTGAGAAATATGGACATAAACTTCTGTCACTTAAGTCACCTAGTCAGTAGTAACTTGTTTTACAAGCCCAAATATGAACACAGTCCATGGAGAAAAGTATGAATATAGCAATTACAAAAAAAAAAAAAAAGATTACCTCTGCCTGATCCCAACTTGATAGCTTTTTGGGAGTCGCACCAGGAGTCTGGTCAGCGGTTTGATCCCAGCGCCGTTTTCGTTTTGAGGGAGGCTGGGATGCTGCTGCTCCATTGACGACTTTTAGTTCTCCAGCTTTAGCTTTTTCTGCTAGTTGTTGCCTAATTTCTCTCTGAAAAACATTTGAAAGAGCAGAGAACACTTATCTTTCACATCATTTCATTAGATGGAAGAGACTCAGTAGCTTATGCCTACCAAGCATACTTAAGAATGCCAGAAAATAGGAAGGAAAAGATTCTTTAGTTAAGGTTTTACTCTATTAGTATAATCATTTCTTTTCAATGAGCTATTTAGTATTCCATTCACAGCCAGGTGGTGGTGGTGCAAGCATGCCTTTAATCCCGGCACTGGGAGGCAAAGACAGGCTGATCTCTAAATTCTAGGACAGTCTCCAAAAAAAATACAAATAAAAAACCAAACACATTCTGTTCCTAGTGATACCACTCCTTATCTTTAATATTTTGTATTATAGTTACACAGCACTGTCTTTCCTCCTAAACAGTACATACGCAACTCTAGAATTTTTAACAGCCTACTCTTTGAAGCTAATGAAGTAAATCTCAATGAAAAATAAAATCTCTAGTCAGTGAGGCTAGTGAAGTTAATTTTATAATCTCCCTAGTCAGTAAATATCCACTTAACAGCAGAGAATTGAAAAATATGCAACTGATAAGTTTTTAAAACTCAAGACATTAAAAAATAAGTCAGATGCAGTGGCACATGCCTGTGATCCACAGGCTAAGGCAGGTATATTGGTCTGAATTCAAGACCAATGAGTGAGTTCTAGCCCAGCCAGGAATACATAGCAAGACTCTTGTCTCAACAACATAAAAGAACTAAAAATATGAAAATAAAATTTAGTGTCATAATGCTTTTAATTCACCCTTTCATTTTAAAATGAGGTTTCAGTTCCCTTTAAGTCACCTAACAAACCCTACTTACTTTTATTGTTAATAAAAATACAGGAGCTATTACAACAAGCCAAGGGAATCTCGGTGATGTGCACCTGTCATCCCTTAACCCTCAGGAGGCTGAGGTAGGAGGGTCAGCCTGTGACTATGAGACTACAGAGTGAGTTCTAGGTTAGCCTGGACTACAGAAGACCCTACTTCAAACAATAAAAAGATTAGGACCAGTGATGGCTCAGCTGGTAACAGCACTTTCCCTGTTACCAAGCCTGATTATCCCTGGAACGCTCTTGGTAGAACAGAACTCCAGCCAGTTGTCGTTTAGCTTCAACAAGCACACCATGGCATGTACAACAGCATAAACATGCAAACACAAATAAATGTAATGAAAACCAAAAATACAAAAATAGTTGAGATTTGGCTTGTTAGCATTGCATTCATGTTAGCAGAGGATTATCTCTATAAGCCAAAGGATTATTTAAAATTCTCCACCTATTGCCAAACCCAATCTCCAGTGGGTAGTCATCAAAAATTAATATGACCACTAGCTTCATGAAGTATACTAGTAACCTCCCTTAAACACCTCCCCAGGCAGCAGGCACACAGAAAGCCAGGGAACTCCAGGAAATCAAAATATCAAGTGTCAAGGGTCATACAATTCTGGGGTATTTTTTTTTAACTTTTTATGATTGAAATATCACAGTCCAATTGTTCACACCTTTAATCCTAGCACTTCAGAGGGGGAAGCAGGCAGATCTAAGTTTTAGGCCAGCGAGGGCTACATAATGAGACACCTTTTAAAAATAATTTAAAAGGGGGGGAAAAAAAAAAGCTAGGCAGTGTAGCACACAGCTTTAAGCCTAGAACTGGAAAGACAAGTGGATCTCTGAGTTCAGCCTAGTCTCCAGAGAGAGAGTTTCAGCACAGCCAGGGCTACACGGAGAAACCCTCTCAGAGAGAGGAGAAAAAAAAAAAAAGAAATTTTTTTCATATTGCTATGAACATCAAAACCTAGATAAATATAAAATTCTCTCAAATGTCCTGACATTATTTCACAACCATTACACTGAGAAAGCAGTTCCCACCTCTTCCTTAGTCAAATGTTGTTCTCGCATAACATCCATGTAGGTTCTAGCATTCATTTTAGGATCAGGGGTCTTCCCTCCTGCAGAAAAGAACAGCAACAGGACAAGAGTACAATAAATAAAGGGTATTAGGTTCAATTGATTTCTCTGCCCTGCTCTAATATTATGTTATTCCATAATCATTTAATTTATTTTTTGGTGGAAAACTTTGATAATTATACATCTTACTTTTTTATTGAGTTTGCTGATCAATTTAACCTGTTTGAACACAAACATATCTACAGCAGTTTAAAACAATTATTTTAATGCATATATAAAGCAAAATGACAGCACAGTTTAGTCTTCAGAAGTGATGGGTTCCTGGGTTGCTAATCCGGAATACGTACACTTTCGTGCCTTTGTCTCCATCAGCAGTTCTGACTTCAAGCAGCAGAATAGAAGCCTAGAAAATTATCTCTTTACCATTAGTAACACTTTGGAAAGATATTTATATTCAAAACATTACCTGTTGCAAGCTGTTAAAATCCTGACTACAGTAACTGACTAACATAAGTTTTTCATAAAGTGATCTAAACAGTTGTAACTTAGAAAATCTGATTATAAAAAAAAATACCTACAATCATATTCTCACGTCACATTACTAAAAAGGGCTTCGTGCTTTTTAAAGATTTTTCCTTGACCCAATATATAATTCTATTTCTTAGAAAGTACAATTATAACTGGAAACATATAACTTAAGATATATTATTCTACCAATTACTACAATGCACACAAAAGAAAAGAGGTGTACAAAGAGATGTGTTAGTCTCTTGGTTAAAATTTCAGTATTTTATTTGCTTTTCAAACTGCGAAATATCTTAAAGAAGCCCAAACAGTATATAACAAGAACCACAAAGGCACACTATGCTTTAGAAAAGTGATAATAGCTATACAAGTAGTATAGCATTAAAATTTAGGACAAAGTAATAAAATTCTAAGACATCTCCTATGCTGACGATCATGCCCAATTGGTAGTGTCATTCTTTCTGACACTAGCTCTGATAAGACTTCCTTTGGAATACTTTTTCACCATAATCTAGAGAGGATGTGTTGAACTGCACCCTTAAGAATGCAGACAGGACTGGCATATAGCAGTACTGCTGTAGGAAAGAAATTAAGGACAGTTAGTATGGGCCTGTGAATTCTGACATACATGTTTAAATCAATTACAATTATGCAAGTAAAGCAAAGAATATCCCTATTAATTCATGCAGGCTGAAAGTCTAATTTGTAAACCTGCAGCAGAATCTATTTTTAAAAACAGGCACTTAGTTTTGATGACGGGACTCACCTGAGGAAATCTTCCATCAGGCTCACTATGCCCCTTGCACACTACAATTAGCAAAACAGACTCCAACTATTAAACACCAAAGTCTTTGTATATAACTTGGTTTTAACTATATAAAGTTGAATAGAGCAAAGTAGGTGCATTTACTAAGCTATAACAATAAGAGGGGAACTAGTGTGAGAAACAGTTTCTCAAAAGTAACAATCCAGTTAAAAAGTTTTTGAAATGAAAACTTTGCAATAATTTGAAAATATTTTGAGCAGAAAAACACATTTGTTCAAAGTATACCAAGAGTACCCAAAACAAAAGTAAAAGAAAAACCTTTAACCCTTTGCGTTTCTATGGCATTGGCTCATTATTTTCTTGTCCTTCTACCTGGAAAGAAAACTTGCATTATAAAGATGAAGAATATGGCATCTGTGACTTCAACCAAATCTATACAAATCTATAAGGGGGTCTTTAAAAACGAAAAGCAAATTCATAAGCATGCCAAAAAAAATCAAAGGGCTAAAGACAACTTAAAATAAATTTCTGAATACTTATAGAAAAGTGGGAAAGAATTACCATCTGCAAAAGGATCAAGACGCTCTGGGGAAATTATCATGGTCCGCCTATGCTTTTTGTATTCATCTTCCCGGTCTGCAATCTTTGGAGGACGATGCTCAGCAAATGGATCATACTGAAGAAAAAAAAAAAGGTATGTCTCATTTTAATACCCATTCTACTAAATAACTAACCCCTCCCCACCACACACACATCAAATGAATAAACCCATTATTTAAGGAAAAAAAAAGGATATGTGGCTGATCAGTTTCCAAATGTCAAGGTTTCATGTAATGACTGCCTTTACAGAACAATTATTTCTGATTCCCCCAAGTCAGCTCTTTTATCAAAACATTCTCAGAACTGACTGGTAAAATTCCTGTGCTCCCACGGGAACTCATTCCCTTTTCATAGGCTGAATAAAGTGTGAAACATCACCTGTTCTGTTGACTGTGGTATATCATTAAGCAATGCCACGGGGGCATGATATCCAGGCTTCTTCTGACCAAGCAAGCTCGTGGATGATGAATAGTCATCGTCATCCTGCAATCAAACACCCGAAAGGTCACAACAGAAAAATCAACATGACAAAATTTGTAATTTGATAACTAACATGGGTTTATTTGGAACTCTTCGGTTTTATTTAACCACAGAAACAAATCAACAATAATTGTTATCAAAGGTACTGACTTCCCTAACAACATGTTTACACAGCATTATACACTCATTCATTCTACTTTAAAATAAAATGTTTCTTAATTCTAGAACATACAGCCATCTCTGTCTTTCACTACTAGGTAAGAAAACCAAGTGCTATAGCCAAGTATGGTTGTGCCAACACAGAATTCCTAGTCCTAAGACTTGGTTAAGGTAGAGACAGGAAGATTCTAAGTGTAAGGTCAGTGTAAACTAGAATATCAAGACTGTCTCAAAACACACACACATATGAGAAAGAGTAAGAGAGAGAAACAGAGAGACAGAGACACACAGAAAGAGAATGAGTGTATATGTAGGAAGACACCCTCTGAAAAACTAGTCTCTAGAATTTCACCTTTGGAACAATCATAAACACATTTCTATCAAGTAAAAAAGAAAAGTGCCAGTGACCAAAATATGACTTGAATTTTATAAAAATAACAAGGTTGAGGAGGGCATGGATGAGGGGCACACACCTTGAATCCCAGTGCATGAGAGACAGAAGCAGTTAGAGCTCCATGAATTTAAGGCCAGCCTGGTCTACATATTAAGACTGGAGGCCACCCAAGGTTATATACTAAGATCCTATTTCTAAATAAAATAACAACAACAACAAAATCTTTATGGGGGCTGGAGAGATGGCTCAGCAGTTAATAGCACTGACTCTTGTTCTAGAGGTCTTGAGTTCAATTCTCAGCAACCACATTGCAGCTCACAATCATGTGTAGTGGGATCTGATGCCCTCTTCTGGTGTGTCTGAAGAAAGCAATTATGTACTCATATAAAATAAATCTTTAAAAAAAAACTTCATAATCAGTATAAAGTGTCAAAAAGTAATCAAATAAAACCGACTAAATAACTGTATCACCAAATTAGAATGTTTGAGATTGTCAAAAGAAAAGCTATGTAGAATTTACATAAAAAACTTTGATGTTCTATTTTCTTCAGAATGGAACATCTGTATCACAGATTCCTCCGAAGGTTCAGAAAATGTCCAGAAGAGAGGGAAGAAAAATTCTAAGAGGCAGACGGGAAAGGATAGGTTAACAGCGTCTTCTGAGCGTGAGAGGCCTGCTGCCCTCAAGAACGCACAGCAGCTGTGGCTGCCTGCACAAGACTAAACCAGCAGCACTGCAGCATGGGGCAGGCTTCATGAATTCCAACCCCTAGCTGAGGAACTATTGACAGTTGATGACTTCTGGGGCAAAGTTTTAAGGGTATGGCTATCATACCACAGTGGATGTTCCATACCCATGAGTATGTTAGCAGACAAACTAGACTCAATGAGTTATTTTTTTAAAAAAGAGACAGAGTTGGAAGAGCATGGGGTGGGTCTGGGAAGATTTAGGGGGAAGAGTAGGTGTTGAGTAAGATCAAGATATAATATAGTCAACTATGAAATTCCCAAGAATAAAAATAATATATTTATTTTTAAAAAAAAACTGAAATAGATACAACAGATCAAGAAAAACTTAAGCTAAGTATAGTAGCACAAGCCTATAATCCCAGCACCCTAACAGACCTAAGGAGATCCAGTCTCAAAACAACAATAACAACAAAAATACATAATTTAAAGGGTTAGTTAGCCAAGTGGTAAAGCATTTGTTAGAATGACCAAGACCTAAAGCTTCATCCAAAAACAAGAATCAAATCACAAAAAATTATTTACAGTTCAGTCACATTCTCCATAGGATACTTCAGACAGGATTAGGTAACAAGAATTTACATCATAAATGATGTGAAAGTGCTTTATATATCATGCAACAATATTCAGATAAGTCTTCCACAAAAAAAAAAAAATTCAAAACTGAGTACTTTAGGAGGTATCAAGGGCATGGTGAGGACCCTAGTATTTAGCAGGCAAAAACAGGCTGACTGTGAAACATTCTATCAAAAACCAGGGAGGATTATAGTAGCATGCCCCTTTAGTCCCAGCCGTTGGAAGACAGACAGGTAGAGTTTGAGGCCAGCATGGTCTACATTTAGGATCACATAGTGGCAGGTATGAGTATGTGTGGATGGGTCTACATATCCAGTTCCAGGCTAGCTAGGATTACACAGTGAGAGGTGTGTGTGTGTGTGTGTGTGTGTGTGTGTGTGTGTGTGTTATTAAACACAGTGAGGGGTGTGTGTGTGTGTGTGTTATTAAACTGTTTCTCTCCTTTTAACCATGCTACTCAAAACAGAAAATTCACTATTTATTTTCCTCTCAAAAAAAAAAAATCCTTGCCTCCTAGATAATTTGCAACTTACATCTTCAAGTTCAGTTGCAGCAATTGATGTCACATATCCAGCAAATCTGCTATCACTTCCACCATAAATTTCTTGGTCATAATAACCTGTGGAATCAAGGCCCACTCCTTGGGCTTCATCAAGAGCTGCCTTCTTGCCTTGAATTTCTCGAATCTGTGCTTCGATATCTGTAAGAAAGAAAACAAACAATTTCATGTTTTAAAGAGCTCTCAGTATAATTTATCTCCTTACTAGATCTTTTCAAAACATACTAAAATATAGAAAATTTTAGTAAGAGGTTAAAAGAGCTATCTGTATTAAGTACATCTTCACATACATTACATCTCCTTACCTCAACAGATGAAAGGAACCCAAAAATCTGATTTACTATCTCCTCAACAACTTACCCTAACAATTAGGATGGGCTATCAAAATTAATCTCATAATTCTAAACTGAAAATTAAAGCTACTTTAAAATATGTAATTGTGGGGGCTTGGAGAGATGGTTCAGCGATTAAGAGCACTGACTGCTCTTCCAGGGGTCCCGAGTTCGAGTTCAAGTCCTAGCAATCACATGGTAGCTCACAATCATCTATAATGGGATCTGATGCGCTCTTCTGGTGTGTCTGCAGTACTCACATACATAAAATAAATCCTTTAAAAATATATGTATTTATTACTTGCATGCACAAATGTGTAGGTCAGATACTCAGAAAACTCAGTTTTCTACCTTTTTACATGGTTCCAGAGATCAAACTGAGGTCACTTAAAAGCTTCTGTGACAAGTGACTTGCTGAGTCATCTCTAGCAGCCAGAAAAATTAAACTGCTGATGTTAATTAAGAAACAGGGCTATACTCACATTTACTTAAACTTGCCACTACCAGAACTGACCAAGAGACATAATGCAGTGGTAAATCAGTTTCTCAGCATGAGAGAAACTGATGCTCAATCTGATATCCAACCTCATATATTATGTTATAGCACAAAACCCACTACCAAAGGAGTGAAACGAACAGCATAGATCACTTCTCTGCCTCTTAGCTAAGATCAAGTATAAAACAGCTGTAGGCTGGGCCCGTGAAATGGACCAGCCGGTGATAAGGCATCTGTAGTGAGCCCTCTCCTTCTATTTGCTAAGTCTTGTTTCTCAACTGCACAGTGGACTCACGGTTAGCTGGCCCAAAAGTTTCCAGCCAATTCTCCTGTCTTTATTTGCCCTATTGCAGTAGGAGTACTGATATTACACATCCACTTTTATGCAGCTAACTTTTTACACATCTAGCTTTTTATGAGTTCCAGGCATCAAATTCCTAATCCGTAAGACTACTTCTGTGAGTTAGCATGCCCAGCACTCTTTCGTTTTCTTTTCAATACACACTAATTGGACTGAGGGGTGTTGCTCAGTTCTTAGGGTGCTTGCCTAGAATGAACAAATGCCCCAGCACTGTATAAACAAGTGTAATATAATAACTCCCACTTTATAACCCGAGAAACCCAGAAGAGACAAGAATCAAGGACATCTTTGGCCGCGTCACGATTTTTAGAGCAGCTAGGGTAGAATGTAGATCTTACAGCCTATGGACAGAGAGACTCTCCTTCACTAGTTACAGGGATCAAATGTACAAATTATCATATTAATTGCCCAACCCCTCTGAGCCCCAGCTAAAAAAAAATTGTATTCTCAAATGTAGATGGTTTAAGAAAATTTAACGCCGGGCGGTGGTGGCGCATGCCTTTAATCCTAGTACTTGGGAGGCAGAGGCAGGTGGATTTCTGAGTTCAAGGCCAGCCTGGTCTACAGAGCGGGTTCCAGGACAGCTAGGACTATGCAGAGAAACCCTGTCCCGAAAAACCAAAAAAGAAAAAAAAAGAAAATTTAACAAGTTTATGTAGTCCAAAGAATAGCTGGGCCCCTTCCCCAGTAAGAAAGAAAGGGGCAGGCCCAAGGAATTAAGAGGCAATGAGGGGCAGGAGATGGCTCAGTGTTAAAAGCACTGGCTGATCTTTCCTGAGGACCTATGTCTGGTTCCCAACACCCACATGCCAGCTTAAACCATCTGTAACTCCAGTTCTGACACAATTTTCTGGCCTCCAAGGGCAGAGCATGCATGTGGTAGCACAAACTTTATAAAAGCAGACAAAACACTCATGCACATAAAAATAAAGAAGTCTTTTTTTTTCCAATTAGATATTTTCTTTATTTACATTTCAAATGTTATCCCTTTCATGCCCCCCAAACCCTTATCCCATCCCCCTCCCCCTGAATAAATCTTTTTAAAAAGTAAAAAATAAGAGATAATGAGTTTGTTGTCCCCCATTTTATTTTTGTTTTACATCTCAAAATTCTTAGCATGTGTTACTGTAATATCTTCACAGACACAATCCCTCTTTGCATCCCTCGAAACTGTTACATCAAACAAGCAGCTAGAATTACCCTAATTTGAGCTGTATTTTTCTTCTTTTTTTGCTATTATCTCTTTTAATTCTGTGTAAAGTGTGTGTATGTGTGTGTACCAAGAATGGTGGTGCATGCCTTTGATTCCAGCCCATGAGAGGAGGGACACAAGAGCTAACATTGGTTGACCTCATTTGCTCATTTCTGTTTCCGTCCAGAATCCTGATGGAAGAAGTAGCTTTTGTGATCCCATAAAACTTGAGTCTCATATTTGACTCTAGCACTCAAGAGCCAGAGGCAGGCCAAACTCAAGTTCAAGGGCAGTCAAAGCTACATAGAGACCCTGTCTCAAATCAACAACAAAATCTCCCCCTAGAGAAACCAAATCAAATATCAACAACAAAAAGAAAACCCAAACTTGAATCAAGTGTGGTAGCTCATGCTTGAAATCCCTGTATTCATGAGGCCAGGGCAGGAAGATTTCACGTAATTGAGGCTAGCCTGTCTTTATAGTAAATTTCAGGTAAGCCAAGGGCTACATAGTGAGATCTGTCTCAAAACATATACAGGAAAGAAAGGGAAAAAAAGTAAAAACCAGGCTAGCATGGTCTACAGAGTGAGTTCCAGGATAGCCAGGGCTACACAGAGAAACCCTGCCTCGAAAAACAAAACAAAAAAAAAAAAAAAAGTAAAAACCACCACCCGACAGCCTGCAATCCTTCTTCTACATCATCAGTATAGTATGATGACCACACAAATTAGAATGGCCTGATACACCCTGTAAAAAGGGTGCGATCCTAATCATCACACAGACACTGGAACTCAGGTCAGAGTCCCTTGTGCTAACACATATGGCTCACTTTTTTATTTCTTGAGACAAAGCTTTACGATGATACCTGGGTTGACCTCAAATTACTGGCAATCCTCCTGAGAACTAGAATTAGAGATATGGTCCACCATACTTAGCCTCCAGTTCTTTTGCCCATAGAAATCAGGTATTGTGTTCATCCTATAACTCCACCAAGACAAGGCCCATGCCTTTAACTCCCAGTACTCAAAAGACAAAGAGAGGCAGGTAGACATCTAACAACCTGCTCTATATAATAAAATCCAGATCATCTAAGGCCACAAAGTAAGCTCCTATCACAATAAACAAACAAACAAACAAGAAAATGTAAGGTCATCCTGGGCAAAATATCTTATCACAAAGAGAGAAGTATGTTGAAAAAGTATTTGGCAACAAAAATCTTCAGTTTGGTCCAATAATGGGAATCAACAGCCTAAGAACACAGCCATGGAAGCTGAGGCTGAGGCATGATAGATAGTACATTGGTAACATGGCAGCACTTCTGAGGTGGAGGCAGGAGAATCAGGAATCCAAGGACAAACTCAGCTACTCAGCAGGTTTGAAGTCAACCCGGGCAATATGAGACCCTTCAAATAAAACAGAAAAAAGGCCAGGCCAAAGGGGGGGGGGGTGATGGACACTTCCATAGAAGGAAGACACAACCATAACCAATGAGTCAAGTACAAACTGAGGTAGCCATCTCTTTAAAAATAAACAATACACAACAAAAAATAATTCTTGAGAATAGTACAGAAAACTATTATTGAGAAGTAATTTACACCAAGAAGTTGGAATCCAAGACCAGTCTCAATTACTCCAATAACCTAATGATTGCCTCCAATGAAATTATCCAGTAACTTTCTTAAAACACAAAAATCATCTGGAGTAGAGAGATGACTCAGCCAGTAAGAATGCTTGCATAGAACCCAACTTCAAATCCCCAAATGCCATGTTAAAATGTCTGGCATAGTCATGCACATGTGTAACTCCAGTGCAGAGAAGGGAAACAGGTTTGCTGACTACCAGCATAGCTCCAGGTTCAGTAAGATACCCTGTCTCAAGGGAATAAACCCAACTGCCTCCTTTGGCTTCCATGTGCACACAACATAAGTGGAGATACCTACACACATCATACATACACTATACAAATGCATACAAGCATGACACCCACACAAATATTGTTACTTGGGGAAAGGAAGATTGTACTTTATTCTATACTCACTGGGAAGCCAAAATCAAATCTTGCAGTATCTAAAGCTTTCCAACTTTAATGATAAATCAACTTTTCTTCTCAATTCAGAAGATTCTCAGAACAATAGGCTATTTCCAACCTGTCTGACCAAACAGATGTCCCCAAACTGGGTTTTAAAACACCCCTTTTCAGAGTGGGGGTGGGGTAGTTCAATGGCAAACACTCTGTAATATAAACTGGAAAACCCTGGGGATTGGTCCTAAACTCTGAGAGCTGGAATGCATCGTGGTATATGCCAAAAATCCCAGGCAAAGGATTCCTCCAAGGGTGAGGCCAGCTTAAGAAAAATACAAGCTTAAAAAAAATACATTTTTTAAAAAAAAAAATGCCTTTAATCTCTCTGTGAGTTTGAGGCCAGCCTGGTCGACAGAGCAAGTTTCAGGACAGTCAGGGATACATGGAGAAATCCAGTCTGGGAAGGAATCAAGCAAGCAAACAAAGAGAGTAACCAGCCAGGCCCACATAATAACTCCATTTCAAAGAGAAAACAAAAGTGAAGTTCAGCAAGATAGATCAACAGCTAAAGGCACTTGCAGCAAACCTAAAAACCTAAATCCAACTCCAGAAAGTTGTCCTGACTTCCACATGGACACAGAAGCAGAAATACATAAATACAATAAATACATATAAGAGAAAAAAATAAAACAAAAATAAGTATGATCCCATTTCTGTGAAACTTCTTCCATAAAACTGCAGGGTGTGTGAATTCACACGCCTATAATCCTAGCAGAGGTAGAAAATCAGAAGTCAAGGCCAGCCTGGACTACAAGAGACCCTTCCTCCAAAAGTAGTAAAATAAATCTAATACATGCTAATCTATCAAATAAGTGTTGATTTAACACTTGAATACCTATTATGGACCAGATACTAGAGCATCAAGGTACATATATTTCCTGTGTACACCAACAGTAGAGAAAGTTTTAATGACATTACTCTGATTAAGGATGTGAACTCACTTCCTGCCAAACAGGACAACCTGAGTTGAAATCCCAGAACCCACATCATGGAAGGTGGGAACAGACTCTTCCAAGTTGTCCTCTCATTTTTGAACAAAGCAAATATAAATATAAAAAAATTTCAAAAACTCTGGACAGGCATGGAGGTGCACAACTCTGATTCCAGCTCTTGAGAGGCAAAGGCAAGCCAATCTGAGGCCAGCACAGTCTACCCAGAGAGTTTCAGGACAGTTGGAACTACATGGAGAGACTCTGTCTCAAATAACAAAACAAAGTTCTAGGCCAGTCTGATATACAGAGCAAATTCCAGGACAGACAGAGCTACAGAGAGAAACTGTCTCAAAACAAAACAAATATACCAACAAAAAAACTCAAAAAGACAATAAAGATTTATACTGAGGGCCACACTCCTCAGGAAAAGTAATTTTCTCCATGTTACAGAAATAACTTAAACAATTGTAAAATACTATATTCTCCAGGAAAACATCTTAAGGGAGCAAGAGGCCATGAAAATGCTGTATACAGTTCTACTAAAGTTATCACGAAGTGGGTGGTGGTGATATGAGCCTTTAATTCCAGCACTTAGGAAACACAGAAGACTCTTGAGTTCAAGGCCAGCCTGGTATACAGAGTTCCAGGTCAACTAGATCTACACAGGGAAACCATGTTTGGGGGGGGGGGGACCCACGGGGCGAGGGAGGGTAGCATCTCTGACTCATACCTAATAGTGGCTACAACACTTGTACAATATTTTTTATTAATTCAATAATAAAATAATCCTAAATAAAATAGCAATTTTTGCCAACAAGTTTAGCTGGGCTTCTACAATAAAAAAGCAGAAAGGAAAGGAAAGGAAAGGAAAGGAAAGGAAAGGAAAGGAAAGGAAAGGAAAAAGGAAAAGGAAAGGAAAGGAAAAAGGAAAAGGAAAAGGAAAGGAAAAGGAAAAGGAAAGGACCTAAATTTTACATTTACCAGGGCTGGAAAGAGCTCTGCAGCTAGGACCAGTGGCTGCTCTTCCAGAAGACCTGGGTTCAGTTCCCAGCACCCATGTGGCATTTTACAACTGTCTTTTAATCCAATTCCAGGGAATCTGACACCCTCACACAGATGTACATGCAGGCAAAACACTAATGCACATAAAATAAGTTTTGCATTTATCTAACCAGGGAGTGTGCTACATTGAAGATATCAATAAGCCAACAATCAAAGCTACAAAATATCCATAAATAAATAAATAAATAACCTATCAGGACATGGGACTCTACCTATGCAGCCATGGGGAAGCCAGTATGGAGTAAACCATGCTTCTGTCAGTAAACACTTCCCCTCACCCCATCCTCCGTAAGCCCAATAAATTCACTGATTCCCCAGAATGGAAAACAATTAAAAAGCCTATCCCTGACTGTACAAAACAGAAACATTTTTCAATTTCCTAATTATTTTGCAAACAATGTCTGAAGTAGTTTAAAGACAAACAAATAAGGCCAAGAACATTTCTGGCTTTAAAAAGTGTTGGGGCCGGGCGGTGGTGGCGCACGCCTTTAATCCCAGCGCTTGGGAGGCAGAGGCAGGCGGATTTCTGAGTTCGAGGCTAGCCTGGTCTACAGACTGAGTTCCAGGATAGCCAGGGCTACACAGAGAAACCCTGCCTCGAAAAACCAAAAAAAACAAAAAAACAAAAAGAAAAAAAAAAGTGTTGGGCTAGCCAAACATAGTAGCACAGGCCTTTTAACCCAGCACTTGGGAGGCAGAGACAGGTAGACCCGTTTCTCTGAAATGGAACCCAGTCTTGTCTACATAGCAAGTTTCAGGGCAACCGGGGCTACACAGTGAGACCATCTCAAAAAAGAAAAAAAAGAAAACAAAAACACGTGCTGTGCTTTCAGGTTTAAAGACAAAAGACTAAGACAGGGACATTCTGGCTTTCAAAAGTGTTGGTACTTTCAGTTCCTCAAATGTCCCAACTATCACCTTTTGGTCCTAAACAGTCTCTGGATTCGTATCGGAATTCCCTCCTTACACCCTCTAGACCTTCCACAGCAACGAGTCACTGCGTGGTTACAAGATGTTCCCTCAGGCTCAGACGTCCTCCCCTAATTTAAAACTGATTGATCCTTTTTTTATCAGCGCCGCGTCACCACCTCCCAAAAATAACTAAGCATAAATTAATGGCTCCGTTACCCAGCTTCTCAGAAAGTATTGACTTTACTTCTCTGTACACATTCCCTTTGATTTGCAAAGAGAATACTCACACATCTGTTTCCACATCAAACTGTCAAATTTCTGACATCCTAAGCTTGTTACCTCTCTCTAACACCGGGAAACTAACACTTAGAAAGGACGTGTTTAGTGACTTAGTAGCCATGTTGTCAGCGTAAATTTTGGCTTCTAAACCGGGAGCCAAGAAACAGGGATTCAATCTCACACACTCAAATTCCTTCCCGTCTTCTCTGGTTATTTCCTTATAGAATCCGGTCGCGTTTCAACATGTTTCTAGCTCTGATTACTCTTGTAGGGCATAAAATGAACGACTACCCTGAAAACTTAGGCAACCGGTCAAATTTGCCTTTCCTTCTTTCTTACTCCTGATTCTCCAACATTTAGCTCTCAAAGAAAAAGATAAACACTACGCTAAAAGTGACTAAAGGAGTAAACTACCAGATTTTATGCCGGAATCATTTAGTGCAAGCACCACAACACAACCCAGCCGCCTGGAGATGCCTGTATCACGGAGGTTTGGATTAACAGGCCAGCGCTGAAGCGGACTCTGAGCGGCCGAAAGCGGCCGCCGTCATTCAGGGCTTTCCAGGTGCAAACTGCCGACGACAGCGCCCATGGGGGCGAGAGAGAGGCCTCCCACGTCCGCCTCCCCGCTCCCTCCCCCGGAGTCCTCCGGAGCAAGCCGCTCGAGCGGGGCTCTCCGGTCAGAGCAAGAGAACTCGGAAGCACCAACATCCAGCGCGGAACAAAGCACCGGTCCCGGAGTGCGAGAGGACGCCATTACGCGGGCAGCGGCCTGCGCCGACGAGCGGAGCAGGCCCCGCCGCGCGGACTCGGCCCAGACCAGAGATGCCACACGAAGACGCCGAAACCCAAGAGAGAGGGCCGCGGCTGGCTGGCTGCCGAGGTCGCGCGTGGGAAGGGAAAGGCCGCTTACCTTCGTGAGTCTTGGCGATCTTCGCCATTTTGTCCACTCGAACACACAGACGGAACTGGCGCTCCCAAGGACTTCCGCTCGCCGCCGCCGCCACCAGAAACAGAGGCTGCACTCTGAGCGTGCGCACCCGGGAACGCGGGCCACACTGTGGCACGTAGTCCAACTGCCACCTATGAAACTGCGCGGTGCATGATGGGAATGGGAGGGGCCAGGGCGGGCTCCGGGCGGCTTCCTTAAAAAGCGAGCGAAGCCGCGCGACGACTCACCTAAGCGAATGGCTACTTTTCACCGGGCAGTGGTGGGCACCCTCCGTCAATTCAAGCACTCAGAAGATAAGAGGCAGTTCGAGACCACCCTGGTCTACAAAGAGAGTTCCTGAGAAGCCAGGGCTACACAGACAAACCCTGTCTTAAAAAAAGCAAACGGGAGGAAGGGAGAAAAGAAAAAAAGAGCACCTTATTCAAAGGGAGTTAAATGCTTGGACCGGAGATGAAATATATCTCAAACCTCCAAAAGAGGGACTGGAAGATCCAGAGTTCAAGGTTGGCCTCTGCTATATAACGAGTTCGAGGACAACCTAGGCTTCCAGCCTTGTTTCCCAGAAGCCTAGTTCAAAAAAAAAATTTTTTTTTGCTTTTTTTTTTTTAACAGTTTAAAAAAGGGCCAGTCCGTGGTGATACACTCCTTGAATCCCAGCACTCGGACACCCAAGGCTACACAAAGAAATCCTGTCTTAAAAAACGAAACCAGTCCCTGGAGAGATGGCTCAGCGGTTAACAGCACTGACTGTTCTTCCAGAGGTCCTGAGTTCAATTCCCAGCAATCACACGGTGGCTCACAACCATCTGTAATGGGATCGATCCCCTTAGTTGCATCTGAATACAGTGAAAGTGTACTTACATACATAAATAAATCTGCCAGACAGTGGTGGTGCTGCCTTTAATCCCAGCACTTGAGAGGCAGAGGCAGAGGCAGGCAGATTTCAGAGTTTGAGGCCAGCCTGGTCTACAGAGTGAGTTCCAGGACAGCCAGGGCTATACGGAGAAACCCTGTCTCGAAAACAAATCTATTAAAAAAAAAAAACAAAACAAAACATCAAAAGGTTAGATTGCTCTAGCCTGGGGACATGACCACAAACAGTACCCAGCTTGGTGAAAGGACATCTTTAATCCCAGCATTTAGTAGGCAGAGATAATCAGATCTCTTCAAGTTCCAGGCCAGATCGAATTCCAGGATTGCCAGGGTTGTACAGAAATATCTTGTCTCAAAAAAAAAAAAAAAAAGAACTTCCAGATTCAGGACAGTGGAAAACAGAAAGGACTCCATTGGAGACTGTTTAGGACAGGGTGGAGAGATGACCCAAAGGTAAAGAGCTCTTCCAGAGAACCCAGATTCAATTCCTAGGACTCACATGGCCCCTCACAAGCTAACTCCAGTCCAGGGTATCTGATGACCTTATCTGGCCTCTATAGGCACTACACTCACATAAATTATTTTAAAGAAAAGGAGAGAAAAAAAAAAAAGGAGAAACTGTCTAGGAAAAGCTTGCTGTATGGCCTTACAATGAGACATGGAGAGATATGGGTAGTTTTTCAAGCAATGTTTCCTTCATGTGTGCATTATTAAAAGGATTTGATGTAAAAGAAACTCAAAGTAATAGAATTGATGTTAGTAATTACTAATGGGTAATTCCTAAAAGGATAATAATATGGTTCAATACAGGAAGGAAAGTATTAAAAAGAGTGAGAGATGGCTCCCTTAGGCTCCGGCACGTCACTGCGTGGCTCCTTACTTGGGGAGGTTTGCAGCCTTGCAGAAAGAGGAAGTATATCGTTGGAGACAAGCTTTGAGAGTTCCTAGTCTCAGTCTACTTTCAATTTGCTCTCTCTGCCTTATGTCTGTGATTAAAGATGACCTCTCAGCTTCTTGTTCCCACCAAAATGACCTCCCACCCCCCGCAACACACACAGACACACTTTGGGAAAGACCATTCTCACACTGTAATAGCAGATTCAAGATACTAGTAAGAACAGAGCAGGTTTGCTTCTTAAAACAATTTTGTTGTTTTTGTTGTTTTGGGGCAGGGTCTCACTGTGTAGTCTCTGGTGTTGCATGATAGCTCCTCCCATGATTCTGTTTCTCCATCTCAGAATTACCACAGGTAAATTAGTGGCACACGCCTTTAATCCCAGCACCCTGAAAGCAGAGGCAGGCAGATCTCTGAGTTTGAGGCCAGCCTGGTCTACAGAGTGGGACAGACAGCCAGGGCTACACAAAGAAACCCTGTCTCAAAAGAAACAAAACAAGTTGGAGATTTTAGAGACGACTCAGCAGTTAAGAGCACTGACTGCTCTTACACAGGTTCACTTCCCAACACCCACATGGTTACTAACAACCAGCTATGGTTCAACTCCTAGGGGCTCTGATTCCCTCTTCTGGCTTCTGTGGGCATGAGGCACACATATGGTGCACATATCTACATGCAGGCAAAATATTCATACACATAATTTTTTTTTTTTTTTGGTTTTTCGAGACAGGGTTTCTCTGTGTAGCCCTGACTGTCCTGGAACTCACTCTGTAGGCCAGGCTGGCCTCGAACTCAGAAACCTGCCTGCCTCTGCCTCCCAAGTGCTGGGATTAAAGGTGTGCGCCACCACTGCCCTGCTACACATAAAATTTTTAAAAAGAAATTACAGGATGGAGATCTGCAGTCTGTCACATATGAGATGTCTTGCAGCTGTGGTACAAGGAAGGGTGAACAGGGGGAGCACCACAGGCCCCCTAGGCAGTCTGTGTTTATATGCTTTTTAATAAGGTGTGCAGCAAATTTGACTCTGTTTTTGTTTGTTTTCTTGATAGTGTCTGACTCTATCTCTGGCTGTCCTGGAACTCCCTCTGTAGACCAGGCTAGCCTCAGACTCAAGAGATCTGCTTGCCTCTGGCTCCTGAGTGCTAGGATTAAAGGCACGTGCTACCCCCAAGCCAGCTGTTTCTCCTTCTTGAATTAGATCTGGTAAGATGCCCTTAGATGCTTGGGTCATCTCAAATGACAGTAAGGATTTGACTGGATAAAACACAGGTAGGAGGAACCTGAGAAAGTACCTGTGGCAAAAAATTCCCTCTGAGTCAAGCCACTTTTGTTATCAGAGGTCCACACCGGTGAGAGGGCATGAGCCCTCTTGTCAGGCTTACCCAGCCAAGCTCACCCAATGGGTTATTTGTGGCCCCCAAGGGGGTTTGGGAGGAAGTTATCCCAGTAGCCTCCCAGTGAAGAAAAAGGTCTGGGAAATGAAGGAGTTTCTTTTGGGCAAGAGTCTAGAAGTCTAGTTAGTTTGATGGCTCCTATCCAGGACCTCTCTCCCTAGCTGTCTACCCATTTAAGAATAACCATCTCCTATCTCTGCTCACTGAATTCATATGTATGACAAGCTACCCTTGAACTCATAGAGCTGGGCCTGTCTCTGCCTCCCTAGCAATGGTATTAAATGTATATGCCACCATGCCTGACAATTTTTTTTAGATTTCTTCATTTTATTCTATATGTATGGGTGTTTTATCTGAATGTATGTGTGTAATCACATGTATGACTGGTACCTGCTGAGGTCAGAAGAGGACATTGGATCCCCTGGAACAGGAATTAGGAATGACTGGGAACTATGACCTGGATGCTGGGAACTGAACCCTGATCATTGGCAAGGACGGTGAGTGCTTTTGACCACTGAGCCAACTATAGAATCAGTCTACTGAAAAAAAAGGCAAAACTGTCTGGCAAGCTGATTTGGTACAAGACTGGGTTTTGTTGTTGTTTATTTTGGTTTGGTTTGTGTGTTTTTGTTCTTTTTCTTCGGGCTTTTTGTTTATCTGAGATGGGATCTCTCTTTGTAGCTCTGGCTGTCCTGGAAATCTACAGAAATCTACAAAGATTAAGCTGGACTTTTTTTTTCTTTTTCTTTTTTGTTTTTTGAGACAAGGTTTCTCTGTATAGCCCTGGCTGTCCTGGAACTCACTCTGTAGACCAGGCTGGCCTCGAACTCAGAAATCTGCCTGCCTCTGCCTCCCAAGTGCTGGGATTAAAGGCATGCGCCACCACTGCCTGGCTCCAAGCTGTCCTTTAACTCACAGATCTATGTGCCTCTGCCTCCCAACTGCTGTGATTAAAGGTGTGTGTGTGTCACCACACCAGCAAGATAGTGTTTTTATAGTACCTGGTGAAGAGAGAGAAGGAAAGGGGGAGGGGAGACAGAGAGGAGGAAGAGAAGAGGGAGAGAGATCCCTCCCTGCTGTCTATCCCATAGGGTGAGACTTAGAGATTTCACACCAACATAGCCCCCTTCCCAAACACCCCTATCCTATTAGTACTTTAATGAGTAATTAGAGGCTGGAGACTGTTCCCTGTTCTGGTCTTGGGCTCAGTCATGTAATAAACTACTTATAACTCTCTCTTATTAGAGCTCTTGAGAAAAACCTGTGCCAACCTCCCCCGAGGGAGAGCATCTGCACCTCAGGCTGATCTCTAATACTGCTAGCTGTAAGCTCACTGCAAATAGACCTCAAGGATTCCTTTTATCTTTGAGACAATGTCTCACTATGTAGTATTGGCTGGACTGGCATTCTCTATGTAGACTAGGTTGGCTTCCAACACAGAGTTCCATCAGCCTCAGCCTCCAGAGTGCTGGGATTAAAGGAGTGTGCCACTATACCAAGTTAACGATTTATATTCTAGATAGTGTTAATCATGAGAGTCTTGAGAGAATCCACAACTCAGTTCCACACATTTTGAGCCAAATTTGAAATAAGCTTTAATGAAATAATGTCAAGGAAGACGGATTCTGGCCAGGGCCACCACGGGGATTCCAGAGAGTGGCTACAAGTCTTGGGCAAGTTTCCCAGGGAATTAAAAAGTCAAAACCATGGGGCCACCATTTGTCCCATCAGGTCTAATCAGGCCAAGCATATATCCTGACATATTTTCTGCCTACATACCTCCTGTCCAAATCCAATCAAGGGCAAACATATTATCTTGATGTATTTCCTACCCAAGTACCTACCACCCACATGTAATCAAGCACATTAGTATAGTTGGGTCAAACAAACTGATGGCCTGTTATCTCCCATCAACAGTAGCCTCCAGCATTTCAGGGGATAACTGTCCTTTGTTGAGAGAAATATTTTTTAAAAAATGAACCTGCATGTTCCCACACTTGTGCCTCTAACTCTCTGCCCCAGCACTGGCAGGCAATGGCCAATCTGTTTTTATCTCATGGAGATTCACTGGCCCAGAATTCCTGAAGTCTCCACCCAGCCGCTAGGTTCCCAGTATCGGGTCACTACCACGCCAACCCACGCTTCACATCCCCAACGGCCTTTGTGGTGCACATCTGGCAAACCCACGTTTTGCTGTACCTTTCTCTCTAGAACCCAGACAAGCCACCGCGTGAAGGAACACAGCACAAACTTAGTTCAGAAACAATGGTAACTCAATCTCTGGGAGTAACAACTAAAACCTAATCTTGTAAGCTTTATTAAAATCTGATTCCTCCGGTGGCGAATCCTTGGGGATCTGCAATGATATCAGCTACATCTTACCCCTCTGCTGTTCCTGTTCCAAAAGGCACTCACTCTCTCCTGCTTCCTCTCTTCCTCCACCCCAACCCAGAAGTCCTGCCTACTCACCCAGTAATTGGCTCCTTTATTCTTTAGGGGATTGGTTCACGAGAACAGCACCAGGCCCATCCACAACAGTCCTTGGGCAAGAGACTTACAGGTTAGAGGCATTTTATTTCATGGATCTCTTAGACATAGTAATTCAAAATTAAAACGTAGCTTTAACTCTGATGTTGGCCATGATCAACTCTTATGTCTCTGGAAATGTAAGCCAAAGTAAACTGCTTCATGAACTGCTTTGGTGATGTTATTTTATCACCGCAACAGAAAATCAATATAGAACTCCTAGAATTTAGAAGCCAGGTGTGGTGGTTTGTATAAGAATGCCCCTGCACCCTAGGCTCATAGATTTGAATGCTTGGTCACCAAAGAGTGGCACCAATTGAAAGGATTAGGAAGTATGGCCTTATTGGAGGAAGTGTGTCACTGGGAGTGGGTGGGCTTTGGGGTTTCAAAAAACCAAACCAGTCCCCATCTCTCTTTCTGCTGCCTGTGAATTAGAAGTCTCAGCTACTTCTTCAGAATCATGCCTGCCTGCATGCTGCCATACTTCCCTCCAGGATGAAAATGGACTAAACCTCTGAAACTGTAAATCTGCTCCAATTAAATGTTTTCTAGGAGTTGCTGTGACTCTTCACAGTATGCAGTGTCTCTTCACAGCAGTAGAACACAGACAATAGGGACGCTGCTCAACATCCTATGTAAGAAAGCTTCCTGTAACAAAGAATTATCTGTCCTGCAGGGCCAAGAGCGCCACTATAAAGGAAAGCCTATTCTAAAAGTCTCATGAGTATAATAGGAGTTCAATTCTCACTGACTTTCTTTGCCACTCCCTAGGGCAAGTGACTTTCCAAGGCCTTAAATGTTTTCTGATTAACATGATTGAACAGTGAAATTGACTAGTAACACAATGACATTTGTCAACTAATATGATTTGTTACATCACAAGGTTTCTTTCTTTTTTTTTTTTTTTTTTTTTGGTTTTTCGAGACAGGGTTTCTCTGTATAGCCCTGGTTGTCCTGGAACTCACTCTGCAGACCAGGCCGGCCTTGAACTCAGAAATCTGCATGCCTCTGCCTCCCAAGTGCTGGGATTAAAGGCGTGCACCACCACTGCCCGGCTATCACAAGGTTTCTTATGAGAGAAATATACCAGCTACCAAAAGCAGAGGTAGATGGATCTCTTCAGGTTCAAGCCAGCCTGATCTGTATAGTGAGTTCAGGACAGCCAGGGGCTGTGTAGAGAGATCTTGTTTTTAAACACACACACACACACACACACACACACACACAACCAGAAACAAAAGTGGGTGGCTATAACAATGTTGTGATAGGGTATGTTAATGGAAGAGTTAACCACTTTTAACAATTAAAATGTAGGGGCTGCAGAGATGGCTCAGTAATTATAGCTCAGATGTTCTTTTAGAGGATCTGGGTTCAATCTCCATCACCCACAAGACAGCTAACAACCTGATGAACCTTCTAGCTTCTGAAAAACCAGGAACATGCATTGGGTGCACAGACATACATGCAGGGAAAATACCTACACACATAACACAAAAAATGAGGCTGGTGAGATTGTTCAGCGTTAAGAGCACTTGGTTGCTTTTCTAGAGGACCTGAGTTTGATTCCTGCGTGGTGGCTCAGAAGTGTCTGCTACTCCAATACAAGAGACCTTATGCCCTCTCTGGGCCTCCTTGGGCACCAGGAATGAATGTGTTACACAGATATACAAGAAGACAAAACACCCTTACATATAAATTTTTAAATTAAAAATCTTAAAAGCCAACATAAGCTAGATGAGGTTTTATCTCCCAAAACAAAGAGAAAAGAAACAAAACACAATACAATAATTAAGTGTAACTGTTATTCAGCTCAAGAGAAAGTATACAGTAAACTTAAATCCTCTCTGTTGAAAATGGGAATGAACTCTTAGCCAGGTCTGGTGACACAAGCCTATAGTTCCAGCACTTACAAGATGGAGGCAGGAGGCAGCCTTAGTTACATGAGCTTGAGACCAGGCTAGACCATGTGACAGGAAACAAAGACAACAAAAGGACTATTATCAGATCAACTCAATACCGAGTGCTCTAGATACCACATCTGGCAAACCGGTTGCTACTTGAACTAATCTGTGATTGTTCACTATCCTCCTCTGTGGTGGCTAAGGAGAGTCCATTTTAAGCTAGGCATCCGTCTTGGTACTCACTGGTGATTGTCTCTGACTCCAGTCCCAGGAAGATGACTTCCATGACCATGTACTTGGTATACTTTGACTGTTTTTTGGCTTCTTCAACCATATAATGCAATCAAGGACCTTTTTGTGGTTGCCTAGACTACCTAATCTTGACAGAGCAGAACAGCTCTTGGCTTGTTTATGCAGATACTCAAGGTCTTCTTGTGGGTTTCATCTTTAAAAATCCTTCCCTCACCCGCCTTCTCCTGGCTTTTGTGATCATAAAAAGAGAAAGAGGCTAAGAGATTATGTTCTAAGGTGGTGTGGGGGGAGGGGGTGCCTCAGCGGGCCCATGCCGAGGTCTCCCTTACCCCTGAGGGACCAGACACACACCCAGTATAGCATAGAATAGAGTTTATTCAGGGCATGGGGAGGGGAGTTAAGGGGGTAGTAGAGGCAGAGAGAGGGAGAGAGTGGAGAAGCAGAGGCCGGCCATGACCACGTGGAGGGAGGTGGGGAGGGGAAGAGAGCCCAAGAGAGGGCCAAGAGAGATGCTGAGAGTGAGAGAATTAGAGATGTAAGAGAGGTAAGAGAGAGAGGAGGGACTGAGCAGTCCCTTTTTATAGTAAGCCAGGCCTACCTGGCTGTTGCCAGGTAACTGTGGGGAGGGGCATACCTGGCTGTTGCTGGGTAACTATGGGGTGGAGCTTAGACAGAATCCTAACACTGGCAATCTCAAGTTTAGTGTCCTTATAGCAGCTAATCAATAAATCTTATAACTATCCTTGGATTGCCTATGGTCTTTTTCCAGGGATCAAAAAGAAGGAAAAAGGCAAGGCCACTTGACCTTCACCTAAGTATCTTCCCAGCCTGCGGTGTGCAATTAGGTTCTAATTGCATGAGGCCTCAAGGTTTTCTGGAGAAACTAGGGTACACAGGCTATAAAACAAGAATAAGGAGGGTGTCCACCTATGCAACAATGGGAAAGTTCTTAAATATATACTGGGTAAAGGCTCCAGATATTATCTAACCCCCACTTAGGAAAAAATCATTACAGCAAAGAGTAAATGTATTCATTACTGTTATGTTTTACATTATTGAAATATTTTAATCAAAACAATTTGTATAAAAATTAGGATGGCTAAATGTAATTATGGATGTCTCCTTCTTTGACTTCTTCCCCCTTTCTTGGTTCTCATTTACCAAAAAAAAAAAAACAAAACTCCATTCAAGGTCACGAATATTCTGAATATTCTAAACTCTTGTTGAAATGTAAACTTTTTTCTCTCAGGATCTGTAAGACCAAGTCAGGGGTGGAGGTTGGGAAGAAGTGAAGAGACTGCCGGAAGCCTGCCTCTGCGCTTTCCGGTCGCTCATGCAAAACTCCACTCCCCTTCCCCCTTTTCCCAGCAAAAATGCCCCCAGCCTTTCAGAGAGAGCCCACCCTGGCGCCAGAATATTGCAATCCCCCTTTTCATGGTGGCCGTCCCTAACGATCCCCCTCCCGCCTCCCGCGCCCCCCCCCCCCAGCTCCCCACAGATACCACTTTGGGAATACAAATCCCAGCCTCCCTGATAGATTACTAGCACTTCCCGGGTGCCGACAGCTCCTGTCCTTGAGAAAAAACGAACCAAATATCCTTGAAACGATAAGAGCCCCACTTTTTGGCCATGAGAGAAAGGCAATTAAGTGTTCCCAGACAGCTGTGGCCAGTTTGTAAAACACGCTAGTTCCTCATAGCACCCAGGTCAGCGGAGTGAGTCACCCTCCCCGCTGCACGAATCTTCCCCTATCAAGTTTGAGGGACGGCCTCCTCCCCGTCACAACCCTATACCCTGCTTATGCGCATACGTGGCTCTGCAGAAAAGAGCACTGACTGCTCTCCCGAAAGGTCCTGAGTTCAAATTCCAGCAACCACATGGTGGCTCACAACCATCCATAATGAGATCTGACACCCTCTTCTGGTGTGCCTAAAGACAGCTACAGTGTACTTACGTATAAATAAAACTTTAAAAAACAAAAAAACAAAAACTCCCAAATAAAACTTTAAAAAACAAAAAAACAAAAACTCCCAGTCTCGAGCATCAGATTCCTAATCTGCGCAGTGGGGAAGGTTTGTGATCCGGGTCTGACTGGAATAAAGGCTCTTTTGTTACATTACATCGGTTGGCAATTCTTGGAGTTCTTCTGGGCATAACAGAACACCCATAAAATTCCAAGCAAAAAAATCAGCTTAAAACTTATAACAAAAAAGTTAATAGTTAAAAAAAATCTATGCATGGTATACATAGGTAATCTTAATTTGCTATTGCATGCTTATATGTTACTTGAAATCAATTCTTGTTATCCCCTTTTTAGACTAAGGAAGCAACAACAGGTTTCCAAGACATTCTGGATTGGTATGGATTTTTATATGATGATATTTGTCCTAAACAATAAAAATTTTAGATAAAAAAGTATAAGCTTAGTAAAGAAAATATATTTAATAAGTAAGACTTATAAACTCTGAAGGCCTACTCAGGTTAACAATAACTGAGTTAAAAATATACATCTAGCCTCTTTGTCATTACTAACTTTGTTAAGATTTTAACTATTTGGATAAACTGAGTCTTACAAGAAATTGTAATATTCTATAATTGTACACAATAAAAGAATCGGAAAAACAGGCTCCCAGTTTCTGTGGGCTATACTATGGTTTTGCAAAATTCCCAGTCCCTTTATTACTGTATTTATACTTTTAAGTTTTATTTTACTGCCAGAGGATTTTTCAATCACATTTCCAATTCCAGTTTTTAAGACTAAAATTTAACAGAGATAAAACTGCAAAATCCTAATTCTGCAAAAGCTACTACTAACTATTAAAGATAATTAAGGCATGCAAGCTAATGGCCAATCACCTTATAAATGACAAGATTTTTTAATGTACTCAAAACTATGCTTGTAATTGTACTAAGTACAAATGTAATTCATTTTCAAGGATAAGCTTTATTTAGCCTCCTGTATATATCTCAAGGTTAAACCTAAAATAAGTAACTAAATACAGGAAATTTTATTTATAATCTGGTATACTTGTTAAAGTAAATGTTGGCCCTCAAAAGTCCTAAGAGTTGTGCTGAATATGGCATTAAAAGTGTTAAATGAAAAATGTTTCCCAGGATAAACAGAACTTCCAGCTCCTAGCAGCAGCTCTGGGGTGTATAGAGAATATCTTGTGTGTTGTATAGATGCAATTAAAAAGAATCTATGGCATATAGGAAAGGGTAGAATACAAGGTGGAACATCCAAAGAATTCTGGGATAGAACCAGGGGCAGGACACTCCCACGGGAAGATGTGAAGAGGCAGATGCATGGTACCTGAGCACAGGTAACCAGCCTCATAGCAGAGTGTGGATTAGAATAAATCAGATAATTTAAGTTACAATCTTGTCAGAGAAGAGCCCAGCTATATGGCCAAGGTATTTATAAACATATTTTGATCTGAGTCTTATTTCAGGGAACCTGGGGCTTGGACAAAGAACTACTACACTGAGGTCTCCTCCAAAGAAGACAGAACGCAAACAATCCCCATGGATTGTGGTAACACTAACCACTGGGCAAATAACTGCCCCATGTCTCACCTGCCACCAGGTCTGTGCCCAAACTGTGGACAAGCAGCACACTGGAAAATTGACTGCCCCTCTTGGCCTCGCCAAGGCAGGGCAGTCTCTCAAGTTTCTCATCTACAGGAAAGGCTGCCTGGTCTTCCAATCTGGCAGCTGAAAGCTAATGCTGCTCTGTGTGTCTCAATGAAAGACTCAATGATGTCCTGTATGACTTCTAAAGACCAATGACCTCTGCCCCCCAAACCACCAGGGACAATCCTAAGGTAAGTGTCCTAGTAAGTCTTTGTCATTTTATTTTTTTTAAAAAGATTTATTTAGTTATTTTATGCTTGTGAGTACACTGTTGCTGTATTCAGACACACCAGAGGAAGGCATCAGATCCCATTACAGATGGTTGTGAGCCACCATGTGGTTGCTGGGAATTGAACTCAGGACGTTTGGAAGAGCAGTCAGTGCTCTTAACCACTGAGCCATCTCTCCAGTCCCGTCTCTGTCATTTTAATTGATTCAGAGGCCATTTGGATTAAACTTCTTGAAGACTAACTGTAGCTTTATTAATTCAGCAGCAAGCACTCAGCTCCACCCCTAATGGCTATAGCTGACTGCTCAGTCCATTTCATGTGTAAAAACTCAGGCTTGTTTTTTCTACAGCTACTAGATCTCCTGATGAAAAAGACTGACATACAGTTTATTTTGCTGACAAGCTTCATATTAAAGAGATAAACTGACAAAACAAGTTTCGATGTAACTTTTAGCATTTATTTATATTAAAAAAACTTTCTTTGAAAATGACTGCTTTCAGTAATACAGCAACTATGTCTCATGATAAATAATTGGATTAAAAATTGAATTTTATAAAAGTTAGGAAGATCTAGGAAAATAATTTAGGATGCATGTTATAAAGGTCTAAAAATATAAAAGCTTAAGTAAATTATGAGGTTCTAAGAAATAATTTAATGTATATATATATATATATATATATATATATAAAGTTATAAAAGTCTGAGGATATGAAAGCTTAAGTAAGCTGTGAGAGTTTCAGATCTCAGAACGTGATTTAAGGTATATAAGTGCAAATTATAAAGATCTGAGAAAATGCTTTAAGGTATATTTAAAAAAAACAAATGTTTGAGGTTACCTCTCACTATGCTATTGATTTCAAAACTTCAAAGTTTTAACATTAATCAGTGGAGTTCTGATAAACTATTAATCTAGTTTGGGTAAAGTACTGATTACTATTATCATAGTCAAGGCTCAAATTTTTAAATTTCCTTTGTTTTTTTTCCAAATATAGATTTAAGCATATGTCTCCTTACTCCACAGGAAAACCAACAGTCCACTAACCTGGACCCTTGGGAGCTCTGAGAGACTGAACTACCAACCAAAGAGCATATACAGGTTGAACTGAGCCACCAACCCCTGCCCCCGGCATATATATAGCAGATATAAAGCTCAGTCTCCATTTTTGTGCCCCCCAAACTTGAGCTGAGGCCGTCCCTAAAGCTGTTGCCTGTATGTGGAATCCGTTCCCTAAAAGGGCTGTCTTGTCTGGCCTCAGTGGGAGAGGATATATCTCACCCTGCCGAGACTTGATGCTAGAGGGTCGCGGGATACCCTGGAAGGGTGGGAGTCCACCCGGGAGCCCACCTTCTCAAAGGAGAAGGGGAGGGAGTGGGGGAGAGACTCTGTGAGAGGGAGATGGGGAGCAGCAATTGGGATGTAAAAAATAATAAATTTAAAAATTAGAAAAAAAAAAAAAAAAGAACGCTTCTCACTGAGGCTTCGTCCAGCAGCTGATGGGAGCAGATGCGAAGACTCACAGGCAAACATTAGGCAGAGCTCAGGGAGTCCCTGAGTGGTGGCTCATGCCTTTAATCCCAGCACTTAGGTGGCAGAGACAGGTGGATTTCTGAGTTCAAGGCCAGTCTGGTCTACAGAGTGAGTTCCAGGACAGCCAGGCTACACAGAGAAACCCTGTCTCGAAAAAAAAGAAAAAAATTGTAACTACAGCCCTTAGATCTATTTTTTTCAAGGCTGTTCACCTGTGTGATGTATTTTAGCTGAAGGTCAGATTAACCTTTTTATTTATTTATTTATTTATTTTTTTTTGGTTTTTCGAGACAGGGTTTCTCTGTGTAGCCCTGACTGTCCTGGAACTCATTTTGTAGACCAGGCTGGCCTCGAACTCAGAAATCCGCCTACCTCTGCCTCCCAAGTGCTGGGATTAAAGGCGTGTGCCACCACTGCCCGGCCAGATTAACCTTTTAATAGAAGTTTTTGATGTGAGGGTTAGGATCCTGGGGGAGACTCCAGCCACAGGGCAGCTCAAGATGGAGTCTCTGCTTATATACTGTCCAGTAGGTGTTATGGGGTTCTAGAACTATCTCTGGTTATCTTGAGTGAGTAATGTCACCGCGTTCTGGTTATCAGGTGCAGCCTTGGGTGAGGTGGGAATCCTGACCAAGCTATTTTTACATTTCTAAAAGGCATTTTTTTTTTACTATGCTCATACCCACAGGGCAAATAGAGGTGGTATCTCTTCAAATATGCAGAGTAAAGCATTGGTTTTAGCCTCTGCTTATATACTGTCCAGTGGGCATAGTGAGGTTCTAAAACCGTGTCTGGTTATCTTAAATAAACAATGTCACTAATTATCAGGTGCAGCCTTGGGTATAGTGGGAATCCTAACTAAGCTATTTTTTATGTATCTAAAAGGCATTTTTACTATGCTTATTAAAAAGAGTGTTCAGGTTTTTAACCCCAAATGATGTTGGGTCCCCAAACTTTTACTTTGATTCAATGTTATGTATGAGTCAACTTCAACTTCTTCCAGACACCTGTTTGTTTGTTTGTTAAGATTTATTTATTTTTTATTTATATGAGAACACTGTAGCTATCTTTAGACACACCAGAAGAGGGCATTGGATCCCATTACAAATGGTTATGATCTACCATGTGGTTGCTGGGATTTGAACTCAGGACCTCTGGAAGAGCAGTCAGTGCTCTAACCACTGAGCCATCTCTCTAGCCCTTCCCGCCACCTAACTGCTTTTTCTTTCTTTTTTTTTTTTTTGTTTTGTTTTTCGAGACAGGGTTTCTCTGTATAGCCCTGGCTGTCCTGGAACTCGCTCTGTAGACCAGGCTGGCCTCGAACTCAGAAATCCGCCTGCCTCTGCCTCCCAAGTGCTGGGATTAAAGGCGTGCGCCACCACCGCCCGGCTAACTGCTTTTTCTATAGTGAAGATTTCAGTGCAGATTACAAACAATGAAATGTTAATATAGCTATAACTTTGGTCTTGTTTTATAAACTTAAAAAATTCCATGTAAACTTCAGGGGGTTGTGACGTGGATCCACCCGTTACAGGTCAAAGGAACTCCTATCATGTAGGTCCTAAGCTTCCTTGCCCTTTTCCCATTGCTAAGGGTAAGCTCTCTTCTCCCCCTGATCTTAAGACTTCTTCCACTGTCCCAACTACCAGAAGACAGAAGTTTCAGAAGCACACCCAAGATAAAGATTTTTCCCTAATCTCCTTAACTGTACCTTCTGTCCTTAGTCTATATCTGTCCTAGCAGATTTGCAATCAACTACTCCAAACATGCTAGCCTCAGGTGGTCCTTTGAAATTGAGAAGCCCTGGACCTGCTGAAAGTCTATTGTTATTGTTTGAATATGCTTGGCCCATGGGAAGTGGCACTATTAGGAAGTGTGGCCTTATTGGAGGAGGTGTGGCCTTGTTAGGGGAAATGTGTCCTAGTGGAGGCAGGGCTTTGTGGTCACATATATATGCTCAAGTCTGACCAGTGAGATCCACACCATCCTCCTGACAGCCTGCAGAAGATGGTCTCCATCTGGTTGTCTTCAGATCAAGATATAGAACTCTTGCTCCTTCTCCAGCACCATGTCTGCCTGCAGACTACCAAGCTTCCTGCCGTGATGATAGTTGACTGAATCGCTGAAACTGTAAGCCAGCCCCAATTAAATGTTTTCTTTTCTAAGAGTTGCTTTGGTCATGGTTTCTCTTCCCAGCAATAAATCGCAAACTAAGACCCCTATGTAAACCAGATGCTTCTGATGAAACGTCCTACCAGGCTGAGCTGCAGCTTCAGAGCAGCTATCCATACTGCTCCAGACATACCTGCACTTCCCTAACCCCAGGTGGTACAAAAGAACCCGGGCAGCAAACCTGATATACCCTGACCTGTCTCAGCTTTTGACAGGCGTTCCAGCCTTCTTTAGCCCCTAACAGCGATGCCCTGATTTCAGCTGAGAAACAGTTACAGAAACAAAAGTTTAGAATGTTAGGTCCAAAGGGTCATGGAGTCTCTTCACAGCAATATATCTTAACAAAGACAGAACAGCAGCAAGCAATAATGAATAATCTGAAGTAAACTCACTCCTATCTGCTATACCTGGGAGGGCTAGAAAAACATACTCCAAGAACAATTCTTGTTTTGAAGAAACTGAGGTCACAAGACTCCTGTTTTCTTGGCGTGTTCTCACAAGCACTCAGAATTCTCCTCGAAGAACTTCATTCCTGGACAGTGTTCTGAAAAAACACTATAGATACCATGGGCCCTAAAATTAAATCTCCCAATTCATTCCCATAGAGCCAGTGGGGAATGTAATGGACTAAAATCCTCTCCTGTCACTTCTGGATGTTACCATATGCCCTTGTATCATAAACTAGCTACTTACACATGTGTATATGCATGCACACACATATAAATGTCAACACAGTTACGATACCAATATTTAGTCCTACAGAAATGTGAATCAGTGATTTTTTAATTCAGATGATATAGAGTCAGAGGGGAATATGATATCTAAAGAAACTCCATTTTATACTAGGCATCCATCTTGGTAGCCATTGACTTTTGTCTCTGACTCCAGTCCCTGGAAGATGACTAATTGGTCCCCACCCAGAAATGTGCAGCTATGTGTTGCAGAAATTATTTAAATCCAAGTCCAGGGTTTCTAATCCACATTTGTTTATTGAGGTCCTAGATAAAAGACACACTCACAGCCTTTATATTTACAATAAGCCCTAAACAGCAAAATAGCTGGACAGCTACCTACCCTCCATGCTGTTAGAATCTACTTTTCTATCGATAACCCCAAGTTATTACTTACTACATACTATGTTCTATCTGAGCTGCTCTTAACTCCTCAGGGCCACATTCTCTTGACCCTTAGCCCATGGTGGCTTCTCCTTCCTCCTCTCCTGAACCTTTCTTTTCTCCTCCTTCCCCCATCCCAAGTCCAGAAAACCTAAACCCCACCTATGTCTCTTCTGCCCAGCTATTGGCTGTCAGCATCTTTATTTACCAATTAGAAATAACTTGGGGAAGGCACTCAGCATCTCTCATCTCTGGGGCAACCAGTCTTTGAGGGCCCCAAATATTAGAATAGAAGCAGTATTAGGCCAACCCACTACACCATGACCATCTACTTGTTATGATTATATGTTTTAGCTTCTACAACCTGCTTATGCAGACAGTCAAGGACTATTTTAAGGTTGCTTTGACTACTTAATCTTGGCAAAGTAGACAGCTCCTGGCTTACTGGTGCAGATACTCAAGGTCTTCTTGTGATTTTCACTTTTAAAAACCCTTCCCTAACCCCACCCCCCTTACATGAAATCTCTAATTTGACTCAGAGAGTGTTGCCCTGCTAGCAGCTAATCAATAAATCTTTTCATTATATTAGGTTGAGTCTATGATCTTTTTCCAGGGGTCCTAAACTACACAAGGCCTCCAAGGTCCACCCAGTAACACAACTGAAGTTGATGTGGATATGGTGGTTACCACATCCCTGTGATCTTAGGTTTAAAGGCATAAAAGCATTATTCTCTGTCACATTTCATAAAAATGCCTCATATTCTCTGTCTTGGTTAGGACTGGATAAGCAGCATCTTGGTAATCTTCCCTGTAACCATACTTCTTATTCTAAGCCAAAGAAATGACGTGGGAGTTTGGCCATTCTTTGAATATATTTATTCTTATTATACATTTGAAGTCTTGGGGGAAATTAGTTACACTATAAACTACATCTAGGCCAGGATTTCATTTAAGAGCTGGCTTCTGGAAGAGCAGTCAGTACTCTTAACCACTGAGCCATATCTCTAGCCCTGTGTACCCTCACTCTTAGGAGATATCACGACACCTCAGACATTACTATCAGTTGAAACCCTGCGTTCAATAGTCTTAAAAATATTTAGTATTCACCTTTCATCAATGTGCAGTTACTAAAGCAAATGGCAGGTCTCTTTGGAGAAATACTACAGGACTTATCACTATGTTCTTACTGTAATGTCATGTGGTTCTTCCTCCTGTGGTCTCAGCTTTCCTCTAAGTCACATGGTCTAGCTTTGAAAAGTAGCTGGGAAGTAGGTTAGTCAAAAGATCACCATTAAAAACAACAACAAAAAAAAAACTGGTGTGGAAAGAATATCTCGTATATTTTATGTATGCATCACCTGTCAGTTTAAAAAAGAAAACCTATGGCCCATAGGATAGGGTAGAATAGAAGGTGGGACATCTGGCAGGCAGAAAGAATGTTGGAAAAGAGTCAGGTGTGGGAGATTCACCCGGGAAGATGTAATGAGACAGACACATGGTATCTGAGCACAGGTAACCAGCCATGTGGCAGAATGTGGATTAGAGTAAATTGGATAATTTAAGTTATGATGTAGTTAGCTATATGGCCTAGGTATTTGTAAATATATTTTGAATCTGAGTCTTATTTCTGGGACCGTGGGACTGGGAGGTAGAGCCAGATCCAACTAGTATGACTGGTATAGGTGCCATTTTAACCATCCTCTGTTTTGTTTTGTTTTGTTTTGTTTTTTTTTTTTTTTTTTTGGTTTTTCGATACAGGGTTTCTCTGTGTAGTCTTGGCTGTCCTGGAACTCACTTTGTAGACCAGGCTGGCCTTGAACTCAGAAATCTGCCTGCCTCTGCCTCCCAAGTGCTGGGATTAAAGGCATGCGCCACCACCGCCCGGCGCTCTGTTTTGTTAATTGAGTAGACTGAGCAGTTCTTTTGTAGGTTTAACCCTTGTCGTGCTGTGTGAAATGTGTGTGCATCTGTGGAGTTCCACTTGGCTTGGTACTGTTGCCTAACGACCGCAACAAAGGAATAGCAAAAAGACACGCTGAAGAAATGACAGATACACAGAGAAGAACGCTGGGTGATTGTTCCCTCTGACAGAATCACCAACTACACAGCGATAAACTTCCATAAGGGTTCAAATTTTGCTGAAAGAAGCCCCCAGACTCAGATAGCATGCAAAAACAAAGAGCATTTATTCTGTAACTAGCATGCTAGGGTCACAACCATTTCTGAATGGCAATGTAGATAAAGACATCTGAGTCTCTTTTATAACTGAACTGCTTAATTGCTTCTGAGACAACAACAGACTTCTAAAACCTAGGGCACATTTGAAGGGGTTACAAAAATCATTAACTGAAGGTCATAAAGAAAATATACACCACAGGACCACAGACACAAAAACAGGAGATAAGATATTGACTGGGTTTATCTATACAAAACTTCAAGGACAGCTTAGTTATGGTCTTTAACTTTCCATGAACCTGTAAGCTAGTAACAAATGATGAATGTTTAGCCAGATAATTGTTCCTAGTGGATATGCATTTAGACATCCTCTGTTATAAACCTCTTTATTCAATTTATGACCTGAATTTATATCAAACTCATACTGAGCTTTTTACCATGTGAACACACTCTGAAAATTACCTCAGAGCTGCCCAGACAGGCTGATCAGCTGTGGAAGGAAGCAAAGTACCTTATACTTAGGATACATAGCAAATGACTTATGGCCTAGTTTCTGAGTAGAGACAAAATAGAATAAAAAGAACTCTTCTCTTCAGCACATTTATAATGTATATCACAGGCAAGGAGTTGACTGATCTAGGAGATAGCTCTTCTATCATTTTAATATAATCAACTCATAAGGAAGGAAAGATTATTTGGGCCCATAATTGGTTTGGGTCCTGTGGGTAAGCATTATATATCATGCTGAGAGCACATGACAGAGCAATCATTTACTTCCTGTTGGCTGAGAAGCAGAAAGGACTAAGGGGCTAGGGTCCCAAGGTTCCCTTTAAAGACACGTTCTCAATGACCTTCTTCCTATGGGGTCCCACTTCTTTAAGGTTTTACCATCTTCCAGTAACACCACTGAAAGTACAATGGTTGAGTGCTTGCCAAACAAACATAAGGCCTTGAGCTGGGTTTCCAGCACTACATATCGTGGGGCTTTGGGGGCCCCACTTGTGGTTTAATAATAAAGACATAGTGACATCTTTCTATTTTAAGACTGTTGGCCTTTTTGCTGGGGCAGTCTCTCAGCTAGCTTCTAACTTAATCTGACTTCTCTGTCATTGTCTCTCTCCATGTGGCTCTCATTGCTCTACCTCCCTGCTCTGTCCCTGTCCATGTTTCTGTCCCTCTGTCTGCTCATTCTGTACTGTCCTTCTGCCCCAGCCTCAGCCATCAGCTATTTATTCTACAAAAAGCCAGATTCATTTCTCATACAAAAAAACTATTAGCCTAGGGGGAGAGGTTCCAGAGTTTACACATTCTGAGCCAATCAGCAGCAGAACCAAACCCAGGCCATATTTTAGCCAGTCTTAGGGCAACATGACCTTCTGTGACCTCCCCCACAGCAGTTTTTTTTTTAACATGATAATCTTAGCTAATCCTCTTCTTGGCAGGTGAAGAAGTGACATTTACATAGAATAAGCAGGTAATGAGCCATAGAAATGACAATATCAACTATTCTGCAATCACTTGATACTGCTAGCTAATCAGTTCAAAATTCAAAACACAGGACACACTTCCATAGCCATTTGCTACAATATGTGTGGGTGTAGGTCATTCCAAGAACTTCAGAATGACTAAATGAATGAATTCACCTTCAGTAGTCCATGGACTGGGGCCAAGTTTGCAAGGCATGAGTCTTTGGGGGACATTTGAGATGAAAACTAAGAATTCTTCTCTTGGAGCCACTCATACTCTCCAGAGTTTACTTACTATCCTCATCTGAGTTTCTTTTTCTTCTTGGGTACAAGACAACAAACTTAGACAATACTGGCTTTGGGTAGCTTTGGTGACTATTGATTATCTGGGGTCCTAGTACCACAATGTAAGCTTTTCCAGAAAGGCTTCACTGGAATGAGTCGGTGTAGGCTAGTGAGCTGGGAAATGAGGCAGCCACTCAAAAGCTTTGGTTATTTTAAATATCACATTAAAGTAGTTGATCTTAGTTGCTGGGCTTTTTGGAATTCCACTGAATTTTGTGCTCCAGGCAAAATTTTCCCCTCTGTTGTAAACTACAACAAGGCAGCGGGCAAGGGTAAGAGGGTATCTTCCTTAGTCTTCACTTCACTGAGAAAGGCACAGCAGAGGGCTTCTGGCGTACCTGCTGGTCCTAGTCATTCTTGTTGACCCCTGCTAATTCGACTGAGGCCTGGGTGCCACCACTGCTGATTTGTGATTGCTGTCCTGAAACTACTGCACTGGACTGCTGGTATAGTTGTGAAGTGTTTGGGAGTGGATCAAGCTGTCTCTGCTGATTTCTGTGAACTAAATTGTTGATTTCTTGACAACATAGGTTGAATTTGCTCTAACGAACAATTTTTAAACAGGGCCATTTCCCTCATATCCTAATAACCTCTCTTTTTCACTAACTCTGGTGGGCTAAAAGAGAGGTTAAAACATTTAAGAACCCATATTAAAAGTAGGTTTTTTTTTAAAAATTAAACTTAGACACTTACTTTGGTGGGTGGGTCAAATAGGCTCTCCTGGTGCCTGTGCTCCTCCTTGTGGTCTAAGATACTCTGGGACCCTAATCCCCCACCTCCAGTTCACCAAAACCAAACTCACCTTCCAACTCACCAATCACTTGGCATCCTATCCACCAGGGACATTATGTAAGTTTCCCTTTGGTCAGTATAAACACTTTTCTGAGTTTGAGAAAATGACCATTGCGTGTCTGGTACCACCCTGGTACTCGTTGAGGTGGAAGTGCCCCCTCCAGCCACTGTCTTTAGGCCTATTGATGGCCCTTTTCACCTGACCCTGTCCCCCATACCCTTGGAACTGAAATCCTGCAGTTTCTTTAGGCCGAACTGGGCTAATGCTCCTGTCTTAGGGTTTCCATTGCTGTGAAGAGACACCATGAGCAAGGCAACTCTTATAAAGGACAACATTTAATTGGGGCTGACTTACAGGTTCAGAGGCTCAGTCCATTATCATGGTGGGAAGCATAGCAGCATCCAGGCAGACATGGTGCTGACAAAGCTGAGAGTTCTACATCTTGATCCAAAGACAGCAGCAGGAGACTCTTGTTCACAGCAGAGCTTGGCCATAGGACCTCAAAGCCCACCCCCACAGTGACACACTTCCTCCAACAATTCCTAATAGTGCCACTTCCCATGGGCCAAGGATATTCAAACAACCACAGCACCCTTTCCTGACCTCTTTCCTGCCTTCTCTTCAGAGCTGACCATAATCCCACAGATCCTCTAGGCCTCTGTGGTTTTTGCAACTCCATTCATTTCCCCAACACTTTCCTGTGGATGAAATCTCATTCCTGCACTCAGCTTTGTGTTGTCTCTAGGCAAGCCTGTACAGACATGAATATTAGACAAGTCAAATCCCCTACCACACTTGAATACGCCAACCAACAGGAGCAGGATAAATGTACAACAAAGACATGTTCTTAAGGTGTACTGGCTGGTTTTGTGTGTCAACTTGACACAAGCTGGAGTTATCACAGAGAAAGGAGCTTCAGGTGAGGAAATATCTCCCTGAGATCCAGCTGTAAGGCATTTTCTCAATTAGTGATCAAGGTGGAGGGCCCCTTGTGGGTGATGCCATCCCTGGGTTGGTAGTCTTGGGTTCTATAAGAAAGCAGGTTGAGCAAGGCAGAGAGGAAACAAGCCAGCAAGTAACATCCCTCCATGGCCTCTGCATCAACTTCTGCTTCCTGACCTGATGGAGTTCCAGTCCTGACTTCCTTTGGTGATAAACAGCAACATGGAAGTGTAAGCTGAATAAACCCTTTCCTCCCCAACTTGCTTCTTGTGTTTGTGTAGGAACAGAAACCCTGATTAAGACATAAGGAAAGCCCATATCCCTAAATCCTGATTGGCGAACAACTTGGCACAGATGTTTGTAGATTTTGGACTTAAAAACCCAGTAGGATCTCAACTTGGGGTCATGGTTCAGTTCCTGAACCTGGACCATGGTGTTGGTCGACCAGTCCTGGGACATATGTTCAATAAACCATCCCTGACTGACTGAGATCAGTGTTTGTGTGGTTTGTGAGGCAATTCCTAGATACCTACATTAAGGATGGGAAATATCAATACAGGTTATTAGGACCCTGTATAGTGCACTTTATTTTTTTTTTTGAGACAGGGTTTCTCTGTGTAGCCCTGGCTGTCCTGGAACTCACTGTGTAGACCAGGCTGGCCTCGAACTCAGAAATCCTCCTGCCTCTGCCTCCCAAGTGCTGGGATTAAAGGCGTGCGCCACCACCGCCCGGCTATAGTGCACTTTAGATGGCTTGAAAATAGAAGCAGAAAATAGACAGATAAATTACTTAATTGAGATTGACATATACCAATTATAATTACTATCAGCCTGGCAACTCCTATTTAATCCTTAATAGCCATAGTGGTTTTTGGTGCCAAATATGAAAAATGGTTTAATAATTGTGCCAAATGTGAAAAGTGGATTGATAAGATACAAACCTTAGAAAGACTTAAAGATGAAAATAAGAAAAATACTCAAGGAGAGGAATTTAGATAAGAAACTACTGTGCCACTGCATGATGAATCTAAAGAGGAGTAGCTCAACATTGTTAGAAAACCAACCTTAGTTTATCTAGTTAATATACAAAAACCTACCAGCAGACAATACACATCTCCAAGGTTATGAAGAAGTTTAATGGAGTCCTATAGATATATTAGATTTGGGGAGATTTAAGGAAGCAATCATTTTATATGATATGCATTCACCCTATGTGAAATAGATATTAAATTCATTGGCAACTCAGAACAGAATTATCCTCCAAGACTGGAAATATTTGCTAACAGCAATATTGGAAGTTGGTCCTGTTACAATGGTGAACATGGTGGAAAGAGGAAGTGAGGGCCTTAGAACAATGAAATGGGGCAAGATGTATTAATATTTCTCAAGATCAGTTGCTAGATGAAGGTCAATATGCTGAGTTACAAAGGCAGATTAAATTTGATGATCATAGCATTTGGCACGTTGTCATTTAGCAGCTTTAAATGCTTGGGACAAGGTTGAAGAATCAGGAAAGAGGTCTGAGTCATTTTCTAAAATTATACAAGACCCAAAAGAAACCTTTACTGATCTTTTTTTTTTCCAAAGGTTGACTTCAGCTGTAAATAGAATACTATCAGATAGAAGTCAGATAAGTATTATTTGAACATTTGACTTTTGAAAACGCTAATTCAGAATGCAAAAGGATGATGAGGCCTTTAAAGGCAAGATCAGCACAAATAGATGAATGGATTAGGAATACAGCTGATATGGCCTCTCATGTTCATGATGCCACTCTGATAGGAGAAGTAATTTCTAAAAGTTTTAAGAAAAATCAAAATGTCAGATGTTTTAATTGTGGTAACCCAGGTCATTGAAATGAGATTGTAGGTAAGGCATTTCTAGAAATGATGTGTTTTCTAGAGATAATCCAAAAAGAGGTTCAGCTTTCTGGAGTATTCAGAAAATGTGGCAAAAAGGTCAGCACTGGACTAGTGAATGCAGATCAATAAGAGACAGGCAAGATAATCCTTTGATATTGGGAAATGTCCTAGGAGGCCTCCTGCATGCCCTGATATAAAATTTGATTCAATCATTCCCTGTCTGCTTTGGAGAAACTTATCTACAGAGAAATTAAAAGATTTAAGACCTGTTGTTAAAAACACTGCTCTGGATGTAATCAAGAAAAGAATAGCTTTAGTAGATAAAATAAAAAATTCAGAAGAGACCAGAAAACAGGTGTTTTGGAAAACTGATATAAATGATCAGAGACCAAAGCTAAAAATACAAATAAACGGCATTGAAATTGAATGTTAGTAGACACGGGAGCAGATGTGATGACAATTTCACCAAAATCTTGGCCTTCAGATTGGCCTCTTTAGGAGGTAAATATTCAGCTTCTAGGGATTGGAACTTTATCTTAGGTAAAACAAAGTGCAGGATAGGTTGAATGCATAGGACTGGAAGGACAAATAGGAAAATTAAAACCATATGTGACTAATACATCCATGAATTTATGGGGATGTGATTTGTTGCTGCAATAGGAAACAGATTAGCATTCCTTCAATCTCAGAAACAAATCGCAAAATAAAGAATACTTCTGAGAAAAGTATTAAAATGTATCATCAAGAGTAGTCATGGACCATCCAGGTTGTACATAAGCAGAACACAACAGCTGATGGCCTTGCAAAAATACCAACTGCCCTATCTTTAAAATGGTTAAAGACATCAGAAAAATTACAGGTACTAAGACAGCTGGCACAGGAGTAGATAAATGCTCAAATTACTGAAGAATCAACTCATCCTTGGAATTCTCCTATATTTGTCATTAAAAAAGAAATATGGAAAATGGAGAATGTTAACGGATTAAAGAGCCACAAATGAGGTAATTCAGCAGATGGACTCTTTACAGCTTGGAATTTCCTTGCCTTCTTTCTTACCTAAGGAATGGTTTATTATAGTGATTGACTTAAGAGACTGCTTTTTTACCATACCTTTACAAAAACAGGATAAAGAAAAACTTGCAGGGCTGGAGAGATGGCTCAGCTGTTCAGAGCAGTGACTGCTCTTCCGAAGGTCCTGAGTTCAAATCCTAGCAACCACATGGTGGCTCATAACCATCCATAATGAGATCTGATGCCCTCTTCTGGTGTGTCTGAAGACAGCTACAGTGTATTCACATATAATAAATACATAAATCTTTGAAAAAAAAAAAGAAAGACTTGCCTTCACAGCGCCTATTTATAAAAAATGCTCAACTTGTTAAAAGTATCACTGGAAAGTTCTTCCACATGGAATGTTAAATTGTCCAATACCATGTCAATATTTTGTATAATAGCCATTAAAATAATTCATAGACAGTTCATGTTAAGGCCTAGGTAAAATGTTAAGGACTAGGTAACTGCTACCTATCTAGCCTGCCATTTTGTGTTGTTACTAGTGGCATAAAACTTTTATGTGCTATTACTAGGGACCTTTCTCATGCTCTAGTTGATTGCGTACTCTGTTATGTTATGTGCTCTTGGAAACCAATCACAATAGAAGTCAGAAATGCTTTGTATAGTTAGCCACAATAAATTTGGACCTGAACCAACTGCCAGGTAGTACTTCCTGCACCTGTATATGAGCTTTTATGGTTTTCAATTTTATAAGCTGCCTCTGGGATGGACCCCAACATAAGAGAGATACCTATACCAATATAAGGAGCTATTTGGAATAGGACTTCCATTTTGAGTAGAGGGTCAAATAAAGTTTAATTTCCCAAGACCTCCCTGGGAACTGACATCCTAGTTGGCAAGTTAAGACATGAATGTTAGGCAAGGCAAGTCCCCTGCCACAGTTGAATACCCCGACCAACGGGAGCAAAATAAGTGTACAACAAAGATATGTTTCTAAGGAAATCCCCTATCCCTAAATCCTAATTGGTGAAATAATTTGTTATAGATATTTGTGAATCTTAGGCTTAAAAACTTTATAGGAGTCTAGCTGACATCCCAGTCAGCTTCTGAGTCTGATCTTCAGCCCGGATTGATCAGCCCTGGGGTAAATGCTCAATAAACCATCTTTATCTGATGGATATTGGTGTCCTTTTGGTTTGTAGGTTGATTTCTGAACCCCAACCATTTCCTTATCTAAAATTTATCATTATTTGGATGATATTTTATTGGCTGATTCAGATGCAGATATCTTAGGAAAAAACATTTGATGAAGTAAAGATAGTTTTGCCTTGCTGGAGATTACAAATTGCTCCTGAAAAAATACAAAGTCAAGATTTTATCATTTATCTAGGATATAAGATAGGTCTACAGAAAATTCCATCATAGAAAGTACTAATCAGTAGAGATCAATTACAAAGTCTTAAATGATTTTCAAAAATTGCTTGGGTATATTAACTGGCTATGGCCAACTCAAGAGCTAAGTAATTTATTCAAACCTTAGAAGGTGATAAGGCCTTAAATAGTCCAAGAAAATTATCAGCTGAGGCTGAGAGAGAATTGGCTCTAGTAGAAAAGAAATTACAGAATATACCACACCTTAGATACATATTCAGAATTTCAATGGGCAACTGCTTTAATTTCTGAAAAGACTGATTCTGTAATTACAAATTTATTAGAAATTATGGCTATTATGGAGATACCTGTACAAATTAAGACTGACAACACTCCAGCATATGTCCAGTAAATAAAATGATTTTTTGTATATTTCAACATAAAGCCTATTATAGGCATACCACACAGTCCTACAGGACAAGCAATTATAGAAAGATCTAATCAAGACAGGCAGTGGCGGCGCACGCCTTTAATCCCAGCACTTGGGAGGCAGAGGCAGGTGGATTTCTGAGTTCGAGGCCAGCCTGGTCTACAGAGTGAGTTCCAGGACAGTCAGGGCTACACAGAGAAACCCTGTCTTGAAAAAACAAAAAAAAAAAAGAGAGAGAGAGAGAGAGAGAGAGAAAGATCTAATCACACTTTAAAAGATATGTTTAATAAACAGGAAGGGATAATAAAGACTGTCAGAGATATTATACAATGTTTTATTAATTTTAAATGAGAAAGGAACAACAGCTGCAGAGATACATAGGATAGTATAGAAAACTGAATATTTTAAAGATGTGTTGACCTCAGAATGGGGAAACTTGGATTATGTGTTATTTTGGGGACAAAGTTTTGTTTTTGTTTCCTCAGGGGAAGAAAATCTGTGGGATTGAAAAAGATTAGATTTGGGACTGCAGAGATGGCTCAGCAGGTAAGAGCATGACTGCTCTTCTGAAGGTCCTGAGTTCAAATCCCAGCACGCACATGGTAACCATCTGTAAAGAGATCAGATGCTCTCTTATGGTATCTGAAGACAGTTACAGTGTACTAACATATAATAAATAAATATTTTTTTAAAAAAGAAAAAGATTAGATTCAAACAGGAAAGCCCTCCTGAATAAAGAGAGGCGATAGTTCATTTGACAGTTTAGTCATTCAGTCCAAACTAACTTATAAAGACTAACAAATGCCTTTCATTTGATCAGCCATGAAAATTAAAATAAAAAGTAATATCTTCAAATGATAATTTACCAAAGGCAGACTTGCCTTACTGGCACAAAATGATTTTGAGTGTTCTTAAATAAAAAGGATAATTTTGTTGTTTGTTATTAAAAATGCAGTTAAGAGATTTAAAATATTTTTAGTAAATCTAAAGGATTACTATAGTTCCAACTTGTTTTCTAAATCTCTAGGAGTTGGAGTGTTTGGAGCTAAGATAAAATATTTGAGCAGGTTGGTTGTAGCCCATTCCTTTAATCCCAGCAGAGACACACAAATCTAAGTTAGTTGTTTTTTTAAATTTTAGAGTTAGAGTGAACAAGGTGGTTGTGGTGCACACCTTTAATCCTACCACCAAGAGACAAAACCTAGATCTAGCTCCTAACTGGTTATGTTTGTACACTTTATGGACATTATGGAAAGCTTTGCAGAAATAATTTCATTATTGAAAATAGTTTTACTGTGTTAGAGTTAAAACCTTTCCTTTTTATTAGATTAAAACAAAGGAAAATGGTTCAGGATGTTTGATCACACTGTGAACCCCAAAATTGTGTCATTTACTGGAAAAACCTTGTTCTAATTGTGGTGTGGCTCAGCCCTAGCACGTACCTTTAATCCAAGAGCTTTCTGCTTGAATAAACGGCATTAAATAAAGTCAACCATAGGTTAAGAAGCAGAGCAAACAACAGGACATGAACATGGGATTATTAGGAAGAAAAAACATGGAGAGTAAGAGGGAGTCCAGAGGACGATGGAGAGACACACAAGAAGTAGAAGGGAGGGGTATTCAGGTTGAAAAAGGATTTTTTGAGCAGCATGAGGGGTGAGCATCCTGGTGGGACCTCAGCTAAGGAGACAGGTCAGCTGGGAGCTTTCTCTGCCTCTTGGAGCTGTCAGGCTCTTACCCCAGCCTCTGGCTCCCGAGTCTTTATTGGTAAAATCAAATGATTGAGATTTTATTGCAAAAACCAACCCTTAGTCGCCAGTGGCCCCTCCCCCTTCCCATTGCCAAGCCCTTCTGTATGCTTCAGCAGGATCCTCCAAGCCCAGCCCTACATCTTCCAGAAGAGGACAGATATGCCCTACAGTCCTAAGTCATCAACTAGGACCTTCCTTTGTGCCCATTGCATACTCATCAAAATATTAGACCATACCATCCAAAAATGGGCATCTTATCTGCATGATCTGGACACAGCTGGACTTCTTATACTCAAATAAGAAAAGGCTAACATTAGCTGGGCAGTGGTGGCGCACACCTTTAATCCAAGCCCTTGGGAGGCAGAGGCTGGCAGATTTCTGAGTTCAAGGCCAGCCTGGTCTACAATGTGAGTTCCAGAACAGCCAGGGCTACACAGAGAAACCATGTCTCCAAAAACAAACAAACAAAAAGGCTAACCTTTGAGTCACCCGCTACAGTCTTCTCTTTTCACCAGCTATCCCATCTCTAACATACAAGGGTTTCCAAACACTGTTCCCTTCCAGAGCTCTCTTTTGCCAGGTGGTGGTAGAGGTGCCACTCTTACCTTTCAGCCATGCTGTGTGTCAGCATTTCAAACAGACTCAAGTCGATGATTTGGCTCTCTTAAGGTATGTATGGGTCATTTGTTTCTGCTGGTTTCCGCTACCCATTATATATGGTTCCAAATTCTAGAGTCTGCCTCTTCTCACCACCTGCTCTCGACACCCACTCAGTAAGTGCCCTGTCTCTGGCTCCTGGAGAGTGTTATGCCACCTGGGGCCCCACCATGTAGGCAACTCTCTAGTTATTAAGACGATTGCTCCTCTCCCTCTATTGGAACATACCTCTTGATTTCGTTGTTTGCTCTCTCTCTCGGAGCTGCCTGCTAAGTGCTACAGCTTTCTTAAGCCCTACTGGGCTTCTTCAACCTCGACCCTCCTGCCTCTCAGCTCTAGCCTCAAAGTTTCACAACTTCTCTCCTGGACTTCTCTCTTGCCACTCAACTCCCACTTGGAGCTATAGAAACTCCCTTCAGAGTTTTGTGACTCTTCCACTCTTCCTCCATGGACTCAGAATTTATTAAAGCCTTGTTCTGTTACTACAAAACAGCTTGGCTTCACTATAGTTCAATGTCCAGAATTAGCATGTTTAATTTTTCTCTTTTTTTTCTTTTATTCTTTTTGTTTTATTTTGTTTTCAAGATAGAGCTTTTCTGTATAGCCCTTGCTGTCCTGGAGCTCACTCTGTAGACCAGGCTGGCCTCAAACTCACAGATCTGCCTGACTCTGCCTCCTGAGTGCTGGGGTTAAAGGTACCACTGCCCATTAGCATGCTAGAGTTTTCAGTGGTGACAACATCTGCCACTGTACAAGCAAATAATTCAAAAATCTTGCTCTCCTCTACTTCTTCCTATCTATTTCTGTCCAGAGTATCTTACATATGGATATTTAATGTTCAAGAGACCCCTACCTTTGATCAATAGCTCATTAACTGCTCTGAGCCAAATATCACTACCTCCCCTCATCTCTCCCACATCCCTCTCTTTGGTATTGGATACTGCTTTGACTCCTCAGGGTCACACTTTATGGGCACACTGGATTCCTCAAGCTGTAATAATGCCCTGAGCACTATTACCCAGGCCCTATGTCCAAAGGTACTCAATGCCTCAATCCTATGCACCACTCAAGTTTACTCCTGCCTACTCTGGGGTGGTCTAGTGTGGGACCTTAATGAGACTTGTGGCCACGCCCCAGGTTCTAGCCTGACTCCGCCTAGGCAGTCACCTGCCTGCAGCCACACTCTCCCCGCCTCTCGGGTTACCTGACTACCCAACTCACTATAAATAGCACCCCTCAGGACGTGTGTGTGTGTGTGTGTGTGTGTGTGTGTGTGTGTGTGTGTGTGTGTGTGTGCGCGCTCTCTCTCTCTCTCTCTCTCTCTCTCTCTCTCTCTCTCTCTCTCTCTCCTGCTTGTTCTCCCCCGGCCCTCTTCTTTGTCTATCTCTCTGTCTCTCCATTTTCTCCCCTTTCCACATGGTCATGGCTTTTCTTATCTATTTTCTCCTCTTCCTTTGTCTTTCTATCTCTTTTTCTATTTTCTTAATAATAAAACATCAGGGACGGGAGCCTACCAGCTTTCCTTCCGCGACCTCTGTTCCTGCAGACTGCACTGAAGAGACAGGTACCCAGGCTCTCTCCCCAATATAACATCACTTGGGACACGGCCTGTTGGGGCTTCCGTCTGCGCCCAAGAACGGGTCAGCGCTGTGGTCGTCTGGGTGCCAGATCGGCAGGCCATCACGTCTGCAGGGTGAGCAGCGCCACGGAGAGAGTGCAGAGTGCACTCCGCCATCTTTGCTCCAGTGGCTGGGAAGTTGGGACTGTCAGGTTCTGAGACAGACAGGCATAATATCACTTGGGTCTTGGGCGGATTGCGTGCACGTGGCTCCCAAGAGCTGGGCAGATCTGCAGTAACCAGCGTGCTAGCTCTGCTGTGGGACTTCTGCCTGGCAGAGGGACGCCCCCTCCCCCCTCTAGGAGAGATCACACACCCCTGCACGGGGCAGGAGCCTACCAGCCTCCCTTTGGCGACCTCTGCTCCAGGAATCCACTAGGCTGAGCCTTTGGATGTGCAAGGCCTCCCCGATATAACATCACTTGGGGCAAGGCACATTAGGGCTCCAAAGTCACTCAGGAGCAGGCAGGCCCCAGAAATCGGTGCCAGGGGAATCCTGGTAATCCAGGGGGGGCAGAAATAGCTTTGCAGGCTCACAGGAGGTCCAACCAACAGCCAGTGGCAGCAGGACCAACTAACATCAGAGGTATCCAGATGGCAAAAGGCAAACGTAGGAATGTTACTAACAGAAATCAAAGTAATGTGGGACCATCCGAACCCAACTCTCCAACAGCAGCAAGTCCTGGATACCCCACCACACCCGAAAGACAAGATCTGGATTTAAAATCACTCTCATGATGCTATTAGAGGATCACAAGAAGGACACAAATAAATCTCATAAAGAGTTACAGGAGACCATGAATCCACGGTTAGAAGCCCTTACAAAGGAAACACAAAAATCGCTTAGAGAAATGCGGGAGAACATGAATCAAAAGATGGAGGCACACAAGGAGACAACACAAAAATCGCTTAACGAGATGAATCAACGGGTAGATGCACTCACAAAGGAATCACAAAATTTGCATAAAGAAATGCAGAAGAATATGGGTCAACAGACTGATGCCCATAAGGAGGCAACACAAAAATTGCTTAAAGAAATGAATCAACGGTTAGATGCCCTTACAAAGGAAACACGAGAACTGCTTAAAGAAATGCAGGAGACTATGGATCAACAGATGGATTCCTATGAGGAGGAAACACAAAAATCGCTCAGAGAAATGCAGGAGAACGTGGGTCATCAGGAAGAAATCCTGAAAGAGGTAATGCAAAAATACCTTAAAGAAATACAGGAAAATACAAACAAACAAGTGAAGGATCTCAGCAAATCCATCCAGGAACTAAAAAAGGAAGTAGAAACAACTAAGAAATCACAAAGGGAGACAACTTTGGAGATAGAAAACCTTGGGAAGAAATCAGGAGTCATAGATGCAAACATAAACAATAGAATACAAGAAATGGAAGAAAGAATCTCAGGTGCTGAAGATTCCATAGAAAGCATCGACTCAAGAGTCAAAGAAAATACAAAATGCAAAAAACGTGTAACCCAAAACATCCAGGAAATCCAGGACACAATGAGAAGACCAAACCTAGGGATTATAGGTATAGATGAGAGTGAAGATTTGCAACTTAAAGGGCCAGTAAACATCTTCAACAAAATTATGGAGGAAAACTTCCCTAACCTAAAGAGAGAGATGCCGATGAACGTACAAGAAGCCTACAGAACTCCAAACAGACTGGACCAGAACAGAAATACCTCCCGTCACATAATAATCAAAACACCGAATGTTCTAAACAAAGAAAGAATACTAAAAGCAGTAAGAGAAAAGGGCCAAGTAACATACAAAGGAAGACCTATCCGAATCACATCAGACTTCTCACCAGAGACTATGAAAGCCAGAAGATCCTGGGCAGATCTCATGCAGACACTAAGACAGCACAAATGCCAGCCTAGACTACTATACCCAGCAAAACTCTCAATCACCATAGATGGAGAGACCAAGATATTCCATGATAAAACCAAATTTTCACAATATCTTTCCACAAATCCAGCCCTGCAACGGATAATAGGTGGGAACCTCCAATACAGGGAGAGAAACAACACCCTGGAAAAAATGAGATAATAACCTTCTTGAATCAAACCCAAAAGTAGATAACCACTCAAACATAAAGATAGCGTCAAGAATGGCAGATGGCAATAATCACTATGCCTTAATCTCTCTTAATATCAATGGTCTCAATTCCCCAATTAAAAGACATAGACTAGCAGACTGGATACGTAAACAGGACCCAGCAATTTGCTGCATGCAGGAAACGCACCTCAGTGTCAAAGACAAACACTACCTCAGAGTAAAAGGCTGGAAAACAATTTTACAAGCAAATGGCCCCAAGAAACGAGGTGGAGTAGCCATCCTAATATCAGATAAAATTGATTTTCAACCTAAAGTCATCAAAAAAGACACAGAAGGACACTACATACTGATTAAGGGAAAAATCCACCATCAAGAACTCTCAATTCTGAATATCTATGCTCCAAATGCAAGGGCACCCTCATTCGTAAAAGAAACTTTACTAAAACTCAAAGCACACATCGCACCGCACACAATAATAGTGGGTGACTTCAACACCCCGCTCTCTGAAATGGATCATTCAGGAAAGCAGAAACTAAACAGGGACACAGTGAATCTAACTGAAGCCTTGGACCAACTGGAACTAACAGATATATATAGAACATTTCATCCTAGAGCTAAAGAATACACCTTCTTCTCAGCTCCTTATGGTACTTTCTCCAAAATTGACCATATAATTGGTCACAAATCAGACCTCAACAGATATAAGAAGATAGAAATAATCCCATGCCTCCTATCAGATCACTATGGAATAAGGGTGGTCTTCAATGGCAACAAAAACAAAAGAAAACCCACGTACACATGGAGGCTGAACAATGCTCTACTCAATGATAACTTGGTCAAGGTGGAAATAAAGAAAGAAATCAAAGACTTTTTGAAAGTTAATGAGAAAGAAGTAAGAGAAATAATACCCTTCACGATAGCCACAAACCATATTAAGTATCTTGGCGTGACTCTAACCAAACAAGTGAAAGATCTGTATGACAAGAACTTCAAGTCTCTGAAGAAAGAAATTGAAGAAGACCTCAGAAGATGGAAAAATCTGCCATGCTCATGGATTGGCAGGATTAATATAGTAAAAATGAGCATCTTACCAAAAGTAATACACAGATTCAATGCAATCCCCATCAAAATCCCAACTCAATTCTTCATAGAGTTAGAAAGAGCAATTCAAAAATTCATCTGGAATAACAGAAAACCCAGAATAGCTAAAACTATTCTCAAGAGTAAAAGAACCTCTGGGGGAATCAGTATCCCGGACCTCAAGCAATAGTGTTAAAAACTGCATGGTATTGGTACAGTGACAGACATGTAGATCAATGGAACAGAATTGAAGACCCAGAAATGAATCCACACTCCTATGGTCACTTGATCTTTGACAAAGGAGCTAAAACCATCCAGTGGAAAAAAGATAGCCTTTTCAACAAATGGTGCTGGCTCAACTGGAGGTCAACATGCAGAAGAATGCAAATTGACCCATTCTTATCTCCTTTCACTAAGCTCAATTCTAAGTGGATCAAAGATCTCCACATAAAACCAGACACACTGAAACTAATAGAAGGGAAACTAGGGAAGAACCTTGAACATATGGGCACAGGGGAGAATTTCCTGAACAGAACTCCAATAGCTTATGCTCTAAGATCAAGAATAGACAAATGGGACCTCATTAAATTACAAAGTTTTTGCAAGGCAAAAGACACTGTCAAAAAGACAAAGCGGCAACCAACTAACTGGGAAATGATCTTTACCAACCTTACATCCGACAGAGGGCTAATATCCAATATATACAAAGAACTCAAGAAGTTAAACTCCAGAGAGGCAAGTAACCCTATTAAAAAATGGGGTACAGAGCTAAACAAAGAGTTCTCACCTGAAGAATATCTAATGACTGAGAAGCACCTAAAGAGATGTTCATCGTCCTTAGTCATTAGGGAAATGCAAATCAAAACAACCCTGAGATTCCATCTCACACCAGTCAGGATGGCTAAGATCAAAAACACAGGAGACAGCAGTTGTTGGCGAGGATGTGGAGAAAGAGGAACACTCCTCCACTGCTGGTGGAATTGCAAGCTGGTACAACCACTCTGGAAAGCAGTCTGGCGGTTCCTCAGAAAACTGGGCATGACACTCCCGGAGGATCCGGCTATACCACTCCTGGGCATATACCCAGAGGCTTTACCTGCATGCAATAAGGACACATGCTCCACTATGTTCATAGCAGCCTTATTTATAATAGCCAGAAGCTGGAAAGAACCCAGATGTCCCTCAACGGAGGAATGGATTCAGAAGATGTGGTATATCTACACAATGGAATACTACTCTGCAATTAAAAACAATGAATTCACGAAATTCCTAGGCAAATGGTCAGATCTTGAAAATATCATCCTTAGTGAGGTAACCCAATCACAAAAGAACACACATGGTATGCAGTCACTGATAAGGGGATATTGACCCAGAATCTCGGAATACCCTAGACACAATCCGCATATCAATAGATTTCTAAGAAGATGGAAGGAGAGACCCCTGGTCCTGGAAAGACTGGATGTAGGGGAACGCCAGGACAGAGTAACGAGAGGGGGTTGAGTGGAGAAAAGAGGGAGGGAAGGGGGCTTATGGGACTTTCGGGGAGGGAGGAAACAGGAAAGGGGAAGTGATTTGGAATGTAAATTAAAAAAATAAAATAAAATAAATAATAAAAAAAACAATAAGCCTTGGAAAGACAAAAAAAATAATAAAACATCAAAGCTACGGGCTGCCTCTTATTAAACTCGACATACGGAGCTAGTTGATACGCGCCGTCAGAGATTCCGCCACGCAGACAGTCTGTGAGCACAGTTAACAGGCAGAGACCGGCCGGTGGAGAACCCTTGCCAGCTTCCATCACACACATGGCATGACAAATGAATGTTCAGGTCCTACCCTTTCTTGTAGTCCTGGGCATAACCACTGGTGTTGCCACTTGAACAATAGAACTACTTCCCTAAGTATCTACAGTCCGTTTTCCTCTCAGTTCACCTAGTACTTTCAATGGGCGGTTCAGATCATCCTTAGCCACCAGGGCCACGTAGACTCAGGAGACACAGTGGAGCTACGAAATAGATGATGATTACATTTCTACAGCAGCTGTCTTAGTTAGGGTTAGGGTTAGTTAGGGTTATCACTGCTGTGAGCAGACACCATGACCATGGCAAGTCTTATAAACAACAACATTTCATTGGAGCTTGCTTACAGGTTCTGAAGTTCAGCCCATTATCATCATGGTGGGAAGCATGGCCGTATCCAGGTAGACATGGCACTGGAGGAGCTGAGAGTCCCACAGTTTGTTCCTGTTGAGGTTTGGTTGTTTGCTATGTATTGTAAAGCTAAATAGACCCACATAGACCCAAGTGATACTATGTGACCTTGCCCCCCCCCCCCAAGTTATAAAGATGCCTACAGCCTATAGCTGGGCAGAATTGAGATAGGCAGGGTTTGGGGCTTCTGGGCTCAGGGTCAGAGCAGAGCCATGAGAAGGAGAGAGAGAAAGTAAAGAGAGTAGAAGATGCCATAGGGTAAAACTTTTCAAAACAGCCATGTGGGTTGGCCAATTGGAGTTAATAGCAGCTCAGATGCAACATAGCAAGTTATATTATATATAGGGTTTATTGCTAGGGAAATAGATATAATACTATATCTGCCCAGCTCTAGTACTGATTAAAGCTTATTATAAATATAAAAATTGTCTTTTATCCAGGAACTGAATGGTCAAAGGCAGGGTAGAAACCCCAATTGAAAATAGATATTTTGGGTTGGAGAGATGGCTTAGCAGTTAAGAGCACTGACTGCTCTTCCAAAGGTACTGAGTTCAAATCCCAGCAACTACATGGTGGCTCACCACCATCCGTAGTGAGATCTACGCCCTCTTCTGGTGTGTCTAAAGACAGTTTCAGTGTACTTACATATAATAATAATTAAATCTTAAAAAAAGAAAGTAAATATTTCTACAACATGTTTTGAAGGCAAACAGGAGAAGACTGACTTCCAAGCAGCTAGGACAAGGGTCTCAAAGCCTACTCCCACAGTGACACACTTCCTCCAACAAGGCCATGTCTCCTAATAGTGCCACTACGTTGGCCAAGCATATTCAAACTACCACATTCCATTCCCTGGATGCCCATAGGTTTGTTCAAAAACATGAGTCTATGGGGGCCATACCTAGCCATAGCATAATGCAAAATACACTTAGGTCAATTTCAAGAGTCCCACAGTCTCAACAATGTTAAAAGTCCAAAGTCCAAAGTCTTTTCTGAGAGTCATGCAATCTCTTAACTACATTCCCCTATAAAATCGAAACCAAAAGGTAAATCATGTACCTCCAACATCACAGGATATACATATACATGACACTTCAAAACTTCATAGTGGAGAAATCCTGGACCATAGCAATACCAAAAACCATCTGGGTAAATTCAATTCCAAAGTTTGCATCTCCATGTCTGATGCCAAACTCCTTTTACCTTTGCTGACTACAACACGATTCTTTTTCGGAGGGCTAATTCTATTCCCTGTTAGCAGCTTTCCTTGGTTGGTATACCATGGCTCTGGTATCTCTAACATCTTGGGGTCTCCAAGGCAATTTATTGTTACAGCTTCTTATTCCAATGTCTGGGATCCACACATGATCTTTTGGGCTCCTCCAAAGGGTTTAGGTCACGTCTCCAGTTCTACCTGCTGTAGGACTGTAAGCTCCGGCTGCTACTCCATTGCTGCTGCTGTTCTTGGTGATCATCCCATGAAACTGGCATCTCCAATATGCTGGGGTCTTCCACTGAAACTAAGTTTCACCAATAGCCTCTCATATGCTCTCTTCATATGTGCCAATACTCAACTTCTTCTCACAACCCCTTCAGTCCTGGGCCATCAACTGCAACTGATGTGGAACCTTCACCAATGGCCTTTCCTAGTCTCTCACAGTGCCAAGTCTGAGCTTCATGGCTTTAAAACCTGTGCCACCTGGGTGACTCTTCCAGATTTCCAAGTCCAGCTGCAGCAAGAGGTACAATCTCAGCTGTCTCTGGATCACAGCTTCTTTGTACTCTTAGAAAATCCTTCCTAGAAGATTTCACCTCAGTGATGCTGGTCTCTTCTCAATCACCACTAATTTCTTAGCTCCAGCTAACCAGCATCAATTGTCCCAGTCGTCTCCTACTCTTGACTCTAAAGCTCTGCCAAGTTCCGCTGCTGCTTGCTGGACCTGGAACACGCCCCCCACCTTTGTTCTATTATATCCCTCACTGCCTAAGTTTAGCTGTCCTGGAATTCGGTCTGTAAACTGACCTTGAACTCAGGGAACAGTGTGCTTCTGTCTCCTGGGATTCACGTTGTGTACCACCATGCCTGGGCCTAGGCTTTTCATGGCCACTGTTCCTCAAGATCCAGATCAAAAGGGTGTGTGGGCCAGATCTGGATTGTAGTTCATTCCAGATTAAAAGTCCAAATGAAAACAATAACTAAGTAGTAATAACACCTAACATAATATAACTATTCCTTGTTCGACAGGCAAATGCATAAACAAGAAGCTTAGCTGGGTGAGATCTTGCCTCAAAATCACCACTCCATAATCTGTTTATCTCCTTGAACACAGGAGTTAGTCCCATTGTGCTTCCTGGTGAACTTTTATTCTTTTTATTTTTTTAAAGATTTATTTGTTTTATTTATATGAGTACACTGCTGCTGTCCTCAAGACACACCAGAAAAGGATCATATCGCATTACAGATGGTTGTGAGCCACCATGTGGTTGCTGGGAATTGAACTCAGGACCTCTGGAAGAACAGTCACTGATCTTAAGCACTGAGCCATTTCTCCAGACCAACCTTTTATTCTTTAAACCATGCATTTTGTATTTTTCCTTTCTAAGCTTGCTATGCTTTATCAAAACACTCTTCATGAGTGTAAACCACAACACAGAGTCTAACTGGGTTGTTTTGAGAACTCCTTTGTCAAAATATGACCTAACTTATGATCAGCATAAGCGAGGTGAATTTTATAATGGCAGTGACTTGTATTTACCTTTACTACTGGCTAATTGATTATGGTGTTTCCAGGCATGAAATAGATAGCCCTATTGTATTTCTGTTTGGTCTGAATAAGCAGAAATTCTTGACAAATAAAGGAAAGTTTACATTGGATGGTGGCAAAAGGTCATTTTGATCAGTGAATCAATTTCCAGACTTGAGGCAGTTTACAAAACCAGAACCCCTTGAACGAAGGGTGGCCAGGTTTCCCTAAGGAAAGTCCTTAACAAGACACCTAAAAGTTTTGCTGTTTGCCTTTCTCCAGTTCTTCCACAGTCAGACCTATGACCTTTTACAAAGGTAACTGTACACTCTGGGAAAGGAAATAATCAGACTTTCTGGGGTCTATTGGATATTGATTCTGAATTGATGCTGAATCCCGGAGATCCCAAGAAACATTGTGGCCCTCCAGTTAGAGTAGGGGCTTATGGAGGACAGATAATTAATGGCGTTTTGGCTGATGTTCAATTCACAGTAAGTCCTCAGGTCCCTGAACTTATCCTGTGATTATTTCTCTCAGTTCTAGAATGTATAATTTGGATTGATATACTTAGAAATTGGAAGAATTCTCACATTGGTTCCCTGACCTGTGGAGTGATGGATATTATTGTTGGAAGGCTAAAATGAAGCCTTAAGAGCTGTCTCTGCCAAAGAAAATATTGAATCAAACCAATATTGTATTCCTGGAGGAATTGTAGAAAGTAATGCCACCAAGGACTTGAATGATGCAGGGTGGTGATTCCTATCACATCTCCCTTTAACTCTCCTATTTGGCCAGTGCAAAAGACAGATGGATCATAGAAGATGACAGTTGACTATTGAATAGTAAATCAGGTAGTAACTCCGATTGCAGCTGCTATAACAGATGTAGTTTCCTTACTTGAGCAAATTAACACATCTCTTGGTACATGGTATGCAACTATTGATCAAGAAAATGGCTTTTTTTCTCAGTACCTGTCCATAAGGACCACCAGAAGCAATTTGCTTTCAGTTGTCAAGGTTAGCAGTATACCTTTACAGTTTTGCCACAAGGATATATTAACTCTCCTGCCCTGTGTCATAACTTAGTTAGAAGGGATCTTGTCTCTTCCATAGAATATCACGTTGGTTTTAGCTCAGTGGTAGAGCACTTGCCTAGCAAGCGCAGAGCCCTGGGATCAGTCCTCAGCTCTGAAACAAACAAACAAACAAAAATATTACATTGGGGCACTATAGTGATGACATTATGCCGATTGGAACAAGTGAGCCGGAAGTAGCAACCACTTTGGACTCAATGGTAACACATATGTGTATCAGAGGATGGGAAATAAATCCAACTAAAATTTAAGGACTATTTACCTATCAGTGAAATTCTTTGGAGTCCATTGGTGTGGAGTATGTAGAGATATTCCTTTGAATGTGAAAGATAAGTTATTGCACCTGCCTCCCCCCACCACCACCACCAAGAAAGAAGCATAATCTTTAGTGATTCTATTTAGATTCAGGAGACAGCACATTCCTCACTTAGGTGTGTTACTCAGGCCCAAATAGAAAGCTGCTAGCTTTGTGTGGGACCTGGAACAGAAGAAGGCTCTTCAACAAGTCCAGGCTGCTGTGCAGACTGCTCTACTACTCGGTCCATGTGATCCAGCAGACCCGATGGTACTTGAGGTGTCAGTGGCAGATGGAGATGCTGTTTGGAGCCTTTGGCAGGCTCCTATAAGTAAATCACAGAAGAGACCTTTGGGATTTTAGAGGAAAGCTCTAGCATCATCTGCAAACAACTATTCATCTCTTGGGGACTGGAGAGACGGTTCAGCGGTAAAGAGCAATGACTGCTCTTCCAGAGGTCCTGAGTTCAATTCCCAGCAATCACACAGTCGATCACAACCATCTGTAATGGGATCCGATGCCCTCTTCTGGTGTATCTGAAGACAGCCACAGTGTACTCTTATACATTAAATGAATGATTTAAAAAAAGAAGAAGAAGAAAAGGAAAGGAAGGAAAGCAAAACAGCTCTTGGCCTGCTATTAGGCTTTAGTGGAAACTGAACATTTGACAATAGGACACCAAGTTACCATGCAACCTGAACTCCCATCATAACTGGGTGTTATTGAACCCACCAAGTCATAAAGTAGGATGTGCACAGCAGCAGTCTATTAGCAAGTGAAAGTGGTATATATTCAATCTAGCCTGAGCAGGTCCTGAATGCCGGAGCAAGTCACATGAAGAAGTTGCCCAAATGCCTGTTTTCTACTCGTGTTACAATACTGCCTGCTATGAAGCACGCACCTAAAGCCTCGTGGGATGTTCCCTATGATTGACTGACTGAGAAAGAGAGGACTAGGACCTGGTTTACGTTCTGCATGTCATGCAGGCACCACCCAGAAGTGGACAGCTGCAGCATTACAATCCCTTTTTGAGAAAATCCTGAAAGATACTGGTGAAAGGAAATCTTCATAGTGGGATGGACTTCGGGCAATACACATGGTATTACAGTTTGTTTGGAAAAAGAAATGGCCAGATATACAATTGTTCACTGACTCATGGGTTCTAGTCAATGGATTGGCTGGATGGTCAGGGACTTGGAAAGATCACGTTGAAAAATTGGTGAGAAGGACATCTGGGGAAGAAGTATGTGGATAGATTTCTCCAAATGGGCAAAGGATGTAAAGGTATTTGTGTCCCATGTAGATGCTCATCAAAAGGTGACTTCAGCTGAGGAAGAGTTCAATAATCAAGTGGAGAAGATCATTCTGTGGACAGTCAGCCTCTTTTCCCAATCTTAATTGATTTTGTGTGTGGGGATATTATTTTTTCAAATGTATGTCTGTCACATTTGCATGTACTACTTGAAAAGGCCAGAAAGGGTATCAGATCTCCTGGGGCTGCCCAGGTCTTCTAGAAGAAGAACCAGTGCTCTTAACCACTGAGCCATCCTCCTCTGACTGGCTGGTTTAATTGTGTGTGTGTGTGTGTGTGTGTGTGTGTGTGTGTGTGTATGTGTGTGTGTGTGTGTGTATGTGTGTGTGTGTGTGTGTGTGTGTGTGTTGAGTGTGGGTTTGTGAGTGCAGAGCCTGCAAATACCAGAAGACAGTGTTAAATCCCTGTCCAATGTGGGTTATGGGAACAGAACTTATGTCCTCTGTAAGAATAGTAGGTGCTCGGGGCTGGTGAGATGGCTCAGTGGGTAAGAGCACTGACTGCTCTTCTGAAAGTCCTGAGTTCAAATCCCAGCAACCACATGGTGGCTCACAAACATCTGTATTAAGATCTGACATAATAAAATCTCAAATAACAGTATGAGAGTGGCTCATACTGTTATTTGAGAGACAAGCAAACCTCAGAGTTTGAGAGCAGAGTGGTCCATGAAGTGAGTTCCAGAATAGCCAGGTCTAAACAGAGAAATCTTGTCTAAAAACAAAAATAAAACAAAGAAAAAATAGGTAATCTAAACTACTAAGTCATTTCTCTAGCCCCATTTTGGCTTTTGAGACAAACTTTGTCCAGGGTGACTTTAAATTCTCTATGTAGGCAAGGCTAAGGGCTCTTATATTAGTTGTTACAGAGGCACCAGGCAGCTTCTGTGCAGTTAAAACACCTTTATTCTTTTTTAAAAGATTTATTTATATATGTGAGTACACTGTCACTCTCTGACACACTAGAAGAGGGCATTGGATCCCATTACAGATGATTGAGAGCCACCACATGGATGCTGGGAATTGAACTCAGGACCTCTGGAAGAGCAGTCAGTGCTCTCAACCTCTAGCCATCTCCCCAGCCCCAAACAACTTTATTCTTGACAAGCGCACCTGTAAAATGTTCCCTGTCCCCTCTAAACTTCTAGCTCTAAATGGAAAATGTTTAAGTGGTGTTTTAACCTCTTCTTGTACCACCACACAGCCATTCATGCCTGTCTTACTACACCATAGTTGTAGCGATCAGCTAGATCTCTTCATCTGAGTTGTCCTTTCCTCCTCACAAGTGCATACAGGACTTTCTTGGCTCAGTACTGAATTACTTAATCCCAGTTGTTGGTCTGGTGTCCAGGAGGGGGAAGCAAGGGAAGTTTTAGAACAGGACACTGTCTCATGAGGTTGAGGTTTCTGCATTGTCATGCAAAAGAGAAAACATGTTTTTGTTTTTGTTTTTTCACAAGAAATATTAGCTCACTTTCATTGGTTCAGAGGGCTGGGGGCTCAGTTCACAGCCTTTTCCAGGATGACACTCCTTCCCAATTGGCACAACATAATGAAATAGATATGCTGAAGCTGAAAATGTCCCCATCCTGAAACTATGGTAGTCAGGTCCTAGACTTGATCATCAGCCTTTTCTGGTCTCCAGAGCAGGAAATGAAACCCTGAAGCCTTCCAGCTTTTCCACTTAAGTTTAATTAGTGATTAGTCACCTCCAACCTTTGGAGTCTTTCTCCAGGATCATAGAAAAACTGTGACTCAAAAAAGAAAAACAATAAATAAAACATAAACAAACCAGGATGTGTGGCTTCAGAGGAATGGCACCCGAGGCTGTCCTTTGGCCTCTAAGGCAACATTCATATATACATGCCCACACCCATATAGCAAAACTAATAAAACAATTAAAAGAACAAACAAGCTTGACCTGGTATTAGTTACTGTTCTATTGCTGTGAAGAGACACTATGACCAAAACATTTAGTTTCAGAAGATCAATTCACGCCTGCCATGGCAGGGGACAGTACCTAAGAGCTTACTACATCCTAATCCAAAAGCTACAGGGAAAGGGAGGGAGAGAAAGGGAGAGGAGGAGGAGGAGGGGACAGGGAAGAAGAAGGTAAGAGCTAACTGGAATGACATGGGCTTTTGAAATCTCAGTGCCCAGATCCAATGAAAACAAGTCCACTTCTATTTTTTTCCTTCTTGTTCTGGCCCTGCTTACTCTGGCCCAAAGTTTTATTTATTTATTTATTTATTATACGGTAAGTGTACTATAGCTGTCTTCAGACACACCAGAAGAGGCCATCAGATCTCATTAGGGATGGTTGTGAGCCACCATGTCTACTTCTTAATCCTTATCAAACAGTTCCACCAACTATGAACCAAGCATTCAAACATATGAGCCTATGGGGACTCACTATCCTTTAAACCACAACGTTTGGCTTCTTCTTCTCTTACCATGTGACATCTCTCTGTACGTGTGCCAGCTTCTCCACTCAGATGCAAGCCATCACAAGAGAAGCAAACCTCTTGACTTCATAAATTACCTAGTCTCAGATGTTATTTGGGGGAATGGGACAGGATGCACACCAGGCAACTTTACTACTGAATTCAAACCCCAGTCCAGGTATTCTGTTATGACAACACAAACAGAGGAACATGGTAATGTAAACTCTGGTCAGTCTTACAGGACAAAGAGGAGTTAGGTTAAGGGAGAGAGATAGGAGAGATGATAGAAACAGGAAAAGAGGGTAAGGAATTTAGTAAATACTATTGTTTTACATTTATTTATTTTGTGTATTTATGAATACACATGCACTTGAGTGCGGTTGTATATCAATATGTATTCAGTATCACTGTCTCAGAGGTCCATCTGTCCACCCTATATAAAATATCAGTCTTCTGTCATCCCAGCTATTTAGTAAGCTGATATAGGAGGATGCCCTAAACCCAGGAATGACACATCAGTCTGGGCAAGAGTGAGGCTCGGTATAAATCAGAATAAATGAATAAAAACAGCAAGCCACCTTACTCTTCTCTTTCCTTCTTTTTACCCTAATTTATTTATTTAATGTTTTTTTCTCTTTCCTTCTTCTTACCCTATTTTTAAAAAATATTTACTTATTTATTTATCTATTTAGTGGTTTTTCCAGACAGGGCACCTTGGTATAGCCCTTGCTGTGTTGGAACTCATTCCGTAGACTGAGCTGGCCTCAAACTCACACAGATATGCCTGCCTCTTCCTCCTGCGTGCTGGGATTTAAGTAAAAATTAATTTTTATTTTGTTATTGATTTATTTATTTTATGTATGTTGAGTATACTGTCTCTCTTCAGACACACCAGAAGAGGTCATCAGATCCCATTACAGATGGCTATGAGCCACCTAGTGGTTGCTGGGAATTGAACTCAGGACCTGTGGAAGAGCAGTCAGTGTGCTCTTAACCTCTGAGCCATTTCTCCAGCCCCCTAATTTTTATTTTTAAAGCTTTTAAGAATGTACAGTATGTGTTGTCAGGCTTAGCTAAAAGATCATAAAGCCAACACCAAACCTTATCTTGGCCACGTAGGAAAAAGGCAGCTAGAACTGACAGGTCACTGGACCTGTTCCGGGACTGCGTGACCCGGGAGTTGCTCTCTGAACAACCCCTCAGGGTCAGCACAGCAGGTACCGTTTTAGACCGTCATTACACAGTAAAATCTGCCAGGCTTGGCACCAGGAGCGAGGACAAGCTGGGCGAGCACGGAGAGGGGAGGAGCCAAGGTAGGGTGGGGATGGGAGGCAGTTACATAATTAGCCAGATCCTGGGCTTTCCTCCCCCGGCAGGGCGGCCCTCACGAGCCGAGCCTCGAGACTCAAACCCAAATAGCTCCAGGAAAAAATCCCGGACTGTAAGTGAAACCGGGAATTCGTCCGGAAGATTACGTAAGTGCGCCGGCTCGCGGCAGGAGCAGAGCGCGTCCTGCAAACCCGCGCCCCTCTGATTGGCTGGTCGGAGCGGCACTGGACGCGTGCGTCATCTTGGCGTCAGCGTGGCGTCATGGGGTTAGGAGGGACTTAGTGGGAAGAGGCGTGTCCAGTTGCCCAGAGGGCCCGCGGATTGGCTGAGAGGCGCAGGATCCCTCCCGCCGGGCCGGGCCTGAGGGCGGTGCCTCGGGCCTGGTGCCGGCGTTGGCTACCGGCTTCACAAAGATGATCATGGCAGCTCGGACCAGTCAGAGGACCCTGACGAGGGTGGCATCTGGGTGCCGTCCGAAGTCGACCACCGTGACGGAAGCCCCGGCGCGGAGGTCTGCGCGCAACGTCAGGTAGCGAGTGGAGGTTTTCCGGGTGGCGGGTTCGGGACGGGCCTGCGGCCGGGCGCTGACCCTAGTCGGCTCCGGAGACCCGGGGCGCGGCGCTCCGCCGGCTGGCCTGCGTGCACCTCATATTTTCAGGGTGAGTCAGCGACGAGGCGGCCGTGGGAGCAAGGTGAAGCAGCCAGGCCTCCGGTTCCCGCCCTTCCGGTCTCCTAGAGGTGGGCGGCGGCCGTCGACCAAGTTTAACTGCGCCGGAGAGCTGTCGGCTCCTGGGGCCGTGGGAGTGCGTGTCCTGGCGGTGAACCGCCTGGCAGACGCTCTCACTTGCTGTGGAGTTCTTTGACCCCGGCCACTCAGCGCTTGCAAAATGAAACGCAGCCAACAAAGAGAACCTGTTGTTTTTTACACTCCACTGTAACTTTGAGGTCCTGTAACCTTGAGGTGGCTCTGCCCTCGGTTTTCCTGGTTGGTCCGTTAGGAGGATTTGAGGGTGGAGATGAACCTAGAGACCTGAAGGATACTATAAGTTTACTGTGCAGTTTTCTATTACAAATAATACTGTAGTAAATTATTCTCAAAAATTTAAATTCGCTTGGAGTGGTGGCTCACACCTGTAATTTTAGCAGTAAAACTAAGGTAGGAGGATCGGGAGGCCAACCCGAACTGCAAAGTGAGCCCCTGTCACAAGACCAAAAGAGCAAAATTGGTATTTGAAGTGAATCAATATGTATACATTACAGAGGGGGAAATTCCAGCTCTCGCTGGACTTCAGAACATTTCGGTTGAATGAAGACTTTAAAATATCAGCAAAGAGGCCAGGCCTGGTCTGTGTAGCTAGTTGCACGTCAGCCAGAGCTACAAGGTGAGATCTGTCTCAAAAATAAACAGAAACTATTGGCCATGCTTCATCTCCAGATCTCATACAAACATGTTGAAACTGTGAAATCAGATAGTTTATCCTCAAAAGATAGCTTTCCAAGCACAACATAACCTCATCATACCGCTTATATTACTGATTAAATGTAGCTTTGCTGCTTATGGTCCGAGGCTTGTGCTCAGAAAGTTCATACCAGCCCCAGCCTGGGAAATATCAAGTGACTAGATCTCAAAAAAAAAAAGGCAGCAAAAAATGGTTTGTAAGTACATACAAGTATTACATTAGCTTGTGTTCTGGCCTCTTTTGTAATAAGTTATTTGAAAGAGTAGTTTTGGAATATTAGTGATTAAAAAGTGTGTTTTCTTTGTTTCAGTACTCATTTGTTGGCTTGGCTGTGTATGCTGCTAATTGTATGGGGCGGGTGAAGGGGAGAGGTGCTGGAGCTAACTAGGGCCATGACCATGTCAACCAGCTGTCACTGAGCTCTCTACCCCTAATGCTTAATAGTGTGTGAGATAGATGTATTGCCCAGAGGCATACTGATCAGGAAATCTGTTAATTTGTTTTAAACATATGTGGTTTTCTTAGGAATATGATTAGGATTAGGTAAGGGTGTCTTTTGGGGCTTAAGAAACCAATGTGTGAATTTGTTTCAAAACCTGGTACTGTATGTACATTTCCTACTCAACTTGACTCCAAATTCTTCTCTTTAGGACCAGGCCCCTTAGTAATTTTTGTGTGCGTATCTTCTGACAGGAATTCAGGGCCTTGTGTATGGTAGGCAAGTGTTCTGCCTGTGAGCAACATTTTTTTTTAAGAGACCAGAGTCCCATGGTGTAGCCCTGGCTAGCCTGGAACAGTCAGAGATCCACCTGCCTCAGCCTCTCGAGTCTTGGGATTGAAGACAAGTATGCCGTCACACCTGGATCCTGTATTATCTAAGGAACAAGTCTCATATATACCTTCAACTCCAGCTCCAGGAGAGCCAAGGCCTCTGGCCCTCAGTCACCAGGACTCACAAGCACATACCCAGACACATGCACATAATTAAAAAGAAAATTAAAAATGGCTTACTATCAAGGTTGGTTATGCATGTCTGTAATCCCAGGACCGGAAGAGACTGATACACAGGATTTCAAGGTCAAGCCTTTCCTAGTCTGTACAGAATGAGACCCTGTCTCAAAAACGAAAGCAAACAAGAGATAGGAGGTAGAGGCAGGTGGATTTTTGCTAGTTCAAGGCCAGCCTAGTTTACCTAGCAAGTTCCAGGCTAGCTAGGACTGCATAGAGAAAATGAACAGCTAGGTATTTTGCATACTAGATTTCATTCTCTCTCTCTCTCTCTCTCTCTCTCTCTCTCTCTCTCTCTCTGTGTGTGTGTGTGTGTGTGTGTGTGTTTGCCATAAACTAATTTGGTATAAATTTTATGTTACTTTTGTAAATGCTCAATGTCATCATATTTAGGTTTTTTGTTTTTTTTTTTTTTTGTTTCCTTGGAAACAGGGTCTCACTATATATCTCTGGCTGTCCTGGAATTCTCTCTGTAGAACAGGCTGGTCTTGAACTCACAAAGATCAACCTGCCTCTGCCTCCCAAGTGTACCATGGCTTTGTCAACTTATTGTATGTGTTAGTGTGGGTGATTTTATGTGTTAATGTGGGTGCATATGTGCCACAGAGTTTGGTGTGGTATGTACATGGATGATAGGTCATAGGACAACTTTAGGGAGACAGTTCTTCTACCATAGGTTCTTGGGGCCAAACTCAGGTCATCAGGCTTGGTGACAGGTGCCTTTACCTGGTGAGATATCTCTATAGCCCCCAAATAAAAGAATCTGGACATGGTAGTGCACACCTTTAATCTCAATGCTCAGGAGGCAATGGCATGCGAATCTCTGAGTTCCAGGCCAGCCTGGTCTATGCATTGAATTCCAGGCCACTCATTGCTACATAGTGAGACCCTGTTTCAAAAAGAAAGAAATGTTAAGGGAAAAAAAAAGCACATAAAAAAGAAACATTACTCTTGTGTCCAATTCTTTTATTTCTTCAAACCCTTATACCAGCTTTCCATTGAGAATAAATTTCAGATAATCTATTCTCAAAACAATACCCAACATCCATCACCTTTTTTTCTTTTTAAAATTTATTAATGTGTTTTATGTATGTGAGTGCTCTGCATGTATGTCTGCATGTATGCTAGCACACAGAAGAGGCCACCATGTGGTAACTGGGAATTGAACTCAAGACCTCTGGAAGAGCAGCCAGTGCTCTTAACAGCTGAGTACCTCTCCTGCCCTTTTTAAGGACTGTTTTTCCCCCTGATATGTGTGTGTGTGTATGTATGTGTGTGTGTGTGTATGTATGTGTGTGTGTGTGTACAGTAGGCAAACAGGTGCTCATGGAGGCCAGAGGGTGTAAAATAATAGAATTACTCTGATCCCCGTCTAGCTTCAAATGAATGAGACTCAAACTATGATGTATTCGACTGTGCAATTACCCCTAATAGGGATTACCTCTAATTTAATTCTCTGATGGCTACCCCAACTGTGCTCCCTAGAAACTGCTGTTGGAATCTTCTGGGTTATTTCTGCTTCAGCAGTCTGGTGTCCTGGGGAGGCATTTTATTCTGATACCTGCTGCTGGTCCATTATGACTAATGAAGCCTTCCTGTTCTCTCTGTCTTCTGTACTCTTTCTCTCCTTTCTTTTCTCCTTCTCCCCTGTGTCCACCCCCAGTCAGGTAACCCAAATTCCACCTCTCTCTATTCTCCCCAGTAACTGGTTGTAGCCGTTTTTAATTGGGGAATAAGGGTTGCACAGCAAAGGTAGTATACTTGGGAATTGGCTCACCTAGGGGCAACCAGATCTTGGGTACAGAATTAACATTTGAATAGATAGCAGCAGGCCAACCCCCATCAAGAGGATGTTAGGAACCAGAGTAACAGGTGGTTGTGAGCTGCAAGGTGTGGGTGCTGGGAACCCAACCTGGGTCCTCTGCAACAGCAGTGAGCTCTCTAACCTCCGAGCCCCTGAAGGGCCTAGTCTTGTGCTGGGAGTCGTAGCTGTAGGGAGTTCTGAAGTGCAGCAGCCACCTTCTGCCCCGAAGATGCTGTTTTGTAGAGTCCCTCTGCATCCTTCAGTTTTTAGATTGTTTACTACCCCTTCTGCTTTCCCTGAGCCTTGGAGCCGTTGGCTTATATTGCGTGTTGCTTTTGCTACCCAACCTAAGCCCCGAGAATGGACCGCGTTACCAGCCCCTGCCCAGAGACTATTGGATCCACGGATGAAAAACACAGACACATACAGTTGTTCAATTTCAACTTGCCTTATTGGCACAATTGCTGGGCACCCCCATTCTACCTCGGCTAGTGTGCCCTTCAGAACTCCCAGCTCAGCACCCTAAATCTGCACTAACTTGAGTAGCTCTGCCACCTCAGTCTTCCCAGCCTCCTGCGGAGAAGCGGCCTGTGGCTGCTCAGCTTGACATCTCACACGGCTGTTGGGCATTTTCCTCCCTCTCCGGAGTCCTCCAGCTTGCCTGAGGGGACCTGCCTGTTCCTTCTTCCCAACAACTGGCTCGTGGCTTCTTTACTGACAGATCAAGAACCAGTTGGGGAACAGTAGGTTAGCGTCAGAACCACTTCTAAAGTCATAGATGTCCCATTTAGAACTGAGCACTCGTTAATCTTTTATTCTTAGCACTTTAACTGGATATGAGTTTCTGTATGAACTTTCACCCACTTGGAAAAAAAAACTTTTAACTTTTATTCTCCAGAAGTAATTGTTGTCTGGGCGGCGTACTGCCCCCATCTACTAACCTAGGCCTAGTCCTGGAAGCTTCTAGCCTCCGTACAATCTACTCTAAGTCTAGTTTTCGGCCTCTGAGACTTACTGCTGAACAAACTTACCCATTTTCGTTCTTTCTGCGTTCTGATTGACTGGTTCAACTCAGCTGCTGTGGCTCAAACTCCTCTCCAAGCTGATTAATTCAATCTGGCTTCTCGCTCAGCCTCTGACTGAGTTGCTCTGCTTGGCCTCATACGAACTCTGGCAATCGGTTCTAATCCTCTGGCTCCTCATCCTCTGGCTTTCTGTCTTCATCTGTGTCTAGCTTGTTCTCTCTCTGCAATCTATCTCTATACAACTCTCCTAGTAAAACTGTCCCCTCTCTCTTCCTCTCTCTCTGTACTGCTCTTTCTTCTTGTGAGAGTTGGGCATATCTTGTTCTGTCAAATATTTCTCTAATTCATCACTTTGTCTGCCACTCAGGTTCACAGTAGGATCAAATATCCTGCAATAGTCTAACAGGCTGAATGCAGCAGTAAATTAAGGATATAACTGCAAGTATTTAGAAAACAGTTTGGCCGGGCAGTGGTGGCACATGCCTTTAATCCCAGCACTTGGGAGGCAGAGGCAGGCGGATTTCTGAGTTCGAAGCCAGACTGGTCTACAGAGTGAGTTCCAGGACAACCAGGGCTACACAGAGAAACCCTGTCTCAAAAAACGGAAAAAAAAAAAAAACAAAACAGTTTGACAACATGTCCACTTAGCAAAACAGTAGCTGTAACTCCTGCTAAGGCCTGTGACCTCCCAGATTCATTCTTTCTGTGGAGCAGGCCTCCAACCAGAAAACAATCCATTACCTACATAGTAGTCATGCCACGATTGCACCAGCGAGCATATCTTCCATGGTAAGTTGTTACTGTAGCTCACAGGGTTTTCAGAAGAGTAATGCTATTAATAACTTGATCCATAGTAACTTTCCTGCACTGTGAAAGTTAGCTTCAGTGGAGAGGAAGCTCCCAACTCAGTTTCACCTTGATTTCTGTCTTGCAAATGCTGGTCTGTACACCGGATGCAATGGATGCAATCTGAGATCTGCAGGGGCTCTGGCCTGACTAGCTGCCAAGGAGCTGCACTCTCCAAAGGGGGAGGGAGGAGGTGGATTGAGGCTGCTCTCTTCTGAAGTCCAATGTGTACTTGGCCAGCCAGCGAGGTGCAGTGGCTAGGAACCAAGGTGGGACCACAGTGTAGGAAGTGACCCAGTGGGCCCAGGCAGTTTTCAGCAGCAAAAACTTCAGGAGAGAACTCTCTTCCCCCAAAAGTATTACAGCTCTGATATGACAAAAGCTCCCAGATGATCCTTGATGAAACAATTTCCACCACTTTATTTCTTCTGGATAGGGTCTTAAATATATATATTGGGGTGGTAGGGGTCTAACAGTAGATGCTTTCTATTGGCTTGGTCTGAGATGTTAGGGATGCCTGATCTGCATGTGGATCCTCATCATGGGTGCTGTGGTTACGTGACAGGGGCTGGTCGGGAGCTGATGAAGTGCCTACCATCCTTTGGTGTGAGGTGCTGGAGCTTCTGAACCCACTCATCCTTACCAACTTTCCTGGCATGGCTCACTGCCCTACAACCATATACTTAGTTTCTCTTTTTTTCTTGTCTGTGTATTCTCTCTCTCTCTCTCTCTCTCTCTCTCTCTCCCTCTCTCCCTCTCTCCCTCCCTCCCTCCCTCCCTCCCTCCCTCTCTCCCTCTGTGTGTGTGTGTGTGAGTGTGAGAGAGAGAGAGAGAGAGATGGAGATGGGGGGCCACTTCCAGGCTCTGCCACCCATCTCTCCGCAAGAGTGCAAGGAATACAGCTCTATGCATCTGACTTCAATATGGATAAGGATTTATTTATTTATTATATATGTAAGTGTACTATAGCTGTCTTCAGACACCCCAGAAGAGGGCATCAGATCTCATTCTGAATGGTTGTGAGCCATCATGTGGTTGCTGGGATTTGAACTCAGGACCTTCAGAAGAGCAGTCAGTGCTCTTAACCGCTAAGCCCCCTCTCCAGCCCCTATGTGGATTTTTGAGAACTGAGATCCTCTTGCTTGGATGGCAGCTGCTTTACCCCCTGAACCATTTCTCTAGCCTGCAGGGGTTTTTTCTTAGTTTTTCTCCTGGCCTGTTGTGCTGCTCCTACATTGCTGTTCGTTTTGTTTTGTTTGGGTCAGATTCTCATGTAATCCCAGCTGGCCTCAAACTTTCTCAGTATCGGATGGCCTTAAGCTCTTGATCCTCCTTAGTGTGGGAATACAAGTGTCTGCCCTCAGTCCTGATGCTTGTTTGTTGAGACAGGGTCTCCCTGTCTGGTTTCAGCTTCCTGGAATTCACTATGCATACCAGGCTGTCCGTGAACTCTTGTTGATCTTCCTCCCTCTGCGTTTCAAAGTGCCGGGATTGCAGGATTGTATTGCTGTGCCAGGCTGTTAGTCTTTTCTAGTGACTGGGTATTGCTAAGCTCTTTTCCCATGACCTAGAATGCTTACTACACCTCCCCCATTTATTTGCTTTATTTACATATAAGTATGTTTCTATATTCCTGTATATTTACATTTTACTATTGAGCTATAGCCCCAACCCATTTTCACTAAGTTCTCCAGGCTGGCCTTAAATTCAAGCTTATTGCCGTAACCTCCTGAATATTTGAGATTACAGACCTATGCCACTAAGTATGGTCCTACTTATTACATATCCACTAAAACAGGGCTTCCAGGGGCAGCTTAGCTGAAGAATCTGATCACCTGTGCCTACACCTGTTTCTTTAGCACTTTTAAAAAACGGTTTAGTGTTCTGTATTTGTGTGCATGTGAGGGTCAGAGGACATATTGGTGGAGATAGCTCTCTCCTTTTGTCTTAACATGGGTTTCAAGGATTGTCATGGTTTTGAGTTAATGCTTTTACCTGCTGAGTTTTCTTGCTGGTCTCTTGACACATTCTTCTTAATTTTTGTGCATATGTATGAATCTCTGTGTGAGTATGTACAGAGGAGTGTAGGTGCTCTCCAGTCCTGAAGAGGGTTTGGGTCCCCTGGAGTTGTAAGCTGCCAGGTTTGGGTTCTGAGAACTGAACTCAGGTCTCTGCTGAACAGTGTACACTGTTAAAGGCTGAATCGTCTCTCTAGTCCACACTTTTATTTTTAGTTACGTGTCTGTATCTGTGTGGATGTCATGTGTGAGTGCAGGTGCCCTTTGGATTCCTCTCTACAGTGTTGTCTGTAAGGCACATACTTATTCTGTTCACTGTGATAACTGTGGTGATTAACCATCAAGCATGGAATACGAGCCTGTGTATGTGAACTAAGAGCTTACCAGTGTGTGGACTAAGAATGGTTGGAGAGTATAAAATTCACTAAGCTTGTTAGAAAACGGCATCTGTATGTAGACTCACCTCAAACAGCTAGCACTGTGTAACAGGATGTCTTGTAACACGGGCATGCTGGAATAAATGATTAGGGAACCAAAGGGTCAGCAGTTCTAATGGCTGCCAGATTCTAGATTGGAGACTGAGACCTGGCTTCAGGTCTCATTGGTATGGAGCAGGAGTCAGAAAATTCCCCAGAACCCACTGAGAAACAACTTGGGTGTATGAGATGTACTGAATAATAGATGGAGAAGCTTATGACAAGAGTATATTCTAATAACAGGTCCTAGCTGTAGTCAGGTCTGAGATGGTAACCACACTGCCAGTTGATGATATTATTTCTTTATGCTGTTTAGGACATTTATCTTTCTGAATCTATGCCCGTATCTTCAGGACTACTCTAAAATGGCAAACTTCTGAAATATGATTGCTTATTATAATACCTTTATAATTTGTTGTTTAGTTTTTATCTAAAGTGTTTTAAATGTTGTTTTTTAGATACTTAGCTCCCTGTGGTATACTGATGACCAGAACTCCTCCACCATGTGCCTCAGTTTTGCCTAAAGAGATCTGTGCAAGAACCTTCTTCAAAATCACTGCGCCATTAGTAAATAAACGAAAGGAGTACTCAGAGAGAAGAATTATAGGGTTTGTATATAGTAATTTTATTAAAGCACACTTGTCATTTTTTTATAGAGTAGCATGCTACTTTCTCTCTTCCTATTGATCACACTGCTAGGTAAGCCTGTCTATAGTCCTTGCTGTTTTGTACATACTGTTGAAAAACTGTAATATTGGCCTGGAGAGATGAGAGTGTCATTTAAAAAGAAAGACTGTAATATTATATTAACTGTATGGGATGGATTTGACCTTGGCATTTAAAGGAAATAATTTATGATTTACATTTTTGTTTGTTATTTTTTCATGATTATAAAGACTAAATATGAAGGCTCAAATTCTGTAGAAAGCCAAAATACCTCCTTGTGTGGAGGGGGGCTGAAGACAGAGTTTCTCTGTGTAGCCCTGGCTGGCCTCACACTCAGATATCTGCCTGCTGCTGCCTCCCTAGTGCTGAGATTAAAAGTGTGCACCACCACCACCCTGTTCAAAATACTTTATTGTAATTTATGGTTAAATTACAGTTTTGTGGTGAGTTAGATTTTAACTGTATCTAGCATCTGTTTACTCCTTTGGGTTTTGAGATAGGGTTCTGCTGTGTAGCACTGGCTAGCCTGGTACTTGCTTGTGTAGGAAAAGCTGGGCTTAAACTCTTGGCAGTCCTCCTACCAGAGCCTCTTAGAGTGTTAGTATTATAGGCATGTGCCACCCTACTTACTTCCTTGTCTTTGTGAGCAAGAACAGTAACTATCTGGCTCTCAGGCAGGTTCCCTTTTATCTATATTCAAAGATTTTATTGCTATTTGGTCATTGTCTTAGTTACTGGTCTACTGCTGTAAAGAGACACCATGACCAAGGCTTCTCTTAAAAAAGAAAGCATTTAATTGGGGTCTTGCTTACAATTTCAGAGGTTCAGTTCATTATCATCCTGTCAGGAGGCATGGCATGAGGCATCACGGACATAGTGCTGGAGTAGTTGAGAACTACATCTGGATTTGCAGGCAGAGAGAGAACTTGGGCCTGCCATATAGGCTTTTGAAACCTCAAAGCCCACCCCCCAAGGGCACACTTCCTCCAGTAAGGCCACATTTATACCAACTAGGCACCATACCTCCAGATTGTTCTAATCTTTTTCAGATAGTACCAGTTCTTGATGACTAAGCATTCAAATATATGAGTGTATGGGGATCATTCTGATTCAAACCATCATAGTCGTTCTTGAGCCCTGAAGTTTTTGTTTAATTTGGTTTTGGTATTTTGTATTTCTATGCTGGATGGAGTTTTCTAACTGGTTATTGTTAGTATAAAAGAGTTATTGATTTTTATGTTTCTTAATAGACTATATTACTGAACTGATGTTTTTATGATTTTTATTTTTTACACGTGTGTATGTGGAGGTATGTGCATGCGAGTGCAATTATCATTGGGAGTCTAGAAGAAGGTGTTCTGGACCGGACAGATGTGAGGTGCCCAGTATGGGTGCTAGGAATTAAACTCAGGTTCTCTGCAAGAACAGCTGCATTCTTAACTGCTGAGCCATCTCTCGCCCCTGGGTTGATTCTTGGGAATTGATACTCATAAGCATCAGGTACCCCTCAGGGTGTTGTTACACAACAGCAGTTTCTTGATCCTAACAGACTGCTTCTACATAAGAATTATGGTTTTCCCTCCTCTTTTTTGTCAAATAATATGATTATAATAAATTTTTATATGGAATCATTTGTATATCCTTAAATGAGTTGCTCTGTGCTGGAGATTAAACCCAGCGCTTCATGCATGCTAAGCAAGCGCTCTACCAACTGAGCTATGGCCTCAGCTCTTGCTTTCTTTTTCCTTTTTGTTCTGTTTTTCCCCCAGTCTCTAGTAGCCCAGGCTGGGCTTAAACTCACTCTGTAACTTTGAGCTCTTCTTCTTCCTGCTTTAATTTCAATTTCTCTGATGTAGAGGGGGGATGGGGAGGGGTGCGGAGAGACAGACACCTTTTGTTGGGGTGGAGGGTCAGGGGTATGTGGTCTTACTAGCCTAAAATCTTGAATTTTGTTGCCTCAGTTTCTCCAGAGCTGGGATTATAGGCCAGCCCTACCATACCCAATGAAACAATTTTAAAATGTTGACAGATAGTAATTATAGATTTTAAAAGAACCCCCTAGGTTCTTTTAAAGCTGTGACCTTTGCCATAAGTCTATTTATAGTATTTTTACTTCCTGTGTTGCCATTTCATCAGGTTGTTTATTTATATTCATTTTAAAACTCATCTCGTAGAACTAGTTGTTAACAGTATTTATCTTTCTTTTTAGGTACTCAATGCAAGAAATGTATGATGTAGTATCAGGAATGGAAGATTATAAGCATTTTGTTCCTTGGTGTAAAAAATCAGATATAATATCAAGGAGATCTGGCTATTGTAAAACCCAATTAGAAATTGGGTTTCCACCTGTTTTGGAGCGATACACATCAATAGTAACTTTGGTAAAACCGCATTTGGTAAAGGTAAGTTTCTCTTTTGCAGAGGACTACTAGATCACCAGATAAGTCATCTGGCTCACAGAAGTGAGAAATGTTTTCATCTTTCACTATTAAAACAGGTCATGGTTTAAAACATGCCTGCAATCCTAACAGTAAAGAGGCTTAAACAAGTAGATTCTGAATTTGAGGCTCGCCTGGGCTATAAAGCAAGCCTATCGTAAAAAGAAAAAAATTAATATATTTAATATTTTCAGTGTATTACTTTACCACTGAGGGGCAAATAGGTTACACACACACACGAGTTTGTTTTGTGTAAGTTGGAGGAGTGGTGGTAAGACAGAGATCAAAGAAGTGTTAAGAAGGGGAATGTGAGTAGAGAGGGCTTGGTAGGTACGCTGCTCTTTCTGAAGACTTGGTTCAGTTCCCAGCACCTACGTGGTGGCTTGCTCCTGGCTGTAACACCAGTTCCAAGGGATCCAAAGCTCTTCTGGCCTCTGGGCCTTGTATACATACATGTAGACAAAAACGTATGTATAGTGAATGAATCTTTTTTTTTTAATCCTCTAAATGTAAAATGTTAACACTGTTAAGGGTATCCTGCCAGGTACTCTTACATCATATTAATCGTGTTACCCTTGTCAGAGGACCATTTTTATGAAGAAAAGGACCCAGGCTTTTTCTTTTTCTTTTTTCTTTTTTTTTTTTTTTGAGGGCTTCACTTGGGCTGGCCTAAAATTTATCATAGACCAGGCTGGCCTCAAACTCATAGAATTTCACCTTTTGTTTTCTGGGTGCTGGAATTAAAGGTGCAAGTTCAAGGCAAGCAGAATTCTATAGGATAATACTCATTCTTTTAAGATTTTATTTTTAGGTGCTATGGACATGCATTCTGTCCTTTCCCTCCCCCTTTCCTTTTTTTGTCTTTTTTCTTCAATTTTTATTGTTTTCTTTTTTAATGTGCACTGAAAAGAATCAGAAAAAGTAGTCACACCAAAGAATCCGAATCAGACTTTCAGGAAAACTGTATAGAGAACTCTGAGGGTTGGAGGGCGCCCGCTTCTCTCTCCTGCCTTCATGGATGGACGCCTGAATGATGCACAGCATGCACATCCCTTCACACAGCCTCACAGACAAACAAGGGCAGGACGGGTGGGACGGGCGTGCCAGGCGCGCCAGTGGTTAAGAACACGTGTGGCTCTTGCAGAGGGCCTTGCTTCCCATTCCTAGCACTTACCTGCTGCTCACAGCATCGGTTCCCGGGGATCTGATGCCCTCTTCTGACCTCTGGGCATGCATGTGGTGGACAGACATGCAGGCAGGAAAATAATTTACCTTAGAGATGTGGACCAGACACCTTAGGAACAAGTCAGCCACTTCAGAGTGATGATATACAGTATATGTTGTTTTAAAACCTAAGGAAATGTGGTATAGTATTTTAATTTGTTCAGGATCACCTGTAAGTAGCAGAATAGGAATTGTAGTTTTTAAAAAATTACTTCCAGGGTTGGAGGATTGCTCAGGAGGTAAAGCACTTACTTTGCAAGTGTAAGGACCTGAGTTCAGATCTCCAGCATTCACCGAGAAAACTGGTAGTGATGACGTGGGCGGGAACCCTGGGACTGGAGGGCAGAGACAGGGATCTCTCAAGCTCATTTGTTAGCCGGCCTAGCCGGATTGATGAATCCCAGGTTCCGTGAGAGACTGTTTCAGTTTCATGTTGCTATGGCCAATCATCTGACATGAAGCAGTTTAAGGGAGCAAGGGTTTGTTGTGGCTTACAGTGGTCCCTGTCTAAGGGTAGAGAAGGCATGGCAGCTGGTGAAGTCATAGCAGCAGGGGCTTAGGTTCACTGGCTGTACTGCCTCTACAGTAAAGAATCAGGGAGCAGTGAATGCTGGTTGTATTAAGTCCAGGACCCTGGTTCTGGGAACCATGCTGCCCTGTTCACCTAATCTAAATAATCCTTTATAGATGTGCCCAGAGATTTGTCTTTAATGTGGTTCTACATCACAGAGACCCTCTCTTAAGAAGATGGATAGCCATTGAGAATGACCCCTGCTGTCAACACACTGAACGATTTCATCCCCACAGACTAAGTAGCACGGTGGTGAACACATGCAAGAGAGAGCAGTCGACAGTCTTGGGGATCCTAGACATCTTTTTCTCTTGTATTCAGAGCTGATTCATAGTAGATTCTTGCTCATATCAAAGGCATTTAACTTGTTTTTTTTCTTTCCATTTTGTTCTAGGCATCTTGTACTGATGGGAAACTTTTCAATCATTTGGAGACTATTTGGCGTTTTAGCCCAGGTCTTCCTGGCTATCCAAGAACTTGTACTTTGGATTTTTCAGTAAGTCTATTGTAAAGTTCTTGTTTACGTGTGTGTGTGTCATAGCACACAGGTAGCGGTCAGGGGTCAAGGGTCTGTTCTGTCTTTCTGTCATATGTGTCCTTGGTGCTAACTGCCACTGAGCCATCTTGCCAGCCCCAGTTTATGCATTTTCTGAGGCGGGGTTTTGCTTGCAGCCTGGGCTACACTGCAGTTTACTGCACAGCTTGGGTGGGCTTCAACTTCACTATCATCCTTAAATCTCCTAAGTGCTAGGATTATAGCAGATACAGACCACACAGCTAATAATACCAATTTTGGTTTGGGAGTTGTTTTTTGTTTGGTTTTTATTTTCTTTTTCCAGACAATGCCTCACTATGTAACTTTGGCTGTTCTAGAATTCACTTTGTAAATCACGCTGGCCTTGAACTCAGATTCACCTGCCTCTGCCTCCTAATACTAGGTAAAGTGTTGCACCACCACACCTAGCTTAATAATAAATACACTTTTAAAACCCAGAAGCTGTAATTATCTCCTGTAGAGAGAGCTTACAATTTAAAAACATCTTAAATTTTTGAGTATTGAATACTGTTTTCTATACCAGTACTTAATGAACATGTCATTTAATTGTTTTTTTAAGACAAGACCTCATATAGCCTAGGATGGCCTCGAATTTAGTGTGTAGCTGAAGCTGCTCTTGGACTTCTAAGATTCACCTGCTTGCTTTATAAGAGTGTTAGGATTACAGGCATGCACCACCATCCATGCATGGTGGTTTTTACGTGGTGGTGGACTCAAATAGGACTACATGCTAGGTCAGCACTCTGTCACCTACATATTCAGCCACAAACACTTCTATTTTCTACAATACTGGTCATTGCTTCTGCATTTTCTACATTTTTTAAAAAAAGATTTATATATTATATGTAAGTACACTGTAGCTGTCTTCAGACACACTATAAGATGGCATCAGATCTCATTATGAATGGTTGTGAGCTACCATGTGGTTGCTGGGATTTGAACTCAGGACCTTTGGAAGAGCAATCAGTGCTCTTAACTGCTGAGCCATCTCTCCAACCTCATTTTCTACATTTTACAAATCCCTATATTATAAAACATATTCTAGGACTGAGGGTGTAGCTCAATGGAGAGTGTCTGTTTAGGATGCCTAGGCTCTAGGCTTAATCTTCCCTTCTCTTTTCTTTCTTTCTTTTTTTTTTTTTTAAAGATTTATTTATTTTATGTATATGAGTACACCATTGTTCTCTTCAGAGACACCAGAAGAGAGCATCAGATCCCATTACAGATGGTTGTGAGCCACCATATGGTTGCTGGGAATTGAACTGTTAACTGCTGAACCATCTCTCCAGCCCTCTTTTCTTTTTTAATGTTTTAATTTTTTTTAATGCTTTGAGCAAGATAAAATGAATTGCGCACACAATTTTCACAAAATAAGTTGTAAACATCATCTTATCCCCTGAATACAGTTTGTTTGCAAGCTTTTAGGTGTGCATATATGTCCAGATGGTTTTCTTTAATGAAGTTCACCAATATTTTCATACCACAATTCTTCTCTTTCTCCCTCTCTCTCTCTCTCCTCTCTCTTTTTTAAGATTTATTTATTTATTTTATGTATGTGAGTACACTGTCACTGTCTTCAGACACACCAGAAGAGGGCATCAGATCCCATTACAGATGGTTGTGAACTACCATGTGTTTGCTGGGAATTGAACTCAGGACCTCTTAACTGCTGAGTCATCTCTCCAGCCCTCATACCACAATTCTAACATATTTTGTTAGTACGGAACTAAAGTAGCTATTACCAGTGCATATAGAGAGCACATGGAATTTTAGGGCCCCTTTCACTGTGAGTCTTAGAGCCCAATGCAGGTGCCCCACTTTAGGGATGTATCTGCAGTGCTAATGTATTTGTAAAGTAGGGGTAATTTGGGTCACCATTAAAAGGACTGGCCACTGTTGCTAAGTCTTACTAAGTTCCCAGTAGTTGTTTTTAATGCAGGAAGTCATAGTCAGGATGGCCTGATTAGTGACTCAAAGTATATTTTTTATTTTTAACACACTGAGGCAATATGTATTCACAAGGGGAAAAGCCATTAACAACTACACAGTATGTTCCTACATCTTTATGAGTATGTCAGACCATCCCTCTTATGCTTTGAGATTTTTCTTAACTATAAAATGAAGATAGATGGATACATTGAAAACAAGCAAAACCAAACTATAATTTCACTATTCGACACTAAAGACATTTAAACTTATTAGAAGTCTAAAATTAGCATCAGAGTAAATCAGTGCATTTCATATTAGATGCAGAAATAATATTGAAAGGAGAACATGATGTTTAATTTAGAGACTCTTGCCAGGTGTGGTGGCACGTGCCTTTAATGCCCACACTGAGAGTACAGAGGTAGGCGATCTGTATGAGTTCAGGCCTAGCCAAGACTGCATAGTGAGACCGTATATCATAAAAATAAATAAATAGATAATGTAGAGTCTCCTAATTGTCTTGCTTGTATCATTTTTGCTGTCATAAATGCAAAACCATTTCTAACTGGTTTCCCAAGAAGAAATGAGTTTTCTCTGTACTTGTGATTCAGGTCTTAAATCCTAAGAAATGTTGGTAATTTAGGGTAAGTGGTCTATTTCTTTCTTCAGCTCTTGAATTACTTTCATTAAAAAGTTAAGAGCCAGGACATGCCTGTAATTTCTGCAGTATTGCAGCTGAGGCAGAAGGATCACAAGCTGGAGGCCAACTAAAGCTATACAGTTAAACTCTGTCTCAAAAAAACAAAACGATATAGCACATAAAGTCTTGGATTCACTCTAAAAGTTGTCATTAATAGGACAATTGGAAATGCAAACAATCTGGGTAGTTTAAATTATAGCATCATTATCTAGTAATGGATAATTTTCTGATTTTGACAATTGTATGGCTATATGGTTATAAGACAAATAAATTTTGGCATGCTCTCTTATCTCTCTTACCTTGCTCACTCTCAGCTTCTCTCTTGTCCCTCTTGGGTTCTCTTTGCCTTTCTCTGCCTCTACTACCCCCCTTAACTCCCATCCCATGCCCTGAATAAACTCTATTCTATACTCAAAAAAAAAAAAATTTTGGCGTGATGAGTATGTGAAAACCCTTTATATTGTCTGCTATTTTTTATTTTATTTTATTACATTTTCATTTATTACACATGTAAAGGTCAGAGGAAAGCTTGAGGGAGTTGATTGTGTCCTTTCGACAAGCAGGACCTAAGGCTGAGGTCATCTGGCTTTAGCAGCTGCTTTTACCCACTGAGCATTTCAAGAAAGTGATTTAGCCAGGCATGGTGGCATGCACTTTGAATCCCAGCACTCAGGAGGTAGAGGCACACAGATTTCTGTGTTTGAGGTTAGCGTGGTCCACAGAGGGAATTCCAGGGCAGCCAAGGCAACACAGTGAAACCCTGTCTCAAACAAACAAACAAAATTATTTAAGAATGAAAAGCTAGAAGCCATATCTAGTGGTGTAGACCTGTTATCCTAACTACTGGGGAAGCTAAGGCAAGAAGGAGTACAATGCCTACACTTAGTGACTTTGAGCCTAACCTAGACAACTTAGTGAGACCCTATCTTAAAATAGAAAATCTGAGCGCTTGCCCAGTGTGTAAGAAGTCCTAGTATCAGTTCGAGGCCAGCCTGGTCTACAGAGCGAGTTCCAGGACAGCCAGGGCTATACAGAGAAACCCTGTCTCGAAAAAAACCAAAAAAAATAAAAAAATAAAAAAAAAAGAAGTCCTAGTATCAAGTCCTAGAACAAGAAAGGAAAAAAAATTAAGGCTAGGACACAGAGTGTGGCTCACCGGAAGCTCTAGGTTTGATGTCAGCATTGCAGTCAGTCCATCAAAGAAAGTTAAAAGTATTTTAATACTCAGAGGACATTAGGTTACAATACTACTGTTTAAAGAAAGTGCCTTGAATTCTGTCCAGAAAAACAGTGGGTATCAGTAAAGCTGTAACTCTTTGGCTACCCGGTTTGTGGGTGGCATGCATGTGCATGCACAGGCAATATCAACTTCCTTCTCTTCCTTAGACCCAGAGTTTTGTGTGGGTTGGACAGGCGCTTTACCACTGAGCTACATCACCAGATGTTCAAACTCTAGCCCAGGCAGGCCTTGAACTTGGATCTCCAAGTAAATGGACTTAGAGGACTGAGGCACTATGCCCAGCTTAGCTCAGGCTGACCTGGGACTCACTGTGTCTACTAGGCTAGTTGTAAATTTCCAGTACTCGTGTCTCAGCCTCCTTGGGTGCTAGGATTATAGATGTGCCTAGCAAATGTGTAAAACAATTTTTAACTTTTTCCCACAGATTTCTTTTGAGTTCCGCTCCCTTCTGCACTCTCAGCTCGCTACACTGTTCTTCGATGAAGTTGTGAAACAAATGGTAGCAGCCTTTGAAAGAAGAGCATGTAAACTGTATGGTCCAGAGACAAACATACCTCGGGAATTAATGCTTCATGAAATTCACCACACCTAAGAGGAAAATAAGAGCTGCCCCCACCTACTCTTGACTAGTTTGTTCACTTCTAGGAAGTCCTTTCACCATCTATTGAAAAGTCAGAAAGCATTTGTTAAACCTGCCTTGATTCTAAGCCCGCTCCATTGAAAATTTGCACATTGAATATGGACCCACTTGTACATAGAATTATTTCTTCAATCAAGTGTAACTCTAATGTGTACATTTGCAGGCTCTATCCACCTTTGTAATAATGGATGTCATTATTGTTGCTAGGATACCACATTCCTTGTTTGAGTGCACAAATGAACAAGTCTTTTAATTCTCACCTTACATGAAAGGTTAGCTGAGATACAATGTGTGTTATATTAACCATATCATGTTTAAGTTATTAGGGTCAGAGTATTTGTAACTTATTGTTATTGGGCATGCCATATGGCTTAGGGTATTTGAGTAATCATATATTTAACATTAAAACTTTGATTTAAAGTACTGCTAATGAAGTCTTAGCACTTTGGCTATTTTAAATTGTTCTTATGGGTAGCAGTAGATAATTCAGTGTTGTTGGAAGTTGCTTCCCAGTTGTACTGAGTGGGGTTTTTGTTTTGTTCTTTTGTTTGTTTGTTTTATTTGGTGAGTGGTCCAGAGCTCTGAGCTACTTTTCTAGACATTTGAAACTTCCTTCCAGGTGCTTTGCACTTTCAAATGCTGATTTTGTGTCAAAATTTTGTCTGCGGCTGTAGACAACAGATAAATAAGTAGTTACTATGTCTCCAGCACTGCTCAGGGCATTTTCTATTTATTGTGCATATTCACTTTCAATAATATTCTAAACTTTTTTAAAAAAAACAAAACCCAAAAACAAATCAGTGTAAGGGCTGAAGTCATGACTTAATAAAGTTAAATTCTTTATTTTTGTATAGTGACTTTGGTTATTTAAATCTTTTTGTTTTTTGTTTGATTTTTCATGTTAAGGTCTCTCTGTGTAATATCACTGACTGCCCTGAAACTCATTCTTTAGACTAGGCTGACCTTGAACTCACAGAGATCCTCCTGCCTCTGCCTCTCGAGTGCTGGGATTAAAAGCATCGCCACTATCACCACCACTGGTTGTTATTTAAATCTTTGCTGTATTGTTTTAATGTGTATTTGGACAGATGTCCTAGTTTGCTTCCCTGTTACTAACGAGCAAAAGCACTTGTGAGGGAAGCCAGGGCAGGAGCTAAAGGCAGAAACTAAAGCAGAGACTGGGCTTTTGGGGCTTCTTGACTTGTTGCCCGTCTTGAGTTCAGTTAGCTTCTTATATGCTGCAGACCCACCTGCTCAGGGATGGTGTAGGCCACAGTATCTTGACCCTTCTACATCAATCAGCAGTCAGAGTGTCTCACAGACATACCCCCAGGCCAGTCAGATGACAGCAACTCTTTGATACTCCCTCTTCCCAGGTAACTAGGTGTGTGTAAAGTTGACAGCTGTAACAACAGAAATACAGTTCTATCTGAACTAGACGAATTCTTCCTGTACTCAGTATTCTCTCCCTGCCTTTCACTCTACAACCAAATCACCTCTTCACACTAAACTTCTAGTCATGGTGCTTGCAGATGTAATTGGTGCTCATGTGAATTTGCTCCATGGTCTCTGCTTAATCACTTCCTCTCAAGCACTGGCTGTGTGGTTTTGAGGAGCTCATGCTTGTCTGCTCACATGGGCTCTAGTTGTCCTTTTGACAAGTAAAACAGGATCTTCCCAGTTGGGAAGTAAGGCAGTAAGGAACTGGGAACAATCTTCCCAGTTGCAGGTAAGGCACACACGGCCAGAGCAAAGTGACCTGCATATAATTGTGTCCCTTGCACTTGATTTGGATTTTGGTATTTGATTTAGTGTTAATGGGGGTGTCATTAACCCAGGCTGGTCTGGAATTCACTTTGTGGCATAGGAGATGCTCTCATTACTGAGGCTCTTGGCCAGCTTCCCAAATGCTAAAATTGTAACTTTGAGCTGCCCTACCCATTTTGACATTTCTGTGTGTGTTTGGGTACATGTATGCCTATGGTGGTCTGTAGTTGACATTGGGTATCTTCCTTGATGCGCTTCATGCTATTGTAGCAATCTCTTGATGAACCTGGAGCTCACTCATTCTGGCTAGTCGATGGGATGCCCTGGGATACCAGTCTCTGCCTCTCAAGTGCTGGGATTCCAGATGTTGCCATCTCTGTCTGACTTTTTACATGGATGCCAGAGATCCAAAAAATACTGGTCCTCATGCATGTACAGCCAGCACTTTACCCTTTGAGCCACTTGCCCTGGGGGCGGGGCATAATAATGATACTATATCCTACTTTGCCAAGTAGGCATGTTGTCAAATTGCCTTCTACAGAGTTATGTTTACTTGTGGATTTGTGCCACTTTTCATCAGAGTATCTTCTTTGTGCCATGAGTGGTAGTTAATGCAGAGATTTATACTTTTAGAGTTCTGAGAGCAACTCAAGTGTTCTATCCCAAATGGGACCTCTACATTACCCCCTAAGGCTTCAGGGGAGATTTTGTGAGAAAGGCTGTGAACTAGGAGATAAGGAGGAGTGCTTAAGGAACATTTGGATAAGACATGACCTCTGCACTCAGGAACTCAACAGCTGCAGAATGTGGAGGACATCCACCTTCCATCACAGATGAAAAGAAATAAAAACTCCTCAAGCCATGCTCATACAAGCAACTTTAATTAAACTCTGGGTCACCAAAACAAAACAAACCCAGAACAACTTGTATAGAAGATTTCATGGGAATGAGAAAGTAATACATGTGTGAAATTGTTCCAAAAAAAAAAAAAGTATAGGTCGGGATAGAGGAATACTGGAAAGACAGTGTGTCATGTACACAAATCTTGTCCCAGTCTTACTGCACTGCAAAACTCTGTTCTTAATTCAGTTTTCTTTTTAGGAGTCTGTGGACAATGCCTTGGAAATGCCCTCATTACCATGTGTGAGAAGTATGCAGTAAATATAAAGTGAATCTAAAACAAGTTTTCGTGTGTCCCGAACTCTCTATGTATTTTAGGATGACCTTGAACTCCTGGTCATCCTGCCCTTGCCTCAGTGCTGGGATTATAGGCCTGAACCACACCTGGTTTATGCAGCAGAGGAGATCAGCAGATGCAGGGCTTGCCTTTCTGCTAAGTGAGCTAAAAAATTCTAATCAGCACTTGGGAGGAAGTTCTACACCAATGAGGGCTACATATAAGACACTGACTCAAAAAAGAAAACAAACAAACAAACTAAGCCAGGCATGGTACTGCATGCCTTTAATCTCAGCAGTCAAACAGGCAGAGGCAGGGGGATCTCAATGAGTCTCCTAATAAATTCCAGGCCAGCTAAGTTGCATATTGAGACCAGTCTCAAACAATAGAAATGCAAGTCTAATACACCAAAATTTCTCAGATGTTTTAAATATCTTTTTTCATAAACACAGCTTTTTAAAATTTATTTATTTATTTATTTATTTAATGTAAGTACACTGTAGCTGTCTTCAAACACTCCAGAAGAGGGCGTCAGATCTTTTACGGATGGTTGTGAGCTACCATGTGGTTGCTGGGATTTGAACTCGGGACCTTTGGAAGAGCAGTCGGTACTCTAAACCGCTGAGCCATCTCTCCAGCCCGTTTTAAATATTTTTGAGACAGAATCCTGATTATGAAAATAGTCAATATTTGTGTGTAGATAGGATATGTTTCTTTTGTGATAAAACTCCACAACCAAGGCAGTTTACCAACAAAACATGTAATTGTGCTTACAGTAAGAGATCTGGAAACAGGACAGCCGAAGCAGGCAGTAGAATTAAACAGGAGACATTGAGTGGGCACTGCCTGTGGCTTTTGAAACCTCAAAGCACATCCCAGTGACATGCTGCTTCCAAAAAGACCACACCTCCTAATCCTTCCTACAGTTCCACCAACTGGGGACTAAGTATTTAAACATTTGAGTCTGTAGGGCCACTTTTTTTTTTTTTTTTTTTTTTTTTTTTTACAGTCCAATCGTTATCCCCCTTCTGGTCTGCCCTCTCACAGCTCCTCATTCCATTCCTCCTCCAACCCCATCTCCAATAGGATGTCCACACCCACCAGGCCAGGCCTCCCCACCCTCTGGGACCTCAAGTCTCTCAAAGGTTAGACACATCTTCTCTCACTGAGGCCAGAGCAGGCAGTCCTCTGCTGTATATGTGTTGGGGACCTTGGACTAGCTGATGTATGCCACCACCTGGTTGGTGGCTCAGTGTCTGAGAGATCTCAGGGGTCTGGGTTAGTTGAAACTGCTAGTCTTGGGGCCATTCTTTTATTCAACCCTCCAGTTACTATTTCACCTTGTGCTTAGTGGAAGAAAGGTTGCCTTTGTAGGGCAGTTTCTATACCTTTCTGTGCACTGCAGACGTCCCTATTGCCTTAGATAAAAGCAATTGGCTCAGTGTATGATGAAGTCGTGGAGTTTCAGGCAGTTGGTCACATTGTATCCAATCAGAAAGTTGAGAGTGATAAAACACAAGCTCAATTAGCTTTCTCCTTTTTATGTAGCCTAGGACCTAGGAATGGTTCTGCAATGTCAGGGTGGGTTGCTCTTTATTTAACCTAATCAAGAAAAAGCCCCAATGCATGTTGAGAGGTTTGTTTCCTAGTTGGTTGTAAAGCCTTTCAAATTGGTTTTGTTTCATTTTCTGTTTTTCATTTTCCTCTCCAAGACAGGATTTCTCTGTGTAACCCTGGCTATCCTGGAACTCAATTTGTAGACCAAGCTGGCCTCGAACTCAGAGATCTGGCTGCCACTACCTCCTGAGTACTGGGATTAAAGGCATGCGCCACCACTGGCTTTTTTTTTTTTTCTTCATGTTGTTAATATTAACCATCACAATGGGAGGGATTGGACTCAGTACCTTCAACCTTATTAGTTCAAGGCAAGGTTTCAAGACATATTTCTGTGTAGCCCTGGCTGTCTTGGGATTCACCCTACAGACCATGCTGGCTTCAAACTCAGAGTGCTCTGTCTGCCTTCCCAGTGCTGGGATGAAAGGCATATGCCACCACATATAGGTTTAATAATAAAAATTAAAGCTAGGCAATAGTGGCACACATCTTCAATCCCAGTACTTGGGAAACAGAGACAGGGAGATCTCTTAAGTTTGAGAGCAGCAGTCACCAGGATTGGGGGTGCGCGGGGGGGGGGGGTTGACACCCAAACCAAAACCATCAAAAAAACCCTTAAGCACTTCCTGTTACTTCAACGTTGACTTTGACCAGACTGTACCTGCAGCTGTGAGATCAGGCCAGTTACTTTGGAGGGGGTTTGGACCCACCCACAACTACCTGGGACCTCTGCCAGTGGAAACACTCCATTGATTTTTTTCAAAGCAGAGTTCCTTTCCTCTTGGTTACTCATTTTTGAAGCAGATGCAAGTACATTTACACAGCTAAATTAACTACAGAACTAGTGTTTGCACCCCTTTTCATTTCTGGCTTATTCTATTCTGGAAATTTCCACCCTATATTCAAATAAAGCCTTTGTGGAAATAACAACTAGCTCTTTCACAGAATGGCCAACAGATTGCAGACTGATACACTATTACTATTTTTGGTTCTCTGCATTCTGGTATCCTTAACTGGCTGTCTTGGTTCTTTCACAGCAAGGAATGAACAATCTTCACTGGAATATTTGTAAAGTGAGGGCTGGGGATTAGACATATTGTCTATTCATATGGCTACATCTCTGATAATTCTAGACTGACTCAAACATTCAAGTACTGAAGACTGGTTACAATGCTAAATTGCCCATGAAGTCTTTTTACACTTTACTATGGCATAAGCTCCAAAATGGTTTTGAATTTAAATACTAGGGCATGGACACACCAAAGCCAGAGGACAATCTGGATCCCAAGGATTGAACTCAGGATCGAACCTGGAAACTTTCAATTGGCTAGACTGGCTAGCTCTCAGCCCCAGGGATCTCTGGATCTTCAGCACTGGGAATCAAAATAAGATACTCTTGCTAGCATAGCAAGCAGCCATCTCCCAGATTCTACACACTTTAAGAGTTCAAATCACAGAGGAAAGACTACACTCCCCTTTATGATCAGTTCTCAATTCTCCCCCAAAATCAGTCAAGCTAACCTATCTTTTGCCCTTGGTAAAAATTCATGAAACAATGATCCCATCTCCAAGGAAAAGCAAGCGACTATAGAAGTGGATTATTTCTATACACCCAACTGTGCTCCTGATTGGCTTTTCATTTCTCCCATCAAGACCACAGGAAAGGATAACACAACCAGGAACTTTAAACAAAATTTTATTACATAAAGGTTGTCACATAATTGGATACTTCTCTACTTTGTACACAATCATTCCCACGCTCCACAGAAAGGCTGCTTCTGAACTTCTCATGTGGTGACACAGCGCTACAGTCCTGATGCTAACAGAACAGTAGAGATGCCTCAGTGATTTAAGTTGAAAGCAGGACACTGGTATATGGCTCTTGTACCCAGCATCAGGAATGTACAAATGTCTTTATTCAAAAATACAAAATAAATTATCTGTAGGCATGGACAATGACAGCAGTAAACCATTATATATTGTCAAAGGAAACCAGTAACTGATGCTTACAGTGGTCAGCCAGCCTTCTCTTCAGTCATTTTTTTCCAGGTGACTTCTCTGAAGTTATCGGTGAGGAACCTGCCTTCAGCTTCCTGTCACAGTTCATTGATAAGGACAAAGCACTATTCTAGGAGTTAGAACATGCCACCTCCCATACCCCCTCCCATTCCACCCATGGCACCCATTCCAGGGTCCTTCTCTTCTTTAGGAATCTCTGTCACTACAGCTTCCGCTGTAGTTAGCAAGGAGGCCACCCCAGCAGCATCCAGTAAGGCAGTTCTTACAACCTAGAAAAAATTTTAGTAAAATTAAAGATGAGCGAAAACTATGGGCCAGAGAGCAAGCCACCCAGGGTATACGAAATGTTGACTTATTTACCTTTGTTGGATCAATGATTCCCTTTTCTACCATGTTCACAAAATCTCCAAGCATGGCATCATAGCCAACTTCTGAGGAACTCTGCAGAATTTTCTCAACTATCAAAGATCCTTCAACACCTGCATTCTTAGCAATTGTCATTGCAGGAATTTTAAGTGCTCTTTTAATAATTTCTATACCTACAAAGCAAACACATTTTCACAAATTTAATTTTGTTTTCCCTTTTTGGGGAGCCAGAGGACTTGGTTTAATCCTTAGTATCAATGTAACTCCAGTTCCATCCAGGCTATCCAATGCCCCCTTCTGGCCCTGAGAATACTGCAAATGCATAGCACACAAGACATGCAGGCAAAATGTACCCCCCAACACGCACAAAATAGTTAAAAAGCAAACAAGAGTCTAATAAGTGAAAAGACTTATCCAATCCTACCATAGGTGAAATAAACCCCCTGTAAAATGCGGTACATTGCTAATCAACAATACTTTTCAACAAAAAGGGTCGGGCCACACACCCATTTGAAAAATGATCTTTACCTATTTTCTGATCTTCATTAGCAGGCTTTAATGAATCCAAGGCTGGGATGCACCGGAGCAGTGCACAGCCCCCTCCTAGAACAATGCCTTCTTCAACAGCTGCTCTTGTAGCATTGAGAGCATCTGTAACTCTGTCTTTCTTCTCATTCACTTCAACATCACTTGTCCCTCCAACCTAAAGATTAAAAAATTCCAGTTAGCATGACCTTAACCATTCAATGACTACCTGAAGCCACCTAGATGGCAGATCTGAGCTGGGTAGTGTCACATAGTCATGACCCTCTAGCACTTGAGGCTAAAGCAGGTGGGTTACACCAACTGAGGCCAGACTGTGCTACAGCAGAGTTCAAAACAAAAGCAACAACAAAAGGAAGCAATATCCCACTAACAAAACCCTGAACTTCCCACAAGTTGTACTGCAGTTTGAGAAAAGAATGTTAGCCAAGCAGCAGTGTACACACCTTTAATCCCAGCACTTGGGAGGCAGAGGCAGATGGATTTTTAGTTCAAGGCTAGCCTGGTCTATTAATTGAGTTCTAGGACTGAAAACCCTGTCTACAGAGTGAACAGAGCTCCAGGACAATCAGGGCTACACAGAAGAAAAGGAAAAGGAGCGAGGCTGGGAAATTAGGCAGCAGTAGCCTGCACAACACAGCACAAGAACGGTTCCAGTCTCATGCATAATACCAGTAGGAGAGAGATGCCTATTTATGACTCAGAAGGCATTGGGATATGACCCAAGTGGGTCAAAGGACTAGGTCTTGCTTGCCCTGCAAGCCAATGGCCTGATTATTCCTGGAATCACAGTGAAAAGGTGCTGATAGTTGCCCCTAACTGCTACATGTACCCCATGGAAAGTTTGGTCACATGCACACACAAAAAAAAAATAGCAAAAACCAACCAAACTAAAAATTTTGGGAAAGATATTTATTATTGGTAAATACCTCTAGACTCAGAGCCTAAAATGCTTACCTTCAACACAGCTACTCCATCTGAAAGCTTTGCGAGTCGCTCATTCAGCTTTTCCTTTTCATATTCACTAGTTGTGACGTCTAGCTGCTCAGTGATTTCTTGAATACGTTTTTCGATGTGAGCTTTGTCACCTTTTCCTTTCAAAAGCATGGCATCATCTTTGGTGACAATGACCTCTCCAACTTTTCCTAAGTCATGAGCTTGAACATCTTCAAGATTTAGATTCAACCCCTCTTCTCCAAACACCTATAAAAGCAGTGTGCTATTAGTGGCTTCCATCATATCAGACTTATTACTATATGTCACAGATATTTTGTAAGAAGCAGCAGCTTTTCAGGACTATGGAGATGTCTCAGCAGTCAAGAGCACTAGAGGGCTATTCTGCTCTTCCAGTGTCCTGAGCATCTATATGGCAGCTTACAACTGTCTATGACTAGTCCTATGGGACCAGATGGATGCCTTCTGGTATGCATACAGCATACAAAGCATGCAGAGAAAACACCCAAATACATAAAGCTTAAAATCTCAGAAAAAGAAATGGCTGTTTTTCTTTGAGATGTCATGGCCACTGGTATACCAGAACAAGGTCTAAGTAAAGTCACTTACACAGATTAGAGTTAGTTTTAAGTTTGAGAAGAACATTTAATCATGTCCATTCTCAGGTCAGACTCAGCAAGTTAATGTGACCTTATTAATCCAATCCGTGTGTTCCCCCCCCCAAAAAAAAGAAAGAAAGAAAGAGAGAGAGAACCATCTATTTGTGAAGTATACATTGTAATTGCATCCTGGAAGCATAGACATCACTGAGCAAAGTAGTATGACAAGGTTTACTTACCGCACCACCAGTAGCAATAGCCATATCTTTAAGCTGGTTCTTCCTATTGTCCCCAAACCCTGGAGCTTTGACTGCTACAACCTGAAGACCAACTTTTAGCCTGTAAAGAACATTTAACTATGTAACATATAAACTGAAGAGGGAGTTGGGAGAAAGCATTTAGTTTACTTCCTGGTAAGTTCTAGTACTACATAACCACCCCAATTCTACTCTTCCCACAACTTCTAGTCTATAAAAAGACAAGAAGACCTCTATTCATCTAAATTGTTCCAAACTGATCTCCTTCTTGAAATGCTGCCCTTATATAGCAGACACAATTGGGTGTTAGTGCTAACCACACCAGTGTTAAAAGACACGTAGAGTTCTCTTTGGGAAGCTGTGGGGGCAGAGGCTCAAGAATTATGCGCATTTGAGACAGGCTTAAAATGGACTCAATGCATAGAGCACTATATCATACACAAGCAAAACATGAAATTAGTTTCAAAAAGCAACAGAAATCACCGTCTACCTAGAAGTATATAAACAACCCAATCTATTACCTGTTCAAAACCAGTGTGCTTAGAGCTTCTCCGTCAACATCTTCAGCGATTATGACCAAGGGCTTCCGATGAGCATTAGCAATTTCAAGAGCAGGTACAATGGACTGAACACTAGAAATTTTCTTTTCACTCAACAAAACATAGGCATCTTGGAATTCACACTTTTGACCTGTAAATACAGTGAACAGTAAAACCAAATTCTAACAGCATTCAGAAAACAACTTACTTCTACAATGAGACCGGTAACTCATGTTCTTTTCTTCATTTACTGAACCATCAATGTTTGAAATATCACATTTTTTATTGTACCACCCACATCCACTGCCTACAGCTGACAGTAAGTTTCAGCAAGTTTACAGCTTAAAGTATACTGTGAAGATTTCAGCTCCGGACCAGCTCTTACCTTTTGATGTGTTAATAAAATATGGGGAAATATATCCTCTATCAAACTTCATGCCTTCAATAATTTCTAGCTCATCATTCAGGGTTTTTCCATCCTATAAAGTCAAAGAATTAGAGGAATAGATTTCAATGAAGAAACAAAACTTGGTCAGCTAAACCTAAAGATGGCTCAGAGGTTAAGAACATTTACTGTTTTTTTAAGAATATACTTACTTTATGCACTCTATCTCCATGTACACCTGTGTGCCAGAAGAGGGCACCATATCCCATTTTAGGTGGTCATGAACCATCATGTGGATGCTGGGATTTGAACTCAGGACCTCTGGAAGAGCAGCCAGTGCTCTTAACCACTGAGCCATCCAGCTTTCCAGCCCCATGTGCTTTTCTCAGATAGAACCAGGTTAGGTTCTCAGCACCTACATTGTGGTTCTCAACTCAGTTCCAGGGATTCTGTCTCTTCTGGACTCCAAGGTCCCAGGTACACATATGGTGCACATACATACATATGTGCAGACAAAACTCATACATAAAAAATAAATTTTTTAAAAAACACAGGCCTAATTTGAACTATCTACACAGTGAGACCCTGACTCAAAAACAGGTGCAAAGCCAACATTTAAAATTATATACCTATTTAGCAAGAGATGACATAGGCATAAAGGACTCAACATGGAAATACTGCAGAGTACCTCTAACTACACTCCCACTCTCAAGACACTAACTAAAGCTGAGCACAGGAGCAGATGCTTTTAGTCCACACAACGAAGAGATGACAGAGGGATGCCATCTCTAAGGTTGAAACCTAGGGTTCCAGGCCAACCAAGATTAGAGTGAGGCTCCATCCTACTTACAGCTAGCAGAGAGCTAATTATTTAAGTCAGATGAATTTATTGTAGGAAGCAAAGCTCCCCATTCAGACTAATGGTGAGCACATACTCAATATAGATGTTAAGACTAAGGAATGGTGTTGGCACAAATAAGAGATTCAATTTTTTTTTTAATTTGGAAAACAGGAGACAGGTACCCCACTGAAGGTATTATTGAAACATCAATCCCATACTTGCCTTCACTGTGATGACGCCCTTCCTTCCAACCTTTTTCATTGCATCAGAAATGATGTTCCCAATGTCTTTGTCTCCATTTGCAGAAATTGTAGCAACCTGAAATAACCAAGTTACTTCAAAATTAAATGGTAAGATTAGTATTTTCACCTTTCTTTCCTTTTGACACTCTAAACTAATATTTTACAGTTAATAGTTTTATTGAAGTCCTATTTAAATGGAGCCACACCCTCAGTCCTTCCATTATCTGGCATATTAAAAAGAAACTAAAGGGGCTGGAGAGATGGCTCAGTGGTTAAGATGACTTACTGTTCAGGTCAGCACCCAGCACCCACGGGTAACTGTCTCTAACATCTCCTCCTATGGGTTCATACATGCATATGGTACACACACATACATATAAGAAACACTTGTCTACGATGCTTTAAGGACTAGGTTTGAAACCATATAGCACAGGTTACATTGATATCACTTAAGAATATCTTCGCAAATAACACAAATTTTATCTACAGCAATGCAAAACTAAAAAAGACCTATTAAAATCCAAATTACTAGGCATGGCAGTGATGGGGCAAGCACTCTGGAGGCAGACACAGGGAAATTTGAGTTCAAGGCCAGCCTGGTCTATAGGTTGAATTGCAGGAAAGCCATGGCTACAAAGAAAAATCCTGTCTTGGAAAACCAAAAGATCCAAATTAAGTCAGATAACTTTTCAAACATGAAATACAATTTTTACCTGAGCAATTTCTTCAGGAGTTGTCACAGGTTTAGATTGTTTCTTAAGTTCAGCAATCACAGCATCGACAGCCAACATCACACCTAGTTCAAGAATGTATGTTATCACAATGTTTATCACGGTCCCCAAGATAAGTACAATTACAGATTCCTTTAACATTTACATGCAACTTCATGCCAGCTCTCTCCTAACTGCATCAAACAACACAGGATGCACTCAATCAATTATGTACAATTTTCATAATTAGGTTGAAAAACAACAACATTTTGAAAACTTGATCAAGATGTTGAGTGGTGGCTCACACCTGTAATCCCAGTACCCAAGAGACTGAGACAGAATGGCTAAAACTTTGTGACCAGCCTGGATTATACATGGCACCATGCCAGGAAAGGCTAAGGAGACCTACTCATTCTTAATGAAAGAAACAAGAAAAGACAGTTTCAAAATTCTCACTTATGGTCTGCAGAGATGGCTCAAAGGTTACGGTAGAGTGAGTTTGAAGCTAACTAGGCTGGTCTACAAAGTGTGTCCAGGATAGCCAGGGCTATACAGAGAACCCTGTATTTTCACTTCCATTGAGACAAGTTAAAAAACAAGATGTTGAAGATGGTCTAGGGGATAAAAGTACTTGACCCACAAGCCTCAGTTCAATCTTGGAAACCCACGTAAGTAAGGAAAGGGCAACTCCACGCAGAGTGAACACTCACAAACTCTACGACAAATGTAATAAAAAGGACAAAGATGAAGACAGTAGAATTCTTTACAGGATAGGATCAATGATATACTCTTACCTCTCCGGATTTCCACTGGATTAGCCCCTTTGCTGATCTTCTCGAAGCCCTCCTTGGCAATAGACCGTGCCAGAACAGTGGCAGTGGTGGTGCCATCCCCAGCCTCTTCATTTGTGTTATTGGCAACATCCTGAACAAGTTTAGCTCCGATATTTTTATATTTATCCTTTAAATCAATTGACTTTGCGACAGTGACCCCATCTTTTGTTACTTTGGGACTTCCCCAACTCTGTTCAATAATCACTGTTCTTCCCTACAGTGACAGAAAAAAAAAAAAGCAACCCTCAACAACCCTCAAAGTTGTCATTTTTAACAATCCTACAACATGAATCTCAAAGCCAAATTAATCAACCATCTCAGGTCTACAGACAAAATGAACACTGCTCATTTGTCTGGAGTCTAACTTTGAATGAGGCACAACAGGAATTCCCTGAAACTAACAGGTGCCACCTATAAAGCAAGAAAGCACAGATGTCGATCACCAAATCCCAGAACATTCTTCACATCATTTGCACTGGAGTTTTGACTATGAACTAAGTTTGTCTTGTTTTCTGAGACAGGGCATTTCTGTGTAGCTTTGGCTGTCCTCAAACTCCCAAAACACAAAGATCTGCTTACCTCTGCCTTCCTGAAGGCTGGGATTAGAGGCATGTACAACTACTGCCCTGCTTAGTAACTCTTTAAAACATGTTTTGCTTTAAAATTTATTCACTAAATATCAGCCAATAAGAGAATAATAATAATAATAATAATAATAATGTACTCTTCTGGTTCACTCAACAAAAAAACTTCAAATATGGCACCAACAGTATTGGCAACTTTTGGATTTGAACCAAATTCTATTGTCTTGAGCTATGTAGACAGTATTTAAAGATGCAAGTTTTGTTGTTTTGTTTTTCAACAGGGTTTCTCTTGTAGCCATGGCTTTCCTGAAATATAAAGATCTGCCAGTCTAAGCCTTCTGAGTGCTAGGATTATGCAGCTCTTTAGATCAGTTTAGTATCAATTTAAAATGACTACCATATCCAATGATGTCCTCAAAGTACTATAGCTCCCTATTCAGCTACACAAACGTGTGACCCCCAACCTCTGTTCCTAACACTGCTTCGAGGTCAAGGCCAGCTATGGTTAGGGGCCTTGTCTTAATAAAAGCATACTGTGTGAGTATAATACTAAATTCCTACACTTGAGATGTGAGTAAGAGTTGTTCAAAAATAGCTTTAGTTAGAAGCCAGACTAAGCTAGTGTCTCTCTCAAAAAGTCAAACCGGACAAATCTTTGCAATGTGAAAATTGTAGAAAGTATGTACAATGAAGGAATGAATGGGAGACTACAAAGGTTTTTTTCCAAGGGCCAAGTGAAAACAGTCCGGTGATATGTGTTTGCAGAAGCAGGTGGATAGATCTCCGAGTTTCAGGACAGCCTGGGCTACCGGAGAAATGCTGTCTTGAAAAAAACAAACAAAAAAACAAAACAAAGTCCGTTAAGTATGCAAATGAGAGATGGGTCAGTGGTAATAGTCCGGATTCCTCTTCCAAAGTACCCAAGTTGGTCCCAGAACCTTGGCACCCTCACAGACGTAAATGCAGGCAAAACAATGCACATAAAAACACAGAAACCTTAAAAAAAAAACAAAAAACAGTAATTCTATGCTAGTGCATTTGCCTTATATGTTGGAATATTTCAGCACAATTAGTGAACCTTCACATTACAGTTATACACTTTGAGGTATTATTATACTTGAGTTGTACTTTTCCCTCTATACTAACTACTGGGAAGGGATCCAAAATTTAATGCAAGCATGCACACAATCATGACTCTAGTTTGAAAATCCTCCTTGAGCTATTACTATACTATTATACCACAATGCACAAAAGTCGCCCAAATCGACTGAAACAGTAGTAAGGACATCATCATAGAATGGCCAACTAATAAACCTCCTAAATAACACCCCCAGACCATTAAGATATACCACATGCAAATTAGATTTTCACAAAACTTGATAACTGCTGTCTTGCAGCTAGAGAACACTATTCTTTAACATAAGTATACTGGTACCTTTGGACCCATTGTAACAGCTACAGCATCGGCTAAAAGGTCTACACCTTGAAGCATTAAGGCTCGAGCATCCGCACCAAACTTTACATCTTTGGCATAGGCCCGAGTGAGATGAGGAGCCAGTGCCCGGGACACTGGTCTCATCTGGCGAAGGACTGTGGGTAGTCGAAGCATTTCTGGGGGAGGAAAAAAAAAGTATCACTACACATTTGTCCAACGGTGCCTCAAAACATGGAGGCTAGATTGGAGTTTGGCTGTCCTCTGCTAACCATGCCTGGGCCACAAACGGCACTGCAGATTCAGGGCTTAATCTGCTAGTCAACTGATCATGGAGGCTGTCCCCCATGCCTGACCTACAGCACTAGCACAAAGCACACGAAACCACATCCCCCTGGCCACCCACTCCTGCCCTCTCGAGTTAATCTTTCACTGCAAAAGCGGCCTTGGGAGCAGATTCAATCCTAAAAGTGTCTGGGAAAAGAAGTCAAGTTGGTGCAAGCAAGGCAGGCTCTAAATGCAAGTGCCTAGAGAACTATAGAAGTACTCATGACGGTGCAAAACCCTCGGAGAGTGTCGCCAGGTATCCACCAGGAGCTACTGTAACACAGTAGCTAACAAGGCCGGAGAAAAAGGACCGTAGCTCAGCCCAGGCCAGCCCGGCGGCCCCACGTGTCTTCCCCGAGCAAGGTCAAAGTGAAGGCACCAAATAGCCGCGGCCATAGCGGACTAAAGGACCCCGACCACCCTCCGACAGAGTCCTGCAATACGCCAGGCGCGGGTGGCACCAGAGGACCCAAGTTCCTCCCCCCCCCCCCCAGTCCGCCCTTGCTCCCGCGCCTGGCCTGGGTCGCGTGGTCCCCGCCGCACGTGATGAAACCAGCGTGGCCCTGTTGGGCCTGGACAAGTGAGCCGAGCCTGCGGCGTCGTTGCCTGACTTATCCCCCAGCCCTCCGTACTCGGTCCGCGCTACAAACAGGCCCGCGAGGGCCGGGGCACCGTGCGCGCCGAGGCCGCGTACCTGCGGGGCGGCGGCAGCAGAGCACGAGGCGAGGAAGGCCGTCTGCGGCGAGTGAAGGACCCAGCACTGGGCGCGCACCGCAATGAGCCCGAGTCCCCTCCCTCCCCGGCCCCGCCCCGCGGCCCCGCGTGCGCGCGCTCGCGCGCACCGCTCTCTCCCACGCCCGGGCCCTGCAATCTGCAGGCGGCGTGCGCGGCCCCGCCCTCCGTACTTGAGCGGCCTCAGCTCCTCGGCCCCTGCCCTCTCCCGCCGCCGTACGCTGGTTCCTGGGCCGCGCTAGGTTCTAGAACCTTCCGGAAGGCCCCGCGCTCTCCGTGGGTGAAAGGTCAAGTGGCGTCATTTCCGGGAGGGGGCTCGTTCTTTCACCTCAGGGGCTGGCCTGGAAAAGCCTAGAAAGTGCTCCCCTTTTCTTCCGCCTCCCGCTGCCCGCATCGGGGGCCTGCGCAGAGCACTCGCCACCAATCGGCGCGCGCGCTGGTGTGGCCGCCCTCTCTCACGCTCAGGGGCTGAGTGCGCCTGCGCGCTGCGCGGCCTTTTCACGTGTCCCGAGCCGGCCCACAGGACTCTCCTTGCAGCAGCGGCCCGAGTGCAGAGTCCGGAGTTGCGGCGGCGCAAGTCATGGTGAGTGTCTCGTGACGGGCAGGCCTGCGGGTCCGGTTCGGCATGCGGCCCACGGCGAGCCCATGTGCCCATTGGGACTATCAGGCAGGGGTCCGCTCGGTGTCCGCCCATCGCTCTGCAGAGCCGAGGCCTGTCCGACCTTTTCTCCACCACGGCTTTTCTGCAAGCACGTGTGCGGCAGGCGTTTGGGGCAGGGGTCGGGAACCCGGAGGCACACTCAGAAGCCCACCTGCCTTGGCAGGGCTTTGGTGGATGTGTCCTATGTTGGAGAAAGACTACGATCCAGGTTTAAAAAGTGACACCACTCCCCCGTTACTCGATTTTAAAAAAAAAAATCTAGAGAAAGAAAATGTTTGACCTTGGAATAGATCAAGGTTGCGATTGCAGATAAGCAATGAAGACCCCACACACACAACAGACGGGGAAATGACACTCAATGTGGCCTATATAGAGTGGAACATTGAAGAGTATATTCTAAAGGTACACTTTAATTTTCTTGTCATTTTGGAACGCTTTGACCTGTTGAGAGTTAAGGCTTGCAGTGGTAGTAACTGTTCGTGCTCTGACACTTCGATCTTAATTACAGTCTGTTTGAACACATTTCTTTCCACAGGCTGGACAAGCTTTTAGGAAGTTTCTTCCGCTCTTTGACAGAATATTGGTTGAAAGGAGTGCCCCCGAAACTGTAACCAAAGGTGGCATTATGCTTCCAGAAAAGTCTCAAGGAAAAGTATTGCAAGCAACGGTCGTGGCTGTGGGGTCAGGCGGAAAAGGAAAGGTAAATTGGAGCTCCTAGAGTGGAACTGAATTTTATGTGTGACGTGGAAGGAGAGGAATTCCTTTATTAATTAAAACGGCAGATTTTTTGGGGAAGTAATTTCAAGTCAAATTTCAATTGACAAAGAACCTCACATTCAGGAAGATTGTAAATTGTAGAATTGTTTTATATGTCTAAGGAATGGCAAGGGACTGTAAAAAGGCAAAAGATATTTTTGTGACTGTATGTGCACATGTCTGTATGCTGTGTAGCAAGGGCATCTCCACGTTACTCCTTTGGGGTAAAGTCGTGTTGAACTAATCTGGTTTCTGGCCCTCAGCCTTTTTACTAGAGTGTTAGGATCCCAATTTGGGTTCCCCTACTTTCATAGCAAGTCTATTTAACCACTGAGCTAACTCTGCAGTGACCCACACACTATAGAGCTTAAAAAGTACTTGCCTTGATGGTGACTCATGCTGTGGCCCAGGTTCTTTAGAGGCCGAGGATTGTAGAGCCTTCTAGGCCAGCAGGATGAGACCATGTCTCAAAAAAGTAAAACAAAACCTCACAAAACAAAATACCTCTGTAGCTACTTTATAGTCTACTCTTAAGATTTTAAACAGACAAAAGATAATGCAAGTAGATAAACCCCGGGGCCTTTTCAGAATTGAGGGAGGTATTTATTTAATAAGGCACAAAAGTAATTCTAGCACAAGTTGGGGGAGGTTATAGGGCTGGGGTTGGAGAATCCAGAATTGATGACCAGTCAATTTTTATATAGACCCTGCCTCCCTCCTCCCTTCCCCAAAAAAGGAAGGGTGAAGTGGGGGGAGCCTGGCTGATGGCTTAGTCCAGACACTGAAATAGTTTTATTCTTACACCATTGGTTTTAGTTGGCATGCTTGAGAAGGGAGGTGGAACTACTCTGGGTGTTCTTCACTTAACTAAACCACTAGAGTATTAGGGGCAGTGGACATTCCGTTTCAATCTCTGACCAAGTCTGTCTTGATAACAAGGGCATTGAGTCAATAAATGTATATTAAACGGAGAAAAGTAATGCCAGATTTTTGTTTGTTGAAAGAAATCATACATGACCATTTACTGTTTGGTTGTACTGCTTTATTTCACTTGGTCTACAGGGTGTGTTAATATTTAACAGTAAAGTTAGCCAGCCTTTGCTGTCCACTGAAATGCAGTTTTAGTGAAAGTGTGTCTCTCATTGTAACTACAGCAATGCTTATATTGTGAGGATCTGTATTTAATGTAAATTATATTGCTTAACCACCAATTAGGTACCTAAAAACGTATGGGTTTGAACACATTTCATTAATTTAGTGATTTAAAAGTTACAGAGTTTAATGTGATTGGTTAATGCCTATAATTAACACAAACCTGAGGCAGGACGCTCCTGGTGTCCATATTGAGGCAAAAACATCACTGTGTATCTAGTGAACAGGACAGACAGACTCTGTGCTAACAAGAGACTGTTTTCCTTAGAGTGGAGAGATTCAACCTGTCAGTGTGAAAGTTGGAGATAAGGTTCTTCTCCCAGAATATGGAGGCACCAAAGTAGTTCTAGACGACAAGGTAAGTAAAGCTAATAATTAAAAAAAATAAGTTTTATATTTGCTATTACTGTCTTAACCAATGGTCTCTTTATTCACAGGATTATTTCTTATTTAGAGATAGTGACATTCTTGGAAAGTATCTCGACTGAAAGCACTGTTGAAATGGTGTCACATGTCACATGAAGCTGCCCATTCCACTGACGTTCTGAATTATTTCATCATGTAAATAATTTCCATGCCTCCCTTTTATAATAAACAGATGATGCCTAAACTGACAGCCTTTGTCTCTGAAATTTAGTTTCACTGTACTGTTACAAAGATTTCCAAATAAAATGATGTAAATGAGTGGACAGTCTTCAGTAATTTAAGGTGGTTTTTTTCCCAAGTGAGCTGCATAGTTAAGAGATCTGAGAAATAAGGATTTTCTGGGTAAATTTTCAGGATGAATTTGGCATTATTACATAGATAAATGATATAAGCCATGGGGACTTAGGTACTGTCTTAGTTTACATTCTGTTTGTGTTATAAACTGCTGACTAAAAGCTAGTTGGGGTTAAAAGCTAGCTTCAAGTTCATCACAGGAAATGAGCTGAAGTAAAGACTATGGAGGAATGTTACAGCTTGCTCCCCTTCTCAGCCTGCTCTACACAACCCACAGCCACCTGCCCGGGTGGCATGGCCCAGAGATGGTTAAGATTCTGTACCATCAATGTTCCTATGGGCCAATCTAATGAAGGCATTTTCTCAATTGCAACTTAACATGAAGTTTACAATTCCTGGGTAACCCAAGCTTGTGTAAAGTTGGCAAAAAAAAAACTGGACAGAAAGTAAAGTTCAGCATTGTAAAACAAGTATAAGAAGCATGTGGTACAATTCCTCTGGCTACAGAGATCGGAGGAGGGGGGTCCTTAACCTTTTTTTGTTTTGTATTGGAAAATTTTATTTCCTGAGCATGTCTTAATTTCCAAATCATAATCCAAAATTTGTTTGAAAAACATAAGCACAAGACTGGGCAAAGATGGCACATGCCTTTAATCCCAGCACTCAGGAGGCAGAAAGGTCTGTGAATGCAAGGCCAGCTTAATCTACAGTGCAAGGTCTAGGATAGCCAGGGCTACAGAGAAAACCCTGTCTCTGGGGTTGGTGGGTGGGAAGGAAGCCAGAGAGATTGCTCCCAGGACCCAGATTTGGCTTGCAGAACCTGGATGGTAGCCCACTCTGGGACCTTCAAGCCCTGCCTGTGTGTATGTGGTACACTAATGAGCAACCTTCATGAATAAATCTAAGGTCCAGTTCAAGGTAATTACAAAATACTGTGTTTTTTGTAGTTGGCAGCACTCCCAAAAAATGTTTTTGTTTCCTTGTCCCCAGGATCTAACATGGCTTCTTGCATGCTAGAGAAGCATTCTACCACTGAGATAAACCTTAAGCATTCCATAATTTGAATGCAGTTAATTTCAGAACAAGAGGGCACAAATCATGACTCCTTGTGTGTCCTTCAATATGCATGTGGATGTTTACATGTTTAGTGGTTTTGATATGCCAAGGCATATCAAATTTAGATAGAATATGAAGTTCTTAGAAGTCCAAGTGGGTCATCGGTGTTTATACTCTGCCTCAGACATAGCTAACAATGTACTTGGAAATTAATCTTGTTAGCATAGTTCTAGCTGGTCTGGAACTTAGACCAGGTGGAACTTAAAGATCTGTTTGGTATGTATTCTGAGTTCTAGTTAAAGATGTATGATTATGTCTAGCTTCCTTTGTTTTACCAGTCAGACTTTTTCTTCTCTTTATTTTCCTGTTGGACAAAAGATAAGCAGCTGATCTGAAACACCAGCCCACATGCTCAGTGCTGTGTTCTTTCAGAAGGTGTTCACTGTGTAGACCAGATAGAGGCCTCAGCCTCCTTGGGTGCTTGGATTATAGGTGTTAATACACGCCTGGCTCAACCTGAATTCCTTAGGACAAAGTTCATTCTTATATATTCTTATATGTCTTGTCAATATAATCTCATAATTTAAGAATTATACTAGTCAAGTATCACAGGAGGCCCAAAGCTTTTAGTAGGTATGGTTGGGGCCTTGAAATTTTAAGTATACCAAGTAATTCTAGGAATAGAATCCAAACCTTACCTTGGTCCTTAAAACATTTACTTAGAAGTGACAGCATTGGGAAGTAGGGAAGCATTGATTTAGGCTGGACTCCCGATTTCTGTAGTCAGTAGTCACCACCTTAAGGAAATCATCTAATTTGGGTTTTTCTTTGTAGTAAGCTTTTTCTTTCAGTTTGTCTCTGACTTTTGTGTATGTACAGGTTTGGGCCAGAAGAAGACAATTGGGCCCACAGAGGCACCCCCTTCCTCCTAAACCATGCCTCTATCAAACATATCCTTGGCTCTTTTATAAAACACTACACGGTCCTCTGTGAATCATTCATAATTTAGCTTAGAATTATTTTTAACTCCAGTTTAAGGGGATCTGATATTTTAGCCACCTCAGACACAGTGCACACATGCACATACATATACAGTGCATAAACATACATGCAGGCAAAACACTCATACACATAAAATCCAAAACGGTTTTAACCTAGGCCTGGTGGCACAGACATGTAATTCCAAGCACTTGGGAGGTTGAAGCAGGAGGGTCGCAAATTGAAGGCCTACCAGGGCAGCTTAGATACCATCTCAATATAAAAGAGGACTGGGCATATAGCCCAGTGGTAGTGTATGCTTAGTATGTGGAAGACTCCAGGTTCAACTTAAATTAATAATATAGAATAAAGGGGCTAGAGAGATGGCTCAGCAGTTAAGAGCACTGATTGCTCTTCTAGAGGTCCTGAGTTCAATTCCCAGCAACCACATGGTGGTTTAAAACCATCTGTACTGAAGGGTCTGATCCACCCTTCTAGAGTGTGTCTGAAGACAGCTACAGTGTACTTATATAAACAAAAATAAATCTTAGAAGATTTTTTAAAAAAAAAGGAAATAAAAAATAAAAATGACGATGGAGCTGGGAGATGATCTACCAGCTAAGAATATCTGATCCTCTTACAGAGGATGTGGGTTCAGTTCCCAGCACATGACTGTTCACAACCAACTCTAGTTACAGGAGATCCAAACCTTTCTTCTGATCCACAGGAACCAGGCATATGCATGGTGCACACATATGCATGTAGGCAAAACACCCATACATAAAATAAAAAATCTATTTAAAAAACAAGGCAGGCATAGTGGCTCATGCATCTAATCCCAGAATTTAGGGACTAGCAAGAGGACTGCTGCAAATTAAAGAAGCTACACCACATGATGAGTTGCCAGCAAGGGTGGGCTGCAGTGTGAAGCCCTTTGGCAGGGTCTCACCATGTAACATGGACTGGCCTGGAACTTGCTATATAGACCAGGCAGGCCTTGAAGTTACAGAGATCTTTCTGCTCCTCCTTCCTGAGTACTGGCATTAAAGGCATGCACTACTACACCAGTTCTATACAAGAAAAGACTTAAAGTGCTGAAATGGTCTTTTAAAGGCTGACACTGAAGTAATATCTATTCTTATATTTTATTTATTTTTAATGTATATATGTGTCTTGCCAACATGTGTGTCTACATCATGTGTGTGCCTGGTGCCCTAGAAGGCAAGAGGAGAGACTCAGATCCCCCAGGACTGGAGTAACAGACAGTTATGAGCTGCCATATGGATGCTGGGAATCAAATATGGGTCCTTTGGAAAAGTAGCCCGTGCTCTTAACCACTCAGCCATCTCTCCAGCTCTTCTTCCTCCTTTTTGCTTGAGTAACATGGTTTTGTAGCCCTGGGCTTTCTGGCTAGACATGAACATGGATGATCTCCTGCCTCTACCTCCAAAGTGCTGGCTTTCTTTACAGGCAAAGGCCTCTATACCCAGCTTCCAAATCAAATCATATTTTAAAGTTAAATAAAACTAAAAATATTTCATAACAGATCCTCAAAGCTACTTTTTCTTTATTTGGGGTGTGTGTGTGTGTGCGCGCGCGTGTGCGCGCGCGCGCCACACACACATGAGAAGGTCTCAAGTAGCACAGATTCTCAAACTAAGCAGCAGTGACTGGCCTTAAAACCTGATCCTCCTACCACCACCTCCCAAGTTCTACCACACCCAGCTAAAGCTTAATTCTTTGTGACATTTAAATTTAGATTCAGCTGTCAAAAGATAGAGGAATTGGATCCATTCCCTTATTGTTTGTTCATTCTTTCCTGGTGTAAAGGATTGAACCTAGGCCTTTACCACAAAACTACATTTACAAACTTCCCTATATTTAACAGGAAAGTGAGCCCAGGTATAATGGTGTATGCCTGCTGGAGGCTAAGGCAAAAGGGTCAGATGTTTGAGGCCAGTATGGACTATACAAGATGACCCTGTCTTGAACTTCAAAACAATAAACATTTCATGCAAAATACAAGGTCAGGTAAAGTAGATTACCTCCAAGCCTGATCACCTGAGGATCCACATAGGGAAAAGAGAGACCTAACTCCCTCAAATTGTCCTCTGATCTCCACAGATGCAATATGGTACATACATGCCTACACATATACAGACATTAAATGAAAAACTTTAAAATTTGTCTTATGGTTTATATTGCTGCAATGAAACACTATAACCAAAAAGCAAGTTGGGGAGAAAAGTATTTATTTAGCTTACATTTCCATATCACTGTTCATCATCCAAGGAAGTCAGGAGAGGAACGCATGTAGGGCAGGAGTAGAGTCCATGAAGGGTGTCTTAGGGTTTTATTACTGTGAAGAGACATTGACCAAGACAACTCTTATAAACAAAAACATTTCATTGGGGCTGGCTTACAGTGTGAGAGGTTCAGTCCATTACCATCATGGAGGGAAGCATGGCAGTGTGCAGGCAGATGTGGTGCTGGAGGAGCTGAGAGTTCTACATCTTTTTTTTTCCATGAATTTATTCACTTTACATCCCGATCCCAGTCCCCCCAACACATACTCCTCTCCCCATCCCCTCTCTCCTCTGATAAGAGAAAGTCCCCAGTCCCTGGTACCAACCCACCTTGGCACATCAAGTCACTGAAGAACTAGGCACATCCTCTCCCACTGAGGTCAGACAGGGCAGAGAACAGGATCCACAGGCATCACAGTCAGGGACAGCCCCACTCCAGTTGCCTAAGGACCCAGAAAAAGACCAAGCTGTACATCTGCTACATATATTTTAGGGTTGGGGGTAGGTCCAGCCCATGTATCCTCCTTGATTGGTGGTTCCCTGGGAGCCCCCAAAGGTCCAAGTTAGTTGACTCTGTTGGTCTTCCTGTGGGGTCCATATCCCCTCCTGGTCTTTAATCCTTTCCCACCTCTTCCACAAGACTCCTTGAGCTCTGTCTAATGTTTGGCCAGGGGTCTCTGCATCTGTTTCAGTCAGCTGCTAGGTGGAGTCTCTCGGGACAGTTATGCTAGGCTCCTGTCTGCAAGCATAGCAGAGTATGATTAATAGCGTTAGGGATTCCTTCTTGCTCATGGGTCTCAGTTGGGGCAGTCATTGCTTGGCTATTCCCTGTCTCTGCTCCATCTTTGTCCCTGCACTTCTTGTAGGCAGGACATGTTTTGGGTGAAAGGTTTTATGGGTAGGTTGGTGTTCTTATCTCTCCACCTGGAGTCCTATCTGGCTACAGAAGGTGGCCACTTCAGGCTCCATATCCCCTATTGCTAGGAGTCTTAGCTAGAATCACTCTCATAGACTCCCTGGAGTCTCTCCCATTCCATGTCTCTGCCACATCCTAGAGATGCGCCCCCACTCCACCTTGTGCCTATTCTTGTTCACTCTCCTGGTCTTCTCTCCCTGGCTCTCCGTACACCTCCACCCCATTCCCCTTCCCATCCTCTCTCCCACCCAGTTCCCTCCTTCCATCCAACTTAAATGACTATTTTATTTCCCCATCTGAGTAAGATTCAAGCATCCTCCCTTGAACCCTCCTTTTTATTTAGCTTTTGTGAGGGTTTGTGGATTGTAGTGTGGGTATCCAGTACCCAAACTTAAGGCTAATATCCATTTAGAAGTATATACCTTGCATGTCCTTTAGGGTCTGGGTTACCTCACTTAGGGATAATCTTTTGTAGTTCTATCCATTTGCCTGCAAAATTCATGATATCCTTGTTTTTAATAGCTAAGTGGTTTTCAGTTGTGTAAATGAACCACATTCTCTTCATCCATTCTTCTGTTGAGGAACATCTGAGTGGTTTTCAGTTTCTGGCTGTTACAATAAAGCTGCTATGAATATATTTGAGAAAGTGTCCTTGTGGGATGGTGGAACACCTTTTGGGTATATGCCAGGAGTGGTATAGCTACATCTTGAGGTAGAGATATCTCTAAGCTTTCTGAGAAACCACCAAGTTGATTTCCAGAGTGGTTGTACAAGTTTGCAGTCCCACCAGCAATAGAGGAGTGTTCCCCTTGCTTAACATCCTCAATAGCATGTGCTATCACTTGAGTTTTTGATCTTTGCCGTTCTAATTGATGTGAGGTGGAATCTCAGGATCATTTTGAGTTGCATTTCCCTGATAACTAAGGACATTGAACATTTCTTTAAGTGTCTCTAGGCTCTTAGAGATTCCTCTGTTTAGAATTCTCTGTTTTGCTCTGTACCCCATATTTTAATTGGGTCATTTGGTTTGTTGGTTTCTGACTTCTTGAGTTCTTAATATATTTTGGATATCAGCCCTCTGTCAGATGTATGGTTGGTGAAAAATCTTTTCCCAATCCGTAGGTTGCCATTTTGTCCTACTGACAGTGTCATTTCCCTCATAGAAGTAAGGAATGAGGTCCCATTTATTAATTGTTGATCTTAGTGCCTGAGTTATTTGTGCTCTGTTCAGGAAATTGTCTCGTGTGCCTGTTAAACCAAGATATTTAATATTATTTGTAGCTATCATGAAGGATATTTCCAAGATTTATTTTATAGCCCATTTATTGTTTGTATAAAACAAAACTACTGATTTATTTATTTATTTATTTATTTTGGCTTTTTGAGACAAGGTTTCTCTGTATAGCCCTGACTGTCCTGAAACTCACTCTGTAGACTAGGCTGGCCTTGAACTCAGAAATCTGCCTGACTGTGCCTCCCAAGTACTGGGACTAAAAGCATGTGCCACCACTTCCTGCTACTGATTTTTTTTTTTGAGTTAATTTTGTATATAGCCACTTTGTTGAAGGTGTTTATCAGTTATAGGAGTTCACTGGTAGAGTTTTGGGGTGACTTATATATACTATCATATCTGCAATAATGATACTTTGTCTTTTTCCTTTCCAATTTGTAACCCCTTGATCTCCTTTAGTTGTCTTACTACTCTAGGTAGAACTTCAAGTACTACAATGAAGAGATATGGGGAGAGTGGACAGCCTTGTCTTGTCCCTGATTTTAGTGGAATTTCTTTAACTTTTTCTCCATTTGATTTGACATTGGCTATTGGCTTGCTGTATATTGCTTTTATTGTGTTTAGGTATTTGCCTTGTATTCCTGATCTCTCCAAGACTTTTAACATGTTGGATTTTGTCAAAGGCTTTTTCAGCATCTAATAAGATGATCACGTGGATGAGATTTCCATGCCCAATTCCCTGCCCACTGGGTCTCCCCCACCCCCACCCCAGCAAGCCTCGCAGCCATGAGATCTGCCTGTCCCCTCTGATCCATTTTCTAGTCCACAATGCTACCTGCAATCCCAGAGGCCTGCAGCCTCCGGGGACTACCAGGTGAGACTCCTACCCCAATTCCCTGCAGCCTGTGACCCCCTCTGGGCAAACACAGCAATGGCAAGGACAACTTTCACTCTGTCCCCTCTGCACTCCATACCCTGGGCAAGAAAGCTCTGTCTGCATCCCTGGAGTCCTGCTGCCACCTGGAACAACCAGATGTGATCCACACACTCCAATCCCCTACCTCATGGGTCCCACAGCCATGAGGTCTGACACATCCTCTCTCTGTTCCATCTGGTCAACACCTCTACCTGCAACCACAGAGGTCTGCAACCATCAGGGACCACCACCAGCTCTGCCTGCATCCCAGGAAGCCTGCTGACATTGGTGACTAACTCCTGCCAACCCCAGGGACAACCAGATGGCTAAAGGCCAGGGCGATATGGCATCACTAGAACCCAGCTATTCTACTCCAGCAAGCCCCAGATATCCTAACACACCCAAAGCTCAAGAAAATGTCCTTAAATCTAATAAAGATGATAGAAGCCTTTAAAGAGAAAACAAACTCTTTAAAGAAATACAGGAAATTACAATCAAATATTGTATTTTCAACAAATAGGTAGAGGTCTCTAAAGAGGAAACAAATAAATATAAAGAAATAACAGGAAATATAACCAAATGGGTTCTTTATGGAGTCTGGACAAATGGAGCTCAACTTTGCAATGTAAGGCAGACCAATATATGATTGTCCTTATCAAAGAATCCTTCATCACATGTCCTTTCACATGCTTGCTTTCACAGCACATCCTTTCTTCTGTGTCTGTTTCAGCTAGAGAGTCCTTCATGAATCTGCCTTAGTCTTTTACCTGTGTCTGCTTCAATGAAATGTTCCTTTATGTGTTTGCCTTAACAAAACACCATCTAACAAAACTGACTTTCCAAAGAAACCTTAAGTTTCCACTTCAAGCCATTATCAGAGGGGTTTCACTTGAATTGGAAGAGGGGGAGAGGGAAGGAAAGAGGGAGGGAGGGAGGGAGGGGGCCCACTGGAGAACCTGTCCAGGCTCTTACCATTATGCTGGAGAACAAATACAAATTGTTTGAGACCAAAACCCAAAAGACAGAGGATATTGCTTGGTGGCTGGAAAAGTATCCTCTTGCTTGGGCTGAAACAGCCAGGCTAGGACATGTGTGTGTCTTCAGGCTCCTGTGTATTTGGAGCTTAAGACCCAGGCTGGAAAATAAACCTCTTGCTTTTTCATCAATCTGCATCTCAGTGTCTCACTCAGGGGTGTCTGCAAGGGACTGACCTTGGGTTGGGGTCTTACAGTTTGAATTCAGAAAAACATGATCAGAAAAACATGTAAACAAATGCCTGTAAATACTAACAGAGCAGCCCTTTCCCAGAACATTCTCAGGATAGATCTATCTAAACACAATTGCCTGGCACATAATATCTGGGAAAGCACGAAAGCAAAGCAGAAGGCCATATTCAGATCCAGGGTATACTGAGGACAGCACTCAGCATAGCCTTTCATCAGATTCGTTCTATAGCTATGTTCTGACATCCAACAAGAATGAACAAGTGTCATAAATTGAATGCAAATATTTGTCACAGAAGGCATGAAATCATGTTCAAGAGCAATCCAGGGAACAAAATACACTTCAGGTCAAAGGTCCTCTGCCTTTTTTTCTGGAGCCTCAATCACAGTTCCCTAAGGTAATGATCACCATTCATCATTCTCTGGGCTGCCTTCCAACAATTCACCCTGATGTGACAGTCAGGGACTCTGTGATGATTTGAATGAAAATGGCCCTAATAGGCTAATTAGGGAGTGGCACTATTTGAAAAGATTAGGAGGTGTGGTCTTCTTGAAGTGGGGTGGGGGCATTGAGTTTTCAGAAGTCTAAGCTGGGCAGTGGCTCTCTCTCCTGCCTGTGGGTCTGGATGTAGAACTCTCAGCTATCATGTCTGCCTGTGTGCTGCTATGTTCCCCCCATGAAGATAATGCACTAAACCTCTAAAACTGTAAGCCAGCCCCAATTAAATGTTTTAGAAGAGTTGCTGTGTTCATGGTGTTGCTTCACAGCAATAGAACACAGACTGAGACTAAGTCTAACCCTTTGATGCTGTGAGAATTTTGGTTTCTTTAAAAACCCAGTTAGGGGACTTTGTTTTTGTTTTGATCCCAGGTGTGAGATATGGGGCTGCTTCAGATTGTCCACAGCAACTAATATTTGTCTCATGCTTTGGCAGGGATATCATTCTGCCGCTGAAGCTAGTTTACATTTGGAATTCTAGGGGCTCTGGAGAGAGTATATAAAGGCCAGAGCCCCGAGAGAGACTGCAGCTCTTCCCCTGCTACAGTCCCTGTTGGTGCTGTTGCTGTAGCTGGGTTATTGTTTGTGGTTGCTGGTTAGAGATAGCCTGGCAATGAAGATTGGACTTGCCCCTAGAAACCCAACGCCCCTAATCCCCAGGAAGTAGTCTAAAAGAGATCTATTCCCATTTCCCCTGTAACCTTCTTTCTCTCTTACCTAGTGTTGGGGGATTGGAAGGGATTGGGGAGGAGAACAGTTGAAGAAGGAATATAAGAGCCTAATAAAGTAGACAAAAAGTATGCCTACACTCTGAAAGTATAAGCCCCAAATAAATTGTTTTCTATAAGTTGCCTGGTCATGGTGTCTTATCACAGAAAAATAACTAAGACACTGCTTATATTGGAACACATGGACCCCTGAGCAAGCTAAGAATTTGCCTGTGGGGCTGGAGAGATAAGATGGTTATTAAAAGCACATACAGCTATTGTACGGGACCAGAGTTAAGTTCCCTGCACTCACATCAGTTGGCTTAAAACTACCTATAACTCCAGTTCTAGTGGGTATTCAATACTTCTGGGCTCGAGGACTACTTGCACTCACATGCATGTATATATATACACACACACACTACACACACAATATATATATATATATATATATATATATGAACAAAAGGTCTGTGTTGTGTTTTATAGAAATGTATAGAGAGAAGGAAAATGTTTGGTGGATGTGTAGTCAGGGAAGGGGATGCCTCTTCAGGCCCATGCTGAAGCATCCCTTCCCCCTGAGGGACCAGTCACACAATGATGGTATAGTATAGAACAGAGTTTATTCAGGGCATGGGGAGGGGAGTTGAGAGGGTAGTGGAGGCAGAGAAAGGCAGAGAGAGTAGAGGAGTAGAGGCCGGCCATGAGCATGTAGAGGGGGGGAGGGGAATGGGAAGAGAGGGGGAGCAGGAGGAAGGGGACAGAGCAGGAGCAAGAAAGCAAGAGAGAGGAGAGGGCAAGCGGCCCGTTTTATAGTGAGTCAAGCATACCTGACTGTTGCCAGGTAACTGGGGTGGAGCCTAGACAACATGCCAACTGTCTGCTTCAGTACTTAAGCATTCTGCCCTGTAGTATAGTATTCTCTACACATTGGCATTTCCATTCATTTTAAGTCTGTGTGCTTTAGCACTCATATGTCTTAGACAGGAAGATCACTGCAAATTCGAGGCCAGGTTGGGCTGTTAGGGTCCATGATTCAGTGAAGAATGATACCTCGAACTCAAATAGTATGTAAACACAGAGAGGGTTTTATTCTGCAGAAATCCAGCATTTTGGGGTCTTCCATTACCAAGATAGAGAAACCCCGAAGTGAGTTCACAGGCCAGATTTAAGGCATATTAGGGGAAGTCCTGGGAGGGGTAGGTGATCTCTAAGAATATTTCAGAACCATTGTTGGAGCCTGGGGGTGGGTTGGAAACTTGCTGGGGAAGTCTGGAAACTGTTGCAGAGGAAGTCTGGAAACTACTGCTGACCCATTGTCCTTGCCTCAGACCAGGTGGCAGAGGGGCAGCTTCTGACTAACTGCCTGAAGCCTGGGTTTGTTTTGTTTTGTAGTAACTGACTTGTCTGGATTTGCCTGAACTCACCCAGTTCGTAGGCATAGTCTCCTGAACTGCCAACTTGAAGCCTGTCACGGAATCAGCTTAGCCTTCTCAGGGCTACATAATGAGTTCAAGGACAGCCACAGCTGCATAGCTGTTAGGAAACCCTGCTGCTTAAGGTTGACATCAACCATGTCTAGATGGATCCCTGAGCTTGGTGCAAAATGGAGGACTCCCTTTCCCAACAGGGCATCCTCTTCTCTACACTATCTAGAGAGTTTAACCCCCACTCTGCCTGTGGAATGTCATGCAATCCTGGATGAAATTACAAGTTCAACTTCCAAGGATGCCTCTCCATGCACATGAGGTATCCCCTCCTCAGAACCCTGAACCTCACTCAGCCCATGAAACTTTACCCTAAGAAGAACTCCTTCCCATTTTCCAAAATTTATATAGTCCTTGTTTACCCTGAATAAAGAGCGCGGTCTGTTTTGCTGACCATCGTCTAAGAAAGCTGTTTTCTAAAAGAGTTGTAGTATGAAAGAGCTGTAAAGCTAAAATCTTCGGAGACCTACCCCCAGCATTCACTGCTGACCCACCTATTCTGGACTTCCATTCATCTTTTCTCACCCTGTGGCACAGAGTCCCAGACACCCCAAGGGAGGATGCGGACCGCAGAACTCTGCTCTGCTCCATCCTTCACCACTGGTGTGCAGCAGCGCCTAGACATCCCAAGGGAAGAAGCTTAAAACAGAGTCACACATAGTAAGACTCTACTTTAAACAACCCTGCCCCTCCCCCAAACAAACAAGCACAAACCAAACCAAGACATCTTGGAAGTAAGCTTCTATAGTTTGTGGATCTTCACATTTCTCAGTGCTCAGCTCAATGCACAAGTCCTTAATGTGTCTGCTAATGAACTCATAGCCATCTTAGTTTATGTAATTATACCCTAGATCACTTTTGGTGTTTCTAGCATGTATTCAAAATGTGTTAAGTGATATATGACTATACCTGGATGTGGGACCCTAATGAGACGTGTGGCCACGCCCCAGGTTCTAGCCTGACTCCGTCTCTGCAGTCACCTGCCTGCAGCCACACTCTCCCCGCCCCTCGGTTACCTGACCACCCAACTCAGCTCGTGCGTGTTCTCTCTCTCTCTCTCCCCCCCCCCCCCGCTTATTCTCCCCCGGCCCTCTTCTTCATCTATCTCTCTGTCTCTCTATTTTCTCTCCTTTCCACGTGGTCATGGCTTTTCTTACCTATTTTCTCCTCTTCCTTTGTTCTTAATAATAAAACAATTAAATTAAATTCACCACACGGAGCTAGCTGTAACGCGCCTCCAGAGACTCAGCCACACAGCCAGACAGTCTTCCGAGCACAGGTAACAGGCAGAGAAATCTCAAGCAGAAGGCTGGGCCATTCTGGTGCAGATTTCTCTGCCTGCCCGCGCATGCGCTAGTGTGCAGGGACCGGCTGGTGGTGTGACCACCCGTTCCCCGTTGTGCTGAGGCATGCGTGCGTCTTGCCTGCTTCCCCAAAAACCCCACACGGGATCCGTGTCTGCCTGTATCCTCTGCGAGATGCACGCTACCTTAGCCTGAGAGCGAGACCCACATGCCACCGGCCCGGCCCCAGCGCGCCCCTTCTCCCTCCCCCACACCCCACCCCGCGCACGCGCACGCCCGGCCCTACCCATTTCTTTTTTTTTCCCCCCCACACTTGGATTTTAAAATTCCCCAAAGAACAAGCAAGATGTAGAATATCCCTGAAATGCTAGTTTGTATGCAACTCTCAGGCTAAGGGTCAGGAGGAACTAGGTAGAGATCCAGGCTAGCCTGGACTACACCCTGTCTCAAAACAACAAAATTCTCCAAGTGAATTTTATATTGAATATTTGCAGAATTACTTGTGTGTGTGTGTGTGTGTGTGTGTGTGTGTGTGTGTGTGTATGGATTTCTTTTTTCTATTGTCGAAAATAGATTCTTTTCTTATATAATATATCCTGATTATAGTTTCCCCTCCCTCTACTCCTCCTAGTTCCACCCCACCATTCCTCCTCTCCAGATCCATTACCTTTCTTTCTCTTATTAGAAAAGAATTAAGTTTCAAGTGTAAAAGTACCTTTTATTCTCCAGATGTAATTGTCTCAGAGGTTTACTGCTGAATAAACCCACCCTTTTTAGTTCTTCCTGAACTTTAGTCTGGCTTCTCTCTGGGCCTCTGACTGAGTTGCTCTGCTTGGCCTCAAACTAACTCTGGCAATCTGCTCTAATCATCTGGCTTTTCCTCATTCTCTGGTTCATTATGTCTTCTCCTGCAACATGTCTCTGTAAAGCTGCCCTGATAAAACTACCTCCTCCCCCCCTCCCCTGTGTGCCTCTCTTTCCTCTCCATTTTTGTGAGGGTTGGGCATATCCTATCTCTGACTCATTCTGCGAAATCTTCCTCTGATTTATTGCTTTCTCTGAACCTCAGTTGGGTAAAGTTACTTTCAAACATGGCTGCCTCCTTCTACAAACTAACCTTACCTTCATTGTTAGGGATTAAAGATGTGTACTAAGAATGTGTCTGTATCTTAGCTAGATCACACAGACTTAGAAGGTCTTGGATGTGAACCGTTGCCAAAGCAGCCATATTGCTGGATTAAAATTCCCCTATATCAAAGCAAACAACCAAACATGACAAAATAAAAAATAATATGCAGCAAAAACTGTCATATTAAAGTTGGACATGGTAACCAACAGGAGGAAAAGAGTCCCAAGAGCAGACACAATTGTCAGAGACCACTCATTCTCCCAGTCAAGAGTTCCATAAAAGTACTAAGCTAATGCTATAATATATATGCAGAGGACCTGCTGCAGACCTATGTAGGCCCTGTGCTTGATACTCCAGTCTCTGTGAGCTCATATTCACCTTGCTTAGTTGATTCAGGGCACCTTGTTCTCCTGGTGTCCTCCTTCCTCTCTGGCTCTTACAATCTTTCTGACTCTTCTTCCTTGGTTTGGTTTTTTTTTTTTTCACCCCTGAGGGTAGGACATCCCATTTAGATTTTCTCTCTGCATAATGTTTGACTATGGGTTTCTACATCTGCTCCCATATGCTGCAGGAGGAAGCTTTTTTGATGATGACTGGATAAAGCACTGACCTATGAATGCAGCAGACAATCACTAGGTGTCATCTTATTGATACTTTTTTCGTTATTTAGGCTAAGTAGTATTTGGTTTTACCCTAGGTCTCTGGTTCTTTGTTACCCAAGCAGTGTCAGACATGGGTTCCTTCTTGTATAGTGGGCCTTAAGTCAAATCAGACATTGGATTGGCTACTCCCATAAGTTCTGTGCCACCATTGCCCTAGGATATTTTGCAGGCTGAAAGATTTTAGGTCAAAAGCTTTGTGGATGGTGTGGTTTCCATGTTTTTCTTTTAGTAGCCTGTGAAGTACTTTACAACACCAAAAAAACTAGAACATGGGGGTGAACACTCCATATAGGCACCAGCTTGACTTCTCTGTGTTCAATGAGTTGGTGTTGTCCTCAGCAATGGGGTCCCTGCTGTCAGTTTGCAAAGAGGAACTCTTTGTCTTAGCAGAAGCCTGTGTTGTTTGGTGATTTCCAAGGGATCCCCTTTGCCAACAACTCAATTGAATGTAACCCCAGTCTCATCGTTGGAAGCATTGCCTGGCTATAAGAGATGGCCTGTTGAGACTCCATATTCCCCATTATTAGGAGTACTCATTAGGATCACCTTCATAGGTTCCAGGAAGTTTACACTGCACTAAGTTTCCACAGCACTCTTCAAAGCGCCCCCCCCCAATTCCAGCCATCTCTCCCCAAACTCTCTTCCAGTACCCATCTCACCATCAACATGATCCCCCTCTTCATCATACCTACCCCAAGTCTGCCATAAAATCTATTCTCTTTCCTCTTTTAAGGGAGATCTACATGTTCCCCCTTAGACCCTTCCACTTTACCTAACTTCTTTGGGTCTATGAATTGTAACTTGGTTGTCATTTTCTTAACTGCTACTGTCTACTTTTAAGTGAATACATACCATACTTGCCTTTCTGGTTTTGGGTTATCTCACTCAGGATAATTGTTTTCTCTAGTTTCATCCATTTGCCTGTAAATTTCATGATGTCATTGTTTTTAAACAGCTAAGTAATACTTCATTGTGTAATTGTATGACATTTTCTTTATTCATTCTTCTGTTGAGGGACATCTAGTTTGTTTCCAGTTTCTGGCTATTATGAATAAAGCCACAATGAACATGATTGAACAAGTGTCCTTGTGGTAGAATGGAGCATCTTTTGGGTATATCCCCCAAAGTGGTATAGCTGGAACTTGTGATAGATCAATTCACAACTTTTTGAAAAACTATATTGATTTTCACATTTGCTGTACTAGCTACTTCTACTAGCAATGGAGAAGTGTTCCCTTTGCTCTACATCTTCTCCAGCATGAGCTGTCCCTTGTTTTTGATCTTAGCCCTTCTGAAGTCGTGACATGGAATCTCAGTCATTTTGAATTTGCATTTCCATATCTAAGGATGCTGAATATTTCTTTAAGTGTGTTTCTTAGCTACTAGAGATTCCTCTGTTGAGAATTCTCTGTTTAGAAATTGTCTTAGTTAGGGTTTTACTGCTGTGAACAGACACCATGAACAAGGCAGGTCTTATAAAGGACATTTAATTGAGGCTGGCTTACAGGTTCAGAGGTTCAGTCCATTATCATCATCAAGGCAGGAGCATGGCAGTGTCTAGACAGGCATGGTACATGAGGAGTTGGGAGTTCTACATCTTCATCTGAAGGCTGCTAGCAGAATACTTGCTCCCAGGCAGCTACAACAAGGGTACCACACCTACTCCAAAAAGGCCACACCTCCCAACAGTGCCACTCCCTGGGCCAAGCATATGCCAACCATCACAGAAATGTGCCCCATTTTTAAACTGCATTATGAAGTGTTTTGGTATCTAGTTTCTTGAGTTCTTTATATATTTTGGATATTAGTCACCTCCTGTACCAATGTGTTCAAGGCTATTCCCCACTTTCTCTTCTCTTGGATTCAATGTATCTGGTTTATGTTGAGGTCTTTGATCCACTTGGACTTGAGCATTGTGCAAGTTAATAAATATGGATGTATTTGCATTCTTCTACATTCAGATATCCAGTTAGACCAAGCACCATTTGTTGAAGATTCTGTCTTTTTTCCAGTGTTTACTTCTGGCTTCTGTATCAAAAATCAGGTATCCATAAGTGTGTGTCTAAGTCTTCAATTTGATTCTATTGACTAATGTGTCTGTTTTTGTGCCAATATCATGAAGTTTTTATTACTATAGCTCAGTAATACAACTTGAAATTGAAAATGGTAAGTTTGGTGCTGGAGAGATGGCTCAGCAGTTAAGAGCACTGATTGCTCTTCCAGAGGTCCTGAGTTCAATTCCCAGCAACCACATGGTGGCTCACAACAATCTGCAATGGGATCTGATGCCCTCTTCTGGTGTGTCTGAAGACAGTCACAGTGTACTCATATGCATAAAGTAAATAATTAAAAAAAAAGAAAATGAGAAAATGGTAAGTTCTCCAGCAAGTCTTTATTGTTCAGGATTTTAGCTATCCTGGGTCTTTTTTTTTTTTCTTTTCTTTCCATTTTGTCATAGTGTGCTTTAATCTTTCATCAACATTTTTATGGTGAGCTCAATTTTTATATGTGTAAATTTTTTTTAATTAAATTTATGTGCTCAGGGGACTGTGTGCCACTCACCTCTGCAGACTGTCCCAAGTAGTGCTGCTGGGGGTCATTCAGATCCAACTAGGATGGATGGTCTAGTAGAATTCCATGATGCCCCTGAAGGTTTCCATGGGGAGACAGGATGCTCTTGAAGTCCCACAGGTCTCCTCCAGACTGAGGAGGAAGGCCAGAGCTAGATAATGGTGCTCTTGGGACCATATGTGCCCTGTGTTTTTCTTCTGTCAAATGAAATGGAGAATTGTCCTTTTAAGGTCTATAAAAAAATTGTGTTGGATTTTTGATGGGAATTGCATTGAATCTGTGGATTGCTTTTGGTAGGAAGGCCATTTTACCATTAGTATTTCTGATCCATGAGCATGGGAGATTGTTCCATCTTCTGATATCTTCTCCATTTTCTTCAAAGATTTGCAGTTTTTGTCATACAAGTCTTTCACTTGCCTGGTTAAAGCTATCTCAAGGTATTTTTTTTTTAATTATTTGAGTCTATTGTGAAGGATGTTGTTTGCTTGATTTCTTTTTCAGTCTGTCATTTGTATATAGGAGGACTACTGATTTTTTTTTAAGTTAATTTTGTATCCAGGTACTCTGCTGAAAATATTTATCAGCTGTTGGTGTTCCTTGGTGGAATTTTTTAGGGTTGCTTGTATATAGTATTATATCATCTGCAAATTATGATACTTTGAATTCTTCCTTTCCAATTTATATTCCCTTGTTCTCCTTCCATTGTCTTATTGCTCTAGCTAGAAATTTAAGTACTATATTGAATAGATATGCTATGCTTCCCATCATGAAAATAATGGAATGAACCTCTGAAACTGTAAACCAGCTCCAATTAAATGTTTTCTTTTATAAGAGTAGCCTTGGTGTTTCTCTGTAGCAATGAAACCAAAACTTAAGACAGAAGTTGGTTCCAGAGACTGGGATATTGCTGTGATAGTAGGCCTGACCGTGTTTTTGTTTGGAGGAGTGTGGATTTTGGGACTGTGAATTTGGAAAGCAGTGGCATGCTTTAAATGGGGCTTAATGGGCCATCTTAATAGGATTATGGAAGACTTGAACTATGGGAGTCTGGCTCAAGATGTTTCAAAGTAGAGGAATTTTGGTCTGTTGCTTGGAGATCATTCTTATAATGTTTTGGTGAAGAACGTAGCTGCTTTTTGTCCTTGTCTGAAGAGTCTGCCTGAGGCTATGATGAAGAAATTCAGATTAATTGCATTGACAAAGGAAGTCTCAGAAAAGCACAGCATAAACTTTGTCCTCTGGTTTCCTCTCTTGAAGCACTTTTTGATCAAGCTTAGCAAGCTTAGAAAGGAAATGGAGCTAAATCATATTTTCAAGGACATTAAACGGGATTAAGGGAGTGTTGATCTCAGGGCAAGATCCCACCTAACTAAGCTTATTGTTTATGAGTTTGCAGTTGAACAAGGGATAGTATACCATATTAGGCATTATTACAACTTGGTTATTGTTTTATTTGGGCATAAGGAGATACAATTGTGTGTCAAATTGACAAAGGATGGATTGGGATAGCTATTCTCCGTTGTCAACTTGACTATATCTGGAATGAACTACAATCTAGAACTTATAATGATTTTGTGAAAAGGTAAAGAGAGGCTTAGATCCAGGTATGGTGGTACACATCTTTAATGCCAGCACTCAGGAGACAGAGAAATGTAGATCTCTGAGTTCAAGGTCAATCTACAGAGCAAGTTCTAGGACAGCCAAACTTCGGCAGTGAAAGAGTTGGAAAACAGAAAGCTGCTGCTGAAGTAATAGAACAAGGGGGCCAGCAATCAGCAGAACTTGGCAGCTTCTACCATGTGGCTCTGGCTTTAGAGTAAAGAGTAGAAGGGGTTATTGAGGCAGCTGATGCTGGTTAGCTAGAGCTAACAAATTAACGATAATTAAGAAGAGACCAGCATCACTGAGGATGTGCTTTCTGAGAGCACAAAGTCTGTCTGCTCCAGAGATAGACATCATGTTGGCAGACAGACTTGGTAATATGTAAGAATCACCCAGGTGGTACTGGTTTTGAAGGCATGAAGGGGTCATGGAGAACAGCTGAGCCTTGGCATTGTGAGAGGTCAGAGACAGCCATTGGTGAAGGTTGATGGCCCAGGATGAAGGGGTTATTCAAAGAAGTCGAGGCTTAGCACCATGAAGACAGACTATGAGAGACTTTGGGTGAAGCCTAGTTGCATTGGAAGACCACAGAATATTGGAGATACCAGTACTATGGGGTGATCACCACGAAAAGCAGCAGCAGTGGAGCTGCTAGTGTAAGCTAGAGCCTAGAGTACTAGAGAGGGCAGAGCTCAAAAAATGACCCACATCCTTTGGAGGAACCCAAAAGATCATGTGTGGATCCCAGACATTGGAACAAGAAGCTGTAAAGTTGAAGTTGCCTTTAAGACTCCAACATGTTAGTGATTCCAGAGCTGTGGGATATCTACCAGGGAAAGCTACTAACAGGGAGTGGAAGCAGCCCAAGAGAAAGAATTGTGTTATAATCATCAAAACTGAAAGGAGTTGAAGATCTGAAGAGCATTTTGACACCAGACATGGAGATGCAGAGTTCAGAGTATGCCTAGCTCATTTTCTGTCTTGTTTTTGTCCAGTATTTCCTCACTATGGTGTTTTGGAATGGCAATGTATATTCTGTGATATTGGAAGTATGTGGTCTGTTTTTTCATTTTGATTTTATGGGGACTACAGTTGTATGAATCTCAGAAGAGACTTTGAACTTTCAACTTTTAAACTTTATTGAGACTGTGATATGTCTGGAGTCATCTAGGAAAGGATAAGGCTAGTAGGTGACCTTCCTGGAGGTGGTTCACCATTTTTGCATGGTCTGTGATGGGTGAGTTTTGAGAGGAAAGGCCCTAAGAGACTTTGTGGCAGAATTGCTTCTTGCAGCTTCCCGTCACTTTCCTGCCACTATTACATACCCTAAGGATTCCTGGGCATCAGCCCACCCTATTGAGCAGACTTCCTGCAGATCAACATAAAGATGAACTTTCATGAATTAATGCTGTTTGGTTGAATTGATGATTTTATAGAATTCCTGATTTGATTCACATAATCTTAGGAAGCAAGCTTTAAGAGATGGTTTTAGTTGTTTTGCTAGAAAGATGTAATCAAGTTAGAATCAAGAATAGAATGTGCCCACTCCTCATAAATAGTAAGTAAAGACTGCATAATAAGAAATACAATGAGCTTTCCCACCAAAAAGAGATATAGGGTTGGGACAAATTTGTGTTCAAGGAAAACATTCAGGTCCAAGAGTGAAGCTGTAGGTGTACACTATGATAAGGCAAGGCCATGTAAAAACTGTTGCTTTGAACTTATAATGAGCTTACAGTATGAAACATTGCTTTGAACTTGTTATTGATACCTTTCTGAAAATCTCCCTTTATGTACCATTTTATCTACGAGGTAATTCTTTCTTACACAGAAACTTGTTTAAAAAGCTATGAAAAAGCTGATAGCAATAAAGGTGGCATAGCCATTTTCTGCTTCACCTGGAGTGTGTGTTATTTGTGTGAGTGACTTTCCTTTCCTTTCTTTTCCCTCTGGTTCAAAAGAGTTACCAAGCTCAGAGCCTCAAGTCTGGCTAGCAAGGAATTCCTGGCTGGCTCACCAGAGAAAGGAGCACTAGCAATAAATCCTTTTTGTAGTTCTCCAGCACTTATTTAAACAACAAAGAGTTACATTTCCCCAACACTTATTCAAGCACAAAGAGTTAAATTTCCCCAGTGCTTATTCAAGCTTAGAGAGTTAAAGAGAAAAGAAACCAGTGGTTTTCAGCCATAGAATGATCAAGAAAGTAAGTTTCCAGAAGCCATCAGTTTCTAGCCCCCAATACAGTTAGGGAGAGTTACAAGGCTGTAGATGATTAGTCTTTAGATTTTCATCCAACTCTGTGTTTCACCTCAGCTCTGAACCCCAAAAGGCTGGGGCTGGCTCCCAGCAGTGATAGACTATGGGGAGTTTTGAAATTAAATGTATTTTTCATTATGCTATAGCTATGTATGTTCCTCATGTGTTTGAACAAGCTTATGGGGGCCAGGGAATAGAATATGGTGGTTTGAATATGCTTAGCCCTTGGGAAGTGACACTGTCAGGAGGTGTGGCCTTGTTGGAATATGTGTGATCTTGTTGGAGAAAGTATGTTACTGTGTGGGTGGGCTTTGAGGTCTCCTTGTGCTCAAGTTCTGCCCAATGAGGGAGAGACCCTCCTTCTAGCTGCCCGTGGAAGACAGTCTCTTTCTGGCTGCCTTCAGGTCAAGATGCAGAACTCTTGGCTCCTCCAGCACCATGTCTACCTGAATGCTACCATGCTTCCCATCATAATGATAATGGACTGAACCTCTGAAATGTAAGTCAGCTCCAATTAAGTAATTTCCTTCATAAGAGTTGCCTTGGTTATGGTGTCTCTTTACCACAATGAAATCTAAACTAAGACAATGTGTGAGGGTCATTATATGATTTAGGCTGTAGAATTGTTTCTTTTACAAATTTGGGTGCCCTTATGTTTGGGGGCATAGATGTTAAGAATAGAAGTCATCTTGGTGTTTTTTTCCTTTGATGAGTATGCAGTATTCTTACCTATTTCTTTTGATTTTGGTTTGAAGTCTATTTTCTTAGATATTAAAATGACCACAACAGCTTGCTTCTTAGGGCCATTTGCTTAGAAAATCTTTTTCCAACTCCTTGCCATGAGATATTGATGTCTACCATTGATGTTAAGGTGTGTTTCTTGGATGCAGCAGAAGGATTGATCCTGCTTTCACATCTATTCTGTTAGTCTGTGTATTTTTATTGGGGAATTGAGATCATTGACCAATGAGTGTTGATTCCTATTATTTCATTGTTGTAGTAGTTGGTGGTGGTGGTAATGGTGGTGATGCTGTGTTTCTCTCCTTTGACTTTTGGGGTCTGGAATTTTTTATTTTCTGTGATTCCATGAGTGTAGTTAACCTCCCTGGGTTGGAGTTTTCTTTATATACCTTGTGTAGGGTCAGTTTGTAGATAGATATTGTTTAAATCTAACTTTATCGTGAAATATTTTATTTTTTCCATTCATGGTCTTTGAGAGTTTTGTTGGGTTTAGAAGTCTGTGCTGGCATCTGTGGTCTTAGAGTCTTAGAGTCTGCAGCATATCTGTCCAAGTCCTTCAGGCTTTTTGAGTCTCTATTAAAAAGTCAGATAATTCTAATAAGTCTGCCTTAGTATGTTACTTGTAGCTGTTTTCTTTCTTTCTTTCTTTCTTTCTTTCTTTCTTTTCTTTTCTTTTTTTGAATGTTTGGTGTTTTGATTATTATGTGGCAAGTGGACTTTATTTTCTGGTTCAGTCAACTTGATATTCTGTATGCTTCTTGTACCTTGATAGTCATCTCCTTCTTTAGATTAGAAAATTTTTCTTCTATGATTTTATTGAAAATATTTTCTGGGCCTTTGAGCTAGGATTCTTCTCTTTCCTCCATTCCAATTATTCTTAGGTTTGGCCTTTTCATAGTGTACCACATTTCCTGGATGCTTTGAGTCAGGAGTTTTTCAGATTTAACATTTTTGACCTATCTATTAATTTCTTCTGTTGTATCTTTTTTTAAATATTTATTTATTTTATATACATGATGAGTACACTGTAGCTGTCTTCAGACACACCAGAAGAAGGCGTCAGATCCTATGACAGATGGTTGTGAGCTACCATGTGGTTGGTGGGATTTGAACTCAGGACCTCTGGAAGGGCAGTCAGTGCTCTTAACCACTGAGCCGTTTCTCCAGCCCCTCTGTTGTATCTTTAACACCTGAGATTTTTCTCTTCCATCTCTTATTCTGTTGGTAAAGCTTGCTTCTGAATTTCCTGTTTGAATTTCTAAAATTTTCATTTTCATAATGTGTTTACTTTATTGATTCTATTTCCACTTTTTAGGTCTTGAACAGTTTTATTCATTTCCTTCAACTGTTTAATTTGTGTTTTCTTAGTTCTAGTTAAGGGATTTATTCATTTCCTCCATTTTTTCCCTTGAATGTCACTTAGGGATTTATTTATTTCCTCTTTAAGGACCTCTATCATCTTCATGTAGTTGTCTTTAAGGTCTTTTTCTGGTGCTTTAGTTATATTGGAATATTTAGAGCATGCTGGGGTAGGATAGCTGAGCTCTAGTGGAGACATATTGCCCTGGATGTTTTGATCGTGGTTTTATTCTGGTGTCTAAGCATCTGGGTTTGGGATGCTTAAAGGTCTATCTAGATGTTGATTTCTAGATTTGTCTTTGTTGGGTGTATGTTTTGTTCCTTGGTTTCTGTTTTCTCTCTGGACTTTCAGATAGTGTGGTGGCTATGTTGCCTGTTTTCTACCCTGCTTAGTTAGTGTGTTTACAGGGAATGCTTGCTGGTGTTGGAGGCTGGGATACTGGGATGAGTTTGGGGAGAAGGTCTTTGTGATTTCTAGGTGATGGGTTCAGAGAGGAAAGAAAAACAATAGCAGGTTCCTACTACAGAGCAGTCAATGAGACTTGGGGGATTGGATCTCAGAAATAGCAGGAGAGGTGTGGGTCTGTCTTCAGTCTACTTGCTGCTCTGGGAGGATCATCCCTTGGGTAAGCAGAAGGTGCCTGCTTTAGTTGAGGTCTGGGACAAAGCAACAAGTGAAGAGTGGAAGGTTAGAAGGGGAACATCTGTGGGATCCACAGGAGATGGGATTGAGGGGGCAGGGAAGGCTGTGAGGGGGACTGGATCTGGAGGAACATAGAAGAGAAGGTTTGCAGGCAGTCTCCCTGGCTTTCTGGCAGGCGTGGCCTGTCTATACTGCCATTAGTGTTTAATTATAGCTTTCATACTCTGTGAGACGAGGAAAGGAACTGCTGAACACAGTCTTCATTACAAATGAATAAACTTTGAATAGTTAGCTCAAAATCTTATTAATTAACAAGCATGAGAATCAGGATTTTTTTCTAAAGATTCTATTTTATTTTATGTATTTATGACTGTGTGTGTTCTGGATAGTTTTTATACCAACTTCACATACACTAGTGTCATTTGAGAGCAAGGAACCTCAGTTGATTAAAAAAATGCCTCTAGCCGGGCAGTGGTGGTGCATGCCTTTAATCCCAGCACTTGGGAGGCAGAGGCAGGCGGATTTCTGAGTTCGAGGCCAGCCTGGTCTACAGAGTGAGTTCCAGGACAGCCAGGGCTACACAGAGAAACCCTGTCTCGAAAAAACCAAAAAAAAAAAAAAAAAAAAAAAGCCTCTATAAGATGTGCTGTAGGCAAACCTGTAGGGTATTTTCTTATTTAGTGACTGATGTGGGAGGGGCCAGGCCATTTAGGCGGGCCTATCCATGGGCAGGAGTTCCTGGGTGCTATGAGAAAACAGACTGAGCAAGTCTTAATAAGGCAGCCAGTAAGCCCCTCCACGCCTCTGCATAACTTACTGCCTTCAGGTTCCTGCCCAGTTTGAGTTCCTGTTTTGGCTTCAGTCAGTGGACTGCACTTAAGGATATGTAAGCCAACTAAACCCTTTCCTCCTCTTTTTGTTCACTGGGTTTCATCACAGCAATAATGACCCTAAGACAGTGTGTCCGGGCGTGGGGGTGCCTGTGTGTCTGTGTGGGCATGTTTGTGCCGTGGCTCATAAAGGCCAGAAGAGGACATTCCTCTGTAGCTGCAGTTACAGGCACTTATGAGCCAGCCTGTGGGTGCTGGGAACTGAGTCTTCTGTAAGAACAGTACGTACTTTTAATTACCGAGCTAGCTCTCTGGCCTGATGAATGATTATGATAATTCTTGCTCTTTCTCTTCTCTCCTTTCCTTTTCTCCTCCTCCTTCTCCCCAAGCCCCGTCTCTTTTATTGCTGAGAATGGACCCCATGGCTTTTTGCTTTCTGGGCTAGCACTAACTGTAGCATTAAGCTGTAACTTCATCCTTGACTTGATTCTTTTTATAATTTTCTTCTCCCTTTCCTTCAACTTACTCTGCTATAAAACTCTTCAGTTTGGAGATCATCATCTGACAGGAATGAAAATGTGAAGGTTATGAAGTAGAAATGCTTCAGCCAACTCTAAAGAGCATGGTTCTTTCTGTGAGAAATGTCAGGGTTGACATCACCTTGCAAATTTGTTGGACTTTTCAAAGGAAATGAGTTGAATTTATTGTCTTGAGACAGTTGGCATGCCTCCAGGGTGGCCTTGTATTCTTGATCCTTCTGCCTATGCCTCCTAAATAGCACATGCTCCAGAATTTAACATTTACTATATACATTTCTTTTTTTCTCTTTCTGTCTTTAAATGGGCCAGAATCGTTTAGCAAACCTGGGTTTAAGAGAACATTAAGATGATCTTCTTTGGCCAGGCAGTGGTGGCGCATGCCTTTAATCCCAGCACTTGGGAGGCAGAGGCAGGTGAATATCTGAGTTCGAGGCCAGCCTGGTCTACAGAGTGAGTTCCAGGACAGCCAGGGCTACACAGAGAAACCCTGTCTTGAAAAACCAAAAAAAAAAAAAAAAAAGATCTTTTTCATCTATAAATAATTGCTATCTACATTCAGAGAAAGTATCATACAATCTGAAAAATTTAAAGTTAATCCTCAGAGTGAAATGGAAATGCTTAAAGATGGAGATCATACTTAGCCCTCTGCTCTCTTACTGATTCCTCCTCTCCCTCAGGTAGAGAGACAATACTTAAGTATTATTTGTCCAGAGTTCTCAGTACATTAGGGTAAGCACTAATGATAAGAATTTGTGAATCCTGTCCTTCTAGAGGACCTGGGTTTGGTTTGAGCAACCATATCAAGCACCTCACAGCTGCTTGTAACTCTAGCTCCAGAGGGTCTGACACCCTTTACTGGTCTCCAAGGACAGCTGTATGCATACACATGTCATATGCATTCAGACACACTGTCCTAGCTTGTTTTTCTGTTGCTATGACAAAGCGATGACCAACACCAACTTAGGAGAAGAAAAGGTTTTTTTCATGTTATACTTCTAGGTAACACCTCATCACTGAGGAAGGGCAGCGCAGGAACTTAAGGTGGGAACCTGGAGGAAAGAACTGAAGCAGAGGCCATGAATGAACGGTGCTTACTGGCCACTGGCCTGTTTCCCAGGGTTTGTCAGTCTGTAAACTTTCCCATACAATGCTGGACCACCTGTCCAGCGGTGGGCCTGCCCTCCAACATCAGTTATTATTAAGGACAGTGCTCCATAGACATACCCATAGGCCAATCTGAATAAGGCAACTCCTTGGTTGATTTTTCTTATTATTGCTGTTTAAACATAAGGTCTCACTATGTACTCCTGGCTGTCCTTGAACTCTTTGTAGACCAGGCATACTTTGAATTCACAGAGATCAGGCTGTATCTGCCTCCTGAGTGCTGGGATTAAAGGTACCACTATGCCCAACCAGCTCTTATGTTTGAATGCTTGGTCTTCAGTTCAGATGCTATTTGGGGGTTGTGTAATTCTAACCGTGGCCCAGCTGTGAGAAGTGGGTCACTTTGGGTGGGCCTTGATGCGATACCAGCTTCTGTCTCCAGCTCAAGACCTCTGTTTCTGAGCTGTCGTGATATGAAGAGCTGCCTACATCATGCTCTTGAAGTTATAAAGGGCACCTACCCAGTGTCCACAACTTCCTCACCAGGTATTCCATGGTATTATAAGCCAAAACAAACTTTTCTTGTTTGGAAAAAAAAAGATTCTGGTAAAAATACTGTGGTTTCTTTCTTATTTTGGGAAAGACTGAGAGAAGACTTAAGTCTTGCTCTATAGCCCTGCCTGGAACTCTCTACATAGCCCATGCTGGTTTTGAATTCTAAATAATTCTTTTAACTTTTTTGTTTGTTTACTTATTTATTTATTGGATGTGTGTAAACTTTTTACTTGCATGTATCCAAAGGGTTCAGAAAAAGGTGTCAGATCCCCTGGAACTCCCTGAGTTGGATTACAAACATGAATCTCCTGGCCTGGCCAGGCATGCTACCATACTCCATTAGTTCCAGCACTCAAAACAAATCTCTAAGTTCAAGGAACGTCAGGGAAAGACTCTGTCTCCAAAAAAAAGAAAACACAAAGCCAAAACAACAACAAAAGAAAACAAACAAAAACCACCACACTTAAAAGCAGGAGAATTTGGAAACTTGGAATTTTGTTAAGATATAGAATTCATAAAAGCCATCAAGGACTATTCATTTCCTCCTGCTTCCGACTTGCAAAAATGTGAGCTTATTTTAACTTTAATGCACAACTATCTAACTTCTATCTCATGATGGGCATCTTTTTTTTTTTAAATTTAGCATTGAGTCTTTTATCTACGGAAACCAACTTGTCATTGAAAGAGTCCTTGGCTTTTAAGTGAGAGGACCATAGAAGTAAGATTTATCAGTACTTCCTGTCATCCCCTTAACCGACCCAGCCAATCTGATGCCAAATTGGGCAATTCCATGAAGTTTCTATAAAAATTTCCCAGATTATCTGGGGTGGTTTTGGAGAACCTTTGCTTAACTGAGATGGTCACTATTGTGCAAACTGCCTTTCCAGTCTACAGAGAGCCGAAGGACAAACACCACACGTGACGCAGGCTTTGGTCACCGGCACCACGGACCTTGGAAGCGGCTCTCAACCCCAGCTTCCGGTCGCACCTTCCTTTTCAGCCCAGGCTGAGCTTCGCTGGCTGTTCCTTCTGTGCTCCTCCCTCCGCCCGAGCCGCTGGGTCGGCACTCTTCCCGTCATGCCCCGCGCGGGCGGAGGCTGTTCCGCAGGCTGCCGCCCCTCCCCGCAGCCGCAGCACAGAGCACCGCCGTGCCCCGCCCCCCGCGCAAGCTGCCGGCCCCCACATCCGGGTACCGACGCCAGCCGCCCAGACTCTGGCACTATGGTCATGGCGGAGGGGACGGCAGTGCTGAGGCGGAACAGGCCAGGCACCAAGGCGCAGGTATCGTCCCCGTGGCTTTCCTGTCAAGGAGTTCGCGGGGCCGAGCCGAGGCTCTCCTGCTGGTGGGACTTCATCTAGGAGAGGCCGGGGCGAACGGGTGGGGGCCGTGGCCGTGGCGGCTGGCCTGCGCTTCCGGAGCCGCGGCCGCTGAGGCAGCCGAGCCGGCGCCGGCCGCCCTGGAGGCCTGCTAGGCGCAGGATCCCGGTGTGTCCGCCGAGGACCCGGGCTGGCGCCTGTCACCGGCAGCTGCTGCTGCGCTGCTTGCCGTGAGTGGCAACTGACGGCGCCCGGGTGTGGGGTGGGCCAGCTGGGGACGGGGGGCTGTCCTCACGTCGGGACCGCCGGCGTCGAGGGCTGTAAACACTGCCCACCTCGCCGGGAGCATGCTTGGCCGGTGACGTACCTGCCGGTCGGCTCCGTCCAGTTCGTCTGGCCGGATGCAGGTGGCAGTAGTTTGCGTTATCCCCCTGTTGTTTGTCTTTGCCACCACTCCCTTCTGCTTCCCGCAGCTGTTCTGTGGTCCAGCAAGTTTTCGCCACCAGGTTATGACTTGTTATATGTCATTCCTTGCGTATATTCTTGCTAATGCGCGTGGACAATAATCAGAATGAACTGATTATAATACACCAAAATACTTTAATAGCCCTTTTATTAGGGCACTATGGAGTAAATTGGTGCTTCTTAGGACTTGCAAACCTGGGATGCTTCACGGTAAAAAAAAAAAAGTTGACATTCAAACTTGATAGGATTAATCGGCTGGCGGAAATGGCCTGTCATTGAGTAGATGTTCTAAAATCAGAAGAGATATATTTAAAATGTAATTTTAGCAGGCTGTGTTCTGTTGCTGCCCAGCCTGCTGCCTCTTACCGTGTACTGAGGAAACTTTTTCTGTTGAAAAATGTAATTTTTAGGGTTAAGTGAAAATCAAAATACTTAATGCTACTGAGTTTTAGACAGTTACTTTTTCCTTTTTCTTTTTCTTTCATGACACAGGGTTCCCTGTGTAGCCTTGACTTCCCTGGAAGTAGTTCTGTAGACTAGGTTGGCCTCGAACTCGGAGATCCACCTGCCTCTGCCTCCCCGCATTCAATTTAGAGAATTGCTATTTGTTTTTGATTTTGAGAAGGTTCTCAAAGTCAGGCTACCCTCGAATTATACTGAATAGTTGAAGGTGACCTTGGACTCTTAGGTCCTCCTGTTTGCCTCTACTCTGGGGGCTAGAATTACAGTACCTACCACCATTTGGGGCTTATACAGTGTTGGGGAATGACAACTATCAATTGAGCTACATCCCTAGCCCTAGAGAATTGCTTTGAAGACCATTGAGTCATGAGTTGTCAGTTTGCTTTGATTCTGTTGGAAGTTTGTATACTATGTATACTTTTTACTATTTAACAACTCTTCTTTCTAAGGGTTCTTGTTTTCAGGTAACTATTATTGTGCATAGGCAACATTCTTTCTAATTTTTAACTGATTGCTTCCTTTAAAAAAAAATTCTTGGGATTAAATCCAGGACTTTTCCTGTGGTAAATTAAGCTTGCACAATTTAAGTGTGCACTCGTGTCTCAGCTGTATCCTTGGATGAAATTTAATTTTGAAAAAATGTTTAGACTAAACACTGCAACATGTCCTTTTGCTATGTTGATATGAGTAAGTCACGTGCAGAATTTCTCATTTTCCCACTTTATGACAAGGTTAAGTAAAATGTAATAGAAGAGGATTAAAAGAAAAAACTGCTTTTTAACCAACCTTTCCTGTTTATCACATAACTTTTCTTCACTAAAATAGACCTGTTCCAAAATGCTGTATATTGTGTTATTACGTTACATATGAGTAGTATGTGGCATATCTTCCTGCTTTGGGGGATGGGGGGAGGGGCACATGTATTCCAGGTTGACTGGCCTTGAACAGAGAGGTAAGGGACTGAGAATGACTTCTCATCCTGCCTCCATTTCCTGAGTGCTAGAGTCAGGCATGTGCTGTAGAACATTTAAAAGTTAGACTAGAACATAGACAATATTTGGTTGGTTTTTAACATCTATTGACTGAATAAAATGAGCACATTTATTTGTTTCTTTGTTGATTTATAAATGTGGCCTGGAACTCACAGAGATCCACCTGCTTGTACCTCCCGGGTGCCGTGATTATAGGCGTGTGTCATCACCACCTGGTGAGTGAGAGCATTTATTAGGCTAGATTTTTTTTCTCCTAAGTGTCTAATGAATGTCACAGTTACATGGCAAGACATTTAATAACGTGTTAATTTTTTCTTTTTTCTTTGAGACACTTTTGCTTTTTATCTTGGGCTGGCGTAAAACTTTGTGGAATCTAGTTTGACCTCGATTCTTGGTTCCCTTGTCACAGCTTCCTCACGTAGCTATCCATATCTGTATCTATATATCTTATGCATATTTGCTCATTTGTTTGTTTATAAAGGGTCTCATGTAGTACAGGCTGGCCTGAAGCTTACTGTATAGCCAAGGATGACCTTGGATTCCTCCTCCTTCTTCCTTTGTGGGCCAACACTATTGACTTTGTTTTTGAGGCAGAGTCTTACATATAACTTGCACCCACTGTGTAGTTTGTGTAAGCCTTGATCTCTTGATAATCCTACCTTAGATTCCAAATGAAGGGATTACATGCATGTATCATCACTACTGGTTTGCTAATATTTTTCAATTTTTGCTAGTGATTTTAATCTTTAAAAGTTGTGTGTGCATGTGTGGGTGTCTTCTGTAGGTGTGCGCGGAGACTAGAGAAAAATATATCTTATTCTCTGCCTTACTGCTTTTGACAGGGTCTCTCATTGAACTCAACTTTAAGGTTTTGTCAGCAAGGCTCACTAGCTAGCCAGGGAGCTCTTGGAACTGCCCACCTTTGCCCATGCTGAGACTAGAGGAGGCATGTGTAGCTGGCTGGCTGGCTGGCTAGCTGGCTGGCTAGCTGGCTGGCTTGCTAGCCCTTGTGCTTGGCACTTTCTTTTACTCTGCCTCTCTCCATCTCCTTTGACAGGGTCACTATCTAGTCAGTAGGCTGGCCTTGAACTCATAGAGATCTGCCTTCCTCTGCTTCCTGTTTCGTGTTTTTGAGATGGGGTCTTTCTATGTAGTCTTTCTTGGCTTATTCAGAACTTGCTATGCAGATCACACTGGCTTTGAACTCAGATGTCTGTCTGCTTCCCTCTAGCATTATCATGCCTGGCTCTTTTTTTATTTTAAATGTGGGTGCTGAGGATATGAACTCCGGTCCTCATATTTGTGCAACAAGTGCTCTTACCCAGGGAGCCACCTCTCCAGCCCTTCACTAATATTTTAAAAGTGGAATAATCTATAATCTCTTACTTTTTAAAATTTATTTTTTATTTGTGTATATGTATGTGTGTGCCTGTGTGAGTTTTTGTGTAGCAAATGAATGCAGGTATCTATGAAAGCCAGAAAAGGACATTTGATCAATTGGAGCTGTAGTTGTAGGTCATGTGAGCTACCTCATGGGGTGCTGGGAACTGAAACTAGATTCTCTGTAAGAGCAGTACATGCTTTAACTACTGAGGGCTCTCTCTAGCCCCTGTAATCTTTAAATTAAAAGGATTTTTATTTGCTTTAAATCATGTTAACATTCTTAAATAAATTGTTTTATGTTATTTTAAGATGTCTGTTACCCTTAACAACTGCTTATAGATACTTGGGACTTGGTTGGAGAAGAATCCTGTGAGCCTTTCCCCTGACAGACCTAGTATGCTTTGAGTTTAAGAGAGCAGTGGCCATCTCATGCCCAGGACAATGTCCCACAACAGTCCACTTCTGGCCTGCTATCCTAGAACTCAGAGACCCACCTGCCTCCGCCTCCCAAGTATTGGGACTAAAGGCCCTGCCAGTTGTTAGATTCTTTCTGTTCCCTCTTCCATGATCTTTTCTCAGTAATGGGGGTGATACAGACATCCATTTATGGTTGAGCACTTATGTATTCTCATCACTTATGGTCTCAGCCGTTACCACTGCCTATGGCAATTGTTCCCCTTTGTTTTTTGAAATTTTTTCTAGATATTTTTACCGTGTGTGCTTCCCCATTTCTCATCCATTTTTGACACAGTCTTACATGGTTTAGACAGGCCTCGAACTCTCTCTATAGCTGAAGATTATTTTGAACTCCTGATCATCTTTCTTCTACCTCCCAAGTGCTGGAATTAATTATCTGGTGGTTGTTGTTTTTGAAATTGGGCCTTGCTTTCTAGTTCTGGTTGGCTTGGTACTGTAGATCAGGCTGGTTTCTAACTTTGAGGCTGTCTTTTTGTTTCAGCCTCTCTTGTATGGGGATTATAGGTTTGCACTACCACACATGGCTTAATATACGCATTATATCCATAAATATGCTTCTTTCCTTCCTTAATCTTTTTGTTTGTTGGTTTGGTTTGGTTTTTTGAGACAGGGTTTCTTTCTGTAGTCTTGGCTTTCCTAGATCCACCTGCCTCTACCTCTCAAGTACTGGGATTAAAGACATGCACCACCACCATCACCACCACCACCACTACCACCATAGCCCAGCCTTAATTTTTAAAAAATTAGTTATTTTCTATGTATGAGTGTTTTGCCTGTGAACTACATGTCTGCATAGGCCTGAGCAGGCTAGAAGAGGGCATCAGATGCCCTGGAATTGGAATTACAGCCAATTGTGAACTGCATTGTGGGCGATGGGAATCTTACCTGGGTCCTCTTGAAAGAGCAGCTTAACCACTGAGCTAATCTTCTGTTCTTCCTTTTTTTTGTGTGTGTGGGAGGGGTGGTGGGGGGTGGGGAGGGAATTGAAACAGGATTTTACACTGTAGCCCTGCCTAGCCTGAAATTCACTTTGTAGCACAGACTGACCTTGAATTTGAACGGTGATACTCTTACTCTTGTTCTGGGATTATAGACATGAGCTACCTGGCTACTTTTCATTTTCATTTGTTTTTTTTTTTTTCTTTTTGTTTTTTGTTTTTTTTTGTTTTGTTTTTCGAGATCGGGTTTTTCTGTATAGCCCTGGCTGTCCTGGAAATCACTCTGTAGACCAGGCTGGCCTCGAACTCCGAAATCCACCTGCCTCTGGCTCCCAAGTGCTGGTATTAAAAGGCGTGCGCCACCACTGCCCAGCTAGATTTATTTATTATTATATCTAAGTACACTGAAGCTGTCTTCAGACACAACAGAAGAGAGCGTCAGATCTCATTACAGATGGTTGTAAGCCGCCATGTGGTTGCCGGGATTTGAACTCAGGACCTTTGGAAGAACAATCAGTGCTCCTAACCGCTGAGCCATCTCTCCAGACCCCTACTTTTCATTTTCCTAATCTTTAATCATGAGTTTTTTCCCCTACCTCAATTAACTTTTGTTGGTTAGTAAAGGTTTATAGGTCATTGGTTTAATAATCTTCTCCTTCCCCGAGCTCATTTTAGCTTAGAGACATTTGTTGAAGACCAGGTCTGTGCCAGGATTTGTGCTGCTTTTTAAAGATACACAGGAGCTATGCATGCCTGGACATAGGCCTGTAATTCCAGCTATGTAAGAGTCTGAGGTAGGAAGATGGCAAGTTCAAGGCCAGTCTGTAAAATTTAGTAAAAATGAAAAGTATAAAACAGGCTGGAAATAGAGTTCAACAGTAGAGCATTTCCCTAACATATATAAGATCCCAGATTCAATCTCCAGTACTGAGAAACATGAAAAGGAAGGTGTGAGATATATAAGTCAGTCTTGCTGAAAAATCAAATAGACAGGGATTCAAGACCAATGCAAGCTATGCCATAAAAATAGCCCCTTTAAAAAAAAATTGGAGCTGGTCAGTGGTAGTGCATGCCTTTAACAGCACTTAGGAGGCAGAGCTAGGCAGAGTTCAGGCCAGCTAGGCCTATACAGAGAAACCCTGTCTTGAAAGAAAGAATTCATTTGGATGACATCCTTCTTGCTGGGGATTAAACCCAAGGCTTTTCACATGCCTTCTGTTCCATTTTACCCATCTCGGAATTTACAAATTTTAATTACAGTTGTGTTTGAGCAGTTACCTGCATGTGTGTCTGCACCATGTATATGTAGTGCTCACAGAGGCCAAAAGAGGGCGCTGGGTCCCTGGGTTTGGAGTTACAGACAGTGGTGAGCTGCCATGTGGGTGCTGGGAATAGAACCTAGCTCTACTGGAAGAGCAGCCATTGATCTTAGCCACTGAGCTATCTTCTCAGCCCCTATAGAAATACTTTTTGATGGGAGTCATATTTCTATTTAGAAGTTTAAATTCTATTTGTAACTGGAATAGTAATTTTCACTGTTTGTTTAAAATAGTATTATGAAGTTATAAACTGCTCACCAATAATGCTAGCTCTTTAAAACTCTGATTTAGGTGTTTTTTTTTTTTTTTTTTAATGTTTGGAGATTTTTTTTTTGTAGTGCAACTTTTATGGGTATTATCTAACAATTGTATACAAAAAGTGATAAACTTCTCTTTCCAGTTAAACAGTCCATGAAAGATTAATGAGAAATGAGGGATTGTGGTTACAAAAAATTACAATGTATCTTCATTGATGTCCATTAAAGAATATTGACTAAGATTATTTAATTCATTGGTAATCACATTGTAAAGGCGTTTCTTCTACTCTGGTGGGAGGTTTGGATCTTAAGAATTGATGTTTATAGCAGCATTACTGTATCTTCCATGTTACTTTGTATGTGCTTTAACCATGAGTTTACTTTTATAGGATTTTTATAATTGGCCTGATGAATCATTTGATGAAATGGACAGTACACTTGCTGTTCAGCAGGTAATAAAATTTTCTTTTATAACTCTCAAAACAAACATTTTCTACCTTTGGCATAGTTGAATATTCCCATTTTGTGTGTGAGGGGCCACAAACCAGATTCCATTAGGTTAATGGAATGGCCATTTAACAATGTACTCAAACTTCATTTTATTAAGTATGTTATGAAATTTGAATGTATAAGAAATTAAAGTAATTGAATGACAAATTACAATAACTAAATAGAAATAAAATGCTAATTTAGTGACTATACCTTTGATAACATACTTTAGAGATTTGTATCTTTTTATGATTGTAGTCCATATCATATCCTCTAGTGCATGTGAAAACAGATGTTTTCCTTCAGCTCATTACTTCTATCTCGTGACTCACTCTACATTGGTTCCCAAGGAGGGCTTCCATAGCAAATTTTGTTCCAATAGTACCTTGGGAGATTTCTAGACATTCTTGTTGAGAATCACTTTCTATAGTATGTTAGGTTTTAGATCCCACCCCCCTTTAAAAAAATGGTGGTTCTTTCAAATTGAATAGAATCAGGAGTTTGGGGAAAAAAATAATATTCATGGCTAATTGTTAAAGTTCAAGTTAAGGGGTTAATTGTGGTTGCCAGCCACAAGATTGAGCCAGTCAATATTCTAGCTTGGGGGAAGCAGTTCATGAGCATCCTACCCCTAATTTAAGTGTTATTGATAATTGATGGCTTCTAGGGAAGAAGAGTTAGTTTTCTTTAAGGATATTTATTGTTCCTGGTAGGTTTCCATGACACAGTGGATGGTCCCACACCCACAAGTATATAGACAGCACAGATTGAAGCTGATGGATTATTAAATTAAAAAGAGGACATGGAAAAAAAAGCAGGCAGTGGTAGCACATACCTTGGAGGCACTTGGGAGGCAGAGGCAGGCAGATTTCTGAGTTTGAGGCCAGCCTGGTCTACAGAGTGAGTTCCAGGATAGCCAGGGCTACACAGAGAAACCCTGTCTCGAAAAAAAAAGAGGACATGGAGTTGAGGGTATAGGGAGGTGGGGTGGACCTGGGAGGAGTTAAGGGGAAGAGTTGGGGTAAATAAAATCAAAACATATAAAGTTCTTAGTTAATAAGAAAAAAAAAAAGAATGGCAGAAAATAGGATATACAGGGGCAGAAGGTATTGCTCAGTGGTAGAGCACTGTGTAGTGTGCCTAAGGAGCTGAGTTTGATTCCCTAACACTGTAGTAGAAAGAAGGGTAATATTTAGAAAAGAAAAAAGATGTCTGTAAAGCCACAAAACTCATAACAAAAGCCAAAATAACAGCAAAACCCAAAGAAATTGGTATGAAATAGATTAGATTAGATATGGGTTAAGTAACATTTTTATTATTTTTTTAGGGGAGTGAGGAGGTCTGTGCTGGGATTGAAACCCAGGGCCTCACACATGCTAAGCAAGTACTCTACCTGAGCTACTTCCAGATTTACAGCTGACCTACTTATATCAACATATTTGGAGTAAATTTCCTATAACCAACATAGAGCTGTGGGTTTTATTTTTTCATTTTATTAGTCTTTGTCTATTAATTTCTCTATTATGTTATTTAAAATTAATATCGTTATTTGCAGATATGTTTAGACTTAGGTTAACTTTTATTACTTGTTTTCAGTTCTCTGATTTTTAAAATTTGTAATTTATTTTGCATGGAGTGTTTCAGTGTCTGAGTATGTGATTGTGCACTAGGTGCATAGTGTAGGAGTCTGTGGAGGTCAAAAGAGGACATTGAAACCCCCAGAAATGGAGTTACCAGTGCTTGTCAGCCACTCCGTGGGTACTGGGAACTGAACTCAGTCCTGCAAGAGCAGCAAGTGCTCTTAACCACTAACCCCCCTCTCCAGTAGGGTGGTAGTGGGGGATGAGCCCTCCTATTTGCCAGGTTGGCCTCAGGCTTGAAGTAATAGCCAAGGATGACCAATTTCCCAATCTTCCACTTTCCTAGTGTTGGCATTAGAGGTATGCAACACCTTATCTGGTTTATGTGGTGCTAGGTTTTGAACTTGGTCTAGGGCTTCATGCATGTTAGGCAGGTAGTTTATCAACTAGCTAATATCCCTAGCCCTCAGTTTGTTCAGTTTGTCTTTTTCTTCTTGTAAATCACTTTTCCCCCTTCTGACTATTTATTTGAACTTTTAGCATTGTTTTAATTGTAATTTTGAGTACACCTCTATTTTTTTTTTTTTTTTTTGGTTTGGTTTGGTTTGGTGATAGCATAGATTACTAAAGTCTTATATTACATAGTCTACTTATGTAGTATCAGTATTTTATTATTACAGTTACTATTCCCCTTACATGGGTTCCTTTCCTCACTGTTTTTACTTTTTATTGCCTTATATATTTGTAGATGTTCATTGAAACCCAGTCAGACAGTGATATTTTCTTTGGTAGAAAATTCACTAAAGAGTGAATTTAAGCACTTCTTAGGCACTAGGCGATTTGAACTATGTATTTGTAGCCTAATGTTTCTTTTTCTTTTTTTTTTTCCTTTTTCTTTTTGACAAACTTATTTTACTGTCTGTATATGTTGTCCTGTGTATGAAGGTATGTGTTGGCCATGGTGCTTGTATGGAGGTCAGAGGACATAGTTCTCCTCTTTCTACCTTTATTTTGGTTTCAGGGATTGAATTTAGGGTATTCGACCTGTGAAGCAAGCCCTTTTTCTTGATGAGTCTTCTCACTGACACAATGTTTCCTTTATTTTGGCTTGTACAGACAGTTTCACTCTCTAGCCTGGTCTGGCCTTGAAGTCATGACAGTCTTATTTTGACCTCCCAAGAGCTGGAATTAGGGGCATAAGGCACCATACCCAACCTCAGAGTTACTTTTTATTTTATGTTATTGAGACATGGTTTCACTAGGTAGCTCTTGCTGGTCTGGCCCTCACTGTGCAGACTAAGCTGGCCTCAAACTCATAGAGTTTATCCTATCTCTACCTGGGATTAAAGATTTACACACCCTGCCTTGTCATGTCTGTTACTTCTAATATTTTAAATTTCCTTCTATTTTTCTTTCCTTGAAGAACTTTTTAAGCAGTTTTTGTTTTAGCATAATTTACTGTCCAGGAGTCCTCTTTTCTTTTGCTTGCTTGTTTTCTTTTTGGTGCTAGTGTGAGTCCAGAACCTTGCAATACTAACAAATGTCTCTGCCTTTAGTTTTCTTTAATTTGAAAATATCTTTATCTTCATTTATTAAGGATAGTTTGGAAGATAGAGAATTCTGTTTGACAGTTCTTTTAGTACTTCTTTCATTTTTAAAAGTTACACTTACTAGGGGGAGATATGTGGGTACACGTATGGAGGACAGAGGACAGCTTGAAAATGATTGGTTCTTTCCTTCTAATTTGTTGATCTCAGGGATCAAACTCAAGTTGTCATGTGCCTGAACCATCTTTCTGTCCCTCTTCCATGTTTTTTGATGAGAAAGAAGTGGCTAGTTGATTTCTGTGGGTCAGTTTTCCTTTTGTCTTTCTCTTAGCATTACTACAATGAAATAGAGTTTAGACAAATAACCTGTCTCAAGGCATGGTTCTGGAGGTCTTGTTTTATTTATTTAGTTTTTCTTGAGATGGTTTCTCTGTGTAGCCCTGATTATCCTGGAACTTGCTCTGTAAACCATACTGACCTCAAACTCACAAGAGATCCACCTGCCTCTGCCTCCTGAGTGCTGGGATCAAAGGTGTGTAATACCCAAACCCAGGGTTTCTGGAGGTTGTCGTTTGAGATTGGATGACCCTAATGCTTTGTGCCTCAAAGAAAGAGTTAGACGACAACCGTGATCACTACACTCAGGATTGTAAGGATACTGTCTACTAAACCCGAAGAGGACTCAGCTTCACATCTAAGGCGTGCTCTTCACTCCTGAGCCAGAACTGGATAGATTCTCTTAGACCAGTGGTTCTTAACCTTTCTAACGCTTTAACTAACCCTTTAATACAGTTCCAACCATAACATTATTTACTGCTACTTCATAGCTATAACTTTGTTACTGTTATGAATCATAATGTTAATATTTGTGTTTTCCGGTGGTTTAGGTGACTGTGAAAGTGCCATATGACCCCCAAAGTGTTTGTGACCCTGTTATAGGTTGAGGGCCACTGTTATAGACTTATTTCAGCATCATAGTATTCACTTGAGCCTCAACATTTGTCAGTTTCGGGGCAGGGGTTACTGGAAAGAGTAGTAAGCAAACACTGCCAGTTCAGTGACGTCTGTTCCTTCTGCTCTTTATGTTTCGGAGACCTCAGATTTTTGGCACCTTTTTTTTGTTTTTGGCTATTTTATTATATATTCTTATACCTCTACTTCCCTTACAACCCTGTTCTACCCTAAACCCTTCCAATCCTTTAACACTAGGTAGGAGAGGAAGAAGGTTAGAGGGGAAAGGGAACGCAGACCTCTATAGGTGACTTCCTGCTATTTGGCGGTGCTGAATTTCTTGGGATCAGTCCAGTCTTTATTGTCAGGATATCTCCAACTTCTTTTGGTTAAACCACAACAACGGCAACCAAGAGCAGCAGAGGGGAACAGCAGCCACCTTCTCCTTTGTCTTATTCTTCTGAACACCTCTGGCTCCTCTCAGGGCTCTGGGTCCCTAGAATTTAACTCTCTGCAGCTGGCAAAGATCATGCCCCTCCTAGTGAACAGGGCAAATTGTAATCACCTGCTGTGAAGGAGCCTCTTACCCACCATGTTCATATAATGTAACTGGGTCTTTAAAGAAACCAAAATTCTCACTACATTAGATAGCAGAGCCAGGTGCGGTCAGTCCAGGTTATGCTTTCATTCACGGGGAGAGAAAGATTGGTATGTGCTCATTCCATCTTCTCTGAAATTGGAAACCATAAAATAATTTTGCATGCAGTTATATATAATATAGCTATTATATATAATACTTGTATCACATGGCCTCAAAATATTTCTAAAAACTGCCTTAGAAAACAGTATAAAGTTACTATAATTAAAGCTCCAGGGTTAAATATAACAAAAAGAATGATGTTTTGTCTGTTCTTGGGTTTTTGGTTTTTTTTTTTTGGTTTTTCAAGACAGGGTTTCTCTGTATAGCCCCTGGCTGTCCTGGAACTCATTCTGTAGACCAGGCTAGCCTTGAACTCAGAAATCTGTCTGTCTCTGCCTCCCAAGTGCTGAGATTAAAGGCATGCGCCACCACTGCCCGGCAGATTTATTTATTTTATGTATGTAAGTACACTGTCACTGTATTCAGATGCACCAGAAGGGGATATTGGATCCTGTTATAGATGGTTGTGAGCCACCATTAGAGTCACACCAAGATATTTTATATTATTTGTGACTATTATGAATTGTGTCGTTTTCCTAATTCCTTTCTCAGCCCATTTATCCTTTGAGTAGAGGAAGGTTACTGATTTGTTAGAGTTAATTTTATATCCAGCCATTTTGCTGAAGTTTTTTATTAGCTGTAAGAGTTCTCTGGCAGAATTTTGGGGTCGCTTATGTATACTATCTTAGCATCTGCCAAAAGTGATATTTTGACTTCCTCCTTCCCAATTTGTGTCCGTTTGATCTCCCTTTGTTGTCTAATTGCTGTGGTTAGAACTTCGAGTACTATATTGAATAATAGGGAGAGAGTGGGCAGTCTTGTCCCTGATTTTGGTGGGATTGCTTCAAGTTTCTCTCCATTTAGTTTGATGTTAGCTAGTGGTTTGCTATATATTGCTTTTATTATGTTTAGGTATGTGCCTTGAATTCCTGATCTTTCCAAGACTTTTAACATGAAGGGGTGTTGTATTTTGTCAAAGGCTTTTTCAGCATCTAATGAGATGATCATGTGGTTTTTTTTCTTGAGTTTGTTTATATAGTGGGTCACATTTATGGATTTCCATATATTGAACCATCCCTGCATCTCTGGGGTTAAGCCTACATGGTCATGGTGAATGACCATTTTGGTGTGTTCTTGGATTGGGTTTGCGAGAATTTTATTGAGTATTTTTGCATTGATATTCATAAAGGAAATTGGTCTGAAGTTCTCTTTCTTTGTTAGGTATCAGAGTAACTGTGGCTTCATAGGATGAATTTGGTAGTGTTCCTTCTGTTTCTGTTTTTGTGGAATAGTTTGAGAAGTATTGACATTAGGTCTTCTTTAAAGGTCTGATAGAATGCTGCACTAAAACCATCTGGCCCTGAGTTTTTTTTAGTTGGGAGACTTTTAATGACTGCTTCTATTCCCTTAGAGGTTATGGGACTGTTTAGATGGTTTATCTGACCCTGATTTAACTTTGGTACCTGATATCTGTTTAGAAAATCATCCATTTCATCTAGATTTTCCATTTTTGTTGATTATAGGCTTTTGTAGTAGGAGCTGATGATTTTTTGAATTTCCTCAGTTTCTGTTGTTATGTCTCCCTTTTCATTTCTGATTTCGTTATTTTGAATACTGTCTCTGTGCCCTCTAGTTAGTTTGGCTAAGTGTTTATCTATATTGTTGATTTTCTGAAAGAACCAGCTCCTGGTTTTTGTTAATTCTTTGTATAGTTCTCTTTGTGATGGATAATGACTTCTCTTTTACTTGAATAGTCAGAGACCATTATCAATTGGCCCATTTCCAATATTGTTCTGTTTTAGGGGCCTGAGGAGAAAGAGAAATAAGAAAATGGCTGATCAGTTAAATATTCAGAACATATAACATTTGTGAATTTTATTTGCTATCTTATATGAGCATAATAATTCATCACTTAAAATAGTAACACCAAAAGATCATTAACCACAGGTTAGCATAACAGATAGTAATAGTAATGAAAAAGTTTGAAATATGAGACTATGAAAGCTGGATGTAAGGATGAAATGTTAAGAGTGTACATAATGTTTGAGAAAGGATACCAATACATTGCAGGCTAGTCACACTTGTTTGTTAAACCAGCAGCAATAACAAACTCACAGGACTGAAAAGTGTAGTAATGTAAAGTACAATGAAAACAAGTTATGAACATACTGAAACAGGTTGTATGTATTTAAGAACATATATAACAATGAAAAAAGCAACCATGAAATTGAAAGAGAATAAGCAAGTAGGGGAATATGGGAGGGTTTGGAGGGAGGAAAGGGACAGGAGAAATGATGTGATTTTATTATAATATCAAAAAGTAAAAGAAATAATTTTAAAAATGAGCTATGAGTGTATGTTGGAGGAGGGGGAGATTTGGAAAGAATTGTGTGGAATTTGAGGTGGTTTAGGATTAGTTGCATATACATAAGAGCATCAAAACTTAAGATCATTAGGATGAGGTGAAAAAAAATCTGAGAAAATTCTAGGCATCATGTGCCCATATTAGAGTCTCATGGGAGGCTGAGGTGCAAGAATGACTTGAGTGCTAGGCCAGTCTTCGCAGCTTAGTGAGAACCCATTTCCTCCCCCAACTCCCTACAATGCAAGGGCTTTACATAGGAACTCAAATCCAGTGTATCAGCACATGCCTGTAATTTCATTACTAAGAAAGCCAAGAGTTGATGTTCAATCTAGTCTTGGTAGTGTATGCCTTTAATCTCAGCACTTGGGAGGCAGAGGCAGAGGCAGAGGCAGACTGATCTCTGTTTAAGGCCAGCCTGGGTTACCTGATATGGCCATGAGGGATGAGGCTGGTTGGAGCGTCCACAGCAAGACTTAAGCTGTGGCAATTTTATTGAGAGAAGTCAGAATTTTTATACCTTTATTAGAAAGAGAATATGGTGGCAATTGCCAGGATCTGTACAGTTGTAGTTGCCAGGATACAATGATGTTTTGCAAACTTTACAGGGTAAAAAAGATTAATGTCTAAAGACCAATTGTCCTGTCAAGCTTCTCTGCTGCTATAACTTCTAAGGGAACCTACAGAGAAACAGAGTGACCTGAGCACTTTACTACCCGAGGGAGTGCATTGTCTCTCAGGAACTGCAAGGCACATTGTGCCTCAGGACCTAACCTGAACAACCTACGACATATAAGGCAGCTAAGCCAAGCCAATCCCATGGTTCTCTGCACATAGCAAATTCTAGAACCTCCATAACTACATAGTCTTAAACCCCAGAAAGTATTAAACAAAAACATACTTAGCATGAAATTTAACATCCAGTATAATTTGATTAACCATAAGAACTTCTTTTCTTTTTAGTATATTCAACAGAACATAAGGGCAGACTGCTCCAATATTGACAAAATTCTTGAGCCCCCTGAAGGCCAGGATGAAGGTGTATGGAAGTATGAACATTTAAGGTAGGTCTTTAGGAAATCTCAGGGTAGTACTAACAACACTTCTAATAAGATTACACTGATAAGAACCTCCTAATGAAAATTATGACTTAAATAAATTTTGTGTAAATCAGAACAATTTTTTTGTGTGTCTTTTGGTTATTTTGAGACAAGTTCTCATGTAGCCCAGGCCTTGATCCGCTTGATCACTTGTCTCCACCTCCTAAGAGTCTGGGATTGAAGACAAGTGTCACAGCTGGCGCAGATCTCCTCCTCCAGCCGCCTGAGCACTAGAATTAGGATTACAAGCATGCAAATGATTATTGTTAATTCCAACTGAGTTATAACTTGATTCAAATCTCCTAATAGCTCATATTGAACCTTTGTGATTAGGCAAAGGTGCCCCTTTGAAAGGCTTGTAATCATGGTGGGATGTGTGGATTTCAGCTCTGGGTTGTCTTTCATTGTGTTAGCTCTGCAGTAGATTGAGGTAAAGCTGTCAGCTTTGTGTTTTTTGCAGCACTGCCAAATGAGCTAGTTGGACTATGTAAGCCTATGCTTTGTTACTTCTTAGTCAACAATAACTCAGATTCACATAAAACAGAGAGTTCACTGATATGAAGTAGTGGGCTGATAGGTGACTCAAAAATAGTGTCATTTAATACAATCTATCCTCCTGTCACAGTGCTATTTTTATAGTCTTGAGCACAGAATTACCCAGGAAAGGAAGTATAATCATAAAAAAATGAAAATGTATCCTTTGCTTTTTGTTTTCTTCTAATAAAATATACTTAAAATAGGTTGGGCATGATGACAAAGCCAGATTCCTATGAGTTTAAGGCCAACCTGCCAGCAGCTATTACCATAGTGGGACCCTATATCAGACAAAACAATAAATAAAACTATGCTTAAATAGTGATTTTAATTCATTAGTTTTATATATGTCCTTTTCCTTTTCTTTTTGGTAACCTGTTTCATCTTCTAAATGTAAGGCTGTAATATTGAATTTGGGGGGAACCAAAGTGTTGGTTTTTTGTTTTTTTTTTTTTTTATGAAGAAATAGTTGTGACTTTACCTTGATAGAGTGGAATATATATCATAGGTAGGATTTTTACAGTGAACACATTTAATAGTGTGACAACTATAAAACACATTTATTTTTATTATAGAGAATTGTCTTATATCAAATGTCTACCTAAAATTGTCTTGTATTCATTATAATTTCCTTTATTTTTAGTATATTAAAAATATTGAGAACTGGGCATGGGTGGCACATTGATCTTAGAACTTGGGAAGTGAAGACAGGAGCTGAAGGGCATTCTCAGCTGCATATCAAGTTTAAGGGCTACATGAGATTATCTCAAAAAAATTTTTTAAAGAGTAATAAATGGATTTTAGACATTGCATAGGCTTTACAATTTTTGGTTTTAGGAAAAAAGAATGTCATGAAAACACCAAATTCTAACAAAAGTCAGGAAGTTACATACATACATTCAAGATGTATGTATTACATACATTCTGATATGTTTTAATATATGCATGTAAATAGTGAAATGAAGGATTTAAATTTTGTACATTGTATGTAGGATAGCTTTTGAAACTTCTGTTCTTTATATTTTTGTTGTGCTGGGAAGTGAACCTAGGACTTCGTACATACACAGTAGGTTCACTAGTGCTATACCACTGAGTCATGGTCTCAGCCCAGACTTTGTACATACACAGTAGGTTCACTAGTGCTATTCCACTGAGTCATGGTCTCAGCCCAGACTTTGTACATACACAGTAGGTTCACTAGTGCTATACCACTGAGTCATGGTCTCAGCCCAGACTTTGTACATACACAGTAGGTTCACTAGTGCTATACCACTGAGTCATGGTCTCAGCCCAGACTTTGTACATACACAGTAGGTTCACTAGTGCTATACCACTGAGTCATGGTCTCAGCCCAGACTTTGTAGTTGCTGCTCCTTCTCTCTTTATTTTGTGTGGGTGGTGATGTGTGTATTCCCTCATGGATATGTGTTCATGTGTGTATGCCTGCTTGTTTGTTTATGTGTATGTGAGTTTGGGTGTGCATATTCATGTGGAGACCTGAAGTTGATATCAAGATTCTTCTTTGATTTCTCTCTACCTTATTTGTTGAGACATAATCTGTCAAGCCAGGGAGTGGTGGCACATACCTTTAATCCCAGCATTTGGGAGGCAGAGGCAGGCGGATCTTTGAGTTCGAGGCCAGCCTGGTCTACAGAGTGAGTTCCAGGTTCCAGGACAGCCAGGACTCCACAGAGAAACCCTGTCTCGGAAAAACCAAAAAAAAAAAAAAAAGACATAGTCTATCAATTGAACCAGCTTGCTCAAGGGATCCCCTTCTCTACCTTTTGAGTATTAGAATTTCACAAGGGCCACCATACCACCTGCCACCTGGTGTACTCAGTCCTTAATTCGCCGCCCCCCCCCCCCCCTTGCCGGACAGGATCTTTATGTAACCAACCTTGACTATTTGGGAACTCATTTTGTAGAACATAGTGGCCTTGAACCCACAGAGATATATCTGTCTCCTGTCACCACTCACCTCACCTGGCATGATCTAGTATTTGTTTGTTGTAGGTTTTTGTTTTTGTCTCAAGACAGGATTTGTCTGTGTAGTTAGCCTCAAGAAATCCACCTGCTTCTGCCTCCTGAGTGCTGGGATTAAAGGCTTCCATGCCTGGTTAAGTATGAAGATTCTAATCTATAAAAAATGTTTAGACTTTTTTTTTGTGTGTATGTAACTGTATATAAAAATAAACACCTACATAATTTTTACAAAGCTGAAACATCTTTCATGTTTAATCATACATATCAACAACTTCCTATACTTCAGTTGATCATAATCAGTTTTATCACATATACACAGTTAATGTGAACACCTTTGTAACATAACTGTATACAGTTCTGACAATTGCATTATAGTAGATTCTCAGAGGACTGACCCAGTCAAAAAGTCCATGTTTTCCTAGAATCTTGGTAAAATTTCTAAGTTACTGTCCAGAAAAATTAAATAATTTTTTATTGTATAAAAAGTTAACCAGCTTGGCCATCTTACAAAATAAAAGAAGAAAATACACAAAGCCTGGATAATAAATGTGCTTTTTGTATTTTTAGGCAATTCTGCCTTGAACTAAATGGACTTGCTGTCAAACTTCAGGTAGTATTTTCTTTATGTTAAAGCTATAATTCAAAGTTATGATTTTTAAAAATAATTTTATATGCTTAGATTTAATCCAGTGTTTCTGATTTCTTTTTATATTTTATAGAAATATTAATAACCAAAATGACACATTTTTTCATTATTATTCTACATACTAAAAAATATAATTATTTTTAACAGAGTGAATGCCATCCAGATACCTGTACTCAGATGACAGCAACTGAACAATGGATTTTTCTTTGTGCAGCTCATAAAACTCCGAAAGAGGTGAGAATTGAGAGGTTTCAGTACCTCCTCATTCATTTGGCACCATTACTCTGGGCCTGAAGTAAGGCCAAACATCTCAGAAGGAAGTATTTGGGGAAGCAAGTCTGCTTACATGGTATCAAAGAAACAGAGTGAAGAGTCAGGATCCCAATGCCCTCTTCGAGGACACTGCCCCATGACCTGCTTCCCCCAACTAGGCCTCATCTCCCAAAGTTTCTACCTCTACCCTGAGAGACTGGCCAGCTGGGAACCACATCTTCAGCAGATAAACCCTTGGGGAACATTCCGTATCAATATATGAACAGAAATATTGTGGAATGTAGTGGGCGTAGTTTTATAATGTTGTATACTTAACATTGCTGAATTTGTTTAATATATGTGGGTGTGATGTATATGCAGTTGTGTGTATGCACCTATGGAGACCAGAGGAGGCCATAACCCTATACTCCCATGAGGCTGAGCCAGTCTTTCATTGAACCTGGAGCTAGGCTGGTAGCCAGCAAGCCCTAGATAGAGATCCCCTTTCTCCTCCCCCACCACCCAAACTGTGCTTAAGTTCCAGGTCATGTCAGCATTTTATATATATGTTTGGGATTTGAACTCAGGTCCTCATAATTACACTTAGCCACCGATCATCTCCTCAGACCTCCAAAACTACTGAACGTAATATGAGAGAGAGAGAGAGAGAGAGAGAGAGAGAGCATGCCTGCGCGCGCATGCTTATGCGTGTATTATGCCTGCATGCATGTATGTGCCTACTGTGGTACAAAATGTATGGAGGTCAGACTTACGTATCACAACTACAACGTTATGTAAGTCATTAATCATTCAAAGATTCTGTTTCTCTAGTTCTACTGAAGGGTAGAATAGATAAACCAGTATTATTCTAAACATTTTCTAATGTTTCTAAACATTGTTTTTTTAGGGTTAGTGTTGGAATGAAATTGGGAAATTAGTTAATGTATCTTCTAGCCTGGTATTATAACTCACAGTGATAACAGCTTTATTTATTGATGGAATGTATTTCATAGTCATTCTGAAATTGGAGGGCACTTTTTCTTAGAATATGTTTGTGTCTTTAGAATAAGATACCTGACATGGTTAATTGTATTCTTGTTGAATTGAGAACAGGTTAGGAGATGAATAAAGTATAAGGTATATCAGAGGGCATTTACAGATGCTTAAGTCATGAGAGTCCTGACATAATAAATGCTTTAATATCCTGATGGATATAAAGTTTGAACAGTGTTGAGAGATGGAGGAAATGGAAAGGCTGAATTTGGTTAGAAGCTGGATGCTGGAGATTGGTCTCTGAAGGGTGTTTTCTCACCTCACCCCTTCCTGTCATCGATGTGTCTGCTGTGAGTTGATGATCCCTCCCTCCAGTTTTCCCACCATGGTGGACTAAAACCTCTGAAAAGAAACCTTCCTCCTTATGTCGCTTCTGTCAAGCATTTGGTTACTTTGGTAAGAAAAGCTAGTAAATATTACCTAAGAAAAGAGAGGCCTTTTTGTTAATGCATGTAAATTTTCTCTTTTCTAGTGTCCTGCCATAGATTATACAAGACACACACTGGATGGTGCTGCTTGTCTTCTGAATAGCAATAAATATTTTCCCAGCAGGTAAACAAAATCAGCTTTTTGGGTTTCATTTAAAAGATTGATGTTTGAGAATTAAAGTTAGGGTTTTGGTTATAGTTTTTTTTGTAAGTATATAGTTGACTTGTTCAGATTGAGTGTGAAACTAAGGTTGTGGTTAAACATCAGAACTTGTCTCCCTCCACTCATAGACTAGTTTAGTCAGTATAGTCCCTGCTGCCCTGGGCTTCTCCAGGCCACTTCTCACCAAGCGTTAGAATCTGCTTCCCGTGATAAAACAAAGGGACAGACTTGCTTAAGGGAGACTGCATGTTTTTCCTTATTTTTGCTTGTAGCAAAACATTAACATATATTTAATTATAATAATGGCGTCATTATGACATGAGTGTATATCATGCATTTATCATATACATAGTGTATTTTTTTTTTTTTTTTTTTTTTTTTAGTTTTTCGAGACAGGGTTTCTCTGTGTAGCCCTGGCTGTCCTGGAACTCACTTTGTAGACCAGACTGGCCTCGAACTCAGAAGTCTTCCTGCCTCTGCCTCCCAAGTGCTAGGATTAAAGGCGTGCGCCACCACCGCCCGGCTACATAGTGTATTTTGATACTGTTCACTCTGTTGCCCTCTTACCTCACTCACCCCTTTCAAAACTCTTCCCAACAGGCCCCTTCTATTTTCCTTGCTTTCTTCCTCTTCCTTTCTCCTCTTTCCCTCTTCCTCCCTCCCTCTCTCTGCAGCTTGCCTCATCTTTTTGCCCAAGTAAGTTTCATTAGGGTTGTTCAGATACATGGATGAAAGTTGTTTACAAAAGCATGTGCACTTTACTCTAGTGTGTTTTCTCCCCCCAATGGTTAACTGAATATGTTACATGACAGGCTGAGGCACCTGCTCCTGTACAGATAATCACAGATGCTGTGAGTTAGAGTGCATCGCCCATGTCACACCTGGAAGTTAGCATTCCACGCCTCCTCTTCCTCTAACTCTAAATTACTACTTCTCATTCCGCAGTATTCCCTGAGCTTTGAAGAGGGCTGATATTGATGTCCTGTTTATAGCTGAGCACTCAGTAGTCATTTATTTTTAGTATTTTAACCTGCTTGATCTCTACAATTACTCTTGACTACTGCAAAACAGATTTGGCAGCATAAACACTTATTTAGAAGGCAACTTGACAGGTATATCATATCATGTCTTGTTTGTAGTTTTTTTAAGATGTAGGGAAAAACTGCATGTATTGTATTACCCCTGTGGTTAATGATTTCTCTCCCCCCACCCCATCCCCAGACAGGGTTTTTCTTTGTGTAGCCCTGGCTGTCTTGCTGTCCTGGAACTCACTCTGTAGACCAGGCTGGCCTCACCTGCCTCTTGTCTCCCAAGTGCTGGGATTAAAGGCATGTACCACCACTGCCCAGCAGTTTATTACTTCTTTAAAAAAATTATGTATTTGTTTTTGAGACTGAGTCCCACTATATAGCTTTGGGTAGCCTTGAACTCACTGTATAGATCAGGCTCACAGATCCACGTGCTTCTTTCTCCACACTGGGACTAAAAACATGTGCAGCCTCACCCAGCATAAGTGCTGTTTTGAGACAGGGTCTTGTGTAGCCCATGATAGCCTTGAACTTTTACCAAGCTGTTCTTGAACTTGGGTGATCATCCTTGTAAGACCATGCCAGTCCTGAGATGTAAGTACTGAGATTACAAATATCTATACTACACCTGGTTTGTGACTGGTCTTTGTTACAAAGTAGATGGGATTAGGGGATTTTTTTTTCCCTCTACAATATAATTAGATTCATACCTCATCTAAAATTTGTGGGGGTAAAAACCAAAAAAATCTTAATTTTTTCTCAATATTTTATATTCTAAAAGAGAATCAGAAATATGCATATTTTAATTTTCAAAATACAAAGAAAGCAAAAGCAGATTTTATAAATAGTGAATCCTCTCAGCAGTTTTAATTACCTGCAATAGACAAAATATCAATAGTGTAAAATATTTTTTAAGTATTTGGTTTCTTAGGTTTTGTTTTAGAAAGTTTTGAGGTATCAGGGATTCATTTTAACTTCATTATACTTTAACAAAGTTTCAGACTTTTTTACTAAGGCTGTGGTTGAGAAGAGAGGGCACTGACCCAGGACCAAGGATCAGCCGACTCTCCACACTTACATCACTGTAACCTTGGTCCAGATGCTTTTCTGCCTTGGGTATAACCAGTACCACACTTGGGAATTGAGAAGATTGGATTGTATATTTCTAACATTTTGTCCAACCTGTGAATCTTTTGATTTCTCTTCTTTTTTTAGGGTTAGCATAAAAGAATCATCTGTAGCAAAACTAGGATCAGTGTGCCGTAGGATTTATAGAATATTTTCACATGCCTATTTTCATCACCGGCAGATATTTGATGAATATGAAGTAAGTATATGTCTTAGCTTGCTTGGAGAGGAAAGGGTTTATTGTTACTTACAACTCTTAGGTTACTCTCCATTACTGAGGAAGTCAGGCAGGGCAGGACTTGAGGCAGAAAATGGAGCAGAGGCCATGAAGGACTACTACTGCTTGTCTTGCTTCTCCTGGCTTGCTCAGACTGATTTTTTACAGAATTTTTTTCTCTTTTCTTTTTTTATTGGATATTTTTCTATTTTCTTTATTTACATTTCAAATGTTATCCCCTTTCCAGGCCTCCCCCCCAAAACCTTCTATCCCATCCCCCCTCTCCCTGCTTCTATGAGGGTGCCCCTCTACCCACCCACCCACTCCTGTCTCCCTGCCCTGGAATTCCCCTACACTGAGGCATTGAGCTGTTTCAGAACCAAGGGCCTCTCCTCCCATTGATGCCTGACAAGGCCATCCTCTGCTACATATGCAGCTGGAGCCATGGGTCCCTCCATGTGTGCTCCTTGGTTGATGGTTTAGTCCCTGGAAGCTCTGGGCTGGGGGTGGGGGTCTGGTTGGTTGATATTGTTGTTCTTCCTATGGGGTTGCAAACCCCTTCAGCTCCTTCAATCCTTTCTCTAACTCTTCCATTGGGGACCCCACACTCAGTCCAATGGTTGGCTGCGAGCATCTGCCTCTGTACTTGTCAGGCTCTGGCAGAGCCTCTCAGGAGACAGCCATATCAGGCTCCTGTCAGCAAGCACTTCTTGGCATCAGCAACAGTGTCTGGGTTTGGTGTCTGTCTATGGGATGGATCCCCAGGTGGGGCAGTCTCTGGATGGCCTTTCCTTCAGTCTTTGTTCCACACTTTGTCTCCGTATTTCTTCCCATGAGTATTTTGTTCCTCACTTCTAAGAAGGACCAAAGCATGCACACTTTGGTCTTCTTTCTTCTTGCACTTCATGTGGTCTGTGAACTGTATGTTGGGCATTCTGAGCTTCTGGGCTAATATCCACTTAACAGTTAGTGCATACCTTGTGTGTTCTTTTGTGATTGGGTTACCTCACTCAGGATGATATTTTCTAGTTCCATCCATTTATATCCATAAGAATTTCATGAAGAATATATGCCAACAGACTTTGCCTACAGGCCAATCTTGTGGGGCATTTTCTCAATTGAGGTTCCCTCTTCCAAGATGACCCTAGCTTGTGTCCAGTCAACAGAAAACTAACCAGTACATTTTGTCAACAATTATTGTAATACATTCTTGTCAGGATAGCAGTAAAGTGTTTTGATATTGCTTCTATCCTTTTGATTTGGATAGTAAATGGCCTTTTTCCCCTTTCTTTCTACAGAATGAAACATTTTTATGTCATCGGTTTACCAAATTTGTGATGAAATATAATTTGATGTCGAAGGATAACCTGATTGTACCAATTTTAGAAGAGGAAGTTCAGAATTCAGTGTCTGGGGAAAGTGAAGCGTGAAGGAATCATGTAGAACACATACTGGTCACATGATTAACAATTACGTACTGTATATATCATTTTAGACACATCAATCATGTATCCATACTATAGCTTATCCTTTAGGTTTTGTATGCTATGTGTTGCCTTTTTAAATGGGAAATACATTTTAAGTTATTCATGAGCTGTATATTCACTGGTGTGGCACTCATGGTTTTTAAATAAGTTTAGTATTATCTGTTTATAATGCCTGTTAATAAAAGAATTTACAGTTTGGTAAAATTGCTGCTAAACAATCATTGGATCACAATCCTTTCAAATCTATAGAAGAATGAGCTTGTATTTCACACAAGTACTTACAATTACTAAAGAGATATTTTTTTCTTTTTTTTTTAATCCCTAAGTTTTAATATTTTAGAAAATTCAGTAGTATTCCATCTGGACTGTTAAATTTTCCAAAATGAGATAAAAGTGTTTAAAAGTTCTGTTTATAGCATTTGATATACATAGCCGATTATGTATATGTTCAGAGAAATTCGAGGAGGTGTTAGTAATACTTAATCTCTCTCTTCTACATAAAGTGTACTCCAGGTCAGTGTACTTGGAAACATTGCCTTTTTCGTAACAGTGGATTATTAAGTACATGGTGACAATGATAAGGCACATACATGATGTTCCATGGACTCCTGCCCCTTCTTGTTTCCCTTAGTTCTCCAGGAAGTACACTAGTCAGGAAATTTATTTACCAAGCTATGGTTAGTGGTGGCGCTTCCCTATTTATATTTGTATTAATTGCTTACAGAGCATACCTCATACTAGCAGTAACGTTACACTACAGGAAAACTGTACTGTACAGGAAAACTGTACTGCCTACCTTTGATATTTGAAATTGCTGTAACTACTTAGAAAATAGTCCTTCATATAGTTTGACTTTTCCTGTTAGTAATATTAATATTTTCACCTAACCCTAGGCAGCATTAAATAGATATGAAAAAAGATAGTGTATTTATTTTATTCTCCCTCCTTAAAAGCTTATTGTTTGAATTATATGCACATGTAAGACTATTTACAATAATTCACAGGTTAAGTGGTGTTGATAAGTGGTCATACTTTGATTTCTTATTTCAGTGTCTTAAGAATTTAAGTGCAGACTTACATAACATGATTGGTGGAGTTTCTCATTAAATGCTGAGGTCTCTGTGTCACACGGTAACAGGGCACTAAGATGGAACAGAGACCTGTGCAGTTGGGACAGCTGAAGCCATCTTTACCAATTTAACAAACACAAGAAACTTCTTTTTTATTTAAGAGCTATTTGCAAATGAAATTAAAACATGCATTCATCTTGTTTGTTTTTCTAATTATTCAAAGAAATGACTTGTATTATATTATAAGACAAGTATACACAGAAATATTGGGAAATGACAGCATTCTAAGAGTGTGTGTAGAGTTGATGCCTGTCTCAGCCTGTGCTGTGCCAGTGGTCACCATCATCACTGTACCTGAGTCCACAGTTATCTCCTAAGAAGTTTATGTTCTCAGTGAATAGAACATTGACTGAAATTAGGTGTTTATATCACTGTCACCATAAATCATTGGGGTTAGTAGTTTTTAAATAAACTTGGTAAATATCTGAGAGACTAACCTATACTAAGTTCATAAATTCTACATAGCATAGCAATGTGGCTGTTCTCTAGCTGGAGTCTCAAGATGGATTTCTGTCATTTGACTATTTCTTAGTGAACAGTTAAGGTAGTGATTGGGTTGTGGATCTGACTGAGAAATTGGAACATTTTGTGAATATATGGCTTAGTGTTAACAGGAAAATAAAGTATGATTTTCTTTATATACTTACTCCACCCTCCCTGTAATATGTTTGAAATTGATCATAAATCTGCAAAAGCATCAGTTTGTATTCTTGCTTTTGTATTCATGCTGACACTTCACTAACTCTTGTAGGTAATATCTCAGTAAAACGTGTGTTTTAATACTATTCACATAATTTAGAAAATACATATATACATGAGTAGTAGTTTAAAAAGTGGCTGGGGCCAGAGTGGTGGGGCCCACTTTTAATCCAGCAGAGAGAGGCAGCGTAAGGCCTGCCTGGACTACATGGGATCCCGTCTCAAAGATATGGGGCCAGCAGGATAGCTCAGCAGGTAAAAGTGATTGCCGCCAAGCCTGATGACTTCAGTTTCATCCCCAAAACCTACATGGAGAGAACCTTACATGGAGAGATACAACTCCTGCGAGTTGTCCTTTGACCTCTGCACATGCCATGGTTGGCATGCACCTCTCCACACAAAATCCTAGTTTTTAAAAATTAAAAGATGATTAATGAGGCTAAATGTCAGAAAGGAAAAATAGGAATGGAGAGATCAGCTGGGAAGATGACTCAGTGGATGGATTGACTGGCCTGATGACCTGGATTCAGCACATGGTAGTAGGAGAAAACTGACTTCTGCAGTTGTCCTCTAACTTCCACACATTGGCATGTGCTAGCCCCCAAATAAATGAAAATATAAACTTCTGAAAAGATTATTAAAGAGCTAAAGAGATGTCTCAGTTGGTAAAGTACTTGCCTTGCAAACATGAGGACCTGAGTTGGATCCCCAGCACCCGTGGCAGCACGCTTGTAGCCTCTAGTGGAGGAGGCAGATTTGAGGCAGGTGGATGAGCTTGCTTGCTAGACAGCCTAGCTACTTGGTAAGTTTCAGGCCCATAATAATTACTGACCAAAACAAAACCCACAGTGACACAAAGAAACAGCACAGAGTGAAACGCTACCAAGGGACGTTACAGAGCTGCTCTCTGACCTTCACATGCACACACAGGTTATGAAGCCTGGCTCTGCAAATGATCTTACGAGTAAGTGTCCTACGAGAAGTGAAAAGTCAGCGTTATGCTTAATATACACAATGGTCTTGGTGTGTATATAGAACCTGTACAAAGATTCAGAAGTTAAAGTTGGATTCTCCTGCCAGATAGGATGGCTGAGTGTTTGAAATCTCAGAATTTGAGAGGCTGAGGCAGAAAGCTCAAAATTCAAGTCCAACTTGAGCTATATATATTGTGTTTCAAGCTAGCCTGGCTTACAGAGTGAGACTCTCAAAAATAAAAACCTATATTCTTTTTCATACAGACCATGTTGATGGGGCTGGGGAAGGCACTTAACTGTGCTAAACTGCCCTTGCAGAGAACCCAAGTTCGTTCCTAGCGCTACACTGTGGCTCAAAACAACCCAGAATCCCAGTTCTAAGAGAGATGACCTCTCTCTCCCACTCTCCACTGGCAACAGATGGTGCACACACACATGTACAGGCACAACACTCAAGCATAAGAAAACGCTGAGAACTCACCCTTTCTCCTCTACTTAACCATTTGTGTTCCCACATGTCTGTTTTGTTTTAACTGGCTTCAAATGTTAAATTTTCATTTCTAGAACAGTTTTTTGGTTAAATTTCTGGGGGGAGGTGGGGATTGAGATAGGTTTTCATGTAGCACAGGCTGGCCTTGAGTTCCCTATCACCTTGCCTCTACCTCCCAAGTACTGGACTTGTATATATGACACCAGTGTGTTTGGCAATTTCATATTTCTCCTCCACTTTGTCTCATTCTTAAACCTTTTTTTTTTCCTTTCTGAGACAGGGTCTCTGTAGCTCTGGCAGTCCTGGAACCTGTTATTTAGACCATCCTTGCTTTGAACTTACAGACGTCTGCCTGCCTCTGCCTCTGAGTTCTGGGATGAGGGCATGCACCACCATGCCCAGCCTCCTCGGTTACATTTTTACATAGATTTATTGCTTGCTTGCTTGTTCTGCCTGCATGTCTGTTCTAGGGGGCCAGGTCCTCCAGAACTGGAGGATCAGACTGTTGTGAACTGCCATGTGGGTGCTGGGAGTTGAACTTGGGTCCTCTGGAAGAGCAGCCCGTGCTTTTAACTGCTGAGCCATCTCTCCAGCCCCCAGATATTAAAATGACTTGATATTTTAATATCTAAGTAAAATAAGTAGAAAACCATGATTGTTTTGTTAGTAATGCTATATTATAGACATCCATTGACTGTGATCAAATTCATTTTGCAATAGAACTGACACCCTCAACGCCACGGTTAAGCCTGTAGTAGGCCAGGATATGGTGGCACGCGCCTTGCACTCAGGAGGGTGAGGTAGGAAGTTGAGAATTCTAGGCCAGCTGGGGCTGTGGGGCAAGCAGAATGGTCTCCAGGGGACATGAGAAGCTGGGGCTCACAGACCTCAGTGCAAGCATGAGGACATGAGTTCAGGTTCCTAGTACTTAGGAGCTGGGGTTAGTATCACATGATCCTAGCACTGGGAGGCAAAGAGAGCAGAGCCCCGTAGACGGCTCACTGCAGCTCAGGTGCCAAGATGCAGGTTCAGAGACCCTGTTTCAAAAAGTGAGATGGAGACCAGGTCTAGTGACACAGGCCTTTAATCCCAGCACTCAGGAGGCAGAGGCCGGTGGATCTCTTGAGTTCAAGGCCAGTCTGGTCTACATAGACACTTTCAGGACAATATGGAGTACATGGTGAGATCTATCTCAATTCCCAAAAGGTGAAGGAATGCTAGAGGAAGACACCTGGCATCTACCTTTGGTTTCCTCAGATACACAAATGGGCAGGTATACATCCCACCTGTGTATGTATACACACTGACACCACATACCATATATACACCATTTGTACACACATGAAGGCCGTTTTACTCTGTGTGTGTGTGTGTCTGTCTGTCTCCTTGGGCTTGGTGGCAAATGCCTTTACCTTTTACCTGCAGAACCAGCTTGCTAGTCCTTGTTTTGTTTTAAACATGTATTGTCTTTCAGGTTCTCCAGCTGCTCCTACTTTGTATTCTGACCCAAAGTAAGCATGCTTGGACTATATCGTAACCTAGCCAGATACAGATTTGAGCTCAAAAGGCCTTGGGCATTTACAGACACTAATAGCAGCATTTAAGTTATCTCCCAAAATGGCTATATCCCTCAGACTGAACTCTTTAACTTGGCTCTCTTGGTGTAGACAGGCCTCAGTGGAGAATCCATTCTTTCTTGCTGTCTGTCTAGAGGACTAACTTTCCATAAGAAATGCTGTGGACTGGTGGGCTTTGTAGAATCTGAACTGACCCTGAGTCAGGGTTTGGGCATTCCCAGTTCAGTGGGAAGAAACACTTTGAAGTGTATAACACAGTGATTGTGGATGCATCGTAGGGTAACAGACCTCCAGTGCTTATTCATCGCCTGTGTCTGAAACTTTGTCAGTCGATGCATAACTGCACAGCTCCTCTTCTCTGGCTCTTGGTTACCATTCTTCTCTGATTCTACACAATTTTAGAAACCTCATACCAGAGTAGGGTATCTCACTTAGTGAAATTATGCAGCATTTGGGCCTAGCTTCTTTCAGCAAGCATTGCATCCTTCAAGCCCATCCATGTTACTGTATACTGAGGACACCCCGCCCCCTTTCCCTTTATGTTTGGGAGTATTGTGTGTGTATGTGTGTCTGCACCATGTGAATGCAGAGCATAGAAGAGGGCGTCAGGTCTCTTGGACCTGGAGTTAGTGATGGTGGTGAGAAACTGGGTATGTCAGACGTGGGAATGTTGAATGGTCTGGGTATGTCAGACGTGGGAATGTTGAATGGTCGGGCACTTCTGTTTTTAATTTTCAAGGAATCTCCATACTATTTTTATAGCTGCTGCAGCAATTTGCATCCCTACCAGCTGGGCAAAGGCTCCATTTTCTCCACATCATCTCCATTTTGTGGGCAGTAGCCATCCCTGCAGTCGTGAGCCTCATTTCCATGACAACACTGGTCACTTTCTCACATGCCTCTTAGTTGTTTCTGTGTTGTCCTTGGATAAATGTCTCTTCCGCTCCTTAGTTCATGTTTAAACTGGGAATTTTGTTTATTTCGAATGTGCCATTGCATTACGTTACTTATCTGATGTGGAAAGTAAATTTTTACCAGATGCGGGGTTGCAAATATTATTTTGGCCATTTTGTAGATTGTCTTATGCTCCTTTGCTGTACAGAAACTTTTCTTTAAAAAACAGCACACACACACACACACACACACACACACACACACACAAACAAAAAAACCCAAACCTTTGTGGGGTTAGAGAACTGGTACAGATTAATAGTACCGGCTGCTCTTCCAAAGTACCTGCGTCCAATGCCCAGCACCCATATGGTAGCTCACAACTGTCCATGACTCTAGGTTTAACACCATCTTCTGGCCTCTCTGTGCACTAGGCATGCACATGGTGCACAGACCTACATGCCAACCAAACACACATATATGTGCACTAAATCTTTAAACAAAAACATACTAGTTTATGTGTGTGAATGGATGCGTGCATTACATCATGTATGTGTGCAGCTCAGAAAACAACTTTTGGGCGTGGGTTCTTTCCTACTAGGGTCCCAGGGGTGGAGCTCAGGTCTTCAGGCTTGGCAGCAAGCACCAGAACCCACTGAGGCCTCTCACTAGCCCTGGTTTGCCTTTTTGGGAGGAATTGAACCTAAAACAGTAGTCAGTGCTGGGGAGTGGAGGATCATGCTTGAAGTCCAGCGACTTGGGAAGTTGAGGCAGGAGCATCTATCAGCTGAGCCTGGGAGTCCGAGACTAGCGTTAGCAGCGTGGGAACCTCACATTGTCCCAAAAACAAGAAACCAGGCATTCACTTGTACGTTGGTAACTTTTAGAGTAGATAAAAGGACTTAGTTCTGCTGGTACTCAGAAACCCTAAGGGAAGGCTAAGGAGAGAGAGAGAGAGAGAGAGAGAGAGAGAGAGAGAGAGAGAGGAGAATGTGTGTGTGTGTTGAGTGGGCTTTTTTCTTCATTTTAATTTTTTTTTTTTTGAGATAGTGTCTCATATAGCCTAGGCTGGCATAGATGAAGGGGACTTTGAACTTCTGATCCTTCTGCTTCCAATTCCTGAATGCTGAGACAACTCTTAACTTCCCAGTTTATGTGGCGCTGGGATTAAATGCAAGATTTTGTGCCTGTTAGGTGAGACTCTGGACTTCAACTATGTCCTCAGCCCCTTTAGCCCTGCCTCTTCTCATCTTCATAAAAACACTTATCATTTGAGACAGGGTCTCGCAGTGTAGCGCTGGCTGGTCTGGAACTCATTCTGTAGACAAAGTTGTCCTGCATAAGCAACAGAGCTGGATCTGCAGATCCCTGAAAGGCATGGACAAGAACGTGAGAAGGTCCACCCTGGGCCTGAGGAAGCAGCGCCCAGTCTTCTCTCTCTCTCAGTCACACAAAGGTGAAGCAGAAGAGCTCTCAAACTTTAAAAAGCCCCAGAGAAGTTGCGTTTTTTCAAGATGCTGCAATCCCAGCAGAAACAACACGATCCTCTTTAGAACCCCACGTGTTTCTTGAGGCCAAATTGTGACATTCAGTCACCGAGTCAGGGGTAGGTTGGAGTTTGGCAGTGGTCTGTCCAGCAGAGTGAATTGTGCTGGGGTATCCGGGACTTCCAGAGCCCTGACTTCCAGGGCCTGTCTGAATCAGACTGTGATTTTGGCTGATTATAAACAGCCCCTTTCTCTTGCTTATAATTCTAAATTAAAAATGGGCCAGTTGTTAACTGGCTGTAGTCCCATCTGCCTTTTACTCACACTGGCTAGTTTCTAAGTGTGCCAGAAACCTCACAATGTAGCCATTCTTCTCAGAACCTCCTACACAGGCAAGCACTAATTCGGTGATTCCATAAGTTGAACCCAAATGAGCCTCCGTGAGTCACAGTTGGCATGGAAGCTGTTCATCGCTTGGCCTTGGCCTTCTGTTTATGCCTTGAGTGATTTAATATGAAGATGAAACCTTAGCTCACTGCCCAGAAGAAATCTAGTCTGTCATAGTCCAGATCCAATGAGTGAGTACGTGAATCAGGCCATTGTAAATTCAGTGTGGGAGCACTGTGTTCTATGAATGACTTCCCAGGACAGAGCTTTTCCCTTGGTCAGAAATACCCACCAGGATAGCTGAGTGAGCCAAGGCAAGCATCTTAAAAACTATGATTTCAGAAGCAAATCTGAAAATAAGTTTCAGATAACAGCTATGCCAGTGATAGCAGTCTTGAGACTGCAACATTGACTTATGGGGAAGTAATAGAATATAACGTTTGTGGCTTCAAAAGGGTAAAGTAGGGGTCAGGTATGATGGTGAACGCCTGCTATCCCAGTGTTGGAGATCAAAGGCAGAAGGTGTTCAAGTTCTCTGCCTCTCGAGTGCTGGGATGAAAGGTGTGCACCACCATGCCTGGCATAGAATTATTTAAAAAAAAAAAAAACAAGAAGGAAATGGGTCAGGGATGTTGAAAATGTTTGCTTCTTTCCAGAAGAGCCCCAGAACCACGTTAGATGGCTCACAGCCACCACAACCCCAGCTCCAGGGGTCTGGCACCCTCTTCTGGACTCTGTGGAGGCCTGTGCACATGCTGCACCCACCCTCCATGTACACATAATTAAAAAATAAACCATATAAAAACTTCAAAAAGAATATGTATTTGTTTATTTATTGTACGTGGAGGAAGGACATACACATGCTGTGGGCACATGGGGAGGTCAGAGTTTAACTTGCGAGAGTTGATTCTTTCCTTCTACCATGTGGGTCCTGGGAATCGAACCCAGGCCATCTGGCTTGATGCCTTACCGACCGAGTCATCTCACTGGTTCTGCCTAATTACTTCCATCCTTCCTTCCTCCCATCCTTCCTTCCTTCCTTCCTTTCTTCCTTCCTTCCTTCCTTCCTTCTTTCTTTCCTTCCCTCCCTCCCTCTTCCTTCCTTTTTTTTCCTCTTCTTTCTCTCTCTCTCTTCTTTCCTTCCTTCTCTCCCTCATTTCTTTTTCTTTTTTTTTTTAAAGTCTTGCTGATTGAAAGTTTTGATCCATCACATCAGTCATTTTTGTCTCTAAAGTTAGGAAGTTTCATTGAATAGCATGTAAGTTGTGTTTTACAGTATCATGATAGCTCATGTTGCTCTGTTATGTATGCCATGAGATAAAGAGGCTGTAACCCTTGGCGATAATCTGTATTAAAGCCTTTTCAGGGCTGGGGCTGTAGCAGTGTTTACCTGGCAAGGACAACACCCTGGGTGTGACCCTTTGCTCCACAAAAAGCCCTTGTTGGAATCCCAGCAAGAGGATTGCGTCTGAACCCAGCCTGGGCTAAATAGTGAGACTCTCTCTGTCTTTATAAAGAAAACAAGGTTTTCAAGCCTGGTGCTGCTTTTGCCTGTAGCGTCTGTAGCTCTTGCTCCTCGGGAGGCTGAGCCATGAAGGAGATTAGTTAAGTCAGCAGCACAGTGAGACAGCCTCAAATATAAGGTTTTCCATGGATGCATTTACAACTTTGCTATTGAGAAGTCAAGGAAGACTTTCTTTAAAATGGTATTTTTGTTTGTTTGTTTTTTGGCAAGGTTACTAGGTAACCCTGGCTGTCCTGGAACTCAATGTACAGAGCAGGCTGGCCTTAAACTCATTACCTCTGCTTCCGGAGTGTTGGGATAAAAGGTGTGTGCCCGCCATGCCTAACTCTGGTGTGTGTGTGTGTGTGTGTGTATTTAAGACAGTCTCCCACTGCAGCCCAGGCTAGCTTTGAATTTGAGGCAATCTTCCTTGACCTCTTAAACACTGGGATTAGAGGCTAGCACCACCACACTTGGCTTGGCTTAATATTGTATTTATGTGTGGCTATTTTGTATAACTGAACATAGTTAAATATATTAGTATACTATGATTTCAAGCAATTGACAGCAATTGGAGGAATCGGGAGGAGAGATTTTTTTCTTTTGTTTTTTTTTTCTTTCCCCTCCCCCCTCTTTTTTTTTTTCTTTTCCTCTTTTTTCTGAGGCAACGTTTTTGGCATAGAGTAGAGGCTAGCTTTGAATGTTAGAGCTTCCTGCCTCACCACCAGAGTGAAGAGGTTTTTCATGTATTGTTTTGGAGCATGGGGAATGCAATTGTTATTGGTCTGGGAGTTTTTCATAGAAATTACAGGGTTTACTGTTTCTGAATAAAATGTCAGTTTTTAGGGCAGGTAGAGACTAAATCCTTATTATTTTAACTAAACACCAGTTGTCAGACATGGTGAGACACTGAGGCAGGGAGCTAGCTATCAGTCCAGAGCATGGCAGGATTAAATGGAATGTGACTTTTGTCACATTCTGAGACCTTTGGAGAGACCACAGCCTGTGACATGAGGTCTCAGGAGAGCCTTTCTTCAGGTTCTCTAAGCTCAAAGCATCACAACCCTCACCAGACCTCAGGCTGCATGGGTTCAAGGGCCCTGGACTTGCTATCTAGGCCAGAAAAGCATTCCTTGTGTAGAAACAGCATGGGAACTGGTCACTCAGGAATCCAGGGGGCTCAGTGGATTGGTGAAATGGACGTGAAGGGCGGCAGTGGGTGATGGGTTCTCAGCCTGCAGAAGAACTTGCTTTCCAAGTTCCCAGTTATTCGGTGCTGGTGACTCTTCTTCTGCTAAGAAGCTATCTGTTCTCCAGTCTCAGGTCTCCACCACCCAGTGTAGAGCGGTTCTCAGTCTGAAATCCTTTCCCCTAAGCTTCCCAACACCTTAGACTATACTCTTTTTTTTTTTTGGAGACAGGAGTTTTAGGGTTTTACTACTCTGAACAGACACCATGACCTAGGCAACTCTTATAAGGACAACATTTAATTGGTGCTGACTTACAGGTTCAGAGGTTCAGTCCATTATCATCAAGGCAAGAGCATGGCAGCATCCAGGCAGGCATGGTGCAGGAGGAGCTGAGAGTTCTACATCTTCATCTGAAGATTGCTAAGAGAAGATTGGCTTCCAGACAGCCAGGACAAGCGTCTTAAAGCCCACACCCTCAGTGATATGCCTACTCCAACAGAGCCACACCTAATCCTTCCAGTCCCTGGACGAAGCATATACAAACCATCACAATAGGGTTTCCCTGTGTAGCCCTACAATTCACTCTGTAGTGTAGACTGGGCTAAAACTCAGAGATCCACCTGCCTCTGTCTCCTGAATACTGACACAAACATTAAAAAAAAAACCACCTTTTTTCTTTTACATTTAGGGTGTGTGTGTGTGTGTGTGAGTGTGTGTGTGTGTGAGTGTGTGTGTGTGTAGGTCAGTTTTTTCTTTTCACAATGTCAGTGCTATGATTTGAACTCGGACCATCAGACTTGGTGGCAAATACTGAACCATTTCACTGGCCCTAAATCAGATGATCTTAAGACATTTGTGGGCCCCAGGTTCTTCTCTAGATCAGCCAAACATGTAAAAATGTAGCCCAGTTTCATTAAATTCTATTTGTTGAGGTCTGGGAATCACCACACAAATCTCTTCGACAGCAGAGTTGGTTTATTGATCACACACCCCGAGACTGATCAGTCAGGCACACAGCCTAGACTTGAGAGCTAGACTTTCCTCAAATGTTCCTCAGGGCCAGTTTACATAGGCAAAATCCACAATGAGCTCATGTGCAGGTGCAGGAAGTACTGCCCAGTGGTCAGCTCTGACTCAAGCCATTTTGGCTAACTGGACAGAACATTTCTAGCTGACCTTTATTTTGATTCGGCCTAAGTGCGTATGATTATTGAATTTCTTAAGATTAGCACACCTCAGAACATACAGAACATATCAGTCACGCTGTCTTTCTACATCAGTAACATGAAATGACTGACAGGTAGGGAGCAAAATGGCTACAGCCATGCTTGGGAAGCAGGCTTCAACAATGTTCATCTTTCTTTTTTTTTTTTTTTTGGTTTTTTCGAGACAGGGTTTCTCTGTGTAGCCCTGGCTGTCCTGGAACTCACTCTGTAGACCAGGCTGGCCTCGAACTCAGAAATCCACCTGCCTCTGCCTCCCAAGTGCTGGGATTAAAGGCGTGCGCCACCACCGCCCGGCAATGTTCATCTTTCTTAAAGTAAAGCTTTCTTTGAAATTCAGTTTTAAGGTTTGGACTCCCAGGAGATGTGGCATCTTACATCTTTAATCCCAGAATTCAACAGGCATATCTATGTGCATTTGATGCTTGCCTGATCTACACAGTGAGTTCTAGGCCACCCAGGGCTATATAGTGAGACCCCCATCTCAAAACAAGACAAAAAACCCAAACAAATAAAAGAATTGGACTCCATTTACAGATATTATCATATATTCTTTGAAGTTCCTTTGGAATGAGAAACGCTAAACAAATTGTTTTCAAAATTTATGGCAGTCTAATGAATACGGCAGTCTAATGAATACGGCAGATTTTTTTTTTTAAATTGAGGTTTTACTCTGTAGCCCAGATTACCCTGCAATTCATTGTTCCTCTGCTTCTGCCTCCTTTGAGCTGCCATTTTCTCCCCTTCAAGAACACTTGATACGTGGTGTCAAGAAGCAGAGTCTGGCCTCGAGCTCTGTGTATTGCTGGTTAATCTCAAACTCCGATCCTTCTGCTTCTACTGCCAAATTACTTGGATAGCAGGTGTGAGTCACCGTGCCCAACTCTATTCGCTTGTCTGTTTGTTTATTTATGTAGAGTCTCTATAGTCCAGGTTGGCCTAGAACTTACTATGTAGCCCTTGCTGGTGTTAAACTCATGGTGAGCCTCCTGTCTCAGTGTCCTGAGTGCTGGAATGACAGGTATGAACCGGTATGTCCGACTTTAAAGGTATATATTTTTATTTGTTTGTTTGCCTGTCTCCTAAGCCCTGAGACTAAGGGTGTGTGCCACCACCGTCTCACTAAAGCTGTATGTTTTGAAGCTGTATAAATAAAATGTTCACTTTTATGGTCATCATATTTTAAAGCCAACACAAATATCTTTTCATGTCTAAAAACTAACTGGGGCACCCTGAAAATTCTATAGGTGCTTGTGTTTTAAAGTCCTTCAATGGGCGGGAATAATCCTTAAGGTAAAAGCCATGTTTTTATACTTTTTGTTTATTTCATGTGTTTGTGTGTGCATGCACACGTCACAGCACATGTATGGAAGCCAGAGAACAGCTCGCAAAGAGCCAGTTCTCCGCTTCAGCCCACTGGGTCCTGTGAGCTGAGCTCAGGTCACGAGTGTGGCAACAAGCACCTTTACCCGTTGAGCCAGCTTGCTGGTCCTAAAAGCCAGTCATAAAAGGAAGTGTGCAAGTTTGGTGTGACGGAGCGCTCCTGTAGTGCTGGGACTCCGGAGGCTCAGGCCTGAGAACTGTAAGTTTAAGGCCAGCCTGAGCTGTGAAGCAAGATCCTGAGTTTCATTTAAAAACAAAAAGTATGCTTGTAGAGTTTTTTGTTTTGTTTTTGAGATAGGGTCTCATGTAGACCAGGCTAACCACTAACTCAAAGATCTTCTTGCCTTGGTCTCATGAATTCTGGGACTGAATGTGAGCCGCCCTGCCTGGCTGCTTGTGCACATTAAAAAAAAAATAAATAAAAGTAATTGATATATTTCTAAGTTTTCTCTCAGTTACATGTAAATTTCTATCTCTGTCCCTTTTTATTTATTATTTTCTCATATATTATTTTTAAAGACAAGACCTCATGTAGCCCAGGCTAGCCAACCTCAAATTTAGTAACTCATTAAAGATACCCTTGGACTCTTGACTCCCCTGTTTCTGCCTCTGGAGAGCTGGAATTATAGAATTATAGGCATGTACTACCACATCTGGGCTCCCTTTTTTTTTTTTTTTGAGACAAGGTCCCATGTAGGTTAGGCTGTCATCTAACTTGCTGTGTAGCCAAGGATGGCCTTAAACCTAGGATTCTGCTGTAGGAATGCCTACTTCTACGTGGTGCTGGGGATTGAATCCAGGTCTTTATGCACGATAGGCAAGCACTCTGCCAAATGAGGCGCATCCTCAGCCCTTATCTCTGTACTTTAAAGTCACAAAGCCTTTTTAGGACGTGTCTGGGCCGGGGTGTATGCATGTACCGAGTCAGAGGTGCCTGACTCCCTTCCCTGAGTTACAGGTGCTTGGGAGCCACCTGGTGTGGGTGCTGGAATAGAACGCTGGTCCTTGCAAGAGCAGAGCTTGCTCTTAACTGCTGACTCCTCTATCTGTCTGTCTGTCTATCTATCTATCCATCTATCCATCCATCCATCCATCCATCCATCCATCCATCCATCCATCCATCCATCCATCCATCCATCCATCTATCTATCTATCTATCTATCTATCTATCTATCTATCTATCTATCTATCTATCTATCATCTGTTTATTGTCCATCCATTCCCCTCCAACTCTCTCTCTCTCTCTCTCTCTCTCTCTCTCTCTCTCTCTCTCTCTCTCTCTCTCTCTCTCTCTCCCCACCCCCACCCTTCTGGCTCACACTGCTCCCTCCACGCTCTGTTCTTAATGTTTCAGATTCTCCCTGTGCAACCACAGAAGTATAAAAACCTCTTTCCCCACCTTGTCGCCCCTGGCGGGAGAACGGCCCCAGTTTCCATTTTTTTCAGAGCTTCAGAACATGTTGCAGAGTTTTAAAGCAATTTCCTGTTTTCAACAGAAGTCCACCAATTGTTATTTTAGCATAGGCTAGCCTCAGACTTTGTGCTGTGTCAGTTTCATGAATCCTGGGGTTGCAAGTGTGTACCACTATGCCCTACCTACCTACTTGAATATATAACCCAAGTTCTTCTAAAAATCAAGGCATCCTATGTAGCCAAGGATGGCCTTAAACCTAGGATTCTGCTGTAGGAATGCCTACTTCTACATGGCGCCCCCCCATCCCGCCCCCCAGCACTGACAGAGAAGTCTACAGAGAAGTCTGAGCAGCGCGCACCAGGCACAGTGAGGCTTCAGCAGAGCAGATGTGGGGGCTTCCTTGTGACTTCACCAGAAACTCATGGAAAGTGGCTTAGTTTGGGTACATTTAAGTATTTGATAACACGTGATACATACAGAACATATTAAAGCCTGATGGTAGCATAGCACCTGTAGTCCCAGCATTCTAGAAACTCATGCAGGAGGATTACTATGAGTTTCAGAGCTATATGTAGCAAGACCTTGTCTCAAAAAACAAAATGAGGACCAGGTGGTGGTGGCACACTCAGCACTCAGGGGCAGGGAGGGGCGGGGAGGGGCGTGGAGGGGCGGGAAGGGGCGTGGAGGGGTGTGGAGGGGCGTGGAGGGGCGGGGAGATAGAGGCAGGCAGATCTCTGAGTTTGAGGCCAGCCAGGTCTACCAGGGGAGTTCCAGGACAGCCAGGGCTACACAGGGAAACCCTGTTTCAAAAACAAACCAACCAACCAACCAACCAACCAACTCTTCCCCAAAAACAAACAAAACAAAATAAAACAAAACAAAAAAAAAAGAAAAGAAAAAGAAACAACAAAACCAGGTATAGAAAACAAAACAGGCATATTTGTGTTCAGTCAGACAGTAGCCTAACAACAAATGAGAGTTTATTATTCAAATGACTCACAATGGCAACATCAAGCCAATAAAAATATATAATATATGAATTACTTAAAGACATAGCCTACTGTGTTTTTTTTGGAGGTCAGCCTTTCACACACAAATGCAAGGCCCCTGTTCTGTAGAAGACAAGTCCACACTGGGGAAGAAGCCTCCCTGCAGCAGGGTGACCAGGGAGTGGGTCAGAATCACAGACATCACTCGGGCTGTGAGCCCTCCACTCCTGCAGGACTGAGAATTCTGGGTTGTCACATATTCCAGGTTTAACATGTCTAGATAAAAACGGGATTTAAACCTAACAGTTGTATCAGGCACACTTCCATTTGAGAATGATACTTGTTCTCTTCAATGGTGTTTGAAAATTTAAAGAAAGAAAGTTGGATTTTGTTGGTTGTTGTTTGAGACATGGTCTCACTGTGTAGCCTGGCTGTCCTAGAACTCACAGAGCTCTACCTACCTCTGTCTGCCAAATGCTGAGATTAGAGGTGTGCCAGCTTGGCATAGTAGTTTTCATCTACCATGGCTTTTACACATTGCGATTATGGACTCTCCTTTAAATGATTTTTTTTTACACACACCAGTCAGTCACCTTTTATTGGACACTAGTTCTCAGTCAGGGTGTGAAGATGCAGCCAGTCGGATTCCTCCTATATCAGAGCAGGGCAGGAGGTCATGCTCAGCCACGCAGTGCCCTTCATAGTGACCCCTCTTCAGTGACTTTTTAAAACATTAGTTTTACTGAGAGTGTATGCATGCGCACAAGGGCATAGAGGAACAAGTACTTGCTTGTGGTGGTCGGAGCACAACTTTGTAGAACTGGTTCTCTCTTTCCATATTTCTATGGGTTCCAGAGACTGAACTCAGGTCACGAGGCTTGCGTGGCAAGCGCCTTTCCTGACTGAGCCACCCTGTCAGCCTTAACTGACTTAAAAAATTCTGTTTTAATGCTACTGGGAGACTATCAGGACCAACAATGCCAATGTTAATGTTCGCTGAGGAACTGGCCACATGGTGGCCCTTTGAAAGAAAAGACATAGGAAAGAAAGGTTTTTTGAAGATGTATGACAAACAGGGCTTGCTTTTTATGGACATACAACAATGAGAGACAAAAATCAAATTAACGGCTATAGGCAGGGAATGATGTTTTCACAAGTCTGTGGCCATGGGAGAGAGGGACAGAGAGAGGGAGGATAGAATATTTTCCAGTTTAATTGAAGCTGTAGCTTCCTGAGAAGGATCTAATTGGTTGAAATTATTTAGATAGTCAGCTATTTAATGGACCTGATGAGAAATACTGACTTTTGTCCATTTGTGGGGAAGTGAAGCAGGTTGTTGCTTAGTGACCAGATGAGACATCTGTTTACATAGATGTTTTAGTTGAGAGAAATGAAAGCACACTTTTAAATTGATAAATAGTTGGTTATTCTTCCTTGTCTCAGAGGTTGAGGCAAAGTTTACATAGATTAGGGTAAGGCTGAGCCTGGAAATTAAAAATATTACATAAATGAAGATAGTAGTAGTGAAAGAAAGTCAGATGGCAGTCATTTAATAACTATTTACAAGGCCTTCTACGGGGTCACCTGGCAACTCACATGCAAGTGACCTGTGTCACGCCTTCCTCCTGGTCAAACTGTCCGTCTTCTAGTTCTCGGAGGACACTGTTGCTGCTACTGAACCCGCAGAAGCTGTCGCTCTGTGCCGGCCGCTCTTCCTTGGTCCAGCACTCTCTGGAGGGAGAGAGGGGACCCTCCTCAAGAGGGGCTCGGCCTCCGGCGGCTTGGGACGCGCTTGTGTCCAGGCCCACGCTCCTGCTGCCGACCTTGTTTCTGTCTTCACCCCTCAGCAGCCGGCTGCCTTTCCTCTGAAACACAGGAGAACGTCAAGCAGGGCTTGGAGCATGCACACCTCTGCTCTGCGCACGGCTTCTCGACCTGAAACTTCTCTCTCTTTCCCACTCCTTACTGTAGGAGCTGGGGTGTAGGTCAGAGCCGGAGCCCGGCCTCTGTGACCCTGGCTCCGTCCTCAGCACCTATGTCCTGCTCCTTTCTGCCTGTCTCAAAACTCTGCTCTTGGCTCGTCCTTCTCAGTGGTAGGTGGGTTGTGTGGACATTTCTCAGGAGAGAAGTGAGTTAAATTGTACTTGGGAAACAAAGTGAGCCAGAAACAAACGGGTGCATTTTGTCATTGTTCGTGGTGGTGGTAATGGTGACCAGGCTGTAGAAAACATACTCTTGTGGGTTTCTTGTCTATGTCATGAGGCACCAATGTGTCCTGTAACAAAACACATTCTAAGTGTTTCTTTAGAATGGCAGTTCTCAACCTGTGGGTCGGGAACTCTTCCGGTCGGATGACCCTTTCACAGGGTTTGCCCAAGACCATCAGAAAACACAGATGCATCTATTTGCATTCATGATGGTAGCCAAATTATAGCTATGAAGTAGAAATAAAAATAATTTTGTGGCTGGGAGTCACCACAACAGAGGAACTAAGGGTCACAGCAGACCCCTTCCTTGTCATGCTCTGTAGACTGACCCTACCCACCCACAGCTGTACCACACAACAAGCTGGGGGTGATTTGCTGATAAAGAGTTAAAGGCTGGCTAGCGATGTCCTTGGTTCATGTGGTTTTTGAGTAAGAATGGCCCCCATAGGCTCATATACTTGAATTCTTAGTAGTAGAATTCTCTGAAAAGATTAGAAGGATTAGGAGGTGTGGCCTTGTTAGAGAAAGTGTGTCACTGAGGGTGGGCTTTGAGGTTTCAAAAGCCCATGCCAGGCCCAGTCTCTCTCCCTCCTTCCCTGTCTTCCCTCTCCCTCTCTCTCTGTTCCTCGAGTTGATAATGGACTAAGGCTCTGAAACTGAGCAAGCCCCAGTTTAATGTTCTCTTTTACATGGTGTCTCTTCACAGCAGTAGTGACTAAGACAGCACAGTTCCTGATGACGTCTCTGTCGTGTAAAATTAGGTCTAAAGATCTCCAATTGACAGAAGGGGCTTCCTCGAGGAGGGCTCAAGCCCAGCACGTGGGTGTCTAGACTGCTGTGGGATTGCTTAACTATCACTGCCAGTGTGATCCGATCACAGAACCTCAGCTCTGGAAGGCTGAGCAAGGACTCAAAAACCAAACTAACAGGATTCTTTCAAATTACCCACATTCACTTCAGTGTTAGGAACTAAGATTACACTTTACTGTGTGACAAAGCTAACGTTATGAAACTCTTAGGCAATACTGCCAGTGGGGCCTGAGCGGTCCTCTCAGGTAGGTGCCAGGCCTGAGAGTGACGCCCTGCTTGGTGACAAGGCTGGAGAGCGCTGCCGGGCAGGTTTCCTCAAGCTTGGTTAGTGGGCGCCTTTCCCACGGACATGAAGATCCCTTGGGCTTGTCCTCAACCTTACAGTCTGACTGTTCACACAGGGAGCCCTGGAGCCCTCAGCTGCAACAGGGACAAAGGTGACTTTTGCAATACACTATTGTGTGTCAGATAGCAGAGGCCAGCTCTCACGGCTGTGAGAATTTCCTTAATAAAAAAACGGAATATTCTTTAGCATATGCTATTCATAGTAATTTGCTTTTTGATAACTGTTAATAAGTAAACAGCTATCAGTTGTAAAGTTGAAACTTTACAGCTACCTGATAAAATAGTCAGCATTGTATCCTAAAACACTTCAGAACACACACTTTTGCTTGCCAGAAGACTCAGGATTTGATTAATAATACGTCTTTCGCAATGATATTGCCTCTCACACAACCTCACCCCATGTGAAATGCTTTTTACAATCAGCCAATTTGTGATTTCCTAAAAACTCAAAACGTTGGAGTCTGAACCCATCCAATCCCGGGAGACCATTCACTTCAGTCCCTGTTCTTCAGGGGTCCCTGTGACAGGGTAAGGCCATGGAGTGCCCTGCCCCTGGGCACTGGTGCCATCCGCCTGTGCTTGTCACAGTACATTCATTACATTTGCAAAAACAAGAGTAGATCAGTGTTGCAAGGCTTGTGTTCCTTAAATAAAACTCTGTTACAGAATAGTACACACACATATACCTGTACACACATACAGGTGCACACACACATGCACACACACATACACATGCACACACACACACATACACACACACTTACACACATACACACATACACACACACTTACACACACACACATACACACACACTTACACACATACACACACACACACACACACACACACACACACACACACACACACACTCTAGAGAACATGGTAGAACAAAGAAAAAAGGAAAGCTCATCCTACCTCCAAAAAACTGCTATTGTTAGAACCTTGACATATTTTGTCTCCCTCCCTCCCTCCTCCCTCCCTCCCTCCTCCCTCCCTCCCTTCCTCCCTCCTTCTCCCCCTTTTTCTTTCTCTCCTTCTGCATATAAGTGGTCCATGAAGCACAGTGCATGTTTGTTTGTGTAGTTCACTTCCCACCTAGCACTACTCTGCAGCCCCCTGTGACTTTCCAGGCTCACTCATGGCCTTTCCCGATTCTTTCTGACACTTTCTCTATAAGGTGAGAGAGAATTATGCTGATTTGGATGCAGACCCAATGCCACCCTAAGAAACATCTAGTGTGTTCTTGTTCTATTAGTGTCTTTCTTGATATAGTGTCAAAATACCAGACAAAAGCAACCTCGGGCCTGTTTTCTTTTGTCTCATGCTTGAGGGTACAGTTTGTCATGATGAGAAAACGATCACTGAGTCCACAGTTTGGAAACAGAATAATGAATGCTGGCGATCAGCTCACTTCCTGGCTTTTCTTCAGTCCAGGACTCAGCCCAAGGAGGGAAGGACCCACTTTCAGGGTGGGTCTGTGCCTTAGAGTTTCATTTCATTGCTGTGAACAGACACCATGACCACAGCAACTCTCAGAAAAGAAAGCATTTAATTGGGGCTGGCTTACAGTTTCAGTTCAGTCCATTATGGTAGGGAACATGACAGCATGCAGGTGCTAGAGGAGCCGAGAGTTCTACATCTTGATCTACAAGCAGCAGAAGGAGACGGTGTCCACACTGGGCATAGCTTGGGCATATATGACCTTAAAGCCTGCCTCCACAGTGACACACTTCTTCCAACACGATCACACGTACTCCAAGGCCCCACCTCCTACTAGTGCTACTCCTATGGGCCAAGCCTTCAAGCACATGAGTCTATGGGGGCCATAACTATGAAACCAGTCTGTCTTCTTCCCACCCCAATTAATCTAACGTAGGTAGTTTCTCATGGGCATGCCCAGAGGTAAACCTAGTCTAGATAATTCCCCACAGGCATGCCTGGAAGCTTGCCTCCTATATAATTCTAAATTATGCTGCACCCATTAAGATACACATGCAGTTCAAGTGACAGGACTGTTGACTTCAGGATATCTCAGCATTGTCCCTTCCCATTGCCAGTGTTTTAATACAAACAACAGAATTAAGTTAGGAATGTAGGTAAGTGTTCAGTCAGGGTTTCCATTGCTGTAAAGAGACACCACGATCACAATAACTCTTCAAAAGGACACCATTTACTTGAGGCTGGCTTACAGTTCAGAGGTTCAGTTCATCATCCTCATGGTGGGAAGCATGGCGGCACTCAGGTAGACATGGAGCTGGAGAGGTAGTTGAAAGTTTTACATCCAGAAATATTGGGGTTTGGCTTGAGCAATTGAAACCCCAAAGCCCACCCCCAATGACCTACTTCCTCCAACAAGGCCACACCTACTCCAATAAGGCCACACCTCCTAGAGCCAGTCCATAAGCATTCAATATGAGTCTATGGTGGTATGTGTGTGTGTGTGGGGGTGCACATTATTATTCAAACCACCACAGCTAGTGCAGCCATCATGGAAAATAATATGCAACACTGAGAGAGAGCTACCCTGTGAACCAGCCATCGCACTCCTGGGTAAGGCTGGAGGAATGTAGTCAGGATGCTAATGAATATCTGCATTTCATGCCCACTGTCCTGCTCTTCATAAGACCAGTGAGTAGAAACATCCTGAGCGTGCATCGCCTGGTGAGTGGATAAGGGACACAACGCTCCTCCTCCTGCCACTGGTGCTCAGGGAAACAAGTCAGGCTCAGAAGGTCAGGAACCACACTCTTAGACACACAGAATGAGGGGAGTTCATCTCATAGGAATTTACAAGATGAACGGTGTCTATCAGAAGCTTGAGAGAGTGGGGGTGGGGTGGGGAAAGGGTGGGGGAAGGTTAACTAATGGACACAAGCTACAGTTAGGGTAGGAAGTTCTGGTCTGCTGTGGCCCTGTTGGGTGACTGTGTACACTAGATTTGAATGTTTTCACCATAAACAAGTGATAAATATTTCATAAGGTAGACATGCTAATTTAAAAATTATACGATGTATATGTGCATTGAGACATCACATTGTTCACACACACACACACACACACACACACAGACTTTAAACACTTTAAATTTTTATGTACCAGAGGCTGGAGAGAGGACTCAGCAGTGAGAACACTTGCTGTTCTTGCAGAGGACCAGGGTTTGGTTCTTCCTATGTGGTTGGTCCCATGTGGTGGCTCACAACTGTCTGTAACTCTAGTTCCAAGGATGCCCTCTTCTGGCTTTCCTGGCACCAGACATGCACATACATACATGTAAGCAAAACACTCATACACATAAAATAAATAAAATAAATCATTAAAAAATTTATGTACCACTTAAAAATTTAAATAAAAATGCATCCACACTGCAAATACCAAACTAAACCAAAACACTGCCTGTCTTCCAAGGGGCAATCTCTCTGTTTTTCTCTTAAACAACAGAACTTTCTCCCACCAACCTCCCACAGTGTTTGAGCATGTGGTATCAACACAGGCCACATCTCCAGCCTCCTTTGGAAGTGGATGTGGACAGAGCAGTTCAGATCCAAGCAACAGAAGATGTGACTGCCTGAGAAAGTCATTGCCCGAGGCACAAACTTGGAATTCCAATTTCCTGTATCTCAGTGGCTGAACATTGTACCAGCTGGCTGAGGGGCATAGGCTCTTCAGAGGAGAGCCTGATTCTGATGGCAGCAAGGCTGATCCAGGTCATCAAGCCCCACCCCATCCCACCCTGAGTGCCTGCCCACCTTTAAGTATTACAGGAGTCATCTCCTATGTGGAATTCGATGCTTATGGCATTAGTTTGTTTATTAATGTTGTGTGGGCCATGGTGTTCATGTGGAAGACATGTGGACTTGGTTCTTTCCCTTCCTGGATTTTAGGATAGAACTCAAGCTGATAGATTTGGCAGCAGATACCTTTTCCTCTAAGCCACCTTGATGGCCATCTAAACTGTTGTTGGAACAGCTTAGCAAGTAGTTATTTTACTAATTATCAGTCAACATGAAAAAATGTTCTTGATAACTAATCCTTTTCACTTAATTTCCTCCAACTTTATGATTATGAAAAGTTCCAAACATGTAGAAGATTTAAAAAAGAATAGGTGTCCAATGCCCTCCACTTAATTAAATAATTTTCTTCCTGTGTGTGTGAGCTCTGGAACATCAGTAAACTATACTTCTGTATTACAGATGATGGCTGCTTTAGTTGGAGAAAACACGGGACCACTGGCATTCCTGGATTTTCCTCCCGTCTCTTTATACCATTAGCAGAATTTAATGATCTGTAGTTGATATGTTCTCAAAGCAAAGTCTGAGAGCGCTGTGGTCTGTGCTAATGTTATTCATATTTCATAAAGGAATGGAGACCTGGAGGGGTCACAGGGCTTCTGTGTCCGTCCTACTTCAAGCCCTCAGAGTTCTTTTCAGTTTGCTCTCAGCTTCTGAGCCTTCTACAAATGGGGGTCCTGTTTTCTCTGAGCTTGTGGAGACAAAATGCTTTTAGAGATTCTTTTAAAAATCAGTTTAGGACTCTTCCCTGTGTAATCCAGAGTGTTCTCGTTCTCTCTCTCTCTCTCTCTCTCTCTCTCTCTCTCTCTCTCTCTCTCTCCCTCTCCCCCCTTTCCTTTGTCCTCCTTTCTCTTTCTTCCAGCAGGCCCTTTATCTTTCTCTCTCAACCCCCAATCCCCATGGTGACTTCCCTGGCCTCCGTCCTTGGGGCCAATAAACTTGCCTGAGAGCAGCTTCCCAATAAACCTGCCTTAAAAAAAATACTTTAAAACTATGTTTCTGTGCATATGTGTAGAGGTGTCTGCAGAGTCTGTGTAGCTGGGGTTGGCAGGTTGTGAGCTGCCCTGACCTTGAGTTCTCTGGAAGAGCAACCAGTGCTCTTAAGCATAGAGCTGTCTCCTTAGGCCCAGGAACCAAATACTTTTAAGTGGCCCTTTTTTTCTTATAAATGATACAGGAGATTTTTTTTAAAAAAAAAACTGAAATAGACATTTTTAGATGATTTAAAGTATCTATGAGTCTTATTTAACTTTTCAAAAGAAACAAAAATTTAAGAAGGAAAATCTTAGAAAAAAACATTAAAGTAAAATTTAGCTGATAGAGGTCAAAAATCCCTTTTTGTTTGTTTGTTTTATTTTATTTTGCTTTTGAGCTGGAGTTTGATGCAGGACAGAGCAGCCTTGAACTCCTGATCCTCCTGCCTCCCACCCGTAGGATTATAGGTCTGCACTCCAGCTTTTGGCCAGAATCCCACACCCCCTCCAGCAGAGCTATCATTTCCCGGAATCTATTTGGAGGCATCTGTCCAAAATACGACAATAAAAGTAGGATTGAGAAACAGAAAGAGGACTGAGCTTCGTGGCGCCTGGTGCAGGGAATATTGGCACCATTGCATCTAGCTTCCCACGAGTCCCATGCCCCAAGGAAGGCGTCATGAAGAACACGGCCTGGAAAATGTAACCTATGTAATATGTAAAGCAAACGTCCTTCTGAAAGTTTCTTTCTTTCACTTAGATTTAAAAACTTATATATGGGCACTCCGCCATCTTTGCTCCAGTGGCCGGGAAGTTGGGACAGCCAGGTTCTGAGACAGACAGGCATAATGTCGCTCGGGTCTCGGGCGGCTTGTGTGTGTGCGGCTCCCAGGTGCGGGGCTGATCTGCAGTGACCAGCGCGCCAGCTCTATTGTGGGACTTCTGCCTGGCAGAGGGACCCCGCACTGGGCGGGAGCCTACCAGCTTTCCTTCCGCGACATCTGTTCCCGCAGACTGCGCTGAAGAGACAGGTACCCCAAGCTCCCTATCCCCAATATAACATCACTTGGGACACGGCCTGTTGGGGCTTCCGTCTGTGCCCGAGAACGGGTCAGCGCTGTGGTCGTCTGGGTGCCAGATCGGCGGGCCATCGCGTCTACAGGGTGAGCGGCGCCACGGAGAGTGCCCTCCGCCATCTTTGCTCCAGTGACTGGGAAGTTGGGACAGCCAGGTTCTGAGACAGACAGGCATAATATCGCTTGGGTCTCGGGCAGCTTGTGTGTATGCGGCTCCCAAGTGCTGGGCTGATCTGCAGTAACCAGCGCGCCAGCTCTGCTGTGGGACTTCTGTCTGGCAGAGGGACGCCCCCTCCCCCTCTAGGAGAGACCACACACCCCTGCACAGGGCAGGAGCCTACCAGCCTCCCTTTGGCGACCTCTGCTCCAGGAATCCACTAGGCTGAGCCTTTAGATGTGCAAGGCCTCCCCAATATAAGATCACTTGGGGCAAGGCACATTAGGGCTCCAAAGTCACTCAGGAGCAGGCAGGCCCCAGAAATCGGTGCCAGGGGAATCCTGGTAATCCGGGGGGGGGGGGGGGCAGAAATAGCTTTGCAGGCTCACAGGAGGTCCAACCAACAGCCAGTGGCAGCAGGACCAACTAACACCAGAGGTATCCAGATGGCAAAAGGCAAACATAGGAATGTTACTAACAGAAATCAAAGTAATGTGGGACCATCCGAACCCAACTCTCCAACAGCAGCAAGTCCTGGATACCCCACCACACCCGAAAGACAAGATCTGGATTTAAAATCACTTCTCATGATCCTATTAGAGGATCACAAGAAGGACACAAATAAATCTCATAAAGAGTTACAGGAGACCATGAATCAACGGTTAGAAGCCCTTACAAAGGAAACACAAAAATCGCTTAGAGAAATGCGGGAGAACATGGATCAAAAGATGGAGGCGCACAAGGAGACAACACAAAAATTGCTTAACGAGATGAATCAATGGGTAGATGCACTCACAAAGGAATCACAAAATTTGCATAAAGAAATGCAGAAGAATATGGGTCAACAGATGGATGCCCATAAGGAGGCAACACAAAAATTGCTTAAAGAAATGAATCAACGGTTAGATGCCCTTACAAAGGAAACACGAGAACTGCTTAAAGAAATGCAGGAGACGATGAATCAACAGATGGAATCCCATGAGGAGGAAACACAAAAATCGCTCAGAGAAATGCAGGAGAACGTGGGTCATCAGGAAGAAATCCTGAAAGAGGTAATGCAAAAATACCTTAAAGAAATACAGGAAAATACAAACAAACAAGTGAAGGATCTCAGCAAATCCATCCAGGAACTAAAAAAGGAAGTAGAAACAACTAAGAAATCACAAAGGGAGACAACTTTGGAGATAGAAAACCTTGGGAAGAAGTCAGGAGTCATAGATGCAAACATCAACAATAGAATACAAGAGATGGAAGAAAGAATCTCAGGTGCTGAAGATTCCATAGAAAGCATCGACTCAACAGTCAAAGAAAATGCAAAATGCAAAAAACGTGTAACCCAAAACATCCAGGACACAATGAGAAGACCAAACCTAAGGATTATAGGTATAGATGAGAGTGAAGATTTGCAACTTAAAGGGCCAGTAAACATCTTCAACAAAATTATGGAGGAAAACTTCCCTAACTTAAAGAGAGAGATGCCGATGAACGTACAAGAAGCCTACAGAACTCCAAACAGACTGGACCAGAACAGAAATACCTCCCGTCACATAATAATCAAAACACCGAATGTTCTAAACAAAGAAAGAATACTAAAAGCAGTAAGAGAAAAGGGCCAAGTAACATACAAAGGAAGACCTATCCGAATCACATCAGACTTCTCACCAGAGACTATGAAAGCCAGAAGATCCTGGGCAGATCGCATGCAGACACTAAGACAGCACAAATGCCAGCCTAGACTACTATACCCAGCAAAACTCTCAATCACCATAGATGGAGAGACCAAGATATTCCATGATAAAACCAAATTTTCACAATATCTTTCCACAAATCCAGCCCTGCAACGGATAATAGGTGGAAACCTCCAATACAGGGAGAGAAACAACACCCGGGAAAAAATGAGATAATAACCTTCTTGAATCAAACCCAAAAGTAGATAACCACTCAAACATAAAGATAGCGTCAAGAATGGCAGATGGCAATAATCACTATGCCTTAATCTCTCTTAATATCAATGGTCTCAATTCCCCAATTAAAAGACATAGACTAGCAGACTGGATACGTAAACAGGACCCAGCATTTTGCTGCATGCAGGAAACGCACCTCAGTGTCAAAGACAAACACTACCTCAGAGTAAAAGGCTGGAAAACAATTTTACAAGCAAATGGCCCCAAGAAACGAGGTGGAGTAGCCATCCTAATATCGGATAAAATTGATTTTCAACCTAAAGTCATCAAAAAAGACACAGAAGGACACTACATACTGATCAAGGGAAAAATCCACCATCAAGAACTCTCAATTCTGAATATCTATGCTCCAAATGCAAGGGCACCCTCATTCGTAAAAGAAACTTTACTAAAACTCAAAGCACACATCGCATCGCACACAATAATAGTGGGTGACTTCAACACCCCGCTCTCTGAAATGGATCGTTCAGGAAAGCAGAAACTAAACAGGGACACAGTGAATCTAATTGAAGCCTTGGACCAAATGGAACTAACTGATATATATAGAACATTTCATCCTAGAGCTAAAGAATACACCTTCTTCTCAGCTCCTCATGGTACCTTCTCCAAAATTGACCATATAATTGGTCACAAATCAGACCTCAACAGATACAAGAAGATAGAAATAATCCCATGCCTCCTATCAGATCACTATGGAATAAGGGTGGTCTTCAATGGCAACAAAAACAAAAGAAAACCCACGTACACATGGAGGCTGAACAATGATCTACTCAATGATAACTTGGTCAAGGTGGAAATAAAGAAAGAAATCAAAGACTTTTTGAAAGTTAATGAAAATGAAGGCACAACATACCCTAATTTATGGGACACAATGAAAGCAGTGCTAAGAGGAAAATTCATAGCCCTGAGTGCCGCCAAAAAGAAACGGGAGACAGCATACACTAACAGCTTAATGGCACACCTGAAAGCCCTGGAACAAAAAGAAGCAAATACACCAAAGAGGAGTAGAAGGCAGGAAATCATCAAACTCAGGGCTGAAATCAATCAAGTAGAAACAAATAAAACCATACAAAGAATCAACAAAACGAGGAGTTGGTTCTTTGAGAAAATCAACAAGATAGATAAGCCCTTAGCCAGACTAACCAGAGAGCACAGAGATAGTATCCAAATTAATAAAATCAGAAACGAAAAGGGAGAGATAACAACAGAAACTGAGGAAATTTAAAAAATCATCAGATCCTACTACAAAAACCTGTATTCAACACAACTAGAAAATCTTGAGGAAATGGACAATTTCCTTGACAGATACCAAGTACCAAAATTAAATCAGGATCAAATAGACCATCTAAACCGTCCTATAACCCCTGAAGAAATAGAAGTTGTCATTGGAAGTCTTCCAACCAAAAAAAGCACAGGTCCAGATGGTTTTAGTGCAGAATTCTATCAGACCTTCAAAGAAGACCTAACACCAATACTCTTCAAACTGTTCCACAAAATAGAAACAGAAGGAACACTACCCAACTCGTTCTATGAAGCCACAATTACACTAATACCAAAAGCACACAAAGATCCGACAAAGAAAGAGAATCTCAGGCCAATCTCTCTTATGAATATCGATGCAAAAATACTCAATAAAATTCTTGCCAACCGAATCCAAGAACACATCAAAACGATCATTCACCACGATCAAGTAGGCTTCATCCCAGGGATGCAGGGATGGTTCAATATAAGGAAATCCATCAATGTAATCCACTACATAAACAATCTCAAAGAAAAAAACCACATGGTCATCTCATTAGATGCTGAGAAAGCATTTGACAAAATTCAGCATCCTTTCATGCTAAAGGTCTTGGAAAGATCAGGAATTCAAGGCCCATATCTAAACATAGTAAAAGCAATTTACAGCAAACCGGTAGCCAGCATCAATCTAAATGGAGAGAAACTTGAAGCAATCCCACTAAAATCAGGGACTAGACAAGGCTGCCCTCTCTCTCCATATCTTTTCAATATAGTACTTGAAGTTCTAGCTAGAGCAATTAGACAACAAAAAGAGGTCAAAGGGATACAAATTGGAAAGGAAGAAGTCAAACTATCACTATTTGCAGACGATATGATAGTATACATAAGCGACCCAAAGAACTCCACCAGAGAACTCCTACAGCTGATAAACGACTTCAGCAAAGTGGCCGGATATAAAATCAACTCAAGCAAGTCAGTAGCCTTCCTATACTCAAAGGATAAGCAGGCTGAGAAAGAAGTAAGAGAAATGATACCCTTCACGATAGCCACAAACCATATAAAGTATCTTGGCGTGACTCTAACCAAACAAGTGAAAGATCTGTATGACAAGAACTTCAAGTCTCTGAAGAAAGAAATTGAAGAAGACCTCAGAAGATGGAAAAATCTGCCATGCTCATGGATTGGCAGGATTAATATAGTAAAAATGAGCATCTTACCAAAAGTAATACACAGATTCAATGCAATCCCCATCAAAATCCCAACTCAATTCTTCATAGAGTTAGAAAGAGCAATTCAAAAATTCATCTGGAATAACAGAAAACCCAGAATAGCTAAAACTATTCTCAAGAGTAAAAGAACCTCTGGGGGAATCAGTATCCCGGACCTCAAGCTGTACTACAGAGCAATAGTGTTAAAAACTGCATGGTATTGGTACAGTAACAGACATGTAGATCAATGGAACAGAATTGAAGACCCAGAAATGAATCCACACTCCTATGGTCACTTGATCTTTGACAAAGGAGCTAAAACCATCCAGTGGAAAAAAGATAGCCTTTTCAACAAATGGTGCTGGCTCAGCTGGAGGTCAACATGCAGAAGAATGCAAATTGACCCATTCTTATCTCCTTGCACTAAGCTAAATTCTAAGTGGATCAAGGATCTCCACATAAAACCAGACACACTGAAACTAATAGAAAGGAAACTAGGGAAGAACCTTGAACATATGGGCACAGGGGAGAATTTCCTGAACAGAACTCCAATAGCTTATGCTCTAAGATCAAGAATAGACAAATGGGACCTCATTAAATTACAAAGTTTTTGCAAGGCAAAAGACACTGTCAAAAAGACAAAGCGGCAACCAACTAACTGGGAAATGATCTTTACCAACCTTACATCTGACAGAGGGCTAATATCCAAGATATACAAAGAACTCAAGAAGTTAAACTCCAGAGAGGCAAGTAACCCTATCAAAAAATGGGGTACAGAGCTACACAAAGAGTTCTCACCTGAAGAATATCTAATGGCTGAGAAGCACCTAAAGAGATGTTCATCATCCTTAGTCATTAGGGAAATGCAAATCAAAACAACCCTGAGATTCCATCTCACACCAGTCAGGATGGCTAAGATCAAAAACACAGGAGACAGCAGTTGTTGGCGAGGATGTGGAGAAAGAGGAACACTCCTCCACTGCTGGTGGAATTGCAGGCTGGTACAACCACTCTGGAAAGCAGTCTGGCAGTTCCTCAGAAAACTGGGCATGACACTCCCGGAGGATCCGGCTATACCACTCCTGGGCATATTACCTGCATGCAATAAGGACACATGCTCCACTATGTTCATAGCAGCCTTATTTATAATAGCCAGAAGCTGGAAAGAACCCAGATGTCCCTCAACGGAGGAATGGATTCAGAAGATGTGGTATATCTACACAATGGAATACTACTGTGCAATTAAAAACAATGAATTCACGAAATTCCTAGGCAAATGGTCAGAACTTGAAAATATCATCCTTAGTGAGGTAACCCAATCACAAAAGAACACACATGGTATGCAGTCACTGATAAGGGGATATTGACCCAGAATCTCGGAATACCCCAGACACAATCCGCATATCAATAGATTTCTAAAAAGATGGAAGGAGAGACCCCTGGTCCTGGAAAGACTGGATGTAGGGGAACGCCAGGACAGAGTAACGAGAGGGGGTTGAATGGAGAAAAGAGGGAGGGAAGGGGGCTTATGGGACTTTCGGGGAGGGAGGAAACGGGAAAGGGGAAGTGATTTGGAATGTAAATTAAAAAAATAAAAAAAAATAAAGTTAACCATTAATAAAAAAAAAACATATATGTGTGTTGCCTGAGTATGTGTCAGTTTACCATGTGTGCAGTACCCAGGGAGGCCAGAAGATGGCGTCAGATTCCCCTGGGACTGGAGTTACAGATGGATGAGAGCCGCCATGTGGGTGCTGAGAACTGGAATTGAACTCAGGTTCTCTCTAAGAGCAGCTAGCATTCTTACCCTTCGAACCATCTCTCTAGCCCCTCTTCTATTTATTAAAGATGGGGATCTCACTCTGTTTTTTAGGCTAGTCTCAAGCTCCCAGGCTCAAAATTTCCCTTCTGTCTCCGTCTTTTGACGTAGCTGGGAGATGTTGAACACTCCTTATATGTTGGGTTTTGTTTTTGCTTTGATCTGATAGTAACTGTGCCCTGGTTCTTTCCTTTTGGACTAAAATGTATTTAACTCAATTTTATGTTACCAGAGTTCAAGTTAAAAGACTGGATATTTTAAAGAGACAGTGAGGCCAGATGTGTGGTGTAGGCCTTCAGTCCCAGCACTCAGGAAGCAGAGGCAGGTGGATCTCTTGAGTTTGAGGTCAGCCTGGTCTACATAGTGAGTCCCTGGATAGCCAGTGCTATGTAGTGAGACTCTATATGAGAGAGAGAAAGAGAGAGAGAGAGAGAGAGAGAGAGAGAGAGAGAGAGAGAGAGAGAGAGAGAGAGAGAGAGAGAGAGAGAGATTTTATGCGTATAGATGTTTTGTATGTCTGTGTATCAAGTGCAGACCTGGGGCCTGAGGAGTCAGAACAGAGAGTCAGATTTCCTGGTACTGGAGTTACAAATGGTTGTTAACAACCATGAGGGTGCTGGGAATTGAACCTGTGTCCTCTGGAAGAACAGTCGATGCTCTTAGGTGCTGAGCCATCTCTCTAGCCCCAGAAACACTGAACTTTTAAGTTAGATAACTCGTTTTTTGTTTTTTGTTTGTTTGTTGTTTTGAGACAAGGTCTCACTATGTAGTCTTGACTCTCCTGGAACTCACTTTGTAGCCCAGGCTGGCCTCAAGCTCAGAGAGTTACCTGCCTGCTCCGGAGTGCTGAGATTAAAGGTGTATATATGCCATCACACCTGGCTGAATTTTATATTGTGATATTACTATTAACATGATCTGGAGGAATATGATTTAAAGTGACAAGTTTGTATGTCAAAATTGACAAGGAGTAGGGTGTCATGGGTCACTTCAGTTGTCAACTTGAGACAACTGGGAAGAGGGACCCTCAACTGAGGAACTGCCTTCATGGGATTGGCCTGTGGGTGGTCTGTGAGGGAATTTCCTTAACTGTTAATTGATGTGGGAGGGCAGTCCCTGTGGGAGGTGCCGTTACTGGGCATGTGGACGTGCATCACATCAGGAAGGCAGCTGAGCCAGCCACTGCTTGTCATGGTCTCTACTTCAGACCCTGGTTCCTGGTTCCTCTTTGAGCTCCTGCAGGAACTTCTCCCAGTGATGGGCTATGTCATGGAAGTGGAAGCCAAATAAACACTTTTCTCCCCTAAGTTGGTTTTGGTTAGTGGTTTTCCCCCACAGAAACAGAAAGCAAGGCGGGACACTAGGACTACAGGCACGTGGCACAATGCCCAGTGTGGAATTTTATTTTATTTATGCATGTGTGTATGGATGTGTATATGGGTGTACCCTTGCATATATGCCACAACACTTGAGTAAAGGTCAAAGGACAGCTTTAGGGAGTCAGTTTTCTTCTCAGACCATGTGTATCCTGGGAAATCAAACACAGATGGTCTGTCAGGCTTGGAAGCAAGCACCTTTACTTGCTAAACCATTTCACTAGACCTGGGATTTTATTTTTAAAGTGCCTGAACTGTAAAACTGACATTTGGGTATCCATTTCTATGGGCTTTAACCAACATTATGGCAGTTCCATCCTCTCCCAGTGTTCCCCGTATATCCTCCTGTTGCAGGGTTCACCTAATGCAGGCTGTGATGTAAATGGAATGGATACTGGCTCCTTTAACTCAGCCTAACACCCGTGAGATCCATCTAAGTTACTGTTCTCATCCATAGCTCATTTCTTATTTCTGAGTAGTACTTAATTGCAAGCCTGTACTATCATTGTTTATGCATCTACTTATTGAAGACATAGGCTTTCTCCTGCTTTGGACAATGATGACTCAGATAACTATAAATATTTGTGTATACACTGTGTGCACACACATTTGTGCACACGTGTGTGTGTGTGTCTTTAACACAAACACGCAGGAGGGGATTGCTGCACCACACGTGTGCATTTAAAGTCATGAGGTGCGGCCTGGCCATCTTCTAGGCTGCTGGGCTGCTTGCATACCTCCCGGTGAAGACTGCTTTGCTTCCCATTGGTCTTGCCAGCTCTTGGTTATTATCTGATTTAAAAGTTTAGCTTTTGTAATAGGTGCATGGTGGCATCTCTTCATGGGCTACATTTGCACTCTCATAACTAATAATTAAGGCATATTTTTATGTATTTATTTCTTGTGAACATATCCTCATTGATAACTGTGTTGTTTTCTGACTGTTAATATTTGAGATTCTTAATGTATTCCTAATACAGTCCACTGCTTTGTTTTTAAGATTTATTTATTTATTATATGTAAGTACACTGTGGCTGTCTTTAGATACTCCAGAAGAGGACATCAGATTTCATTACAGATGGTTGTGAGCCACCATGTGGTTGCTGGGATTTGAACTCAGGACCTTCTGAAGAGCAGTCAGTGCTCTTAACCACTGAGCCATCTCTCCAGCTCCGATATAGTCCATTGCTACTGATGTGATATCTAAGGTTTTTGTGGTCTGTGGCTTATCTTTTTCATTCTTTTAGTGGTGTAAGTCACACAGCACAGGCTTTTAATTTTGATGAAATCTAATTTACCAACTTTGTTTTTTCCGAGACAAGGTTTCTCTTTGTAGCTCTGGCTGTCCTGGAACTTACTCTCTGTATACCAAGATGTCCTCAAACTCACAGAAATCTGCTTGCTGCTAACTCCTCAGTGCTGAGATTAAAGATGTGCACCACTACCACCTGGCTAATTGATCAACTTCTAGTAGATCATGGTTTTGCTATTATATCTGAGATCTTTCCTAACTTCAGAGACAGTTCCCCCTAATGTCTAGTCTAAACATCTTCTAGTTTTACTAAAATAGATAATTTTTGATGGCTAAAAGAAAATGGGGCAGGGGTGCAGCTCAATTCACAGACGTGTGTGGCTGCAGTGGCAGGTGCTCCCAGCACTCTTGCAGGAGCGGGGGGGGGGGGCAGGGGCGAGCATTTCAAGGTTTGAGGCTGACAGCTTGACCATTCTGGACGGCGAGCCTCTGCTGACCCCGGTGAGTCTTGGCCTGGGCTTTCATGTCACCCTTTCTCTGTACTTCAGCAGCAAGTGCGGCACTGGGCACCTCTGCCCACCCCATGTGCTCCTGGCCGTGAGTACCTGCCCACTTTCTCTGGCTCTTGGTTCTAGCAACACTAGCCAGGGGACACCGGAAAGGCTAATCTCTGGAGAACCGGGTCCTGGTGATGAGGCAGCCATGCTCAGGGCCTCTTCATGCAGAGGACTTTGTAATTCTTGCCCCGGCTCCTTTCTTTTCTCTGAACCACCTCCTCCTTCCACACTCTGCAGTTGTCTTCACATGAACCCCAGGCATACTCCTCTCCATCTCTCTTTGGAGTGCAGTCTTGTCCTGACTCCTTTCCTTTACTGCATCACATAGATGCAGCTCCACATCCCCGCATTACCCAGAAGGCTTGAGAAACAGCTTGTTTTCATTTTCGTTTTTTCTCTTTAACATTTAGGATTGAATCTAGAGCCTCATGCACTCTAGGTGAATGTTCTACCACTGAGATCTATCTATCCTCAGCTCTAGAATTTCAAGTTAAGGACAAAGTCCACATAGTGTCAAGAAACTGCTGTCAGTTCGAAGTAGAAAAGACTGTGAGGTAGCAGACTTGGGCTCACACGCAACTGCACAGCCCTCCATTAATCCAATTGCATGGGGCTGGGAGTGAGCGAATAAGTGTGGCCCTTTTGAAAAACGTGAGGACCATTTGGAGAATGTTAAAATTCTCGACAGAATTCTCCATAATAAACTCATGAGCCGGGGTCATCCTCCATGAGATGAGGGGCATGTTGCTCACAAGTGGGTCCTAGATGGTGACTCTCCTCTCCTGCCTCCCACCTTCTGGTCCACTTCCCTACCTCTCAATCTACTTATGTATGCACAGCTAAACTGCACACACGATGAGTGTGTGAGGGTCCTATAATAAGTTAGGCATTATCAATACAGTTTTCCTCCAGTCAAAGAACGTTGTTCTAGCTTCAATACCACAAGAGTAAGGAACCCCATTCTCAATATCCCACCTCAGGAAAAAGCAGAACTTCCAGGCCGTTAATCCCGGAACTCAGGAAGCAGAGGAAGGTCAGTCTGTCAGAGTACAAGTCCAGCATGGTCTACAAAGTGAGTGTAAGGACAGCCTGGTCTACAAAGTGAGTCCCAGGACAGCCATGGCTACAGGGCTACACAGAAAGATCCTGTCTAACCCCCTCCCCCATTTAAAAAAAAAAAGGCTGGTGAGTGACAGCGTCAGACTATAATGAGACAACATAGACGTGGTGCATGTTGTCAGAGGTCAAGATAACCAAAACTGTGCATAATTTTACAAACTCAGGCACTTTGGATTCACAAATTTAGAGAAATAATGGAGGACACCCCCTTTCCCTCTACCCTAGGATTGGTAGCTGAGGCTTGGAGCTACAGTGGCAGAGGACAGGTTAGCCACACAGATTTATTTTGTATGCACACAGGGACTTTGTAGGAAAGAAGAAAACGTCAAGGAGATGGTTCGGTGTGGAAGACTGAGCTCAGCATGGCTTTGTGAGAGCCTGAGGGGCTGGCAGCAAGTGACTGGCAAGGAAAGCAGGTCAGAGCCAGCCTGCCGGGGATAATGAGGGAGCAGGCTATTTCACTAGGGTTTGTCTTCGCAGATTCAAGTCAGAGAAAATCCTTTCCAATTGTGAGTCTCTTCTTCCCGCCAGGGAGAGCAGATGTATAAGTAGACTGGGAACCTGCACCCTCTCTAAGGTGGCACATAGGGTATTCTATGTCAGGAAAAGGGGCAGACCCAGAAACTTCCTGGGTCTGCTCTTTCTTGGTCGCCTGCAGCTCAGGACAGTCCTTATACCGACGTGCCGTGTGGGGACGGCATATTTTAATAGCCTTTGGAACTGTGACATCCTTTCTTTTTGAAAACGATTACAATTGTTATTGTATTATTAGTTGGTGTATACAGTGTGTGTATATGCGAATGCCGGCTCCTGCAGGCCAGTGGCATGTGCGTGGGCCAGAGGACAATTTGGGGGGTCAGTTTCCTCCTTTTACAATGGGTTTGGGGGGAACCAGTCAACTTCCTTTTTGCATTCTTCTGGAGGAGACTATTTCCCTGCTGAGTCTGTGCGTCCTATCCTGACCTCATTTTTAGAATGACAGAGAGAGCATGAGGATTCAGTGCTTTACCATCGGGTCTCATTCATAACATCAACATTGGTGATTCTTACTCACTTCCGGGGTCTGAGCAGTTGAATTCCACGTGACTGGCCTTTGGAGAAATACGACCTGTTTGGTAGCCAAATTTCCTTCACTGAAAGTTAAAATAGTAACATTAGTATTTGTGAATTAGGAATTTTCTTTTAATCCTACCAAAATTTTAATTACTTTCTAAAGTTAGGATACCAACAAATGGATTTCATTATAGCATTTTCATATACATGCATCATTATACTTTGTCCTAGTAAATTTGTAATTTTCTCCATATTTAACTAGGTTGGCCCACATATATTCTTTGTGGTATAATCTTCTGATCCCAAAATAATTATGAAATATGGCTCTATAAATTGCACTGGGAAAACAAAAAGAAAAAACCTTATTAAAAAATTAATTGGTGTTGGGGAGGGGCATCAGAGAGATCACTCAGTTGTTAAGGGCATTGGCTGCTCTTCCAGAGGACCTGGGTTCGATTCTCAGCACCTACATGGTGGCTCACTGTGGCTCTAACTCCAGTTCCAGGGGATCCAGTGACATTTTTTTGGTTCCCATTGGCATCAGGCACTCACACGGAGCACAGACAAATATGCAGGCTAACCATCCAGAACTAAGTAACTAGTTGGAGGCTTAACTCCAGAGATTAAGCGTGGATACTGCTGTAGGCGGGCGGAGAGAGGCGGGCGGTCAGAAGCACCGGCTGCTTTTGCAGAGGATGGGGTCCTATTCCCAAGCTGGACATGACATCTTACAACTGCCTGTAACTTCAGTTCTAGAGGATCCGATGCCCTCTTCTGGCCTCTGAGGGCATACATCTACATGATACATATAAATGCAGGGAAAACACTCACACATCTTAAAGTAAACCTAAAAGACCTTTTAAAAATGGAGAGGTCGTCATGCAGAGGACCTGAGTTCATCTCCCAGCACCCTTATCAGGTGGCTAAAAATCACCTGTATCTCCGGCCTGAAGGGATCTGATGTCCTCTCTCCTCCGTGGGCACTTGCACACATGTGGCATTCATTCACACAGACATATATGTACACATAAATAAAATAAAATAAAATAAAAAAATTAAAGTAATTCAAAACTCTTGTAAAACAATATAGTTATTATATCCCCTCCCCTGGGGGAAAAAAAACCCAAATCTCAAAATATATCAACAAGTATAATTTTGAGAAAACAGTTTCAGAAAATTATTTTTATGTTTTTGCTTCCTCTCTGGTTCCTCTCAGCACCTGTCTGCCTTTATCCACACCTGTGGCCACCGTGTATTTATATTTCCTAGTATTTTGTGTATGTGTGATGGTAGTGATAATGCATGTCTAGGATCTTCAGAGAATGAAGACACCAGAAAGGACTGTTTTCCCTTATGTTTTAGAGAACAAGTTTCTTGCTAGTTCTAAATCATGCTGTTATAATATATATATATACACACACACACACACACACACAAATATGTTATTATGTTTATATATAAGAATATGCACATACACATATACTTCATCTTATGGATGATTTCCTTGAGATGTATTATCAGGAATGAAATTATTAGCTCAGAGAGTATGATTTCAGTCTCTTGGTCTGCACTGTCAGACCAGAGAGCAGTTTGGGAGCTGCATGTGGGGAGTTCTCTTGTATTTCCACCAGGACGGTCCAGCCACAGTCAGCTCTACTCACTTCACAAGTGTGCTGTGACTGGTCACTCAGTGCTCTCCTTCAGCTGTCGTCTCTGAGAAGGTGGCACTCTTCTCAAGTGCGTCCCTGTCTCCTAGGGCTTGTGAGGAGGGGCGACGCTGAAGTTGCTCAGAAACAACTTTTACAAACCCTCACTGTTCGCTGCAGTTGATTCTGTGCTTTGTCTCTGGAAGCTGAATGGAGGGAAGCTTTGGCCCTACAGTGGGACATTTAGCAGAGCATTCCAAACTTAGGGGTGCCTCGAAATTAGCAATCTTCCCCCCAGGGTGCTAGAAGGAGATGGCTATGGTTTTATTGTTAAAAAACAAAAAAACAAAAAAACCCCAACTTCTTACAGTCCAGTTTCATTTAGTGTATCTTCTGTCAGAACAAAATGCTTTGGAAGGTGTAACTTTTGGGGATGAATTGTGAGGGACTGTGGAAGGGGATCAGCATGGAGACTAGACTGGGTCAGTGTTTGGGAATCACAGGCTACACTGGAAACCGACAAGATTTGGGTACTACATAGTTCCTGGGTTCAAATTCAAGCCCTGTCACAGTGCCAAAAGCCTATAGTCATTATGTTCTCCACTGTTTAAGGACCTGGGGAGGATGAGACAGAATCTTCCTCTGTGTAGCCACTAAAAGAAACACAAGTGTGCAACTTGGGGCTGGAGAGGTAGCTCATCACTTAAGAGAGCTTGCTGTTCTTGCAGAGGACCTGGGTTCAATTCCCAGAGCCCACATGGTGGCTCACAACCTCTTCTTTCTTCTGTGGAGGATTTGCTGGTCTGGTGTGCAGACAGATATGCAAGTAAAGTACTCATATACATAACATGAAATAAATAGAAAGAAAGATGGAGAAACATTCAGTTCTCTATCCACTTAGTACAATGTAGGGTGGAGTATAAAATAATTTTAATAAAAAGAAAAAATATCAATCAAGAATATCTTTTAGGGCTGCAGAGATGGCTTAGCAGTTAAGAGCTCGGACTGTTCTTCCGAAGATCGTGAGTTCAATTCCCAGCAACCACATGGTGGCTCATAACCATCTGTATTCATATACATAAAATAAATAAATAAATCTTAATATAAAAGAATATCTTTCAGAGAGAAAATTCAAGGGAGAGAGTTCATAGGAGAAAGAAGAAAGATTTCCAGGCAATGTTGTAGATGGACTCAAGAGAAGCAGGCGTGGATGAGAATCACAGGTCACGGAAGGTAGGTGGGTCCCCCAGAGTGGCCTCTCTCCAACCAATTAGAGGATGGGGCAAGTCTGAACCCAGGATTGAATGAAACACTCTGTTTACCTTCTACTTCCAACTCTTTCCCCAATACCCAAACCCTTCCGGCCAAGGCTGAATGACCCCAGAGAGGCTTTGGCTGCAGAAGTGACCCTAGCCTTTTTGACCCTAATGCTTTATAATAAGTTTAGGCTGTTTTGAAAAAGTCTGGATTCTCATTTAGTTTTGATTTTAGTTTATAATATGCAGAGTACATTGAAATGGAGACTAATGAGGAAGATAAAAGCAAGTTTCTGCCCCACCACCACAAGGCAATTAGATGCTTAAACTTATAGGTCCTGATGTTAGTATGTCAGGAGAAGAGGCAAAGAAAATTCATGGCCTGTGATTTAAATACCATATCAAAAAGGAGTCACTAAAACTTTGCTCTGAAATTCCAGTGAAACTGGCATAAGCCTTAACCCCAGCTCTTGGGAGGTAGATCTCTGTGAGTTCAAGGCTAGTCTGGTCTGCATAGTGAGTTTCAGAACAGCAAAGGCTATGTATGGAGACTCTGTCTTAAAACAAACTCCAATGAATTTAGGTTTGCACAAGAGTAAACAGCATGTTCAATGTAAACATAAGGCAGCAAAATAGCACTACCATCAAAACTTTCAAACTGAAAAGTCCTAAATATAGCTTTATAAATAATGCCTTCAGGGATACTTAAAATTTGCAATTATTTTTTGTGGGATATCATGGAGCTGAAGATGTGACTGCAGTCCTTCCTAAGCATTCCTGAGACCCTGGGACACAGACAGACAGACAGACTGACAGACAGACAGTAAAGAGAGCAGAGCAGGCAGTAAAAAGACAAGTTACAGACATGTTGAAAGTTGGAATATATGATAAAAGACTCTCATCTATGTTTAAATAATTTATAAGTGCAATCTTAAATGTGAGCAAAAGATTCTAACAGGTGTTTGACCAAAGAACCCAGATGGCTCATGAAATGAAAATGCACTTAGCCTCAGTCATGATTAAACTATGAATAAAAGAGGCTGGAGAGATGGTTCGGTCGTTAAGAGCACTTGTTGCTAATCCAACTGTCTAACCTCAGTTCCAGGTGATCCCACACCCTTTCTGGCTTCTGTGGGCTCCTGCATGCACATGGTACACAGATGCATATTCAGGAGTGCACACACAAACACAAAATAAAAACAACAACAAAAACCTAAAAACAAGATCAAAACAAACAAACAAAAATCACCTGAACACCACACAGATCACTACGTACTTCCCAGAATGGTGCCATTTTGAAGTTCAGCGATATTTCATGCTTGAGCAAAGGGAACACCCTACCCCACCACCCCTGGGCTGCAGGTGAAACCAGAAGCAACCTATTTGGGTTGGCTTAGCCAAATAAAACAATGCCCACCCAGCACTTGGTGCATAGAAAGCCCATGGTGCACACCAGGGTTCCTGCTTGTGCTAAGAGGCACTGGTCACAAGCGTCATCAGAAGGTGAACACACCACAGCGGGCAGATGCTGTGTGGTGTGCGAGAACAAACACCCACACTGCTACACACAGACAAAACTCATCTGTGAAGCAACACGGAGGAAGCGCTTCACGCTGCCTAACCCCACTTGTTGGCTGCAGGGAGTGCACAGGTACAATTTATGCACTTTGTGTTTAATGTACTTCCTATGTGTTTTATTCACAGCAATTCTTTTTCCGAGATTTTGTTTTTCATTCTATTTTATGCGTATGGGTGTTTTAGCAGTCATACGCCTCCATGTGGGTGCTGGGAGCTGAACCCTGGTCCTCTTGAAGAATGGTCAGTGCTCTCAACCACAGCGTCACCTCCCCAGTACCCACAGCAACGGTTTTAAGGGCACAGATTAATAGTGAATTCACTCCTGGTCCTGTAAGCCAACTGGATGCCTGTGGATGAGGCGGCCACAACGGTTAGGGAGGAGCAGAGCCTGCTTTCTGTTTCTGTTTTCAGACAGGCCTTCATGGAGCCCAGGCGGGTCTTGAACTGCCCATGCAGCTGAGGATGACTTTCACTTGACGTTACAGGCTCCTGGGAGTTCTCTGCCTGCACTTATGTATATGTGCCACGTGCACACCTGGTCCCAGCGCAGGTCAGAGGGGGCATCAGATCCCCGAGATCCGGAGTTACATGATTGTGGGTGCTGGGAACTGAACCCAGGTTCTCTCTAGCAGCATTGTGTGCCCTTCCCCCAGACTTGAACGGGCTAATTCAGACCTTGTTTTGCCACAGTCGCCCACCTGTGGTGGAGCCTTCAGACCTAGGTGAGGCCTATCGTTCTTCCAGATCCGCAGCTTCTTGGGAGAAGCCAAGCCGGCTACCCTCTGAAGAGCTGAGCCGGTTTTCCTGACCAGATCCTGGCGTATTGGGGGATGGGTTTCTCCCCTTTAAATTCAGAATTATCCATTAAACTTCGGTCCACGATCAGAACCTTTGTCTTGGCCTTACTCCTTTCTCGTCCGTCCTTCCCATACATCCCCAGCTCTCTTTCCAGGCGCCCGTTTGACCAAGGCTGCAAGACAACTACATAAGTGCTCTAACCACTGAACTGTTTCTATAGGTCCCTCCCCCTTGTAAGTCTGTAATATTAGTTGCAAGCTCAACTGATGTGGTCCTTTACTGTTTATTTTTCTTGAAGAATTTCCTGGTAACTCAAACCTTGACTTTTCTAGTAGAAAAACAATTGTGCTCCTGGCGCGACAGTGTCAAGTCAACAATAACGAAGGAATCTGCCTCTTCTTCCAGGCTGCAACAACCTTGGAAGGGTGTAGGCACGGTCCCTTCCGGCCTCGTGCCGTATCATGTGCGTGACCTCATGATCTTTCCATGAGGGTGCTGTCATAAACCTCGGTGGTGTACCACTGCCTAGGAAACCGGAACCTCAACCTAGAGAGCACGAAAGTGTGCGCATGCGCTGTGATGTCACGAGGGACCATGCCCTCTGTGAGCTTTCAGGTACTCCAAAGAAAGAGTGTGACATTTCTTTTCCTGGGTGTAAACATGCATCTTTATGACATTGCTTATTTCTGTTGCCTTACTGCTGAAGATCCTCAGTATGTGGTGGACTGTATACCTTATGTCTTCTGGAACATTTTGACTTGGGACAGGCCGTCCTATTCTGCTTGGACAACTGATTTCATCCTCTGAGGAATTTGGTTCTGCTAAAGGGTTAGATCCCAAAGTAATAGTTCTTATTTACTATATTATAATAATTATAACATAATACATATGTTAGTATATCAAATAGTCCCCGCATTTATTAGCCAAATGTGTCCAGGTGAGGCTTTTTCTCGACAATCCTTATGACCAGTGAACAGCATCGCAGCTAATCTTCACTTTATGTCTGTTGTGTCTTGGATGGGAAGTCTCTCCAGAAAAGGCTCATATGTGAAACTTCTCTAGGTGGTGGTCAGTGGAGACTGACTGGATCTTATGGGTTCTAACTTCCTCAACATATAAGTTCATGGCTGACTGGGCTCTTAGGGGGAGGGGCATATTGGAGGAAGGAGGGCGTGGCTGGCTGGAGAGCCGTGAGGAGCCAAAGCAAGGGTGTTCTTTAAATCACTTTCCCAGGCGTCCTGTCACAGTGACAACTCAGAAGGACCCAAGGGACAAAATAAACAAATTATGCAAAGCGCCTGGCGTCTGAGAGAAGAGCGGGACGGCTACACTTTGCCTTCCTGCACAGGGCGGCTGCTGTGCCCTGAGCAGCAGCAGACTCCTGGGAAAGGATTCACTAAACAGTGAAGCTGCTCTCCAGTCTTCTCAGGAGACTAAAGAAGCATCAAGCTTTATTCACTCATTCATTTTTATATTCACAATCTCCTTTCTCTTTAATACTTCCTTAGAACCTATGGACTAAAGGACCTCATTGCCTAATTACTGTATTAAATTACTGAATTCATGAGCCTGACCTGCCCCAACCAGAATGTGAGCTGTTGGCTATGTGTCAGCCTTACATGAAGTGTAAACACAGATGACTCGCATAGATGACTTCAGCACCAGACACCATGGATGCTTCCACTGGTAGAGAGACTTTTTCTTTTTAATTTCACTTAAAAATCTCTGGAGAGTGTCAGTTTATTATAAAACATGAAATAATAAGAAACTGAATAGAAGCAAAGAAGCCCCTCCCCCTTTCCCTATTAGTCTCTAGAACCGAATATATTTTAGAACCACTGTGAAGTTGGTCCAAGGGTTGCTAGACACATTTGAAACCTATACACTTGGGATTATTCTCTAATACTGTCCTAAAACTTAGATTTAAAATCCCTTAACAAGTTAAAGATTTAAAAATTATTTTTTATATATGGGCGTTTTGTCTGTAAGGTAAATATACCACATACATGCAGTACCTGAGGAGGCCAGAAGAGGGCGTCAGATCCTCTGAAACCGGAGCCACCATATGGAAGCTAGGATTCAAACCTGAGTCCTCTGGAAGAGTAGCGGAACTCATAACCACTGAGCCATCCCTCCAAGGCCCCAAATCCTCAGCAATTATTGCAGGCAGGATTCTATAGCAATGCAGCAATGCATGTTAGTGAGCAATTAGCCCTCTTGCCATTCTAATATAAAGGTAAGTCCTCGTAGACAGTAAGAGGCACTTCCATGGTTCCACAGTGCCTAGAGGATCTGGGCTGCAGGAGAAACCTCCATGGTGGTAAAGCTTTGGCACCTCTCTAAACCCTCCTTTTGTTCTAGAGCAACCACAGAGCTAGCTACACCTCATACAGCGTTTGCAGGGAGTCTCCAAAGCACTGGGGTGCAGGGTAGGATCTCATGCAGTTTGGGCACTGAATGCCCGAGTCTGGCTTTAAGTTTCAGCCTACTCCTGTAAGACCCCCGAAGAGGGAGACCCTCACTCGAGTCCCAAGAATCGATGCCCACCCCCACTTCAAGGCATCCTTGGGATCACAATATATTTTAGTTCCAGCCTTAGGCTCAGTCCCGTCTTTCCGAAACTGGTCCTGACCGGATACAGGAAATGTCACTGGAGCTCGGCAGAAACGGGCTGGCTGCCAGATGTCCTGCCCATTCATTCAGGGCGCTGTGGGAAATACTTAGAAGTAGTGAGCCCAGCTGGGATCCCCGAATGAATGGCAAGGAATGACTAGACTCTTCCTTAGGGGAAGAGGAAGGAGAGGCTCAGGATTTACACACTTTGGAAGGTCTGTATCTAACTGTATCAGGCCAAATGCACCTACGAGAACATCAAAAATAGAGAAAATGGAAATGGTGGTGGCAGACGCTTTTAATCCCAGCACTCAGGACAGAGTATAACTCTCTATATAACTCTTGTTTTTGAGTCAGAACAAACAGAAAACAATTCGAAGGCACAGACACACAGGTTGTTGAGGAGGTGTGTGTGGAGCGGTGTGTGCAGACCCACGGCTCAGACAGAGGAACTCTTGTTTTTCAGAAGCCCCTGCAGATTTCTCAAATGTCTGTGTATCTGAGGCACTTGTGGCAACGCCGGGGACAGGGACTGACCCTCTAAGCAAAGGGATTGGATCTGCTGACCTCCAAATCCCACAGAACCACATTAGAAGCATTTCTCGTAGGCTTTTAAGTCAGCATTGGTTAATTTACTCACAAATGAGCAGGTTGTAGAATTAGATGTGTAGTTGAGGATAATGGGCATTACCTGTCGTGTCTCAGTATCGGTGTAGGCAACACGCTTGTCAGAAGCCATCCAAATTCAGCCAGGGTGTGCAGCAGGGGGCCGTAATCGGTTTTGATTTCACAGCCCTGTGGGAATAAGCATAAGAGCTTACAGCTAATGGCAAAGATAGCTGGCCACACAGTAGGATGAGGGGGTGATGAGTGTTGTAGTGGGGGGTCCTGTGTCCAGTGGAACAGTGTTGTGGGGCCCATGCAGTCCCCAGAATGTCACCTTCTGCTACAGTTGGAACCTTAAAACCACAGGGAGTGGAGAGCGGACGGTGGCCATTCAGGCCTTTCTTTGGTCCTGGGAAAGCCTCCGTTCTTAGATTCTAAAGCATGGAGCTGGGAATCTGCATTTTAAAAGCTCCCTAGGGTGCCCAATCCATGAAGCTTACCAAGTAGGTTCAGCAGCCTGGTCTAGGGACTGGGATGGAGGGATGCTGAGGGTGGGCAGGGAAGCTGATGGAGGGAGGCTGGACGTGTGGCCTCTGTCCTTGCTCCACTGGAGAATGCTTTCTCTCGCGGCGTTACTTAGCACCCACCTTCCCCAGCTCCCTCAGGGGGGTTTACAATTTCTCTGAAAATTAGTTCTGTCCTTTATGGTCTTTGCCAGGCCAGAAAGTCAAAATGTTTCCTTGCGAGACGCTGTCTGTGAGGACCTTGTACACTCTACAGAGGTCTGCAAAGGTACTGGTCTACCTCAAGGGCAGTGGTTGATGACAGCTGCATTCATGAACAACCCCAGCAGCAATCCCACCTCTGATCATGACAGTGCTGTGTGTACACATCTGACCTGGTGCGTAAGAGAAAACCTTTGGATGTTTTTAATGAAAAAACAAGTCATAAAGTTTAAAAAGGCACGCCATACTAGTTGCTCAGAGATGAAAGGCTAGGTGAGTGCCTGAATTATTATTTCCAGTCAGTTGCCAAGGCATTTTGTAGTGAGGGCTTCTGAGCCAGGGGATTTTGTCTAGGGCTAGAATCTCAGACTGGGGGAACCTACTTTTGTTTAGGTGCAGACAGTTATGTTTGCTATTTTACTGAAATGTTTGAAAACATGGGTAAAGCATATGGAAGAAGTCTGTCGATTCTCTGTTGAGGACTCTGGTGAGGGTGGAGCATCTGTGTGTGAGGATGTGCGTGTACTTGGGAATGAAGAACTTTCATAAAACCACACACAGAAGGAAGACAGACCGACGGGAACTGCAGCTCACCTCAATGACTGTCCACTGCTCTACCACGATGGCATCATTCCCTCTCCTGTTAGAGCCTGGGACTCCAGACCCTTCTTCTTCATAGATAAAAAACCCTTCCAAAGTTTTAGGTAACTGGTCCCCTGTGAGGGAAAGAATACAATTCAGAAGAGTCATTTGTAAATTACAGCTGTTCCTAAGGATCACCAAAATCCTTGGGGTAACTGTGGTGGCAAGCAGGAAGAAAGTCTTGTCCACTGGAAGCCACTCCTCATGTGTGTAGCCCAGGTTCAGTCCCAGCGACAGTGACAAGAGCTGAGCAAGGTGGCTCGCACTTGCAATTCCAGGACTTGGAGTGTAAGGTCATCCTCAGCTACACGGCACGTTTGAGGCTGACCTGGGATACGTGAAACATTAAGATGGGCTGGAGATGGCTCAGCAGTTGAGAGCGCTTGCTGCTCTTCCAGAGGATGGAGTTCAGTTCCCAGCACCTACACGGGGCAGCTCATGATTGCCTGTAGCCTGAGCTTCAGGGAATCCTATACCCTCATTTGGATTCCATGTGTACTTGCACATACACAGACATGAGTACACATGCATGCACACTCACAGACATATACACATAAATAAAAAATCTTTATAGAAAAGACTCACTTAAAGAAAACAAAATTGTTTTGGTTGAGTTCTTTTTCTCTGTTGTTTTTTTGTTTTGTTGTTTTTGTTTTTTCGAGACAGGGTTTCTCTGTATAGCCCTGGCTATCCTGGAACTCATTCTGTAGACCAGGCTGGCCTCGAACTTGGAAAACCACCTGCCTCTGCCTCCCAAGTGCTGGGATTAAAGGCGTGTGCCACCACTGCCCGGCTGGTAAAGACAGTTTTATAGTTCACTGAATTAAAATTAAACATGCACATGGAACTACCACAGCAGAAACAAAGTTATATAATGTGAGCAAGAATGGAATGTCAATTCAAGTGGCATCTGGGAATGACCTTCACTTTGAAATAAAATTTTGGCTTCTGATCTGTATTATGCAAACCAGTGGAAACATGAAAAGTGTTAATTCTTGAACTTGCAGGTATAATATTAAAGCCAGAGCTTTAAAAACTATAAGCACAGGGCTAGGAGATGGCTCAGTGGTCACAGTGCGCGCCGTGCAAGCGTAGGCAGGAAACTAATCCCAACATCACATAAAAGTGGAGCCCTGAGGAGGCAGGGACAGGCAGATCAGGGTTTGCTGACCTTGACAGCCTTGACAAAATGACAGTCTCCAGGTTCAGGGAGAGACCTTGCTCCCCAAGGAAGGTGGAGAGTGACAGAGAAAGATAACTGGACATTGACTTCTAGTCTCCACATACACATGCTTGGGCAAGTACACACATGTAACACATAACACGTTATAAACACCTAACAATTCTTTACCTCAGAGCATTAAAAAATACTAAGTCCCCACAGCAGTGACAGGAAGCAGCTAACAGAAGTCATTGTCCCAGAATTCCTGCTGGGAAGGAAGTTTTAAGGGAAGTCCCCTCTGCATTTTTCTTGAATAGTTGACAATAACCATCTGGCCTAAAGGATTTAATGGAAATTCTTTTGCCTCTTATTTTGCAATAGAAGACATTTTTTTTTCTTATGGTCCTGTGCTAGGTAAACATTGTGGACTTTATGTAGCACATGTCACATCTCAGTTTTCTGATGGTCATAGAACAGAATCGTTTTGTTGCAACTATAATATGTATATAATAATTATAATGAAGAAATTTATTTTTGCCTATAAATATGTGGTCATACACCAGAAGTTTTAGTAAATATATTTATTTTAAAACATTATTCTCCATCATCCCCTCCCCCCGAAAGAGCCTGGTGGTGGCGCACACCTTTAATCTCAGCACTTGGGAGGCAGAGGCAGGCGGACCTCTGCGTTCCAGTCCAGTCTTCACAGAGAAACTATGCCTTGAAAAAAACCAAACCAAACCAAACCAAAACCAAATCAAACAAACCAATCATCCCCCATCCCCCCCAAATATTACAATTACCTTACATCATTCTCAGTCTGTCCTCCTTGGTTGGATGATGAATATATTGCTTAATATGTTCCAAGTATAATCTCGGCCTTATGTTTATATTTTATTAAGGAACATATCTTCTAATTTATCAAACAATTTTTTATCTAATCATCTACTTTATCATCATAATAATAATATTATTGTCACCATCTCCATTAAAAATAACTTGTTGCGCTAAAAAATTCCTATTTGATAGTTTTCTGAATAATAAAAGCTGACAGTTTTCAGATGATATTTTAAGTTTAAAGATAAAGAAAAAACTAATTTAGTGTCATAGTTTTAATTTTTTTTAAGAGACTAATATCTGATAGCAAATTGATTCTTGCTTTATTTTGGAGGGGGTGGATTTTTTTTCGAGACAGGGTTTCTCTGTGTAGCCCTGGCTGTCCTGGAACTCACTCTGTAGACCAGGCTGGACTGGAATTCAAAGGTCCACCTGCCTCGGCCTCCCAAGTGCTGGGATTAAAGGCGTGTTGTCACCACACCTGGCTTGCCTTTTTTTTTTTTAATAGTATTTACATTTAGGGCAGAATGCAACAGAGAATGCACTTAACTGGTTTCTATTTGCATATATGCCCCATTTTCTTTGGCTGGTCCTCACTGTAGAGCACCACAGTCACCAGTAGAATTAGAACTGAGAAATAGAGCTGCTTATCTTGAGACGTGTTTTAGAATGGGGATGTGGACTGTAAAATAATTTTATATTGCAGTAATTACATAGTTAGTTACAGCCTGCCCCTCTGTTTCCTTTGGAACTTTACAATGGGAAAACCACTTTTCCTGCCTTCAATGTTGGAAGATAAGTACTAAGCACAGTTATAAGCTTTAAATTAAAAAAAATTACATCTATCTCTATCTATCTATCTATCTATCTATCTATCTATCTATCTATCTATCTATCTATCTATCTATCTATCTAGTGTGTGTGTCCAACCCTTGGTGCTTGTGGAGGTTATAAGACAACTTGGGGAAGCCGTTCTCTTTTTTCCCCTGTGTGGATCCCAGCACTCAGGCAGGGCTGCAAACACCTTAACTCAGAGAGCCATCCCACTGGCCCATTTCTAAGCCCTGTGGTTTAAAAGAAAGCAAGTACAACCCAAACAACACAGAGACAAAAGCCAGGCTCATTCTAATGCACTATTGTTAGTGAATTTCAAAGAAACTATGTTGTATAAAGGAAGAGAGATACAAAAGACTACAAACAACCTGGCTACGGGGGCAGCTAATGCCTGTGAGGAAGACTTTGCTGAGTTCAAGGCTACTCTGGGCTATAGAATGAGACCCTAGGTGGCTCTCTCAGTGCTCACACTAGGACCATAGTTCTGGGAGGGAGTTCTCAGTTTCCGAAGCATTCTACCAACAGAAGTGGGGGCAGCAAGAGCAAACAAAGGAACAAACGGCAGGGCAGGGAAGGCTGTGGGGCTGTGGTAAACCAGTAATTACCTCCAGGTAATGGGGGAGGAGTCCCCTCGAGGCAAACCCAGAGCTTCCCAGCCAATAAGCCCATGCCCACTATTTGGGGGGCTGGGGGGATTGGGGGGTTGGGGAGTGGACGGAGGCGGACCACCAAGTTTCAGGTATGTCAAAATCTATGGTGCACCTCCTACACATGTTCTGAAGCCCTGGCATGACACACTGTTCTCTCTCTCCACCTCCCTCTGTCCTTCCCCCTCTCCCCTCCTCTCCTTCTTCCTCCCCACCCACCCCCATTCCTGGATACCAACACAAGCCAAATGCATTTGTTCCCTACTTCTGTGTAGGGAAGTCTTAGCAAGCATAGGTGTCTTTAATGTCAATATTCTATTGTTTGTTTGTTTGTTTTGTTTTCTCATACAGGATTTCTCTGTGAAGCCCTGGCTGTCCTAGAACTAGCTTTGTAGACCAGGCTGGCCTCAAACTCACAGAGATCTACTTGCTCCTGCCTCCTGAGTGCTAAGATTAAAGGCTTGTGCCACTACTGCCACCACAACCTGGGTATGTATGTATGTATGTATGTATGTGTATATATATATATATATATATATATATATATATATACATATATGAGTTGCCCTGGTCATGGTGTTTTGTCATGGCAACAGACAAGTAATATCAGCCTCTCTACTCTTGTCATTTATAGTCCATGACCCAAAATGGGGCCAGAGAGGTCCTTTAAAAATGCAAATCATATCAATGACTCCTTTTAAAATCTTCAACTAATGAGTTGAAATAAATATTCTGCGTGATGGTTAAGATAACATACTCTGCTTTGGAAGACTGCAGACAAGTCTGGGGATCTGATTTTAATCCCTAAAACTCACATTGTGGAAGGAGAGAACTGATTCATGTGGGTTGTCCTTTGACCTCCACTTGTGTACAGTGGCAAGCAAATACCACACACTTTCACAGAATTAACTGATTAGTTAGTTAGTTAACTAATGAAAAACGAGCATACATTCTACCTTGTAGAGAGAATCTCCTATAAAGATCATCTATCAATAAAAAAGCTATTGGCCAATGAGCTGAGGCAGGAAATAGAAGGTGGGACTCTGGCAGGAAGAGAGAGGATTCTGGGAAATAGTAAGAGACAAAAGAGAGACTTGGGGAGAGCTGAGGGAGACAAGAGGGGAGCTGGCTAAGGAGATGAACTCAGAGAGATGCCGAGGGAGACACTGAGGAGGTGAGAGGGCCAGGATTGAAGGAGAGGTAACTAACCAAGTGATAGACATAAAATATTTAAATGGATTAAATAAGTGACCAGCTGGTCAGGGAATGAGCCAAAACTTATGGCATAGGCATTTATTAAATATTTATTAAATATTTAGTCTCAGAGTTGTCATTCTGGGAGCAGGACTAGAAAAGGAAAAATGGTTTATTATTGTTTTTAACGCCACCTCGCTGGCCACATTGCTTCCTAGTTGTGCAAATGTGGGCACATTATTTAGTGACTGTATGCATCAGTTTTCGCACAGGATTGCTTGTGTAGGTAATAATGACTTATTCCATGCAAGGTATACAATAACGTCAGCAGAGAGCAAGTAAAACACATATGCCAGCTCTTGCCACAGCTTTCCTGACGAGCAGGACCCTGCCCACCTCTCACCTTGTCTAGAGCCATCTTTCCCTACATACCCCACTCCAGACACACAGACCTTCCTGGTTCTTCTCACTAGTTCCGCGCTCTTTGCCTTGGACAGTCTACCCTGGCTCCTACATGCCTGCTCCCTATAGCCCCCATACCCCCTACAGCCCCCTATAGCCCCCATAAGCTCTTAGTTGCACTTTGGTTATTACCTTCCTGTTTGTATGTTTGTATGGGTGTGTATGTGTGGGTGTGTGCATGTTCCACACATGTGGAGATCGGGGGTAATTTGTAGGAGTCAGTTCTCTCCTGTCATGTGGGCCCTGGATAACTGAACTCAGGTGGTCAGGTGGAAGCAAGCACCTTGACCTTTGAGCTATCTCAATAGTCTCCAGTCATCTTTCCTGTAGATTCTTCCCTGGTCCTTTTGTCACAGGATTCTGTTGGTTAGACTCTGAATATTTTTCTTACTTTTGAATGTGTGTGTGTGTGTGTTCATGCATGTGTGTGTTTTGTTACCTTCACAGCCTGCTTGGTATCCATGTTTGCTTATTATTGCAAACATGATAACACACCTAAGCATATACATAGATTTTGAGCATAAACAAAGATAGATACCTTTTGACTCTATCACTCCTCTGTACTTTTTTAAGTATCTTGAAAGGGAGAGAATCCACAAACCATCAAAGGAGAACCATAAGGGGAGCCCTGAGAAGTGGCAGATAAGTGGAGAGGCAGACTATAACTGAGGCTGTGTCCTCGCTGTGTCCAGGAAAGGCTGCGAGTGTGGAAGGCCACTTCAGGGGTCGCACAGTGGCAGCGGCAGCTCTGACATGCTCAGTGAGGTAGGGAACTTTCAGAGCATCCCTTCCCCTCCTCCACTGTTTGTGAATCATTTTCTCCCATGTGATTTGTGGGCCAATGTATTTAAGTTTCTGGGCAATGTTGAGTTTTGTACTTCCATTTCTCCACAGTGAACTGATTTCTGACAATATTTGTGATGAAGGCAGAAGAAGACGTAGCAAATATGCATTTTTTTCCCTGTGTGCTTGGGATGGCAGACATCATTCAAAACCAAGAGTCCAATTCCGCCCTGCTTCTTCATACTGGCTTCTCACAGAGACTCAGACACTTGTCAGTCTCCCCTCTGCAGTGTCCCCTAAATTCCTCGGAAAGTCCTAGTGACACACACACCAGTGTCCGGACCCCACGGGCTGAGGTGGGTGAGTAGAGGCTTGGCAAAGATGACATGGAAGAAAGTCTGAGAAGACATTCCAGAGCTGCATAAAGTGGGAGAGCCTCCCCGGGGCTCTAAGAACTAAAGCCCCAGATGGTTTCTGGCTAAGCAACTGCTGTAGCTAATTTTATTTTTATCAGGCCAGGTCCAAGGCAGGAATGCCTGAGAGACTGAAAAGAATATTTTTGCTTTTCCTTAGGCAGCTTGTCACTAACAGAAAGTTGGAATGTCTCCAACTTAGACACTGCAAAGAGAAGATGGAGGAGAGGGAGAGAAACAGCGAGAGGGGTCAACAGCGGTCTCCAGGGAGATGCTCCGTATTGAAAGTATGACACATAATGCATGCCAGGTAGGACGAGTCACCAGAAAATGAGCTCTCTTGCAGCCTTGGTGCTACACCAATGTCTCAAAGCAGCAGAAAGCGAGCTTCATACTCCTTCCCCTACCCACCCCCCCAAATTAGGAAACAGCTTCTGTCAGCCCACTCAAATTTCCAGTAACCAGAAAACATGGAGGAATATTTATTGAGCACCTGCTGTGTGCCAGGCATTTCTCCAGGGCACTACGTTGTGGCAGTGCTTGGGTGTGGCTTTTAGCATTAGCTTTAGTTAAAAGGATCTTCTAGAACATGTCATCTGTTCCATCTGTTGCCACCAGGGAAGGCATTAGAAGGCTGGCTTAAGAACAGAGTGGTCTCAAGCCGGGCAGCGGTGACACACGACTTTAATCCCAGCACTTGGGAGGCAGAGGCAGGGGGATTTCTGAGTTCCAGGCCAGCCTGGTCTATAGAGTGAGTTCCAGGACAGCCAGGGCTACACAGAGCAACCCTGCCTCAGAAAACCAAACTAACCAGACAGACTTTATCTCTCTGTGCGTTTGCTGTATGTACATGGGGGCACAGGTGTGTCCTGTACACACCTGTCTCGCATCCACGTGGAAGTCAGAGCTCTACTTGGGGAACTGGGTCTTCTTCTTCTATTGTGCGCCCTGGGGCTTGAGGCTAAACTGCAACCTCCTTTACAAAGCTTTTAAATTAAAGTTGTACGATGACTGGAATATATTTTTTAAAAGAATTATACCCATCCTTACAGTGACAGAACTTGAAAGGCAAAAATATTTTCAGCAGTGTTGATCCAAATCCACATTATTTACATATAAATATATTACTAATGTAAAACTCACCTTTAGGTGTCTCCCAGCACACAAAAGAGTCTATCAAAGAGAAGCCTTGCTTATAATAAAATGTAGTTAGTTCTAGCCAGTTGGCGTCCAACGCGCTGATGACAGTTCCTTTCCTTGTCACTTTCATGGACAGGACACCTTCCTGATAGGTCCAGCAGGCCGGATCCTCCTCAAAAGCATTGAAGACCATGTATAGCTTATTATCTGGGGCTAGGCATTCAGGGAAAAGAAAAGAACATAATCTTACTGTTCAAAATTCTTAAGCAATTTGTTCTTCATTAGCCATTACAAACATACAAATGAATGTAGAAAATAATAAAAATAGCCACCGCTCAATTAAAAACTGTGTGTCTGGGGCTGGAGAGATGGCTCAGCCGTTAAGAGCACTGACTGCTCTTCCAGAGGACCTGAGTTCAATTCCCAGCAACCACATGGTGGCTCACAACCATCTGTAATGGGATCCTATACCCTCTTCTGGTGTGTCTGAAGACAGCTACAGTGTACTCATATACATAAAATAAAAAATTAAAAAAAATAAAAACTGTGTGTCTATCTGTGTACATATTATGTTGTGTCCTGTGTTTGGGTGCATGGACACATGCAGAGGCCAGAGGCTGATGCTGCAACTGTTTCAGTTCTTCTGTACCGTAGGTTTTGAGTTAGGGTCTCTATCTGACCCAAAGCTTTTGATCTGGCCATCTTGTCTACCTGTCCAGCACTGAGGTTATATGCATGCACTCCTCATCTGACTTTTACGGGGTAAATGGGCTTCAAACTCAAGGCTTGGCATTTCTGGGACAAGTGCTTTACTGACTAAGCCATCTCTAGCCCTCCCCACCCCAACACAGTTTAATCAAATGTCAACATTACAACACACTGGCCTTGAACTATTTCTTCACAGAAATAAGACAATGGACACAGTAGAGCATACTATGTAGTATTTATCTAGCAATATACAGTCTCCAATTCCAATCTCTAAAAATAACTACTAGGATGAACTTGGTATTTATTGTTCCCAAGAAAGCTTTCAGTTTTTAGATGTACAGTTATTTACTGCATAAATATTTTACCATTTTAAAAAATGCTTTAACAGGGATTGAGAATGTAGCTCAGTGGTAGAGTACTTTCCTATCAAGCACAAGGCCCTGGGTTTGGTCCTCAGCTCAAAAACAACAACGAAAAACAAAACAAAACAAAAAACCGAAAACAAACGATCTAAAAACAAAGAGAAGCCAACCCAGCACAACTTTAATAGTATACTGTTTCAAATTCATCTCCTGTTCTTTCTCTAGAAGATAGTGCTCAAATGGGTGCATAGGACACTGAACATGTCTCAGAACCAGAAAGCCCAGACTCCACCGTTCCTTGGGCCAATGCTGATCAAAGGTTGGGAGCATCTGTCAACTTGCTGGAGTTTTGTTTGTACCAGGAACTGGGCTGTTTCCCTTTTAACAACCTGTGAGAGAGGGGCTCTGCAACTGTCTCCTTTATGGAAAGAAATTGAAGTTCATCTCCAAAGCCCATGGTAACTTACAGTTTACACAGTCTTTAGTTTTCTTTGATGTTGCTTTAAAAAAAAAATTCCTGCAAAGATGTCAAGGAACTTTTTCACAGTCAAAAATAAAAGAGCAAAATACTCTCAATTTCTTGGGAAAACTTGAGACTTGGCCGAGAAGAACAAAACTATTGTCTGTAGTTATTTCTGGCTGTGGGCACTATTGTTACACTAACTGGCTCATTGTCATGTCCCATTGTCAGAGACTGTAGCGATCATCAAAGCCAGTCCCTTAGTTTCCAAGGCGGAAAAGCATGAAACGGGAAAGGCCGGCCCTGAAATTCTCACAGGCTGTTTACCAAGCTGCTTCCTTGGTCAAGTCCCAGCTTTCATTGGAGAAGAGGGCGAAGGTGACTGGCTGGTTGGGCCACTAGGGGAACCAATGCCTGAAACATTGTCCTGCCGTACTTTTGGCTATAATAACTTAAAAACAACCCACAAGTTTAGATTAGTTCACTGTCCTTATGATCTTCTGACACTAACTTTGTCTTGTAGTTCTTTAACTCTGTAGTTGGGGAACCTAAGAATACATTTTCTTCCCACGCGCGCACGCAGGCAGGCAGGCATGCACGCACGCACGCAGGCAGGCAGGCACGCAGTTACCTTCTCCCCGCTTTGGGTTAGAGTAGCCGGGGCTGCTGTTCCCTTCTGTCTGATGCTGTCCACTTTCTTGCTGAGATTCTTCCTCCACTCTACTTTCCGACAAGTGTCCACCAAGGGCTCCTTCGTTCCGGCCTTTGCAGGAGTCTTGCGAACTGTGTCTCACGTGTAGCTCTGACTCTGCAGCTCCATCATGGCTGGCTCCGTTACAGTGCATAGATGGCGAGTAGCACTGGGAGACGAGCCCAACAAACTTCATCCCTCTTTTAGCAGCGGCATTAATCTGGGGTTTAAAGAGATGGCAGGGCTGAGGTAAGCCCATGTATGACCCAGCCAACTAAGCTTCAGTCTCCCGAGGAGGCCGTTAGAAGACACATGCTCCACTATGTTCATAGCAGCCTTATTTATAATAGCCAGAAGCTGGAAAGAACCCAGATGTCCCTCAACGGAGGAATGGATTCAGAAGATGTGGTATATCTACACAATGGAATACTACTCTGCAATTAAAAACAATGAATTCACGAAATTCCTAGGCAAATGGTCAAAACTTGAAAATATCATCCTTAGTGAGGTAACCCAATCACAAAAGAACACACATGGTATGCAGTCACTGATAAGGGGATATTGACCCAGAATCTCGGAATACCCTAGACACAATCCGCATATCAATAGATTTCTAAGAAGATGGAAGGAGAGACCCCTGGTCCTGGAAAGACTGAATGTAGGGGAACGCCAGGACAGAGTAACGAGAGGGGGTTGAATGGAGAAAAGAGGGAGGGAAGGGGGCTTATGGGACTTTCGGGGAGGGAGGAAACGGGAAAGGGGAAGTGATTTGGAATGTAAATTAAAAAAAAAAAGAATATGGAAAATAAAAAAATAAAAAAAAAAAAAAAAAAAACAATTGTAAAACTGGAGTAAGTAAATCCCCAAGCTTACTGTTTTTACAATGTACATATGCATTTTGGGTAATGGGTTTCTTTGGGGTTGGAGAACCCCTAAAAAAAAAAGAAGACTAAACTGACTAGTAACCAAGGCACCCCTAGGAGCCAACAGAGAACCCCTGAAGTACACTGCCCCCAAGGTCGGGTCTCGGTGTCAGCAGGACTTGTCAAACAGTACTGATCGGGTTTAGAAATGATAAAAACAGGACTGTACTTTCCCCTGAAATTCTGCCACATTTGGCAAGACCTCGTAATTTTTTAGCATGGGTATTGGAAGCTATTAACGATGATCTTTCCAGTTGGAGCAAAATTAAAGACTATTCCAGAACACTCCCAAAATAACTGAAACAAATATAATCTCACTATTAAAGAAGGCATTAATTGAAAACCAAAAAGCATACAGCACTATTTGGTTTGATTCTGAAAGATGCTAGAAGATCAGTTCTTATAAATATGCACATAAAAGCATGGGCCCAGTTCATGGCAGCTGTGATGACGCTTCCAGTCTGCCGATGCCTGGTTCTGCCACCGCCCTGGGCCAAATACACACAATTACACTTATCCTGTCAGTCAGTCAACAGTCTCTGAAGCAGGGGGCGTGAAGGCAGTGAAACAATGTGGGATCTTAGTAATGATTTCCATTCTCATGCTTGTGACATTATCATCTCAATTCCCTAAGCTCACAATGCCCAGGACCTAAGGGTGTTGGCGGTCTTTTCCCTGTGTTCAGCTGACAGTAATCCCCAGGGCAAAGGCGTGTCTTCTTCACTCTCTTTGAAAATACTCATTAAATAAGCAAAAATGAAAACATTTTTGTTTTTTTGGGGGGCGGGCAGGGTTTCTCTGTGTAGCCCTGGCTGTCCTGGAACTCACTCTGTAGACCAGGCTGTCCTCGAACTCAGAGATCTGCCTGCCTCTGCTTCCTGAGCTGGGATCAAAGGTGTGCGCTGCCATGCCTGGCTCCGCAGTGTTGGTTTTTCATGGTCACTGAATTAAACATCTAAACTAGAAGTTTTAAGTGTTACTCTGGATTTATATGGAAACCCTGACAGAATGAAACGGGATTTTCAAAGGCAGGCAGGGAGAACTGAAGAAAATGCAGAGCAATGCAATCCAAGGTGCTTCTGGGAGCCCGCGAGCCAGCTGGAAAGTGGAGCCGGCCAGGAGCCAGAGCCTGCCTCTCCTCTAAGAGTTCCGTTCCTAGTAGCACTGTGGATACTCAGATGTAGCCACAGTTTCCCTCTTTCAGGTGTACTGGGAGAAAAGAGGGAGGGAGGTACGAGAGAGCTGGGTGTTCTGAAGTGGGAAGAGTAAATTTCTCATCAATGTCCTCTCTAGGTTTCAGTGGAGACATTCAAGTAAACCTTTCTTTCTTACTCTAACACATACTTCTTTTTTTTTTCCTGGAAAAGTCTTTGAACAAATATATTGATGTCTTTTCCATTTTTACTTGGAGGATGAATCTATCCATCTATCCGTCCGTCTGTCTGTCTGTCTGTCTATCTATCTATCTATCTATCTATCTATCTATCTATCTATCTATCTATCTATCTATCTATCTTTTTATCTCATCTGAAACTTTTGGAATCTACTTTCCACAGAACAGCTGTCTGCTTTGCTAAGCGTTTACTAAAATACAGGTATTCTTGCCATGTCCTGCTGCTACACTTCTCCTTAAACTTCTGTGCCACTGAGCGTCCTTCTGCTACCTCTGGTCTGTCCAGAGGCTCTTATTTCTGATTTTGCGATGCATATTCTTGGTTGTCAACTTGACAGGATCTGGAGCCAATCGACAGCCAAGTTGATGGCACACCTGTGAGGACTTTTCTTCTTGTCTTGCTCAGATTAAGGGAAGTGAGGAGACCCACCCTAAATGTGGGCGGTGCTTCCGGTGGCAGCCCAGATGGGGGGAGAAGAGACCAGAGCGTTTTTCTTTAAGCCTCTGCCTTCTTGCCCTCATGGGCTTCTCAGCCCGGTATACTGGCCGCGAATTGCTGCCGCTAGTTTCGGCTGACGTTAAAACCCAGCTTCTTCAGCCTTCAAAAAGGGACTGAAGACTAGTGGCTTTCCAGAATCTTCCAGGCCTTCAGCATCCAATTGGGACTGGTAAGGCATCTGGTACTTGGAAGGAGCTGCTACTGGGTATGAAGCAGCCCCACCCAGTATGACGGGGCACTGCTCGCCTGCTTAGACTGTGCCAACCTGACAGCCCCTTCGGTGCCCTCATCCTCCATAGGATCCTGGCTAATGCGGTTTTGGCTCTGTACAGTTTGGCTCACATGCTCCACATTCTGAATTCTGGGGGATAAGTCACCATTGGTTTCTTAATCTTTAGGGTCCTCCTCTGTAGCCCAGGGTGGCTTTGAACTCATGCCGTAGCTGAGGATGACCTTGCCCTCACCGTCCCTCCCCTTGCACGGCACCAGGATTTCAGGCCTGTGCTACCATGCTTGGGTACCTCATGGTTTTCGGGTAAGAAAGGAAACTGTTTCTTAGCTGCCTTGAGGAAGGCACTCACAGTTCCTTTTCACAGTACCTTGTCGAGGAGTTCCTTTGCAGTGTCGTTTGCTTGTGTCTCAGAAGGTAGTGGACACTCCTCCATCACAAGCCTTGCACGCCTTTGTCCGCCTGCTGCTGAGTGCTTGGGGCTGCAGGGAGAACACAGCCGGTCAGAGACAAGCTGTTGCTTTCCAGCTATGTCCATAGGAAAGCCCGGAGCAGCTGTCTATCTGCTATTTCATTCCCGATGTTATCTCAAACAAAGTGCTACACATGCACAGTGGTTTCTGTTACCTTACATTTCCTTAGTGTAAGCTTCAAGTGATTTAAATTCCTAGTTGGACAGAAGCACAAGTAAGCACAGAAGCATGGCAATCCTATTTAAATGCAGATTAACACGTCTGTCTTTCCCCCTTTTTCATTACTGATCTCTAGCTTTTGCCAAGTTGTAGCCTCTGCTGACCCTATATAACACTAAAAGCAGGAAAGGTTGTTTGTACACAGTTGATGGAATTTGTAATCAGGACATAAGCATTACTACAGGGTAAAAATGTCAAAAATGTAAAAATGTAGTAATGCTTGGAATGGAAACATTTATATTCTAGTAAAGGCTGAAGTCCATACACACTCGCATGCCTGTGCCTGTGTTCATAAATTGTGTGTATGTGTGAGTGTGTGTGTGTGTGTGTGTGTGTGTGTATGCGTAGGTAGTTACTGCCTCTTATAAACCAGACTGAAGGGCTGGGGACATGGCTCAGCGGTAGAGGACCTGTCTACAATGTGCAAGATTGCTGGGCGGTGGTGGCGCACGTCTTTAATCCCAGCACTTGGGAGGCAGAGACAAGTGGATTTCTGAATTCAAGGCCAGCCTGGTCTACAGAGTGAGTTCCAGGACAGCCAGGGCTACACAGAGAAACCCTGCCTCGAAAAAACCAAAAAAAAAAAAAAAAAAAAAAAAAGAATGTGCAAGATCTTGGATTTGATTTTTAGCAGTGAACAACAAAACCTCCAAAACTTTCTGCTGCCCCCCCCATACCCCCAGGACAGGCTTTTTCTGTGTAGTCCTGGCTGTCAAGGCATTTGCTCTGTAGACCAGGCTGCTCTGTAGACCAGGCTAGCCTAGAATTCAGAGATCCGCTTGCCTCTGCCTCCTGAGTGCTGGAACTAAAGGTGTGCGCCAACATCACCCAGCTTTTTTTGCTTTTTTTTTTTTTTTAAACTTAGATAACTTTTGTGTCTCAGACAAGCCTCAAACTTAATATGCAGTAGAGAATGACTTTATCTTTTGACCCCTCCCAAATGCTGGGATGACAGGTGTGTGAGCCTATATCTGGCTTCTGAGGTACCAGAAAATGAGCCCAACACTTCCCACATGCTAGGCAAGCACTCAACCAACTGGGCCACATCCCTAGTCCACCATCTGAAAATGTAAAGGTCTCTCTCTCTCTCTGTCTCTCTCTGTCTCTGTCTCTCTGTCTCTGTCTCTCTCTGTCTCTGTCTCTCTCTCTCTCTCTCTCTCTCTCTCTCTCTCTCTCTCTCTCTCTCTCTCGTCTTCCCTCCTCTTCCCATTTCCCTGTTTTCTCGTCCTTTCCCTCTGATGATTTTCTTTAGCTTTTACTTAGACTGCTGTTCACCCACCACTGTGAAGAGGAAACACGATTTTGAGATAAAAATTGTATCATTTCATTGTGTGTTTGTATGAGTGTGTGTGTCTACGCGCGCGCATGTGTGCATGTGTATGTGTGTGTGTCACGTGCTGCACAGTGTTGGGTCCAAGGGCAGCTCTGTGGGACTGGCTCCTTCCACCTTTATGTGCTCTGGGACAGAACTCAAGCTTGCAAGGCTGGTATTTACTGTACCTCTCCCGGCTGGAAGTCCCTGACAGTTTTAATAAAGATGAAGAATTGTGCAAAACTTTTTAATATATTAATTTACGGCAGCATTATGGCCGTTTTCATTCTTCATGGGAGAGACTGTAAGCAGCTGTGCTGGTTCGGGCGTGACTGTATGTGCTCTGCCATGAGGATAACTGTGAGCAACCCCCTAACTAAATGGTTTCGTTTTGTTAAAGAGTTGCCTTGGTCATGATGTCTCTTCACAGCAATAGAAGAGTAACTAAGACAGCTGTCTTCTTGTGGAGCTAACCCAGCGTCTTGCACATGTTGTGCCATTGAACTGTGCACTCATCCCCAAAGGGCGGACCTTAAGACCCTGTTTTGCTTTCTAAAACATAGCTTCAATTCCAAGTATCCCACCCCCATCTTATTTAGGGAAAACGTTGCCAGTATTTAATTTATGAGAACTTGGCGTGGTAGTTCTTTCTGTTATGAAAGGTTTAGGATGCAAGCTAGCTTCAGCTGCCATTCTTAGTGAGAACACAGGTACCTGGAAGAACTCTGAGACACGCTGCCTAGGCCTGGCCAGTTTGCTTAGGGTAATTGCTGATCCTTATCTTCTGGCAGATTCCGCAGGAGTCCCTCCGACGCCGCCGCCCACCTTTACTGGGCATTGCTTGAATCTATCTCCCTTCCCTTTGCTCGCGCGCGCCTTCCCACCGTATCGACAACGTTGGGGGTGGGGACTGTTCCGGCTCCCCTCTGTTGAGCTAGAATCTTTGTGTGTAGTCCACAGCAGTGCTGAAGCTGAGGTTCGCGTGCCTCACTCACCCTCCTGAGTGCTGGGGTTACATGCATTGCCTCCTATAAAATGTGCCTTGAATCAGTCTCCATTATCCTCCATCACTTTTTCAAATTTTCTTTTCTTTTAATCTTAAACAACAACAACAACGCCAAACCTGCTGGGTGGTGGTACACACCTTTAATTCCAGAACTTGGGAGGTAAAGGCAGTCTGATCTCTGGGTTTGAGGCCAGCCTGATCTGGAGAGCAAGTTCCAGGATAGCCAGGGCTACACAGAGAAACCCTGTCTCTAAAGCAACAACAACATTAAAAAAAAAAAGATTAAAGAAAATCATCATTCTCAACTGCCTCTGAGATGACTTTTATTGAGTGCTGTGCTTACCTTAGCTTCGGCCGGGACAGCACCGCCCTGTACAGGTGACTTGCTGGAAGGTGCTTCCGCTGCCCCATAGGTTGTATAACTGGGTGAATGGCCCCAACAACATAGCCCTTAAGATAATAGTCTTCCACTTTGGCAACTATATCCAGGACTGAATTTATCTTGATGACGTCTGGATTTGTTGAAGCTGAGATACCAAGAATGAAGAGAAAATTTCACATCGGTAATATTGAATTCTACCTCGTTTCTATCAGTATGCGATAATATTCGTGAATAGGAGAGACAACCACATTGCTTACTTTTGAGTAAGACACACTAACATGTGTTATATATTTCCTATTTCAAGTGAGATTAAATGTGTTCAGGGTAGTGTGACTGTAGACTGAACCTGTTTTAGACAAAAGCAAAGATGATTGACCCAATTGATACACGGTGTTCAGAACCAGAATGCCTTACATGTTCCCTTTTCAAGAGGAAAGCATTACTATGTAGGGTTTTATTTAAGTGACTATCACCTTTAAAAGATATCAATGACATACATCAAAATGATAATTTAAAGAGCCGATATTTTTTATGGCTAGGATGAGATGCATGAATTCTTTTTATTATTTTTAGTAGCATTAGTATTCTCTCTCTCTTTTTTTTTCTTCAAGTCAGGGTTTCTCTTCATAGCCCTGGCTGTCCTGGAACTTGCTCTGTAAACCAGGTTGGTCTTGAACTCACAGAGATCTGACTGCCTCTGCCTCCCTGGTTCCTGGATTAAAGGAGTGCGCCACCATGCCTGGAAGAGATGCATGATTTCTTAAAGATAGTCTCTATAAGTTTAAAAACTAAAACGGGGAGAAATTGTATTTCCTAGGCAGAAATCATTCAAGAAAAGAACAGAACTAGATGATGTCCATGAAATGTAAAAGCAAAACTACCAAGCAATCAAAGTTCCGCCGGCACATCTCGAAGCTCTCTAAGAACGTACTTGTGTTGACTAGAGGAGAAAAAGCAAAGCTGGTACGCACGCAGCTGGAGAGCCTGTCTCCACAATTCTAGAAGCATTCTTTTAAATAGCTCCGTTCTCTGTAGTACTTCTCATTTTATGGAGGACAATAAGAATTATTATCCAGAAGGAGACCTGGAATTGATTAGTAAGAAAACATGAAATTCATTCCAGATAAGGGCTGGACTGGCTTTGCATGGGCTAGTGGAGTCCAGCGTGGAATTGTTGCTGATTGCCTGAGCACCGGAAGAAGGTTAAGAAGCAGATGAGGAAGAAGGGTCAGAGGAAGTCCCCACGCTCTCATGCTCACACTCACATGATGGAACAGTTCCACGGCAGTGAGCACTCACCCCAGCTTCTCAAAGGAAAATGAGGCGCTCCACAGAGAGTCATGCCGGCCAGCATGGATCCGTTTCCTTCCGTTTTATTCCCTCTTGGATTTCAACTAATATCCTACATCTAAAATATTTTCTTCATCATAATGAATAGACATGAGAACAAAGAGGACAGTCCTGAACTTTGAAGAAGCATCTGGTCTCTGTGTAAACACCCAGTCCTGTCTGTCTGTGTGGCAGGCTTCCTTACCCATCTGGCTTTACTCTTGTTTAAAATATTTGGTCTACAAACTTTTTAAAAGAAAGCAGCCGAGGAACTATACAATAATGTGGAACAAATTCTTAGGACCAGAGAATGAAATATAATGTAAACTTATCTTTGGAACTAGGTGACAATTTTACATACTTTTAAAGAAAATTACAGCCATTTAATGGCTCCCGTGGCAATAGAGAAGGAAGTGAAGAAGTTAGCCCTGCCGAATCTCCAGTCCTCCTGCCAGCCTCCCTCTTGTGTACTTCACTTTGACGTGTGACAGCTTGGAGTTCTGAACCTGTGGCTCTGTCTTACCACAATAAGCCTTTGTTCCATTCTCTGTCCCCAGCCCCAGGTTACTCATTCCTCCCTCTACTGTGCACACTGTGCTGTGTTACAGCTTCCTGTTTCTTAGCTTGTCTGGGCTGTTTGGTGGGAACTCCCTGTGATGGTTTGTATATGCTCGGCCCGGGGATTAGCACTATTAGAAGATGTGGCCTTGTCGGAGTAGGTGTGTCTCTGTGGGCATGGGCTTTAAGACCCTCATCCTAGCTGCCTGGAAGCCAGTATTCTGCTAGCAGCCTTCAGATGAAGATGTAGAATTCTCAGATCCTCCTGCACCATGTCTGCTTGGATGCTGTCATACTCCCGCCTTGATGATAATGGACTGAACCTCTGAACCTGTAAGCCAGCCCCAATTAAATGTTGTTCTTTATAAGACTTGCATTGGTCATGGTGTCTGCTCACAGCAGTAAAACCCTAACTAAGACACTCCCTAAGGGCACGTACTGTGACTTCCCTCAATGATGGGTCATGACTGCAAGTATAAGATAAAACAAACAAACAAACAAACATTTCTTTCCAGGTTGTTTTCAATCATGGTGTTTATTATAGCAACAGGATGACAAACTAGGATTTGGTGAAGAGCAACAGTGTGACCTTCGTCCAAAGGTTTTACTGAGTTGGTCTTGCTTCTCTGGCTAGCTTGGTAGGAGTCACTATTAGGTGTGTACATACATATGTGTGTGTATGTGTATATATGTGTATACACATGCATATGTGCATGTTGGTGTGTATATGCATGCATGTGTGTGTGTGTGTGTGTGTGTGTGTGTGTGTGTGTGTATGTGTGTAGATCAGGGGTCTTGTTGTCAACCTCCATCTCAAATTAAAGTTTTGTGGAGAAGTTCTTTTCATGTCATTCCTCTGACTATTTTCAACAGTGTTGGTGTTGATGACTGTTAGGTATTCAAACCTAACTGTTCTCACTGTGAGGAGGGCAGAGCAGGACTCACTCAGCAAGGACTTTTCAGCTGCACTAAAACAGTGGAGTAATTACACATCTATGACAGACAGGCTCAGCCTTTGAGGACAAGCTTTTGATTTGATGTCCTTATGTAGGGCAGTAATATCAGAGCTTTAGACACAGGATATTAGGGGGAGGTGGTGGTTGATTCTGGCCCATTGCCAGCACGGGCAGTGAGCGGCAGCTGTAAGCTTTCTTGCTTACCCGAGTGCTGCCCAAGGTACTTGGGAAGAAGGAACACATGCTGTTTACGGCCTTGTGGGTGTGGCTGGTCACTAGTAAACTAGTGCTATATGATCTGTAAGCCTTGCTATATCTTACAGGGCTATTGTGATGAAGCAATCTGTAGTTGTTTTGAAAAATTATAGAATACTAAGGGAACTTTTATTGCTACAATTAAAACATGTTGCGGGTTGAGCGACACTCTCAATGCTTTTCATATTCCTTTGCTAAAAAGCTTCAAAGAGTGAACCTGCAAATGCCAGTCAGTGGACATGGTGGCTCATGCTTGTTGTCCCTACAATTGGAAGGCTGACACAGGGAGATTACCACAAGTTCTGAGGCTGCCTGTGCTACGTAAATGAGTTTCAAGCTAGGCTGGGTTATAGCATAAGGCCTTAAAAAATTACTAAAAAAGATACAAAGCCACACTCCACCATGAAGCTGAGCATATGTTAAACACTGAAAGTTTGACCCTGATGACATAATGCTATGAGCACAACATATTTCATTTCTGCCAACTTACCTCTGAGGACTGGTTTGTATTTATGGAATGCATCTAAAATTGTTATCTTAAGTAAAAACAAAATGTGCAAACTCTAGCAAGCAACTTTGTCATAGTTTTAAAGGGGGGGAATAACCTGGCGACCTGCATGTTTTCCCCAGCAACTGTCGAACAAAGTTAATTCCTACAAGTGCCAAGTCATATGTGAACAGGTCATGTCCAGTTCTTGATCCTGGCAAACCCTGCATGGTGGATATTATTACCTTGTAGGGCAACTCAAGGAGAAAGATTAGGACACTGATTTATTGTTAATAATTTCTGAGACTGAGCTGGAACCCAGGCAGGACAATGTGGGAACTGGAACACTCCAGTGCCACGGGAAAGAAAATGTCATTGGTTTGAACCACGGTTGTTGAAGATTTGTGAATTCAGACATGAGATTAGCCAAACCATGGTTCTCAACCTTTCTGATGCATCAGTCCTTTAATACAGTCCCCCATGCTGTGGTGACTCCAACCATAAAATTATTTTCATTGCTACATCATACTTGTAATTTTGGTACTGTTGTGAATAGTAATACAAATATCTGGTACCCAGGATATCTGCTGTATGACCCCTGTGAAAGGGTCGAGACCCACAGGTTGAGAATCATTGGTTTAGACTATGATAGACTGATAAGTAGCTTAACATGTGGTTGTTAAGAGGATTATGAGTTTTAAGAAATCAAGAAACAGGCTACAATGTAAATAACATTTCAACCGATGTTTATTAAGGAAACTGGCCACGCTGAAGTCACTCATTATTGTTAAATGAAATAACATAATGACAGTTTTTCTTTTTCTTTTCTTTCTTCTTGTATTTTGAGGCAGGGTCTTAGGAGCCCAGGCTGGCCTTGAACATGGGGCCAGTCATGCTGGAATTAGAGGCTTGTGCTAACTTGCTTGGCACTGGACACATGACAACAGATTCGTGGCACTTTGGGAATCTTGTGACCTGCCTTTGTCTGCTTTCTCTTTCATGGACAGAAGCTCCTCTCTCAGGCTGCAGACTGCTTCTGGCCTCCAGTCACCCTGACTTCTTGCCTTGTTTGCTTTATTTCCATCCATATCCCATCCACTCTTTCAACTGCTCTCTGAAGGGTGGGTATAACATACAAAGGAAACAAGCATAGAACACACTTAAAACTACCAACTCTCAGGTAACAATTATTTAATGAAAAAGCGAGAAAGTGGTCTGCCCTCTCGAGATCTCCCATTCCACCCTTTCCAATCTTGGTTCCCTCTTTCCATCATACTGAGCCTTGACTGTCCAATAATCACTCCTTGCTCTTCCCTTAGTGCTATGGACTAGGAACATAGCCCTAATCTCTGAATTCAGTGTCAAGCAGAGACTATGTGCTACAGGAGCGGCCTGCCCCTGGGCAGGCCAACTGATGGATGTCTTGAGCCTTACGAAATGGGATCATACAGTGGCTACTCAGTGTCTCACTCTACACCCTGAAGTGTTGGGATTGCCTGTGAGCAGTTAGAGTTGTGCTTTCCTTGCACTGTGAGAGTGGTCAGCAAAGGACTACCATGGAGTTTAGCTGTGTATGCCTTTGGCTGCACAAGCATAGTGTGCAGAGTTGATCAGGTGTGATTGAGGCCACACGGCTCAGAAAGTCTACCATATTTATAGTTTGGTCCTTTACAGAAACCATTAGTGGATGTCTGCAGTCCAGTGGCTGCTCATGCCCGTGGTTTGGGAATTTCCAATTGCTTGACTTAGACAGCTTTGAGTACCACATGGTGTATGTTGGCACTGGGCATATCTTCAGTTAAGTAGAAAATGTTCATTGTTTTTCAAATGATTATAACAATATACTGACACCTGATATTGGCAACCTTTCAAACTTCTAGCTCTTCTGGGTGTTTTGTAGTAGTGGTTTTAATATGTATGTTCTTGATCACCGATGATTGGAATACAGTTTCACATGTCTTCTGGCCACTTGGATTTCTGATTTGTCGGTCCAGATTCTTGTCTATTCTTTTATTGAGCTGTCTTTTCCTTATTGTCTTGTGGTGGTGGTTTAAGTATTCAGGACAGAAGCCTTACTGACTCTCACTTATCCTTTACATCTCAGATGAGGACCTGCCCACTCAGGTCCATGGCCTCTGCAGTCCCAGGCTACATCACAGGGCAAAGTGTGAAAGAACACTGTGGCTGCCACAGGAGCCTTCCCAGTTCCGGCCACAGGAGTTTTTGCAGAGTTAGTCTGCTCACATGCATAGAAACAGGCAATTTTAGAGTGTACACAGAGGTACTAAGAGTGTGTTCTTCCCTTGATACAAGCAGCACATGCAGGGAAAGAGGCCACAGAGATGATGCAGAAAGTAGGCATGAATGTATATACATTGTCTGTTTTCTTGGTTTGTTTTTGAGTCAGGGCCTCATGTAGCACAGGCTGGCCTCAAACTTGCTGTGCAGACAAGAATAGCTTTGACCCTCCGATCAATCCTTCTGCCCCCACTTGCATAGTGCTGGTATTACAGACCTGTGTCTTCACACTTTGTTTTATGCAGTGCAGAGAACTGAACCCAAAGCTCCATGCATACGAGGCATACACTACCAACTAAGCTACATTTCCAGCTCTTGACAGTTTTAAAAGTAGATCAGCTGTATGCTATTATTAGAGATCCCTTCCTCTCCAGACTCAGAATGGAATTCTTTTCCACAATAGTCTGTGTTTGTGAGATCTGTTATTTTTTCTCAGGTGGACTGTGTCACCATTTCAAACATAATGGAACACCTTATATAGTTTAGTAAAAGAAAGAATAGAGATTATATCAATGCTGAAGAGGATCCAGTCAATTTCATTACTACTAGTTACTTCCCCCAATACCCCCACCAGTAGCACTTTAACATTAAAAAATCTTTGATTGGCAGGGGGACATGTCCTGGAGTTTATTAGATTGATACAGTTATACTAAATACAACTTGACTTTTATTTCTCCTCACCTCTGTCTCCTCCTCCCTCTACTTTATTTCTGACAGGTCTTGCTGTGTAGCTCAGGCTGGCCTCAGACTTAAAATCTTCCTGTCTTAGATTTCTAAGGCCTGGGATTATAGGGATACACTGTCATGCCTAGATTTATTTTTTAAAACACCTCTATTTCTGACCATATATTAACTCTTGTTGACTTTCAGTACATTCTCTGTACATTCCTCTTTTCTTGAATGTTCTCTAACACTTTACATAACTGACTCCTTCTGTATTAAACCTGTGCTCTTGGCTTGCTGGTGTTATTTGAGTTATTTTCATTACAGCCCCAGATCAGGACAACACACTTTGGCTGGCCACATACTTCCTCTTTTGAAGACTTCATTTCACTTGTCTCTCAAATCACCACTTCTAGCTAGGAATACAAGGAGGAGTAGGAACGTTTAACGAAGAAAAGGGATGAGGCTCGCCCCAGCCTTGGAAACAGAGGTGTTCACACAGTAAGGCTCGCCTCAGCCTTGGAAACAGAGGTGTTCACACAGTGAGGCTCGCCCCAGCCTTGGAAACAGAGGTGCTCACACAGTGAGGCTCGCCTCAGCCTTGGAAACAGAGGTGTTCACACAGTGAGGCTCGCCCCAGCCTTGGAAACAGAGGTGTTCACACAGTGAGGCTCGCCCCAGCCTTGGAAACAGAGGTGTTCACACAGTGAGGCTCGCCTCAGCCTTGGAAACAGAGGTGTTCACACAGTGAGGCTCACCCCAGCCTTGGAAACAGAGGTGTTCACACAGTGAGGCTCGCCCCAGCCTTGGAAACAGAGGTGTTCACACAGTGAGGCTCACCCCAGCCTTGGAAACAGAGGTGTTCACACAGTGAGACTCACCTCAGCCTTGAAAACAGAGGTGTTCTCACAGTGAGGCTTGCCCCAGCCTTGGAAATAGAGGTGTTCACACAGTGAGGCTCGCCCCAGCCTTGGAAACAGAGGTGCTCACACAGTGAGGCTCGCTCCAGCCTTGGAAACAGAGGTGCTCACAGGAGGGACAGTAGCAGCTGGCTTTAGTGAACACTGCCCTTGTGGGTAACCTCATGTCATTTCCTTTAATATCTAAAACAGCTGTCTGATGTAAGCAGCATTAGGATCCCCATTTGCAGTCAAGGGATCCAGATAGCAGCTTAAAAGGAGCTGTGACCCAGGAACTTATGGCCCATGCCTAGAGCACTGCTCTCAAACTGTGGGTCATAACCCCTTAGGGAAGGTCGCATATCAGATATCCTGCATATCAGATATTTACATTATAATTCATAACAGCAACAAAACTACAGTTATGAAGTAGCAATGAAAATGATTTTATGGTTGGGGTCACCACCGCATGAGGAAATGTATTAAAGGGTCCCAGCATTAGGAAGGTTGAGAACCGCTGGACCAGAGTCTTGTGTGCCTAATCATTATGCTATTATTCTTTTGTTGAGATGTAAGGAATGACTGGAAGACACCCCTCTCCAAACCAACAAAACAAAAAATCCCAAACTAAACACAAACAACAACAAACAAAGAAGCCACTGCAGACAGAGGGCAGGGAAAGTGGAGGGAGGAAAGGAATGGCTATGGAGAGTGGTAACGAGAATGTGGGAGAGAGAAGAGATGGGGAGTTGAAGTTCTTTGTTTTCTGGTTGGATCTGGTGTGTGCATGCATGTGTGTGCATGCGTGCATGCGTGTGCACGAGTGCATGTGTTCGTGTGTGTACAGCATGTGGAGGGCAGAGGATGACGCTGGTCATCGTTCACAATCACTTTGAACCTTAGTTTTCGAGACAGGCAGGTTTCTCATTGTATCTGACACTCAGACTGGCAAGGCTGGCTGGATGGTGCTCTCCAGACATCTGCTTACCTGGGTCCCTGGGGCAGGGGTCACTCGACACACCTGGGTTTTATGTGGGACTCTGGTCCTTATGCTTGGACAGCAAGCATTTTGCTGACTGAGCACGCTCCTGCCCCGGCTGGATACTTGGTGAGAGGTGAGAGGGTGGGAAGAGGGTAGTAATGAGAGCGTACGCCCATAAGGGAGGGGCTGCTCTGAACCATTGAGCAGTGAATGAAAACTACATTTCACTGTGCTACTGCATATGCTGTGGTGGTTTGCATATGCTCGGCCCAGGAAGTGGCACTATTTGAAGGTATGGCCCTGTTAGAGCAAGTGTGTCACTATGGGTGTGGGCTTTAAGACCCTCATCCTCGCTGCCTGGAAGTCAGTTTTCTCCTGTCTGCCTTTGGATGAAGATGTAGAACCCTCAGCTCCTCCTGTACCATGCCTGCCTGGATGCTGCCATGCTCCTGCCTTGATGGTAGTGGACTGAACCTCTGAACCTGTAAGCCAGCCCCAATTAAATGTTGCCCTTTGTAAGACTTGCCTTGGTTATGGTGTCTGTTCACGGCAGTAAAACCCTAACTAAGACACATATACTACCACGGAAAGAATACAACAGAATTTGCAATGCAATGACTGGGGAAGGGGAGAAAGGTAGAACTGAGTGGGAAACAACTTGTTCAAGATAAACTGTAACATAACACAGGGACTTGGAAGGCTTCCCTTCCTTAAACTTTATTCTCTGTCCCATGGCTTCTGTTTGAGAAAAAAACAAGAACACAAAACAACATCAACAACAATAACAACAACCCCCCCCCCAAAAAAAAAACTGAGGAAAGTAAGAGACAGTTTCATTGTGAACACACACAGCTGTCACCAGGCTTTTTTTTCCGCCAAGGTTTCTCACTGTGTGGTGGGCGGGCAGCTAGGAGCAGCCACTATTCAGTTCTCTTCCCAGGGATCCCAGGAAGGATGGCCAGTGCCAAGTAGAAGGCTGGCATGTGTAAGCCCACCCAGACTCACTATCAGAGACACTGGAGTGGCAGGCAGGTGGCTGTCAAAGACTGGAGGAGAGAGGCAGGCTAACTCTGCCTGGAGGAGGGGGCAGAGCTGGACTGGTACAGAGTCCTGGCTTCTGAAGCAAAGGCAAAGGCAAGACCAAAACAAATGGTTGAACAAAAACCTCAAACAAGAACATGTGGGAGAACTAGGAAGAGACGGGCCCCAGAGACCAGGCGCCTGTACCAAATAGGAAGCAGATGCTACTAAAGACATGCGCCTGCCTTAGTGTGCGCATGCGCACATGAAACCCATGCCTATGCTTTACAGTGAAATTACTCTTTCTCAACAACATCTAGAGTGGAAGGTGGAAATTATGCTCCCTTCATGGAGAAGGTTTCTGATAAGACCAAAATGACTTAAATAAAAGCTGTGTATCTTTTTGATTCAAAGGTAATCAATCGCATGTATAGAAATCTGTTGGCGGTGCTAATGTTTTGAAATGGCACAAATCAGAAAAATGTTAACTCCTTAAAGTCCTATAGTCCTAAGGTGAGCTGTGCATTAGAATCCTAAAGTGCAGATGGCAATGGCTCTGGACTACAGCTTCGTGAATAAATACGAAAGGTACGTTTTACATCTGTGTGCTTCTACCCAGTCCAGTCTGCATTGACAAGGATGAGACCCCACTGTAGAAGCACCCTGTCACAAGGATTTTTCTTGAATGACTTTTTAAAAAGGCATATAAAAATTCATGACTACTTTTGGCTACTTTTCCATCAGTATTAACTCAATCCACTTTAAACTCACACAACAAAGAAGAATATTGAGAATATTAACTTTTCTTCCTTTGGCAGTCTCGTCCTTCCTTGGATTCTTTGATCAAAATAGTGGTGAATATGTTTGAAACACAGGTATAGATCTTCTGTGTCTCTGAATTTTGCTTGCTGGCCAGCTCAATTTTTAACAAAGAAAAATGGGCTGCTCTTGCTTCGAGCACAAAGATGCACTGTTTTCCGAGGGGAAGGTCGGCAGTGGTGGTGGAGAGTAAGACAGTATCTAGTTGGATGCACAGTACAGTTTTCTATTAACTAATGGAATGTATAATCAAAGAATTAAAATTGGAACTTAATACTAGTATTTGAAGAACTCAGCAAGCAAATTTCTCTCAATGTCATTTCTTTCTCTCTCTCTTTTAGCACATCATAATTAAAGACGCAGTTTGTTTTAAACACTGCTATGTCCTGTGTCTCAGGGACTCAGGAGCAGTATTCAGAGTTTCCATGAGAGGAGGGAGGAAAGCCTTGGGTCGAGAGGAGGCACCTCAGTCCCTTCCCAGAGCTGCCATCTGGGCTTGTTTGTTTGTGTTTCCAACTTTTTGGAACAGAGTTTCTCTGTTAGGGATGGAGCACCCAGCAGAGGGAGTGCCTTTCAGTAGGCTACTTTTCCCCATTAAAACAAAAACAAAAACAACTAATTTTTTTCAACCTTTAGTTTGGTCAAACCTATCACATGAGCAACGCAAAATTCAGCACACTGGCCACCTCAGAATTGCCTTGGCGGAGTTTTCCACAGAGGCATACGAGTAGCACTGCCCATAGCCCGCAGTCCCTGCCTTTCAAATCTTTTCAAAACACAAGCTGTCATTAAGGCTCCAGCAATTTGGCCTAGAAATCAAACATTTGTCCCATTTGCTTTAAAAATGAGAGGAACATTTCCAAATAGTTTTCTTAATTTTGTATAGTACATATAAGCCATGATAAGAAAAAAAAAGCACACAAAACAAAAAACAACCCAAAATCTTCCCAAATATAATTAAGTAACAAAGCGTCACTGTTAGATGGACACATTTCCTTATGGAAAAGAGCTTAAGAATCTACAGGTCCACACTTTCAGAAAATTAGTATTCTCTTAGTTTGGAAACAGATAATAACTACAATAGAAATAAGGAGTACCTTGTAAAGTAAAATCCAGCAGTGCATATTCATAAGCAAATTCTGTCTTTGTTTCCACTTGCGGTCTCTTCAGGGTAGAAAATATTTTTCCAGGGCTGCTTTCATCAGGGTCTTCCAGTTTCCTAAGTCCGCACCCCATGGCAAAGTCTGCAAGGAGTTAAGATTGCAGGGAAGAGCCCGAGGAGCAAGGGCAGTCAAGTTTGTTGTTTATTAAGCTGCGAAAACAGAGTTACAGACTTAACTGCTTTGATTTGGTTTTCAGCGAAATGATAGATAGCCAGAAAGAAAGCGGCGGGTCCCAGGCGAGGAGCTGGGGACTTTATCCATTCTTCTTTAAGGTGACTGAGCCCATGGTTTAGCTCCAGCTCCGGGAGGCTGGGCTCGATCTTTGAGGAACTCACAAGCTGCTGCAACTTAGTGGAGAATTTCCATGCCACGTCAATTTACAGCCAGCCAGCCCCCTACCAGAGTTCTGCCGCTCAGGGCACCGACGGGCTTTGTCTCATCCAGTTGGCTGAATGGAAAAGAGGTGTCCAGAAACGGAATTAAAGGCAAAAGTACAACTCTGGTGTGATTATCTACGGATAGAAGATGAAGTCAGTCAAAGTGATGCGGTTCTTTCTGTTTTCTCTGGTTAGTCCTGTGCTGAAGCTCTCTTCCCTGCTTCTACCAAGGAAGCAGGAGGGAGGGGGAGAGGACAGAGGAAGGGAGGGAGGGAAGGAGGAAGAGAGGAAGGGGGAAGAGAGAGAGGGGAGAGGGAAAAGGGGAGAGAGAGAGAGAGAGAGAGAGAGAGAGAGAGAGAGAGAGAGAGAGAGAGAGAGAGAGAGAGGAGAGACTGATTCTCAACGTGGTTGGAAACAGAATTAGTTCTAGAAAGGAAGTGAGCTTTCTGAGGAAACCATGGAACCCAACAGAAGAACAACAGAGGAGGAAAAGGAGGAGGAGGAGGAGAGAGGCAGACAGACAGAGAGACAAAGAGAGACAGAGAGAGACAGAGACACGGAGAGGGAGAGAGAATCCTAGAAAAGCAGTTCAGTCCTAGGTGGAACTTTTGAAAACTTCTTTCTACACAACATTACTTTTTGCTAGAAAAATGTTCTGATTAAAACCACCAAGTATAAAAAAAAAGCACAAAAACCGCAGACATTTCATAAAGATTTGGGGGAAGAAAGAGTGAATGTGGTCAAAGTACACTGAATAAATGTATAGAAATGTCACCATGATTTTAGTTATTCTTTTCTTTTGTTCAATTAGCATGCACTAATAAAAAAAAAAAAACAGAAGGAAAAGAAGAAACAGTTACACGAGGAATTCATTCCCCCAGCATTCTTGGTTTGTTATTTTATTTACGTGTGTGTGTGTGTGTGTGTGTGTGTGTGTGTGTGTGTGTGTGGTGCAGGGATCCTCGGTTGGCTGCCAGAAGAGGAGTGCCAGATCCTTTGGACCTGGGGCAACAAGTGGCTATAAACTCCCATGTGAGTGCTGGAACCACACCTCAAAAGCAGCCAGTGCCCTCAGGTTAGGCCAGCTCATCAGCCCATGATTTAAAACACCCCTATGAGAGAACTTAGTAGTGCCTGACCACAGATCTATGGGTCTCAAAATAGCCTTAGTTAAAAAAAAAAAATCAAATGTAGATAACTGGACTCATTTAATCTTATTTGTAATGTAAATGGTAATTTGCTGCTTGCTGAGGTCAAGGACAATTTACAAGGAGCCATTACAATGCACAGTTGTTGTGTCACGCCAGGTCCAGGCTGTGTGCTTCAGCCCCTCTGAGCCCTGGAAGCAGACAGCTGAGTGTGGACTCCTCATGCTTACCATGGACATGCTCTTGGCAAGTTACTTGATTTCTTTGAGTACCAATTTCTTTTCTTCTTAAAATGTCCCCAGTGGGACATCTGCCACAGGATGGTTTTAAAGACTGAGAGAACCTGATCTTCTGCCCTAGCACTCTGCCTGCAGAGAGCAAAGCATTTATCAACATGTGCTTCCTATGAGAGGGCATGATAGGAAAGAAGTGATTTCGGCGCCACTTCAACTATTTACAAAATAAATCCTGATCTCCTTTGAGAACCTGGAGAATGCTATCGTGAAGAAAAATTTCAGTCCATTAAATTGTGCACACGGAAACCCTGGAAGGAGCATGTGTGGATTATTTAGTCTGTAGATCCCTGTCATCTTTTGCCTCATACTTCTTTTTCTTCTTCTTCTTCTTTCTTTTTTTGAAACAGGGTTTCTCTGTGTAGCCCTGGCTGTCTTGAACATGCTCTGTAAACTAGGCTGATCTTGAACTCACAAAAATCCTCCTGCCTCTCTCTCCTGAGTGCTGGGATTAAAAGTGTGTGCCACCACCACACAGCATATATTTTTTAAGACTGTGTCTCTCATTGGTTGGAATTCTCCAAGTAGCCTAGGCTGGCTGGCAAACAAGCCTGAGGTGGTTACATGTCTCCATCACCCCCTCACTGGGATTGTACCATGCTCAGCATTTTTTTTTCCTTTTGTTTTAGACGTTGCTTGTCAAGATAGAACACAGATCATCATGCCTGCAGGGGAAGCACATTATTGCCTTGGCTGGCCTGGAACTCACTGTATACACTAGGTTGTCTTTGAATTCACAGATCCAGAGTTCTGGGATTAAAGGCATCACTACTCACAAGCGTTTCTCTTATAGCAAGAGGGACTGTAGGTTCTTAAGGTCATAACTGAATAACACTTAGGCCATTTCACCCTACAACTGCAAAAGAGCAGAATTTTGTTAGATTTTTTAATAATATTTACAAATCATTTTCATGTATTAATGTAGCATATGTTCCTGACTTAACAATTATTGCTATCTATTTGTAGGTTTCATACCTGGATAGTCAAACAAATGCATATTGAAAATGTGTTTTGAAAACTGTACCTGGACCGAACATGCGCAAACATTTTTGTTATTATTCCTGAACACAGCAGCCTGACAAGCACAATGCATTTACATACTACCTTTTAGTATTAAATGTTAGTGTACAACTTAGAGAGGATTTGACGCAGCGGGGATAATTGTGCATGATATTCAAATACTGCATTGTTTTATATAAGGGCTGGACATTCTTGGATTTGGGTGCCTGTGAGAGTCTTGACACCAGCCTCTGAGGATACTGTGTCCTGGCACTTCACTGTATTCCTACACCATCACCAGGCAAGAAACACTTGGTTATTTTAAGTTTCCCTGGTGGGATTATTTTCCCACCCTTGAATTATTTTTAAAATATGCATATTCTCCTTCACACATGGTCAAATAGTTTATTACTTTTTAAGTGATTTATTTGTTAAGTGGAAAATACTTGGACTTAAGACCCATGCAAAAGGAGGGAATTCAAGTCTCTTATTTTAAACATAGCAAATGATCAGTGGCTGGTGAGGTCATGGTCTCAAGAGGGAAACCTATTCCTGGCTTTTCCTAAACCAGTATTGCTACCTTCTTTCTAAATCCTTATCCTTATTACCACAGATAAATGTAGCTATTACCCTTCATCAAAGAAAATTGTGTATCAGACAAAGACCATTATAAAAAGCTACAACTAGTCAAAATGTGGAGAACAATCAAGTTCCTGGCACCAAATGATAACATCTACAATACAACCTCTTTCAGGGGACCTCCCAGAGGGGTGGAGGACCAGAAATATGCTGCAAGATGGTGTCTTCTAGATGTGACAGGGAAGCTGAACCTATGAAGTCTCAACAATATGGGAGCTCTTGTTTGTTTGTTTGATTTGTTTTCTTTTTGAGACAGGGCTTGCATGAGAGAGAGAGAGAGAGAGAGAGAGAGAGAGAGAGAGAGAGAGAGAGAGAGAGAGAGAGAGAGAGTGTATCCCTTGTCTGACCTGGAATTCACTTTGTAGACCAGGCTGGTCTGCCTCTTGAGTGCTGGGATCAAGGGTGTGCACTACTACCACTGCCTGGCTGACAATAAGGCTCCTTAAACAAGACCTGAACAAAGCCATTTGGCATGTCAATGTTGATGGAGAAATCTCATAGGGTCCCACCTTAAGAGAGGCAATTAATGACTGTAGAAAGAGGCATAATTAGTCTTCCCCAGGGATGAGCCTCCTAAATGGTTACCCAATGCCATATGACCAACCCTAAAAACATACATGCAAGCAACATGCAATGGATGAAATGGCTTGTGTGTAATATAGGTCCAAACCCCCAAAAATCTCATCTTGAGACCAACAGGAGTAGGACTCCTCCCCCGATGTCCTGGGCCTGCATGTCCTTGCGCAGTAGCCTTATGACCCCCATCTCTGTCACCCTTGAAGAGGTCACATATCCTGGTGGCAAGGTTAGAGGTTAATTTCCTCTCTCCTTATAAGCAAGCACCTGGAATTCCTCTTCATGCATTCCCAGAACCTTAGCCCACGCTATACACTTACCCCAAAGCCTCTGTCCACTCCCCAAAGGTTTAAATAGCCTATGTTTTCCCCAATTAAGTGAGCTGCTCAGTGAAGCCTGATTTCCGAGAATTTTGTTTCTTGTCGGGCTCACCTGTTGCCTGAGGTCTCCAACACCCTCTGTCTTCCCAAATTGCTTTCCCTCTCAGGCCACAGGTCTGACCTCCATTGATCATGCCATTAAGGGAGGGAAATAGGGTGGGAACAACAGAACTATCCCAGATGTTTCAATATATGTACATCAATAAATGTTATGAATTTGATAAGTGTGTTCAAGGACAGAAATGACATCATCATTTTGATAGACATGGAAAAGGTTTTTTGTAAGATCCATCATCCCTTCACATTAAAAGTCCTGAAGAAACTAGGAATGGAAGGGATATATCTCAACATAATAAAGACTACATATGATAAACCTACAGTGAATACTATATCAAATGAAGAAGGATTAAAGACATTTCTATTAAAATCATGCTCGGGTATTCACTTTCTCTACCCTTACTCAATACAGTGCTGTTGGACTTAGAGTGAGGGGAGAAAGTTAAAATGGATGCAAATGTGAAAGGAAGAAGTCAAAGCATCCTTACTTACAGATGATGTGACTCAATATCAAAGAGATTCCAAAGAAATACTTCAGCGGGGCAGTGGTGGCACATGCCTTTAATCCCAGCACTCAGGAGGCAGAGGCAGGTGGATCTCTGTAAATATGAGGCCAGCCTGGTCTACAGAATGAGTTTCAGGACAGCCAGGGTTACACAGAGAAACCCTATCTCAAGAAAAAAGAAGACTGTACCAGAAAACACTTTTTTATAAAAAAGATTTATTTATTGTTATATGTAAGTACACTGTAGCTGTCTTCAGACACACCAGAAGATGGTTGTGAGCTGCCATGTGGTTGCTGGGATTTGAACTCAGGACCTTCATAAGAGCAGTCAGTGCTCTTAACTGCTGAGCCATCTCACCAGCCCCACCAGGAAACTCTTAGAACAGGTAAAGACTTTCAGCAAAGTGGCTGGGTACAAAGTCAACACATTAAAAAAAATCAGTAGCTGCCTTCTATGCCAATGTCAAAGATATTGAGAAAGCAACCAGGAAAACAGATTCACAATATCTTTAACATTTTACCTTGAATTATACCTAATCAAGTATATAGAAGACCTCTACAATAAAAACTTTAAAGCACTGAAAAAAGAAACTGAGCAAATCAGGACGGTTTGGGGAGGGGGGTGTTGGGTGGAAGAGCTAACCTTGGGGAGAAGCACTGGATGGATGAAGAGCACCTCATCTCTCACCGCAGTGCTTTCACCCTTTTTGGATATTGTGAGCATTAGTGATATAATTGTATCCACTTGACTGGCCAGAATGAAAACAGATGACACCAAGTACTGAGGTACCCTGAGAGACATCTAAGAACATAAATATCAATTCTGTTTGAAATAGCCCCGAACTTGAACCAGTTGTGTCTATGAGCGGCTGTTTACTTCAGGGAGTTCTGTTATATGGGGAAGGAGAGAAGCAGTGCCCTATTGGGGTCTCAACATTTTATTTATAAGATGGGAGAAAAGAGTGTTCTGTTTGTTTTTTTTGTCAACTTGAAACAAGCTAGAGTCATCTAGGAAGAGAGAAAGCCAATCAGAAAATGCCTCCATCAGATTGTCTGCTGGCCATTTTCTGAATTAGTGATTGCTGTGGGTTGTTGTGGGCAATGTCTCCCTGGTCAGGTGGTCCTGAGTTGTATAAGAAAGCAAACTGAGCAAGCCACAGTATCAAGCCATGGTATCAAGCAATGTTCCTCCATGGATTCTGCCTCAGTTGTTGCCTCCAGTTTCCCACCTTGAGTTCCTTTCATGATGGATAAAAAGTAAGCTATAATATATTCTTTCCTTCCCAAGTTGTTTTTTTTTGTCACGAAGCTTATTACAGCAACAGAAACCAAACCAGGACAAATCTCATGCTTGTCTGCTGAAGCACTGACTTGCTGGCAATGGGAACTGTAGAACTGAAGGGGAACTTAATTTGTCAGTTGGGTTTGCCTTATACAACTCCACCCTTTTTCAATTTTTCCTTCTTTTTAAAATTGGAAATAAACTTTTCATAAAGTACATTGTGCTCACAGTTTCCCCTCCTAAAGTCCTCCCACATCTCCACTGCCTCCCACCCATCCAGTTCCACCCTTCTTTCTAGACAACAAAATACCAATAAACAAACCTGAATAAAACAAAGGAAACAGAAAACAAAAACAAAGAACACACACACACACACACAAACACAAACACACACACACACCATAAAAACACAAAATTGGAAATATTAGATCAGCAAAAGGTAAAAACTGAGCAAACAAAGCATTATGAGACACACCATCTCCATGGGTATTATTGAGTTTGTTTTGTGTCAGCCAACTATTACTTAGCTTGGGGCCTGCCCTAAGCATGGTTTATATCCTAGTTAGACTTCGCTGAGAAAATAAGATTTCATTTGCAAGTTGTCAACTGGAGGTAGCTTCTGGGTTAGGAATGTGAGCTTGTGACCATGTCCCCTCTCAGCACTGGGAACCATCAGGCTCCTACTTATAGAGCCCTGTGTTAGCTGCCTCAGTTTCTGTGAGTTCATACATGCATTGATCCTGTCTGGAAGGTGCTGTTTTCTTGGTGTCTCTCATCTCCACTGCCCCTTACCATCTTTCCTTTCTTTCCCTTCTGCATTGTTTCCTGAGCCCTGAGGATTGATGAAGACGTCCCAATTGGAACTGAGCGTTCCATAGCCTCTCATTCTCTGCACAGTGTTCACTCATGGGTCTCTGTATTAGTAGGAGGATGCTTCTCTGATGCTGGTAGAGTGAGACATTGATCTATGCATACAGCAGAATGTTGTTAGGAGTCATTTTATTGTTATTGCTCTTTTAGCAGAACAGCAGTGTTTGGTTCTCCCCTGGGTCGATGCCTGTCTAGTCTCAGGTTCTTGGCCAACTGAGAAGTGTCAGGTACTGGCTTTATTTCATGGAGTGGTCCCTAAATCCAACCAGATAGTGGGTGGTTACTCCCACAACTTGTGTGGCATTGTTGTACCAGCATATCATGCAGAGAGATCATCATTATATATCGAAAGGTTTATAACTGGGTTGGTGTTTAGCTTTATCCTCTAGTAGCATGCAGAGTATCTTCCAGTACCATGAACACTACTGAGTAGGCAACCCCCAACTTTTAGTTTTATCTACTTTCTACTTGCCTTTTGCAAATTTGCAGATCAACTAGAGCACACAGACTGACTATGCCGTGGATGTTTGTCTCACCTACTGTTCCTGTAGAGAATCAGTCTATCTTCTAAATCATCACAGAAAGCACATCCAACTCACAACATTTCTTTACACACCATGCAGAAGTCAAAATGAATGAACAATATAGTTGAATCTTAGGAATAAAATGAATTAGAAAGGTAAGATGAGATTACATGCCCACTGTCATTTAAAATGGTAATTAAATATAAGCTATATAGGAATGTGAACTTGCAAGTAAAAACTCAGGGCACTTATTACTCATGGAAGAGAGGGGAAGGACACAGCACACAGATCTAAACTGCAGCTCATCTCTAACTTAAATATTGATGTATATTACAGTCCATTGGAGAGTCCAGTAAAGCTTAGATTGTTGGTCTGAGATCCCAGCTTCTGCCTCAGCAGGTAGGGAAAGGGCCTCAGAGCACGTATATCTAACTAAGGTCCTGGTATGTTTCATGCTGCTTTTGGGACCATCCTTCGAGAATCACTAACAGTACTTAGGTTGGGTGAGGGTTTATAGGTGTTCCATCTCATTTTATTATGTGCATATATACACTGTTTAAATTAAATGGGGTTGGGGAGGCCAGTTGTGGATGAGAAAATATGCTGTGAGCCAAGGATTAATAATACAATTTTGGGTTTCTAAATTCTTGCCTGCTAAAAATTAGGATTCCATACTAGAAGCTCAGTCTTGGAAGAATTTCAAGACTATGAGAGGGGAAAATTGTGACTGGTTTTATACAATAAAGCTGAAAGTTAACGTTTCCTCACCTGCACATCTGTGACTCTGCACTCCAGTCCCTGGATGAGTTCTCAAATCAACCCTTAAGGCTCAGCAAAATGTTCAGATACGTTATTCCCTTTTCTCCCAGTGTTTATCCTTCCCTAAAGTGCTTTATGAAATTATTTTCCTTTCTTTCAGACTTATTTAGATTCTGAGATAAACTTTAAATGATTTTTCATATGTTGACTAGAGAATACAAAGAGGCCGGATTTAAGTCCTGCTTATATGACAATTAATGAGTTTGGGAAAATACCTCAATATAAAAATCTTGCCAACAAGGTCAATCCAGAACCGATCAGTTCAGTTCAGATTCAGAGCTGATCCCAACGAGTAAAACTGCACAACATACGGGATACGTTCGTCTTTCACCAGTTGCCCTGACACGGAACCCACTAGCCGACTACTCAAAAACTCCCGCCGGCCAGCGGTCCCTGCGCGCTGCAGGAAGCCCGCGGAGAGTAGGGTGGGGGTGGGCGGGGCCTCAGGAGTCACTGCTCGCCGTTCATTGGCTTCCGTGCCGGAAGCTGCGGTAGCGTCCAGCTGCGCACGCGCTGTCTCACGTGCTCGGGAACCCTGCCGGCAGTGCTGGGGCCGGCTGGCACCATGCTGCGGCAGTGTGCCGTTTGGGTGCTGACGCGCACCCGGGCTGGCCGCGGCTGTCGCCGCTACGGTTCGTGCTCGCGGAGCGCTAGTGGCGACGCTGGGGAAGGTCGGGCCTACTTCACTACACCTATCTTCTACGTGAACGCCGCGCCTCACATCGGGCACCTGTACTCGGCGCTGCTGGCCGACGCCCTGTGCCGCCACCGTCGTCTCCGAGTTCCCGAATCTGCGTCCACGCGGTTTTCCACCGGCACGGACGAGCACGGCCTGAAGATCCAGCAGGCGGCAGCCACCGCGGGCTTAGCCCCGATCGAGCTGTGCGATCGAGTGTCTGCCCAGTTCTTGCAGCTTTTCCGGGAGGCTGGCATCTCCTCCACCGACTTCATCCGCACCACGGAGGCTCGGCACCGCTTAGCAGTGCAGCACTTCTGGGGTGTGCTGGAGGCCCGAGGTCTGCTTTACAAAGGCATCTATGAAGGGTGGTATTGCGCCTCGGATGAGTGCTTCTTGCCCGAGGCCAAGGTCACTCGGCAGGTGGGTCCGTCCGGGGATCTGTGTCCTGTGTCTCTCGAGAGCGGACATCCTGTCTCCTGGACCAAGGAAGAAAATTACATTTTCAAGCTTTCTCAGTTTCGAGAACCACTCCAGCGGTGGCTTCGAAACAATCCTCAGGCAATCACACCGGAACCGTTCCACCAGGCAGCTCTTCAGTGGCTGGAGGAGGAGCTGCCTGATTTGTCCGTTTCTCGACGGAGTAGCCATTTGCACTGGGGCATTCCAGTTCCCGGGGACGACTCGCAGACCATCTACGTGTGGCTAGATGCCCTGGTCAACTACCTCACTGTAGTTGGCTACCCAGATGCTGATTTCAAGTCTTGGTGGCCAGCCACATCTCATATCATAGGTAAGGACATTCTCAAATTTCATGCTATTTATTGGCCTGCCCTTCTCCTAGGGGCAGGATTGAGGCCACCACATCGCATCTATGTCCACTCGCACTGGACTGTGAGTGGCCAAAAAATGTCCAAAAGCTTGGGCAACGTGGTGGATCCCAGGACTTGCCTTGATCGCTATACTGTGGATGGCTTTCGCTACTTTCTCCTTCGGCAGGGCGTTCCCAATTGGGACTGCGATTACTATGATGAAAAGGTGGTTAAATTGCTGGATTCCGAGCTGGCAGATGCCTTAGGAGGGCTTTTAAACCGGTGCACTGCCTACAGAATAAATCCTTCTGGGACCTACCCATCTTTCTGTGATGCCTGTTTCCCCAGTGAACCAGGGTTAACGGGGCCGTCAGTTCGTGTGCAGGCAGAAGACTATGCGCTTGTAAGTGCAGTGGCAACTTTACCCAAACTCGTAGCGGGCTATTATAATGACTTTCAGATCTATAAGGCTTTGGAGGCGGTATCCAGCTGTGTTCGGCAAACCAATGGTTTCGTCCAAAGGCACGCACCATGGAAATTGACCTGGGAGAGCCCTGAGGATGCTCCCTGGCTGGGTACCGTGCTTCATGTGGCCTTGGAGTGCTTGAGAGTGTTTGGAACTTTGCTTCAGCCTGTTACTCCAAACTTAGCAGATAAGCTGCTGTCAAGACTGGGAGTCTCTACCACAGAGAGAGGCCTTGGAGAGCTCTACTTCCTACCTCGATTCTATGGACACCCATGCCCCTTTGAAGGGAGAAAGTTGGGACCTGACACTGGGCTTTTGTTTCCGAGACTGGACCAATCCAGGACTCGGCTAGTGAAAGCTCACAGGACCTAGGCTCTTATTGGCTGATGGTAAAAGATCAAATGTATTCTTTTTGCATTTTTCAGTAGGGTCATGTTTAGAGAGTATGTATCAAATGAGCACATAAACTGTCCGTAAGAACAGAACGATTCAAGTTCCTAACCCTATCCTTTTTATTTCTCAGTGCCATTAACCACTGTTCTTGTTCGCCAGTGTCGCCAAGAGGATGGTTGAGGGTGGGACCAAGATGCTGACACTGTTCCTTCTCATTGCACCTTCTCCCAACCCAAGGTCCAGACTACTTCTCAGGGCTTTTGCTCCTCGGGCTAATTTAACACAGCCCTTTCTTCTACTGAAACTAGGGTTGGAAGTCCCTGCCCAGTTTTTACAGATCAGCCCTACTTTGTTAAACACAGAGTCTCCTGTTATCTCATTTTCTAGGTTGCTACAGTTATGATTGTCAGCCTAGCAGTTGTGCTTTGTAATACTACACTCCGTCCAGTAGATGGCTCTGCTCTCATACATTCAGCTCCTTAGGAGTGTCCTTTCAACTGTCTAAGTCACAGAATTTTAGAACTGTACTGTTTTTCTTAAAGGATAACTTTAAGAAACACTGATATTTTAACAACACAAAGACACTATAATTCTAATTTTAAAACTACTAAAGTGACAGGTACAATAGGTAATAAGTAAATATGACAGGTTTGTTTATATGATAAACTATAAAGCTCTTGAGGTACACTGTGCATTATAGATAATAAAGTTTAGTAACGGTTACATGTTCATCTGTAAAGCCCTCAAAAGAGTTGTACTCTTTATATTATTTCTTACCCACATACAGAATTTACCTCATGATTATTTTTGGTCAATCAGGATACATAATATAGGAATGATATAATATTGTAATTGGTAAATTTATGTCAAAATATTTTTTGTTGATTACTTCTCTTTGAGACAAGCTTTCACTATGTAGTTTGTTATCATCAGTCTCCTGATGTTTCAGGTGTTGGGATTACAGGGTGTGCCACCATGCCTGTCTTTTAACTTGTTGTTTGTTATTAAAGTGTGATTGTAACTACCTTCTTTACCTCTGTGCGGTTACACTTATTGACAGTAATGTTGAAGGGAGAAAATGATCAGTGTTCAGGACTGTCTGGGATTCAGGGCTTTCTCCAAGGCTCCATTAAAGAACACCCAGAGAAGATGTTACAGTAAAAATTAGTGCAGTGATTAGAATGCAGTAAGTCAGCCTTATGTCTCAAATTAACAGGACAGCTAGGCCACAGTTTAAAATGAGCTTGCTTTGGAACATACATTTTAAGTATGGTATTAAGCAGAAAGAGCTCACCATAGAGTAAACAATTGTGCTGGAAGTTTCTCCAGACTTACTCTAAGTGCCACTATTCATCTCTAGTTTCTACTAATTATCAGAGTGACAGATTGCAGGTTGCTAGGGAACACAGCATGGTAAGGTGAAGGACCATTTCCACAAGCTTTCCTTTGGAGTCCTTATATCATTTTGTGTCTTAGATCATCCCAGGCCTCCATATGGCATTCTCTACTTACCTGCTGGGACTAGAGGGTAAACTACTGGGGTATAGGGCAGTCTCAGGGCTGTGTAGTGATGCAAAGTAGTGTGTTTCCCAAAAAGTAAGACATCTAAAAAATGGGCTGGAGAGATGGCTCAGGGGTTAAGAGCACTTACTGCTCTTCCAGAGGTCCTGAGTTCAATTCCCAGCAACCACATGGTGACTCACAACCATCTGAATGGGATCTGATGCCCTCTTCTGGTGTGTCTGAAGACAGCTGCAGTGTTCTCATATAAATAAAAAAATAAATAAAAATTAAAAAAAAAAGACATCTAGAAAAGCAGTGAGATTCTAACCTTTCCTTTGGTGAGCCCTTACTGCAGTGTTTTAGTGTGTGCTATGGACCCACAGTGTCTTCCATAGGTGATCCTTATATCCCTGTGGAGATTGGTTTGCTGTTGGGAGTTTTTGCAGCCTGTTACCTGTTAAGGCATTTAACTAGCTGCTATTAGACATGAGGAGATGGGAGACCAGAAAAGCGATGGCTTAATTCTAGCAGCCAGGGCATTTGGAGTGGAAGAGTGTGGTAAATTGGATCCTCCTTCTGTGGTGATATGGTCAGATTTCTGTAATAGGCACAGTAGGTAAGACAATCTTTTGGCATTTGTGTTTGGCTTGATACAGCAGTTCAGAATTGCCAAATGGAGAGTTACATTTACCTGGAGGGATTGCACTTCCAAGGTGAGGAGGGATGGTGCGGGGGTGGGGGGGGTGGGGGGTGGGGGGTGGGGTTGGAGGGGGGTAGTGCTTAATGTGGAGGTTTGTAAGATTACCTATTCCAGAAATGTTCGTATTTTATGTGGCATCTTTTAGAACCTTTTGCTATGAGGCCCCCTACCCTACCTTTGTGATCCTTAGATACTTTTGGGGGAAGTGACAGCACAACACAGATCAGGTTTGTAAAAGGGCTTCACATTAGGAAGCGACGAGAATGGGGTGGATCTAGAGCTTAGTGGTGGAGCACTTACCGAGCATGGAGGGCCCCAGGTTCAGTCCTCAGTACTGCCAAACAAATAACAGGTCTCACCTCTTCAGACTTCTGTCCTCTGTCTACAAAGTCATGTAAGAAGCAGTAGGTAACGTTCGTGTTAAATAGTATTCCTGTGTATGTACTGTGAGGTATATTCTACATACAAACTGTTTAGGCACTTTAAAAATTGGAAAAACCTGCCGGGCAGTGGAGGCACATGCCTTTAATCCCAGAATTTGGGAGGCAGAGGCAGGTGGATTTCTGAGTTTGGAGGCCAGCCTGGTCTACAGAGTGAGTTCCAGGACAGCCAGGGCTATACAGAGAAACCCTGTCTTGAACACCACCCCCCCCCCCCAAAAAAAAAAGAGGAAAACCTGTGGCTGTAAAAGCAGCAAGTAGAATCTCTGATTGCACTAAAACCTCAGTCATTTTATAAATAGATACTTTTCTTGAGATTCTATGAGCTTTAATAAGTGCAAACAGGCTAATAGACTCTGAAGCTGATGCCAGAGTGTGTTAAGTCCATTGGCTGGAAGTTGGGCCCTAGAGCACAAACTTAACTTATTTGATGGGTTTTGTTTTGGTGAAGGTTCTAACTATAATTGCAATAGAGTTCTTTAGCCTTAGAAGTTCTGATACTGGAGTCGCTATTAGTTGATTATCTTGCAGGCTTTACAAAAGGATGACTCATGAAGCAGAAGTAGTGAGATTATGAAGATTATAGTAGGGGTGGCTTCAGGGAGCTGACTGCTCTGCCTTTATCTACCCAGTATGTAGTAGCAATGTATTGCATTGGTGTTACCTTGAGTTATGGAGGAAGGTTCTTAGATAAGATGTGGCTAGTGAACACTGATGCTTTATGATAATTTTAAATTGCCGTCTCATAGCAATTTCCCATCGTCTGTAGTTGAGCTGAAGAAATTTCTTGTGGTAGCTCTGGGTGTTATAAACTTTGGTGGGTTCATACCTTGTCTTACCCTAATATCTGGAGACAGAACATGTTTTTGCAGCTAAGTTTTACCAGTTTGTGGGTAGGGGAGGAACTAAGGTCAGACTGGGATACCCAAGAGCAGAAATTGTAGAAGAAAGCCTTCAATGCATGCACAGCTGACCCTGTCCTCTCTGCTGGAGCTTTGGATAGGACTGGTGAACTTAAGGTTTTGTTTTAAAGTTTATATATTTTTGTGTGTGTCAGAATGAGAGTGAGAGCAAGAGTGGGGCAGGGACTGGAAGAATGCATGTGTAGAGATCAGAAGGTTGGTGGGTGAGGTGTGTGTCTTTACCTTTGTACCTTGTTTGAGTCAAAGTCTCTTGACTACTGAGTAAGCCAGGTTAGCTGGCCATCACATTTTCTGGAGACTCCTGTTTTTAGCCACTGCTTCCTTCAGAGTCTGCTGGCATTCTAGTATTTCTATTACTTTCATCTGGGATCTGTGGATCAGAACTTGGGCTGTCAAGCTCGAAGGGTAAGCAAGGGTAAGTGTGCACTTACTGAGTCTTCTCAGCCCCAGGAGTGGTGAGCTCCTACCAAGGAACATAGTGATTTGGTTAATATTTAAGAGCTGGAACAGTAACAATCACATTAAGGTTGATTACTCACATTTTAAACTTCTATATTGTGTGTGTGTCTTATTTCTGAAGACAGCAGCAAAGCCCCAGCTTAAACTGCCAATAACTCTTTTTAGCAGATGGGAAGAGACTAACCAATGTAAAGGTGAAATTGGTTTCTTTTTCTTAAATTCTTTGTAGTCTTGGGCTACCCAAAATTATGCCTTTGAATTCAAAGAACAATCTAACAGGAAAGAGCTGACCACCGCTGAAGCACTGTTTAGGACTGTTTTCTAAGTTTCATGATGAAGGACAGGACTACACTGTGGGTTTGATAACTGGGAACCCTTTGCTGCTTCTGTGTACAAGTTGCTATTTGGAGGCTTAGCCACCTGGATTGTCATCAAACTTACCAGGCAATAGGATACACATTTCATCCCTAATAAACTGAACAGTTTACAGCAGATATTATGGATTTAAATATCTAGGATGTTGTGAGATGTGAGGGTATTTCAGGAAAGTTTGCCAACAGCAAGTAGGAAATTGAAGCTCCAAATGAGTTCTGCCCTGAGTTATTAAGGATGTTTAGTTTTGCAGAGGCATGAAAGCCTCAGGTGGGTAACTGGAGGGAAGCACTAGGAAGCACTGGAAATAGAAGGTGCCACCTTTCTCAGTACAGTGTGGGGAAATGGAACAGCCATCTCTCTCTTACATGAGTACATCGCAGCCTTTGTCAGTTGAGAATCACTGAGATACTGAACATGAAGAGAACTTTCAAAGACTTGATTATGGTCAAGTTACAGATTGGAATAGCATGATCCTAATTCACTAATTTCATTGAAACACAACAACTTTCTTATTTTTATATTCTTAAATTAGGTCCCTCCCTTCCCACCCCAATGGTCTCACTTTTTAGCCTTGGTTGTCTTGGTGTTCACTATTTAGGTCAGCCTGGTCTTCCTGTTTGTCTCCTAAGGGCTGGAATTAAAGGCCTGTACCAACAGGCCTGGCCATCGCCTGATGAAAATATTTTTAAAGAGGTAGTTAAGCTTGGACAATTAAATAAGACAATTTCACTAGTTTAGTTTCCTTTGAACTAGTCTAGAAGCTTCTATTGGTGAAAATCTATAGCTATTCATACAAAGTTCACAAGCTTATTTGAAGCTAATCAGCAAAATAATACAAACAGAATATTTCTAGCCAGATGAAAAAGTGGAAGAAAACTCAACCCAGAAAATGGGAAAGAAAATTAAAAGGGCAAAGTAAAAGAAAAGCTAGTGTAAGTAGAAAACCTTTAAGATTACAAATACAAATGAGAAATTGTAATAGTATAAACTTTTATAACCTCTGAAGGGACAAGATTAAATAAGGCAGCTGGAACAGCAATATGTAATAGCAGACAATTCAAGCTGAGGCAAAACCTCTTAGTAAGCACACAAGGGACAGAATAGAAAAGGAGCAATGCACCATTGTATCAGTTGTGAACTTGTATGATCTAACTACACAGTCTAAAAGTAGAAAAAGCTAACATTGAAAACTACATAAAAAATTGTGCTTAGGAGTTCAGGAAAATCATGCAAAGAGAAGTGAAGAACACAGTAACTCAGTAACTGTGAGCATCTGAATCTTTAATGCTTACTACACAGTAAGCGTTTGTCTGTTACAGCAGACAAGTTTTGTGACTTTAAATTTTCTTTTTCCATACAAGCCTCTGTTAAAATAACTGCAACTTTCAGTCAAATATACTTGGATCAATAAGTTCTCTCGATAGCCATCCCTTCCCAACCCAGAGTTGGGCATGGTGGTACACACCTTTAATCACAGCACTCTGGAGGTATAGGCAGTGGAATCTCTGTAGATTTGAGGTCAGCCTGCCTGGTCTGTGTAACCGGGGCCAGCCAAGGTTACAGTCTGAGACCCTGTCTCAAAAAAAAGCTTGTTAGTCTAAGCAAGAAAGATGATGGGAGAAAACCAATAGCTCTTTTACATTTCATCTTTGCCCACTGATACAGTAAGTTAGTAAGAAATGGAGGCACAGAAGACTAATTTGCATAGGATTATAGTTTGTAAAACAGCAGTACATAGACTCAAAGGGCTCCAGCTGAGCCTTGGTACACCTTAGCATGAACATCAGTCATAAATATTGTGGAGGAGCATAACTGGATCCAAATATCTGAGATGGAAAGTACCTAAGAACCTTTATTTAGTTGGAATACATTAGTGTTTGAAGCTGAGGGGAGTTTGGCAAATTATGAAAGTGCCAACAAAAACTTGCAAAACACCTTTTTCATGAAATATGGTATATTCACTGACTTTTGTATATTAAACCTGCTTATATTTTGATGCAAGTTTAAGCAACTGTATAGCCTATGGCTTTTCTTTAACATTATTCCTTTATTGTTTTCCAAAGAGTGTTCCAAGTCCTCTAACCCACAGCTTAGTGGGCCACATACCTACTTGTGGGAAAGCAAAAGCTCTGTCAACAGTAACAGGTTTCTGATCACACAACCAAGACTTCACTGACAATGTGTGAAGAGTCCAAGTGCCTCCAGTAGCACTCACCTGTTTGCATTGCATGACCTCATTGCAGCCTTGCTTCTGTACACACAAAACATGCAATCTGCTTTGCAGGTACCTGACATGCCCTGCAATGCCAAGAAAGGCTTCCAAATTTGGTGGTTTGGGTGAGAAATGCCCCCCCCCCGCCCCCATAGGCTTGGGTGTTTGAACACTTGGTTCCTAGTTGGTGGTGCTGTTTGGGGGCTGGGTTGGTGGAGCTTTGCTGGAAGAAGTGTGTTGAGGTGGCTTTAGTATTATGTTTCTTTTCCCTACTTAGAGTTTGCTCTGCCTTATGCTTGTGAAGAAGTGAGCTCTCAGGCTTCCTGTTCTGCTAAGCCTGCTGCTATTCCTCCCTGCCATAAAGGACTTTTTCCTATCCCTCTAGGATGGAAAGTCAAAACAAGCTCTCTTTCTTTAAGTTGCTTTTGGTTATGGTGTTCTATTACAGCAACAGAAAGCAAAACAGAACACCAGGGCTCAGACGCAAAATTCTTGTATGTTAGGAATTGCTGTGTTTTTACTATTCAGGTTTTTGTGCTCATGGAAATATAATGCTTTAAATATGGAAAAAAAACCTTAATATTTTCCAGCAATCTTTCCTTAGCTCTTAAGAATCAATTCTGTATATTATTGGTTGTATTGGATCAGAGAATTTGATTAACAAATTGAAGTAGAAAGAGAGGGAAAAGAGGGGAAGAAGGGATTTAAGGAAGACAGGAAATAAAGTCATGGAATAAGTGTGGTAAGAAAGCAGAAGTGGGTTAATGAGAGAAAGGAAGGGGACTTGCTGGATGGGAAGGGGCAAGAGGGAGGTAATGGGGAGGGAATGAATGAAAAAGCATAAGGACAGAAGTGAAGATGCTGCTATATAACTACTTTCTATGCTAACCTGAAAAATTAATAATAGAGAAATGCCGGAGTAGAACACGACTACTCCTACAGAGGATCTGCACGTCATTCCCAGCACACGTGCAGTTCTCAACAGGCTATAACTTCAGTTCTAGGGGATCTGATGCTCTTTTCTGGTTTCCACTGGCATCAGACATGCACCTGTTGCACATACATACATGTGGGAAAAATTTCTTAAATGCATAAAAAACAAGTAAATCTTTAGTGTTTGAATGAGAATGGTGCTCATGGGCTCATGTTGGTGGAATCCTTTAGGAAGGATTAGAAGGTGTGAGTTTGTTGGAGGAAATATGTCAAAAATCTCTTGCCATTCCCAGTGTGTTCTCTGCCTCTTGCTGTGGATCAAGAGGTGAGCTTTCAACTGCTGCTCCATGCCTAACTCCACCATCTAACCCTCTGGAATAATAAGCCCAATCAAATACTTTCTTTCATAAGTTGCCTTGGTCATGGTGTCTTATTACAGCAATAGAAAAGTAAAACAACATATAAAAATAAAATAAGAATAAAACTTGCTGTTTGAGTTGCTGACTACAGTTTGATTTTTAAAAAAGTTAAATGAACTGCAGTTTTGAATTGGATCAGAATTTCCAACAATTTCTGAAACAATCCTAAACATTCTTCTACCATTTTGTATTATGTATTTATATGAAGCAGCATTCTCAGCACTGGTGATTATAAAATAAAAATTGATTTTATAATCTGAAAAATGTTGAAGATGTTTTAAGTCTTTAAGTATCAGCTATTCAGCCAAGATTTAGCTCCTAACGATGTAGATTATTTTTACTTTTGGTATGTGTGCATGTGATCTATGTCTTGGCACATGTGTAGATGTTAGAAGAAAACTCTGTGAAGGTGCTTCTCTCCTGCCGTTACAAGGTGCTGGGGACTGAACTCAGGTCACTAGGCTCACACAGAAAGCACCTTTGCCTGGAGAGCCATCTCACTGGTTCAGTTAATTATTTAAAGATCAGTAAGCACAGCTGGAGAGATGGCTCAGTGGTTTTAAGAGCACTGACTGCTCTTCCAGAGGTCCTGAGTTCAATTCCCAGCAACCACATGGTGGCTCACAACCATCTGTAATATCTGATGTCCTCTTCTGGTGTGTCTGAAGACAGTGTCAGTGTACTCATATATATATATATAAAATAAATAAATAAATCTTAAAAAAACTTAAAAAAAGATCTATAAGCACATTCATCTTTGTATACACATTTGGTTTAGGCTTTAATAATGGCAAGATTATATGTACAAAAGTATTGCTTTAAAATAAATGTATGATTTATCATGTAAATGTTTGACTTGTGTATTACTATTCTATGTATATCCTAGAGTCATATAAAAATGTCTTCGGTGAAAAGGGAATCACATATGGAAGAAGTTTAAGCATCTGCTAAGAATGAAAAGTTTCTTATCATAAAGTCTCGAAAAACCAAAAAAAAAAAAAAAGTCATGAGGCTAATAAGCATCCTTCAAATGATATTGTCTCAATATTTTACACATTTATCTTTAGCAAAACATCAATATTCAAGTTTATTTTAATTAACTGTTATAGTAACAAAGCTAGAGAATTTACTAGAGGCCACAAACAGTGAAACTTTATTTCATACATACAGTTTAATACAAATGAACATATAAATAAAACTTATTTACTTACTAACAGTTTAAATTCTATGACATCTATTCTTATGACATCTTTCTTAAAAAGACTGTATAAATCAGGTCCTTTGGTTATGGTTATTACCCATTTATCTTAATGCCACATACTGGATAATTCTTGATAAAATTTATTTCATAGCATAGTCAATACATTCTCATCTCTTTAAACTAGTAATTATTGTGAACTGCAAAAAGAAATACTGAGTATTCAATTTTACATTTTAAAAGGAATATAGCTGTTTTGTTAGATTTGAGTTTCACTTCAAGGAAATGGGATGAGACCATCTTTATATAAATCTCAGCTCTCATGTAAAAAATATTTTAGGAAATCAAATGTTTAAAAATCTTTGTTAACTAGGAAGGCCAGGAAATCTACATTTTAATTTTGGGTTTAAAATATGTTCTTTAGGGTCTTACTTGAATGTAGACAGATCTTGATTAGCAAGGCATGATGCTGTTAGGATTTTCAAAAAATGCACAGTAGGTCATGAATGGCCTGTTGACAGAACGGCTTTATATGTCAGTTACTTGATGAACTGTGAAGGCCTTAATAACGTACAAACCTTCAATCATAGTAAACTAGAATTAATACATTGGCATTTATATTTAAATTCCTATAAAACTCATTTTACAGAAACTTCCTGTGTTTTATATAAAAGCAAACATTTTTAGTATTAAGTTCTGTTCTAGTTTCATTGTGGATGGCTTTTTTTTTTTTTTAATGGAGATTGAACCAGGGTCTTGTGCATTCTACCATTGATCTATACTTGCTAGCCATTGTTTATTTTTAACTCATTATTGGAATCTAATTAAAATAAGTTTACTTTGCTATTATAGAAGAAATTTGTAAGTACTTAGGTTAGTTACTGAAAATGTATATAGTTAGTTGTATGCAAGATGGTTGGTTGGATTTTCATGCCACTTTAAGGATTTTTATTTGGATGCAAAGAAAACATTTTTAACATTCATTGTGACATTGCTTTGACCTAGTATAAAATATAAAAAATGGTTGTTTATTGCTCAAGGGAATTTTTTTTAGTTAAGCTATTGTTCATAAAATCAGTCTCATAAGATAATTAATTCACACCAAATTTTGAGTAAAATATTTTTGAATGTAACTGATGTCATAAATTAGTTTCTTAGCCTAAGAGAATATACCTTTTTTTTTGGTAATTCATGGAAATCATATACAGAGCTATTAACTCTGATATGAACACTGTATAAATGTATAGCTGTAGCCCAATGTAAATTTATTAGGAAGCCACTGTGATTTCAGATGGACAGAGAAGAGTCATAGTGAAAACTTGCTTCTTAAAACCAAGTAATAAGAAGGGGGCTAGTTAGGTTAGACCAAATTATCAGAAACCATCATTGGTAACTTTGTTGAGGTATAGATATTTAAATATTAAGTATTTAAAGGTGTGTATGTCTGAGCTCAATAGTTTAAAAACAAATTCTGTAAATATTATATATGTAGCCAGGACATGGGCGTAAACACCCCCTGTAAACATGGGATTTTTGCTGAGTTTATTTTCATTTTTCTTTTAACATCAGGATAGTAAATGTTATTTTAATTAAAAGGAGTTTTCAGTTTGCAATAGTCTGAGAAGAATACTACCACTACTATACTAGTCACCACTTAGGTTTTTAGGGCAGAAAAATTTATGTTTATTTGTATCTTTTAAAAATCTGTCTACATACTTTTATATCAACACTGTAGCTGTGTTTATCTTGGTGCTGAAAACAAAGATCCTAATATTGATTAGCAAAAAACACACTGTACTAAATCTAATCTCAAATTGTTAACGGATACTTATTATTTTTCTATCTCCAAAGTGCCAAGGAAAGAGGATGTATTTTATCAGTAATTTTTATGCTAATTAGACATTTCCTTTAGATACTGCTAGTGGTTGTTTCAGAACTGTCTGAAACTAAGGGTGAGGTTGTTGAAGATGACTTATAAAAAGATCTTAGAAACTGAAAGCTTAAACACTGATGTTTTATAGTTGTTAAAATTACTTTTGTTACATTTGTAAAGATAGGAGCAATATATCACAACTTAAGCAGAATAGTATCTTTTGAGGGATTGCCTTAATATATTTTCATGTTATCTCTATTTAATACTTTACAGTCTACAGAGAGAAATATAGTAATATACAATCTTTAAAGAATTGAATGACAATGTGGAAGTACGGTATATTTTAGGAGACAGCATAATTGCCTGAACTAAACTGGGTAACAAAAACTGTAAGCATTTTTTTTTAAAAATGCAAAATGCAATTACTCTCAGACTCTTCGAATTTATAAAGGTTTTAGAAATGCCTGTTATTCATTGAATAAGTCTGAATAATAAATATGGGATTAAAATATATACTGAAAACAGGTAAGCTAAACATCAAATATAGTTTCATGATATTTTGGCCAGGGCTCTGGTAACAGATTATATATACTTTTAAAGTAACTCTAGCAAAAGAAAATACTTTTAAGTAGATGGAATGACCTTAGGATGTATGAAGATACTATCTAATATACAATACTATTACATTTTATTCACAGATATGTATTTTAGCCCCAAAATATTAGGATCACATACCCCAAATATATATGTACACCCTTGAGTATATTCATCATCCTTTATGAGACAGAATAAAAAAAATAATTCAAGTTATTTGGGAATTGCTTTTCTGATATTATAAGAACTTTTTAAATTTAAAATTCCTACTCTTTCCCAGCAGAAGTATAAGACAGTGTTAACTGTATTAATTATATTAATAGTATTCTTTGAGTAGATGTAAATTTAAAATACTGAAGTTCTAGTATTTCCTAGAAGTATTATACTATCAAATTTCATTAAAATCTAAAATAAACTTCCATGTAGTCAGTTGATTTGCTGATTTATATAACCTTATTGTTTTTACTAACCCAAACTTCTGTCAAAGGAGTAAATTTTTTTTTAAACAGAAGTCACAATATTTGTAAAAGGAAGGCATTGACTTAAAGGATAGTAATTTTTTAATGTTAAAATTCTAATTATTGTGGCATATTTTTTAAGTTTTAGAAACTTCTCTCATTCCATAACAGCAGGCAATCACAGCTTCTTTCCTTTTAAAAACTGTGTTATGGGAAAATTCTAGTATTTTAAAAGCCTATAAGCCTCACAAAGAACCGAATGAATGAAAGATAAAAATACTGACAGTATCAAATCTAACATGATGTAATTATGAATTATAATCCCCAAGATGCTTTGCCCTATGAACAATTCTACTTCATGTATAAATGACAGAAAAGGGCCACAAAGAGATAATCTTTAAGGACATTTAAGGATAGTTTCACTTTGGCTACAGTAACCATATACAATAAGTGGTTATAATGTGACAGCTTTATGTATTTTTTTGTAACACAGATATTGTTTTATATCAATGTTTGTAAAAATTTGTAATGGAAGTAGAGTGTGAAATGTTTTTTATCAAAACCACTTAATATAGGTAAAATACGCACAAACACAAATGTAGTGAAACCAGAATAAATGTGGAAACTAGAATATACACATCATCTCCCTAACAAGATGGTGTTTGCTTAAATTAGACCATACACAAAAAAAGGTCTGCTGGTAAGTATTTTTTATATATGCTATAGATTTTTCTAAAATATGAACCTTCTGGTATAAAACTGAAAATTTAAACATCAAAGTTGTTTGTAAATGGTTATATGTGATGATCATGCTGGTTAGATAGCCAGATAGTCTATAAGATAGTTGTTGTCTTGTTTGTTATGGCTTTTAGCTCTAGAGTACATAAATGTTGGAGTTAATAAGGAAACCATGATTTAACTCTGCATCTCCAATGTTCTGGCTACTAAGATTTCAGAAATTCTCTTAAAAAAAAAAAAAGCAAAAACATTTAACCTTAAGCATATCCCCAAACCCATGTTACTAGACCACACGGGGGTCTAGTTATTTTCTATTTCTAGACAAAACACTTCTCCAAGAGTCTACTTAACAAAGTCAGTACAGGAAGGTGGAGTGGAAACTGAATCCTCTGCTCTGAAATCTTTTCTAGGATGAAAGTGTGGGCTTCGAGAATATCGAGGTTTCAAACCCACAGATGAAGGCTGAGAAAAGCTTCTTCTCACAGAATGTAACCTTGGTTCCTAGTAAGAGATTTAAAGAAAATTAGGGCTTTCATGCACTTCAAATGTTATATTTACTTATGGGAAAGATTTAAAAAACAAGACAGACAGGGTCTGATTTTTTTTTTTTAAAGACAGCCTTGGGGATCTAGCCTAAGCCTATGTGTGCTAGTCAAGTCTGGTCAACCACTGAGCTACATATATCCCCAGCCTAGGGTCTGGAATCTCAGGAAATGCCTGAGGAGTAGGCTAACTTTGTAATCTGCTACTAGACAGGGAGGCATCCTATGGCTGTAAAGAAATCACATATAAAAGATCCGAGAATTGCCATATTCAGTGAGATTTCTAAATTACATTATACTTTTATTAGGTCATTCCTAAACTTTGGTTAAATTTATTTTTGTTTAAAAAAAGTATGTGCTTATGATATGTAAGATTAGAATTAGATCTTATGAATAAGAAAGTGCTATCAAGAGAGAAATCAGCAGATTATTAATATACTACTTAATATTAATAGACATTTACTGTTAGGCAAATCATTTAGTGACTAAGTTTTGTTTGAACAACTGACTTTTATTTGATTTACTGCAAAATAAAAAGATTTGTAGAGATATTCCCCTGCTTAAGACAGTGAAAATAGGAAATTTTACTAAGAAATCTTACATGCTAAATGCCTTCTTTAGAGCATCTAGGGGAGGCAAATCCTGTTACCTAGAAAACTTATCAATTGTTCTCACTACTTTAAGTGATGTGAGTTCAATATTGTGATTAAATAAAGCCATCAAGGAGGTGGTGGTTGTGCCATACTGAATAAAACTTTTGAAGTGGCACCTAAATTAAATCAACTGCATCTGACTATAATGTACAATTAAAGGAAATAGATAAAACTTCTAGGATTAAAAAGCAAAACTTCTCTAAAGGGAAATTTTACTATGTATAGTTTCAAGTTTTATGCTATGGGCATATATGGTACTCTTCTGATCTACTAGAACTTGGAGCATATATACCAGTAAAGAAATAACATGCTACTGCTAGAGCAATTTACTGTCAGGAGAAAACTTGTGAGTTAGTTTTAAAGTGTAATAACAGATCTGGATGCTTGCAGAATTAAACATGCTTTAATTGTGCAATTAGTTTATTAATAGCACTTTAAGATACTTTGTAATGTTACAAAATAGTCTCCCAACTTAAAAAGAATGTTGCAATGTATTGTAATAATCATAAGCTAAAGGAAGCTTACTAAATTGAGTATTATAAGACAATTTACTTCAATGACATCAGTATATATTTTTAGAATTTTTTTTTTACAAATTTTTGAGTTAAGACCATAAGAAAATTATGATAATGCCCACTATCTTAGAATTAGATCAAATTTGGGGCTGGAGAGATAGCTCAGTGGTTAGAAGCATGTACTGCTTTTCTAGTGGATATGGGTTTGATTCCTAGCACCCTTCTTAGGTGGCCCACACCTGCCTGCATCTCCAGCCCCAGGGGGTCTGGCACCTCTGGCCTGTGCAGGTACTTGCACTCACATGCACACAACCTACACACATGCACAAGTACACAAAATTAAAGATAAAAAAAATTGAAAAAGGAAATCAAATTATATATATATAATATAAATATATTTAATATATAAATATTAATATGTATATATTCTATCTCTCTATCTCTCTATCTATCTCTCTATCTATCTATCTATCTATCTATCTATCTATCTATCTATCTATCTATCTATCTAAAATCTTTTGAGTCTAGTACCCATCACTAGGATATAGCAAAACTATGTTTGATCAAGAAACTGTTCCCCAACTAGCAGAGCTGGGGATGTAGTTCAATAGTAGAGCTAAGATAACAAGACTAAACGGAGGGATTATACACAAAGACTGATGACTGCCTACATTGTAGCTATTAGCAAAAATGGAGAGGAAGAAGGAACAAATGCTTTGGTGGTGGATTTTGTTTCAGAAGCATTTTGAGATGTGTTATGTTCCCAAGAGTGGATGGCATAGGCTACAGCTGTCTTTTGCTGTCTGAAGGCTAAAGGTTTCCTGGGATATCCTTGACGATCTTGCTTCTTACCATGTGTTTCTTATATTTTCCAAAATGCTAACTTGAACAATATTACTTTTAATGAGTAATCTAAAAAGTTCTAGAGTAACCATGTTGCCACTATTTGGTTAGGAAACTGGTTTGTATACTTAGGTTTCTTGATAAAAGCATGTTGAAACAGATTTCTGTTTCTCATGATTTACTTTCTGTTTTAGAATTTAAATATTTTTTGATTAGATTTCCATATCCTTAAGAAATTAGAATAGACTGATTTTACTGATTAAATGAAAGATGGTTCATAGTTCTTGGATGTAATGTCTCAAAAGCATTATATTCTTTTTGGATTGTTCCTTTGACCTTGCTCTATTTTCCAAAGATGATTACTCTCATAGTGATTACTTCTTAGTAATTAGGATTTCTACCACCTAGTAATGCCATATTGAATGATTATCTGAACCTGTATAAGCTTCAGTTCTTTTACAGAAAACTGCCTGATTATCTCACAAAAAGTATTGAATGGACAAAATGGGATAATTGGTATGAAGTGTTTATAAATTGTAAGGGTTGCTATAAATGTGAGGTCCTATTCTTGCCTTGAAGTGATAAACAAGCATGATTTTACAGTATGCCATCAACAAAGTTAATAATTATTTACATGGAGTATTATGAACTTTTAAAGTAGTGGTATATTGTAATGATCCAGCAAATTTAGTGAACACATGTTAAATTACCAGGATTTTTTTGTCTTTCAGTTTTCATATGTGTGTTGTATATGTATGTGGGTGGGTGGGTACACATGTGTGCAGATGCATGCTAGCAGACCTCAGGTTGATCTTGGGAATCATCCTTAATCTCTCCCCTGAAGCCTCACTCATTGAGACCTCTCAGTCAAATCCACATCTGAATTCCAGTCTTCACATGGCTTTAACTGAACTGTCTTCATAGCTCATTACCAAGATTTTCAGACTGGTAACTTAGGTTGGAGAGATGGCTCCATGAGTAAAGGTGTTTGCTGCTAATGATTTTGAATTCAATCCCTGGGACCAGTTGGTAGAAGGAGAGAACTGACTCCTGCAAGTTGTCCTCTGACTATCACATGTGTACTGTAGTGTGCATTTGCTCATGTGTACATGTAAACACACACACACATACACACATACACACGACAAAACCCCTCATGTATAGTACTGTTAACTGGGCCATAAACTTGTGACTTGGTTACAGGCCCTGGGGGAGAATATAATCCTATTATTTTGGCAAATAGACATAGAATTAAACTGCCTTCTTAAGTTATCCTTATATTCCTAGATTAGTGCATCTCTCAACCTTCATCAGAGAAGATTCTTTTTGCAGTGGATGGAAATTAATAGAAACCCACAATGGGTTAATGTACAGAGAATAAGAGACTGTAAAATTCTCAGTTTTTAATGGGACATTTGTACCACGCCCTCTCCCTTGGACAGAGGTGGCAGAAGGTAGCAAGTGGAAGAGGCACTAAGTGTCTGCAGTGACACTGTGTTTGCTGCTCAGGATCACTTCACATGAGAACTCACAGTGGCTGTGACTGTATGCATGAGACCTTTACAAGATCAAGTCATCCCAATCCCATTGAGACTCTATTAGCACCTTATGGCTGGTGGAAGAGGGAGAGTAAGTTTTCTGCAGGGATATGCCTCCTGAGAGGCTATCTTTGTTCCAGTAGATAGTCCTACACACATGCACATATAGGTAGCACTAAGTGCACTCAGTGGGTTTAAAAAAATATGAAATTGGAATAAAAAATGGTGGTTAGGATAGGGTGCAAACTGGATGGAATGGAATGGAGGTGGATTTAATCAAAACACATTATATGTATATATGAAATTTTCATTAAAAGATGTAAAATGAAGAAATTTGTAAATTGTTATCACCCCTCCCCCATCATCATTTCCTTAAAATCAAAGCATGTGCTTAAGGTTTCATCCTGTTTTCAAAAGTTGCACTCTGGGCTGGATGTGGTGGTGGCACACCTTTCATTCCAGATCTCAGGAGGCAGAGGCAGGCAAATCTCCATGAGTTTGAGACCAGCCTGATCTACATGTGAGTTCTAGGATAGCTAGGGCCTATCCCAAAAAACCAAAACTAAAGTACAACAACAAAAATGTTTAGAGCTGGAGAGATGGCTCAGCTATTAGAGAATACTGGCTGCTTTTCCAGAGGACCAGATTTCAATTTCCAGCACACACATGGCAACTCACAAATATCTAACTCTAGTCTCAGTGGAATCTGATGCCTTCTTCTGATTTCTACTGTAACTAAGCTACAAATGGTGCACATGACAGGCACTCATAGACATAAAATAATAAAATTAATAAATATTGTATAATATATAACAAAAATTAGTTCTTAAAAAAGTTGCATTTTGCTTTATCAAATGTGCTGCTTTTAGTTAGCCAATTGTTTAAGAAGGTGAGGTCAAACTTTGACCACTCAGAGTGAGGCACAGGTTCTCTTTGCTTTAGGAATAAAAACACGGTTGGCAAGATCAATAAAACAAATGAAACTATTGCTGCTGATACTCATCCACAGATGAGAACACTCATCTACAGCTGGTGGGGGTGCAAACTTGCAGACACCATGGAAATCAATGCGGCAATTTCTCAGTAAGATAGGACTCAGTTTACTTCAAGATCCAGCTATACTACTTGGTCATATACCCAAAGAGCACTATATCATACTACAGAGATTCTTCCTCAATAATGTCCATTCATAATAGTCAGAAGTTGTAAACTCCCTACATGTCAGTGAACTAATGATTGCATAAATAAGATGTATAGTTGCACCATTGAACATTACTCAGCCAATGAAAAAGTGAAATAAGCTACGCATGGTAGCATATACTTTTAATCCTAGAACTTGGGAGGCAGAGGCAAGCAGATCTCTGAGTCTAATCACTGGTCTACAAAGTAAGTCCCAGGACATCCAGGGATGCACAGAGAAACCCTGTTTCAAAAAAAAAAGTAACATAAAGTGACATCATGAAATTCATAGGTAAATGGATGTAGCTAGGAAAAATCGCCCCGAGCAAGGTAACCCAGACCTCAAAAGACTTAGTATATATTTGCTTATGTGTGGATATTAGCTGTTAAGTCTTGGATAAACAGGCTATACTTCATAATACCACAGAGTTTAAGTATAGAGTAGAGGCTGTGGGGAGAACTGGATCACCCTGGGAAGGGGCTAATAGAAAAGCACAGTTATGGATTGATGTGGGCCACTGGAATAAGAGGATGGAATAAGGAGAAGGGAAGAGGGAAGTGAGAATTAACCTTCAGGGCCATTTGAGGGGTTATATGGAAATATATTAGAAGCTTCCTAAAATATATACATGTATGAAGGTGATCTAAATGAAATTGCCAAGTTTTGGGGGAAGTTAGAGGCCCAACTAGACATCTTTTCTTGTCAAATAAAGACTCCAGTTCTGGGACTGGGTTATATCTAATGGAGTAGTGGGCCAAAGGTGCTCTCTGGGAGACCCACAAAACTCAGGCTATTGCCAAGGCAATTGGATACTCTCCACAAACTGATGTTAAGGCCCTACTGTTGAAGACAACACCTGCAAAACACAGTGAACATGGAGAAGTCAAGTTGGTGCCTATCTAGAGCCTTTACCCCTACTGACTATTGTTCAGGGTACTGGAAGGTACTTTGTACACTACCAAAGGAGAAAGATAAACACCAACACAATTACAGAACATCTGATCTACAATGGTTGACCTGCATGCAAATTATGCTACTCCAATAGTGGCACCAAACTTGTGGTACTAACCACCCAGTATCTGGTTGAATTTAAGGCCCATCCATAAGATGGAACCCATCCCTGACACTGCCAAGAGATGATGGCTAAAAAAATATGAACTCAAGTATTTTTAGAGGGATTTTTTTCTTATCTCAAACTGCTTGTCTATTTTTTTTAACTTTCCCCCCTCCTACCTTCAGAGTTTTTGCTTATATATACTGTTGAGGTTTTGTCTTTTACAGTTTATTGTAATGCTAAGTGCTGACCCCCAAGATCTGGAGTCTGTCCCCAGTTAATTCTGATTGGTAAATAAAGATGCCAGCAGCTAATAGCTGAGGAGAAGAGAGATGGGCAGGGTTTAGGTTTCCTGGGCTAGGGACCACAAGGAAGGGGAGAGAGACAGAGTGGTCATGGGATAGAGAAGCTGGAAGAGTCATTGTGGCCCAGAGGGTTGCCTGGCTGGGCCTAAGAGCAGACCAAATAAAATATAGTAAGTAATAACTTGGGAAAGTAGATTCTAACAGCGTGGAGGGTAGGCAGTTGCCAAGATATTGTGCTGCTTAAGGCATAATAAAATATAAAGGCAAGAGTGTGTGTCTTTTATTCAGGAATATAAATGGCCTAAGATGGGTAGAAACCTCATGGCAGGAGTTTTTAATAAATTGCTACATATTATGACTTCTGATTTGTGTTTTTATGGGACTTCTGTGTTTGTCAATGTGTGTGTGTCTCTGTGTTTCTGTTTCTTGTGCTTTTTCTTTGTTTTTTTTTTCTGTTTGTTTTGTCTTGTCCTATTCAAATTTGTTTGATTTTTTTTATATTATTAATTTATTTTAGATGCCTGTTTTCTAAAGAGAAAGAGCAAAAAAAGATGTGGATTTGGGTGGATGGAGAGGTAGGGAAATCTGGAAGGAATTAGGGGAGGAAAACCATAATCCAATTATATGAAAAAACTCTATTTTTAAATAAACAAAACAAAGCTCTGCCTGGTAGGCCTGCTTGTTACTCATGCTTGTATAGGAATGAAACTTTTTACCCTCTAAAAACAAAACCAACACTGGTATCATATGACTGTTCCAGTGTTTTTTCATGCATAGTAAAAGACACTAGGATTTCTAAAATTTATTTGACTTCATAAATGAAATGATTCTATAATTTCAGGTTTATAGGAGGGAAGGGACTTTCATCGAGACCTGTCAGTCAGTTTAAGCAGCACTGTGCATTTGTTAGAATGCAAATAAGGAGTTAAGTCAGAGAAAAGTCTAAGTTTTAGCCTTTGGAGTTCAATCTGCTTTCAGATGACAGCTTTTGAGTCTAATGTTACATTTCTAGGCCTCCTTCAGAATTCTTAAGGGATTGGTTTTAGAGCCCTAGAAAAAAAATCAACTGGTTTCTAATCAAGTCCCTTATATAAAAAGGTACAGGATTTGCATGTAATTTGCACACATACCATATACTTAAGCCATTTCTAGATTACTTAATATAATGTGAATATTATATAAATAATATGGTATTATTTAGGGAATATCAAGAAAAAGTATCAGTTCATGTTCAATACAAGTACAGTTAAATATTTTTGATCTATAGTTGATTAAATCTGCACATATAAAACTCATGGATAAAGTTTTTGAAAGGTGATTTAAGTTTATTAATATGAAAAATAAAAAATTAGACAACTTTTGTTATTTCTTGCTGCTCTCTTTCATGCTCATGTCTCCTGAATAATGTTTATGATTAGCACATATAGTCAACACCTGGAGGTCTGTGGCTGTAGTTCAGGTGGTAGAGTGTCTAGAGTGCATGAGACCTTGGGTTCAATCCCTAGCAGCACATGAAATTGGGTGTGGTGGCACACAACTACAATTCTAGTATTCAGAAGGTAGAGACAGGAGAATCAGAAGTTCAAGGTCAACCCTAGCTGTGTTTGGGGCCAACCTAAGCTACGTGAGATTGTTTCAAAAAACAAAAATCTAAACAAAATCCCCAATACACCAAAACCCAAACCAAAGCTTTGTTACAAGGATGAACGAACTACTGCTGATTACAAGGACTTGAGAAGCAAGACTTGACAAGATCTTGTCTGGAGGCGAAAAGGCCTGTTTTTCTTTTGTTGTTCCTCTTGAGGCTGGAGAGATAGCCCAGCAGTTAACAGCATAGACTGCTCTTGCAGAGGACCCATGTTCAATTCCCAGAACCAACATGGGAGCACTCAACTGTCTCCAACTACAGTTCCAGGAAATGCAATGTCCTTTTTTGGCCTCTATAAGCACAAGGCATGTGGTACATAAACATATATGCAGGCAAAACACCTATTCACACAAAATAAAATAAAAAATTATTTTTATTTATATATGTTGTCTTATGGTTTTTATTGCTGTTATGATACATCATGACCACACCAATTCTTATAAAGGCAAACACTTATTTGGAGCTGGCTTACAGTTCAGAGGTTTAGTCCATTATCATCATATCAGGAAGAATGGTGGCATGCAGCTAGACATGGTGCTGGAGAGGTAGTTCTAGTTCTACATCTGGATCTTCAGGCAGTAGGACAAAAGAGTGACCCTGGGTCTGGTTTGGGCTTCTGAAACCTCAAAGACTACTCCCAGTAACATACTTCCTCCAAAAAGGCCACACTTCCTAATAGTGCCAGTCTCTTTGAGCCTATGAGGGCCCTTTTCTTTTCTTTCCTTTTTTGTTCTTAAATTTTTTTATTGGTTATTTTATTTATTTACATTTCAAATGTTATTCCCCTTCCTGGTTTTCCCTCTGCAAATCCCCTATCCTACTCCCCTCCCCACTGCTTCTATATCCACCCACTCATTCTGGTCTCACTGCCCTAGCATTCCTCTATGCTTGGGCATCAAGCCTTCACAGGACCAAGAGCCTCTCCTCTCATTGATGCCATCCTCTGCTACATATGCAGCTGGAGCCATGGGTCCCTCCATGTATTTTCTTTGGTTGTTGGTTTCCTCTGGGAGTTCTGGGGGGTCTGGATGGTTGATATTGTTGTTCTTCCTATGGAGTTGCAAATCCCTTCAGCTCCTTCAGCCCTTCCCCTAACTCCTCCATTGGGGTCCCCATGTTCAGTCCAATGGTTGACTGTGAGCATCCGCATCTGTATTAGTAAGGCTCTGGCAGAGCCTCTCAGGAGACAGCTATATCAGGCTCCTGTCAGCAAGCACCTCTTGGCATCAGCAATAGTGTCTGGGTTTGGTGGCTGCATATGGGATGGATCCCCAGGTGGGGCAGTCTCTGGATGGCCTTTCCTTCAGTCTCTGCTCCACATTTTGTCCCTGTATTTCCTTTAGACAGGAGCAATTCTGAATTAATAATTTTGAGAAGTGTGGGTGGCCCCATCCCTCAACCAGGAGCCGTGCCTAACCTCTCCATATGTTCTCCACAAGTTCTCTCTCCCCTTTGTTGGGTATTTCAGCTAATGTCATCCCCGTTGGGTCCTGGGAGCCTCTTGCTTTCCTGGTGTCTGGGACTTTCTGTTGGCTATCCCTGTTCCCCATCCCCCATTGCTATATACCTCTGTTCAATTTCCTGACCCTCTGTACATCTCCCCGTCTCCTCCCACACCTGATCCTGCTCCCCGCTTTTCCCATTCAAACCACTACAATCCACTCCCTGGCCCCCCATAGGCTTATTGCTACATCATAACGAAAAATTGCATTCAGTTCAACTTCAAAAGTTCACATAGCCTATCAAAGTCTCAACACACAATGTTTAAAAGTCCAAAGTCTCTTTTGAGACTTAAGAAACTGTAATCCCTTGTAAAACCAAAATAAAAAAGCTACAATGGCACAGAATATATGTTATCTAAATGGGGGAAGAAGGAGCATAGTAAGGAAATACTGGACTAAAGGAAGACTGAAAACCAGCATGGCAAACTCCAAATTCTGCATGTCCATTTCTGATGTCAAAGCACTCTTCGGATCTCCAACTCCTTTCAGCTTTGTTGACTGTAACACGTCATTCTCTTGGGCTGGGTCCACTCCCTGTTGTGGCTGTTTTCACTGAAATCTGGGCTTAACCTTCAAAATTTCATGTAATGGCCTCTCCACGAAGAGATACCTGGGACACACACCCAGCCTCAGCTGCTCTCCTTAGTCTCTGAGGAAGATTCTATAACTCCTTTCTTATATCCTTAATGCTAAATCCAGAACCATGTGACTGAAGCTGCTGAATTCTGCTGCTTGCTGGAGCTGGAACATGGCATCTCATTCAAATACATTTTCACTAACTCTGTTTTAGGTGGTTTCATTCACTGTCTGACTGTCCTGGAACTTGCTCTGAGATCTGCCTGCCTCCTGAGGGCTGGGATTAAAGGTGTCCACACCAAAATGGCCCTAAGCATTTCTTTAATTTCTTTCCACTTTCCTTTAATTCCTTTTTACAAGGCGGAAGCTTAGCTGGGTAGGGCCTCACTCTGGGGTCACCAGTTCTTTTTTATTCCATTTAGCCTCAGGCTTTCCTTAGCCTGTTTATACATCTTGGTGCTCTTTCTCTCCTCAAACAGTACATTTTGTATTTTTCCTCCTCAGCTTGCTCCTTTTCATTATATCATAGTTCAATGATTAATAATCATAATAAAACTTGACAAGTTCCTAAGCATGATGTTATTTCTGAGCAAGTAGTTATAGCATGATACACAAGACCCTATTTAGATAGACTTTAATTGCAACTGTTTTATACAAAACAGAACAAACTACTTTGTAAATAACAGAAAAATACTCAACACTATACTCTCAGCTACATTCACCTACAGTACATAAAGGTATTTGGTTTAAATGATTTTTAACAAAAAAAGATCAACTGGAAGGTGTGTATGAAAATGTTCTATAGGAAAAATTTGGGGATGTTTCCTTCAATAATTTAGAAAACAATAAAGAAAATTGAATTCTCTGTCATGGGTCTACCCAATACAAGCAGACATGACATATAATATAAAAAGTAATATTTATAAAGTAATGAATATATTAAATGGGTTGTATGGTGTTAGATCTATTATATTCCAAGTCAGAGTTAAGTCTTTATTGTTACTATTTTAAGGGTTAAGATATCTTTTTATATTGAAAACATTTTCATACAATATATTCTGGTCACTACTCCTAACCCCAACTCTTTCAGATCCTCCTGACCCATGCAACTCTACAACCATTTCTCCTTTATATTTTTGAGTTATTTTCTCTAAAACAAGTTTTCACTTCTAAGGTCTTGTCAAAAAAACAAAACATTGTATTTTCTTTAGCATTTCTGCCTTTTTCATATGGTGGCATGCTCAGAAAATTGCTCACATGCACACTAGTGCCAACAAAGGTGCTTGGCAGCACTGCAGATGAGGACAGGAGGGACTGCATTCTACACTGTTATTTTTACAAAGTCACTGAGATAAAAAGCCAGAGGTGGTGGTGTGTGCCTGTAATCCAAGATTCTAGAGGTGGAGGCAGATTGATCAAGAGTTCAGAGTCATTTCCAGCTAAACAGCAAGTTCTTGGCCTGTCTGAGCTACTTGAGACCCTAACTTACCTTACCCCCATCAATAAAGACAGAAATATAGTAACTTTAGTTACATAGTAGCATCTTAGTTAAATATCTGATGTGGAAAGAACTAAATATTAACAAGGAATTACAATTTTGTATATTACAAATCAGATTTTGGTCACTTTCCTTCAGCTAGAAAGATATACACAAAATTCTGATCTTCAAAATCTATGAGGTGATTTATCAGTTGTTTGTTTGATACTTTCAACAAAGGAACAGGTTACTGTGTGAAATAAACCTCCAAACCAACCTGTCAAAAATGAGACTATCTCTAGCCTTGTATTTTGTCTAAACTTAGAATTGGTTATATAATCTTTAAAGCACATTGCTTGTTAATAATATGCTATTATTAATATCATAATGATAGTTTTCATTAATATATATTTTGTTATCCTGTCACTGAGAAGGGCAATAAAATAGACATCGTGGGTGGACAAGGGGAGGGGAACTGAGTAAGGGTGTAGGAACAGGAGGAATCAGGTTGGGGGAAGATGGAGGGAGTGGGTACTGGGAGGGACAACTGGAATGGGGAATGTGGGATTTCTGGAATGAGCTAGAAACTTAGGGCAATGGAAATCCTGAGGAATCTCTGAGGGTGACTCCTAGTAATGAGGTATGTGGGGCTTGAACTGGCCATCTCCTGTAACCAGGCAAGACTTCCAATGGAGGGACTGAGACACCAACACAGCCACTCAACCTACAATTTGTCCTGCCTAAAAGATGTGCAGGGTAAGATGGAGCAGAAATTGAGGGAATGGCCAACCAAAGATTGGTCTAGCTTGAGACTCATGCTATGAGAGCAAGCCTGACACTATTAATGATATTCTACTTCACTTGCAGACAGGAGCCTAGTGTAATCGCCATTAGAGAGGATTCACCTAGCAACTGCTGAAACATGCAGAGATCCATAGCCAAACATTAGGTGGAGCTCTGGGAATCCTGTGGAAGAGGAGGAGGATGGGGTGGGGGTTAGGTCCCTAAACTTTAAAGTTAAGAAAACCTACATAATCAACTAATCTGGGTCCATAAGGGCTCACAGAGACTGAACTGCCAACCAGAGAGCTTCATGGGACTGATTTAGGCACTCTGCACATATTAGGCAAGCTACACAACAGTTGTGTAGCTTGGTCTTCATGTAGGACTCCTAATAACAGGAGCAGGGTCTGTCTCTGACTACACTGCCTGCCTTTGGATCCTTTTCCCCTAACTGGGCTGCCTCTTTAATCCTCAGTAGGAGAAGATGCACCTTGTCTTACTACAACTTGATATGGCAAAGCTGGCTGATACCCATGGGAGGCCCCCTGTAGTAATAATTTTGGTTTTTTTTTTTAAAAACACAGGAAGGTAATGGGAATATGTTTTTGTTTTAATCTCAGGTGTGGGATATGGGGCTGCTTTAGATTGTCCACAGCAACTGATGCCTCTTACTCTAGCAGGGGTATGATTCTGACAGCTGCAGATAGTTTCTGCAAGTGTTCGACATTTGGAATTCTGAGGGCTCTTGAGAAGGTATAAAAAGACTAGAGCCCTGAGAGTGGTTGCTGGTTGCTGTTTGTCAAGTGGTCATGCCAAAGGGACATGATAAAAGAAGTTAGATAACCTGCTGGTGAAGATCAAACTTGCCCCAAGGAACTTGATGCCTCTCATCAGCAGGGAAGTCTAATGATTCTGACATCCCTTTACCCCTAGCCTTCCTTCTCTTCTCCGTAGTGTAAGGGGGTTGGAAGGATGGACTAAGGGTGGTAAAACAGAAACCCATAAAATAGCCAAAGCTTGGCCACAGCCTCCCCTTTTCTGAAGAGAAAGAGTACTGGATGTGAGGGAGAGTGGAGGTGGGGGAGAAGGACTGGGAAGAAGGGAGGAGGAAGAGGAAACTGTGGCTACAGTGTAAAGTCTATAAATAAATGAATAAAAAAGAAAAAAAAATTAAAAGAAATGTGTTTGATCATTTGCCTTTATAAGAAATACTGGATTTTTTTTTTGTTTTGGTGCTATGACAAAATACCAGACCAAAGCAACTTAAGGCAGGAAGAGTTTATTTTTGTTCAGTTCCAAGGTACCGCCTATCATGGTGGGGAAGTCACAGTGACAGGACCTTGAAGCAGGTGGTCACCTTGTGCCCGCAACCAGGGAGCAGAGAGATGAATGCTACTGTATTCTTTTCCTTCCTTCCGTACACAAGCCTATAGAATGTGCTGCTGTGCACATCTAGTAAGTTTTCTTACCTCAACTGACTTCTAATTTAGAAATTACCTCACAGACATACTGAGAGGCTTCTTTCTAGATCTATCAAGTTGATTATTAATATTTACAGATCTACCCCTTGTCAACTTGACATCCACTGCTTGTCCTCATAGGCTTAGGGCCATCTCATAATGCAAAATGCATCCAGTTAAAGTCTCCATAGTCTTTAACAGTCTTAACACTATTTAGAAAAAGTGTAAAGTATTTTAGGGACTCAACGGAATCTCTTCATTCTGAGATCTGTACAATAGAGGATAATCTACTACTGAAAATTTCCTAAACCAGTATAATTTCTAGCTGTATTCTAAATATGCATACCCACAGATAAGTGTAGCACTCATCCCTCATCAAAAAAGCTTCTTTTTGCACTGGCTGAAGTGAAGATTATTACAGAAATATACAACTGTTCAAACCACAGAGAATAAGTGACTGTGAGGTGCCTAGCTCTATCTGGTACATCTACAACATAACTCCTACACCTAAGGCTCAGAGAACATTGGAGAAGAGGGGGCAGAAAGATATTAAAAGCCAGAGAATCAAGATTAAAAGCCAGAGAATCAAGACACCTACTCTGTTGAGGTTTGGTCTATTGCTATGTATTGTAATGCTAAATACTGGCCTGGTTGCCCCCCAGGGATAAGAGAATCTGCACTCACACAAGTGAGGCTATAATAACCTCGCCGGCCAATTTATCCCTGATTGGTGAATAAAGATATTTACAGTCAGTAGCTGGGTAGAAGAGAGATAGGTAGGTTTGGAGACTGAGAAGACCACAAAGAAGGGGAGAGAGAGTGTGGGAGAAGATGCCATGGGTAAGGTGAGTAATGAAAATAGGGCCATGAGGGCTGGCCAACTGGATTTAAGAGCTGCCAGATGGGACATGGCAAGATATAATTCGGGGTTATTGATGGGTAAATAGATTCTATAGCTCAAAGGATAGATATCTGCCCAGCTTTAGTGCTAATTAAGGGCTTATTATAAATATAAAGTTGTGTGTCTTTTATCTGGGAACAAAATGATCAAAGGTGGGGTAGAAACCCCAATGTGAGATTAAGTATCTACCATGACACTACTCTAAGATTGTGTTTTAAAGGTATTACTGGGAAGCTGTATCCATGCCATCTCAACAGTATAGTTGCTTGAAAAAGATCTGAACAATGACAACACTACATGACATCCCAACATGGATGGAGATGGAGAAAATCTCAGATAACCAAGGTAATCCCTCACAGAAATGACAGATTTGTGTCTTCAGTGACTCTGGATCCTGTAAAGCTGACAATCAAAACTAAGCATCACAAATACTAAATGACAATTACTTCTATATGTACACATTTTGATAGAAATGTAAACTATAGTTAAGACACTAGCTTCCTTAAGAAAATCATTGTCATATATTGTTAAATAATGAAATTGTGCCTTCTGCCTATGAAAAAGTACATTATTATGTGAGTAAATGACCACTAAACAGATGGGAAGTTTGCAAATTACATGTTTTAAAAATAAATATGTAATATGTAACCACTCATTAGTGAGTGATGTCTTACATAAAATGTCTAATCATACAGTCTATTACTATGCATATTTAGATAACGATAGTCAATTTTGGCATATTAATTTATGCTTTGTTAATCAGAATGTCTAAAAATAATAAAACTGGAAACCATAATCTCTTATTTCATTATTTGGAAATGTATGTATACTGTTTCATATTTGAAGAACCTAGACAAACAACCATGAGATTAGTAGAAAACAAAAATATGTCAGACAGAAACAAAAAATGTAAAACTTGGCAATATAAAGTAAATAATCTTGAGTAGCATTTAATTGTTGAGAGAAATAAGCAGAGTGTATAAGAAAATTTGTGCAATACATATAAGCAGAGTCAAAAAACGTTGCACGTGCAACAAATAGCAGCTACTGTAGATAGTAATCAGAAAATGGAGTTTAGCATGGGAAGATGAAAGCTGACACCATATCTTTAGGAATGTACGTACATTGATGAAAATACAGAAGTGAAAGAGACAGAACCAACATTATTATTATTATTATTATTATTAATTTGGTTTTATTTTTGAGATAGGGTCTCATGTAGCTCTGGCTGGCCTGAAACTCTCAATGCAGACCGGGCTGGCCTTGAACTCAGAGATTCACCTTTCTCTACCTCCTGAGTGTTGAGATTAATATATACTACCATGCTTGCAATATAAGCATCACTGATATCCATTCTTCAGGCAAAATCTTTCACCTTGCCTCTGGTATGTGGTGTGTGTTGTGTGTCAGTGTGCAGTCATATGCACATGACAATGGGTGCATGCATCTGTGTGTGGAGGGTAAACTCAGGTGGCATGTATTTTCTTTCTTGAGATAGGATTTCTAACATGACTTGGTAATTGCTGGTTAGGCTGTATTGACTGCACAATGACCCCCAGGGAGCTGTTCTTCCTCTCCAGCACTGAGATTACATTGCTCTGGTCATTGAATTTAGGTCCTCCTGATTTCATGGCAAGTGCTCTCCTAACTGAGGCTCTTTCCAGCCTTCCTTTGCCTTATGTCTAGGGAGATTCCAGAATAAATTTTAGTCAAAAGTATACATCTAGAAGTATCAATGTAACGCTGAAATATGGGTTGAATTCACTGCTTCCTGATTGTTCTTTCCAGGCCTTTGATTCTGAATTTTAATATTATCCAAGTATGATTTTTGGGAAATATGCAAAGAATTTTTGTGTGTGACTTTATTCCAGTCTGAAGAAATCACCTAATCAAGATAGAAGTTAAAGTTTTAAATTCTGAATATTCCTTTCTATCTTAAATGTATCTGAGATTATGGCATAACAAGTTGCAAAGTCATGCTGACTGTATGCACTAACTTTATAGTTTCAATTTCATCTTAGCACAGTGAAGTTCAGATGTCTTCTTCAGATTGGTTTTTCAAAATGGGCACTGAATAAGTAAAAACTTTCTTTAAAATTGATTGAAGGTGGACTGGAGAGATGTCTCAGTGGTTGAGATCACTGAGTGCTCTTCTGAAGGTCCTGAGTTCAAATCCCAGCAACCACATAGTGGCTCACAACCGTCTGTAATGGGATCTGACACCCTCTTCTGGAGTGTCTGGAGACAGCTACAGTGTTACTTACATATAATAAATAAATAAATCTTAAAAAAATATTGAAGGTATACTAAACATAGAAATAAATTAATGTGGTTCACTTATAATATGTAAGGAAGGGTTTCTGTCCTTTTACTCCATTTTTAAAGGCAGTATATTTGGCTTACCAAGCTAAGCCAGGAAGAAAGACAAATGATTCCACCCATAACTCAATTGTCAGTAAATCCAAAGTTTTTTATTAATTTCTCAAAATAAAGCTAACTTCAAGACTGTATACATGTATGAGTTGTATGTGTGTATATATGATGTATATGAGCACACACATAATATATATGTTTATATGTATGTATGCATATACTATATATAACTGTAAAGAAACATACTAGGTATGAATTATTATCAGAATTCTTTGTTCAATGTAATACATCATTAATTTTTATTAACAGGATTTGTTTAGCATCATGTTTTAACACTTTAAAAACCAAACAGTAACCTTTTTTGTTCTCAAGGATAGTGCTATTAAAAAAGATTTCTAACATCACTGGTTAAAATTTTTTCTAAATTACAGAACAAAATCTTTTGACATTTCATTATGGGACATACTAGTCTATTACATTTTAAAACTGAGAATAATTAGTGCATGAGATATTTGTATGCCAGTATACAGACATGGGGTCCTATCATTCTCAGGAAACCATTTGACTGACAAACATACTTACTATGGTTTCAGAAGAAAAAAAGCCTATTTGACTCATGGGAAAAAGTCTGGGGTCTGGTCCTGTTTTTACTGCTGCTGCTGAGCATGGAATGCATGTGAGGAGAGGTGAGGAGGGAGAATTATTAGGGTAATGTTGATATTTAAACCTTTCTCTTTCTGTTCTAAAGTTAACAATCCAGTGAAAGAACTTCTAATAAATATAAAAAGAGGTATTTCTTGTCCTATTATAGAAATTTTCCTGATTAGAAATATATGACTTGTCCTCCATCTTTTGAACAATTAATCTCTTCTACCATTTTCCAAGTTTATAATGTGAGTTGGCCCTGGAACTAGAATCTACAGTTTTCCTTTGGTATAAGAAATAATTCTGCATTTAATGAAAATAATTTTCTTACTAAATTAATCATATGTAATTGTATAGATTGGTAAAAGTGAGAAAGGAAGAGAGCATTCTAAGAGAACTAATACACTGGAAAAGTATATGACAATGTCAGAAGTGAGCCCCTCTTTTATAAAAATTCTATGAGGTGGTTCAACTTTATATAAACTTTGATATCAAATAGATGATGTATGAGGTTATGCTTTTATCTGAAATATTAGAAAAAATCATATAATTAATAAACTGAAAAAGCAAGAATACTGATCATGTTGGTAATATTTCTAATATGTGGAAGATGTTATCACAAAGTATTAAATACTATTTAAATTCAGAAACCATGCAGAAACAACACTAAATGAATAGCAGTAACAAAAAAATTCAACAAAGCATAGTAAGTGATAATACAGCAAAGCAAATTGACAAAATGAAACCATTAAGGCTAGTACAGTCTATTAAGTTTGGGAAGAATTAAAATTCTACTAGACATGACTCTTATCCAAAATGTTTAAATATCAAAGATAGAAAACAAAATGTCTAAAACTCTGAGATTAAAAGAAGTAACACCAATTAGAGAAAATGAAAGACAACTCACTATTCCTGATATAGTTATTATTTATGGAATGGATAAAACATCTAGGAAGTGTTACTACAATTAAACTAACACATATAAAGCCAAATGCCACATCTACCTAATTAAAATTTGTAAAACAGCAGTAAAAGCAAATGTGAAATTCAGACAGCTTATTATGGAATAAATAAGTATGGTGAGGTATTAACTAACCCTAAGTTTCACAACGGGCAGCTTCTAGCTGGTTCCTTGATGCTGGATCTTGGTCACACAAGGATCAATGGACAAGAAATCAGTTGAGCTGGACTAGAGCTGCCCAATTGTCTTAATAATGAATGCTCCACACTGTCTGTTAAGTTAAGAGAAAATACAGATCAGGAAGACTGAAGTGAAAAAAGATTAAGAATAGATGAGTGCAGAACATAATCAACAGTTACTAAAGACTTGCAGAATGTGGTACTCGTGAAATCAGTTTGCTATGGAGTGAGAAGCCAGCAATTAGCAGACATTCAGAATCCAGCTCTTGCTTGTCCCTTGCTTTCCAAGAACTTAAAATCTACATTGCACAGTCTCTTGTCTAGTGTCATGGTGTAGGTCAGCATGATTACAAGTGAGCTAAGACAGTAACTTCTATTAGGTGGATTTAAAAATGTGTTTTTTGTTTTAAAGTTTAGGAGTGTCTGGCAGAAGGCTATCTAGATTAACAACAACAACAACAAGCATTGTCTGAGTTGGCACTGATAGGATAGGCATATGGGTATTTATTAGTAAGAGCCAGAGGACTTCCATGTATCCATGTTGTACCGGGATTGTTGTTGCTGTGCTGTTAACATTAATTGGGTGCCTGCTTGGACACCCAGCCCAGGAAATTCTTTAAATGACTTCTGTCTCAGCAGGCTATTGACTGCAATTTTGGGAGCCATCCCAAATGAGATGAATTCTACTAAAACCAGAATTAAGACAACAATAATGTCTTTCTAAGCTAGCAAATAACAAAAATGACTAGTTAGGCCACTAGAAACAACCTAGTTGCAACTACCTTTTTAGCACCATGGGCCTTGGCTAACTCCTTGTTTTGGAAACCAAGGCTGAATATTTCCCAGAGGTTGCAATTTCTACAGTAGCATTGTCCCATAAATTTTTCTTTGTTAATGGAAATGCTCCATATCTACACAGTAAGACACAGTAGCTATTAGTTATGCACATATATTTAGCACTTAAAAAAATGGCTAGATGCAACTGAGGAAATATATTTTTAATTTGATTTAATTTAAAACTTATCTGTTTTTCTAAAACCAGACTTTATAGATGGGTATTACCAGCTCATTCAATATTGCTCAATGTTACTTACTATTATGCACTATTATGACATCGGTGTTAGGTGATGAGTATTTGTTAGATGAATGGTATCTATTGCAATAACATACTTCTATTCACACCTAATTAACTGCTTAGAGTTTATTGGCTGTACCACCTATATGCTATAAATCTCTAAGGAGTTTGATATATATTAGATTTCTTGGTTAAAGACTCAAGAGTATTTAGAGAGAATAGGAAGCAGTGCTACATAGCTTTATTATACCCTTAATACATTTAATTTTGGTTAACAAACATTGGAAAGCTAAAATATAGTTAAAAGTAAAGACTTTGGTAAGAACGTTGGTAAAAGTTAATGAAAGTGACAAAAGGGGATATATTATTTTAATTAATTAACCAATTACTTTTAGATTGAGTCTTATTATATAGTCCAAATAGGCTTGAATTTGCAATGCTCTAACCCCAGTGTCCCTGGTGATTGGGATTGCGGACATACAAACCATACCTAGCTAAAAAAGTCAAGGGGCTTTAGTATAGCTTGGTGATACAGAATATACATAACTTGTATGAGGCTCTAGGTTCAGTCTTAAGCACTGCAAAAACCCACAGTGAAACAAAAATTTAAATAAACTAAATTTGATTTTATACAGAATTAAGAGCATGAAAACTGAAGGTGGAGAAATATTGAAGAAATAGATAATAACCCTACTATACAACTATTGAGCTTTGAAAATGATTTTGGGGCAGTGGAGAGAGAAATGAATTTATTATTCTTAGTAAGTTACAGAGGTGTAAAAAATGGAACCAATATATAAAGTAGACTATATGGAATTAAGGGGTCAGAAAACCACTGGATTTATTTTGATCTTTGAGAATTTGATGGACAGGTTAACATGTAAATGATGATGATTCTGAGAAGTATTAGAAATTTTGTATTCATGATTTTCAGTTTGAGGAAGCTGTGACCACCATCCAGGTGGTAATGTTTTAGGATTAAAGGAAGAGAATGAAAGCATTGTCACCATATTAAACCATAATGAAGATATAAATGAGGGACTTCCAGGGGATGATGGTGGACCAGAAGCTGCCTTTCTTTAATATGGCAAGTGAGAAAACTCAGGATAGCACACAATAGACCATTCCACAGGGAGAGAGAATATCAGAGACCACAAAGGGACAAGCAAATGTCTTGAAATACTGAAACTCTGAGGGAACAAAAGGGAAACAGCATATGTATTTGTAGCAGGGGCACAGAAGCATCATCTAAAAGCTAATCCTGGTGCCTTGGTGAATGCAGATAGTAGTCCATAAGATGAGCCACAGTTCGTGAAAGCCTCAAATCCAGTAGGGGATTCTGGTGGGGCAGTAATTCCTCTAAAATTAGTCAGTAGTGGTGAAGAGGCACTATCTTAAGAAGAAACCATTTGCTCTTAAGATAAAACTTCCTTGGAGGCCAGAGAAGAAGGAACAATTTTTTCAGAAAGCCTAGAGTCAATTTACCACAGCAAATGGGTGAGAAATGGCTGCTGACTGGCCTCTTGGCTTGCCAGTGGCCATGAACGCCTTCTTGTCTGTGGCCCTGACAGCCTTGTTATCTTTCAAGATAACCACAACAGAAACTACTATCTTCGAGCCAGCAGGTAGCTAGAACTGAGGCAAGCCTTGAAAATTTTTATTTCTGGTCTGAGGATTCCAAAGCTTAGGTCTGTGGACACTCCAAGCAATCTTCTCTCTCCACAGAATGTTCAACACTGACAAGGATCAGAAACTGCTGAAAGGTTCTCCAGTAACACACACCTCAGTACTTTATTTACCTTACCTTTTCCAACCCCAAACACTCAAGAAACATACCATGCCTAGGCTTTAGCCATGCTATCATGTACCAGCTAGATTCTTTGGAGTGACTGAGATCCTGCCCAGCCCACAGCCTGAGGTTAAAGGTGGTCAGAAGTGAGTCCTGGCAGGCAAAGGTTAGTGACTTGCAACATTGTTCAGCAATGGTCCGGTCCCTCAAACATTTTAGGTACAACACCAGCCCAAAAAGGACAAACAGAAGAACCCCAACCTTAAATGACTAAAACTCTTTCACCTGGCAGAATACAATACTAGAGAACTTCCAGAAAAAAGGTGCTATCCCGCAGACTGCGCTGAAGAGACAGGTACCCCAAGCTCCCTATCCCCAATATAACATCACTTGGGACACGGCCTGTTGGGGCTTCCGTCTGTGCCCGAGAACGGGTCAGCGCTGTGGTCGTCTGGGTGCCAGATCGGCAGGTCATCGCGTCTGCAGGGTGAGCGGTGCCACGGAGAGTGCCCTCCGCCATCTTTGCTCCAGTGACTGGGAAGTTGGGACAGCCAGGTTCTGAGACAGACAGGCATAATATCGCTTGGGTCTCGGGCGGCTTGTGTGTATGCGGCTCCCAAGTGCTGGGCTGATCTGCAGTAACCAGCGCGCCAGCTCTGCTGTGGGACTTCTGCCTGGCAGAGGGACGCCCCCTCCTCCCCCCCAGGAGAGATCACACACCCCTGCACAGGGCAGGAGCCTACCAGCCTCCCTTTGGCGACCTCTGCTCCAGGAATCCACTAGGCTGAGCCTTTAGATGTGCAAGGCCTCCCCAATATAAGATCACTTGGGGCAAGGCACATTAGGGCTCCAAAGTCACTCAGGAGCAGGCAGGCCCCAGAAATCGGTGCCAGGGGAATCCTGGTAATCCAGGGGGGGGGGGCAGAAATAGCTTTGCAAGCTCACAGGAGGTCCAACCAACAGCCAGTGGCAGCAGGACCAACTAACACCAGAGGTATCCAGATGGCAAAAGGCAAACGTAGGAATGTTACTAACAGAAATCAAAGTAATGTGGGACCATCCGAACCCAACTCTCCAACAGCAGCAAGTCCTGGATACCCCACCACACCCGAAAGACAAGATCTGGATTTAAAATCACTTCTCATGATCCTATTAGAGGATCACAAGAAGGACACAAATAAATCTCATAAAGAGTTACAGGAGACCATGAATCAACGGTTAGAAGCCCTTACAAAGGAAACACAAAAATCGCTTAGAGAAATGCGGGAGAACATGGATCAAAAGATGGAGGCGCACAAGGAGACAACACAAAAATCGCTTAACGAGATGAATCAACGGGTAGATGCACTCACAAAGGAATCACAAAATTTGCATAAAGAAATGCAGAAGAATATGGGTCAACAAATGGATGCCCATAAGGAGGCAACACAAAAATTGCTTAAAGAAATGAATCAACGGTTAGATGCCCTTACAAAGGAAACACGAGAACTGCTTAAAGAAATGCAGGAGACGATGGATCAACAGATGGAATCCCATGAGGAGGAAACACAAAAATCGCTCAGAGAAATGCAGGAGAACGTGGGTCATCAGGAAGAAATCCTGAAAGAGGTAATGCAAAAATACCTTAAAGAAATACAGGAAAATACAAACAAACAAGTGAAGGATCTCAGCAAATCCATCCAGGAACTAAAAAAGGAAGTAGAAACAACTAAGAAATCACAAAGGGAGACAACTTTGGAGATAGAAAACCTTGGGAAGAAGTCAGGAGTCATAGATGCAAACATCAACAATAGAATACAAGAGATGGAAGAAAGAATCTCAGGTGCTGAAGATTCCATAGAAAGCATCGACTCAACAGTCAAAGAAAATGCAAAATGCAAAAAACGTGTAACCCAAAACATCCAGGAAATCCAGGACACAATGAGAAGACCAAACCTAAGGATTATAGGTATAGATGAGAGTGAAGATTTGCAACTTAAAGGGCCAGTAAACATCTTCAACAAAATTATGGAGGAAAACTTCCCTAACTTAAAGAGAGAGATGCCGATGCACGTACAAGAAGCCTACAGAACTCCAAACAGACTGGACCAGAACAGAAATACCTCCCGTCACATAATAATCAAAACACCGAATGCTCTAAACAAAGAAAGAATACTAAAAGCAGTAAGAGAAAAGGGCCAAGTAACATACAAAGGAAGACCTATCCGAATCACATCAGACTTCTCACCAGAGACTATGAAAGCCAGAAGATCCTGGGCAGATCTCATGCAGACACTAAGACAGCACAAATGCCAGCCTAGACTACTATACCCAGCAAAACTCTCAATCACCATAGATGGAGAGACCAAGATATTCCATGATAAAACCAAATTTTCACAATATCTTTCCACAAATCCAGCCCTGCAAAGGATAATAGGTGGAAACCGCCAATACAGGGAGAGAAAAAACACCCTGGAAAAAATGAGATAATAACCTTCTTGAATCAAACCCAAAAGTAGATAACCACTCAAACATAAAGATAGCGTCAAGAATGGCAGATGGCAATAATCACTATGCCTTAATCTCTCTTAATATCAATGGTCTCAATTCCCCAATTAAAAGACATAGACTAGCAGACTGGATATGTAAACAGGATCCAGCATTTTGCTGCACGCAGGAAACACACCTCAGTGTCAAAGACAAACACTACCTCAGAGTAAAAGGCTGGAAAACAATTTTACAAGCAAATGGCCCCAAGAAACGAGGTGGAGTAGCCATCCTAATATCGGATAAAATTGATTTTCAACCTAAAGTCATCAAAAAAGACACAGAAGGACACTACATACTGATCAAGGGAAAAATCCACCATCAAGAACTCTCAATTCTGAATATCTATGCTCCAAATGCAAGGGCACCCTCATTCGTAAAAGAAACTTTACTAAAACTCAAAGCACACATCGCACCGCACACAATAATAGTGGGTGACTTCAACACCCCGCTCTCTGAAATGGATCGTTCAGGAAAGCAGAAACTAAACAGGGACACAGTGAATCTAATCGAAGCCTTGGACCAAATGGAACTAACTGATATATATAGAACATTTCATCCTAGAGCTAAAGAATACACCTTCTTCTCAGCTCCTCATGGCACCTTCTCCAAAATTGACCATATAATTGGTCACAAATCAGACCTCAACAGATACAAGAAGATAGAAATAATCCCATGCCTCCTATCAGATCACTATGGAATAAGGGTGGTCTTCAATGGCAACAAAAACAAAAGAAAACCCACGTACACATGGAGGCTGAACAATGATCTACTCAATGATAACTTGGTCAAGGTGGAAATAAAGAAAGAAATCAAAGACTTTTTGAAAGTTAATGAAAATGAAGGCACAACATACCCTAATTTATGGGACACAATGAAAGCAGTGCTAAGAGGAAAATTCATAGCCCTGAGTGCCGCCAAAAAGAAACGGGAGACAGCATACACTAACAGTTTAATGGCACACCTGAAAGCCCTGGAACAAAAAGAAGCAAATACACCAAAGAGGAGTAGAAGGCAGGAAATCATCAAACTCAGGGCTGAAATCAATCAAGTAGAAACAAATAAAACCATACAAAGAATCAACAAAACGAGGAGTTGGTTCTTTGAGAAAATCAACAAGATAGATAAGCCCTTAGCCAGACTAACCAGAGGGCACAGAGATAGTATCCAAATTAATAAAATCAGTAACAAAAAGGGAGAGATAACAACAGAAACTGAGGAAATTCAAAAAATCATCAGATCCTACTACAAAAACCTGTATTCAACACAACTAGAAAATCTCAAGGAAATGGACAATTTCCTTGAGAGATACCAAATACCAAAATTAAATCAGGATCAAATAGACCATCTAAACCATCCTATAACCTCTGAAGAAATAGAAGTTGTCATTGGAAGTCTTCCAACCAAAAAAAAAAAAAAAACACAGGTCCAGATGGTTTTAGTGCAGAACTCTATCAGACCTTCAAAGAAGACCTAACACCAATACTCTTCAAACTATTCCACAAAATAGAAACAGAAGGAACACTACCCAACTCGTTCTATGAAGCCACAATTACACTAATACCAAAAGCACACAAAGATCCAACAAAGAAAGAGAATCTCAGGTCAATCTCTCTTATGAATATCGATGCAAAAATACTCAATAAAATTCTTGCCAACCGAATCCAAGAACACATCAAAACGATCATTCACTACGATCAAGTAGGCTTCATCCCAGGGATGCAGGGATGGTTCAATATAAGGAAATCCATCAATGTAATCCACTATATAAACAATCTCAAAGAAAAAAACCACATGGTCATCTCATTAGATGCTGAGAAAGCATTTGACAAAATTCAGCATCCTTTCATGCTAAAGGTCTTGGAAAGATCAGGAATTCGAGGCCCATATCTAAACATAGTAAAAGCAATTTACAGCAAACCGGTAGCCAGCATCAATCTAAATGGAGAGAAACTTGAAGCAATCCCACTAAAATCAGGGACTAGACAAGGCTGCCCTCTCTCTCCCTATCTTTTCAATATAGTACTTGAAGTTCTAGCTAGAGCAATTAGACAACAAAAAGAGGTCAAAGGGATACAAATTGGAAAGGAAGAAGTCAAACTATCACTATTTGCAGATGATATGATAGTATACTTAAGCGCCCCAAAGAACTCCACCAGAGAACTCCTACAGCTGATAAACGACTTCAGCAAAGTGGCCGGATATAAAATCAACTCAAGCAAGTCAGTAGCCTTCCTATACTCAAAGGATAAGCAGGCTGAGAAAGAAGTAAGAGAAATGATACCCTTCACGATAGCCACAAACCATATAAAGTATCTTGGCATGACTCTAACCAAACAAGTGAAAGATCTGTATGACAAGAACTTCAAGTCTCTGAAGAAAGAAATTGAAGAAGACCTCAGAAGATGGAAAAATCTGCCATGCTCATGGATTGGCAGGATTAATATAGTAAAAATGAGCATCTTACCAAAAGTAATATACAGATTCAATGCAATCCCCATCAAAATCCCAACTCAATTCTTCATAGAGTTAGAAAGAGCAATTCAAAAATTCATCTGGAAGCTGGGTGGTGCTGGCGCACACCTTTAATCCTCGCACTTGGGAGGCAGAGGCAGGCGGATTTCTGAGTTCAAGGCCAGCCTTGTCTACAGAGCGGGTTCCAGGACAGCCAGGACTATGCAGAGAAACCCTTTCTTAAAAAACCAAAAAAAAAAAAAAAAAAAAAAAAACATCTGGAATAACAGAAAACCCAGAATAGCTAAAACTATTCTCAAGAGTAAAAGAACCTCTGGGGGAATCAGTATCCCAGACCTCAAGCTGTACTACAGAGCAATAGTGTTAAAAACTGCATGGTATTGGTACAGTGACAGGCATGTATATCAATGGAACAGAATTGAAGACCCAGAAATGAATCCACACTCCTATGGTCACTTGATCTTTGGCAAAGGAGCTAAAACAATCCAGTGGAAAAAAGATAGCCTTTTCAACAAATGGTGCTGACTCAATTGGAGGTCAACATGCAGAAGAATGCAAATTGACCCATTCTTATCTCCTTGCACTAAGCTCAATTCCAAGTGGATCAAGGACCTCCACATAAAACCAGACACATTGAAACTAATAGAAAGGAAACTAGGGAAGAACCTTGAACATATGGGCACAGGGGAGAATTTCCTGAACAGAACTCCAATAGCTTATGCTCTAAGATCAAGAATAGACAAATGGGACCTCATTAAATTACAAAGTTTTTGCAAGGCAAAAGACACTGTCAAAAAGACAAAGCGGCAACCAACTAACTGGGAAATGATCTTTACCAACCTTACATCCGACAGAGGGCTAATATCCAATATATACAAAGAACTCAAGAAGTTAATCTCCAGAGAGGCAAGTAACCCTATTAAAAAATGGGGTACAGAGCTACACAAAGAGTTCTCACCTGAAGAATATCTAATGGCTGAGAAGCACCTAAAGAGATGTTCATCATCCTTAGTCATTAGGGAAATGCAAATCAAAATAACCCTGAGATTCCATCTCACACCAGTCAGAATGGCTAAGATGAAAAACACAGGAGACAGTTGTTGGCGAGGATGTGGAGAAAGAGGAACACTCCTCCACTGTTGGTGGAATTGCAAGCTGGTACAACCAGTCTGGAAAGCAGTCTGGCGGTTCCTCAGAAAACTGGGCATGACACTCCCGGAGGATCCGGCTATACCACTCCTGGGCATATACCCAGAGGCTTTACCTGCATGCATTAAGGACACATGCTCCACTATGTTCATAGCAGCCTTATTTATAATAGCCAGAAGCTGGAAAGAACCCAGATGTCCCTCAACGGAGGAATGGATTCAGAAGATGTGGTATATCTACACAATGGAATACTACTCTGCAATTAAAAACAATGAATTCACGAAATTCCTAGGCAAATGGTCAGAACTTGAAAATATCATCCTTAGTGAGGTAACCCAATTACAAAAGAACACACATGGTATGCAGTCACTGATAAGGGGATATTAACCCAGAATCTCGGAATACCCTATACACCATTCGCATATCAATAGATTTCCAAGAAGATGGAAGGAGAGACCCCTGGTCCTGGAAAGACTGGATGTAGGGGAATGCCAGGACAGAGAAGCGAGAGATGGTTGAATGTGGAAAAGAGGGAGGGAAGGGGGCTTATGGGACTTTCGGGGAGGGAGGAAACGGGAAAGGGGAAATGATTTTGAATGTAAATAAAAAAAAAACTTAGAAAATAAAAAAAAATATATCGAAAAAAAAAACAACAAAGGATCATACCACAGAGCATACATGTCCTTACTCCACTAAACAAAAATAGACAAAAATTCATATTACCAGCAAAACAGTTAATCAATCTGCAATTCTTTACCATGATGAAGTCCATTTTTCTAACATGATGATCCTGAGCCTCACTAAGAAACCCAGAACAAAGGAAGAGAATGTCCTGCTTCACTGCAGATGACCAAAATATAGGGACTATACACTTGGATCTAATTAGATTAGATGTACTTGGGTGATATATTATTCTTTGACCAGAATCTGATTTAACCAACACAAATATATTCTTTTTTTTATTATTTATTTATTTATTTATTTATTTATTTTTATTTTATTTTATTTTATTTTTTTAATTTACATTCCAAGTCACTTCCCCTTTCCCGTTTCCTCCCTCCCCGAAAGTCCCATAAGCCCCCTTCCCTCCCTCTTTTCTCCATTCAACCCCCTCTCGTTACTCTGTCCTGGTGTTCCCCTACATCTAGTCTTTCCAGGACCAGGGGTCTCTCCTACCATCTTTTTAGAAATCTATTGATATGCGGATTGTGTCTAGGGTATTCCGAGATTCTGGGTCAATATCCCCTTATCAGTGACTGCATACCATGTATATTCTTAAGAAGCATAAAGTGGAGACAACTAGCTGTTTCAACTCCTTACAATCACTATGTATTATTAATACAGGTAATCCTATGTACTATACTTAGAACAGAAAAATCAGACATAAAAAGTAGATTAAGGGTTACCAGGGACTGAAGAAAGAGATCAAAAGGGAAGAAAGATTTATTGTGTCATGAGAACAGAGTTTGTATTTAAGGTGATGGAAAAGGTTGGGGAGGCTGGTAATAATTTTTACAGTGCCATGAATATAATTAAAACACTTAAAATAGTTAAACTGGTAAACTTAAGTTTATGTATCTCTATATCAAAATAAAACTTTTTAACCATGGGGGATTTATAATATTTCAAAATTAGTTAATAGAAATTGTTAATTTAGAATTTATTTCCTTTATATAAAATTATTCACTAATTTTTTACTTTTGATCATAGATGGGATAAAATGTGTCCACATCATAATGGAAGAAAAAGCAGAAAAAAACTCAAAATGAACTCCTTACTTTAATTGGCTCAGGCTGCATCATAGGTGCAGGCATAGCAATGGCACTTGAAGCATAAACCTGGTGATATGCTGCTTGAACTCCATGGTCAGAATAAGGCTGTTACAAAAGAGGCAGCGAGGAAATAAAAGGAGGGGAGAGAAAAAAAAAGAAGTGTTACTTTCATTTATTAAAATACTTATATGTTTTCTATCACATACAAACCTCATTTGCTATGTTTAATGAAGTTATAGTCTGATCAAGAAACAGAATTACTCTAAATCATCACATGTCCTGTGAGTCATGTGTATGATGCATGGGGAAAAATGAACATTCAATTATACTTAAGAAAGTTGGTCAGAGTCAGAATGGCTAAGATGAAAAAACTCAGGGGGCAGCAGATGCCGGAGAGGATGTGGAGAAAGAGGAACACTTCTCCATTGCTGGTAGGATTGCAAGTTGGTAAAACCACTCTGGAAATCAGTTTGGTGGTTCCTCAGAAAATTAGACATAGTACTACCCGAGGACCCTGTCATACCACTCTTGGTCATATACCCAGAGCCTAAAAGCTCAAAATAAACAAGTTACAATTCACAAACCACAGGAGGCTCAAGAAGAAGGAAGACCAAAGTGGGGGTGTTTTGGTTTCTCCGAGAAAGAGAACAAAATACTCACAGGAGCAATTATGGAGACAAAATGTGGAGCAAAGACTGAAGGAAAGGCCCACCCAGAGACTGTCCTATCTGGGGATTCATCCTATAAACAGTCACCAAACCCCGACACTATTATGGACAACAAGAAGTGCATACCAAAAGGAGCATGCCATGGTTGCCTTAGGAGGGGCCCTGCCAGAGCCTTACAGATACAGAGGCAGATGCTAGCAGCCAACCATTGGACTGAGCGCAGGGTCCTCAATGGAGGAGTTGGAGGGCAAAATGGAGGAGCTGAAGGGGTTTGCTCGCCCATGGGAAGAACGATGATATTAGTCAACTAGATGCCCCAGGACTCCCAGGGACGAAGCCATCAACCAAGGGGTACACATGATTCCAGCCAAAAGTGTAGCAGAAGAATGCCTTGTCGGGCATCAGTGGGAGGAGTGGTCCTTGGTCCTGTGAAGGCTCAATAGATGCCCCAACAAAGGGAAAGTAGGGGGTGGGGTAGGTGGGAGTGGGTTGGGTGGAGGGGCATATTCTTGGAGGCAGGGGGTGGGAGGATGGGTTGGGGGTTTTCAGGGAGGGGAGAAACTGGGAAAGGGTATAACATTTAAAATGTAAATTAAGAATATATTAAAAAAAAAAGAATGTTGGTGAGGATGGTAATGAAAAATTTCCTAGAGGCACTGATGTTTGATTTAAAAGAACTGGGAGGGCTGGAGAGATGGCTCAGTGGGTAAGAGCACCTGACTGCTCTTCCAAAGGTCCTGAGTTCAAATCCCAGCACCCACATGGTGGCTCACAACCATCTGTAAAGTGATCTGACGCCCTCTTCTGGTGCGTCTGAAGACAGCTACAGTGTCCTTACATAAAATAAACAAATCTTTAAATAAAAAAAAAAAAAAGAACTGGGAACACAGTGGGGGGCAGTGTGATTAAACTGGAGGTAAATAAGAAAACACTTCTTTTGGGAGACCTACATAAGTTATTTGGTAAGCTGGAAAGAACATTATATTCTAAAGGGGGAACATTAGCCTGGAGAGCAATAAACAGAGGGCAGGTAATTTAAAAATATATTTAAATGATAATAAATGCTGGCAAGGATGTGGAAAAAGAGGAACCATTTATTCTGTTTGTGGTAGTGTAAACTGGTACTGTTACCATGGAAATCAGTATAAAGCTTTTTCAAAAAAAAATTAAAAAAGAATTACTATAAGACCCAGCTATGCCAATCCTGAACATATATCTAAGTGTTTTTATAACCTACACAGGAATACTTGCATACCCATGTTTATTGTTGGTCTATTCATAATAGGAAGGAGATATAGTCAACCTAGTTATCCATCAACAGAAGAATAGATAATGAAACAAGTTTATATTTAAAACAATAGATTTAAAATATCTAAAATATAATATTAAATTATTGAATTTAAACATTTTTAAAACCTTGTCTTCAAAACCTGATTACACACACACACACACACACACACACACACACACACACACACACACGTATTTCCACTTACATACAGGACATCTCAATTTGTTCTTTTCCCATTTCAAGTGCTCAACTGCTATATATAGCTAGTGACTATTATCTAGGATATTGCAGTATAAAACATCAAACATGATATTAGTATTAGAGTTGTAGATAACATTGGACTGAATATGTAGGGTGAAAGATTGAAGAACCAAACATGAAATTATGGGGCACAAAAGGTCAGCTTACAAAGGTAAATGAAAGCTAGTAAAGGAATTCCAGAAGAGGGCAGTATTGTGTGCAAACACAGGTCTTAAACAGACATGAAATATGTATATTTTTCCTGAAAGGTTAAGTAAGGAAGGAAATATTTAGAAGTTAGGTTGTCATTAAGGTCCTCCTCAAAGGTAGCTTAGGCAGAAAGATAACAAAACAGACTTCAGCAGGTGTGGAATAAAATCATCCTGAACACCATAAATATTGAATACAGCCTATGCTTTCAAGAGTCTTGGTTTTGAAAGATAGAATTAGGGGATCTGTGAAGGAATGTGTAAAAAGATCATAATTATCTCTCAAAGGTGCTACAGATATTAAAGGACTTTGTATTAAACAGTTCTAATCTTTTAATACTGCAATATGGTATCTCGATGCCTTCACTTTTATAAGTAAGGTCACTATGAGAACAAGACTGCGGAGATTAAATAATTCCGTTAAGAAAATACTCACAGGAGCAATAATGGGAGACAAAGTGTAGAGCAGAGACTGAAGGAAAGGCCACCCAGAGATTGCCCCACCTGGGGATTCATCCTATAAACAGTCACCAAACCCTGACACTATTATGGACGACAAGAAGTGCATACCAAAAGGAGCCTGTTATGGTTGTCTCAGGAGGGGCCCTGTCAGAGCCTTACAGATACAGAGGCAGATGCTAGCAGCCAACCATTGGACTGGGCACAGGGTCCCCAATGGAGGAGTTGGAGGGCAGACCAGAGGAGCTGAAGGCGTTTACAGCCCCATGGGAAGAATAATGATGTCAGTCACCCAGATACCCCAGGGACTAAACCATCAATCAAGGGGTACACATGGTTCCAGCCAAAAATGTGGCAGAGGAATGCCTTGTCAGGCATCAGTGGGAGGAGTGGTCCTTGGTCCTGTGAAGGCTCAATAGATGCCCCAATAAAGGGAAAGTGGGGGGGGGAGGTGGGAGTGGGTCAGGTGGAGAGGCATATACTTGGAGGCAGGGAGTGGGAGGAGGGGTTGAGGGTTTTTTGGGGGGGGACTGGGAAAGGCTTTAGCATTTGAAATGTAAATGAAGATTATATTCAATAAAAAAGAAATAAAAAGAATCACAGCAAAGTGGCAAAGCTGTGAATAACATTGCCAGAGGTGAAGCACGGTGAAGGATAGAATAAGTACTGATTGTTACATCTCAATATGGAGATCCTAGTACACTGATTGTTACATCTCGATACAGAGAACTTAGGATACTGATTGTTACATCTCAATACAGAGAACCTAGCATACTGATTGTTACATCTTAATAGGGAGAACCTATGATAAGAACTTGAGATTGAACTAGGAACTAAAATGATAACCAGCAAGGATATGGACAAAAGGGAACTTTTTGATAATATAGAGTGAAGGAAAATTAGGGTAGTTACTATGCAATACAGTATATAGGTTTCTAAAAAATACTATTATGTGATTCATGCAATCTGTGCTTCTGGATATACATACATACATATATAAAACATATATATGTATATAGATATACATACATACATACATACATATATACACATATGTACCCCCCCACACATACACACACACACACATTCACTCATAGACAAAGGAAATGAGCCAACTTGTTACAGATCTTTCTAAACTCTTAAGCACATTATAGCATTATTTACAATAAGAAAGGAGTGGGAAATGTAGCTTAGTGGTCGAGTCCTTGCTCAACAGAATACAAAGCTTGGATTGTTTTCCCAGTACCAGAAAAACAAAATGAAACAAAAAACCTGTATTCTTGTCTTACACTATAGCAATGATATAGAACCAACTTTAGTGTTCATCAATGGGTGAAAATAATGTAGGATATGAATAATAGAATAACATATAGTCTTAAAAAGAAGGAAATTCTGTCATCTGTGACATCATAGATAAACGTGGAGGACAGTATACCACAAAAAAGCCAGGCACAGAAAGATAAATGCTTTACAATGCTTCTATGTGGGATCTGAAAAATCAAACTCACAGAAGCAGCGATTAAGATAGTGGTTTTCATGGGTGGGGAGAAAGATGAGAAGATGCTGGTCAAATGACAGAATTAGAGATAGATGTTTTCTGGAGAGTGACTGTACAGCATGGTGACTGTGGGTAATAAGAATGGGTTATAAAGTTGAAAATTGCTGAGACTGTAAATGTTTTCACTACAAACAAAAAAACTAAATAACCCAATGAAGAGATGAATTACAATGACTGTGGTAATTAGCTTAGAATATATACAATTACAAAATATCATGTAGTTCATAAATATAGTACAATTTTCTACTCAATTACATTTCACTAAATCTGGAAAATAGGAAACACAAAAAAGTAAATGGAGCATGAGGCAAAGAAAAATTATGAAAAACAGAAAAAAATTCTAGTAAAATTATGAAGAGTCAAAACACTAAGATCTAACTATGGAAATTACTGTTCTAGGATAAAATTATGTTATAAGCTTTAGAACTAGAAAGAGAACAAAACAATGCAGTCAGCAAGATGCTGATTTACAACATACCGTCTCATCTGCACGCTTCTTGCGCATGGATGATGCTATTAGTGACACACTGAGGATATAACTTAAAGACATTGAAGATAGTATTCGTAATTTATAGTTAATAATTTATATTATTATAGGAAAATTTTAAAGTTTTACATTGCTTTAAAGATTATATGCTTTTAACTGACAAAATTATTAGCAACAGTACAGACTGATAAGAAAACAAGAAGGTGCAAATATGTGATACATTAAAACTTTGAAAGAAACTTGGAAGGTGATTCAGAAATAGTTACTGAAAAGCTCTAGGATGGAGCAACACTTTTAGAATAAAAACAATAGCTACAAATAAATCAGAGAAAACACACCAGTTTTAATGAGAAGCTTTAACAAATTAAAAAAAGGACTAAATGTTTATACAAAGTAGTTATAAACCAGTCACTTTACCACAAAGCTGGGAATGCAGCTTATTTGCAGTGTGTGTTTGTTCTAGAATCTACAGGGCCCTGGGTTCAACTCCTGACACTGAACAAATGAAAAACAATGAAAAAGATAGACATGTACCTCTGGAACTGAGGCTTCCATCAGAGATAGTGGAGGAGGAACATAGCCACCATCTTGTGCAATTTCTACTGGTTGATAAATAACCTCAGAAGGTTGCAGATATAGGAATGGAGCAGAAGAAGCAGGGGACTAAAACACAAAATGATCATTGTTATTCAAATGTGCCATATTGACTTATTATAAAATGAAAAATATTTTTTGTTGCATATTTTCCTAAAATTATTTTTCAGGGATAGCATAGAATTGTCTTAGAAAGAGACAAGAAAATTTGAGTTGTCATACATTTCAGTTGTATCGATAATACTAAGGATATGATTATTATAATAGATATTATTAATGGTAAGTAGTGAATGTTTATAGTACTTCAGAACCTCATACTAAACAGAGACAATAGTTGTAGGTATACCAATATCATCATTATAATTGTAGTAATAAGTCCTATCATATTTAAATTGGTGGTAAGTATCTTCTTTCAACTTTGTGACTTCACATAGGTGTAAGAAAATGCCCCTAAATGTTTTTTTGGTGGAATACTATTTCTTAGGAACATTTAGAAAACAATAATTTCAAATTTTATAGTATTTTGGATTTTAGATTAGGAGTTTTCAACCAGTAATAGCTATGTAAATATATTCTCAAGTTCTAAAATATTAAAATTGTTTTAAACAATTTAATAACTTAACCTTATCAAATTATAATTATTATAATTTTATAAAAAGTGTAAATGATATACAATATATAATCACATATAATAAAATATAATATAAAATATAATTGTAAAATATTTAATTATAATGAATTTAACAATTTAATATTAAAACCCAAGCATTTCATATACTTAAATGATTCTTACTTAGGAGCATGAGATAAGCTAAGAAAAATCTGAAGTTATGCTAGAAAAATGCCAACATTTCCAATAATAACAAAATCACATTTTCTTCATGTTTATGTAGCATTCCTTTATAAAATGTTTTCCAGAAATATGATCTCATTTCATCTTTCCAAAAATCATGGGAGAAAACTTAGAAGGTTCTAACATCACTGTATCTATTTTACAAAAGAGGAGATGAAAACGTAGTAGTTAAAGGAATAGATAATAAAAGAGGAATGCTGTAAACCTAGTTATTCTGACTTTAGTTTTCAAGGATTCTTAATATAAATTCAGTGAAAGCAAAGATTTTAAATTAGATACTGGAGGTTGATATTTACCTGGGGAACCCCCCACTGCCATTGCCCTGGTAAACACTGTGCTGGGGCCTAAAATAAAAAACGACCAATATTCATATAAGTTACAAACAAGGTTAAAAACAACATTTCCAAACAAAAGAATGAAGTTGAACTTGCAAGGCACATACAAAGGTCAACTCAAAATGGATTGGAGTCTTAACACCTAAAGCTAAAGTAGTACAATTCTTAGAAGAATTAGACTATGAAGGTGGAAATCTCTGTGGCTTTGAGTTAGGCAATGCTTTAAAAGATATGTTTTACAAATGCAATTAACAAAGGAGAAAATACTAACAAAAGTTGAAAAATAGGACCTCATCAAAACTCCTTAAACTTGAAAGCTATAAGGAATACCATCAAGGAAGTGAAATTTAACTCACAAAATGTAAGAAAATATCTACAAATTATATATTTGATATGGAAATTTTATCAAGAATATATGAAAACTTTTTTTTATCTGCAATACTGGTGATTCAACACAGGGTTTCGCGAGAATTTTGTAAGCATGAGAGCCACACTCTAAGCCCCAAAAGAATATAAAAATCTGCCTTTTTAAAAAAAGGATATAGAAATATGGAATCCCTTGTTTTTCCTTTTTCTTTTTTTAAAGATTTATTTATTTTATGTAAGGACACTGTAGCTGTCTTCAGATGCACCAGAAGAGGGCGTCAGATCACTTTACAGATGGTTGTGAGCCACCATGTGGGTGCTGGTTTGAACTCAGGACCTTTGGAAGAGCAGTCAGGTGCTCTTACCCACTGAGCCATCTCTCCAGCCCGAATCCCTTGTTTTTCAGCTTATCATAAAGATGTACTGGAAGAAATACACAATGAAATGGGATTTTCTTTTTACTCAGATGCAGTAAATTAATCTTGCATTTGCAGGAGTGTACAGGTGGAGAAAAGGAGGTTGTTATTCTCTGGAGCTTGTTTTACCATAGAAGAGCTACAGTATAGACTTCTCTACTTCTGAACATCAACTTAAAAAGTTATCTGTTTGAGAAAGATGGTAATGAATGTCCTTTCCGGTCTAATTTTATGAAGATATGAGATTTTCCTGCTACAGTGTGATTTACTTGCACAATGGTGTTTCATTATACTTCCATACCGGCAGATAAAGTACTTATCATATCACCCTAAACTGTCTATCACAACCAATTCTTTTTCCTTATTCTACATACTTAGTAGTGACACATTTTTTTCTTTTATTTGCTTTTGTGGGTCTGGATTATTCCATTAACATGCTGATCTTCTGTTCCATCCAGTTTTCTGCAAATGACATAATTTCATTCTTCTTTACGGTGGAATAAAACTCCATTATGCATATATATGCTATATTTTCTTTTTTTATTGGATATTAGAAATTTACTTTATTTACATTTCCAAAGGAATCCCCTTTCTGCATTACCCCTCTGAAACCCCTTATCACATCCCCCCTCCCCCACCCCGAATTTCCTGACTTGCATTCTCCTATTCTGGGGAATCGAGCCTTCACAGGACCAATGACCTCTCCTCTCATTGATGTCTAAAATGGTTGTCATCTGCTACATATGTAGCTGGAGCCATGGGTCCCTCCAAATGCACTCTGGTTGGTGGTTTAGTCCCTGGGAACTCTGGGAGTACTGGTTGGTACATATAATTGTTCCTCCTGAAGGGCTGATAACCTCTTCAGCTCCTTGGGTCCTCTCTCTAGCCGCTCCATTGGGGACCCTATGCTCATTCTATTGGTTGGCTACGAGCCATGGGTGTTTTGATCCACTTTCCAATAAGTATCCACACTTTGGTCTTCCTTCATCTTGACCTTCATGTGGGTCTGTGAGTTGTATCTTGGGTATTCTGAGCTTTTGGGCTAATATCCACTTATCAGCGAGTGCATTCAATATGTGTTCTTTAGTGATTAGGTTACCTCACTCAGGATATTTTCTAGCTCCATCCATTTGCCTAAGAATTTCATGAATTAATTGTTTTTAATAGCTGAGTAGTACTCCATTGTGTAGATGTACCACATTTTCTGTATCCATTCCTCTGTTGAAGGACATCTGGGTTCTTTCCAGCTTCTAGCTATTATAAATAAGGCTGTTATGAACATAATGGAGTATATGTCCTTATTACATGTTGGAGCATCTTCTGGGTATATGCCCAGAAGTGGTATAGCTGGTCCTCAGGTGCCTACGTCCAATTTTCTGAGGAACCGCCAAACTGATTTCCAGAGTGGTTTTACCAGCTTGCAATTCCCCCAGTAATGGAGGAGTGTTCCTCTTTCTCTACATCCTCTTCAGAATTTGCTATCTCCTGAGTTTATGATCTTGGCCATTATGACTGGTGTGAGGTGAAATCTCAGGGTTGTTTTGATTTTCATTTCCCTGATGATTAAGGATGTTGAACATTTCTTTAGGTGTTTCTCAGCTATCTGGTATTCCTCAGCTGAGAATTCACTGTTTGGCTCTGTACCCCATTTTTAATAGGGTTATTTGGTTCTCTGGAGTCTAACGTCTTGATTTCTTTGTTGATAATGGATATCAGCCCTCTATTGGATGTAGGATTGGTAAAGATCTTTTCCTAATCCGTTGGTTGCCAGTTTTTCCTATTGATAGTGTCCTTTTCCTTACAGAAGCTTTGCAATTTTATGAGGTCCCATTTGTCAATTCTTGATCTTATAGCATAAGCTATTGGTGTTCTATTCAGGAAAATTTCCCCTGTGCCCATATGCTCCAGGTTCTTCCCCACTTTCTCTTCTATTACATTCAGTGTAACTGGTTTTATGTGGAGGTCCTTGATCCACTTGGATTTGAGCTTTGTACAGGGAGATAAGAATGGATCAATTTGCATCCTTCTACATGTTGACTGCCAGTTGACCCAGCATCATTTGTTGAAAATGCTGTCTTTTTTCCACTGAATGCTTTTAGCTCCTTTGCTAAAGATCAAGTGACCATAGGTGTGAGGATTCATTTCTGGGTCTTCAGTTCTATTCCATTGATCTATCTGCCTGTCACTGTACCAATACCATGCAGTTTTTTTAATCACTATTTGCTCTGTAGTAGAGCTTGAGATCAGGGATGGTGATTCTGTCAGAAGTTCTTTTACTGTTGTTGAGAATAGTTTTCACTATCCTGGGTTTTTTGTTATTTTAGATAAATTTGGAAATTGCTCTTTCTAACTCTATGAAGAACTGAGTTGAAATTCTGATGGGGATTGCATTGAATCTGTAGATTGCTTTAGGCAAGATGGCCATTTTTACTATATTAACCCTGCCAATGAGCATGGGAGATCTTTCCATCTTCTGAGATATTCTTCAATTTCTTTCTTCAGAGACTTGAAGTTCTTGTCATACAGATTTTTCACTTGTTTAGAGTCACACCAAGGTATTTTATATTATTTGTGACTATTGTGAAGGGTGTCATTTCCCTAATTTCTTTCTCAGCCTATTTATCCTTTGAGTATAGGAAGGATATTGATTTTTTTGAGTTAATTTTATATCCAGCCACTTTTCTGAAGTTGTTTATCAGGTTTAGGAGTTCTCTGGTGGAATTTTTGGGGTCACTTAAGTATCCTATCATATCATCTGCAAATCGTGATACTTTGACTTCTTCCTTTCCAATTTGTATCCCTTTGACCTCCTTTTATTGTCTAATTGCTCTAGCTAGGACTTTGAGTACTATATTGAACAGGTAGGGAGAGAGTGGACAGCCTTTCTAGTCCCTGATTTCAGTGGGATTGTTTCAAGTTTCTCTCCATTTATTTTGTTGTTGGCTACTGGTTTGCTATATATTGCTTTTACTATGTATAGGTATGGGCCTTGAATTCCTGATCTTTCCAAGACTTTTATCACAAAGAAGTGTTGGATTTTGTCAAATGATTTCTCAGCATCTAATGAAATGACCATGTGTTTTTTTTTCTTTGAGTTTGTTTATATAGTGGATTACATTGATGGATTTCCATATATTGAACCATCCCTGCATCCCTGGGATGAAGCCTACTTGATCATGGTAGATGATTGTTTTGTTGTGTTCTTGGATTCGGTTGGCAAGAATGTTATTGAGTATTTTTGCATCAATATTCATAAGGGAAATTGGCCTAAAATTCTCTTTCTTTGTTAGGTCTTTGTGTGGTTAGGTATCTGAGTAATTGTGGCTTCATAAAATGAATTGGGTAGTGTTTCATCTATTTCTCTTTTGTGGAATAGCTTGAAGAGTATTGCTTTTAGGTCTTTTTGGTCTGATAGAATTCTGAATTAAATCCATCTGGTCCCGGGCTTGTTTTTGGTTGGGAGACTATTAAATGACTGCTTCTATTTCTTTAGGGGTTATGGGACAGGATCATTTATCTGATCCTGATTTAACTTTGGTACCTGGTATCTGTCTAGGAAATTGTCCATTTCATCTAGATTTTCCATTTTTGTTGAGTATAGGCTTTTGTAGTAGGATCTGATGAGTTTTTGGATTTCCTCAGTATCTGTTGTTATGCCTCCCTTTTCATTTCTGATTTTGCTGATTGGGGTACTGTTTCTGTGCCTTCTGGTTAGTTTGGCTAAGGGTTTATCTATCTTGTTGATTTTTTCAAAGAACCAGTTCCTGGCTTGGTTGATTCTTTGTATAGTTCTTTTTCTTTCTACTTGGTTGATTTCAGCCCTGAGTTTGATGATTTCCTCTTGGGTGTATTTGATTCTTTTTGTTCTAGAGCCTTCAGGTGTGTTGTTAAGCTGTTAATGTATGCTCTTTCCAGTTTCTTTTTGTAGGCACGCAGAGCTATGAGTTTCCCTCTTAGCACTGCTTTCATTGTGTCCTATAAGTTTGGGTATGTTGTGCCTTTGTTTCATTAAATTCTAAAAAATCTTTAACTTCTTTATTTCTTCCTTGACCAAGTTATAATTGAGTAGAATGTTGTTCAGTTTCCTTGTGTACGTGGGCTTTCTGTTGTTTTTGTTGTCATTGAAGACCAGCCTTAATCTGTGGTGATCTGATAGGGTGCATGGAATTATTTCAATCTTATATCTGCTGAGGTCTGTTTTGTGACTGAGTATATGGTCAGTTTTGGAGGAGGTACCGTGAGGTGCTGAGAAGAAGGTATATTCTTTTGTTTTAGGATAAAATGTTCTATAGATATCTGTTAAATTCATTTGGTTCATAACTTTTGTTAAAAGATGATTACTTTCGTGCTTTTTCTAGTGTGTAGTTTCCCTCCTTTTTTTGGTGTTTTCCATTTATTATTCTTTGAAGGGCTGGCTTTGTGGAAAGATACTGTATAAATTTGTTTTTGTTATGGAATACTTTGGTTTTTCCATCTATGGTAATTGAGAGTTTTTCTGGGTATAGTAGCCTGGGTTGGCATTTGTGTTCCCTTAGGGTCTGTATGACATCTGCCTAGGATCTTCTGTCTTTCATAGTCTCTGGTGAGAAGTCTGGTATAATTCTGATATGTCTGCCTTTATATGTTACTTGACCTTTTTCCCTTACTGCTTTTAATATTCTTTCTTTGTTTAGTGCATTTGGTGTTTTAATTATTATGTGACGGGAGGAATTTCTGCTCTGGTCCAATCTATTTGGAGTTTTGTAGGCCTCTTGTATGTTCATGGACATCTCTTTCTTTAGGTTAGGTAAGTTTTTTTTTAATTTTTGTTTATTTTCTAAGTTTTTTTTAATTTACATTCAAAATCATTTCCCCTTTCCCATTTCCTCCCTCCCCGAAAGTCCCATAAGCCCCCTTCCCTCCCTCTTTTCCCCATTCAACACCCTCTCGCTTCTCTGTCCTGGCATTCCCCTACATCCAGTCTTTCCAGGACCAGGGGTCTCTCCTTCCATCTTCTTGGAAATCTATTGATATGTGAATTGTGTCTAGAGTATTCCGAGATTCTGGGTTAATATTCCCTTATCAGTGACTGCATACCATGTGTATTCTTTTGTGATTGGGTTACCTCACTAAGGATGATATTTTCAAGTTCTGACCATTTGCCTAGGAATTTTGTGAATTCATTGTTTTTAATTGCAGAGTAGTATTCCATTGTGTAAATATACCACATCTTCTGAATCCATTCCTCCGTTGAGGGACATCTGGGTTCTTTCCAGCTTCTGGCTATTATAAATAAGGCTGCTATAATATAGTAAAAATGACCATCTTGCCAAAAGCAATATACAGATTCAATGCAATCCCCATCAAAATCCCAACTCAATTCTTCATAGAGTTAGAAAGAGCAATTCAAAAATTCATCTGGAATAACAGAAAACCAAGGATAGCTAAAACTATTCTCAAGAGTAAAAGAACCTCTGGGGGAATCAGTATCCAGGACCTCAAGCTGTACTACAGAGCAATAGTGTTAAAAACCGCATGGTATTGGTACAGTGACAGGCATGTAGATCAATGGAACAGAATAAGTTTTCTTCTACAATTTTCTTGAAGACATTTACTGACCCTTTAAGTTAGAAATCTTCACTCTCTTCTATACCTATAATTCTTAGGTTTGGTCTTCTCATTGTGTCCTGGATTTCCTGGATGTTTTGGGTTATGAGCTTTTGGATTTTTTGTTTTCTTTTACTGTTGTATCAATGCTCTCTATGGTATCTTCTGCATCTGAGATTCTCTCTTCTTTCTCTTGTATTCTGTTGTCGATGCTTGCATCCATCACTCCTAACTTCTTTCCTAGGTTTTCTATGTCCAGAGTTGTTTCCCTTTGTAATTTCTTTATTGTTTCTACCTCCATTTTTAGATCCTCGATGGTTTTATTCAATTCCTTCACCTATTTGTGCTTTCCTGTAATTCTTTAAGGGATTCTACCTGTTTACCTGTGTTCTCCTGTATTTCTTTAAGGGAGTTATTTATGTCCTTCTTGAAGCCCTCTATCAGCATCATGATCTGTGATTTTAAATCCAAATCTTGCTTTTCTGGTGTGTTGGGGTATTCAAGACTTTCTGTTGTGGGAGAATTCGGTTTGGATGGTGCCATGTTACCTTGATTTCTGTTGGTAACATTCCTACATTTGCCTTTCCCCATCTGGTTATCTCTGGTGGTAGTTGGTCCTGCTGTCTCTGGCTGGCACTTGCCCCTCCTGTGTGCCTGCAAGCCTGTCTCAGCGCCCCTGGGTGACCGGCTCTCCACTGGCACAGAGTGCTGTGGTGCTGCTCAGCTCCTGGGTGAGGTGGAGTTCGGATTGACCCTGTCCCAGCAGCTGTGCCACTCCTGTGTTACTGGCTGTACCTGCCTGCTCAGTTGCCAGAGAGAAGATGGTGGCCTCGCCTCTAAAGTCGGAAGTCAAATCACTTCCTTCAGAGCAGTTCTCCCCTGGCAGAATCATTGCAGCGAAGCCTGTGGTGCTGCCCAGCTCCTGGGTGCAGGTGGAGTCTGGAGGGACCCTGGTTCAGCTGCTCTGCCACTCGTGTGTTCCCTGCACTCCTGGTTGTTCCTGCTTGTTCTGTAGCTGGAGAGAAGATGGTGTACATTTTCTTTATGTATTGATTCATTCTAGACAGATTCCATATAATGTTGCATAGCTGAATCATAAAGTAGTTTTATTTTTAGAAGAATTTTCATGCCAATTTCCATAGTGGCTACACTCATATACATCCTTACCAGCAGCGAATAAGGAGTCCTTTCCTCTATTGTTTCCAGCATTGTAGTTTTTTGATAGTAGACCTTTTGCCTGGTATGAAACTGAATATCATTGTACTTTTGTATTTTTTTGATGGCTAAATCGGAACCTTCTGTTTCATGCATTTATTGACTATTTGTATTTTTTCACCTGAAAAGTATCAGTTTATTCCCACTGCTCATTTATTTATCAGACTGTTGGCTTTTTTGGTTGTTTATATTTTAGTCTCCTGCTTGATTCATTTTTTAGTTGATCCATTTCAGCATTATCTGTGTGGATATCCAGTTTCCTTTGTACCACTTATTAAAGAGGCTGTGTTTTTCCAATGTCAAGACTCAAGTGAAGGTAGCTTCTTGGGCTTATTTCTAGACCTTCTCAGGCTCTCCCATCAGTCTGTTTTGCTTTTCTTTTGATAGAATCATATTCCTGTTAATATGGTTTTATAAAATAAAGGCATTGGATGACTCCTGTATTGCTCCTTTTACTCAGAACTGCTTTGACTATTTGGAGTATTTTTTATTTTCATATGGGTCCTAAGATTTGCTTTCTTAGATCTGTGAAGAATGTCACTGGAAATTTGATGAAAATCACATTGAATTTATAAATCCTTTTTTTGACGACAGCTATTTTAACAATATTAATTTTGCTGAGTCATGAACGTTATATAGTTGTTTCCGCTGAATTGAAATAGTCACTCCTTGAGGGAGAAGGAAGACCTTTATGACTTAGGACACTAACAAGATTTACAAGGCTAGGAGTCTCACAAAACTTACTGAATCAGGAAGCTCATAAAGTTATTATCCAAGGGTCTCCTCTGAAAGATCATAGAAGCAGCAAAAATTGGTGCAGAAGAGGTGTCTTTCTGATAGTGTTGCCTGCAAGTTGTTTGGGAAACTGTAGTAATGAGCTTTTGTGTGTTATCATCCATCTTGGGATGAACTTCTTAGTGATGCAGTTGCCTTTGAGTCACCCATGCTCCTGCTAGTAATCCTTCACCCATGCTTATATAAGTAACTGTTAAACTCATGGGCTCACCAAGTCAGACTTGGGTTTAGCCGTTTCTTTGGTTTGTCCTTAGCACCAGACCTGGGATTAACAGATGTTTGTCCACTTCTTCACAAGAAAAGTCACACAACATGATTGGTACCTAGATAGGGACCTGACAGAAATAAAGATGAGTTGGACCGAAGCAATTACATGCCATTGCAATGAGTAAGACATGTGACTGATCTGAGGGTGGGGCATCTGCAGGGGCAATTCCAACATGGGTATCTTTCCTCATATGGGATGGTATGGTTTGCCTCCTTACTGTAGTGGCAGCACCATAGTCCTCCATTTGGTAATAAGACTTAGTTAAGAGTAGATCAATCTTTTTTTAAATATATTTTTATTACTTAAAATAATTTTTAAATTTAAATATATCTTGATCATATTCTTCCCCTCCTCTAAGTTTTACCAGAGCTTCCCTCTCTCTCCATTCTACCAACTTTTGAGTTTTCTCAAAAAACAAAGAAAACAATGCAACAACCCCTATCAAGTTGAGAAAACAAAATGAAACCACACCCCAAAATAAAAGTCACCAAACTAACCAAATAAAAGCACTTCCTCACCCAACAAACAAAGAAAAACAAACAAACAAAAAACTTGCGAAGTCCATCAAATGTTAACTATTCCTGTACATGAGGCCTGATATAACATAAATGTCTGATATACCTAGTGTCACTCCTGGCAGCTATAAGTGACAGTTTAATTTTTAACCTTATTTCTAGTGGCTAGGCATTCATTCATTCATTAAAAAACATAACAACTTAAAATATAATCAGATAAAACAAAAGTATCATATTGAAGTTGGACATGAAAAACCAACAGAAGGAAGAAGAGAAGAGTGAGAAGAAGAGAAGGCAGAAGAGTGAGAGACCTACTTGTACACTAACTCAGGAATCCCATCAACACAGTGAACTGGAAGTCATAATATGTTCACAGGGGATGTGTTATAGACTCATGGAGGTCCTGGGCATGGTGCTTCAGTGTCTGTGAGATCATATGAGCTTTGCTTACGCTGATTTAGAGGGCTTTGTTTTCTTGGTGTCCTCCATGCCCTCTGGTTCTTACACCTGCCTCATCTTCTGAGGGGTACTCTGAACATTGAGAGGAGGCTTTTGATGGACACATCCCATTTAGGGCTAAGTGTTCCAAAGTCTCTCACTCAAGAATAGGTCATTTGTAAGGGGAATTTCAGGGTTCCCACTTTCCTCCATGTGGTATGAGATGGCATTCTATGGGATCTGCTACAAATATGTGGGTATTCCCAAATGGCTAATAAAGCAGTGTACCCATTACAGTCCTCAAATGTAACATGTATGGAATGGAATAAGTAGGCAGTAGTAGCTGTGGTAGTAAGAATTTGCCTAATGAATGAGACAGGAGGCCCCTTGGTCCTGTGGAGGCTTGATGCCCCAGAGTAGGGGAATGCTAGGGTGGTGAGGAGGGAATGGGTGGGTGGGTGGGGGAGCACCCTCATAGAAGCAGGGGAGGGGGAGAGGTGAGAGGATAGGGGGTTTGTGTAGGGGAAACTGATGTCAATAAATAACCAATAAAAAAAAGAAAGAATAAGTCAGGCAGTGGTGGTGTATGCCTGTAATCCCAGCACTTGGGAGGCAGAGGCAGGTGGATTTCTGAGTTCAAGGCCAGGCTGGTGTACAGAGTGAGTTCCAGGATAGCCAGGGCTATACAGAGAAACCTTGTCTCGAAAAAAGCCAAAAGAAAGAAAGAAAGAAAGAAAGAAAGAAAGAAAGAAAGAAAGAATCTGAAAAAAAAGTATTTGCCTAACAGAGGAAGGAATTATGGCTGTAAGGAAACATGTAAATGACATTTTCTGCACAATTTCAATACTGCTGGCATGGCCAGTTCCTTCCACAATTCCTGTCCTTCCAATATTTTATCATATATGATATTCATAGAGACCACAGACAACGATAACCAAGTATCCCTAATAACTTTCATCAGCCAATCCATTGGGAATTTGACATGTGACAAATTATGTGATCTTTGTTTTAGGAGGTATGAGTAGATAATGTTGTCTCTGCTTCTAGACTGATCCCATAGAACCATCTGTTCCACAATCTCACAAGTTAAGCTATGAGATTCTCTTTCACTTCACTGATGTATTCACTGATTATCATAGTCCAAAGCACTGAGGCCCTTCTTCATGCTGAAATATGGATTTTTCCCTTTCTCCTTATGAAAGGTCCAATATGCCCTTGGGATCACAAGGATACTTTCTCTTTCTTCTACTTTCTGCTCTTCCTTCTTGCTCTCTGATTCTTCCCAGGAGTTCCAAGTTTTGGATCCAGGAAGGGCAGATCTATAATCTATATTTGTGTTTTCTCTCTCTGTTCTGTAGTAGAGCGTTCTGCCTGGGAATACAACAGCAGGGCACAGTATGGCACAGAGAATCTGCAGTCTGCCCAGGTCTCTCTGGTACATCAGATGTTTCTGTACACCAGACCAAGGAGGGTGAAGCAGAACCTAGGACAGATAGGTTCTACAGGGCTCAGGTCTAGCTTGGAATGCTTGGAGTCTTATAGCTCTTAAAAGAGAAATAAAGAGGTTTGGGCAGCCTGTACAGAGCAGACAGCTGGGGTCTCTGGTCCCATGACAGCTGCAGTAGAGGTATCATCTGTCACCACTCTGATTTGAGTCTCTGTGGGAAGCCAGGCAAGTCCAAGATCCAACAATGAGTGCTTTGGGAGAGAGTGACAGCCACTCTCATTTGATCCTTGCTGAAATAACGTGTCTTATTCCATATAGACAGGAGTTATAGAAACCTTAGGGAGTGGTATGGGATTCGAGGGTGTACATTTTTTATTAATTGAGCTTGAGATGTTGGTGATGGTCTATTTGCATGGGGAAGGATTCCAGGTGCTGCATTATGTGACTGACTTCCTGTGGTCCTCTCAGTTGGTGGTTGTGGTTACATGCTCCAGATCAGGCATCAGAGGCTGAGAAGGTGCACTTCCACTCCTACTATCTCAGATCTCTGAGATTCCCGGGGTCTGAGAATGTCCTACCTCACTAGTTCTCATGCCCATCTGGTAGAGCATCCCATGTGCCATACATATATCCCCCCCCCCATCAATCTCTCTCTCCTCTCCCTCTCTCCCTCCCCCTTCTCCCCCTCCCGTCTGCCTCTTTTTCCAGTAAGAAATAGCATTTTCAGTCTTATTGAACATTGAAGGGAGGAAAGTCTCTTGGTCCTGAGAAGGCTCGATGCACCAGTGTAGGGGAATACCAGGACAGAGTAGCGGGAGTGGGTAGGTTGTTGAGCAGGGAGGGGGGAGGGGATAGTGTGTTTTGGAGGGGAAATCAGGAAAGGGGATAACATTTGAAATGTGAATAAAGAAAATATCTAATAAAAAAGTTTAAGAAAAAAAAAAAAGAAATAGCATCTTCCATCTCATCCTCCCCTTTTCACGCTTTTCCTGACAAACTAGTTCATTTGGCTCAATAGGACTTTTTTTTTGTTTACAAAAGAATTACAGAAAAAAATAATTTAGGTACCTTGGGACTAGTATGGGACTTTTGTGACATTGCTTAGCCCGACTGGGGACATGATCTTCATAAGGTAGTAGGGGCCCTGATTGATCAGAATTGGCAAATAAATGTGGTTCACAGAGTGCTCAAGCATTAAGGAGGGAAAGATGGGGAAAACAGAAAATAGGACCTGTCTAAGTCACTGAAAAAAATGTCTAGATCTGTGTCAAAATAGTTCCTAGTGACAAAACACAGACAAGAAGCAAAATTCACTGACTGTGAGCTCCTGGAATACATTAAAACATAATTCATCAAAGGGGTGAACAAATTGCAGAGTGACAAGTGAAATAGACAAAGCTTGTTCTAGGGGTGGGAAATAATATCCCAGAGTATGAACTGCATTTCTCTACTACATGAAAGTATACTAGGTGTAGAGATTGTTCATCCATTCCAGGAGTCTTCCAGAAGTTAAATGTGGATGACTGAGGTACAGTGGTTATGATACCAACTCAGACTTGTCATGAGGAGACAATAGCCATGGTGTTTGACTAAGCATTCAGAACCACGGAGTCAGCTCCAGTAGTAAGCACAGTAGGTGAAAGCACAGCACTGCTTTCTCTTACTTCTTAGCTAGGAGGGACAATGTTGAGCTGGTTCCACCAAGCCCATCAGGAGGAAATACATGGCAATCTTGCAGTAGTGTACCATGACTGGGATACAGCATGGTTCATGGAAAATGGGTGTGAGTCATAGAGAGGTAGATGGCACAGTATATCCCAGATACACTGCTTTATCCACTAAAATTTTTTTTATTATGTATGAGTGTTTTGCCTGCATCATGTATCGTGTGTGTGTGTGTGTGTGTGTTGTCTACAAATTCATAAGACAACATTGGCTCCTCTGGGACTGGATTTACAGACAGCTGTGACCTGTCATGTGGGTGCTGGCAATGAACTTTGGCCCTCTGAAAGAGAACCTAATGCTCTTAACCACTGAACCATCTCTGTAGTCCTTTTATATTGTATTTGACCTAATATTTTTCAGTTTTTAATTATATTTTTATTATTAAAACAATTTTAAAATTTAAATATATTTTGATCATATTCTTCCCCTTACCCAAGTCTTTCCAGATCCTCTTCCCTTTCCTAATCCACAAAAAAATCTTTGTAGTCTACTTTATGTTAGTCAACTACTCCTGAACATGTGGTTGATATATATCTAATGTTATTCCATTGGAGAAAACTGGTTTCTCCCAACAGGTATAAATGACGGTTCAGTTGTTAAACTTTACCCTGGTGATTAGGTTTTCATTCATTCACTTGTTCAGTTAAGCTTCTCCTATTTTACACTGTTCAGGATCCCCTTTGCCAGATAATAGTGGGGCTCACAATGGGTTGGGTCTTTCCGCATCAACACTCTTTTCAAGGTATTCTAGGTTGTGTCATGTTGACAGCTAAAATGAATCAGCCCACCTACTTTCTGTATATCTGGAGGTACAGTAAATGGTTGGGGAGCTCACAAGCCTCCAGGGTGAATCTATAAGTATTATAATTCTGCTAAATGAACATCATATCAAACTGCCTTCCAAATTTTTATTTCTACATACATATTAGGTGTGAAAAGATTTGTGTATGTGTCTGTGTGCACATGTGGTGGGCAGTGGTTAACAGAGAAACAACTGGTCCAAGTGCAGAGAATAAGTCTCAGTAGTATGTTCAGCCACAATGGGACATCTGTATCTATCTCCAAGGTGCATGGACTATTATACAAAAGAGCGGTGAAAGCTTCTTTCTTTCTTTTTTTATAAACAAATTATTTAATTAAATATTTTATTTATTTACATTTAAAGTGTAATCCCCTTTCTGTATTTCTCCCCCAGAACCTCCCTATCCCATCCCCCCTCCTCCTGCTTCTGTGAGTGTGTATCCCCACCCACCCACCCACTCCTGCCTCACTGCCCTCGCATTGCCCTACACTGGGGCACCAAGCCTTCATAGGACCAAGGGCCTCTTCTCCCATTGATGCCCAACAAGGCCATCCTCTGCTACATATACGTCTGGAGACAAGTGTACTACTTGGTTGGTGCTTTAGACCCTGGGAGCTCTGATTGGTTGATATTGTTGTTCTTCCTATGGGGTTGCAAACCCCTTCAGCTCCTTCAGTCCTTTCTCCAACTCCTCCATTGGGGACCCTGTGATCTTTTCAATGGCTGGCTGCAAGCATTCACCTCAGTCTATGTCAAACTCTGGCACAGCCTCTCAAGAGACAGCTATATCAGGTACCTGTCAGCATGCACTTTTTAGCATCCACAATAGTGTCTGCATATATGGAATGGAGTGGTGAAAGCTTCTAAGAGCCAGAGGTCAGGGAGGACTGGGGCAAAACAGTGTCTCCTGGGTATGACAAGACCACTTCACTTATGAACTCATAGGAGCTATGGTTGCCACAAGACCAAGCCAGTCAACATTCCATCATGAAACTGGAAGGAGCTCATGAACTCCTATCCTCAGGTAAAGAGCTATTGAGAGTTGATGACTTCTGGGAGACAGCCAGCCTTTTTTTCTTTAAGGTTATGGTTCCCAGTACGCCAACAACATGTCAGGGGATGGTTTCACACCCATGAGTATATGAGCAGCACAAATTTGACTCAGTGGTAGCAGTGAGGGGTTGGGGGGAGAGAGAGAGAGAGAGAGAGAGAGAGAGAGAGAGAGAGAGAGAGAGAGAGAGAGAGAGAGAGAGAGAGAACACAAAGGGGAGGCAGTAGGGCTAGGTGGGTTGGATATGAGAAGTATGAGAAGAGTCAGGGTGAGGTGAATAATAATTAAAATATAGTGTATGAAAATTTCAAAGAATTAATAAAAATATTATATTAAGAACAGCAGTTACCCTTCTTTCTTCTTCTATTGCTCTGGTTTGTACTTTCGGTCTTTCACTGGTTTTGGAAATGTCCTGTATGTTCTGTCTGTACTTTAAAATTTCATCTACCTTGTCTTCAAGTTCTGATATTTTATCTTCACTTGTACAATCTACTGTGAGGGTTCAAGTATGTTTTCATTTGAATTACTGAACCTTTGATTTTCAAAATTTCTATTTAATTTTCCCTCTTTGCTTCATTTAACTCTTCTTTCATAGTCTTCATTGGATCTTTATTTCATTCAGCAATTTGTAATTTCTGAGTTCATTCAGTGTTTGATGTGTCTCTGATTTTATTGATCATTAAATATGTGTGTGTATGTGTGTGTGTGTATGTGCCTGCTTGTTGTATATGCACATGTATACTGCCTGTGGAGGCCAGAAGGTGGCATTGACTCTCCTGGAACTGGAGTGACAGGTAGGGGTGAATTACCCAAAGTGAGTGATAGAAACTGAACCCAGGTTCTCTACAATAGCAGCAGGTGCTTTTAACTTCAAAGACATTTCTCCAGCCTCTCATTAATCATTCTTATAATCTTTCTTTTGAATTCATTGACACTATGCATTTGACTATTGTTACAGTTCATTACTATGGAATTTTTAAGTTTTGGAGGAGCCATTTTGCCATGTTTTTTTGGATGTCTTAAGTGCCTTTATTGGGATTTGTATATATGTTGCCAAATCATTCGCTAGAGGTTTTAATTTGCTATATCCTTTCAGTTGTGAAACTTAAGAATGTTCAGGTCTGAATAGTCTGTGGCAGGACTGAGGTTAAGTTTCCTACACTTGTGCTATCAGTGGGGCTCAGTACCCAAACTTTTATCCAATGTGCCTACTAATTAAGCCACATATCTGGTTTGAAGAACAGAAACTGATGAAACCATCAATCTTCACCTTTAATTTTATAATTAGTTTCAAATTTAAGTCAGAATCAAAGTATAAAATTATATTAGAGTTTCCAAACTTACATATATCAGGTGAGCCATATCAATAATTATTAATAAAGGAGCTGATTCATGTACAAGCAAAACTCAACTTTACTCTTTCTCACTTCTAGTACTTTAACAGCACTATGTTACTTGTCCTTGTTCCTGGACTTTACTGAAGTCAGATTACGGTTTGGGAGTTTTTCAGATTCAAATTGCAGCTGTCTGGTATGGAACTTTATTATGTTCTTTGACAATTTTGTTACAAACTTCTGACCATAGCTCATGTTCCTTTTGTACAGATTCTTAACTGGTCACCCATAAGTTTTTTTTTGGGAAGAGTTTCTTCTGTCAGGTTCACAACTTGTTTTGAACCTGAACCTTTGCTCCAACAGATTCCTACTACAGACTTCTTTCCTGGTTCTACCAACATGGGCTTTTGATGTTTCTTAGAAGATCAAGGTCCAAAGTATCAACAAGCTAAAGGACTCAGGAGATAGATTCTAAGTTCTTGTAGTTATTCTCTGAGGTCCCCCTTACTTGGATGAAGAGATGTAGAAATGCCATAGCACCCTAACAAATCTTTGGTACTAATTAATTTTCTATCATGAATCTCAGATTCCTCTTACATGTGATCTAGTTGGGCAAGGAAGTAAAAGTTTCAGAAGAGGTTTTATAATATTTTGGGCAGTTATTTTAAACGGTGTGGTACCTATGATCTGTCTCTAGAGTCTCTACTAAAATTCCATGATCGTTTAGAAAAGTCATGCTACAAATATATTTTAAATAAATACCATTAAGATACTTTCATTTTTTGTAAGTAGAAAAAAATCTTAGCTTACTAGCACAATACAATTAAAATTAAGATTAATTAAAACACCATTAAAAAGTAAGTCTAATATTAGGGAAATGGAGAGAGAGAGTTCAGTGGTTAAGAGCACTTTCTGCTCTACCAAAGGTTGCAGCTTCTGTTTTCAGTCACTCCAGTTCTAGGGGATCTGACTCATTATTCTGGCCTTCAAAAGGAGGAATTTATGTGCATGTAGAACACATAAATTCATGCAAAAACACTCATACACATAGAATAATATAATTTAAAAAGTATAATTAAAAGGATTATAGATCATTAACAACTATTTACTTTTCTTTCTTTCAAAGACTACATGAAACTCAAGAAGAAGGAAGACCAAAGTGTGGATGTTTCAGTCCTACTTAGAAAGGGGAACAAAATACTCATGGGAGCAAATACAGAGACAAAGTGTGGAGCAGAGACTGAAGGAAAGGCCGTCCAGAGACTGCCCCACCTGGGGATTCATCCCATATGCAGTCACCAAACCCAGACAATATTGTGGATACCAAGAAGTACTTGATGACAGGAGCCTGATATAGCTGTCTCCTGAGAGGTTCTGGCAGTCTGACAAATACAGAGGCGGATGCTCACAGCCAACTATTGGACTGAGCACAGGGTCCCCAGTGGGGACCTTTCTGTTAGAGAAAGGACTGAAGGACCTGAAAGGGTTTGCAACCCCACAGAAAGAACAACAATATCAACTAACAAGAACCCCCAGAGTTCCCAGGGACTAAACAACCAACCAAAGAGTACACATGAAGGGACCTATGGCTCCAGCCACAAGTGTAGCAGAGGATGGCATCAATGAGAGGAGAGACCCTTGGTCCTGTGAAGGCTTGATGCACCAGTGTAGGAGAATGCTGGGGCAGGGAGGTGGGAGTGGGTGGGTGAGTGAATACCCTCATAGAAGCTGGGGAAGGGGGGATGGGATAGTGGGTTTCCTGGGGGGAAACAGGGAAAGGGAATAACATTTGAAATGTAAATAAAGAATATATCAAATAAAAAAGAATTACACCACCTTTGAATTCAAAGGCAGCCACAGATATTACATAATTAATATGGCTATATCCAATAAAGGTTTCTTTATAACGATAGGTTGTTAACCAGAATTTTGTCTAGAAGTCATTGTTGACCTTGTCAAAAATGAAAATGATCTGACATTATATAATAGTTCTTTCATTCCCAATCTCTGACTAGAATTGAAGAAGAGTGCTAGTTAAGTAAAGGAGGCCACCAAAATATTTACTATATCACAGTATACATTGTTTATTTCAATATAAATTGTGTTAAATGTAATAATCATAAATTAAATGCAATATAAAAGCCCAATACCTGTATATGGCTTTGTGAATTACTGGTAAAGATTTTTGTGTGTGTGGTGCTAGAAATGGAACCAGGGCATGATAAATGAAAGCATTCTACTACTGAGTGCTATCCGAGCCTATTAAAGAAGTTTTAGAATAAGTTTTAAGCGTATGAAAATTGAATTCATTACATTTGCTGAAATGAAGCAAATTCATCCTCTTTCAAGACTTTAACTATCTTTTCCAAATTAGTCTTTGCATATAAAAGAAAAAATGAAATCTACCTGAAAAGGATTTAAAAATATTGGACTTTTGAAAATACTATACTAGGGATCAAACCTTGTTCCTCCTACATGCTAAGCAAGCACTCTGTCTAGAGCTAATTTCTCAGCACAGATGGGTGTTTATGTTTGTGTGTGTGTGTGTGTGTGTTTTATATGTGTCCACACATGTGGGGGCTATGGGTTGAAGCATTTTCTCTTTTTTTGAGGCAGTGCCTCTAATAGCTGGACTGGTCAGCAAGTGAGCTCAAGGATCTAGCTGTCTCTGTTTCTGCAATACCAGGTTATAGGGTTACAGTCACATGCTTAGGTCTTTGTACAGTAAGAGTACTGAGCCATTTCCCTAGGTCCCTCAGCCCAGAGGTTCTAATAAACTCAATGCCTACCTGGTAATGATATGCAGGCTGCTGATAAACTGGCTGAGCCACCATCACAGGAGAACTAGATATGGAACGTGACTGTGGAAGAAAATAAAATTTGCTCTAGGAAAAGCTCTTTAAATTACAATAATTTTATCTTGACTTATCATCTAAGCTCAGTTAACTTTTGGTAACTGTTTTTCTTCCTCTTGTTGGTATTGTTACCAACTTTATTTTAATCTACTTATTAAAATCACCAGTTTTCCTATATGACTTCATTTCCATAGTAATAGTAAAACAACCACAAGCAAAGCTTCTTTAGTCTGAAACTTACCACCTCCAAAGAATATGAAAATATAGTCTATGAGACCATATAGAAAAATAAAATGGCACCTGAACTAAGTGTCATGGCCTATTTCTACTGTAGAAAGCAGAAGTGGTCATGTGGTTAGCATCAAATGAATAATCAAATTTTGATTTTCCTACTGTTTACAACCAACATTCTATTATTCCATTATTATACATTTAAAGTAAAATATTAGTTATTGAAGCACAGTCAAATTATATTAGTAATTTATTATTTATATGAGTTAATCTAAAAATTGTGACAGGTCTGCATTTGAAGAAAACAAAGTATTATTTGATTATTCAACGTGGCAGAGTAAGCTTTCAAATAGATTACTGGAGTCTAGATAATTAATAAAACAAGTTATCCTATTAAAAAATAGGGTACAGAGCTAAACAAAGAGTTCTCACCTGAAGAATATCTAATGGCTGAGAAGCACCTAAAGAAATGTTTAACATCCTTAGTCATTAGGGAAATGCAAATCAAAACAACCCTGAGTTTCCACTTCACACCAGTCAGAATGGCTAAGATCAAAAACACAGGAGACAGCAGTTGTTGGCGAGGATGTGGAGAAAGAAGAACACTCCTCCACTGCTGGTGGGATTGCAAGCTGGTACAACCACTCTGGAAAGCAGTCTGGCGGTTCCTCAGAAAACTGGCCATGACATTCCCGGAGGATCCGGCTATACCACTCCTGGGCACATACTCAGAGGCTTTACCTGCATGCAATAAGGACACATGCTCCACTATGTTCATAGCAGCCTTATTTATAATAGCCAGAAGCTAGAAAGAACCCAGCTGTCCCTCAACGGAGGAATGGATTCAGAAGATGTGGTATATTTACACAATGGAATACTACTCTGCAATTAAAAACAATGAATTCACGAAATTCTTAGGCAAATGGTCAGAACTGGAAAATATCATCCTTAGTGGGGTAACCCAATCACAAAAGAACACACATGGTATGCAGTCACTGATAAGGGGATATTAACCCAGAATCTCGGAATACCCAAGACACAATTCACATATCAATAGATTTCCAAGAAGATGGAAGGAGAGACCCCTGGTCCTGGAAAGACTGGATGTAGGGGAATACCAGGACTGAGAAGCGAGAGGGGGTTGAATGGGGAACAGAGGGAGGGAAGGGGGCTTATGGGACTTTCGGGGAGGGAGGAAATGGGAAAGGGGAAATCATTTGGAATGTAAATAAAATAATATAGAAAATAAAAAATAAAACAAGTTATATTTCAATATAGGTAAAATAAGCTAATGATAGTGATTAAAATTTAATTTCTAACTTGGGGTGTAGTATACCATTATTTTGTTTTAATGTTCACATGCTCAAAGTCAAGAAACAAATCAGATTGATATGCTAATAAAATTATAGCACAGATCAAGGCCAGAAAACAATAGTGTATTTTACTGTTATTAATAGGTTAAAGGAAGAAAATTGACCATTTCAGCAGATAGAGAAAAATGCATTTAAAAATTGCCTTTTCATGAAGAAAATTCTTAGTAAACAATATAGAGAAGATATATAGAGTGATTTTTGCCTCATAATGAAGTGTCTGTTAGAAGACATGCTTGGCTGTCATAATTATGGGAAAGTATAGACACTTTTAACCATTTTACAGTGCCCTGAATAATATTCTATAAGGAAATGATTTATCCCTAGGTAGAAATAATGTCAATATTTTAAAACTCTAGGTCACAGTGAATGTTGGCACCACCCAGCAAAGACCTGCTGCAGTGTTGAGGTAGCAGATTTAGTAGACACTGCCACTATAATAATCAAGAGGGAAAATACTGAAAAAAAACCAGAAAGAAATAAAGATATATTGAATCATACATGAAAGTTTGCTAGGATTAGTGACACAATGTAGGGGATGTGGCGATAACCCTGGTGGAGGAAGAAGTGGGACAGAGAGTGAGGTGCCACAAGCTCCTGTGACTCCTTGAAGAATTCTGTACACAGTGTATGATCTGATATGGCTCCCAGCACATAGGTGAGACAACACAAAGGACACGAGGCCAGGGTGGTGGCTGCTTCCTGTCTTTACAGAAATCTCCACAGGGAATTGGACCCTCCTCTACAGGTTCTTGGACAGGTTTATGGATAGGCAAGTCAGATTTAGCTAAACAACACAGGTTGCACTTCCGATTTGCTCTTGAATAACAAACATACCCTAATTGTCTAAAAAGATATATATAAGCTTATGTAATAAGCTGCACTTTGATGCTGGTCTCCAGAGTCTGAATCCCAGGCATCTTTGCGGGCTCTGTCTCTACTTTCCCCCCACTTCCCAATCCCTGTTCCTACAACACAATATAGATATGCCAAATCAAAAGCATTACTAGCCAACTGTCACAAATTATTAGGAAATATGATTTTTACAAAGTATCCTTCGTAGTCCTTAGTGATCAGAGAAATGCAAATCAAAACAACCCTGAGATTCCACCTTATACCAATCAGAATGGCTAAGATCAAAACCTCAGGTGACAACACATGTTGGTGAGGATGTGGGGAAAGAGAAACACTCCTCCATTGCTGGTGGGATTGCAAACTGGTGCAACCACTCTGGAAATCAATCTAGAGGCTCCTCAGAAAATTAGAAATAGTTCTACCTAAAGACCCAGCAATTATCACTCTTGGGAATATACCGAAAAGATGCCCCACCATGCCACAGGGGCACATGTTCCACTATATTCATAGTGGCCTTGTTTGTGATAGCCAGAAGCTGGGAACAACCCAGATGTCCCACAACAGAAGAATGGGTACAGAAAATGTGGTTCATTTACACAATGGAAAACTACTCAGCTATTAAGAACGAGGACATCCTGAGTTTTGCAGGCAAATGGATGGAACTAGAAAATATCATTCTAGGCAGTGGTGGTGCAGGCCTTTAATCCCAGCTCTTGGGAGGCAGAGAATGGCGGATTTCTGAGTTTGAGGCCAGCCTGGTCTACAGAGTAAGTTCCAGGGCAGCCAGGGCTACAGAGAGAAACTCTTTCTCGAAAAACCAAATATATATCAATCATCCTGAGTGAGGTAACTCAGACCCAAAAGGACATACATTTTGCTATGTACTTGCTAATAAGTGGATATGTGCCCCTCCCCCAAAATACAGAATACAGTCGACAGAACTTAAAAAAGGTCAACAAGCTGAAGGGCCCAAGTGAGGATGCCTCAGTCCCACTTAGGAGGGAGAAGAAAGCAATCACAATGGGGCGGGGGAGGGATCTGAGAGGGAAAGGGGATGGGGGTTGAAGAGGGGAACATGATCTGTTATTGGGTAGGGGAAAAGGACTGAAGCCCTGAGGGTCAACAGTAAGAATGGTAACAGGCAATCTTGGGAGATAGGTTGGGGGACTCTCCAAATTGTACTAGAGACCTGGGAGGTGAGAAGCTCTCATGACACAAAGGGAGGGACCTTAGATGAAATGCCTTATAGTGGGGAGAGGGAACTTGAAGAGCTTACCTCCAGCAGAAAAACAGGGCATCAAGTGAGAAAGGGGGTTGCCTTCCCACAGTCAAAACTCTGACCCATAATTGTTCTTGTCTGAAAGAACTGCAAGGATGGAAATGGAGAGGAGCCTGAGGAAAGAAGATCCAGCGACAGGCCCAAAGTTGAATCCAATTCAAAGGGAGGCCTCAAGGCCTGACATTATTACTGAGGCTATGGAGCACTCACAAAAAAGGACCTAGCAGACTGCCCTCTGAAAGACCCAACAAGCAGCTGAAAGAGCCAGACACAGATATTTGCACCCACCCAATGGACCCCTGATGCTGACTCTTGTGGTTGAATTAGGGAAAAGCTGGAAGAAGCTGAGGAGGAGGGTGACCCTGTAGGAGGACCAGCAGTCTCAATCTCTCCAACAGCAGTCGAGATCTTTCCAACACTGGACCACCAACCAAGCAGCATATGCTAGCTGATATGAGACCCCAACACATAAACACAGCAGAAGACTGCTGGGTCTGGGTTCAGTCAGAGAAGATGCACCTAACCCTCAAGAGACTGGAGGCCCTAGGGTGTTTAGAGGTCAGGTGGGGTCAGGGATGGGAGGTCGTGAGGACATCCTCATGGAGACAGGGGGCAGGGAGCAGGTACGGGATGTGGAACAGTTGGAGGGGGGGACCAGGAGTGGAATAAAACCTAGAGTGTAAAAAAAATGATTAAATAAAAAGAAGGAATATATAAAAAAGTATCCTTCATAAATGTTAACAATAACTATAGAGTAGTTAAGAGTTAAGTAAACAAAAGATATTCCACCTTTATCAAAAAGTAAATTTTTTTGATGAAGAAAAATAAAACAGAAACATACTTAAATGGTTGAATAAATTATGTTCACATATAGGAAAATTCAATATTATGAGACATCAGGATCTCTATCAGAGTTGAGAGCTGAACTACTGGCAGCTACAGTGTCCTTTGGTCTGGCAGGGGTTCTCTGTTCTTCTGACTGGAGTAGCTTGGACCTGAGTAATAGATATCTGCCCACATAGGGGCAAAGCATGGCAGCATTGGGGGGCAGGAAGGAGTGCCAACTGCTTGTGTTTCAGGTTGAACTGAGGGCATGGGAGACTGTTCTGAGGGCAGGTGGATTTCTTAACTCATTCTTCTGACTGGCATGGCCTGTACTTAATCTTCTGACTGGTGTGTGACCCATACCTGATCTTCTGACTGATGTTGCTGCACCTGTTCTTTCTAATGGTGTTGCACCATTTTTCTGACTAGTGTGGCCTATACCTGAGTCTTGACAAATATTTGCACAGAATTGCTGGGCTTTAGAGGAGAGATACTGGTTTGACCTTTGATATTGTTTGTAGTTTTGCAATAGGATCTAGGCATGTGAATATTTTTGCTAGCTTCTGGACAAAGCAGGTTGGAGCAAAAGAGAGGATGTGCCTGTGGATTAGGACCAGAAGGTGGGAATGGCTTGGGTGGAATTAAATCAGGAAAATAACAGGAGACTGTAATGGTGTGCAGGATATATGTCCTGCTGCAAGCATAGATGACATCTCAATTCTTAACATCTATGTCCCAAATAAAAAGGCACTTACATTTGTAAAAGAAACATTACTAAATTGTACATCATACATTGAACCTTACACACTAATAGTGGGGGACTTCAACAGTCCACTCTCAGTAATGGACAGGTAGTATTCCAGACGAAAACTAAAAAGACAAAACGGATCAGATATTATCAGTCAATTGGACCTAACAGATATCTAAAGAACATTTCACCCAAACACAAAAGAACATACATTCTCAGCACCTCACAGAACTTTCTCCAAAATAGATCACATACTCAGGCACAAAGCAAGTCTCAACATGTACAAGAAAACTGAAATAACCCCCTATATCCTATTAGACCATCACAGATTAAAGCTGGCTTTCATCAACATCAGAAAAAATGGAAAGTGTACAAACTCATGGAAACTGAATAACTCTACTGAATGACTATTGGGTCATGGCAGAAATAAAGAAATTAAAGACTTTCTAAAATTCAATGAAAATGAATGTACAACAGACACAAAGTTATGGGACACAATGAATGTGGTACTAAGAGGAAATTTCCCAGCAAGAAGTACCTTCATAAAGACATCTGAGAGCTCTCATACTAGCAAGTAAGATTTTAGGACACCTGAAAGTTCTAGAACAAAAAGAAGCAAACACACCCAACATGAGTAGATGGCAAGAAATAATCAAACAGGGCTTTAATTAATAAAATAGAAATAAAGAATCAATACAAAGAATCAATGAGACAAAGAGTTCATTCTTTAAGAAAAAAACCAGGGGTGGGGGGGATAGGGTGGGGGGTTGTGGAGGGGGACCTGGAAGGGGAACATTTGAAATGTAAACAAAATAACTAATAAAAAAGAAAATAAGCCAGAAAGACAAACCCTTATCCAAACTAACTAAAAGGCAGAGAGACAGTATCCAAATTAACAAAATCAGAAATGAAAAGGGGGACAAAGCAACAGACACTGAGGAAATTCAAAGAATCTTTAGGTCATACTTGAAAAGCCTGCACTCCCTAAAATTGTAAAATATGAAAGAAACAGACAGTGTTCATGATAGATTCCACTTACCAAAGTCAAATCAAGATCAGACAAACAATTTAAATAGGTCTACAACCCCTAAGGAAATAGAAGCAGTCATTAAAAGTCTAACACCACCACCACCACCACCACCACCACCACCACCACAAGCTGTTCAGGGCCAGATAGTTTTAGTGTAGAATTTTTAACAGATTTTCAAAAAGCTAGTACCAATACTCCTTTTCCACAAAAAAGTAACAGAAGGAACATTGCCCATTTCATTTTATGAGGCCACAATCATACTGATACCAAAATCATACAAAGACTCAACAAAGAGAATTACAGAACCATTTCCTTATGAACATTGCTAAAACTAACCAACCAACAAACAAACAAAACAAAAAGCTTCAATAAAATACTTGCAAGCTGAATCCAAGAACACATAATCCACCACTATCAAGTAGGCTTCATTCCAGAGATGCAGGAGTAGTTCAATATACAAAAATCTGTCAACATAATCCATCATATAAAGAAACTGAAAGAATAAAAAGCCAATCACCTGATACTGAAAAAGCCTTCGACAAAATCCAATACCCCTTCATAATAAAAGTCTTCAAGTGATTAGGGGATACAAGGGACATACCTAAACTTACAATTGACAGCAAGCCCATATCCAATCAAATTAAATTAAATTAGAGGGAAACCCAAAGCAGTTCCACTAATATTTAGGAATATGACAAGGCATCTATTCTCTCCACATATATTTAATATAGTACTTGAATTTCTAGTTTGAGCAATAAGACAACTAAAGGAGATCAAGGGGATACAAATTGGAAAGGAAGAAGTCAAAGTATTACTATTCGCAGATGATATAATAATAAACATAACTGATCCCAAAAAAATTCTACCAGGGAACACCTACAGCTAATAAACATCTCAAGTAAAATGACTGGATACAAGATTAATAACTAAATAAAAGAGTAGTTATCCTATGTAAAAACTATAAACAAGCTGAGAAAGAAATCAGGGAAACAATACCCTTTACAATATCTTGGGATAACACCAACAAAGCAAGTAAAAGACTTGTACAATAAAAACTTTAAATCTTTGAAGAAAGGAATTCAAGAAGATATCAGAAGATGTAAAAATCTCCCATGTTCATGGATCAGTAGGAATAACATAGTAAAAATGGCCATCTTACCAAAAGCAATCTATAGAATTCTTTTTTTAAATTTTATTTTCTATATTTTTTTATTTACATTCCAAATGATTTCCCCTTTCCCGTTTCCTCCCTCCCCGAAAGTCCCATAAGTCCTCTTCCCTCCCCCTGTTCCCCATTCAACCCCCTCTCGCTTCTCTGTCCTGGTATTCCCCTACATCCAGTCTTTCCAGGACCAGGGGTCTCTCCTTCCATCTTCTTGGAAATCTATTGATATGTGAATTGTGTCTTGGGTATTCCAAGATTCTGGGTTAATATCCCCTTATCAGTGACTGCATACCATGTGTGTTCTTTTATGATTGAGTTACCTCACTAAGGATGATATTTTCCAGTTCTGACCATTTGCCTAAGAATTTCGTGAATTCATTGTTTTTAATTTCAGAGTAGTATTCCATTGTGTAAATATACCACATCTACTGAATCCATTCCTCTCTAATGGCTGAGAAGCACCTAAAGAAATGTTCAACATCCTTAGTCATTAGGGAAATGCAAATCAAAACAACCCTGAGATTCCACCTCACACCAGTCAGAACGGCTAAAATAAAAAACACAGGAGACAGCAGTTGTTGGCGAGGATGTGGAGAAAGAGGAACACTCTTCCACTGCTGGTGGGATTGCAAGCTGGTACAACCACTCTGGAAAGCAGTCTGGCGGTTCCTCAGAAAACTGGGCATGACTCTCCCAGAGGATCCTGTTATACCACTCCTGGGCATATACCCAGAGGCTTTACCTGCATGCAATAAGGACACATGCCAACTTTTCTTTTTTTTTTAATTATTTATTTTATTTTATTTTTTTTAATTTACATTCCAAATCATTTCCCCTTTCCCGTTTCCTCCCTCCCCGAAAGTCCCCTAAGCCCCCTTCCCTCCCTCTTTTCTCCATTCAACCCCCTCTCGTTACTCTGTCCTGGCGTTCCCCTACATCCAGTCTTTCCAGGACCAGGGGTCTCTCCTTCCATCTTCTTAGAAATCTATTGATATGCGGATTAAAAAAAAAAAAAAGAAAAGTTGGCCATATAGTCCTGGAAAGACTAGATGTAGCAGTGTAGGGGAATACCAGGACAGAGAAGTGGGAGGGGGTTGACTGGGGAACAGGGGGAGGGAAGAGGGCTTATGGGACTTTCAGGGAGGGGGGAACTGGGAAAGGGGAAATCATTGGGAATGTAAATAAAAAATATAGAAAATAAAAAATAATAAAAAAAGAAAAAAAATAAGGACACATGCTCCACTATGTTCATAGCAGCCTTATTTATAATAGCCAGAAGCTGGAAAGAACCCAGACGTCCCTCAATCTATAGAATTCTAACACCATTCTTTACAGATCTTGAAAAAACAATAATCAACTTCATATGGAAAAAAACCCAAAAAAACTCAGGATAGCTAAAATAATCATGAATAATAAAAGAACTTCCAGAGGTATCACCATCCCTGAGTTCAAGCTCTACTACAGGGCTATAGTAATAAAATAATATGGTACTGGCATAAAAAATAGAGGTTGATCAATAGAATTAAAATGAAGACCTAGATATAATCCCATATACCTATGGGCACCTGATTTTTGATAAATAAGTCAGAAAAACACCCTGGAAAAAAAAGAAACCATCTTCAACTAATGGTGCTGGGTCTAACTGGATGTAGGCTTATAGAAGAATGCAAATAGATCCATATCTATCACCCTGCACAAAACTGAGTCCATGTGGCTCAAAGACCTCAACATAAAATCAGATACACCGAATCTGATAGAAGAGAAAGTGGGGATGATCTTAAACACATGGTGGCCCAGTAGACATTCTTCCTGAATAGAACATCAATAGCATAGGCACTAAAACTAATGATTAATAAATGGGAGGGACCTCATGAAACTGAAAAGCGTCTGTAAAGCAAAGAACACTGTCAATAGGAAAAATGCCAGCCTACAGAATGGGAAAAGATCACCAACTCCACATCTGAGAGGCCAATGTCCAAAATATATAAAGTACTCAAGAAACTAATATCAACAAACCAAATAATTCAATTAAAAAAATGGGGTATAGAGCTAAACAGAGAATTTTCAACAGAGGAATCCCAAATGGCTAAGAAACACTTAAATTAATGTTGAACAACCTTAGCCATCTTGGAAATGCAAATCAAAATGACTCTGAGATTCTATTTTATACCTGTCTCAATGGCTAACATAAAAAACACTAGTGACAACTCATGCTCATGAGTATGTGGATCAAGGAGAATATTTCTCCATTGCTGGTGGGAGTGCACACTTGTACAGTCACTTTGGAAATCAATATGGCAGCAGTTTCTCAGAAAACTGGGAATCAATCTACCTCAGGATCCAGCCATACAACTCTTGGGCATATTCCCAAAGGACTCTCTATCCTACCACAAGGACACTTGCTAAACTATGTTCATAGTAGCTTTCTTCATAATAGCTAGAAACTGGAAACAACTTAGATGTTCCTCAACAGAAAAATAAAGAAAATGTGGTGCATTTACACAATGAAGTATTATTCAGTTGTTACAAAATTAACACCATGCAATTTGATGGCAGATGAACTAGAAAAACATCCTGAGTAAGGTAACCCAGACCTTGAAAGACAAACATGGTATGTATTCATTTATAAGTGGACATTATCTGTTATGTAAAGGACAATCATGATACAATCCACAGACCCACAGAGACTAAGCAACAAGGAGGGCTTAAGGAGTACATATGAATCTCTCTGGGAAGGGGAAATAGAATACATTTATGGGTAGGTTGGGGGTGGGTGGGGATGGGAATAGGAGGGATCATGTGGGGGAAGATGGAGGGAGAGAATACTGGGAGAGATGACTGGAATTAGGGGCATATCAGCGGCAAGGTAAAAACCTAGTGCAATGGAAACTCCCTGGCATCTCTGTGGGTGGCCCTAGGGAAGACTCCTATTAATGGGGAATATGGAGACTGAAGTGGCCATCTTCTGAAACCAGTTGTGATGGCTGTTGTCAAATTGACTATATTTAGAATAAACTACAGTCCAGCAATGAAGGGCACCCTGGATCTGGATCTTGAGGCAGGATGACAACATGCCTATGAACCAGATCTTGAGGCTTCAAGGTATGGGCTTTTAATTTAGATCTTGAGGTGATGATACACGCTTTTATTCTGGTTGGGCACACATCTTTAATACAGGTCTTGAGGCATACCCGTAATCTGGGACATACATTCTACTGGAGGCCTATATAAGGACAATGGAAGAAGGAAGGGGTTGTTCATTCTTCATCTGCTTGCACCCACTTTGCTGGCACATCCACTGGAGCCCACTTCTTCAGGATTTTAGCTTATACAGAAGACCAGCTGAAATACACAGGCTAATGGGACTGAGCAACTACTAGATTCTAGGACTTTACATTCTCAGTTGGCAACTATTGGATTAATTGAACTGCAGCCTATAAGTCACTCCAATAAATTCTCTATATGTTATACTTATATATAAATATATATTATATATTCTGTGTTCAGGATATAATATATGAGAAATGAATAAATACAAAAGGAAAAAAGGAGAAATGTTTGTCAATGACATTACCTAGGTAAGCTTGAAGACAAAGAATTTAAAATAACAACAATAAATTTCATTAAAGAATTCCATTTTAAAGAAGACACAAAGAAGCAGGTCAGTGAAATTAAGAAAAAGAACTTTGAGAGAATAAGCTCAAGCTATGGCCAAGAAAACATAAACATAAGGCCAATAGAAACAATGAAGACAATCCAAGAATTAAAAGTGGAATTCAATAAATAGGAACAGTGAAGAGGATTCAAGTTGAAATGAAGATGGAATTGAAAAGCCTAATAGTAACCCAACTAGAAAAATTCAAAGGAAAACCTTAGAAGTAGAATAAATCAAGCAGAAGACAGAGTATCAGAACTCAAAGATAAAATGATGATCTATACAACATAAGGAAGGAATATAAAAAATAATTTAAAAATACAGAAAAAGAACATATAAAGTGTAGGACACCATGAAATTTATATCCATCAAACTAAACCTAAATAAAATGCAGGAAGCAATATTTTAGGCTGAAGAGAGGGATGAGTGTAGCTAAGAGACTGTAGAAAGAAATAACAAGTCATCATCACCATACTTTAGAATTATAGGTACAGATGAGTGAAAAGAATCCCATAGACAATAGTATATCTTCAACATGATCGTAGAAGAAAACTTCTCCAAACAAATCTATACTGACACAAGAAGCACACAGAACACCAAATAAACAAGACCAAGAAAGAAAATTCCATGGCACATCATAGTTAAAACACTAAGTATACAAGACAAAGAAAATATATTTGAAAGCTCCAAGAGAAAAAAACCCAGTAACATATAAAGAAAAACCCATGAGAATAATAGCTGATTTCTCATTGAAAAATTTGAAAGCCAGAAGATCCTGGAGTAATGTACTATAAGTCCCATAAGGGTTCACCTGGACGAATATGCCCAGCAAAACTATCTGCAATAGTTGAAGGAGAATGAAAAACTTTCCACAAATTAAACAGCCTAAAAAAATTATATCCATCAAACTAAACCTAAATAAAATGCAGGAAGCATTATTTTAGGCTGAAGAGAGGGATGAGTGTAGCCAAGGGACTGTACAAAGAAATAACAAGTCATCATCACTAAATCACGAAGTATACAAACAACACCAAAAATCAACACAACAACCAAAATAAAACATACTTTTCAATAGCTTTAAAGATCAATGAATGCTCTTAAATATTTTAGGCAAAAGATTCAGGCTAGCTGAATTTATCAAGAAATAAAATCCATCTCTCTGTTATATACACAAAACACACCTTAGCTTTAAAGATAGGCACCACCTTAAGAGTAAAAGGATGGGAAAAGCAGTATTCCAATCTATTTGGATCAGAAAGCAAGCAGATGTTTCTATTCTACTGTCTGACAAAACACACTTCTAACTAAAATTAATTAGAAGAGATAAAAAGGGACACTTTATTATTTTATTTTTTCTTCATTTTTATTATTTTATTTTTGGGGGGAGGTTGCAAGGGTGGAAGTGGATAGAGAGGGATGAAGAGATGAATAGGACTGGGTTGCATGATGTGAAACTCATAAAGAATCCATAAAAAGTTAAAAGGAAATAATTAAAAAAAATCAAATGATCTAAGAGCTGGTTCTTTAAATAAATAAAATTGACAGATCCTAGACCCAACTAACCCATAGAAAGTAAAAGAAGACTCAGATTAAAGGAACTATAAATGAACATGGAAACATTATAATAGACACCAAAGAAATTCAGAATATTATAAAGGAATACTTAAAAACCAGTACTCCATAAAATTGTAAAATAGATAGATGTACTGCTAGATTTAGCCAATCACCAAAATTAAACCAATCAGAAGTCAACAACCTAAATACATCTGAAATAAATGACAAGCCTGAAATAATAAGTTTTCCAATAAAAATTATTTTAGGACCAGATAGATTCACATAGAATTCTATCAGCCTTTCAAAAAAGAATATACCAATTAATACTTCTTAAACTATTTTTAAAAGTAGAAACAGAAGGAGTATTTCTTTCTTTTTTTGGGGGGGGGAAATGGAATCTTCATTCACTGATGGTTTGACTGCAAAATGGTGCAGCCACTACAGAATTCAGCGTGGAGAATTCTCAAAAAGCTAACAAATCAACCATATGGCTCAGCTATACCACTCATTGTCATATGTCCAAAGGACGCAACACCCTACTTCATAGATAGTCAAGTTCATTGCTGCTCTATTCACAACAGCTAGCAAATGAAAATAACCTAACTGTCCTTCCACAGACAAATTGATAATGAAATGTGCTACTATGGAATACTATTTAGGTATAAAGAAAAATAAAGTCATAAACATTGCAGGTAAATAAATGGAACTATTAAAGGATCATATTGAGAGAGATAATCCAGACCCAGAGAAAAAAATAGCACATTCTTCTTCATGTAAGGCTCCTAGCTTCAAATCTTCAGATGTTAGTATATAACTCAAGAGTAACTGCAGAAACCAGCAAAGTAAAAAGGGTCAATTGCTGGAGATGAGAGGTAACAAGAGAGCAGGGAATAGCAGGTTCAAGTTATCTGAAGGGGAAAATGTTAAATGGGGGAGAGGACTTTAAGGATGTGTGAGAAAAATAAATACAGAAAAAAGGGTAAAATTACAGTAAGGATGTCTGAAAAAGCTCTAAGAAATCATACTAGCAACTACCTAAAAATATCTATAACACATGTAAAGCGGTACATAGATATACAGATGTATATGTATTAATGATATATTCCCATTTGGGCTGATAATGCTCCCTCCAGGAGCCAAAGACCATCTAACAGAAACCCAAATACCAGACATAAAAAGCTGTCTTCTGAGTTATTGGTCAAGGTTGTCTAAGATACTCTGAGAACATTACGGGCTATTGATAATGCCCTTGACTGTCTCCTAGAGGTATGAGGTAAGTCCCTATTGCTGAAGATACTATACACTGTATAGACTGTGTAGACACAGTCCTAAGGTGGAACTGACCCAAAAGTACCCAAAAGGAATTCCTGAGTACAAGCTTTCATAGTACCAGAAGTTGCCATGCACGCTTTCAATGGAAGGAAACAACCAAGTCCTACCAAGATATGACACTTCTGAACCACAGCAATGGCCAGCATGGCATGACAAACTCAAAGGTGTAGTAGTGGCAGGCATAACTTTCTAATTGGACATAAGATATACTCATTAAGAGGGAAATCATGCATGATACTGGAAATTTAGTAACTATTTAGAGCCAGTGAAGTCTTGGATCTTGGAAGAGAACATTCAACTGCCATTTTACTAAACAGCACAATCCCTAACTAAATACTAAATATTTCTTTGAATACCCATAGATATGTGTAGTTGTCACCCCTCATCAAGAAAACATCTTTTTTACAATGGCAGAGACCATTACAGAAAACCATAACCAATCAAAATTTAGCTGTGGAGCCCAGGCCCAACTCATATATTTACAAGACAACTCCTTGACCCTAAGGTTCAGGGATTATTGTAGAAAATAGAGAGGAAAGATTGTAATAGCCAGAAAAATAGGAAGTTTTCTTTGAGACTGTGTCTCCTAAAAATTTCAGAAGCACCAATGAAGTCTCACCAACATGGTTGCCTAAACAGGACTTGAACAAGGATAATACAAAAAATACGTTAACATGAATGGAGCAAGCTTGTAAAGCCTGAACTTTAAACAAAGAATTATAGGCAACTGAAGAATGCTGAGAGCAGGAGAAATAAATCTTCCCCAGGAAAGAACTCACCAGTTGGTTACCTAATACCAAATAGTCAGCCTTGAAAACATATACATACAAGTAACATTGTACAAATTGAACAGATTTTATTAATGTATTTAGGGACACACATATGCACATACATGTAACAATAATTAATGAAAATAGGCCATGAATTTGAAAGGAAGCAAGGAGAGGTATACAATAAGGTTTTGAGGGAAGACAGGGAAGGAGGAAATGAAATAACTACATTATAATTTCAAAGCATAGTAAAAATAAATTATGAAAATGTTTAAAAATAGGTTCAATTATGTTCAGTCTTAACAGTAAGTAGATAAACTAAACAGAAAACCAAGACTACTACTACATGGTAACACTGACAAAGTTGTAAAAAATTGATTATTTTTCAAAGGGTTGTTTTATTATTTTTAAAATCTGTGTTTTTGTGTACCTAGTTGTGAGTATGTGCATGTGAGTGGTATGGAGGCCAGTGGTGTTGGATCCCTAGTGTTGGAATTGTAGGTGGTTGTAACCTGTCACATGGGTAAAAGCTTGGGTCCTTCTGCTAGAGTGGTACACACTCCAACCCTACTGAGTCATCTCTAACCTGAAAGATTGGGCTATTGTTTTTTTTTTTTTTTTTGTAAATCATATCTCGGAGTTGCTGACAGGCAAGCAGACATAATAGCAAAGAGGGTAGCTATCTGCCCAGCTCTAGTGCTTCAAAGGTTTTTTTATTTTTATTTTTATTTTCTAAGTTTTTTTTTTTACTTACATTCCAAATGATTTCCTCTTTCCCGTTTCCTCCTTCCCCGAAAGTCCCATAAGCCCCTTTCCCTCCCTCTGTTCCCCATTCAACCCCTTCTTGCTTCTCTGTCCTGGCATTCCCCTACATCCAGTCTTTCCAGGACCAGGGGCCTCTCCTTCCATCTTCTTGGAAATCTATTGATATGTGAATTGTGTCTTGGGTATTCCGAGATTCTGGGTTAATATCCCCTTATCAGTGACTGCATACCATGTGTGTTCTTTTGTGATTGGGTTACCTCACTAAGGATGATATTTTCCAGTTCTGACCATTTGCCTAAGAATTTCGTGAATTCATTGTTTTTAATTGTAGAGTAGTATTCCATTGTGTAAATATACCACATCTTCTGAAGCTTCAAATGTTTATTATAAATATAAAAGTTGTGTTTTATTCGTGATAGCCAGAAACTGAAACAACATAGATGCCCTCAACTGAACAATGGATAAAGAAAATGTGGTACATCTACACAATAGAATACTATTCAGGGATTAAAAACCAAGACATCATCAATTTTGCAGGCAAACAAATGGAACTTGATAATATCATCCTGAGGACATACATAGTATGTACTCATTTATAAGTGGATATTAGTTATAAAATATGGATTACCATGTTATACTCCACAGACCCAAAGAAGCTAAACAAGAAGGCCTAAGCAAGGAAGCTTGAGTCTTACTTAGAAGGGAGAATAAAATAGTCACAAGAGGCAGATGTAGAAAGGGAACTGGGAGGGAGGAGGATGGGGAGGGGAGTCGGGGGATTCAGGATCAGGTGTGGGGAAGGACAGGAGGGATAGCTAAATGACCATGAAAACGAATGGAAATATGAACTGATAGGGGTGAGGAGGTGGGGGGGGCATTTCCAGGACAAGACAGAGACCTGGGATAAGGGAGGCTCCCAAGAGTCAATGGGGATGACCTTAGCTGTGACTCACTACACTGGGGATATGGAACCTGAAGAGGCCACCTCCTGTAGCCAAGCAGGAACCTCAGTGGAGCAATAGAGACACCAACCCACTCAAAAATTTCAACCCAAAATATATCCTGTCTACAAGTAAGACAAGCATGGGGGAAGGAGCAGAGATTGAGGGAATGGCTAGCCAATCACTGGCCCAACTTGAGACCCATCTCATGTGCAAATTAGTCATATTCTGTCATGCTTGCAGATAGGAGCATGTTGTCCTCTTTCAGGCACCACCCAGCAGCTGACTCAGACAGATATACACACCCACAGCCAAACAGTGGATGGAGCTTGGGGACTCTTATGGAAGAAAAGGAGAAAGGATTGTGGGCTGTGGAGGAATTAGGAACTCCATAAGAAGACCCGTAGAGTAAATCTACCTGTACTCTTGGGGTCAGAGTCTGAACCACCAACCAAAGAACATACACAGGCTGGACATATGTAGCAGATGTGCAGTTTGAACTTCATGTGGGTCCTGAACAACTGGAGCTGGAGCTCTCCCAAGAGCTGTTGCCTGTATGTGGGTATGTTCTACTGGCTGGGCTGCCTTGTCTGGCCTCATTGGGAGAGGAAGTGCCTAGCTTCACAGAGACTTAAGTACCAGAGTAGGTGGGAGATACCCAGGGGGGGCCCACCTGCTCAGAGAAGGGGTTGGGGAAAGGAGTGTGGGAGGGGGTGACAGGGGTGGCAGTGAGTGGGATATAAAGTGAATAAGTAAAACAAATATTAAATTTAAAAAATTCGATTTTTGTCTTTTATCTGGGTTGCTTACTGGCAGATATATTTGTAGTAAGAACATACAAAATGAAGATAAAAGGCGACTAGAACTCCCTGATTGAGATTAAATATTTTCTACAATATATCATCATTCTTTTCTTAAAAGGGCATGCTTCTTACTCACTAGAGATCTTGCTGTAATACACTGCTTTGGGGTGAAAAAAATCCAGGTATGAAATACACAATTAAAGAAGTCAATGCCATGAAAAGTAAGAAGAAACAAAGGAAAAGGAGCATGTATAACAAATATCAAAGATAAAATAGTACCTTATTTCATCCAAAGAACAAACAAATTAACATATGGATCCCATGGGTACATATTAATTCATATATTTGAGTTTAACAATAAAGTCAGAATATTCTAATAGTGTTTCATTTAGTTGATTAGGCAACTAATTTTGTTAATTTAGGTAACTAACTAAACTGTTAAGTGGATATTTTCAGTTATTAAAATAAAGGCAAATATATAGGTACAAAGTATTGATAAAGATATAATTACAAATCTAAAATATATGACATACCTGTGACTTTTAAATATAAGTGAATATGTTCATAATTTTTCATAAGTAATCTAGAGGGATGTAAGCAAAAATTTTGAAAACCATTGTCCTAGAAGAGCTTACATACAAGATCTGGCTGTTCCATATAGCCTTGATTGTAGAAAAAGTTAAAAATATTTATGACTAGAGGAATACAAAAATGATCGAATACCAAAAAATAGAGTATTATAAAATATTAAAATAAGTGGACAGATATGTAAGAGTTAACATAGTATTTAAAGGACCAATAGTTTAACTCTCAAAATACTATATTCAAGTTAAAATACAGATTATTTATACAGTATTTAAAGACTACCCAAGGAGTTATCTATTTTGCTTACTGGCAGATATATTTATAGTAAGAACATACAAATGAAGAAAGGGTAAAAGTGTGGAAATTAGGAAACTTTACATGAATTTGCCATATTTTTTTCTTTTTAAAGAACTTCAATTAATAAGGCAAAGTATTAACATTTGTTAAATTTGGGTAGTAGTGATGTAGATATATTTATTTGCTTGTGCCTTAAATATTTCAGAAATCAGGGTCAGTGAGATGGCTTAGTGGATAAAAGTTCACAAACCCAATGGTGGAAGGAGAGAACCAACGCTTGCAAATTGTACTCTGACCTCTACAGTTACTGGTCATACACACACACTAAATAAATGTTAAAAAGTTCATCAAATACATAAGAACAAAAGTATCTTAAAAATATTTGGTAGAAACCAAGGAGTACACATGGCTCTGGCTGCATATGCGGCAGGGGATGACCTTGTCAGGCATCAATGGGAGAAGAGGTCCTTGGTCCTATGAAGGTTAGATAGATGGCCCAGTGTAGGGGAATCAAGGGCGGGGAGGTGGGAGTGGGGGGACCAGGAAAGGGGATAACACTTGAAATGTAAATAAATTAAAATTATATATATTTGGTAGAAACTCTACTAAAATGAAAATCACTTACAGGCCAAGAAGGTGGGACAGAAGTTACTTCTGGAGTATGAAAATAAGCAACGCCATTATGGTAAGTGTAAGGGTATCCAGTTGAAGTGGTTAGATACATTGTTCCAGCAGCTGGCATTATACTAGAACCTAAAGCAAATAATAAAGGATAAAGATGGAAATGTTTAATTTTATCAACATGTAATTTCTGAACACATTTTTGAAAATATTTTAAGGTTTCAACATGGTTACAGTAAAGAGTAAAATATTTAAATTCTATGTATTACAATACCTTTGAAAAATCCATTTTAAAAATTAATATCTCAGAGCTTTTATTAGATTATGAGGATTAAGTAAAAAGCAAGGTAAGTAAATATTAGAAATCCTCCAATTCAGATTCTAATACCAGTCTAATGAAACAATTCATATTATTCTTATTAACTATATTATTTTTATAAATATAAATTATAAAATTTAAACACTTTATTTTTATTTTATGAGCACTGATTGGTGTTTTGCCTGGATTTATGTCTATGCGGCAGTGTCAGATCCCCTAGAACTAGAGTTACAGGCACTTGTAAGCTGCCTGGTAGTTGAGAGCTGGTAGTTGAACAGTTTCTCTGGAAGAGCAGCCAAGCTGCTCTACTTTGATTTTAGGAACGGTCTCTCAGAAACATGGAACTCACTGACTTAGTGAGGCAGCTTGCCAGCTAGCTCCATGGATTTCCTGGCATCTTCCTACCAGCTCTGGAGTTACAGGCACATGATGCCAGGCCTTGATTTTTACACGGATTATAAAGGATCCAATTCAAGTCCTCATTCTTTGGGCAAGTACTTTGCTGAGACATCTTTTGAGCCAATAATACATTTTTTAATAACTACATTAATAAATGTTGAGTCAAGGTCAAATTAACGTTTTATCAACCCAGTAGACACATGATATGGCTAAGGAAAGATAAAATTTGCAACAAATTTATATGAAAATTTTCTTTAATAAGCAAAACTACAGAGGTACTTAATATAAAAAGTTTAAAGAAAAAAAAGGGTCAAAAGATTGTAGAAATCTGAGGAAGGCATACAAATAATTTATCTAATATGTTTGTTTCCTCTGATAAATAGGACACATTTGTTTGATTAAAGAACATATCATGCGGTTACTTTTTTGTTATTAGTTCTATATTTTTACTTTCTATACTTCTACTTTGATTAATTTAAAATGATTTTATAATTACAAACTATTTTATTTTATTTTATCTTATTTTTATTGGATATTTTATTTATTTACATTTCAAACATTATCCCCTTTCCCGGTTTCCCCTCTGCAAATGCTCCCTATCCCGGTTCCCAAACATTATCCCCTTTCCCGGTTTCCTTATCCCATGCTCCCTTACCCTGCTTCTATGAGGGTGCTCTCCCCCTCATACCTCTCCACTCCCGCCTCAGGGCCCTAGCGTTCCTCTACACTGGGCATCAAGTCTTCACAGGACCAAGGGCCTCCCCTCTCACTGATGCCAGATGAGGCCCGTCAGCTCCTTCAGTCCCTCCCCTAACCCTTCCATCGGGGTCCCCATGCTCAGTCCGATGGTTGGCTGCAAACATCCGTATCTGTATGGGTCAGGATCTAGCAGAGCCTCTCAGGAGATTACAAACCCTTTAAATTGGTAATTCTAAATTTCTTTAGCTATTTTAAGTGATTTTTTCCATTGTATGTATGTTCAAAGTGAAATAGCTGGGTCTTTATTGTTGTTCTATTTACAACAGCAAGGCAAAGGGATCAGCCTAAGTGTCCATCAGCAGATGAATGGATAGTGAAATGTGGGTACAAATACACAGAAGAATTTTATTCAGCTATAAAGAAAATGAAAATATGGAAAATTCAGGAAAATATATGAGATATGGAAAATCCTGTACTACAGTAGATAAACCAGACCCAGAAAGACAAATAATGGTTGTCCTCTCTCTTATACTTATTCCAGCTTTAAATGTTTAGATGTGTGTGGGGTTGTACATGTGCATGTGGGACATATAAACAGAAAGGGGTCTGTGAGAAGGGAAAAAGAGGTGCTGAGAACTAAGGAACAGGAATATATTATATGAAATACAGCTAAGATGCTACTGGGGGTAGAAAATGGGAGAGATGGCAGAGAAATGTGGGAGAAACAGAAGGTTCAGAGGAGGATCAGTAAACATTATATTTGAAAATGTTATCACATAGAGGGTTAATATCTAAAATATATAAAGAACTAAAAAGACTGGATAACAAGAAAACATTCAATTAAAAAATGGGGTTCAGAACTAAATAGAATTTTCAAAAGATAAAACACAAATGATTGAAAAACACTTAAAGAAATGTTCACCATCCTCAGTCATCAGGGAAATGCAAATCAAAATTACTCTGGGATTTCATTTTATACCTATCAGAATGGCTAAGATAAATAATTGATAGTTCATACTGTGAGGATGTAGAGTAAGGGGAACAGTTATCCATTGCTAGTGGGAATGCAAAGTTCTACAGAAAATCAGAATGGTTGTTTCTCAGGAAGTTGGGGATAGATCTATCTTACGATTCCACCATACTACTGCTCAGTGTACACCCAAAGGACCCTAAATTCTACTACAGAGACACTAGCTCATCCATGCTCATTGCTGCTATATTCATAATAGCCAGAAATTGGAAAGAGCCTAGTTTTCCACCAACAAATAAATGGACAAAGAAAATGTGGTTACAAGTACACAATGGGTTTATTATACATGTTAAAAAATGTCATTTGCAGAAAAAAAATCATTCTGAGTAAGGTAACCCAGACCCCCAAAGACAAACATAGTATATATTATGTGGAGGTTAGCTTTTAAATAGGTATGTTATAATCTATATAATAATGCTTAGGTTTAGAGTAAAGTATGGGGAACTGGTGGGGGGGAGGGAGTTGGAAGATCCTCTTAGGAAGATAGACTATATAATTATGGAGAGATGGAGGTATGGGGAGTGACTGAAATGGAAAGATTAAACACAGATGGGGAAGGGAAGAGTTGGGTAAGGAAGAGAGTATGGAGGGGAACAAGTAACATTAAGGGCCATTTGAGGAATCATATGTAAACCTACTACTATAGAAGCTTCTTGAAATACCTTTATACAAGAAATCTAAATGGAGTTACCAAATAATGGGGGAGATGATGTCCCAACTAGAGATCTCTAGCCATCAAATAAAATCTTCAGGAGCCCCACAGAGACCCTTGAACAATCCAAGCTATTGCCAAGGTTATTGGTTGCTCTTAAAAAATTGATGGTAACGTCCTACTTCTGAATAGAGCATTTCAATATTTTATTGAACATAGAAAAATTGAGCTGATGCCTAACCAGAACCTTCACCATTGTTGACTGGTGTTTGTAGTACTGGAAGGTACTCTATGCTAACCCAGCTAGAAATCCTGCCATCTACAACAGTTAACTGTCTGCATGATATACTGGTATAATAGGGGCACAAATGCTGCGAGAGTAACCAACCACTATCTGACAGTATTTAAGGCCTACTCCACAAGATGGAACCTATGCCTGATATTGCTGAGGTAGTGGCTAAATAGGCCATAGACCTAGGGAAAAACCAAATGCTACTTTTCTGGCAATGTAACATAGCAATAAAATGACTCCTAAGGTCATTTTCCTATACCCCTAGATCCAGTTCCTCGCTCAGTCATCATCAGAAGTGTTCATTCCTCCTGCAGGAGATGGGAAATAATTCAGAGACTGATAACTGGGTAATGAACAGAGTGACAGACTTTTGGAACATCTTAAATGTTGTCTTCATCAACTCCCCCCTGCTGACATCAGACTCAAGGAGTTATGTGGAAGGAAGAGGTAGAAAGACTCAAAGAGACAGGTTGGACGGATTGACACCAAGAAAACAGTGTTAGACACAAGACTGACCTACATATGAATCCACAGAGACAGAAGCTGCATACACAAGACCTGCACAGGTTCAAGAAAGATGAGGTTCCCGTGCTGAGGGGAGGAAGTAGACATGAGTTTCCATCCTTAACCAAAAGCTATTTGCAATTGACAATTGCTTACAAAGGAAAAGTTTATTTTCTCCAGTGGAGTTTCACTGAGTAGGCCTCATGCACAGAAGTAGATAGCCAATGTAAAATGAACTCAATGGCATTTTGTAGATTTTTTTGTCTCGTATTAATTTGTTGGGGCATTAAGAAATATTGTCTTTTGTTTATATATTATGGTTTCTGACTCTTTTATGAGTTTTATTCCTGTGTGTCTGGTGTTTTTTCACTTTAAAAAATTGTTTTAAAATTGTTTTTAATTTGCCTGTTTGGGGGAGGGGAGGGAGAGGGAGAGAGAGCAGGTATGGAGTTGGATGGGTAGGAAGGATCTGGGGGAGGGTAAAAAGTGTTCAGAATATACTGTATGAATTTTCAACAAAAAAGAAAATGCTATCACGATACACAATACTTTGTATGCTAATTAAAATAAAAGATTTTTCTTCTAAAACGTTGTTTATGGAATATACTTAATATTGTTCAGGTGTATTTTCCCTACACCCTCAAACTAATATAATTTAATTTTTGGTAAGAATATTTATATGAGCACCAAATTTGCTAAAATAAATTTATTACATAAGAGGATATTTTACTAAAAGGTCTCTAGGAGTTTAAGATTTCACAAAGGACTATACAAAATATTAAAAATCCATAATATTAAAAAATCAATACATACGAGGAATCCCTACTTGTTGTTTTCTTATTGCTGGACCAATGTTGAGTTTCTTATCCTTATAATTAAGTTTTTCAGCCTAAAATAAAGGAAATAAATCCGTCATTTTGACACAATGATTTGTAAAAATCAGTGACAAAACCCAGTATGAGATTAGCAGATATTGTATGACTTTTTCCTTCTTCTTTTTAAAATATGTTTCATGGATCGCAGGATGGCTTCAAACCTGATATGTTATCTGATGACTGTGAACTTCTGATCCTTTTCCTTCTACTTCTCAAGTGCTGTGATTGTAGGCATGTGCCACATTGCCTGTTTATGTGCTATTGGGAATTAGTATGTTTCAAATTGAGCTACACCCCCAGTTTAAAAAGGATGGTTCCTGGGTTCAAATAATCTATCTTCATCTTGATTCTATAGCTATGAATCCAGGTGATATATTATTCATCATTACTTGTTGATTGTGTATTTACATTCTCTAAAATTTATTTCCAATTTCTGAACCACTATTTCCAGTTATTTCAAGGTTATTAGTAGACATGTACAGAAAATGTGAGTAGCCTAACACACAAGTACCCAGGTAAGATCAAAGTGATGATTTTACTCTTGTTCCAGCTATGATCCCTTCCTTAGCCTTTCTCTGTTTCCTGACTACTCACTAATCAGGAATGTTCTGCCTTGCCCAAGACCCACAGCAACAGAATCAGCCAGCTCTGAGCTGAAACCTGTGAAATCATGAGCTAAAATAATCTTAACACTTTTAAACAGTCTCTCTCAGGTCTTTGTGATAATACAAATTATTGCTAACACAAATTATTTAAATATAATTACATAAAACCAGGTTATATGTTTACTTACTGGTAGCAATAATATTGTGACTAGAGGGCTTTTGGTACCTTCTTCAACTAGGAACACCAGAAGTTCAATATTCACTAATTCAGTATTTATGGTGACTTTACAGAATATAGAACTACTATGGATAAGAATCGACTCTGTATGATCTTAATAATATATAATTAAACTACTTTCTTCTAAAAAGGTTAAATGCTATACTTGCTATAAGTTAAAACCTATTAAAATAAACTACAGGCTATATCCATTTTATGAACGAAAGTTCTTGGGTTATGAAAAGTGTTTCAAAGGAGGGAAATAATTTCAGGTAACTTTTTTTTCTAGATTTATATTTTTTCTAAGTTTCAGGTAATCTTATTCTAGTAGTCTACATTTGTAGTGTTTCTAAGCAATTAAAAAAACTATACATCACAGAGATATATTCTTAAAATTACTAGTTCAAGCAAATAAAGCAAAGCACACTATATCTTAACAACCACCCTCATGTAATGACTTGGAATGATTTCAGACTGTTTCTTAGAGGTCAATGGCAATCTTAAGACACACACACACACACACACACGTGTATATATGTATTCACACATACATGTATATAAATGGATCACTTCACTGTACTTGTACCATACTATCATAAAGGATTAGTTTCAAAGAAATACATTCCAAACCACAAATTAAATACACTGAAAGAACTTACCTCTTGTAGGATTTTTTGTGCGTCTTCTTGAGTTTCAAAAGTGATGAAACCATACCTAAATAAATGCATTAATTATTACCATCTTCTTAGAACATCAAATTAAATTTTATTTTGCAGTTCTGGGGATTGAACCTAAGGTATGCAAGTTTTTTTAAACCACTAAACTATATGCCTAAACCTGTATTAACATTTTTACTTCTAAAATATTGGCCATTGTAGAATAAGTCTTTCTGTATGCTGCAACAAAATGGGAACCACAGATTAATACTGTCATCCTTGCTTTTCAAAGTGAAAGGGACTGAAGGAATAAAGAACTCAGGAACCTTCAAACAGTTTTAGCACTGAGATGCAGGTACATGAGAGATTTATGTTTTGGGTCAAAGATTGGGATATGACAGATTTCAGACCAGAACAATCTCATCTTTGATTTCTTTTTCTCCTCCTCCTCCTCCTCCTCCTCCTCCTCCTCCTCCTCCTCCTCCTCCTCCAGGTTGTGGATGAAAACCAAGGCCTTGTGAACACAGGGCAAGTGCTTACCACTGAATACATCTTTAGCCCTGTAATTTCCTTAAAAAACAAAACAAACGACTTATAAAAACCACACATTTTTGCCTTGGAGTAATCAAAGTAGAAAAAATGCAAACAATATTTCAATACAAAGTTTCTAATACATGTATAGATCGTTATATTTCTACCAATTAATAATTATTGTTACAATAATTTATTGTTATAATAAACTAATTAGTATTAGTTTATTATAACAATAAATTGACCGCTAGTAAATTTTCCAAGGAACAGCAATAAAAATACAATTTGGATTTAAAAAACTTTCTTGTATTTAATTTTAACATGCAAATAGCCTCAGTTATCAGGAAGCGTAGAACAAGAATTGAGTTATTGCTCAGCCTGGGATACATAGCAAGACTGCTTTCCAAAGTTAAAAAAAAGAAAAAAAGATGTATGTATGATGTACATTATGCCCAAAAGCTAAACTCTAGGAAAAAGAAATAAAATATAGCTACCAAGTATGAGTGCTATTTAGACAGTAAACTCCTGTTAACAATGCTAAATATCATAATTATGATTTTACAACTCATAATTACTGTACCACAGTATTCCTTCCTGTTTAATGTTTACTCTTGTGCTGCAGAAGAAAGGTCCTTATGCATTCTCAGCAAGTGTTCTACTACCTGGTTATATCACTAACACCAAAATAACTTTTTTTTTTAAAGAAAGAAATTTCTCTTCCCTGTTCATTCAAATACTATGTTTACAATGAATTTTTTTTCCAGTATATGATTTTTGGGATCTTTGTTGAGAATCACGTGGCTGTGTGGGCTTATTTCTGGATTTTCTATTCCTTTGGTCTTTGTGTCTGTTGTTTTTGTGCTCATACCAGAGTCTTATTTTATTTATCTATAATGTCTAGGGCTCATACATGAAAGAAAGCATATGAAATATGCATAATACTGTCTTAATTTGCTTAACATATCTCCAATTGCATTCATTTTCCTACAAATAACATGGCTTCATTCTTCTTTATGGCTGTGTACATAAACTACATTTTCTTTATCCACTCACAGTATGTAAGAATTGCCTTCTTTCTGCATCATTGCCAGGATTTGTTTTATCAGTGACTGTCATTCTGACTGGCATGAGACAGAATCTCAATGAAGTTTTTATTTGCATTTTTCTTATGACACAAGGTTAAATATTTTCCTATATATTTATTGGCCAAATATAATTTGATTTTGAATATTGTCTTCTCATTTCATTAGCTCATTTACATACTGGATTGCTTTGTTTTGGTTGTTTAGTTTAATTTTTTGTATATTCTAGATAACAGTCCCATCTTATATACAGTTAGCAGAGATCTCTTATTCTCCAAGCTATCTCTTCACTTGATTGTTTCTGTTGCTGTGCAGAAGCTTTTGAATTTAATGAAATACCAGTTGTTAATTGTTGGTGTTATTTCCTGAGTGACTACAGTCTTATTTAGAAAGTGCCTGCCTTGAAATGTTTCTACTGGTTTTAGTTTCAGGTCTTATATTATTAAGATGTTTTATCATTTGGGGTTACATTTTTTTATTTTAATTTATGCACATGAAGCTTTGAATGTGTACTCCTGTGCTTAGTGTCCAAGGAGTCTAGAAGAGGGTATGAGATCCTTTGTAACTAGAGTTACAGATAGTTGTATTGTAGGAACTGCTCCAGGAGGGCAGCAAGTGCTCTAACTGAGCCATCTCTTCAGCCTTATTCTCATCATCTCTTATAAACCAGTTTAGTCTTAGGTTCTTTGTTGTTGTTTCTGTATCTCATTGTTGCTGTTACACACTGGCTTAATTTTTAAAAATATTATCTTTGTTTGTATTTATCATTTCTTTCACTTTTCCAATTTAGTGGAATGTATGCCTTAAAAATGTCCTAAAATGGCTGAAATTTTCTGAAATTCATTGATTATTTGTTGCACTCTCTTCTGTTTTAAATCTAATTTTGTCAGTTTGGGTCTTCTCTTTTTTTGTTAGTCTGGCTACGAGTTTATGGATCTTGTTTCTTTCCAAAACACTGTTGGTTCTTTCCTCCAATTTCCATCTTATTAATTTTTGTCTTGATCTTGATTCTTTGCTTCTATTTTTTTTTGGTTTGTTCTTATTCTTTCCCATAGCTATAAGGTATATTACTATTTACCCAAAGTCTGATTTTAAATGCTCATATTTTCAGCTATGAATTTCCCTCTTTATGATTTCATACTATTTCATAGGTTTGTATGTGTTATTTCACATTTTAATTCTCAAAATTTATAAATTTCCTTAATTTTTGATGATCCAATCATCATTCTATAAAACGTCTCCATGTTCTAAACTGTTTATTTCTAATTTTATTCCACTGTGCTCAGAATACAAAAAATTTCAGTTTTCCTTTATTTGATAAGCCTTGTTTTGAATCCTATTACATGATATATTTTAGAGAAAGTTGTATGAGCCAATCAAAAGAATGTGTATTCTGCAGTGTTTCAATAGAATGTTCTGTAGATGCAAGTTGATCTATGCTGTCATTTAACTCAGATGTTGTTCTATTTTCATTAGAATGATTTATTAGTGAGACTAGAGTATTGAAATGACCATTATTATTGTGTTAGGGTTTTAGTCTTTGTCTTTGTACACTGGCAATTCTTGTTTTATGAAATTAAGTGCATTAGTGTTTGGTACATATATGTTTAGAATATTTTCTCTTGATGAATTCTTTCCTTAATCAGTATGAACATTTTTTTAATCTCTTCTCATTTTGTTCTGAATTCTTTAGATACAGAATAGAAACTCTGTTTGCTTTCTACTTCCACTTGCTTGGAGAACCCTTTTTCACCCTCTCATCCTTGGTTACATTTGTCTTAGATGATGTGGTGTATCTTGTAGGCAACAGATCGATTCTGGTTTTTTTTAATCCAATCTACCTTTCTGTGTCTTTTGATTGTAGACTTTAGTCCATTTATTTTCAAAGTTACTATTAAAAGGTATATCACTTCCTTTTGCTTGTCAAATTTCTAGTGCTTGGCCTTCTTTTTATTCCTTAACATTCTTCCAGCATGGTTTAATCTTTCCTGTAGTATCATGGAGGTGTTTAGTTTTTTGCTTCCTTCTGATATATTAAGTATCTTCAAACTTTTCAGTGTTTGAAATACACCATTCCATATTCTCCTGGCTTTAAAGGCTTGGTAGAGAAAAATCAATGCTGAGAGGTTTGCCTTTGTATGTGACTTGGTGTTTCTTCTTTGACTTTCAATATTTTTTCATTCTCTATGTCTAGTGTTTCAATTATAACATATGAAGAACTTTTATGTTTCTGTTCATTTTGATTTTTATGTGCCTCTTGAATATAAGAAATGTCACCTTGACACAATCTAAACTCAGTTTAGAGATAAGCCTCTAGACACACCTGTGAGGAATCAGCTTGGATATGATAGCCTCTGGCCAGACCTGTGGATGACTATCTTTATTAGATTAACTGAGGTAAAAGATCTCCCCATTGTCAAAGGGCATTCAATGTTTTCTTCTTTGTGATTGTGTGATGTGGCTACCTGCTTTAAGTTCCTACCATCTTGACTTCCTTACTATCATGGACTCTAATCTTGAACTATGAGCCAAAACAACCTTTTTTCTCTTGTCAGGATATTTTATCAATTACAAGAAAAGACACTAAGACCGGTGGTCACCTATTTCTTTAGATTTGGAAAGTTTTCTGCTTTGATTATATTAAAAATATTTTTATGCCTTAGACTGGAGTTTTTCTATCTGGATCATTTGTAAATTTTTAAATTTAGTTACGTAGAGCTCACATGTTCTATTCATTTTTTTATCTTTGTGGATATAAGAATTCTAATTCATCTCTCTTGTGTTTCATTTGATTTATTCTATTGGTAAAGCTTACTTCTGAGTTGTTTATTTTACTTACTGAGTTTTTCATGGTTTCCATTTTTTTTTGGTAAATTCCTTTCTCATATTCTATATTGACTTTCTTACTTTCTTATTTTAGTCAGCGGATCATATTCTCTTTAGTAAGAGTTTATGTTGTATTGTTTTACTAAACATTCTTATCGCTCCTTGTATTGAATTTTACCTAATTTGGAGCCATTTATGACAGAATTGTCACTTTTTGGGGGTGTGGTACTGTGTGTTTTTCATGTTTCTTAATTACCACATTAAGACTTATGCATCTGTGGTTATTTTGGTGGAGATTTTATCAGCTATATTCTTTAATTATTTGTAATATTTAAATGGGGCTAGATTTGATAGAATTGAGATACATAGTTCAGGAGTTAAATCCTTAGTCTCTGTGCTCAGGGCACTTGGTACCTCTTTACTACTCTTGGAGAACAGTATTAACTGCAGAAACAACCCTAAATACTGGGTAGGTCTACAACACAAACATCACAGTAGCTAGTTAAATATTGCTTCAATATGAACTAGTTGAGGATTAATAAGCTTAGATGATACAACCAGGATATTAATTACTAAGATTAAGGGTAGAGTGACTGTAGGCTGGGTAAGGATAGGTATTAGTATTAGATTGAGGAAAAAAATTTAGGTATTAAAATTATCTGGGAAGGAGGAAAGTTAGAGAATTTTCAGAGTTTAAAGCTTGGAAGGTTAGAGTGAGTAAATAAAAATGGAATGGGCATGGGGAAGAGAGAAAAAGAAAAAAGCTCTAGGAATGAGAGAGAAATTGTATGGGCTGAATGTAAGAACTGTACAAAGTACAAAAGGGTAAAATGGCTAGAGCAGCATGTAGAACAATCATACAGCCTAACCAAGCACAGTACAAACTAAAGGAAACACATTACAAAACACTTTTGCAAGAGTAAAGACTAAGAAACAAAACAAAACAAAATAATCCCAGCAACAAGAAAAACACAAAAGCACAATAAATCACATTGGACACATCTTATTTTTGGAAAGATGAGCTTTGAATTCTTTTACTCATTGTGATGTTTCATGTACTATCTTGTGTTGATGGGAGAGGTATAACTACCAATCTCAGTTTACCCTATTAGATTTGGGGACATAAAATCATATGCTTAGATGTGGCTGTTAGAATCCACTATTTATTCTCAGATATGGCTGTCTACTAGCCACAGAAGATTGGACCATTATAATCTTCATTGTTGGGAGTTTCCTGCTGTCTGAATTTCTCACTGAACGCAGCTCTTCCTTATTGCCCCCACAGCGTTTTCCCATTCAAATGCTCGGGCAGATTCTTGTCAGGCTCGCTGATTTCTAATTGTTCCTTTCCAGGCCACGGTTCCATTTCTAGCCACTTTTCAGCTTTCTATTACCTCTTGTAGTTGTTAATGTTTCTAACGTTATTCTCCCTGGAATGGAATCTTTTATTATCCTGATTATCATTCATTGTATCTCAGAAATGCACCTTCTAATTTAACACCTCATCTGTGTATTTTTTTTTTCTTTTCTTCCCCCTTTCTTTTCTGTGGTACCAGGGATGAACCCAGACCCAGGCTTTTCTTTTGTTTTGTTGGAGAGGGCAGTAACCTAGGCCGGTCTCCAATTTGCAAGCCTCCTGCCTCAGTCTTCAAGATGCTAGGTTGCATCTGACTTCCCATGCTTTTCTTTTCTTTTCAATATTTATTTTATATATGTGAGTACACTGGAGCTGTCTAAAGACACACCAGAAGAGTGCACCAGATCTCATTACAGATGGTTGTGAGCCACTATGCGGTTGCTGGGAATTGAACTCAGGACCTCTGGAAGAGCAGTCAGTGTTCTTAACCACTGAGCCATCTCTCCAGTCCATGCTTTTCAATGACAAAAGTCTGAATTACCAAAATCATGTAAATTCATCAAGCCAATCAAAAAAGATATAATCTCAATTCATCTTAATATTGTTTGGCAGTCTCAGCAAGTTTTTTGTTAAAAAAAATTTTTCTGTGAAAACACTAGTACCTCCCATTCTTCTATGTCATTTCTTATTAATACTGCTTTCTATCTTATTGGTTCTTTCTATTAACCCTGTAAATATGTTTCTCTGTTTTAAGAAAATAAACACAACTTTACCTTTACTCACCTCCACAGCTGTATCTAATTCTTTTTTTTTTTTTTTTTGAGTTTGCAACAAAACACCTTATGTAATGTTCTATTCGAACTACCTTATCCCTCTCTGAAATTTTTGGCTTTTACTCACACAGAAATCCTGAAACAGCTCTACATATTACAGAACAGTCTATTAACTTCAATGTTAGTTCTTGTTTTAGTCATTATTATATTGCTATGAAGTGATACCACGGCCATAGCAACTCTTAGAAAGGAAAGCATTTAATTGCAACTTGCTTACAATTTCAGAAGTTTAGTCCACTGTCATCATGGTGGGAAGCATGGAGGCACAAAGGTAGACATGGTGCTAGAGAAGGAGCCAAGAGTTCTACAACTTGATACCCAGCAGCAGGAAGAGAGACACTGGGCCTGGTTTGAACTTTTGAGAGTCCAAAGCCCATCCCCAGTGACACATTTTCTCCAATAAGGCCATACATATCTCCTAATCTTTTCAAATAACACCTCTCCCTGGTTACCAAGCATTCAGATACACGAGCCTATTGGGAAATCTGTCTTTCAAACCAGCACATTCTATTCCTTGTCTCCCATAGGCTCATTTCCATATTATAATGCAAAATGTATTTAGTTCAACTTCAAAAATCCCCAGAGTTTATCACAGTCTCAACACCATTTAAAAATCCAAAGTTCAAAGTCTCTTTTGCTATTCAAGGCAATCTCTTAGCTGTAATCCTCTATAAAATTAAAATCAAAAAGCCTAACACATACTTCCAACATACAATGGCACAGAATATACATTATCATTCTAATGGGGGGGGGGAAGAGGGAGCACAGTAGGGAAATATTGGACCAAAGGAAGACTGAAAACCAGCAGGGCAAACTTCAAATTCTGCATGCCCATGTCTAATGTCAAAGCATACTTCAGATCTCCAACTCCTTTCAGCTTTGTTGACTACAACACACGTCTCTCATGGGCTGGTTCTACACTGCATCTACAGCATTCCTCAGCACGTATCCTATGTTTCTGGCACCTCCAATGAAATCCAGGCCTCATCATCACAGTTTCATGCAGGTCCTATCTGGGCCTACATGAAGGGACATCCTTGACACATGCTTGGCTTCAGCAGTTTTTCTTAGCCACAGAGGAAGATTTTGTAACCTTTTTCTTATATTTTTGACTCTAAAGCCAGAACCACGTAGCTGAAGCTTGCCATGCTTTGCTGCTTGCTGAGGTTGAATTTGGCCCCCTTGTTCAAGTACATTACACCAGCATTTTGTTGTCCATAGTTTCCATTATTACTTAAGCTTCTCTTTATTTCCTCTTTACAAGTTGGCAGCTTAACTGGGTGGAATCTGTCCTAAGGTCACTACTCCCTTTATTTAATTTAACTTTCTAAAATTTTTTTTAAAAACTTTTCTTAAACTATTTTTATCTTTTTGAGTACTTGTTTTAGTTGTATTACATTTCCTGGCACTCCCCTTTCCCCTCAAAGTGTATATTTTGTATTTTTTCTTGCTTAGCTTGCTCCTTTTCATTATAGATTATATGCATAAGAGTGGCTGCTAATAACAGTACAACAGAGTCAATACTAGGCTCTCTTGAAGTCTCCTCTGTCAACATCAGTAATACAAAACTCTTCAATTTCGCCTCAGACAAATTTTGGGACAAGAGCAGAAAGCAACCACTTTCTTTGCCAAAATATCACAAGAATGGTCTCTAGGTAACCTACAAATATTCTTTTCCTCTGAAACCTCTTGAGTTAGGAGTTAAAAATCTGCACTGCTCTTAGCACCACTGTCTTTCTTCCATGTTCCGCCTAGTATGGCCCATTAAGTCCTGCTTAAAGCATTCAAGTGCTTTCCTAATCCAAGATCCCAAAGTCATCACAATTCTTGATTTGACAAGCAATCATTCCCATTAGAATGGTATTTCTTATTACTCCTGAACGAGATTCTGAACCACAGACCACAGATATTCTCTGAGGTCAGCAATTTTCAAATAAACTCTCTTATAGTTGAAAACAAAAATATAATTCCAAAAGTATCTGCTTCTTTAGCTAATATATATTTGCCACTCAACATTTTTATCATATCCTGAATGGCTCCTGGGTCCATACAAAGGTAAGGTTTTAGACTACCAAATATTAGAGTCCCTCTTTACCCCACCAACATACATACACACATGAGAGTGAGTGAGTGAGTGAGTGAGAGAGAGAGAGAGAGAGATACATGCACGTGCACACACACACAGACACACACACACACACACGAGGCAGAGAAAGAGAGAGAGGGGGAAGGGGAGAGGGATAACACAGAGAGAGACAGAGAGACAGACAGGGAGATGGGGAGGGGGAGAGGGAGAATGTCTCAGAAAATTAGGGCATAAAATTCTCTACTAATGAAGACAAAGTATGTTAGCATATAAAACCTAAGCCAACAAAATACCGCTCATATTCTATATATTATGTGCAATGATACTAACCCTTTGGACACTCCTGCTCTGTCATTAACAATCTTCACTTCTTTCACAGACCCATACTGGGAGAAAAATTTTCTTAAATCATTTTCATTTGTCTAATGACATAAAAAGAAAACATTAAGAAATTCTTAAACCAATAAAAAGATAAAATAACTGTGATGCTTATTATGGAGACATAAAAAAAAGTAGAAAACAAGTTGAAACGTACCTATCATCATTAAAAATTTAGGTAAAAAACTACTGTTGCTAAAATCTATGCACTTTGATTATGTAGTAGAAGGTAGCTAAATGATTATACGTAAGTCAAAACACTTTAAACCGAATTATTCCAAAACTACAAAGAATGCTAACTAGGTAAAGGAATCTTTCAGCAACGTTAAGAATGCTCAGTTGGGTTACATATATTAAAACCAGTTAGGCGGTATACTATTGACTCTAGTATTTGGAGAGGACAGCACTTATAGCAGTGAAACTAGGTCATAGTAGCCTAATCCAGTCATTTTATACTAATATATCAACATAGTCTTTAGGACAACTGAGGTCTTAGGAAAAGAATATATTTTCCAAATACTTGATTTTGCCATAACAAGTTACAAACTGACTTGTTATTTCAAATTACAAGATGTTTTATTTGTACTGAAGATACATTTTAGCTTACTGCAGATATTATGATGATATAATAAAATTGGAATAACATACAATGTTCAAGATGTTTACAATAGCTGAAATAGATAAGACAATAGCATCTATTCCCAGAATATTTAGAGTGAATTCTTTACACTTTTTTTTTTTGGTTCAGTTACAAATGTTTGTTTCTAAGTATAACTTTTAAGGCTCTATAAAGGAGAACCAAGAGGAGTCTTAGAGCACAGTCACTCATTTTGATTTCAGCTGCTACCACACTAACTTAAATACACTATCATTTTGGATGGTAACCTTAAGCCTGCTAAGTTGGACAATGATCAATACTACACCTAAGAATAAGTGAATTACTTTTCTTCTAATAAATATAAAATGAAATCAGTGATAGAATACGAACTGCTATTAGATATCTAAAAACAAGTTAATTCAAACTATTCTTTGGAAGAATTACTAATTTCAGCCTTGTAGAGTCAGGAGAATGTCAAGATAATTGGGCTTGAAGAGAGATAGTTTCTAGGCTTCTAAGAACAAGAGGTTTAAAAAGTCTCACACTGTTTGCTACTATAGGGAATTATTTCCTCACTGGCTATTATTTGTGGTTTTGAAAAAGATATGTCTCATGGGAAAGACTTCTGTTACCTTAATGCTATGGGTGTACAGAAAAGATGGCATATAAAATCCATATTGTGCTTTTAGTGTGATGTGCTTTCATGACTTACATAAAATATTTGTATTTGTCAAATATTTACTTAAAAAGTTTAATATAAATGTTTAATATAAATGAATTCTAAGCAGGAATACTCATATTTGCCATAGGTATAGAAAAACTTTTCAAAAGATAAGTATTTATGAACCATACTCATTTATAGTGAAACAATCACACATTTCAGAATCATAATTTTGTCAAGTATACTAAGCATAACATTTTTCTTAAGTAAAAAACAAGTAATTTTACCTAAATTGTGGTAAGAGTATATGGAAATAAGATTTGTACCAAAAATCACATATAATGGCACATTTTATTATAAAAGGTATCTCTCCCTATAATTTCTAATATGTAAGCTTTTATAAATCAATTTGAAAGGTATGTGTGGGGTGAGTGTATGTGTGTGCACGCATATGGATGAAGATGGAACTCAGGGATTCTACAAGTTAAGCAAACCTCTATCACCAAGTTATCTCCTCAACTCATGTAAGAGTATTTGATTAAAAATATTCCTGTATACCTTCCCCGTACATATCTACTACTATCTCTTATATAGGAATACTGTGAATCATTTTAATTATGCTTTTCTGAAAGAGTGAATCATATTTATCATTTCTCATGAGCTAATTAGGCACACTTTTTTTTTTAACAGATTCTCTATTTAGACCACAAGACCTTTTAAATTATCAGATAATAAATCCTATCAAAGAAAGCTATTTGTAAGAAATTGAAGCCTAGGGCATTAGTTAGGCATACAAGAATAAAGGTTGGGATAAAAGTAGAGTTTTACAAGACTAAAATCTTTAGATTAAGTTTTCACTTAAAAATTGAAATATTTATCAAGGTGATTGGAGCATTATATAGGAAAGTAAAACTGAAGTATGAAGTGTTATTTGTATTTAAATCTAGACAATGTAAAACTCATTTTGTATATTAACCATTTGGGTATTAACCAATATGCAAATGTAATTTTATAGTTGTAAAAGGAAATATTTGCTGAAAAATGAAATATTCTACTGCAAAGAGAAACAGAAGACTTTTCTTCCCCACCTTGTTGCACCCACAGATAGATACCTTAAAGTCAATTCCTCCTACAAAGATGCGGTTAGGGATCACAGTTCCGTATCTTGGGCCGCTTGTTGGGTTACTCAAAGGCACCGGTGACACAGGATTAGGGGATGAAGATAATGAATCTATTTGCGTCTGATTTGTTGTTTGCTATAAAATAAAGTCATTTTATGCTTTTAGCACCGGCTATGTTTTAATACAGGATCATCAAAGCAGTCATTTAGGCAAAATTTCATATATTAGACTTGACTTTATTCCAAAATTATGAACTGTAATTTAAAATTAGAGCTCATAGCTTTAGGGAGAAATAAAAATTAAGCAAAGTACTTCACTCTACAGAAGTGCTTACTATTAAATGTACTACTTAAATATACTTACATTAGTTATGAGATATGCTATTTGTGAAGGAAGAATACTAAATTTATAAAGAAGTCAAAGAGGAGAAAAGAAGACCCAGATGTCTGGAGATGCTTTGTCTCAACCATTTTGTCCAGGTATTAAGTTGGCCTGGAACTCAGGTAGGCAGTGGTGTTCTCTCGTTAACAGAACATCAACATTAGACAAGGTCATTTAATTATAATGGGTCAAGATACAAAAAGCACTCTTTAATCATGCCCAAATACTAATAAAAACAAAGTACTGTTCAAACCACGAGAATTGTGAAGCATTGCTGTATCCTGGATAATTTGAGTAACTGTTCTCCTTTATCAATCTTACTTTTAAGGTAATAATTAACATACACAATCACAGAAACATTCCCATTTCCTTACAATATGCATTCCAGGTAAAGTCCTTCTACCTGAATTCCTAAAAGTCTCAAACCCATATTGTATAAATCATGTTCTCAACAACTGAGAGGCCCCATTGGTACTTTCTTCCTAGTACCAATGATTTCACAGACAACTCAATTACAGATGTGTCTATGGTCTACAGAATGGACAGCTAAGGCTACATAGAGAATTCCTGTCTTCAAAACCAAAACAAAACAAAATTGGTATATATCTATTATGTTTATACTTCTAATTTGGAAGGCTTATCAATATCAATGCCTATTTATTTCTAGTTTAGAATTTGTTAAAGAATGAAAAGTCTTCACAAAATTCTCTAAAAACAAAGGGGTTCAATGGAAGTACTAGTTTGTTTTCAAGTAAGAAGACTCCATTTTTCCTGTGATTGGTGGATGAAATCAGTCCCAAGTGAAGAGACCTCAGACACTGAGAAAAAGAATATATTTTAAAACAACCAATTCACTTCAGTCTCTGCTTTTAAGGCTCCTGTTGTGGACATCATGGCTTCCTTTCTTATTTACCATTTTCTAAGATACTACATATTTACTTATTACTATGCTGTAAGATTCGTGAGGACAGATAGCTTCCATATATATAAACTCACTGCGACATGCAAACAGAAACATCACACAGCAAGTGTTCAGTGTGTATCTGTTGAATGTATGAACAAGAAGATCATTGTTTAAGGAGAGACCTGCTTGGTATTTGCTCAACATTTGGGGAAGCACCGAAGTATCAATAATATTCTAGAACACATATGGTCAGCGGCAACAAGGCTCAGACAGAGGTAACATCAAGTTCCTTAGAGAATAGAGGTGAATTTGATGAGAGGAAACCTCCCACTGTCAACCATTTGAAAGCGCGGAGCTAGGGACTGCTCCAGGACTTAGTCTGGATCCCCTGCAAAGCGAGACCACTAAGGAGTTTATTAAGATGCCCTTCCAAGGTAACATGGCCCCAGCGCCTCCTTCTCTGGGACTTAACGTCGACCTCGAGATGGATCATCTTTGCAAAGACAAAGGAAGAGGTGGGCTAACCGTCGCAGTCACCGCCTCGGTGCTCCTTCCCCTCTGAGGCCAGCAGGCTAAGGCGATGGGGCAAATGGCCGAACTGACAACTTCCTCGGGTTCTCTCGGGTCATCGTGGACTGGGACACTGACACGAGGATCCCCCCCCTCCCCACCAAAGTGCGGGAGGGAAAAGAAGGCCAGCCAGCGAGAAATTTTGTCAGGCAAACCCGCCAGCAGCGGTGGCGGGAACCCTCAACGGCACCTACCACGCGCTGCCCACCTCGTGCACGGCGGGCAGCGGCCTTGCGTTGGCGCATGCTGATTGGCTGTCGGCCGGGCACGGGGCGGGGCGCGGCACGTTACCAGGCAGCGCTGGGGCCCGTAGGCCCCAGGCCGGGCCCAGGCCTGACAGGGCGGCGCGCGTAGCTCAGGCCCTCCCCAGGCTCAGGCCTTTCCCCGGGCCGGGTGTCGACGACGGCCGCGCAACACGTGGCCGCGGGAAGCGAGAATGTGTCCCGAAAAGGGCAAGCGAGCGTCGAGGCAGTTCGGGCGGGAAAGCTTGAGGGCTGCCGCTCGCTAGGCGTGGAGGGCCGATGGCCGTTTCCCTGAGCTGCCCACCCGCCCACAGAGGGCCGGCCACCCCTCCCCCGCCCCCCACCGCCCTTCTCACACACCCCGATGGGCAGCTTTCCCCAGAGGGCCTTCCCGCTGCCCTCCCGCACCGCGTTCCTTCCCAACCAAACAGCAAGGCTTTCGGCTCCCACAGCCCACCCTTCCAGCCCGTCAGAAGCCGGACGGCGCAGGGTCCAGCCCTCAGCACTCACCGCCCGGGACTCAGTCTCCATCTTTCTTCTCCACTCTTCGGAGCGGCCGGCTGGCGGTGCGGAAAGCTCAAGTTGGAAGGCGCGTTCGCAGGAAGCGAGCCGGCGCGTCTCCCGTCGGGGACTCGCTCCCCCTGGCGGCGGCGGCGGCGGCTGCAGCGGCGCAGTCTCGGAGCAGGGCGAGCTGGCCGTGGGGGCGGGGGAGGCGGGCTGCGCGGCGGCGGCGGTGGCGCTGTGCGCAAGTCCCGGGGGCGCCTGGTGGCCGCAAGGACGGCGGGCACTGCGACTGCCAGCGGCGGCAGGACGGACGGACGCGCCGCGGAAGCGAAAAGTGGCGAGCTGCCCCTGCCCCGGAGAGCGGACCTTTAGGGTCTACGACCGTGCGTGGCCTCTGGAGACTTCCGAAGGCTGGTTCGAAGACAGGAAGACAGTTTCCACGTGCAAACTCTGCCCCCGCATCCGTGGTCCCAGCACCCGTACTGTAGCTGTCACTCCTTCCTGCCAGGGAGGGCGGGACAGCGCAGTTCAGGCCACTGGGAGGCTAGCTGTCCTGTGCTCCTGAGAGCAAGGAGGGAGCTTGGCTAAAGCATTTAATCTCAGCACTTGGGTGGCAGAGGCAGGAGGATTGCTGAGTTCAGGGTCAGCTTGGTCTATATAGTGAGTTCAAGGATAGTTTAAGGGCTACACAGTGAGACCTGGTCTCACTCCCCCCGCCCCATAAAAACAATCAAACAAATAAGATAAAATAAAAATAGGAGAGAGCCTAAGGGAAGGGAACCAGCATCATTAGACTTGGCTCTATAGCTTTGGGATCTCTGTTCAAAGACTCCTTAGCAAGGTCTGTTTCTAAAAGGTGCCTGAGCGCCTGCCTTCTCTCGTATGTAGTATGTAATTTCTGTTAGATAAATTCATGTAATAAGGACTGTCATTATTATAGGTGACTTTCCATCATGGATACATTTTGTTTCAGGCGCAGTGCTTTATGGCCATTTCTAATATAAACAGGTGGATAAGTACTTGGGTCAAAGTCTAAAGCTGTAGCTTTAAAACTAGCACTCTGTAACCCCGCGTCTTCATCTTAAAGGGCTGGCTATAGTTTTAAGTCTCCAGCATTAGCAACCGTTAAAAGTTACATCTGTGATAACTTGTCCTCAGAGTAAGCAGCAACAATATTAAGGTTAATATGTCCAAAGGTTAGTTATCAAAAATATATGTCTAAAAGCTTATTCACCAAAATAAGATGGGAAACAATTTTAGAAGAAGCATACTAGCAGTTGTCATACATTTCTGTATACATTTTAAACTCATTTTCTCAAGTTTTAGTTTCTGTAGAAAAGGAATACGCAGATGTGTATTCAGATTTAAATACATATTCTAGAATTGTATTTTGGGTTTTCTCTCCCTCCAGTTGTAACTAAGGATTTGAGTATAATCCTAATCTCTTTTCTGCTGAAGTCTTTTTCTTTCCTACTGAAAATAGTTGTTTTTGAAGGGTGCATCTTCTAAAAAGGGCACTTGTAACAGGAAATACTTGGTCTGACATAATGAACAAACTTCAGGGAACTGACTGTGTCCCAGGGCCTGTATCTGTGTTAGGGAAGATAGCTGCACTCCTCTGTTCAACTCCTCTTTTACCTTTTATCCAAAAGGAACTTAAAAAATACTTGACTGAATCACACAAGATTATATGATCCAACTTAGTAGATAGAGTTCTTATGCTCACAGTGAGGTGTGCTGCCAGAAGGCAAAGTTTAGACATGAGTCCTCACTGCAAAAATATTGAACCTCATTTGGTGTCTCTTTCCTGACTGTGATCATTCAGTTCCCAAATAAAAGACACAAGCCCTTTATATTTATGAGAAGCCTTAAGTACTAGAGCTGAGCAGATGTCTACCCTCTATTAGTATCTACTTCCCTATCACATATCTGAAGTTATAACTTGCCATGTTTCATCTGGATAGCTCTTAACTCCAAATGGCCAGCCTTCATGGCCATGTTTTCATGATTCACTCACCTCATATTGTCTTTTCTATCTTCTTCCTCCTCATGGTCCTTCTCCAACCCCAAGCCCAAGAACTGAAGCCCCACCTACCTCTCTGGAAATGCTGTCTTGGCAGGAAATGGGACAGAAGGTTCTCAGACCTTACTATGTATCCAATGCTGGGCTAAATGCATCCTTTAATTTTTTTGTTTAGAGTTTCACAGTGTTGCTCAGCTGACCTAGAACTATATATCAAACACTGGCCTGTAACTCATGGTCATTCTGCTTCAGCCCTTGATTACTGCAATTAATTACATGGCTGTGCCCACCATACCTCAGTTTTCTATTCAAACCTCATTTTAAAATGTAAAAGTAATCACATTTATTGTGAGTCTGTGTGTGTGCATGTATATAGAGGACAACCACGGGGAGTTGGTTCTTCTGTTCCACTGTGTAGGTCCCCAGATCAATCTTAGGTTGTCTGGCTTGGTGGCAAGTGCCATTACCCTCTGAACCATCTTGCCAGCCATTGCTTTGTCTCTGTCTTACTGTCTCTTTCTAATTGAATTTGAGTCTTAGAGAGGTAATATGACTCTTGTCACATTGTTAGTAAGGGTTGGATGAAGTTTTCAAGACAATTCTATTTGGCCTTTTTACACAATACTCTCTGTTATTCATACCTTACAAATCAGTTACAAATTAACTCTGAGAACCTTTACAAATTAGAGCTGTCAAAGATACCTGGAACTAAGATGTTATCTAATCAATGCTAAAACTTACAAAGATTTTTGATTAGGATTTGGATCTTGATTGTCAAAAGCTCATGTATTGCAGTTTGGGCCTCAGCTGGTGGTCGTACAGGAGGTGAAGAAAAATTTTGGCAGAGGGTCCTCATTGAGGGAAGTCAGATAAATAAGGATTAATAATTGCTAGTAAAATAATAATTAATCCACAAGTGGATCTTGGCAGCCTGCCCACTCTTCTCATTGCTTTCCTGATACTATGAGGTGAAGAACTTTTTTCTAAGCATGTTCTTCATCATATGTTTTGACTGATAGGCTCAAAATGATGGGGCCAAGTGACTGTCAACTGAAATGTCTGAAGCTGAGTCAAAATAAGTCTATCACTGTATTTTAGATATTCTGTCATAGCAAGGAAAGGCTAACACATTCTCAAATCAGAACAGATTCTGAAAGTCAGTGGCAGGAAACAGGTTGTTGAATTAGAAGAAAATAGCTCATGTGAGAAAAGGGCACTTGCATCTCGACAAAAGAGAAAGGTTTAGATATCTGTTTAGATAGATGGTTTTTACAAAGGTAGCATGGAACAGTACAGTATACAGGGACTTCGAGCATGGCTCCATTGGTAAAGAGCTTGCCTTTCTAACATGGAGACTGTAGCATGGACCCCCAGCACTCATGCCAAATGCCAGCGACATGTGTAATCTCAGTCATAGGGATACAGACATATAAGGATCACTAGGGTTTAGCAAGATTAGCTAAAGTAAGAGAGCTGTCTCAAAAAATAAGGTAGAGAACAATTGGGGAAACCACCTGAATTGGATTCTGACCACAAGTATATGAACATACATCCATGTACACACATGTACATACACACACTAAGTGTAATAATGACATCTTACAAACCTAAGTATGTCTTTTGTTTCAGTTTACAATGGATAAACTGCTAACAATGGTGGACAGGCTTATAAGGACTTGACCTGGCGACCAATACAATTATACAGCTTACATTCTTCCTTTGTCAAAGAAATGATAAATAAGCAGTTATACAGTATAGGGTTATCCCACAAGATTGGAAGGGATTGGTATCAGATGTATTAGAAGTTGGACAACAATTACAATGGTTGTCACAGGTCAGTCTGGGTCCACTCAATGGCTGGGCACAGCCTCTTGGGGAGGCAGAACTCTGGGAGTTTGACTGGGCTTATCCAGCTCCGCTGCCAGGGCAGGTGTGGGCTGTAGGGAAGCACAGAGACACTGCTCCGGGTGGGAAAGCACAGTCTGAGGTGTGGGAAACCAGAGTTGGTTCTGAGGTCCCTGGGCCTGTAATGAGGCCTGGGCCATGGGGTTCTCAGACTCTTGGACATCCAGGCACCACTGGAAGAACAGAGAATGGAGTTAGGGGCCCAGAGGCTGGGGACAGCATCTAGCCCAGGGTGGAGTGGGAGAAGCACCAGCTTGTCCCAGGGGTGATTGTCCTTAGCATGGCAGAGGCAGGCTTGGTGGCAGTCGTGGCTGGGAGCACAGAGAGGCCTTCTAGGAGAGAATTAAGCAGCAACTCTATAGTTGAATGCCCTCTCCATGGCTCCCCACAGTGGATCTTGATGAAATAGATAGTCCATGGTTCTAAACAGTTTATTGGTTGTTCATGGCAGAAAATGGATTCATAATATACCATACTCACTTCTCAGGGTAGACCTGAGATTAAATACGTTTTTCAGGAAGGAATGTCTGGGAAGAGAAGCTTTTTGACTAAGCCCTCTGGGCTGCTAGGTACCTCATTAGCATGGAGAACTCTGTTTTGGGTCTACATGACCATATGACACGTTTCTTTATGTAAGGAGTGTGGCACATGTTCCAGAAAAGAAAATCTTCTCATCACATAATACTTTAAATACACAGAACAAATAAAGAATATTAAAAGCTGCAGGATACTATACTCAGCAAAACTCTCAATCATCATAGATGGAGAAACCAAGATATTTCATGACAAAACCAAATTCAAACAATATCTATCTACAAATCCACCCCTACAGAGGATTCTAGAAGGAAAACTCCAACACAAGGAGGGTACCTAGACCAAAGAAAAAGATATGTATCATCTCACAACAAACCCAAAAGGAGAGAATCACATGCACATAATGCCACCTACAACAACAAACATAACAGGAACTAACAATCATCTGTCTTTAGTATCTCTCAATATCAATGGACTCAATACTCCTATACAAAGACATAAGCTAACAGACTGGATACACAAGTAGGATCCAGAATTTTGTTGCATACAAGAAACACAACAATAACAAAGACAGACACTATCTCATAGTAAAAGGCTGGATAAAAGCCCTCCAAGAAAATGGTCCCCGCCCCAAAGCTCAAGTTGCCATCCTAAAATCCAATAAAATAGACTTTCAACCAAAGTTATCAAGCGAGATGAGGAAGGACACTTCATATTTATCAAAGGAAAAATCCACCAAGAGAAGTCTCAATTCTGAACATTTATGCCCCAAATGCAAAGGTACTCACATTCATAAAAGAAACTTTACTAAAGCTCAAAACACACATTGAACCTCATTCTATGGAGCAAGATCCAGGATTACCAAGCTTAGGCAGTGAAGGAGTTGGAAAAGAGGAAGCTAGTGATAATGTAATAGAACAAGGGGTGGGGGCAATGTTTCAGCTCCTACAAGCAGCAGAACTCAGCAGCTTTGGCCATGTGTCTCTGGCTTTATATTCAAGAGGAGAAGGAGACTACTGGGAAAATTGATGCTGGTTAGCTGGAGCTAAGAAATTAAGTGGTGATTAAGAAGAGACCAGCATCACTGAGGTGAAATCTTGTGGGAAGTGTTTTCTGAGAGCACAAAGAAGTTGCGTTCCAGAGATAGTCAAGGTTATATTTCATGCTGCACCTGTACTTGGTACTGTACAGGAATCACTCAGGTTTTGAAGGCATGAAGGCATCTTGAAGAACGGCTGAGGCTTGGCACTGTGAGAGGCCATGGAAGACCACTGGTAAAAGTGCAGCTTCAGTTGTAGTTGACAGCGAAGGACTGAAGGGGTCATGCAAAGGAGTTGAGGCTTAGCACCATGGAGAGAGCCTATGAGAGGCTATTGGTGAAACCTAGTTGCAGAGGAAGACCCCAGTGTGTTGGAGATGCCAGTACCATGGGATGATCACCAAGAATATCAGTGGCAGTAGAGTGGATCAACCTGAACTTAGAGTGCTACAGAGGGCATAGATGGCAAAGTGACACTAACCCTTTGGAGGAGCACAGAAGATCATGTGTGGATCTCAGACATTGGAACAAGAAGCTGTGAAGCTGAAGTTGACTTAGGGACCCCAAGATATTAAAGAGCCACAGAATGTCTGCCAAGGGAGCTGCTAACAGGGAGTGGAACCAGCCCAAGAGAAAGAAGTTTGTTGTAGTCAACAAAGATGAAAATGGAGTTGAAGATCTGAAGACTGCTTTGCCATCAGACATGGAGATGCAGAGTTTAGAGTTTGTATAGTTGCTTTTCTGTCTTGCTTTGGGGATTACTGTTAAGTGATTGGATGAATTTCAGAAGAGACCTTGAACTTTGGACTTTTAACACTGTTGAGACTGCTATAGACTACGGGGATTTTGAAGTTGTTCTAAATGTGTTTTGAATTATGCTATGTTTAGGTATGGCCCCCATAGACTTGTGTTTGAACAAGCCTATAGGGGTCAGGGAGTAGAATGTGATGGTTTGCATATGCTCTAATAGTGGCACTATTAGAAGATGTGGCCTTGTTGGAGGAAGTGTGTCACTGCAGGGGTGGGCTTGGAAATCTTCTTCCTAGCTGCCTGAGGATGTCCATTCTATTCCTGGCTTCCTTTGGATGAAGATGTAGAACCCTCAGCTCCTCTTGTACCATGCCTGCCTGGATGCTGCCATGCTTCCACCTTGATGACAATAGATTGAACCTCTGAACCTGTAAGCCAGCCCCAATTAAATGTTGTAATTTATAACACTTGCCTTGGTCATGGTCAGCAGTAAAACCTTAGCTAAGACAATGGGAGACTTTAACACCCCACTCTCACCAATGGACAGGCCATTAAAATGGAAACTAGACTCCCAGCTTTGGAGGACAGGCCACCGCCATCTTCTCTCCCGTGACTGAGCAGGCAGGTACAGCCAGGAGGCAGGGACCAGGAGCTGCAAAACAACTGGGTCCATCCGGCTCCATCTGCACCCAGAGGCTGGGCATCTCTATAGTCCTCTGTGCAACAATCCTGCCAGAGGAGTACTGCTCTGCAGGGAGTGAGTTGACTCCCGGCTATGGAGGTGAGGCCACCATGATCATTTCTCCAGTGACGGGTGACCAAACAAGCAGAGACAGCCAGGAGGCAGGGACCAGGAGCGGCAGAACAGCTGAGACAGAGTCAGTCCAGGCTCCACCTGCACCCAGGAGCTGGGCAATACCACAGCACTCTGTGCCAGGGGAGAGCCAGTAACTCAGGGGTTCTGAGACAGACTTTCAGACCCACAGGAGGGAAAAGCACCCGCCAGAGACAGCAGGAACAACTAACACCAGAGATAACCTGATGGCAAAAGGCAAACGTAGGAACGTTACCAGCAGAAATCAAGGCAACAAAGCACCATCAGAACCCAATTCTCCCACAACAGCAAGTCCTGAATACCCCAACACACCAGAAAAGTAAGATTTGGATTTAAAATCACAGCTCATGATGCTGATAGAGGGTTTCAAGAAGGACATAAATAACTCACTTAAAGAAATACAGGAGAAAACAGGTAAACAGGGAGAAGCCCTTAAAGAATTACAGGAAAGCACAACAAAACAGGTGAAGGAATTGAACAAAACCATCCAGGATCTGAAAATGAAGGTAGAAACAATAAAAAAAAAATCACAAAGGGAAACAACTCTGGACATAGAAAACTAGGAAAGAAATCAGGAATCTTGGATACAAGTATCAAAAATAGAATACAAGAGATAAAAGAGAGGATCTCAGATGCAGAAGATACCATAGAAAGCATTGAAACAACAGTCAAAGAAAATGAAAAATGCAAAAAGCACCTAACCCAGAATATCCAGGAAATCCAGGACAAAATGAGAAGGCCAAACCTAAGAATTATAGGTATAGAAGAGAATGAAGATTTCCAACTTAAAGGACCAGTAAGGTCTTCAACAAAATTATAGAAGAAAACTTTCCTAACCTAAAGAAAGAGATGCCCATGAACATACAAGAAGTTTACAGAACTCCAAACTGACTGGACCAGAGCAGAAATTCCTCCCATCACATAATAATTAAAACACCAAATGTACTAAACAAGGAAAGAATATTAAAAGCTGTAAGGGAAAAAGGTCAAGTGACATATGGAAGACCTATCAGAATTACACCAGACTTCTTACCAGAGACTATGAACGCCTGAAGATCATGGACAGATGTCATACAGACCCTAAGGGAACACAAATGCCAACCCAGGCTACTATACCCAGCAAAACTCTCAGTTACCATAGATGGAGAAACCAAGGTATTCTATGACAAAAACAAATTTAAACAATGTCTTTCCACAAATCCAGCCCTCCAAAGGATGATGAATGGAAAACACCAAACAAAAGGATGGAAACTACACACTAGAAAAAGCAAGAAATTAATCATCTTTTAACAAAACAAAATTAGAGACCCAAAAACATAATTCCACCTCTAATGACAAAAGTAACAGGAAGCAACAATCACTTCTTAATATCCCTTAATATCAATGATCTCAATTCTCCATTAAAAAGACATAGACTAACAGACTGGAACCATAAGCAGGACCCAACATTTTGCTGCATACAGGAAACTCACCTCAGGCACAAAGACAGAAACAACCTCAGAGTAAAAGGCTGGAAAACAATTTTCCAAGGAAAAGGTCCCAAGAAACAAGCTGGTGTAGCCATTCTAATATCAAATAAAATTGATTTTCAACCTAAAGTAATAAAAAAATATAAGGAAGGACACTTCATACTCATTAAAGGAAAAATCTACCAAGATGAACTCTCAATACTGAACATATATGCTCCAAATACAAGGGCACCTACATTCATAAAAGAAACTTTACTAAGCTCAAAGCACACACTGCACCCCACACAGTAATAGTGGGAGACTTCAACACCCCACTCTCATCAATGAACAGATCAGGGAAAAACAAACTAAAAAGAGAAACAGTGAAACTAATAGAAGTTATGAACCAAATGGATTTGACATATACCTATAGAACATTTTATCCTAAAACAAAAGTATATACCTTCTTTAAAACTGACCATATATTCGGTCACAAAACAGACCTCAGCAGATATAAGAATATTGAAATAATTCCATGCACCCTATCAGATCACCATGGACTATGGCTGGTCTTCAATAACAAGAAAAAGAACAGAAAGCCCACATACACAAGGAAACTGAACAACATTCTACTCAGTGATAACTTGGTAAAGGAAGAAAAAAAGAAAGAAATTAAAGACTTTTTAGAATTTAAACAAAGGCACAGCATATCCAAACTTAGAGGACACAAGGAAAATAGTGCTAAGAAAAAAACTCACAGCTCTGAGAGCCTCCAAAAAGAAACTGAAAAGAGCATACACTAACAGCTTAACAGCACAGCTGAAGGCTCTAGAACAAAAAGAAGCAAATACACCCTAAGGAGTAGATGGCAGGAAATAATCAAACTCAGGGCTGAAATCAACCAAGTAGAAACAAAAAGAACTATACAAAGAATCAACCAAACCAGGAGCTGGTTCTTTGAAAAAATCAACAAGATAGATAAACCTTTAGCCAAACTAACCAGAGGGCACAGAGACAATATCCAATTCAGCAAAATCAGAAATGAAAAGGGAGGCATAACAACGATACTGAGGAAATCCAAAAACTCATCAGATCCTACTACAAAAGCCTATATTCAACAAAAGTGGAAAATCTAGATGAAATGGACAATTTCCTAGACAGTTACCAGGTACCAAAGTTAAATCAGGATCAGATAAATGATCTAAACAATCCTATAGCCCCTAATGAAATAAAAGCAGTCATTACTAATCTCCCAACCAAAAAAAGCCCAGGACCAGGTGGGTTCGATGCAGAGTTCTATCAGACCTTCAAAGAAGACCTAACAGCAATACTCTTCAAATTATTCCACAAAATAGAAGCAGATGGAACATTACCCAATTCATTTTATGAAGCTACAATTACTCTGATACCTAAATCACACAAAGACCCAACAAAGAAAGAGAACTTTAGACCAGTTTTCCTTATGAATATCTATGTAAAAATATTCAATAAAAATCTTGCCAACCAAATCCAAGAATACATCAAAATGATCATTCACCATGATCAAGTAGGCTTCATCCCAGGGATGTAGGGATAGTTCAATATATGGAAATCCATCAATGCAATCCGCATATAAACAAACTCAAAGAAAAAAAAACACATGATCATTTCATTAAATGCTGAGAAAACATTTGACAAAATCCAACATTTCTTCATGATAAAAGTCTTGAAAATATCAGGAAGTCAAGGCCCATACCTAAACATAATAAAAGCAATATACAGCAAACCAGTAGCCAACATCAAACTAAATGGAGAGCAACTTGAAGCAATCCCACTGAAATCAGGGACTAGACAAGGCTGTCCACTCTCTCCCTACCTGTTCAATATAGTTCTTGAAGTCCTAGCCAGAGCAATTAGACAACAAAAGGAGGTCAAAGGGATTCAAATTGGAAAGGAAGAAGTCAAAGTATCACTATTTGCAGATGATATGATCATATACTTAAGTGACCCCAAAAATTCCACCATAGAACTTCTAATCCTAATAAACAACTTCAGCAAAGTGGCTGGATATAAAATTAACTCAAACAAATCAGTAGTCTTCCTATACTCAAAGAAAAGGCTGAGAAAGAAATTAGGGAAATGACACCCTTCACAATAGTCCCAAATAATATTAAATACCTTGGTGTGACTCTAACCAAGCAAGTGAAAGATCTGTATAACAAGAACTTCAAGTCTCTGAAGAAAGAAATTGAAGAATATCTCAGAAGATGGAATTATATCCCATGCTCATGGATTGGGAGGATTAATGTAGTAAAAATGATCATCTTGCCAAAAGCAATCTACAGATTCAATGCAATCCCCATCAAAATTCCAACTCAATTCTTCATAGTTAGAAAGAGAAATTTCCCAATTTATCTGGAATAACAAAAAACTCAGGTTAGTGAAAACTATTCTCAACAAAAAATAACTTCTGTCTTTTTTTTTCCAGAGCTGAGGACCGAACTCAGGGCCTCGAGCTTGCTAGGCAAGCGCTCTACCGCTGAGCTAAATCCCCAACCCTAAAATATAACTTCTGGAGGAATCACAATCCCTGTCCTCAAGTTCTACTACAGAACAGTAGTGACAAAAATTGTATGGTATTGGTATAGAGACAAGCAGGAAGATCAATGGAATAGAATTGAAGACTCAGAAATGAACCCTCACACCTATGGTCACTTGATCTTTGACAAAGGAGCTAAAGCATTCAGTGGAAAAAAGACAGCATTTTCCACAAATGGTGCTGGATCAACTGGAGGTCAGCATGCAGAAAAATGCAAATCGACCCATTCTTATCTTCTTGTACAAAGCTCAAGTCCAAGTGGATCAAGGATGTACACATAAAACCAGACACACTGAAGCTTATAGAGGAGAAAGTGGGGAAGAATCTTGAACACATGGGTACAGGAGGAAATTTCCTGAATAGAACACCAATAGCTTACGCTCTAAGAACAAATGGGACCTCATAAAACTGCAAAACTTCTGTAAGGCAAAGGACACAGTCAATAGGATAAAATGGCAACCAACAAATTGGGAAAAGATCTTTACCAATCCTACATCCGATAGAGGGTTAATATCCAATGTATACAAAGAACTCAAGAAGTGAGACTCCAGAGAGTCAAATGACCCTATTAAAAGTGGGGTACAGAGTTAAACAGGGAATTCTCAACTGAGGAAACTCGAATGGCTCTGAAGCACCTAAAGAAATGTTCAGCATTCTTAGTTATCAGGGAAATGCAAATTAAAACAACACTGAGATTCCACCTCACACAGGTCAGAATGGCTGAGATGAAAAACTCAGGGGACAGCAGATGCTGAAGACAATGTGGGGAAAGAGGAACACTTTTCCATTGGTGGGATTGTAAACTGGTAAAATCACTCTGGAAATCAGTTTGGAGGTTCCTCAGAAAATCAGACATAGTACTACCAGAGGACCCAGCTATACCACTCCTGGGCATATACCCAGAAGATGCTCCAACATATAATAAGGACACATACTCCACTATGTTCATAGCAGTCTTATTTATAATAGCCAGAAGCTGGAAAGAATCCAGATGTCCCTCAAGAGAGGAATGGATACAGAAATGGTGGTATATATACACAATGGAGTACTATTCAGCTATTAAAAACAATGAAGTCATGAAATTCTTAGGCAAATGGATGGAACTAGAAAGTGTCATCCTGCACGAGGTAACCCAATCACAAAAGAACGCACATGGTATGTACTCACTGATAAGTGGATATTATCCCAACAGCTCAAAATAAACAAGTTATAATTCACAGACCACAGCAAGCTCAAGAAGAAGGAGGACTGAAGTGGGTGTGCTTTGGTTCCTCTGAGAAAGGGAACAAAATACTGGCAGGAGCAATAAAGGAGACAAAGTGTGTAGCAGAGACTGAAGGAAAGGCCACCCATAGACTGCTCTACCTGGGGATTCATCCTACAAACAGTCACTAAACCCCAACACTATTATGGACGACAAGAAGTGCATACCAAAAGGAGTATGTCATGGTTGTCTCCAGAGGGGCCCTGCTAGAGCCTTACATATATAGAGGCAGATGCTAGCAGCCAACCATTGGACTAGGTGTGGGGTCCCCAATGGAGGAGTTAGAAGGCAGACCGGAGGAGCTGAAGGGGTTTACAGTCCCATGGGAAGAACAAAGATGTCAGCCACCCAGATGCCCCAGGACTCCCAGGGACTAAACCATCAACCAAGGGTTACACATGGTTCCAGTCAAAAATGTGGCAGAGGAATGCCTTGTCGGGCATCAGTGGAAGGAGTGGTCCTTGGTCTGATGAAGGTTCACTAGATGCCTCAACAAAGGGAAATCCAGCGGCGGGGGAGGTGGGAGTAGGTTGGGTGGAGGGGCATATACTTCGAGGCAGGGGTGGGAGGACAGGTTGGGGGTTTTCGGGGAGGGGGGAAAGTGGGAAAGGTTTTAACATTTGAAATGTAAATGAAGATCATATTCAATTAAAAGAAAAGATGAAGACCAAAGTGTGGATACTTTGATCCTTATTGGAAAGTGGTTCAAAACACCCATGGCTCACGGCCAACCAATAGAATGAGAATATGGTCCCCAATGGAGCAGCTAGAGGACCCATGGAGCTGAAGATGTTTGCTGCTCTGCACGAGGAACAATAATATGTACCAACCACTACTCTCAGAGCTCCCAGGGACTAAACCACCAACCAAAGAGTACACATGGAGGGACCCATGGCTCCAAATAAATATGTAGCAGAAGATGACAATTTCAGATATCAATGAGAGGAGAGGCCATTAGTCCTGTGAAGGCTTGATTCCCCAGAATAGGGGAATGCAAGTCAGGAAATTGTGTGTGTGTGTGTGTGTGTGTGTGTGTGTGTGTGTGTGTGTGTGTGAACAGGGGGTTGAGGGATGGGAAAGGGAGTGTTCAGTGGGGTAATGTCAAAAGGGGGTTAACATTTGAAATGTAAATAAAGCAAACATCTAATAAAAAAAGAGAAAAACATGTTAAAAAAAACCAGAAACTAAATAGAGACACATTGAATCTAATAGAGGTTATGAACCAAATAGATTTAAGAGACATCTAGAGAATATTTTATCCTAAAACAAAAATATACCTTCTTCTCAGTACCTCATGGTAGCTTCTTCAAAATTGTTCACATAATTGGTCAAAAAACAAGCCTCAACTGATACAAGAAGATTGAAACAATCACATGTATCATATCAGATCACCACAGACTAAGAATGGTGGTTTTCAGTAACAACAAAAACAACAGAAACCCCACATACCCATGGAAACTGAACAACTCTCTATGCAATGATACATTGGTCAGGAAAGAAAGAAAACAAAGAAATTAAATACTTCTTGGAATTCAATGAAAACGAAGACACAGCATACATAAATTTATGGGACACAATGAAAACAGTGCTAAGAGGAAAATTCATAGCACTAAGTACCCTGATAAAGAACTTGGATAGACCCTACACCAATAACTTAACAGCACACCTTAGAGCTCTAGAACAAAAAGAAACAAACACACCCAAGAGGAGTAGATTGCAGGGAATTGTCAAACTTAGAACTGAAGCCAACCAAATAGAAACAAAGAGAATTATACAAAGAATCAAAAAAACCAAAAGCCATTTTTTTTAGAAAGTTAACAAAATAGATAAACTCTTAGTCAAACTAACTAAAGGACACAGAGACAGTATCCAATTAACAAAATCAGAAATGAAAAGGGAGACATAACAACAGAATCTGAGGAAACTCAACAAAATCATCAGATCCTACTATAAAAGCCTATACTCAACAAAACTGGAAAATCTAGACAAATACCAAGTACCAAAGTTAAATCAAGAGCAGATAAACTATCTAAACAGGCCCATATCACACAAGGAAATAGAAGAAGTCATTAAGAACCTCCCAACCTAAAAAAGCCCAGGGCCAGATGGATTTAGTGCAGAATTCTACCAGACTTTCAAATATTTCAAATATATTGATACCAATATTCCTCAAAGTATTCCATAAAATAGAAACAGAAGGAACACTACCTAACTTATTCTATGAAGCCACAAGTACTCTGATACCACACAAGGACCCAGCCAAAAAAGAGAACTTCAGACCAATCTCACTTGTGAATATTGATGCAAAAAAATACTCAATAAAATTCTGCAAACCGAATCCAAGAACACATCAAAACCATCATTCACCACAATCAAGTAGGCTTCATCCCAGGGATTCAAGGTTGGTTCAATATATGAAAATCCATTAACATAATCCACTATATAAACAAAGTCAAAGAAAAAATCACATGATCATCTCCTTAGATGCAGAAAAAGCATTTGACAAAATACAACACCCCTTCATGTTAAAAGCACTGATGAGATCAGGAATTCAAGACCCATACCTAAACATAAAAAAGTAATTTACTGCAAGCCAACAGCCAATATCAAATTAAATGGAGACATAATTGAAGCAATCTCACTAAAATCAGGGACAAGACAAGGATGCCCACTCTCTTGGTATCCATTCAACATAGTACTCTTAAATTCTAGTTAGGGCAATAAGACAACAAAAGGAGATCCAGGGGATACAAAATGGCAAAGAAGTCAAGGCATCACTATTTGCAGACAATATGATAGTATACATATAAGCAACCCCAAAAATTCTACCATAGAACTTCTACAGCTGATAAACAACTTCAGCAAAGTGGTTGGATGTAAAATTAACTCAAATAAATCAGTAATCTTCCTCTACAGAAATGATAAATGGGCTGAGAAAGAAATTAGAGAAACAGCACCCTTCACAATAGTCAAAAATAATATAACGTATCTTGGGGTAACTCTAGTTAAACAAGTGAAAGATCTATATGACAAGAACTTCAAGTATCTCAAGAAAGATAAGAAGAAAGACCTCAGAAAAGGGAGAGATCTCCCATGCTCACGGATTGGTAGAATTAACATAGTAAAACTAACCTACATATTCAGTGCAATCCCCATCAAAATCCCAACTCAATTCTTCAAAGATATGGAAAGAGCAATTCACAAATTCAGCTGGAAAATAAAAAAAAAACCCAGAATAGCAAAAATAATTCTTAACAATAAAAGAAATTCTGGGGGAATGTCCATCCCTTATCTCAAGCTGTATTACAGAGCAATTGTGATAAAATCAGCATGGTATTGGTACAGAGACAGACAGGTTGATCAATGGACTAGAATTGAAACCCAGAAATAAAACCACACACCTACAGACACTTGATCTTTGACAAAGAAGCCAAAAATATACAATGAAAAAAAAAAAAGAAAGCATCCTTAATAAATGGTGCTGGTCTAACTGGCTGTCCATATGTAGAAAATGAAAATAGATTCATATTTGTCACCTTGCATAAAGCTCAAGTACAAGTGGATCAAGGACCTAAATATAAAAACCAGTTTAATAGAAGAGAAAGTGGGAAAGAGCCTTGAACTCATTTGCACAGGGGGGAGTTTTCTGAACAGAACCCCAATTGCTCATGCTCTAAGATCAAGAATTGATAAATGGGACCTCATGAAACTGGAAAGCTTCTGTAAGTCAAAGGGCAGTGTCAATAGGACAAGTCTGCAACCTACAGACTGGGGAAAAAAATCTTCACTAACACCACATCCAATAGAGGGATAATATCCAAAATATATAAAGAACTAAGGAAGTTAACCCCAATAAAACCAAATAACCCAATCAAAAAATACATGGATAAATGGAAACAAAAAACGTGTTTCATTTACACAATGGAATACTATTAAGCTATTAACAATTAGAGCATCCTGAGTTTTGCAGGCAAATGGATGGAATTAGAAAATATCCTGAGTTAACTCAGACCCTAAAGGACATGCATGGTATGTGCTCACTATTATGTGGATATTAGCCAAAAAAGGATAGATTACACAGGACACATCCCACAGTACTGAAGAAGGTTAACAAGCCAAAGGACCAAGTCAGGATGTTTCAAACCTATTTGGGAGGGAGAAGAAAGCAGTCATGGGGTGGGGGGGGAGAGGGAGAGAGGGATCTGGGTGGGTGAGGGCACAGGGAAGGGATGGGGGGGATATTATCAGGTAGTGTGTGTGTGTGTGTGTGTGTGTGTGTGTGTGTGTGTGGTAACAGAACTGTAGCCCTGAGGACCAGCAGAAAGAATTGAAACAGGCCATCTATGGAGGTAGGAGGTGACCTAGAGACCTGGGAGATGAGAGACTTTCAGGACTCAAAGGGAGGGACCTTGGATGAAGTGCTTTACACGGGGAGGAGGAACTTGTAGAGTTCATCTCCAGTGGAGGGACAGGACATCAAATGGAGGGATGGGGTTGCCATTCCACAGTCAAAAGTTCTGACCCAGAATTATTTCTATCTGAAGGAACTGCAGGGACAAAACTGGAGAAGAGCAGAAGAGAGAAAGGAGGTCCAGTGACAACCTCAAAATTGGAATCCAACTCAAGGGGAGGTCCCGGAGCCTGACATTATTACTGATGCTGTGGTGTGCTTACAGACAGGAGCTTAACATGGCCGCCCTCCAAGAGGGCGAACTGAAATAGTCAGATGCAGATACTAGTACCCAACCAATGGGCAGAAGCTGGGGACCCTTGCGTTGGAACTGGGGAAAAGCTGAAAGAAGCTGAGGAGAAGGGCAGCCCCATAGGAAGACGAGCAGTCTCAACTAACTGGACCCCCAGATCTCTCAGACACTGAGCTACCAACCAGGCAGCATACATCAACTGATATGAGGCCCCTGACAGCAGAGGACTTCCTGGTCTGGCCTCAGTGAGAGAAGATGTACCTAACCCTCTAGAGACTTGAGGCCCCAAGGAGTAGGGAGGCTTGATGGGGTGAGGGTTGGGGGCAAGACATCCTCTTGGAGAAGGGAGGAGGGGAGATATGGGATGGGGAGCAGCCGGGAGGCAGACTGGGAGGGGGATAAAGTCTGAATTGTAAAAAAGGAGTAAAGAATAAAAATACAGATAAAATGGTAGGCATAAAAATATTCCTAAGTTGGTTGAAGGTAAAATTATAAACATTTTCTAATAAAATTGAAGATTTACATGGAAAATATTTCTGATAAAATTGAAAAAATATATAGAAAAACATTAAAATTGAAGATTATCATGGAAAATTACAGATAAAATGGTAGGCATAGAAATTTTTCTAAGTTGATTGAAAGTGGAATTATAAACAGTTTCTGATAAAATTGAAGATTTACATGGAAAATATCTCTGATAAAACTGAAGAAATATATAGAAAAACAAGTGTTCTATATAAGAAGAAGAAAAAACAAGTTTATTGAAAATGTGATGGTTTTTATGATTATTTCTACTGTGTATTCATTGTTAGAGGAAAGGACAATTCTTTTTTTATTTATTTATTTTTTTTTTATTTTCTAAGTTTTTTTTAATTTACATTCCAAATCATTTCCCCTTTCCTGTTTCCTCCCTCCCCAAAAGTTCCATAAGCCCCGTTCCCTCCCTCTTTTCCCCATTCAACCCCCTCTAGTTTCTCTGTCCTGGCGTTCCCCTACATCCAGTCTTTGCAGGACCAGGGGTCTCTCCTTCCATCTTCTTAGAAATCTATTGATATGCGGATTGTGTCTAGGGTATTCCGAGATTCTGGGCTAATATCCCCTTATCAGTGACTGCATACCATGTGTGTTCTTTTGTGATTGGGTTACCTCACTAAGGATGATATTTTCAAGTTCTGACCATTTGCCTAGGAATTTCGTGAATTCATTGTTTTTAATTGCAGAGTAGTATTCCATTGTGTAGATATACCACATCTTCTGAATCCATTCCTCCGTTGAGGGACATCTGGGTTCTTTCCAGCTTCTGGCTATTATAAATAAGGCTTCTATGAACATAGTGGAGCATGTGCCTTTATTGCATGCAGGGGAAGCCTCTGGGTATATGCCCAGGAGTGGTATAGCCGGATCCTCCGGGAGTGTCATGCCCAGTTTTCTGAGGAACCGGAAAGGACAATTCTTAAACAGAAAGGGAGATATGAAGTGGAAACTTAAAGGTTCTTTGGAAAGTCAGTTGTGTTGGAAGGTGTTTTGCTGAGGCAAACACGTGTTAGAGTGTTTTCCTGAAGTGGACACAGGTGAAAGGCTAAGGCAACCTCATGAAGGAACATTTAGCAGAAGCAGACACAGGAGAAAGGATGTTCTGCTAATGCAAGCATGTGAAAGGACACCTGATGAAGGATTCTTTGCTAACAACACAGTGTAAGGTCCACCTCACACTGTGGAGTTGAGCTGCATTTGTCTGGACTCCATAGAGAGAAAAGCACCAAAAAACTTCTGGTGGTGTGCTGTGGGGCTGATTGGCAGAGTCATGCCAGTGGTAACATGCATGTGCTGAGGCGAGACACAGGGAGGACCCGTGATGTTTGGAGGGTATAAAAAGGACCTGGTGGACAGTGACGGAGGCTGAGCTTCGCTTGCTTACAGAGCTAGCTGTGCAACACCTGCGGGCCTTGAGTCTTCACTGATCTATGCTTTCCTGAGAGAGGCAGAGACAAGAACTTGTCCTGGTGTTCTTCCCTGGTCCCTCCTGCTGACTTGAGCCAAGGCTGAGGCCTGGCTCTCTCTGCTACATAGTGCCACCACTGCTGATTCGTGTTTGCTATCCCGACTCTACTGAACTGGCCTGCGAGTGTATCGAGCTGCTGCTGCTGACCTGTGAACTAAACTGCCCATTTCTTGACAACACGGACAGGAGTTGCTCCAAAGTACCTTTCTAAACAGGACCACTCCCCATCCCCCATTACCTCTGGTGGTTAGTGGACTAAAAGGGAGGTTATAGCGTTTAAGAACCATCATTAAAAATAAGGTTTGAAAAAAATTGACAATTTTTGCTGACATTTTTTCCCTTACTGCCTCATAAGTTTTCTAGCTCCTTATTCTAACTCCTAGTGTCTACTTCATGCTCTCCTTTTCTTAATACCCCTTTAGATGTTTTCAGAATTTATAGAACTAAGTGACCATTTCATATCTTCTGTGGGCTACCCTTTGTTCTATGGCAGTGATATATGTTAATGATCAAGGTGCCTGGTTCTTGTTTTGATAGGAAGAGGTTATGGATTTCTATGATGGTGGGAGGAAGAGCTAAGCAGGTATCCACCCCACCCTGCCTCTGTGTATGCGCATGTCCAGGGTAGCAATGTAAGAGGTGCCAGGAGCCAGGGGCAGAAGCAGCACAGACCAGGGAGTGATTTAGTTCAATAGATAAAAACCACGTAAAAGGACACATTTAAAAGATGTCTCTGCCTCCATTTTTTAAAAATTTCGTGTTGCCAGTCGTGCTAACTTTGTTTTGGGAAATTATTCGCTGCCTCATTTTCCTACAATGATTGGGTGTTTGAATGGAAGCAATGAGAGACCAAGGCTTTACGGAAGCAGAAGGACCAAGTCAGATTTCCTCTACAGCAGACACGGAACTTCCTTTTGCGGAGGATGTTATAGGAATGATGAGATGAGAGCAGTATCAGACTTACCGTAAAATCCATTGTAAAAATTAGTTTATTTGATTTTTCTGCTTATCATGAGTCTAGATCACCATTTTTCAACCTGTGGGTCTTGACCTCTTTGAGGGTTGAATGACCCTTTCACAGGGGTCACATATCAGATATCCTGCATATCAGATATTTACATTATGATTATAGTTATGAAGTAATAATGAAATAATCTTATGGTTAGGGGTCACCACATGAGGCCCCTCAAGGGTCACAGCATTAGGAAGGTTGAGGACCACTGATACACTTGAATGTGAGGGCAAATATCCTTAATTCTAGCAGTTGGAATGAAGAGACAGAAGGATCTTGAGTTCAGGTCGCCTGAGTTACACAGTTAGATACTACTGAGAGAGATGGAAGGGAAAGAAACACAAGAGAGGCAGAAAATAGAGCCTGCTGCCTAGAGTGAGGCAGGAACTCAAGATTTATTTGTAGATTAAGATAATGAATTCACTGTCGACCTCTCACCCCAATGTGCACTTTACCTGTAATTCTCATTGTCTTAGGGTTTTTTTTTGTTTTTTTTTAATTATTTATTTTATTTTATTTTTTTAATTTACATTCCAAATCATTTCCCCTTTCCCGTTTCCTCCCTCCCCGAAAGTCCCATAAGCCCCCTTCCCTCCCTCTTTTCTCCATTCAACCCCCTCTCGTTACTCTGTCCTGGCATTCCCCTACATCCAGTCTTTCCAGGACCAGGGGTCTCTCCTTCCATCTTCTTAGAAATCTATTGATATGCTGATTGTGTCTAGGGTATTCCGAGATTCTGGGTCAATATCCCCTTATCAGTGACTGCATACCATGTGTGTTCTTTTGTGATTGGGTTACCTCACTAAGGATGATATTTTCAAGATCTGACCATTTGCCTAGGAATTTCGTGAATTCATTGTTTTTAATTGGGCTTCAACTATTGATGATACTAGTAGAAGTAAGAATGAGTAGTATTCCATTGTGTAGATACACCACATCTTCTGAATCCATTCCTCTGTTGAGGGACATCTGGGTTCTTTCCAGCTTCTGGCTATTATAAATAAGGCTGCTATGAACATAGTGGAGCATGTGTCCTTATTGCATGCAGGTAAAGCCTCTGGGTATATGCCCAGGAGTGGTATAGCCGGATCCTCCGGGAGTGTCATGCCCAGTTTTCTGAGGAGCCGCCAGACTGTTTTCCAGAGTGGTTGTACCAGCTTGCAATCCCACCAGCAGTGGAGGACTGTTCCTCTTTCTCCACATCCTCGCCAACAACTGCTGTCTCCTGTGTTTTTGATCTTAGCCATCCTGACTGGTGTGAGATGGAATCTCAGGGTTGTTTTGATTTGCATTTCCCTAATGACTAAGGATGATGAACATCTCTTTAGGTGCTTCTCAGTCATTAGATATTCTTCAGGTCTTAGGGTTTTATTGCTATGACGAGACACCATGACCATGGCAACTCTTATACAGGAAAGCATTTAATTGGAGCTGGCTTACAGCTCAAAGGTTTAGTCTGTTGTCATCATGACCTGTAGCATAGTAGCATTGTGGCATACAGGCAGCCATGGCGCTGAAGAGGTAGCCAAGAGTTCTACATCTGTATTGGCAGACATCAGGAAGTGAGAATGCCACCTGGGCCTAGTGAGCATCTGAGACCTCGAAGCCCACCCCCAGTGATACATTTCTTCCAACAACACCAAATCTACTCTGGCAATAGGGCCACTCCTTGTGAGTTTATGGGGTCTATTTTCTTTCAAACCACCACACCCATCATTTGGCTTTTTAAATTTTAGACAATAGAGAATTATGAGACTCATTGCTGGGCTATGACTCCTTGTTGCTAAGGTGAAACCAGACACCATGCTGTTCTTTTCCTGAAAGCTATTATTATCATTATTATTAACTTTATTTTTATTTACATCCCCACCACAGTCCCTTTGCCCCTCCCTACCCACTTCTCTTGTTTCTATTCAGAAAAGGGCAGGCCTCCCATGAATAGCAACTAAACATGGCATTGGCATAAACAAGTTACAATATGACTAGATACTTCCCCTCATGTTAAAGCTGGATGAGGCAACCCAGTTTGAGTAAAAGGGTCACAAAAGACAAAAGACAACAAAAGAGATAGGCAGCCCCTGCTCCCACTGTTAAGAGTTCCACAAGAACAACAAACTACACAACTGTGACATATGTTCAGAGGGCCTAAGTCAGTCCCTGGTTGTTGGTTCAGTCTCTGTGGACCCCTATGAGCCCTGCTCTGTGGGTCTTCTTCTTCCTCTTCTTCTTCTTCTTCTTCTTCTTCTTCTTCTTCTTCTTCTTCTTCTTCTTCTTCTTCTTCTTCTTCTTCTCCTCCTCCTCCTCCTCCTCCTCCTCCTCCTTCTTCTCCTTCTTCTTCTTCTCTTTCTTCTTCTTCTTCTTCTTCTTCTTCTTCTTCTTCTTCTTCTTCTTCTTCTTCTTCTTCTTCTTCTTCTTTTCTTCTTCTTCTTGTTGTCTTCACAAAATTAGTTTTTACTTCAGGCAAGGAGAAGTTTGACCCACAGGATTACAGTTCTAATCACTCAAATTTAAGTGTTACTGGCACAACTTGAGCTATAAATCTTGCTTCTCTTTGGTTGGAAAGGGTACTGGTGTTAAAGTCCTCCAGGTGGGTAAGGAGAAAGACCAAGAAAGGCTGGAAGAAACACCTCAGTTACTGGTATTGCCCTCCAGATTCTATGTCAAACTAACAAACTCCCGCTATCTGGTCTGCAAGGAGCCACCAGTGCACAGAACCCAGGACACTTGCAAGGGCAAAAAGAATAGGTGTAAGTAACTTAGGGAGGAGCAGGGATCTGCAGCTTGAGACTTCTGCGTGGAAGGGGGTAATCCTCGTGTTTGGCACAGCTCATCAGGATGCACACGCTCCAGTTCCTGTTATAGCCCAGCAGAGTGGTTGTGTCCTCGCTGCTCAGTTCAAAGTCAAAGACCTCCAAGTTCTCAGCAATGCGTGCTGGTGTCACAGACTTGGGGATCACTACCAAGTTCCTCTGAATGGGGAACCGGATCAGCACCTGGGCTGTAGTTTTACTCTACTTGGCTGCAATTGCCTTGATCCTGGGATCCTCCAGGAGAGATGGGTCTTCAGGCTTGGCCCAGAGCCTGTCAGGAGAACCAAGGGAACTGTATGCGGACACCACGATGCCTTTGCAATGGCAGTACTCAATCAACTTCTCCTGAGTTAGGTATGGGTAGCACTCGATCTTATATTTTAAGCCAGGTTTGTTCAAGATTCTCTCAATCTGAAGAGGGTTGAAGTTGGAGACACCAATTGCTTTTACCAAATAATCATTCACTAGTTGTTCCATAGCCATCCAAGTGTCCACAAAATCGGTGTCACTAGGAATCACGTTTCCTGATGCATCCAGTGGGAAATAGTCAGGCCCAGGCTCTAAGCCCGTCGGCCAGTGAATAAGGTAGAGAGCCAGGTAGTCCAGCCGCAGGTCGCTGAGTGTCCTCTGGCAGGCTCCTTTCACCATGCTCTTGTCGTGGAATGTGTACCTCAGCTTGCTGATGATGAAGAGATCCTGGCGCTTCACCACCTGCTCCTTGAGCCTCTTCTGGAGGGCCACTCCCACCTCCTTCTCATTCTGGTACTCCGGGGCGCAGTCAATGTGGGGATACCCCAGGTCAATAGCAACCTTCACAGCCTCAGTCACCTGGCCTGGAGGAGACTTTCAGGTGCCCAGGCCCAGGATGGGCATCTTTGCGCCGTTATTGAGTTCCAGATGGCTAGCCATGATTGCTGCACGTCACACACCGACCGGCAAACGTGCGATTCTGTCAGTTTTCTTGTGGTGTCTTCGACCTGTTTGACTTCTACAATTCCTCCTCCTCTTCTGTAGGATTCCTTGAGCTCTGCCTAAGGTTTGGCTGTGGGTTTCTGCATCTGTTTCCATCAGTTGCTGGATGAAGCCTTTCTTCTGACAGTTGGGCTAGACACCAATCTATGAGTATAGCAGAATATCATTCGGCATCCATTTCTTTTTCTTCTTTTCTTTTCTCTCTGGTAACACGGCTCACAAGAAGTTACTGAACTGTGAGCCCTGCACTGGAACCACGAGGGACCTGTGAGAAAAGTACAAAGAGCCAGAGCTATTAACTTTTTTACTTAATTCCCCACTGCTAATCAGCAGGTGTTAATCGACGAAGCCAGCGGTTTCTGGCCTTAGACTAGAGCAGAGTTCAAAAGGATAAATATTACAGAAAGTAAGCAACTTTTTCCTCGAAAAACTGAGTTTTGCTCCTGAAAACCAGCGACACTACCCATTGTTACCTTCCTCTGTACCTGGTGCTGGGCTGGTTCCAGATTCTGTAGCTGGGCTGGAAATCAGGGGTGGTGATACCTCTGGAAGCCTTTTTATGGCACAGGATTGTTTTATATATCCTGAGTTTTTTTTTTGTTTTTCCACATGAAATTGATTATTGTGCTTTTAAGGTCTGTAAAGAATTGTAGTGGAATTTTGCTGGGGATAGCATTGAATCTGTAGATTGCTTTTGGTAATATGGCTATTTTTACTCTCTTAATCCTACTGGGAGATCTTTCCATCTTCTCACATCTTCTCCCTAAAAGTTTCCTTCTTTCTTTCTCTCTCTCTCTCTTTCTCTCTCTCTTCCTCTCTCTTTTCCTTTCTTTCTTTCTTTCTTTCTTTCTTTCTTTCTTTCTTTCTTTCTTTCTTTCTTAGTATAGAATAGAGTTTATTCAGGGCATGGGATGGGAGTTAAGGGGGGTAGTAGAGGCAGAGAAAGGCAGAGAGAGGGCGAGAGTAGAGAAGCAGAGGCCGGCTATGACCACGTGGAGAGAAGGGGGAGGGGAGGAGAGCCCAAGAGGGGCAAGAGAGAAGCTGAGAGTGAGAAAGGTAAGAGAGAGATAAGAGCCTTTCTTTTATTTTTAATTTAAAAAATTAAATTGAAAAATATTTGAAATTGAGAGAGCAAACGGCCAAAGGTGACATAAATCCAATTGCACAATAAAAACAAAATATATGAAGAAAATGGTTATAGGTTAGTAATAAAAAAACAAAAAGAAAGCTTTTTTAAAAACCTAAAATAAATTTAAAATCACATTAAACATACAACAAAACAAACATAAAGGGTAAAAAAGAAATTTAATGGCAAAGTAGAGATCAGTTCTCTCTGGTTCCTCTAAACCGAAGTTTGCCAGGCAGAGGGAATGATGAGTTTGGAGTTTCTTTGTTTTCCCCCTGTTGAGGTTGGTCCTGATCTTGGGCCAAGTAGGGATCACTCTTCTCCTTAGCCTTATGAACTTCCCTTTTTGTACACCAGCACCCTCTGCTGGCCAGCCAGGGTCTCTCTCGCTCGCTCTGGAGTCTCGGTGTTAACTTCATTGTCAAAGTGCTTGGTTTTGAGTAGACTAGGAGTTATGCCTCTGGGCTGAAGAGCCTTGGAAAACAAAAGCCAGCTATAGAAACAGGCAGCAACCCACCCCTAACACAAATCCTCTGGTGGAAGAAAGGAAGCGAATGTTGCACCCACTGAGCAAGCCAGGAGGCCCCAGTACAAAGAGAATTGGGAGTCTAAGACACAGGAAAAAGAAATCCATAAGCCCAGTTGAGGGCTTCAGTGTAACCACGATGCCTCCTATGTCCAAGTCAGTATAGGGAAAGTACATCCATTTCATCGTGTTCCATATCCCAGAGAGCTCTATCCTGCAGCCATCTTGACGGTGACCTATTATTTGATACTGAACTTCTCTGCAATCTTAAAAACAAGTCACAAGTCAGAGAACCTGGGTGGGAGATGGCCTCAAAAGTGGTCTGTGGAGAGGGAGAGTGTGGGACATTCAGCCTACAGGGGACTGTGCTGTAAACATCAAGGCAGTTGGTAGCTCTAGGGCCTGGAGGCCTGCTCTAGTTGGCTACAGTATCTGGTGCTACCTCTCTGCCACATAATTTTCAATAGGACTGAAAATTCTTTAGCTTAGTTAAAGTAGCACACTCTGCCTCCACATCTTCCCGATACCACAGAGTGCTCAGTGTTGGGCAGGAACAGGAAACTATGTGTAGGGGGGTGTTTTCTCCTGTGCCTGTAAACACAACTGAGAGACAATCTCAGCTTACAGATTAACCGGTTCTATTGGTATGGTTCTCAACACCATGATCAAATAAGTATCTGACTAAAAACAACTTAAGGGAGGAAGGTTTATTTTGACTCGTAGTTGGAGAGTATGGGTTCATTGGAAGGCATGGGCATGAGGCTAGTCATGACGCAGCCATAGTCTGGGGCCACCCACATTCTGGATCTCGTCCCTTCAGTTAAGTACATCTAATTTTCTGAGGAACTGTCAGATTGATTTCCAGAGTGGTTACAAGTTTGCAGTCCCACCAGCAATAGAGTATTCCTTTCTCCACATTCTCACCAACATGTGCTGCCACTTGAGTTTTTGATCTTCTGATTGGTGTGAGGTGGAATCTCAGGGTCATTTTGATTTGCATTTCTCTGATGACTAAGGACTTTGAACATTTCTTTAAGTGCTTCTCAGCCATTCGAGATTCTTCTGTTGTGAATTCTCTGTTTAGCTCTGTACTTTATTTTTTAATTGGGTTATTTGGTTTTTTGGAGGTTAACTTCTTTAGTTTTTTTATATATTTTGGATATTAGCCCTCTGTTTGATGTAGGGTTAGTAAAGATTCTTTCTCAATCTGTAGGTTGCCATTTTGTCCTATTGATGGTGTCTTTCCCTTTTCAGTTTCATGAGGTCCCCATTTATCAATTGTTGATCTTAGAGCCTGAGCCATTGGTGTTCTGTTCAGGAAGTTTCCCCCTGTTCCAAATGTGCTTGAGACTCTTTCTCACTTTCTCTTTTATTCAATTCAGTGTATCTGGTTTTATGTTGAGGTCTTTCATCCACTTGTACTTGATCTTTGTGCAAGGTGATAAATATGGATCTATTTTCATTTTCCTACATACAGACTGCCTGTTAGATCAGCACTATTTATTGAAGATGCTTTTCTTTTTTCTACTGTATGTTTTTGGCTTCTTTGTCAAATATTAAGCATCCATAGTTATACGTGTTTACTTCTGGGTCTTCAATTCTATTCCATTGTACAGCTGTCCAGCAGCCATGGATGAACTGGGTTACCTGAAAGGGGGGCTAGAAATGAAAAAGGCCTGGGTGTGTGAGAAGGATGAAGCCAAGCCAAAGGTTTCTGATCAAGGCTCAAAGTTTAATAGTCAACACTGCATTTATGTAGGGAAAGCCCACAGACCGCACCCCCCCTCCAGCCTTTGTTTCAGCTGAATTGAGTTGCAACACAAGCTTAGTGGGCAGTCTGCTCCTGTAGGAAACTGACTCCACCTGGGTCATTAAGGTCCAACTGTGGCAAACACCTAAGGTCTATCTAGCCTGCTCAAGGCTGGGGGAAGGGCACACCATTAATTGACCTTTCTGACTACCAATACCATGTGGTTTTTATCACTATTCCTTTTTAGTACAGCTTGAGGTCAGGAATGGTGATTGCCCCAGAAATTCTTTTATTGTTGAGAATCGTTTTGGCTATCCTTTTTTTTTCTATATGAAGTTGAGAATTGCTCTTTCCATGTCTGTGAAGAATCATAATGGAATTTTAATGGAGATTGCATTGAATTTGTACATTGCTTTGGGTAAGATGACCATTTTTCACTATGTTAATCCTACCAATCTATGAGCATGGGAGATCTTTCCATCTTCTGAGGTTTTCCTTCATTTCTTTTTTCAGGGATTTGAAGTTCTTGTCATACAGATCTTTTACTTGTTTGGTAAGAGTTATACCAAGATATTTTATACTATTTGTTACTATTGTGAAGGGTGTTGTTTCTCAATTTCTTTCTCACCCTTTTTTATCATTTGTATAAAGGAAGACTACTGGTTTGTTTTATATCTAGCCACTTTGCTGAAGTTGTTTATCAGCTGTAATTGTTCTCTGGTGGAATTTTTGGGGCTGTTTATTTGTACTATCATATCATCTGCAAATATGATACTTTGACTTCTTCTTTTCCAATTTGTATCCCCTTGATCTCCTTTTGTTGTCTAATTGCTCTAGATAAAACTTCAGAGCACTATATTGAATAGATAGGCAGAGTGTGGGCAACCTTGTCTTTTCCTGGATTTTAGTGGGATCGCTTCTAGTTTCTCTCCATTTAATTTGATGTTGGCTATTGGTTTGCTGTATATTGCTTTTATTATGTTTAGGTATGGACCTTGAATTCCTGATCTCTCCAAGACTTTTAACATGAAGGAGTGTTGTACTTTGTCAAAGGCTTTTTCAGCATATAATGAGATGATCATGTGGTTTTTCTTCCCCCCTTGAGTTTGTTTATATAGTGTATTACATTGATGGATTTTTGTATATTGAACTGTCTCTGCATCCCTGGGATGAAGCCTACTTGATTGTGAATGATGGTTTTGATGTGTTCTTGGATTTGGTTTGTGAGAATATTATTGAGTATTTTTGCATCAATATTCATAAGTGAGATTGGTATGAAGTTCTCTTTTTCTGTTGTGTCTTTTTGTGGTTTAGGTATCAGAGTAATTGTGGCTTCACAGAATGAATTTGGTAGTGCTCCTCCTGTTTCTGTTTTGTGGAATAGTTTGAGGAGTATTGGCATTAGCTCTTCTTTGGAGGTCTGGCAGAATTCTGCACTAAAACCATCTGACCCTGGGCTATTTTTGTTTGGGAAGCTTTTGATGACTATTTCTATTTCCTTAGGAGTTATGGACCTGTTTATATAGTTTATCTGATCTTGATTTAACTTTGATATGTGGTAACTGTCTAGAAAGTCATCCATTTCATCTAGATTTTCCAGTTTTGTAGAGTATAGACTTTTGAAGATTTCTGTTGTTATCTCTCCCTTTTCATTCCTAATTTTGTTGATTTGGATACTGTCTCTATGCCATTTAGTTAGTTTGGCTAAGAGTTTATCTATCTTGTTGATTTTCTTAAAGAACAGCTCTTGGTTTTGTTGATTCCTTATATCCTTCTCTTTGTTTCTAACAGACTGATTTCAGTCCTGAGTTTGACTATTTCCTACCATCTTCTCCTCTTAGGTGTGTTTGTTTGTTTGTGTTCCAGAGCTTTCAGGTGTGATGTTAAGTTGCTTGTACAGGATCTCTCTAAATTCTTTATGAAGGCACTTAGTGCTATGAATTCCTCTTAACACTGCTTTTGTTGTGTCCCATAAGTTTAGGTATGATGTGTCTTCATTTTCATTGAATTCTGTAAAGCCTCTGATTTCTTTCTTTATTTCTTCCCTGACCAAGTTATCATTGAGCAGAGAGTTGTTCAGTTTCCATGAGTATGTGGGTTTTCTGTTGTTTTTGTTGTTATTGAAGTCTAGCCTTAGTTATTGGTAATCTGATAGGATACATGGGATTATTCCAATCTTCTCATATCTGTTGAGGCTCATTTTATATCTGATTATATGGCCAGATTTGGAGAAAGTTCCATAAGGTGCTGAGAAGAAGGTGTATTCTTTTGTTTTAGGGTGAAGTGTTCTATAGATATCTGTTAAATCCCTTTGGTTCATAACTTTTTTTTAGTTTCTCTGTGTGTCTGTTTAGTTTCTGTTTCCATGATCTGTCTATTGGTGAGAATGGGATGTTGAAGTCTCCTGCTATGATTGTGTGAGGTTCAATATGTGTTTTGAGTTTTAGTAAGGTTTCTTTTATGAATATGGGTGCTCTTGCATTTGAGGCATAAATGTTCAGAACTAAGATTTCTATTTGGTGTATTTTTCCTTTGATAAATATGAAGTGTCCTTCCCCATTTTTTGATAACTTTTGGTTGAAAGACTATTTTGTTGGATATTAGAATGGCAACTCCAGCTTGTTTCTTGGGACTATTTGTTTGGAAAACTTTTTTTCCAGGCTTTTACTCTGAGGTAGTGTCTTTGTCACTGAAGAGTGTTTCTTTTTTAAGGGTTTCTACCTGTTTGCCTGTGTTTTCCTATATTTTTTTTCTTTTTTTCTTTATTTTTTATATTTTTTGTATTTTTATTTACATTTAAAATCATTTCCCCTTTCCCATTTCCTCCCTCCCCAAAAGTCCCATAAGCCTCCTTCCCTCCCTCTTTTCCCCATTCAACCCCCTCTCGCTTCTCTGTCTCGGCATTCCCCTACATCCAGTCTTTCCAGGACCAGGGGTCTCTCCTTCCATCTTCTTGGAAATCTATTGATATGCGAATTGTGTCTAGGGTATTCTTAGATTCTGGGTTAATATCCCCTTATCAGTGACTGCATACTATGTGTGTTCTTTTGTGATTGGGTTACTTCACTAAGGATATTTTCAAGTTCTGACCATTTGCCTAGGAATTTCATGAATTCATTGTTTTTAATTGCAGAGTAGTATTCCATTGTGTAGATATACCACATCTTCTGAATCCATTCCTCCGTTGAGGGACATCTGGGTTCTTTCCAGCTTCTGGCTATTATAAATAAGGCTGCTATGAACATAGTGGAGCATGTGTCCTTACTGCATGCAGGTAAAGCCTCTGGGTATATGCCCAGGAGTGGTATAGCCGGATCCTCTGGGAGTGTCATGCCCAGTTTTCTGAGGAACTTCCTATATTTTTAAAGTCAGTTATTTATATCCTCCTTAAAGGCCTCTGTCATCTTCATGAGATGGGATTATCTTGCTCTTCAGGTGTGTCAGGGTAAGCAGGGCTTGCTGTGGTGGGAGAACTGCCTTTTTATGATGCCAAATTGCATTTGGTTCTGTCACGTATGACCTTGCAATTAACTCTAACCATCTGGTTCTCTCTTGTGTTAACTAGCCCAGGTGTGTCTCACTGGAACTGGCCTCCTAGAAGTCAGGTAGAGCTCTGTGACCTGAGTTAGGCTGGTCTCCTTCTTGTCTTTGGTTAGAGCAGGTCTTCTGTGCCCCCTAATTAATTTGGATCTCCTGTGTCCTTGTTTACTGTGGACCTCTTGAGAAACACAAAGTCTGTAGTGTTTGGGCAGGTACTGGGCAGCTGATGTGGCCCAGATGGGGAAGTAGTTCCCTAAAAGTTTCTTAAGGACATATTTAACTATAAAGAAAAAAATTTGTTTTGAGTTTTAATAAGAGTTGGCTTTTTTTTCCATAAGTAAAAATCTAGGAGACTTAGGACTTCAGGAAGTCTAGGCCTGGCTAGGCAACAGCTGTCCTCAACTGTTGGAACATATTCTGGACTGAGAGTGAGGAACACTTTATCATTCCCACAGAACCATTTCCTTTTCTGTTTTCCCCTAATGAATGTATAAATTGTAAAATTTTATTGATTTCTTCAGAATGATTTTCCTGCTTTCAGCTTATATAAAGATTGTTGGTCTTTCATCTTTCATCCCCGGTTCTCTGAACTTTCTGGCAGTCTGGGCTGAGGGCTGTTCTAAGTTTACTGGTTGGTTTTCTCTAGTTGGGTGCCAGTGATTGCTTGGAAAATGATGGCAGCAGTGACTAAATCTGAAATAATAAAAGATTTGGATCCTACAACTATGTGTATTCCATTTCTTCTCACATCTCACCTTGGGAATCTTGCCTGAAGACAAGACTTTTGTGGGCCGAGAACACTTTCTCTCGAGGCTGCAATGTTCCCCGTGCTCCTAAGTGCTGTCGGGTCCATTGTTCTTAAAGGACAGACACAAGTGTTAAGGAAGGATGTATGAAACATTACATTCTACCATCTCAAAAGCATTGTCTATGGAGTTCAGAGCTTAGAGACCCAAGTATTGATTGCAGTTTTATTTTAAAAAGAATGCTACAACTTAAGATTGTTTTTCTTTCTCATGTCTATGTTAAAAGCTAATAAATTCTATTTTAATTAAAAAATGAACAAATAATAACTTTATTTGTTGAGTACAACATCTCATAATAATTAATGATACTAATTGATATACTTATTTCTAATCTACTTATATTTTTTAGGGTGAAAACATTAAATTGTTTTAAAGCAGTTTTTAATATACATTACTTTGTGGTCATCAGGATGTGCAATGTATTACCAAAATTTTTCACATGTAGCTGAAACTTGTACTCTTTAACTAACATTTTCCTTTCCATTTCTTTCTCTGACCACTGGTGACACCATTCTACTATATGCATCCCAAATTTCTACTCTTTTAGATTCCACATGAAACTGTTATTATACTTCAGTGGGTATAATGTCTCAGAGGTCATTCATCTTGTCACACATAGTGATATTTCCTTCCTTTTAAAAGACCGAATAGGCCGGGCGGTGGTGGCGCACGCCTTTAATCCCAGCACTTGGGAGGCAGAGGCAGGAGAATTTCTGAGTTTGAGGCCAGCCTGGTCTACAGAGTGAGTTCCAGGACAGCCAGGGCTACACAGAGAAACCCTGTCTCGAAAAACCAAAAAAAAAAAAAGACCAAATAGTATGCTATTGTGTATATATGCCACATTTTTCTATCCACTCACTGATAGACGCTTAGGGTGGTTTTGAATCTCTACTGTTGAAAATAATGCTGCAGATATATAAATGTTAACTCCTTTGAGTATGTACTGAGAAGTTTTAAAGCATTTTCATTCTGCTGTCGAGAAAGTGTCTGTACTAATTAAATGCTTATCAGCAGAGTCAGATTCCCCAGCCTCCCAACCAAGTACACAGTATTGAATCTACGGCCTCCCATTTACTCAGAAAGTATTTTACTACTGAGCTATACTTCAAGTACAAAAGCAGGTCCTCCTCCTTTTCTCCCTCTGCCTTCTCTTTCTACTCCTCCTATTCCTCATCCTCTCCTCTGTGAGACACTGCAGTTTGCCTAGACTCTTCCCAACCTCTGGAATCCAAGTTTTTAGTTTGATGCAAACCTATTTGTCAACTTTTGCTTTTCTAATTTGTAGTTTTGGGAGTATGAGCAATAAACTATTGAACAGATCAATGTGTGTGTGTGGGTTTCCCTCATTTCCTTCTAGTACTTCTAGAGTTTCAGGTTTTATGCTTGTCTTTAATACATTTTAGCTGATTTTTATACATAGTGTGAGGGATCAATTTCATTCTTCAGTTGTCCTAACACTATTTATTGAAAAGAGTATACTTTCAATGTTGTGTGTTCTTGATTTCATTATTGAAGGCCAACTGACCATAAAACATGAAAGTTGGGGCCGGGCTGCAGGCCTGTCAAGGGACAGGGCCGGGGGCAGGCGGCAGCTCCGGGCTCTGTGCTGTCCCATCGCTCCCCCTCCTGGCGGCTCCTTGGTGTTCCCGATCACCCGGGCACGGAGAGGTGGCCCGCCGGGTGCAGGACGGCCACAGCCGTCCAGATGAACATTTAGCTACTGCTGGAGGCGGCACTACCTGGAGCGGCAGGAGATAGAAGCTGAACATGGGTATGCCTCCATGTTGCCATACAGTAGCAAGGACAGAGATGCCTTTAAATAGAGGAAGAGGCCCAAGAAGAACAGCACCAGTAGCAGATCAACTCACAATGAGATGGAGAAGAGCAGATGTGCTCGCCTCTGCCTGTGCCTAGAGAAGCTAAAGGGATTGGCACCGCCAGGCCCTGAGTCAAGCTGACACACCACCCGACTTTGCTGACAAAAGCCAAATTGCACATTAAGAAACTTGAAGATTGTGACAGAAAAGCTGTCCATCAAATAGACCAGCTTCAGCGGGAGCGGCAGCACCTGAAGCAGTGGCTGGAGAAGTTGGGTGCTGAGAGGACTTGGATGGTCGCATGGGCTCTGTGGTGTCCTCAGAGCGCTCCAACTCTGACAGGGAAGAGCTGGACGTGGATGTTAGTGTTCCGGCGCATGATGGTTCTCTCCCAGGAGTACCAAGCTTTGTCTGACACATAGGAAATCAGCAGCAAACAAACTTCTCAAAGGGAACTCGATCTCAGAAACCCCAAAGGAAGCTTTGAAAGCAAAACCGAAGAGCACTGAGAAGCCAGGAGCACCTCCAGCAAGCCTGCTGCGGCCCAGCCACAGTGCTATGGTGGCCCTGCTTAAGAGCGGGCACTCGGCACCTCAGGAGAACAGTGTGCCCCCCCCCCCCCGCGTGCTGTTCTGGGGGCCTTGTGTGTGCTGTGTCTCAAGGCACCCTCGTGCCCCGGGTTTGTCGATTGCTACTTATCTCTGGAACATTGTCCTATCTCAGAGATAGATGAGATCTCCTTGTCCACATGACGAAAGTGACTGCTTCTGTCATCACGGTTCCTTCCACCTGCGTCCCTGTCGGATTCCCAGCAATAACTGAGTTTTGGCACTGGCTGAGCTGGTAGCCACTCTCTGTGAGAGAAAGAGGCCACATTTCTTCTCCGTGGCAAGTGAACAGGAGGATTCCCCATGTCGCCAAACCCCTCCTGCTAAGTTATTTTTGAACACATCTGCAAGTGTCCTTCTAGCGATTTCTAGGTCTATAGCTTAAAAGGATGATTTTTTTCCCCTTGCGGCACTTTTATTTAAGGTAAACCAGAGCACATGTATATGTACATAAAACACACAACACCTATAACTGTGTTTTCATTGTTTCGCCTTTGAGTTAAACTGCTGTTTTGTTTTGTTTTTTTTTTTGTCTGTCAGTTGAAATATGAAGTGTACTGTCCTAACATAAAACAGTGAGTATTTACCCTTCACCCTGTTTGGTCCTTGCATGGGTATGTGGTAGATCTCTGTGTTTTTAGAGCACTTGACAGGCTAACAGTCAACGGCAGGCCTGACTTTGGAAGTTGGACTGAGTCACTCTCACTGACAGGCTTTTCTATGACCAAAACTGTAGTTTTTGGGGGACCTGCAGGCTTGGCCCAGGGCAGGTCTCCAAAATTCCTACCCAGTGTCTCCTTCACTCATCACCAGCACATCTGCCAAGAGCTAGGCTCTAGAGTGATTTTTGTTTTCTTAAGCAAAATGAAAAACCTTTCTATTAAAGTTGTTGGGGGGGTGAAGGAGACATGGGGATGAACCCCGGACTGTAAGACTTTGACATTGTACAGAACAGAAGTGTGGCGGTCAGTGAAGGGCGCGCTTATTTGTATGTGAAGTTCCTTCTGAAACTAAAATCTCAGCTGTACCCTAGCGACACTGTCACCATACAAGTGGGAACACAGGAGCTTGTTGTCAACTTCATTCCATGCCACGAGGAAACATTTGCATCGGCCGGAAAACACAGAACTGGCTTTGGATGTCTGCCCAGCAAGTTTTGATTTGGGTTTTCTTTCCCTAACCAGGTATCTTGAAATCGGTAGTAACTACCAGTGCCTCTGCCCTTGAACTGGTGCTGGCTTGGTGAGGCCACTGGGGGTCTTGAACAGGACCTGGGTTTTCCCTCTTGACCCAAGGCTAGAATGTCTCCGGCTGGGACCCCTGAGTTGGGCAGGCCCAACCCTACAGTGGCTGCTGGAGTAGTTTCAGTGTTTGTTTTTAAAGTAGCATTTTCATGTACCCTTGCTGTGTTAGACAGAAGCCAAAAGTTTCCCTGGGTTTCCTATGGCCCTTCTCCCCATCTCTGATGTGACTGAGGGTATTTGGGGTCTAGGAACACAGGAGATGGCATATGATACTCAAAACCTTCCAGCAATATCTTGGGGACTTGACAATGAGTTTTGTGAACTTTCTCCCTCTTGCCTTCTTCCCTGCCCCTTCAAGAGAGAACTTATTTTTTTGAAGTGCATATATAGACACATGAAGGTTTTATACCATGCTGTCTTGGCAGGAATACCACTTTTATTGTGGTCTGTAATGTATTACCCACATCCTGCTTTCTGTTTCTTTCCTGGCTATAGTGTTTTGTCTCCCTGCTTTACCATCCCTGTGTGTATCCTGCTATTTTTCTGTCTCTCTTTGGTATTTCAATGGGTGCTACTCCTGACTTAGTGCTTTCTGGGAGAAGACAGCCCAGCCTTTTCCTGTGTGCTGGCCTCTCTCATACTGTGGGCCCAGAGCTCAGTAGTCTGATGCATGTTTTGTTTTCAAAGATCCAGGGTTGAGGTGGTGTGAAATGTGACCCATCAGCACTTCTAATACACTTCTTTAACTTCTAAAAGAAATAATTGGTTGGCACCATTAGATTCCACTTGTGGATAGCCAAAGAAATTGAGTGTTTAGCATATCTCAAAATCAAACGGTGAGAATCAGGAAGGCGCTCTGTGCTGAGATGTATCTGGATTTCTTCCGTTGAGTTATAACTCTGTCTAGAAGGGCAGTGGGCTGAACAGGCCATTCTTCATTTTAGCTTTCATCTAAAAACCAAGCTTGCCTCCACCGCTGTCCCTAGAATTGGTGCTCTGGTACGTTGCTGTGAGTGGCTAGTTTGGGGGATGATCTTTCTAAAGGTGAATGGCCTCCACAGGAGAGCCGCAGGTGAAGAATGGGAAGAGTGTTTCCAGATGTTTCTTTATGTAAATATGGTGCCAATGTAAACCTCTGCTGAGAGTGTGGAGAATGGTGCTTGGGGAGAGGGGCTGCAGTTAGCACATGTGTTTTTAGAAACCATCAGGATTTAGAGACTCCTTGCTGTGTGTAAAGTTATATGTCCATCCATTAACAAGTAAATTATTTCATTATAAAAAAAGACATGAAAGTTAATTTGCTTTATTAATCCCATTGTATTAATCTTTGTGACTGGTTTTATGTCAGCACCATGATATTTTGATTATACAACTTTGTAATATATAAATTGAAAATAAAGAGTGATGCCTAGGTCCTAGGCTCAATTCCCAGCAACCACATGGTGGCTCACAACCATCAGTAATGAGATCTGATGCCCTCTTCTGGTGTGTCTGAAGATAGCTACAGTGTACTCATATAAATGAAATAAATAATCTTTTTTTTTTTTTTTAAAGAACAGCTATCTGCTGTATTGGCTGGTTTTGTCTGTCAACGTGACACAGGCTGGAGTTATATCACAGAGAAAGGAGCTTCAGTTGGGGAAGTGCCTCCATGAGATCCAGCTGTGGGGCATTTTCTCAATTAGTGATCAAGGGGGAAGGGCCCCTTGTGGGTGGTACCATCTCTGGGCTGATAGTCTTGGGTTCTATAAGAGAGCAGGCTGAGCAAACCAGGGGAAGCAAGCCAGTAAGTAGCATTCCCCCATGGCCTCTGAGTCAGCTCCTGCTTCCTGACCTGCTTGAGTTCCAGTCCTGACTTCCTTTGGTGATGAACAACAATGTGGAAGTATAAGCTGAATAAACCCTTTCCTCCCCAACTTGCTTCTTGATCACTTTTCCTTGATATCTCTTAATATGAAAATTAATATTACCAACATATCCTACTTGATTGAAATTCAAAAATATGAGGAATTAGAAATTTGTTGGCTCTCACCCAGTGGTCTTTCTAATTAAATTTGGCAATTGGAGAGATATGTCCAATATTCTACAATCCATATACACTTTCTGTTTGTTTGTACATAATAGTGTCTTGCTGTGTACCACATAATGGTCTTGAAATCATGCTTTTCCTATCTCAGCCTCTCTATAAGTAGGATTGTTTATTTGATGTTTTTATACTATACTATGGTTTTTCAGAACAGCTTACATATTTCAAAAGAAATGTAGACAATTAATTTAGGAGGTGGCTTGTAATAGAACAACAAAGAGTGAGACTGAATGTTTTGCTAATATTTATAGTTTTTGTATCAATTTTGAAGATGACCTTATAAGTTACTCTTTTTCTGAGATGTTTTTCAAAATCATCATAGCCAATGAACCAGAATCTTACCCTCACCTAATGTCTGTGCCACCCTCCAAGCAGAACCATTGTTCATTGAGACAATTGATGAATGACTTCATGCATAGACCATCTGAATACACACACCATTTCTTAAATGAATGTAACCTGTTCCCTGTGGGCTGAGAATGATGACAATCACTTAAGTCAAATAGCTTTGACTATAGTAGGAAATCTGTACCCAAATAATTGTGCCTACAATTCATTCCTTGGTTCAGCAGAACTGTCAACTCATAGCTTAGCTACTATGGAGGTAAAATCCTTTGGTGATGTGAGGGACATTGAAGTACAGCCTTAGCACAATAAACTCCAGTGTCTAAAAATTGTTCTTATTTTGGGTTTGCACCACTGTAAGAGCCAAGATTTTAAGCTCTTCTAAAAACAAAACAAACAAACAAACAAAAAGACTATCTTCTTATGTTCATTTAATAACATGTCCATCATTTGTATGATTGTTATAAAAATATATTGTGCTGAATATAATAAAAAAGGGATAGATTGTTGGTATATATAAATGCTATTGAGTTTTTGCATGTTGGTTTCATATTCTGCAACATTACTCTTCTTTATTAATTTAAAGAAGCATGGCTTGAATAATATATATGAAATTTTAATTGCCTTTTATGGGAAGATCTTATGTTTAGGCACATTTTACTTTCAGACTTCTTTGAACAATACATCCACTATATACCACAAACAACACATGTAAAAGCAAAACGTCATAGGAAGAGTTATTACTAAGAACATGTTGTAACTCAAAGGCTTAGTATACAGCACTTGCTTCAAATTTTCCTTGTACACCAACTGCTTTCTCCTCTTGACCAACTTTGATGTTTTGTAACTTTTTCCTATTTTTATCTTGTCCTTCAATTTGATGCATGAAGTATTTTCCTGGATATTATGACTCTCTTGGTTCATACTTCTCATACTCTTAGGTACTTTGAAAATATTACCTATTCTATAGAAAGATATCTCTTCATGATATTTTAAGTACCTGTATATGAACATTTATTGAATTATCATTTGCATCCTCCTCTAGCAACAGCAGTTTTCCTGAGTGGTAAGTGATTGTTGCTCTGCTACCCACTGATCTTTTATATTGAAGATAGGGCATTGTGTAGCATTGTGCACAAGGAAGTCTGGCCAAAGGAGTGAGTGGTTGATATGTAGTCCTTGTTCCTCTATTTATGTAGCCCCAGAGCTCTGTACATTCAATAGGGTTGCTATTTTCACTAAAAAGGGACACACACACACACACACACACACAGGATATATAAATGTAAATATGTATATAAAAGGATATATATGTATATATATATGTGGGATAGTTGAAACCTTCACTAAATGTAACTTTTTTATACATAAAATGATATCAGGGAACACTTGTTTATAGTTATCATGTTTTATTATCACAGTGTAAGACATATATAACTGCTTGGCATTTAGAAAGAAAATTCATCCTTGTGAATGTTGCAAGTTGGTTTCCTCAGGAAACAGACTGTGACCTTTGCATACAGGAAACTTTTTTTATTGTTTTTGGCACTGGGTACTTGGAACAGTACTTAAGAGGAGTAGGGGGAACATGGCTATCTGGACCAATTGAATGATGTGGTTGCACCAAAGCCTTAGTCAGGCCTGGAATGGCCTTTCAGAGTCGTTCCTTGGACCAGGCATTTTAAACCTTCCCTTTGTTGCCTTCTATATTCTGTATAGCCATTGGATTTGGGGCTGTTCCTTTGGAAGAGACTTGACTGTGGACAAAATGGTGCTGTTTATCTGATGGACGTTTTTAGAAAGGGATTCAACTGACCTCAGCCAACACTCCTAGAACCTGGGCTTGATGCCGGGGAAGCAATGTGGTTGGCTCACCAAAGTATGTACTAAAGTGAGTTTATTTATTTTGAATGACTTTTTCTTCATACAATTTAGGAGGTTACTACTGCTTGTTTTAGGCTGAAGGAAAACATGATAGAAATAGGGTAACTCCAAGAGAAATTAAATTGTTTTTAGACAATTTTGTTGTCTTTAGAGAGGGTTCCTTAGTAATTACAAGGAAAGAGTGAATATTGGGATCATAAGCATATTGTGACATCTAAACTCCATATAGTATAGTGTATCTGATAACTGGAATGTAGAGGAATTTTAGTCCAGCAACATGGCTGTTCTGTCAAGGAATCACATCCAAAGGTCTAGGTCTGGGTGATTTTTACTGGAATACAGTCACTTCCTTAGTACATACTTTTAAGGTAAAATTAGTCTGTAGAAGAAAGTAGCCTCATTTGAGGTTTGAAAGTGCCTTCTAATCGAGGAGCAGACAAAGTAAGGAATCAGAGCAAGATTTGATAGAATGAATCAGAAATAGGATGCACCCAATTCTCATGAGAACAGCAGGAGGGGGCGTTGGGGAGGAGAGAGAGAGAGAGGGAGAGAGAGAGGAAATTAAGTCAGAGTAAGTTGGGAGGCAGTGCAGTTCATGTAGGTCAGTGCAGGTCAGCAAAGGTGGTTGAAGCCACAGACTAAGAAGGATCCAGAAGAGTCGAACAAATTGCCAAAGGTAATTTGAGGCCAAGCAGAAAAATTAAGTGACATAGGGTCATCATAAAGGAGAGAACCTCAACTGAGAAAATGCCTCCATCAGATTGGCCTGTAGGCATGTCTATATGGCGTTTTATTGATTAGTAATCAATATGGGACGGTCCAGTGTACAGTGGTCAGTGCCATCCCTTTGTTGTAATCTTGGGTTATATAAGAAAGCAGGCTGAGCAAGCCATGGGGAGCAACCAGTAAGCAGTGCTCCTCCATGGCCTCCGCTTCAGTTCCCGTGCCTAAGTTCTTGCTTTCACTTCTGCCCTGACTTCCCTTTCTAATGGACTGTGATTAGGACTTGTAAGCAGAAACAAACCCTTTTCTCACCAAGTTGCTTTTGGTGATGATGTCCTTCACAACACCAGAAAACAACTCAAAACAAGCACATACGACCATGTTTAGCCTAAAACCATTTGCTAGATTTTAAATATTCACTAGAATTGTCCTTGATACATGAAGCTTTACAGTAATGTTTAAGCAGTTCCTCAATTCTGGGTTATTTTAGTTTATTCAATATAATTTAAAAATTAATTTGATAGAGCTAATGAACCAGGCAAAGATTTGGAGTTGTCAATCTCTTTTCTTGGAACCCCTGAATATCTCTCAAAAATATGCTCCACTTATATCTCCCAATACACACACACACACACACACACACACACACACACACACACACACACACACACACGGCACAGTGAATGCTAACAGAATCTTTTTTGTTTTTTGTTTTTTGAGATAGGGTCTCATTGTGGTATGGAACTTACTATGTAATCCCTTAAACTCACAGCAATCCTCCTGACTCAGTCTCTCAAAAGTGCTGAGATCACAGGCATGAGCCGACATACTCTTCTAGAATCTGCACATTGAACACATAAATTACCTCAATTTACTTTTTCATATATTTAGATGAATATAAATATGAGCCATAGTATTTTCTTCCCACAATTTTGGGAGACCAGTGCTGTAGTTTAAGAGTGAGAAAAAAAATCATTAAATTCTGAGTATGTGTTCATTAAGTTTACACTGTTAACAAGCAAATAAGATCCAAATTTTACTCTAAAGTAGAAGCAGATACACAAGAGATGGATCAACATACTATAACAAATGTAAAAGGTATTGATGAAGGGTAAAAAGTAACTTGATATTTCATACAGCCGAGTCATGAACATGTGAGATTACATTCAGTGGGCTCCTACTAGTCTGATGGTCCTAGACTCTAGGATCTAGAGTCTAAAGGAAAAGAAGTAGAGCAGTCAGAGAGAAAGAAGCCAGGGTTGTAGACAGCAGCCATGGCCACGTGCGCTAAAGTACCTGGGCTCTATTCAGCTGGCACTGGAAAGCCAATGAAGTATAAACTGGAGGAAGTAGACATACTTTATGCTCACACCTCTAGCTACAATGTGGAAGAAAGATAAACACTACAACATAAAGAGGTTGCTATAATCAAATTAATTTGTGTTAGATGGGACTCTGAACTGATAACCTAGAAGTACTAAAGTATGCAAAAGAATTTACTATATGATGAGGAAGATAATTCTTTTAGACAAGAAAATTCATAAAACTTACAAGCCCTTATTTGCACACATATAAATAAAAATTTAATATAAATATTGGAAGAAAAACTATTTACTGTTTAAAAAGCAATTTAATAAAGTTTTTTTTTGTTTTGTTACAAAACTTAACATTGAATGCCAAGACTAACCAGTGTACCAGCATCTGTCAGGTTAGGTCTTGAACTCCCATTTTGGTGAGGGTAAAGTTGGAAGAATAAGCTCTTCAACGCCATTATATGAAATATAGTATTGTACAATGCTTGTCCGTATCATGCTACTTTATAGGGTAAATTGGGTTCTTCGCTGCTGCTTAATATCTGAGGAGTTTCCTGAAACACGCCTTTTAATCTCTCACAAACGATTGTGATGCTATCTGAACTGTTTAACCAGCACACTTTATATAGAACAGAGCCTGGCACAAGTACTAAGTGTGTTGCTACTCTGCAGGCTGAGGGTAGAGGCGGTTGTATCCATGGTGACCATATGACTCCGTGGGAGTGGGAGCTTCAGGATTCTCACAGGGATTAATGGCAGAGCAACCGTGGGCCAACAGTTTCACCAGACATTTGGCCTTACAGGATTTTTTTGTTTTAATTAAAGAAAGGACACAGTTTTAAAATAGAGATTTGTTTCATAAAGTAGACAAATATATAGACATACACAGCCATATACTGGAAAACTTAGAACATGAAAGATATAAGAAACCCATTCTTTACAGCTGGCAAGATGGCTCATCAGGTAAAGATGCTTGCTGCCAGTCCTTATAACTTGAGTTTGATCCCCCAGAACCCATATGGCAGAAGGAGCAAGCTGTCTTTTGATCTTCACACTAGGGTCCCTGTATAACACAAATAAGTAAAATGGAAAAAAGGAAAAGAACCTAAACAGAAACCATACTTTACTACTGTGTTACCATTTAACTAAAACCTTCATTACATTTTTTTTAATGATCACTCCTTCTAAATACGTGAGGTGAATGTATCATTAAGATTCATAAAACAGTTGTGGAAGTAATTTATCATAACCAAAAGATTAAGAATGATTGGAGAAATAAATGACTATATTATCTTCCAGTGGGATTTATGATGCTAAAAGATATGTAAACATCATATCTTGGCAACAGTTGGAGGAGTCCTCTGTATAATGTGGAGGTGTGGGGTGGGTACCTGGGATGAGGAGAAGGAAATTCAGTTTGTTTTTGCATTGAAAGCATCAGACATCAGACATCAGATTTATGTTCAATTTGAAGAGTTTTTTTTAAATAATTGTATACATAGAAAAGATACCAGTTGTCAAATCAAACAAGCCCTCAATGGCCTTTTGACATAGCTCAATAGTACTTTCCATAAATGCGTCTTGGCTTCTGCATCAGTAGGAACGTAGCCATGGCATGAGCTTGCACTCCAGGATCCATGTCAAAGTAAGCTAATACACAGAAAATGAGCCAACACCGCTTGTATGTTTTTAAAAGACATTTGCCCTACATGTACAGGTGGTTCCCAGATGGCTGGCCTAGGACTCCTGATAGTGTTTCTTAGCTTTAGAGTCTGATTCGATATGTTGTGCTAATGGAAGACGCTTGGGCACTCTGCAGGGAATGGGGCTTCCCCCACCCCCACCCTATAGGAGAGAAGTAGCAGTTATCAGATGTTGAGAACACAGGCTGTGATTAAATATATCTTGAATTTAATGTTTTCAGCCTTTTAAAGATTTACTAAACTGGAATATTAGATCTAGTACAAGCAACTTATAACTTCTCATTCTTGTAGAGCCTATCATGGAATGAAGTTCATGTGTACTTTGAGAAAATGTTAGTTGATTTTTGTGTTTTTATTACTGAAATTTCCTACTTAATTTCTTATATAAGCAACAATTTATCTTAGGGAAAGTTTCAAAAAACTGAACAATCTTTAAGTTTTGCTTAGGTTTTCTTTGGTGTGTATTTATGCTGCTATAATATTTTATTACAATCACCCTAAAAATTTCACTTCCTTGTCCCAGTAAATCACAATGATTATGGTGTATATTGGAAAGGACCTCAATTGAGTTGGTGTAACACAACACTGTTCCTGAATTATAGTCAGTGGATTTGTCAAAAAAAAACTTTTAAGGTCCATCACACTAAGGTATTATAAATAGGCAGATGAGAGAATACATGTCTCCTTACACCAACCAATTGGTTGTGTTGATGACATAGAATTTATCTTAATCAGTTTTCAAACACTGCATTAAATAATTAAGATAGCATGGAAAGTAAAGGTTACTTTTGCTCACAGTTTTGGAGACTTCAGCCTGTGACTTATTAACCTTGTTGCTTTGGGCCTAAGCATGGAATGCATGATAGAGAATGTGTGGGATGCATGTTAGAATGTGTGGGATGCATGTTAGAGTATGAGTGGAATGCATGATAGAGAATGTGTGGGATGCATGTTAGAGTATGTGGGAGGCATGTTAGAGTATGTGTGGGATGCATAGTAGAGTATGTGTGGGATGCATGTTAGAGTATGTGTGGGATGCATAGTAAAGTATGCTTCCCAAAGACAATTTTCTTCTTTGGCTGCTTTGAAGACTTTGAGAAGGGACAAATTTAGTTAAGCCACCAACTATGATCCTATTCTTGTCCTTACATTAATAATCCCCTTGCCAAATTATTTTTCACACAGTTTTTTCTTCTTTCTTTTTATGAATAATGTCTGTAATACTAGATCAGTAGATTGGAAAATGGGAATGTGCCTGGGTATCCTGTCTGTGGAGATATTTAATTGTATGGTCTATTATACTGACCCCTATTTCTCTCTCTGAAATATAGGGTATAATTTCTATGTGAAATAAAACTTTGCCAATTTTTTTTTATTTTTTTTTATTTTTTTTACACTTATACATATATATTTATTTTTTTTATTATATGAAAATAATACCTAATTTTTTTTATTTTATTTTATTTTTTTAATTTACATTCCAAATCACTTCCCCTTTCCCGTTTCCTCCCTCCCCGAAAGTCCCATAAGCCCCCTTCCCTCCCTCTTTTCTCCATTCAACCCCCTCTCGTTACTCTGTCCTGGCGTTCCCCTACAGCCAGTCTTTCCAGGACCAGGGGTCTCTCCTTCCATCTTTTTAGAAATCTATTGATATGCTGATTGTGTCTAGGGTATTCCGAGATTCTGGGTCAATATCCCCTTATCAGTGACTGCATACCATGTGTGTTCTTTTGTGATTGGGTTACCTCACTAAGGGTGATATTTTCAAGTTCTGACCATTTGCCTAGGAATTTCGTGAATTCATTGTTTTTAATTGCAGAGTAGTATTCCATTGTGTAAATATACCACATCTTCTGAATCCATTCCTCCGTTGAGGGACATTTGGGTTCTTTCCAGCTTCTGGCTATTATAAATAAGGCTGCTATGAATATAGTGGAGCATGTGTCCTTATTGCATGCAGGTAAAGTCTCTGGGTATATGCCCAGGAGTGGTATAGCCGGATCCTCCGGGAGTGTCATGCCCAGTTTTCTGAGGAACCGCCAGACTGCTTTCCAGAGTGGTTGTACCAGCCTGCAATTCCACCAGCAGTGGAGGAGTGTTCCTCTTTCTCCACATCCTCGCCAACAACTGCTGTCTCCTGGAATCAGTATCCCAGACCTCAAGCTGTACTACAGAGCAATAGTGTTAAAAACTGCATGGTATTGGTACAGTAACAGACATGTAGATCAATGGAACAGAATTGAAGACCCAGAAATGAATCCACACTCCTATGGTCACTTGATCTTTGACAAAGGAGCTAAAACCATCCAGTGGAAAAAAGATAGCCTTTTCAACAAATGGTGCTGGCTCAGCTGGAGGTCAACATGCAGAAGAATGCAAATTGACCCATCCTTATCTCCTTGCACTAAGCTCAATTCTAAGTGGATCAAAGATCTCCACATAAAACCAGACACACTGAAACTAATAGAAGGGAAACTAGGGAAGAACCTTGAACATATGGGCACAGGGGAGAATTTCCTGAACAGAACTCCAATAGCTTATGCTCTAAGATCAAGAATAGACAAATGGGACCTCATTAAATTACAAAGTTTTTGCAAGGCAAAAGACACTGTCAAAAAGACAAAGCGGCAACCAACTAACTGGGAAATGATCTTTACCAACCTTACATCCGACAGAGGGCTAATATCCAATATATACAAAGAACTCAAGAAGTTAAACTCCAGAGAGGCAAGTAACCCTATTAAAAAATGGGGTACAGAGCTACACAAAGAGTTCTCACCTGAAGAATATCTAATGGCTGAGAAGCACCTAAAGAGATGTTCATCATCCTTAGTCATTAGGGAAATGCAAATCAAAACAACCCTGAGATTCCATCTCACACCAGTCAGGATGGCTAAGATCAAAAACTTTGCCAATTTTAATTGTTAGTGTACCTCTAGTTCCCAGAACTGCCTGGCATAAAGCAAGTGTTCTAAAGATATTCATGGATAGATTTCTGTACTGTTTCAATATGACAAAACGGTCACTATGACTTAAAAACGACGCTATCACTTCCCATACGATAGGATTTCTAGTAGTCAAGGATCCCAGAATTCCACTTGGGAGAAAAAAATCGAAGATCAGAAGAAGCAGTGGCAGAACAAGCCGAGGGCACTTGTCAGCTGGGGTAGCTTAGAATCCGAGACTCCACTTAACAACTAGACAAACACCGAGCCGGGTCTAATAAACCTGAACATACGTAGCTGAAAACATGCAGCTGAAAGTCAGCTAGGGCAGCTTGGTTCTGCTCGTCCTGGGAAGTCACTTCATAACCTAAGTCACTCTGGACCTAAGAAATAGCCAGTGAGAAAATCTAGACTCCCTCTATTGCTGAGACGTCATAGTGAGAGGGTCACTTTGATAACTACTTTCTATGTGCCAGATAACGCTCTGTAAAGAATTCTAAGCTCCATGTTGCATATAAGGAAGCTAAGAATCAAACGTTTCAAGTAGAGGCCTGCAAGGTCTCTATGTGGCTCATTGGATGAAGGCACTTATCAAACCTGACAGCTTGATTTCAATTCCTGGAACCCACATGGTGGAAAGAGAGAACTAATTGCTCCAAGTTATCCTATAACCTCTGCACACACCTATGGTGTGCGTGTGTGCTCACACATACACACGCACACAAGCACCCCCTCCCCCACATACTCTCCACAAAATAATAAATAAAACATAATTTAAATTAGGCTTGAAGTCGCTTTCTGAGAGCTACAACTAGCTAAAAAGCAAGGGAATCAGAGTTATGCACTAGATGGTCATTTCAGAGCCTGTGTTCTTCCTGTTACATGCATTTCTCATAATATGTAAGTTGCATTCAGTCACTGTTGTCCTGGAGACTGGAAAATCGTTCCTCCACATCCAGTGTCATTCATGTTAGCTATGATAACATCTTGCAGCAGCGCCAGCCCCATTGCTCCTAGAGTTTGGATCTTGACTGTCCCTCCATCCCCATGCAGTGTAGCCTGCAGCTTTCCTCTTTTGGGAGGTGATAGGACCTTAAGAGTTGGGACTAGTGGGAGGTTTTTCCCACATTGGGAGAATGCCCTTGCAGGAAACTGTGGCCTAGGTCTCTTCTTGCTCTGATTTCTAGGCTCTGTGAGATAAGCAGGCACATGGAGCATTTTTAAATTTAAAATCACAGGCACGAGAACCCTTCTGAGCTTATGGTACGAGACAACAGAATGAAAGACTCTCTAGATGTACTCCAATATTCTCAAGGCTGAGTGAGTTAGACAACCTCTATGAAGAGAAGCTCAAAGTCTTCATCAGTTCCTGTGCATTTGTGTTCACAGAGGGACACAAGAGACAAGAGCTAAGGAAGGGAAGATAAGAGAGCCCAACTGGAGAGTCATGAGTTGAAACATAAAACATTTTGCAAACCATATGCTCTACTTTCTGTTTTTTCCTTATTTGAAAGTCACCGACATTTATTGTGAGATGATACTAATTTTAACACTATAAAATGGATATAAAGGCACACAAGCCTGTAGGATAGGAAATGCTGGTAAGACTCATATAGGAAAATGACAAGGGAGATAGCTGCAGCTTTTACAATCTTCAAAGGACAACTCACAAGTGGAAAGTTTACTAAAGTACCAGAAAGCAGACGCCCTGACACCTGTAAAAGACAAAGTTAGATGTAATAATGACTGAGCATTCAAAAAAGCAATAGCCTAAAATTGACTATACTTCTGAGGATAAAATATATTTTCTATGTAACAGTTGTGAAGCAGCGCTTGCTATTTCGGTTGTAGTTCTCATCATCTCACTAGAGGGCAGTGTTGCTTCTAAAACCAGAGCTCGCCTCTCATTTCTGGGTTGCATGTATATTTCAAGAAAAGGTAAAGTCAAGTCTTCCCAGTCTTCCCTAGGAGATGGTAAATGTCAAATATGAATCCTTCCAAGAGCACCATCCAGTTCTGACTGGTTGTAGCCCTAGGGGTGCTAGGTAAAAAAGTGAAGAGAGCACCGAGGGAGCTGGGTAGCAGATCTGATTTTAGTGTCTGTACCAACTAGTCAGTAGACAAGGCTCCCCATGCTTTCACTTCCTCTGTTAAATAAAAGAGCTGCCATAAATGATCCCCAAGACCCCAGTCTATCCTTAAAATGCTAGAATTCTAATAAAATTCTGGCTCTGAAGGGCTGAAAATTTTCTTGGTGATGTTGGCCACGTTAAGAAAAAAGTAAAACCTTGAATTATGAAATTATTAGTAATTGAAATGCATTTAATGATCTAAGTGAGGTTTAATAGAGACCTCGATGCTCCAAATCTTTTAAATGAAAATGTTGTCGTCCAACTCTCCAGGGACCTTAGAGCCATTGTCTACATTTGCTCATGGTGTAGTTAATGCTATTGATTCTCTGCTCTCCTCTTGGTTACTAGCTTGTTGGAAGAAGCAAAATATTGATTTAGAATTATATGTAGAAAGGAGGCTGAACCCTCGTCGGGAACGTTTTAGGGTAGAGATTAAACCTGCCAAAATGACCTTGTCGCTATGTGGCTTCCATCATCTCTGTGTTTCATTCGGTGGCGTTCCCGGGGTTTTCGTTGCTCTGTTTCCTCTTACCCTACCCTTTTCATCCAACTCCTTGTCGTATGGACTCAGATTACTGAGTGAATGTAGAATCCGCTTGTAGAACCTGAGGAAAACTGTGGAACTCCAGGGTCCTAATGCGTGGACTTCACTAATAAGCATTGGCAGGAGAGTCAGTGATTAACTCTTGGCTATGGCCAAGTGTCACTACTTTCCCCCAAAACGCTTTGACCTTCTAGCTTAACACCCTCTTTATTCCAGATTTGCCGTTTTGCCGAGTGTTTCCTCCGGAGTCTCCCTGCCGCCCGCAACCCACCCCACCCGCGTCCCATTTCTTGCACCTTCAGGCAGCTTTCGCCTTTCAAAACTTCCTAAAATGTACTCCGAGTGCCTGCGGGTGCGCACACTGGCGCGCGCAACCTCGCCTAGTACCGGGGCCAGCGGGGCTGGGCAGGCTCCGAGCGACAGAACACATTCCATTCTTCGCGCTCGGGCACACCCCTCCGCGGTGAGGATTGGTCGGGCCGAACCCCCCCGGCGAGCCTCGGCTCCTGAGAGGCCGGGGAGCCTGCCAATCCCCACGGGCTGTCAAAACAAGTCTTCCCTCCCTGTCACAAGCGAGCGGAGTGGAGGCCGCCGCCGCCGCTGCACTTCCTGGGGCCGCCGCGCTGCGGTCGGCGGGCAGGTGGCTAGTGGCCGGTGGTCCGCAGTCGCCGCTCCCGCCGCGCACGTCCCGGCTCCGCAGGCTCCCGGCTCCGGCGCCCGCTGCCTTTTGTCTGCACAGAGCAAGGGCTAGCCTCGCGTCTCCGGTACCTCCCGCTGCTTTTCGCCTGCTTCTCCCTCCCGCTCACATCTTCTCCCCGCCCCCGCCGCCGGTCCGCGCCGGCCCGCTGACCTCCTGGACCACAGCCCGAGGACGCCTCTGCCCGAGCGATGTCTCCTCTCCATAAAGTTGCGGCTGCCACTGCAGCCGCCGTCGCGCGCTGAAACAAAGTCTAGCGGGTTTTCCTCCTGGTGCCCGAGCGCACCCGTGCCCGGGGCTGGACGCCGCTGGCGGTCGTGCTGTCTCGCCGGGAGCCTAGAACGTGCTTGGCCATGGCTGAGGGCGCGGCTAGCAGGGAGGCTCTGGCGCCTCTCGACGTTGCCGGGGGCGAAGACGACCCCCGAGCTGGCGCCGACGCTGCCTCGGGAGACGCCGCACCCGCGGCCTCGGGTGGCCGGATGAGGGACCGTCGCAGCGGGGTCGCGCTGCCGGCCACTGCGGGGGTCCCCGCAGATAGCGAGGCCGGCCTCCTGGAGGCTGCCCGAGCGACCCCCCGGCGCAGCAGCATCATCAAGGTAAGCGGAGCAACAGCGGCCCAGAGCCTGGTATGGGTGTCGGGTGGGTAGGGGACATCCCCTCCCCACACCCCCCACCCCCGCCAACCCCCCGGGCAGGATGTTCATTGCCCCAGGCGTCGCAGGCTAGGCATTGTTTTCTCCCACCTCTTTCTTCGCCAAACCTTCCTGCCTAGTCCGGAGGTTCCCAGACTCAGCTGTTGGCCTTGAGAAGCAGAAGTGACTTCCTCTCTAACAGCGGAGGAAAAGTTCCTCTCTGCACTTCTGCGGTTTGATGGATGCTTTCCCTCATTTTCTCCGCAAGCCTCACTAACCGGTGGATGGGAGGAGGAAGGGTGGACTTGGGATAAATGCAGACCTGCGAGCTGGCTGTGCATTCTTCAGTGGAGGGCTAGCTTTCCCGAACAGCAATGGCAAAGCACAGCTTACTTTTAAGTGTGTGTGGGAAATCTCCCCCAGACACAAATGGTTCTGAAATCCTGAAATGCTTGAACTTTGCAGATAGGCAGGCAGAGTTTGCAGCGGACGCTGCAGCATAGAAAGGATGAAGGAAGAACTCAGAGGTTTTGCGCTGCAGAAAACACACATCCGGGAAAACGTTCCCAGACTCCCCTAGCACCCCCAGAGGATTTGCTTTTATCCATCTGCCAAGGAATTGTAAACCTTTCTTTGCCTTATTTATTTATTTCTGTCTTCCACTTGAACTTGTTTCCCATGTTCGAAAGTTCCTCTTTTGGGTGCATGACTTTGGAGTAACCTTTTCAGGTAGGAGCCCTGGTATTGGCTCTGGAATAGGGCCTCTTAGCATAGTGTGAATACTGCGTACATTTGAGATTAAAGCTGATCTTGGTAAAGCAGTCAGTGTGAATGTACACCCATTTGTGATAAACACAATACACCACAGGCGACAGTAAAAGGTCTAGGAGCCTCCTACTATTCAACTTATTGACTTACTGGATAGGCGCATACATTTAGAAAGCTTGCTTAGGTTTAAACTAAGCAATCACTGTGTAATGCGGGTCTTCTTTCCCATGCTACCAGCACCAGTGTTTCCACATACACCTATCTCCAGGCACTATCTATGCTTTTTCTCCAACATGGACACATGGAGATTTCTATGTTAAAAGTGGATGGTAATTTAAAATATCTGTAGTAGTTTGTTTATCTGTACTTTTCTATAATGTGCAAAGAGACATATTCTGAATGTGAATTTGGATAAAAAAAGAAATGACCTTCTTTAATACTATAAGTCAGAAATTGTATTGTCTTGCAAGTATCATAATTAGGAAACAGATACATTTGGATTACAATATGTGGACCTGCGTGTATGAAAATAGTCGTTGTAAGGTAGTTTAAAATACATGACGATAAAAGCAGTGGTTCTTATAATGTAAAAAATACAAGTCACGAGGTCTAAGGACTATGCAGATTCTTGCATCAAGTTTGTCTCTCGGAAATTGCTCTGTGCTGCCAGGGTGCTACTACAGGTCTGAAATCCAAGGGTTGTGCTCAATGGAAGCTTGGGACTCAGCACTCAAGAAGCTGACACAGGAGGATCCTTATTTCAAACCTAGCCTCCTGAACATACCTGGTCTCAAAATAAATAAGCCCCACCCTTACATTATGATTGGCATGTGGTTTATATTCTCATAAGGGTTATTGAGAGTAATGGTGCCTCTTTTGCTTTGAAGTTTGTTTTTGTGATAGAAGGGAAGATAGTAAAATATTACATTTTCTCTATATAATGAAAATTAAATAAATGGCATATAAAGTTAAAGATACTGCAAAAATTAGATGAGCTATTTTAAATTAGATTTATTTGAAGAATATACAATGATTTAAAACAAATCTTGCAAAGGAGTGTGAAAATAAGACTTTTTGCTACTCCATACTCCACTCCCCCTCACAGTCTATCCTATAGCTATTAACATTTTCTTATGTATCTTTTGAGAATAGTCCATACATTGGTAGGCATATGTATCTATGACTATATCTGTGACTAACTGTTGAGGTCCTTATCATGTACAATGAAATCTGGCTAGAGTTTTATTGGCTTCTTACCTTCAAATTTGCACCAAATATCATGCTGGACACATTAAGCTTCAAGGATGGTGTGGTAACCAGTGGGTGGCAGTTGCTGGGATATGCTTCCAGAGGGTTTTATTTCTTCTTCTCAGGGGTGAGAGGCAGGTGCGCTCTCTCCAACTCTTCCCAAGATCAGGAACATTTTTATTTACATTTTGAGTCTTCTGCTACATGACTTGGTTACTTTAATGCAGTAAAGACGAGAATTTCTAAAAAGGCGTAGAACATGTACGTTGGTCACTTCATGTCATTATAATGAAATACATCAAAGAAGGGAGATTTATTGTGACTCATGGTTTCAGAGATTTCAGCCCATCATCACTGGCTGTGTTTCTTCTGGGTCTGTAATGAGACCATACACCATAGCACAGGGACAGAGGAGAGGATAGCAGATCACCTTATGGTGGCCAGGAAGCAGAGGGAAGGAGGGACTGAGGACAAGGCTTACATTTCAAGGGCATATTCCTAGTGACTTTCTTCCTGCAACTGACCCTCAATTCCTACTTATCACCATATCCCAATAATTCCATCATGGTGGAGCTCATAACAGACAAATCTACTGATTAGGTCTCAGTCCTTATGATTCAATTATCTTCCCAGTGGCACCTCTGAACATCAAACTCAGGACCAAACTTTCGATACATGAGGCTTTTTTCTTTTTGGAGGATTTTATATTTAAACCAAAATACATGTAAAAGATGCATATGTTCTATATTGAGGGATGGCAACACATATGTTGTCAGGGACTCTTCTTATTTGGTTTTGAATCATATGTGTAACAGAGAACTTTCTTTTATATTAAAATATATTAAGCTGGGTGATGTGGTGTATACCTTTAATCCTAGCACTTGAGAGGCAGGTGGATCTTTGAGTTTGTGTGTGTGTGTGTGTGTGTGTATGTGTGTACACATATCAACAACGGTTGACATTCCTACCATACCTGTGAGCTAAGGAAAGGTGTGATTTGTCAAATATTAAATTCTTTTCAAGTTGATTTAGATTATTGGTTTTAATTATTTTAGTGTGAATTCTCCATTAGCATGAATATTAGATTAAAAACATGCATTTCTTCACCTTACCAGACTTCCTTGTATGTTAATTAAAGGGATATTTTCAGTTAATTTGCCCTTCCTAATTTGAAAACATGTGTATAGCTGAGAAAACAATTTCTTTCTGAGCTGAATGAAACAACTACACGGTTTATCTGTGCACGTCTTCACAAGCCTTCCTAATGTTAATGTGGTTTTTTTTTCTTTATACTGTTAGGTTTTTTTTTAGTATTATAAGAATTTAGCTAGATTCTCTGTAATTTCCTTTTTTTCTTGCATGATTATTTTTTACAGGCTTGCCATTGATAAATAGTTCATGTTTTGAGATTGTATGTGTAGTATTATATTCATTGAGTCCATCTTAATTTCTTCTTTGTGATGGTTTGAATAGGTGTGGCCTTATTGGAGGAAGTGTGCACTGTGGGGGCTGGCTTTGAGCTATACCCAGTGTAAAAATCCAGTCTCCTGGCTGCCTTTAGCCCCAGTTAAATGTTGGCCTTTGTAAGAGTTGCCTTGGTACTGGTGTCTCTTCACAGCAATAAAACCCTAAGATATCTTGATACATGATTTAAGATGAAAAGTTAGGAGAATGCTAAAAGTATCTAATGTTAATGTACTATTTTGTATTTGAATATACTTCTAATAAATATATTAGAGTCTTATCTAGTATTTGATGTCAATATTCTAATATTTAAAATATCTTTCATTTAAAATTGTAGTCAATAACCCTATAACTATAATATTGTAGAAATAAGTAACAGCACAGCTCTGATTTTGTTAATTTGGATACTACTTCTCAGCCCTTTAGTTAGTTTGGCTAGGGGTTTATCTATCTTGTTGATTCTCTCAAAGAGCCAGCTTCTGATTTTGCTGATTCTTTGTATTGTTTTCTTTGTTTCTATTTGGTTGATTTTGGCCCTGAGTTTGTTTGTTTTCTGCCTTCTACTCCTCTTGGGTGACTTTGCTTCTTTTTGTTCTAGAGCTCTCAGGTGTGCTCTTAAGTTGTTACTGTAAGATCTCTCCAGTTTCTTTACCTGGACACTAAGTGCTATGAACTTTCCTCTTAGCACTGCTTTCATTGTGTCCCATAAGTTTGGGTATGATGTGTCAACAGTTTCATTAAATTCCAGGAAGTCTTTAATTTCTTTCTTTATTTCTTCCCTGACCAAGTTATCATTGAGTAAAGAGTTGTTCAGTTTCCATGTGCATGTGGGCTTTCTGTAGTTTTTGCTGTTCTTGAAGACCAGCCTTAGGCCATGTGGCCCCAGGAAGTTTAGAGGTCAGGTGGGGTGGGAGGTGGGGACATCCAAATGGAGACAAGGGGGTGGGGAGGAGGTACTGGATGTGGAACAATGGACTGGGGGGTGGGGTGGGATGGGGGGGTGGGTGTGGGTGGGTGATGGGTGGGAATAAAATATGGAGTGTAAAAAATAAATAAAAAACAAAAACAAAAATAAAAAAGAAACAGTGTAGCTTATTCTTTATATTAGATAGTGGGAACTGAGATGCATAACTGTTTTGAAAACAGTTCATTTCTGTTTCTCCTTTTGTCTGTTTTCTTTTATTCCGACTAAGTATGTATAACCTAGGCAAGGAAGAGTGACTACCTCACTGATTGCACTGCATGGTGTGCGGGATGAAGATGGGTGCTAGGAGTGAGGATGTGCGGGGATGAAGATGGGTGCTAGGAGTGAGGATGTGCGGGATGAAGATGGGTGCTAGGAGTGAGGATGTGCGGGATGAAGATGGGTGCTAGGAGTGAGGGTCTGAGACTTACTTACTGCAAAGCATCTACAGGAACGGCTGTTGTCCACGCCTCCTTAAGGTGTTATCATGGCCACTTTTACCCTGTGTGGTGTTGTGAGCTGCAACCTCAAAGATGCGCCTTGGGTACCAGTTGACTCAAGACCAAGTCATGGCTCAAGAGAGGCAAAGAGGACGGAATTTACGTTACGCATTGCCTGCTGTGGTTAAATACTAAACAAGCTTTCATACATTTCATATTCTCACAGTGAGCCTTCTGGTGTAAGGGAGGTACGGAGAGACATAATTCAAGGCCGAGTCAGGATTCACAGCCGTGTCTGCTTAACAGCTGAAACTGTGTTATCATGCATTTCCTCAGATGCAGTAAGTTCAGAACTCGACACTTTCTAGGTTAGAGACAAGCTGAGTGCATGAAGAATCTGAATCGTGGGTTTGTGAGGTGTATCATCCCTTCTTTACCTTCCTCCCCCAGGTTAGAACATCTGGAGCTCCATGGCCCAGGAGGGGATTAATGGCCCTTCCCGGAGCCTGTGGCCCTTTTGTTAGGCCCATGCTATGTATGGAAAAGCAGTTTGGCTGGTGTGTACTGGCTAAGGAGCTCACCTGTCAATGTATGGAACCCATATATCTGAATGTGTCAGTTTTGAAGCTTATACCTGTTTTACATTAGGCCAGTTTCTTTCCTGTGTCCCTAAAGACAATAGACTTTTGAGAAGAATTGTGTTTTCTTTAAATAGATACATAGAAGGACCAGATACATGGTACACTAAATGCACCTTTTTATTATAGGGGAGTGGGGTGAAGAGGACTTCACTTGGAACTCTGAACACAGTTTTATAAACAGTTATAATGAGAAATTAAATATGATCGAAAAACTACTTACAATTTTTAGGCAGGCCAGAGTTATACATGGTTTTGTAGAGTAGCCTTGGAATTAATCAGCATGTAGACTTTTGTTCCTATACTGATGTGCTGGCTAGTCTTGACCTAAGCTAGAGTTATCTGGAAGGAGGGAGCCTCAATTGAGAAAATGCTACCCTAAGATGGGGCTATAAGGCATTTTTTAAATTAGTGATTGGTTTGTGGCTGATGGCTCAGACCATTGTGTGGGGCCATCCCTGACCTGGTCTCACTCGGGTCCTGTAAGACAACAGATTGAGCAAGCCATTGGAGCAAACCAGTAAGCAGCACTCCTCCATGCCTCATCAGCTCCTGCCTCCAGGTTCCTGCCCTGTTTGAGTTCCTATTCTGACTTCCTTCATTAATAAACAGTGCTGTGGAAGTGTAAGCTGAACAAACCCTTTCTTCCCCAAGTTGCTTTGGTCATGGTGCTTTATCACAGCGATAGTAACCCTAACTAAGACAACAGATATGTGGTAAAACCTTTAAATAACAAACTGATGTTGGGATTTTAAAGAGAAAAACTGACAATTCAGTGGAGCTGACCAGCTTTGCATGGGGATAGCTGTTAGTATCTGCAGCCTCAGATGGGGTTCTGTCTCTGAAGCATGAGCCAGCTAGCTGTATGTGTAGCACTGAACCTCTTGGTGGCTTTGTCTTACTATCACAGCAACCTTGGTCAGAATGTTTAGTTTCTCCAAAATTGTCATAGAAGAATGATCGCAGTTCACCTTAGAAGTGGTTTTTTTATTTCAGTGCTTTTCTGGTGTGTTTTTTAATAGCACCTCTTGAGAGAAATGAAGAATAAAACCTTGGGTAAATGCCTTGTTACGTTTTGATGAAAGGGTTTAGATGTGTCTGTTAATCAGTGTTTGTTATAAGTCTTAGAATTTATAGATTTGCGTTTCCTTTTGAAAAAAGTTTAAAGAATATAATTCACTTACATAGCCACCAATGGGTTAACCACACACTGTGATTACCTCTGAAGAGTTGTCCCAACTATTCCCTTTTACAATGAAGCAAACAGGCAATTAAATGTTGTACAGTAAAATGTCAATTTAACATTTATTGCCAAATAACACCTCAGGCACAGCAGGGTATTATGAAGAAACACCAGGAGACAGCCGACATAGCCTGGTGCTACTGAACAAACAACCCGTTAAAAGTGCTTCTGGGTAATGCAACTGATCAGTCAGTGAGTAGCCAGGGAAGAGCTGAACTGAACTACCGTCTCAGCATCTCTCTTCAGCATTACTAATAGTGAATATTAAAACAATCCTATATTCAAGCCTAATGTCCAAATTGCCAGAGCCATAACATTGTATATTTAAAAATTATTCATTTTTAAATGACTACTAGAGGCTCAGAGGCACCATGGTTTCTTGAGCCTCCCTTTATAATATCACCACTGAATGAACCACTGGTTCTAAGAAGAGGAGAGAGTTATTGAACTGGACTTTCAGTATAAATCTAAGAATAGATAAATAAATCTTTTTATCCTAAAATCTGTCAGCTTTGCAAAATATTATGTTTTGATAAGTGTTTTAATCATGTAATACAAGATTGGTTTGGAGTTTCATCTAATTTATTCACCTCTGTTTCCCAGTTCATTTTTGTATTCCTGTTCTCACAATGGAATATAGCAGAGCTTATTATAATTAGGGATTATACTATGCTAATGATAACAATAATAATAACTGAGGACCAACTTCTATGTAACATTTTGCATTGTTTAAATATTGGCCTGGGTATTGTATTTTATCAAACACTGATGGCAACAGCAATATTCTAGTATGACAAAGTGTTAAAATTGTCTCTTGGATTTAAAATTGAGTTATTTGGAGTTTTATTTGTAATGTCTTGTGTGGATATGTTTAGGAGAGGTATTACCTGCTTTATTTTGGATAGTATCATTTTAACTCACCAAATTTGTGATCAGTTTAGCATTTCTTTGAGAAAAGCAAGATTAGTCAGGACCTCATGAAATTACAAAGTTTCTGTAAGGCAAAGGACACTGTCAATAGGATAAAACTGCAACCAACAAATTGGGAAAAGATATTTACCAACCCTACATCCAACAGAAGGCTAATATCCAATATATACAGATAACTCAAGAAGTTAGACTCCAGAGAATCAAATAACCCTATTAAAAATGGGGTACAGAGCTAAACAAAGAATTTTCAACTGGGGAATATCGAATAGCTGAGAAGCACCTAAAGAAATGTTCAACATCCTTAGTCATCAGGGAAATGCAAATCAAAACAACCCTGAGATTTCACTTCACACCAATCAGAATGACTAAAATCAAAAACTCAAGAGATAGCAAATGCTGGCGAGGATGTGGAGAAAGAGGAACACTCCTCCACTGCTGGTGGGACTGCAAACTGGTACAACTACTCTGGAAATGAGTTTGGCGGTTCCTCAGAAAATTGGGCATAATACTACTGAAGGACCCAGCTATACCACTCCTGGGAATATACCCAGAGGATTCTCCAGAATGTAATAAGGACCCATACTCCACTATGTTCATAGCAGCCTTATTTATAATAACCAGAAGCTGGAAAGAACCCAGATGTCCCTCAACAGAGGAATGGATACAGAAAATATGGTACATTTACACAATGGAATACTACTCAGCTATTAAAAACACATGAAACTCTTAAGAAAATGGATGGAACTAGAAAATATCAAATATAATCCTGAGTGAGGTAACCAAATCACAAAATAACACACATGGTATGCACTCACTGATAAGTGGATATTAACCCAGAAGCTTGGAATACCCAAGATACAATTCACAGACCAAATGAAGCTCAAGAAGAAGGAAGAACAAAGTATGGATACTCTGGTCCTTCTTAGAAGGGGAAACAAAATTCCTATGGGAGGAGATACAGAAACAAATTGTGGAGTAGAGACTGAGGGGAAGATCATCCAGAGACTGCCCCTTCTAGGATCCATGCCATATACAGCTACAAAACCCAGACACTATTACTATTGTGGATGCCAACAAGTGCTTGCCTACCAGAGCCTGATATAGTTGCCACCTGGAAGGTTCTGCTAGTGCATGACAAATACAGATGGGGACACTGTCAGCCAACCATTGAACTGAGCACAGGGTCCCCAATGGAGGAGTTAGAGAAAGGACCCAAGGAGCTGAAGGGGTTTGCAGTGCCATAGGAGGAACAACAATTTGAACCACCTAGTACCCCCAGAGCTCCCAGGGACTAAACCACAAACCAAAGAATATACGTGGAGTGACTCATGGCTCCGGATGCATATGCAGCAGAGGATGGCCTTGTTGGACATCAAAGGGAGGAGAGCCCCTTGGTCCTGGGAAGGCTAGATGCCCCAGTATAGGGGAATGCTGGGATAGGGAAGTGGGAATGGGTAGATTGGTGAGCAGGGGGAGGGGGGATGGGTTAGGGGATTTTTGCGGGGTGGGGGGAACCAGGAAAGGGGACAGCATTTGAAATGTAAATAAAGAATATATCTAATAAACAAAAAGAAAAAAAAGAGAAAAGCAAGATTACATATGTGAGTAGAAAAGAACCATCTTTTCATCATTATTCTCATGCTAGGAAGTTGCATCATCATTCTCACTCTAGGAAGTTACATCATCATTCTCACTCTAGGAAGTTGCATCATCATCCTTACTCTAGGAAGTTGCATCATCATTCTCACTCTAGGAAGTTGCATCATCATTCTCACTCTAGGAAGTTGCATCATCATCCTTACTCTAGGAAGTTGCATCATCATTCTCACTCTAGGAAGTTGCATCATCATTCTCACTCCAGGAAGTTGCATCATCATTCTCACTCTAGGAAGTTGCATCATCATTCTCACTCTAGGAAGTTACATCATCATTCTCACTCTAGGAAGTTGCATCATCATCCTCACTCTAGGAAGTTGCATCATCATTCTCACTCCAGGAAGTTGCATCATCATTCTCACTCTAGGAAGTTGCATCATCATTCTCACTCCAGGAAGTTGCATCATCATTCTCACTCCAGGAAGTTGTATCATCATTCTCACTCCAGGAAGTTGCATCATCATTCTCACTCTAGGAAGTTGCATCATCATTCTCACTCTAGGAAGTTGCATCATCATTCTCACTCCAGGAAGTTGGATCATCATTCTCACTCTAGGAAGTTGCATCATCAGTCTCACTCTAGGAAGTTACATCATCATTCTCACTCCAGGAAGTTACATCATCATTCTCACTCTAGGAAGTTGCATCATCATTCTCACTCTAGGAAGTTACATCATCATTCTCTCTCTAGGAAGTTGCATCATCATTCTCACTCTAGGAAGTTACATCATCATTCTTTCTCTAGGAAGTTGCATCATCATTCTCTCTCTAGGAAATTGCAAAACATTCTCTCTCAGGAAGAACAATTTTGGAAACAATCCAATCCATCCAAAACATAAAAACTATACTCTTCTGTAAGTGCATTTAGTTTTTCAGTGTTTTTGAGTTTGTATTTATAAATTATGAAACGTGTAGCTATTTCTTTTCTTTCTGTTGTAGTATCAGGGATGGAGCTCAGGGTGAGCTATTGAGCTATGTCACAGCCTTAGGGTGTAGCTATTATAGGCAAGGAGGTTGTGTTGTATTAAAAGTTCAAAATACCTTTGGGAGATAACATCTGTTTTGTTCATTCTTTTATTTTGACCTTTCTCAAGAGCCTTTTAAAATATGCTAATTCTGGATGAAGCACTGACTAAGCCCAGAAAGTATGTACAAATAGCAAGTTTGTGTTCATATGGTTTAAGATCAGAAAGTATGTACAAATAGCAAGCTTGTGTTGTTCACATGGTATAAGATCAGAAAGTATGTACAAGTAGCTAGCCTGTGTTGTTCACATGGTATAAGATTCTGGTTAGAAGTGATAAGATTGTGATGCTGTGAGAGTCTGGGACATAGAGATGAATATAAAAAGCACATCTCTATGTGATACCAAGGGAGATAAATACACAAAGAATACAAAAAGAAACAAAAGAACACTTTATGCTTACCTGGGACCAGTATTATATTGTGGAACTGGACCAAACCTTGTAGTGGGCATTTTTTTTTTCTAAGCCTAAGTGATTTCAGACCAAAGCAGGTGAAGAACCTGTGTGGTTAAAGCCCACACACTCTTTAGCCTCAGGGCTGGTGATGAGTGTGATGTTCAGGTATACACTGAAGTCAGAAGGAGCCATGGTTTCCAGGGATCAGAACTGGGTAGGGCCAGGCTTCACCCAAGGGCATTTATATTAGAAGAATGACTCATCTTTCTCCCTTCCAGTCTATCTTGAGTGTTGGTTTGATACACATGTGCACCGTGATGTCTCTCTCCCTAGGGATATACCTCATAAAGTATAGTCCAGTCAGCATCCTTAAACTTATAGTTTCCTATTTATTGATCATTAGTAAATTTTGGAAAAGGGGATAGGGAGTCTGTTGTAAGGTAATGGAACCTTTATTATCGCTAGAGGTTTTCAAACAAGATGCAAAATTATTTTTAGCTTTGGCAAAGCCCAGTTTTAAGACATTTTGGAGTTCTTGATTCTGTACCATAATTGAATAGTACATATTTAAAAATGCTATCAATAATAGTTTCATTTTCTTTTTAATATAATTGACAAAAAATACAGTAATATCTTGAATAAGATATGCTACTGAGAATTTTTTCTATAATAATGGAAAATACATATATGATATTTATTCTTTGAGTCTGGCATCATTTTGAGCACTTAATGTGTATTAAGTAATTTAGATATCGCAGTAAGCACATGGAAGTGTTATTATCAAGATCAGTGTTTACAGGTGAGATGTTAAATGCCTTTTCTGAGGTCTCAGATAACTAACAAATGCAGAGCCAGGTAAAGGGTTTAAACATTTACAGAGACCCACCTGCCTCTTCTTCCTAAGGGCTGGAACTAGTGGTATGTGCTACCACTTCTGACTGCTTCAACTCTTTATGCTATATACTCTCCCAAATACTATTGATTAAATCCTTACCTGGTGTGCATAAAAAAAAAAGCAGATTTTAAAAAGATCTTACCCTTGCATAGTAAGTTCAGCTGACAAATCAAGACGAAAACTTTCTGTAAACAGTGTTGAGGAGTTCTCTTTGGAATTGTTTGAAGATATTTCTCCCCCTCAATTTTATAACCTTTCACATGAAACTTTCATGATTTTACATTCATTTTTCTTTGAAAAGACTCAGACTTCTGGTAGTATAGTTTTGCTTCTTGACAGAAGTTAACATTAAGCAGTGGTTTATGATACATCTTTAGAATAAATTATACATGCTAAAGACAGACTATTAATCATTACAAGCTGATATGATATTTTATAGTTTGATATTTTTGACTTCCATCGATAAATCAGTAAGGAGTTTCTGAGTTTCCAATCGATGGAAACAGTCATTTTCTTGATAAGTGAATATGATGTTGTATAATTGTGATTTCCTCTTGTTATCTCTGGGGAAGATGTAGTACTTCTCACACAGGAGGAACTTAGTGAATAGTTGATGAATTTATTAAACTAAAGTCTGTCTGATCACTTAATGCTTTTTGTTTTGGTAGAGAAATTTTGAAGTCATAGGGTAGGAAGGCTGGATATATGATTATGTTATAACTATCTTTGTGTCTATTTTATTGTGTTAAAGATGACTGTTCTGGTATGCTGAGACACAGTTCTGGGACCAGATGGTACCCAGAGGTTTGTTCTTATCATTGGGAGATTGTGCAGTTGTCAAAAGCTAGTCAGTTCTCTTGTTCAGACAACTGTGTATAAGCTTTAGTTATCTATGTGCAGCTATATTGGATTGTTGAAAAGATGCAGAAGTGTTCTCCAGAAGAGTTCCCTTCATTGCAGTATTTGCACAGTAACATATTTGGTTACATTCTCTTAAAGTGGATTACAGTTTTTGTTTTGCTAAAAATGTTTCTATCAAGCATCTGAAACTTACAAACATATTTTTTATCTCTTGTAACAAACACATTTTTAAACTAATATTTTCTGATGCGTTGTTAGCATGAGGTCAAGCTGGTCTCACAGTAAGTGCATGCATGTTTTTTAGAGACATTAGAGATCAGCAGCAGGCAACTTTTTTTTTTGGTTTTGTTTTGTTTTGTTTTGTTTGAGACAGCATCTCACTGTGTAGCCCTGGCTATCCTGGAACTTGCTGTGTAGACCAAGCTGGCCTTGCAATCTGCCTCTTGACTACATCCAAAGGCACATTCATAAGAAACATAACTAGACAGGCAATGGAAAGACAAGAGGCAGGGAGACGTCACCCAGCAGGGAGAAGGCACACTACATTGAAAGTTAAGTTTTACCAGCACCTGAGGATGGTAAGAGGAGAGTGAAGGACTAGATATGCTAGAGGCAAGTGGGTCAAATGGGACTGAGGAAAAAGATCAATAAGGGTTTCTTTACTGGGTTCATTGTGCAGAATTGGAAATTTGGAAAATGAATGTTATAGATTTTGATAGCTTTTGGTTCTCTGTAGTACATTTTAATCTCATTTTAACAGATTTATTTATCTTTAAGTGTCTTATTTTGGGGTGTGTGTGTGTGTGTGTGTGTGTGTGTGTGTGTGTGTGTGTAGGAATGTGTTTATGTATGTCTACGCCATAGTGCATGTACAGACACCAGAGGACAACTTTTCTCTTTTTACTGTGGGTTCTGCAAATTGAATTCAAATCCTTAGTCCTGAATGGCAAACACTTCTACCTGCTGAGATATCTCATTGACAAACATACTAACACATTTAACAAGGCTGTTTGAATGTAGAGATCTCTGGGAGGATGAGTCTGAGTCTTGGTGGGGACACTAGGTATCAGTAAGAAGCTTTGTCTAGTCTCCTATTTTTTAGCCCCAGCCCTAGAAAATGCCAAAGTGAGTCTCCATGGTTGCACCCTCAGCATGGCAGTTTAATCGGTACAGAGGATTGGGTTTGGGCAAATGGCTTATCATACAAATTGGTGTAATAGGTGCTGGAGTTAGCTCCTGTGGTTTAAATAAAGGGGTTTGAGAAGCATGAAGTGCGTGTTCAGCCCATCACCCATCGCAGCCTTCACGATTGCTCCGTGTTGTTCTTTCCTCCAGGCTAGCTCGAAGGAGAACAGGGAGAGGAGGTCTTAGAAGGAAAGCACGGCCCCCAGAGAGCACTTATTTCTTCCCTTTACCATAGGAGGCAGGAAGAGAAAGGACTCAAGGATGATTTGTTTTGTTTTACCCAAGTAAGTGACTCCATTAAAAAGCAAAGCATTAGCCATGCATGGTGGTACAGCCTTAAATCCTAACACTGGGCAGACAGAGGAAGGTGGATCTCTGAATTCAAGGCCAGCCTGGTTTAGAGATCGAGTTCCAGGACAGCCAGGGCTAAACAGATAAACCATATCTCAAAAAAACCAAAACCCCAAACACAATAACAACATAAAAAACACAGCACATAATGGTACCTGTCTATAACCCCATTGCTGGGAACATGTGGTGGAGGCAAGAAGTGAGGCTCAGTGGCTAGCCAGCCTCAGCAAATTGATGAACTTCCGGTTCAGTGAGAGACTCTATGTCAAAATATAAAGTGAAGAGTTATAAAGACACCTGAACTCAACCTCTGATCTCCTCATTCATGTGCATATATGTGAGCATGTGTACACACCACAAAAATATGTAGATAAATCAACATACATACACACACATACATGCACATACTTTTTTAGATCAGTCTTACTAGTAAGTAAGGCAGCTTCAGCTTTCTGAGTGCTGAGATTGTAGCTTGATCTACAATGGTGGTTTTTGAGTGTAGGATTGGCTGTGAACTTCCAGTTTTTTTTTTTTTTTTGTTTTGTTTTGTTTTTCGAGGCAGGGTTTCTCTGTGTAGCCCTGGCTGTCCTGGAACTCACTCTGTAGACCAGGCTGGCCTCGAACTCAGAAATCCGCCTGCCTCTGCCTCCCAAGTGCTGGGATTAAAGGCATGCGCCACCACTGCCCGGTTGTGAACTTCCAACGGTCCACCTCTCCACCCAGTTCCTCTCTAAGCTGAGACTAATGTTCACCTCTCCTTTGAGTTACTACTCCGAGTGACTGAATGACTGTCAGAGTCTTTGAAACTGGTCTGGATATTGAGAAAGGGGACAGTAGAACATGTCCAGGCCTCTTGTTGCCTCATCTGAGGTGCCTCCAGGCCACTTAGGTAAAGGAAGCCTTGTAAGAATAAGGTGTGGTCGTTTGAATGAGATGTTCTCCATGGTCTCCAATGAATAGTTTGCCATCAGCAGGCGGAGATATTTTGGGTAGGTTTAGGAAGTGTGGCTTTGCTGGGAGGAATAGGTCACTGGGTTGGGCTTTTAGCTTTCAGAAGCCATGTGCCATTCCCAATGCATTCTATGCTCTCTGTTTACTGTTTAAGATATGAGCTCCTCTCTTGCTGCTCCAGTTACCATGCCTATCTGCTGTCATGTTGCCCTGCCATTAAGGTAATGGACTCTTACCTCTCTGCAACTGTAAGCCCAAATAAACTCTTCTGTCTGTAAGTTGCCTTGGTCAAAGTGTTTTATCACAACAGCAGAGCCCTAACTAGTTAGGACATATGGGCAGGGGATAATGAGGAAAGGTGGAAGAAAAACAAGATCCACAGGACATCTCTAACACTGGGACGGTTAATACACAGAGAAGAAGGGGTTGGAGAACAGACGGCCCTACAGAGATCATTAGATGTCTGCTTACATAGGGAGCCCAACCAGTACTTCCTGGTTAGTGTGAGCAGTAGAGGAAGGCAACCCGGTGGGTCCTGAAAGGTCTGTCCTTATGCATGTCATCCTCTGAGGTGACCCGAGCTTCTCCTACCCGGAAGTACAGGAGGAAGAGGAAAGGAGAAGTGAGCAGAGTAGTCTCATTCTCTGCAGCAGCTACTATAACCAACCTCCACAAGAGGACCTTGAACTAAGCTTCAAGCTGAAGCTTCAAGATGAACTGAACTGAGTTTTAAGGACTTGAAAGATCCCTGTAATCACACACACACACACAAACATGGAATCCAACAGAGATATTGGTGATATCTGGGTTAAAGGAGTTCTGACATGGGCAGCTAAGGGATAGTAACACATTTGCACCCCAACAGCTTGCAACCATTCAATTAACCAGATTTGGAGATCTGGACAGGGATGTAGATATCACTCTAAAATTATATCCCTTTGTTTATTAAGTGTGGATGTCTGCTACCCCCTTTATTCTTGCAAAGAGACATTGATTTAGATTATTTGTAACAATTAAACAATTGAATTATAGTTATATGTGATATGATGGGTAGATGGTAGAGGTTTCTTTCAAGCATTTCATATTATAGAAGAATAATGGACACTAACATTGTCAAGCTCCTGTGTCATCCCAGTTCTCACAAGGCTCTGGCAAGATGTAACTGTCATTTCCACCTCACAGATGAGGAAACCAAGGTTCTGACAAGTCATGAAACTTGTTCCAGGTCTGATGGCTATTAAATAATAATGGTAGGGAATTAGGAAAAAACAGATTTCTTTACTTAAGAAAATCTATCTTTTTTGATCCTTATTGGAAAGTGGATCAAAATACCCATGACTCACAGCCAACCAATAGAATGAGCATAGGGTCCCCAATGGAGCAGCTAGAGACAGGACCCAAGGAGCTGAAGAGGTTAGCAGCCCTGTAGGAGGAACAATAATATGAACCAACCAGTACCACCAGAGCTCCCAGGGACTAAACCACCAACCAAGGAGTACACATGGAGGGATCCATGGCTCCAGGTACTATATAGCAGAGGATTACCTTGTCTGGTTTCAGCGGGAGGGGAGGAGCTTCGTCCTGTGGAGACTTGATGCCCCAGTATAGGGGGATGCTAGATCTGTGAGGCAGAGTGAGTGGGTGGGTGGAGGAGCACCCTCATAGAGGAAAAGGGCAGTTTGCAGAGGGGAAACCAGGAAGGGGAACAACATTTGAAATGTAAATGGATAAAATAACCAATTAATAAAAAGAAAAGGGAAAAACATAAATAAATAAAAATATAAACTTATTATCAGTCCATTAATTTGGCAAAGGAGCATTAAATACTTATGTCTTTGATGAAATGCTAGGCTCAGCTTTGATTAATCTTGTTTAAAATTTCATTTTAATGAGCAGTGTACAGTACAATGCTTTTCTTGCTTCCAGTTGATGGAAAAGCACTTTCCATCTTCCAGCGGAATAGTCTCCTTACTGACTTAGCTGAGCTGATCATACCTTAGAATTCAACTGCATCTTTGAATTTTGCTTTTTAAACAAACAAACAAACAAACAAATGGCTGCTAGCTAATGACTTTAGACTCCCTTTTCTCCTCCCAATTTATGCTCATTTTAGTAAAGCGTGTGCTTATTTACAACATATGAATGAGAGCTTGAATATTATCCAATACTGTCTGGCTAAGGTCTTTAGCTGGCCTCCTGCTAAACGCTGAGCCCAGGCCCCATGCATGCTCATCAAGAACTTCTCCTCTGAGCTACTGTAGCTCCCAGCTTATTTGAGATCCTGTTTTCCTGAACAGTTTGGAAACCCTATAAATGCCAGAACTTTCTCAAACTGTTTGGTTTTGTGGTCTTCCAAGGACAAGGTGCAATGCTTTGTAAAGATGGTGGCCTTAAATAAATAATGAGCAAGTTTAAAATAAATTTTTAAAGATAAGGATTGATGCATAAAATTGGCAGCTATTACTTTATTTTGAATTATAATGTGGCTAAGGTAAATGCTGTTTGTTTTCTTTTCTTATTTTTTCTCCCTTTTTCTGAAGTGTGTGGCGCTTCCCTCTGCTCTGTTGTCTTAGGTGTTTGCCACCCACCAAGTTCCTGTGGATGAGGGAGGGGTAAGCCGGCAGGTGGAAAAGGATCCAGACACATGAGGTTTTTGTTGCTTTCTTTTAAACTATTAGATCTTTTTTTCCCCACTTTTTCTTTTTTTTTTATTAGATTTTTTTAAAATTTACATTTCAAATGTTATCCCCTTTCCAGGTTTCCTCCCTCCTGGAAATCCCCTATCCTATTCTCCCTCCCCTTGCTTCTAGAGGGTGTTCCTCCACCCACCCCACTCCCACCTCCCTGCCCTCAGTTCCCCTACTCTGGGGCATCTGTCCCCAATGGAGGAGTTAGAGAAAGGACTGAAGGAGCTGAAGGAGTTTGCAACCCCATAGGAAGAACAATATCAACCAACCAGACCCACCCCAGAGCTCCCAGGGACTAAGCCATCAACCAAGGATTACACATGGCTCCAGCTGCATATGTAGCAGAGGATGGCCTTGTCAGGCATCAATGGGAGGAGAGGTCCTTGGTCCTAAACTATTGGATTTTAAGGCAGCTTCTAGCTCTCTCTCTCTCTCTCTCTCTCTCTCTCTCTCTCTCTCTCTCTCTCTCTCTCTCTCTTTCTTTTTCTGGCTAGTAGGTGTAGTTTACTTGACAAAGAATTACAAGGTTCAGAAATTACAACATCCTAAGCACGTTGTGGAAAGGATGAATCAATTTGAAGAGGTTGGAGAATCACACCATGTCAGCAACAGTTTTAGACAGGTTATAAAAGGATACACATTCTTACCAGGTAATAAAGAAAAGTGTTTAGTGAAGGTCTTTCAAGTAGAATATACAGCACTCTAAAATGTGGACAATGAATTAACATAGTTTAAGAACACTAAGTAGCCAAATGTGTGCATCACTGAGGGAGAGGGTTATATGAATAAAGAATTTAGTAGTATCAAGAGAGTGAACAGTTGTGGATTTACAAATTAATTGGAAAGGGATTATTTCTCTAGATCTTTCAAAGTGACTTAGGGTGAAATATAGTATATGAGCTCGAATAAGTAACTTCCACTTTTTAAAATAAGCAACTTACATAATATTCCTGTATGTTTACTAAAGTGTACCTTTTATGCTTTCTTTTATTAGATATTTGCTTTATTTACATTTCAAATGATATGCCCTTTCGCTGTTACCCCTCCGAAAACCCACTATCCCATCCCCCCTCCTTCTGCTCACTGCACCTCCCCCCCCAATTTCTTGACTTGCAATTCCCTATTCTGGGGAATTGAGCCTTCACCGGACCCATGACCTCTCCTCTCATTGATGTCTGAAATGGTCATCTTCTGCTACATATTTAGCTGGAACCCTGGGTCCCTTCATGTGTACTCTTTGGTTGGTGGTTTAGTCCCTGGGAGCTCAGGGGGTTCATATTATTGTTCCCCCTGCAGGGCTGCAAACCTCTTCAACTCTTTGGATCCTTTCTCTAGCCGTTCCATTGGGGAACCTATGTTCATTCTATTGGTTGGCTATGAGCCATGGGTATTTTGATCCACCTTCCAATAAGGATCAAAATATCCACACTTTGATCTTCCTTCTTCTTGAGCTTCATGTGGTCTGTGAGTTGTATCTTGGGTATTCCGAGCTTTTGGGCTAATATCCACTTATCAGCAAGTGCATACCATGTGTGTTCTTTTGTGATTGGTTTATCTCACTCAGGATGATATTTTCTAGCTCCATCCATTTGCCTAAGAATTTCATGAATTCATTGTTTTTAATAGCTGAGTAGTACTCCATTGTGTAATTGTACCACATTTTCTGGATCCAGTCCTCTATTGAGTGACATCTGGGTTCTTTTAAGCTTCTGACTATTATGAATAAGACTGCTATGAACATAGTGGAGCATATGTCCTTATTACATGTTGGAGCATCTTCTGGGTATATGCTCAGGAGTGGTATAGCTGGGTCTACAGGTAGTGCAATGTCCAATTTTCTGAGGAACCGCCAAACTGATTTCCAGAGTGGTTATATCAACTTGCAATCCCATCAGCAATGGAGGAGTATTCTTCTTTCTCCACATCTTATCCAGCATTTGCTGTCCCCTGAGTTTTTGATATTGGTCATTCTGACTGGTGTGAGGAGGAATCTCAGTGTTGTTTTGATTTGCATTCCCCTGATAATTAAGGATGTTGAATATTTCTTTAGGTGGTTCTCAGCCATCTGGTATTCAACAGTTGAGAATTCTTTGTTTAGCTCTGTACCCCATTTTTAATAGGGTTATTTGGTTCTCTGGAGTCTAACTTCTTGAGTTCTTTGTATATATTGGATATTAGCCCTCTATTGGATATAGGATTGGTAAAGATCTCTTCCCAATCTGTTGGTTGCCGTTTTGTCCTATTGACAGTGTCCTTTGCCTTATAGAAGCTTTACAATTTTATGAGGTTCCATTTGTAAATTCTTGATCTCAGAGCATAAGCTATTGGTGTTCTATTCAGGAAAATTTCCCCTGTGCCTATGTGCTTAAGGTTCCACAATTTTTCTTCTATTAGATTCAGTGTATCTGGTTTTATGTGAAGGTCCTTGATCCACTTGGACTTGAGCTTTGCACAGGGAGATAAAAATGGATAAATTTACATCCTTCTACATGTTGACTGTCAGTTGGCCTAGCACCATTTGTTGAAAATGCTGTCTTTTTTCCACTGAATGCTTTTAGCTCCTTTGTCAAAGATCAAGTGACCATAGGTGTGACCATAGGGTTCATTTCTGGGTCATCAATTTTATTCCATTGATCTGCCTGCCTGTCATTGTACCAGTACCATGCAGTTTTTATCACTATTGCTCTGTAGTAGAGCTTGAGATCAGGGATGGTGATTCTGCCAGAAGTTCTTTTATTATCGAGAATAGTTTTTGCTATCCTGGGTTTTTTGTTATTCCAGATAAATTCGGAAATTGCTCTTTCTAACTCTATGAAGAATTGAGTTGAAATTCTGATGGGGATTGCATTGAATCTGTAGATTGCTTTAGGCAAGATGGTCATTTTTACTATATTAACCCTGCCAATGAGCTTGGGTTATAATTTCATATTCTGAGATATTCTTCAATTTCTTTCTTCAGAGATTTGAAGTTCTTGTCATACAGATCTTTCACTTGTTTGGTTAGAGTCACACCAAGGTATTTTATATTATTGTGACTATTGTGAAGGGTGTCATTTCCCTAATTTCTTTCTCAGCCTCTTTATCCTTGAGTATAGGAAGGCTATTGATGTTTTTGAGTTAATTTTATATCCAGCCACTTTACTGAAGTTGTTTATCAGGTTTAGGAGTTCTCTGGTGGAATTTTTGGGGTCACTTAAGTATACTATCATATCACCTGCAAATCGTGATACTTTGACTTCTTCCTTTCCAATTTGTATCCCTTTGACCTCCTTTTATTGTCTAAATGCTCTGGCTAGGATTTTGAGTACTATATTGAACAGGTAGGGAGAGAGTGGACAGCTTTGTCTAGTTCCTGATTTCAGTGGGATTGCTTCTAGTTTCTCTCCATTTAGTTTGATGTTGGCTACTGTGTTGCTGTATATTGCTTTTACTATGTTTAGGTATGGGCCTTGAATTCCTGCTCTTTCCAAGACTTTTTATCATGAAGAAGTGTTGGATTTTGTTAAATGCTTTCTCAGCGTCTAATGAAATGATCATGTAGTTTTTTCTTTGAGTTTGTTTATATGTGGATTGCATTGATGGATTTCTATATATTGCACCATCCCTATATCCCTGGGATGAAGCCTACTTGATCCTAGTGGATGACCATTTTGATGTGTTCTTGGATTCGGTTGGCAAAATTTTTATTGAATATTTTTGCATAGATATTCATAAGGGAAATTGGTCTAAAGTTCTCTTTCTTTGTTAGGTCTTTGTGTGGTTTAGGTATCTGAATAGTTGTTGCTTCTTAAAATGAATTGGGTAGTTTTCCATCTGTTTCTATTTTGTGGAATATTTTGAAGAGTATTGCTATTAGGTCTTCTTTGAAGGTCTGATAGAACTCTGCATTGAACCTATATGGTCCTGGGCTTTTGTTTTGGTTGGGAGACTATTCATGACTGCTTCTATTTCTTTAGGGGTTATGGGATTGTTTAGATCATGTATCTGATCCTGATTTAACTTTGGTACCTGGTATCTGTCCAGAAAATTGTCCATTTCATCTAGATTTTCCACTTTTGTTGAGTATAGGCTTTTGTAGTAGGATGTGATGATTTTTTGGATTTCCTCAGTATCTGTTGTTATGTTTCCCTTTTCATTTCTGATTTTGCTGATTTGGATACTGTCTCTGAGCCCTCTGATTAGTTTGGCTAAGGGTTTATCTATCTTGTTGGTTTTTTCAAAGAACCAGCTCTTGGTTTGGTTGATTCTTTGTATAGTTCTTTTTGTTTCTACTTGGTTGATATCAGCCCTGAGTTTGATTATTTCCTGCCATCTATGTCTACTCTTCTTGGGTGTATTTGCTTCTTTTTGTTCTAGAGCCTTCAGGTGTGTTGTTAAGCGGTTAGTGTATGCTCTTTCCAGTTTCTTTTTGGAGGCTCTCAGAGCTATGAGTTTTCCTCTTAGCATACTTTCATTGTGTCCCATAAGTTTGGGTATGTTGTGCCTTCATTTTAATTAAATTCTAAAAAGTCTTTAATTTCTTTCTTTATTTCTTCCTTGACCAAGTTGTCACTGAGTAGAATGTTGTTCAGTTTCTTTGTGTATGTGGGCTTTCTGTTGTTTTTCTTGTTATTGAAGACCAGTCTTAGCCCGTGGTGATCTGATAGGTTGCATGGAATTATTTCAATCTTCTTATATTTGCTGAGGTCTGTTTTGTGACCAAGTATATTGTCAGTTTTGTAGAAGGTACTGTGAGGTGCTGAGAAGAAGGTATATTCTTTTGTTTGAGGATAAAATGTTCTATAGATATGTTACTTCCATTTGGTTCATAGCTTGTTTGTTTCACTGCTTTTTTTGTTTAGATTTTGTTTCCTGATCTGTCCATCGATGGGAATGGGGTGTTGAATACTCCCACTATTATTGTGTGGGATGCAATGTGTGCTTTGAACTTTAGTAAAGTTTCTTTTATGAATGTGGGTGACCTTGTATTTGGAGCATATATGTTCAGTATTGAGAGTTCATCTTGGTAGATTTTTCCTTTACAATTTGCCTGGAAAATTGTTTTCCAGTCTTTTACCCTGAGGTAGTGTCTGTCTTTGTGCCTGAGGTGAGTTTCCTGTATGCCGCAAAATGTTGGGTCCTGCTTTTGTATCCAGTGTGTTAGTCTATGTCTTTTTATTGGAGAATTGAGTCAATTGATATTAAGAGATACTCAGGAGAAGTGATTGTTGCTTCTCTGTTATTTTTGTTATGAGAGGTGGAGTTATGTTTGTATGGCTCTCTTCTTTTTTGTTTGTTAAAAAAAGAATAATTTCTTGCTTTTTCTAGTGTGTAGTTTCCCCCCTTTTGTTGATGTTTTTGATTCATTATCCTTTGAAGGGCTGGATTTGTGGAAAGATGTTGTATAAACTTGTTTTTGTCATGGAATACCTTGGTTTCTCCATCTATGGTAATTGAACATTTTTCTAAGTAGCTTGGGTTGGCATTTGTGTTCCCATAGGGTCTGTATGACATCTTCCCAGGATCTTCTGGCTTTTATAGTTACTGGCAAGAATTCTGCTATCATCCTGATAGGTCTGCCTTTATATGTTACTTGACCTTTTTCACTTATTGCTTTTAATATTCTTTCTTTGTTTAGTGCATTTTGTTTTTTACTTATTATGTGACAATCTATTTGAAGTTCTATAGGTTTCTTGTATGTTCATGGGCATCTCTTTCTTTAGGTTAGGGAAGTTTTCTTCTATAATTTTGTTGAAGACATTTACTGGCCCTTTAAGTTAGAAATCTTCACTCCCTTCTATACCTATAATCCTTGGGTTTGGTCTTCTCATTTTGTCCTTTATTTCCTGGATGTTTTGGGTTAGGACATTTTTGCATTTTGCATTTTCTTTGACTGTTGTGTCAGTGTTTTTCTTTCTTTCTTTCTTTCTTTCTTTCTTTCTTTCTTTCTTTCTTTCTTTCTTTCTTTCTTTGAGATTCATTTATTTATTATATGTACGTATACTATAGCTGTCTTCAGACACAGCAGAAGAGGGCATCCGATCTCATTATAGATGGTTGTGAGCCACCATGTGGTTGTAGGGAATTGAACTCTGGATCTCTGGAAGAGCAGTCAGTGCTCTTAACCACTGAGTCATCTCTCCAGATCTGAAATCCTCTCTTCTACTTCTTGTATTCTGTTGTTGATGCTTGCATTTCTGACTCCTGACTTCTTTCCTAGATTTTCTATGTCCAGAGTTGTTTCCCTTTATGATTTCTTTATTGTTTTTACCTCCATTTTTAGATCCTGGATTGTTTTGTTCAATTCCTTCACCTGTTTTGTTGTGCTTTCCTATAATTCTTTAAGGACTTCTACCTGTTTACCTGTGTTCTCCTGTATTTCTTTAAGTGAGTTATTTATGTCCTTCTTGAAGCCCTCTATCAGCATTCTGAGCTGTGATTTTAAATCCAAATCTTGCTTTTCCAGTGTGTTGGGGTATCTAGGACTTGCTCTCTTGGGTGAATTGGGTTCCTATGGTGTCATGTTGCCTTGATTTCTGTTGGTAATGTTCCTACATTTGCCTTTTGCCCTCTGGTTGTCTCTGGTGTTAGTTGGTCCTGCTGTCTCTGGTTGGCACTTGTCCCTCCTGTGGGCCTGCAAGTCTGTCTCAGCACCCTTGGGTGACTGGCTCTCCCCTGGGTGACTGGCTCTCCCCTGGGTGACTGGCTCTCCCCTGTCACAGAGTGCTGTGGTGCTGCCCAGCTCCTGGGTGCAGGTGGAGCCAGGATGGACCCTGTCCCAGCTGCTCTGCCATGCCTGTGTTCCCTGTGCTCCTGCCTGTACCTGCCTGCTCTGTCACCAGAGAGAAGATGGCCAGCTTCTAGCTTTCTTGAGGAAAGAATCCGGGAAGAACTGCAATTTTGGCTAAAGTTCTTGGGCAAACCATTCATAGCTTTGATCATCACAGTTGTAATAAGATCTAGAGACAGCCACTGTTTTGCAGCTGAATGATACAGGGGCCAATTTCATCATCCAAGCAGTAAATTTAGCCTCTTGAGACTATGGTTCCTAGAAATTTTCAGACTATAAGTCTTTCAAAGAACACATAGCATCCCCTTAGCCTATCACTTATAACTGTGATTTTTCACAAGAGTGTAATAAATAAGATATTGTTCAATAGACATCAGGGAATTTCTTTGTCCTCTGTTTTTTCTTCCTTTTTAGTTTTACTTCATCAATTCTATGAAGGAAGGGACCACAGACCATTCATGCATCTTCTATAGCTCTTTTAAGTTTTAGATTAAAAACTTAACCCTGCCACTTGAATGGAGGTAAATTATTTTATTGCACTTCCCTAAATAACCCTCCCCTGTCAATGCAATCTATCACTGTTATGTTCACGGTACTTAGTGTATCTTTGGGGGAGGTAAAAGGATGTAGACTTGAAAATCTGACTTGAGATCTTTCAGTCTCATGTTTGCTTCTTATTATCTGTGCTTTGTTTTCTTTCCTGAGTGTTATTCAGTTTCAACATTGGTAAGGTGCAATTTCTATTGATTGATTGATTGATTGAGATAGGATCTTGCTGGATAACTTGCCTGGTCTCAGACTCAGTCTACTAACTATTGAGATTGCAGGTCTGTGCCACCATGCTGGGGCCTAAGTTGGGTATTTAAAAAACAGATGTATTTATTGAATATTCTATTGACTGGTATTTTAGTGCACCTTGTGTGTGACTGGTCCTGGCAGAGGCCAGAAGAGAGTGTCTGCTTCCCTAGAATTGGAGTTACAGATGGTTATGTTTTGCCATGTTGGTGCTGGGAACCAAACCTAGATCCTCTGCAAGAGTAGCCAGTGCTGTTAACTGCTGAGTGTCTTTTCAATTCTAAGGTTATAACAGAAAGGTTATTTCTTTTCTGCAAGTTTGCTATAAAGCTTGTGGCTAAGAAATTGTGCACAGAGGCCAGGGATGCAGCTTAATTGGTAAAGTACTTGCCCTGGGTTTGAAGCACTACATTAAAAGAATGTGGTAGACTACACATGTCATCCTAACACTCACGTGGTAGAGGCTAGCGAATTGGGAGTTCAAGGTTATGCTTGGCTACATAGACAGTTTGAAGCCAGTCTGGACCTATCAAAAAAAAAAAAAAAAAGACAAACAACCAAACAAAACCAAAAAAATAACATCCCCCTGCCCCTTCCACTTTTAAGAAGAAAGTATTTTGCAATCAATTCATCTACTACCAATAAAGTTGCCCACTGGCTAGCAATAAAGAACCTACAAATATATGAAAAGTTTTACATCTGTGTCTACATATATTTCCTGGAAACCTGAGCCAGTATTTCCTCCTTGGATTCTAATCACCCAACCTCCTTAGTTTTTTGTTGCTATCTATTTTTCTCTGTCTTTTGAGAGAGAATCTTGTTTTTTAGATCAGGATGACCTCCAACCTAATATCGCCCTGCTTCTACCTCCTAGAATTATACACATGTGCCACCGTACACAGAAACCACTATCTTTTGACTACTTATGACATATATTTAGTCAAATTACTCTTCAGTGCTCTTAAGATGCCTGGTCTGTGATAACTTAGGCCAGTATAAGTGAAAACACACACCTGCACTATACCCTATCCTGTCACTATGGTGTCTCCTTAGATCATATTATAAAATGGAATTTCTTAATTATGTAAGATTATACAACTCATCCACATATTGAAAAGTGAGTTTATACATATTAACATATATGGCAGAGTGATGAAGTGTGTAGGTCTTTTCTCCTGTTCTGCAGTGTTTTATGTTAAATCTTCAAATAGATGCTCCATATTGTTTTTGGAGCCAAGGTCATTAAAGTTTGGCTCTACTGACATTTTGGCAGTGCTAATCATTTTTTATTTTTTTTATTTTTGGCAAAGTGACTGTTATTGACTCACTTACTCATTCAGTTATGCTCATAATATTTTTGACAAGATTGTTTTGTAGAATTAGGGAATCAAAGTTAAAACAGACACAGACTACATCAAATGTATTGTAAGTGTGCAGTCACAGATAAAAAGCAGATGCTGTCACAGAAGCAGACCTCTGGCCACCAAGGTATATGCTTAAAAATGCTTACTGGCTGCATGTGTATCCTCTGCTCTGTGTAACTGACTGCTGGGCATTCCAAGTTCTTATGCGTTCCTTCATCCTGTGTTTTTTATGATTCATTTTTAAATGTATATACATGTGTGTGTGTGTCTGTGTAGGTGGTTGTCGCATTATGCAAGTGCCCACTGAAGCCAGGAGAGGGTGTTGGATCCCCTGAGGTTGGAGCTTCAGGCTCTTATGAGCTGCTCCACATGGGTGCTGGGAACTCTTAACTGGAGCCACATCTCTAGCCCTGCTTTGTGTTTCTCATCTCATCACTAGCAGTACCACCCCTGCAGTTGGCACTGGGGTAGCCTGGAGCTCATCTTTTGCAATCATCTCTCTTGCCAATCACACCCAAGCTGCTGCTGGGTTCTGTCTCTGTTGATAGTTTTCATTTGTACTTTGGTTCTGGTTGTAGGATGCATGGCTTCTATCACAAGAGTGTCTTCTTAACTGGCCATTTTGCTTCTAGCCACCTTCTTTTCCCTCATACATTCCCTAGAATGGGAGCTGTTGTTCCAAAAATGGCAAGCCTTATCACACAGTATATGGCTTAAAACTCTTTGATGACATCTTAAGGCTCTAGGAATAACATGGAGATTCCTCTCTGTGACTCACAGAGCACAGCCTAATGTGGGCAATGCTTATCTTTCTGGCTCAACACCTACCACCCCCCCACATTCCACTTTATCCAACTACCTGTGTTCAACATGTGTCAACTATTTCAACTTTCCCCAGTATGCTTTCTTAGAAAGAACACAGCTGGACAGAATGTTTTCAGGAGTGTTAAACAAGGATATTGAAAGGAGGGACACCCAGAGATCACACTCCAACTGAGGTGATGGCAACTAAATGGATTATCATGATAATTACAAAATTATTGGATCCATTAAACTTATGATAAATTTTACTTGTTTTTGAAAAATAATTTACACTGTAGTACATAAGAAAGGACTCTATTGAACTGTATTTTGTTTGTTTGTTTGTTTCCTGAGATTACCATCTGGTTTAGAAAAATCATCAGACAGTCACTCTTCAAGTTTGACATTGTTTTCCAAATTACCAATGGTGGTGCATTGTTGTTAGGTACTTAGGTGGCTACAGAATTTCCTTAAACTGTGACTTTTAGTCAGTGGAATATGGTGACTCACAGGGGCTGTTTTCTGTTTTGACTTTCTGATCTTTATGGAGACAAATCTCTATGATTTTATTATCCTAGGCTAACAAATGTGTTATTTGTAAAGTGGAGCATAAAATTTAACTTTGCAAACTTTTATGTCTGGCATGACAGTCCTTCATAACTTGGGACTGAGTCATGTAGGCTGTGCTTAGAGATGGATGGAGAAAAGTCTGTCATGCTGGATTCAGCCATGCTGTAATAATTGTGGTGGGAAAATCTATTCTAATTTGGAAGTAAACAGATCGTTGGAAAACAATCAGTATTTCAGTGATGTTCATATTAATGGTGCTTTATTTAGTGAAACAGCTTGCAAGAGATTCACTGGTTCATTTGATGACTTGCCGCATTGCTTTGTAATGGTGTAAACACTACGTGGACGCCTTCCTTATGCTGAAGTGTCTTGATGATCAAAATTACCTTTGAATTCAAACTAAAATTTAGTTACAGTAAAAAGAAACAGCTTAAAACATTTTGTTTATGCCCTTTATATTTTTAAATCGAGCATTAAAATGTCAAGTTTCAAGTTTTCTTTTTCTTGTGATTTCAATATATATCTTTGATTAAATAACAATTTATTTAACAGAGGCTTCGAAATTCTCAGTGCTTGGATGATTTTAATTTAAAAATCAAGTACAGACTAAAAACAATCATTCATGCTAATGTGGAAGTTTAAAGATTTATTTTTATGTGTGTGTGCTTGCCTGAGTTTATTTTTACCACATGTCTGCAGTCCCCTTGGAAGCCAGAAGAGGGCATTGGAACCCCTGTAACTGGAGTTGGAGGTGGTTGGGAGGCACTACGAGGGTCCAACCCAGGTGTTCTGCAAGAGCAGTAAGTGCTCTTAACTATGAGTGATCATTCTGATCTCTAAGGTGGAAGCTTAGATCAGATCTTGTTAAAATTCACAGGACTGCCTTGTCCTGGAACTTTATAAAAAACACACATTGTGATGTTAAAAGCATATGAATGGGCAGAAAGTGAATTTGCTGTGATCAGTTTCATAAGTATATGCATAACCTCATCATTAAATATTCTAACCATCACCAATAATGTAAAAGCAGCTAGTAAAAACTTTCATGTCCCTTTAAGAAACATCAAGAACAGATGAGAACAGAATTTTTGACTATTCTGAAACAATTCTACAAATAGTTACTACCCCCTTTCAAAAGTTAGAAATTCTATTAAATCTATTTCCATTCTTCATAAGGGCTTCTAGATGATTGTGTAATGACATGCCACAAAGCACAAAGCATGATTTCTGATGCTATTGTTATGGTGTGTTTACTTAGTAGAAGAAGGAAAAATAGCTAGTATTAGGAGAAGTGCTGTAGTTGGATTGTCGGATGAATTATAGGGCACAGTGAAAAGTGTATTTCTGTTAAACAACACATAGTAGTTTAGTATATGCCCTGTGCAACTACTATTCACTGTTTAAGTAAAATTTAAATTTAACCAGTTCTCCTATACATCTGGTGAGTCTGCTGGCCCACATGGTACGTGGTTAGGTAGATTGTAAGTAACAGTGAAGGAATAGCATTTTTCTTTTTTTTCTTGGATATTTTCTTTATTTACATTTCAAATGTTATCCCCTTTCCTGGTCTCCCCTCCTAGAAACCCCCATCCCATCCTCCCTCCTCCTACTTCTATGAGGATGTTCCTTCACCCACACACTCATTCCTACCTCCCTTCCCTTGATTCCCCTATACTAGGGGCATCTATCAAACCTTCACAGGACCAAGGATCTCTCCCCCCATTAATGCCTGACAAGGCTATCCTCTGCTACATATGCAGCTGGAGCCAAGTTTACTCCTTGGTTGGTGGCTTAGGAATAGATTTTTTTCTGATGTTTCAGAAACTTTCCTTAAAGTTCCTCAGGAATCAAATAGTATCTTACTCACCCAGCTAAGAGTCATTTCTGGAGCTGACATTTGAATCTAGTCAGCCTCAAGAGCTCTGCTTTGATGTTGGAAGTATCACAACTTCTGATTTCAAGTTCTGCTCCGAGCCAAAGTAGCAAACCATCCTGTGACTGGCACAAAGAGATGGAGACCAGTGCAATAGAAGACTCAGAAGTAAACCTTTGCACCCTCAGCCCCTGGATTGCCAACGAAATTCACAAAACATGGTGCTTGGTAAACTGGATATCTGTATGGAGAAAAAAGTAAAACTAGATCTATAATTCGTACTCTGCATAAAAATCAATAATTTAAAAGGGATAGTTTTCGTAATGTAAAACTTGAAACTTTAGAATGGCTAGAGGAAAACGGAGGAAAAACACTTCAAGGTGTGGGCATAGGCACAGTTTCTGAATATTACCCTAATTGTTCAGGAAATGATAATAAATTTATAAACAGGATTACATGAAACTGGAAAAGCTTCTGCACAGCAAATGAAACAATTGCCAGAGTAAAGAGACAATCTATGGAACGAGAGAGGGCTTTGCCAGCTTTTTAATCAATTGGAGGCTAACATCCAGAATATATGAAGAATTAAAAAATAAAAAGCCACCCAAAAACTCACCCAATAAATGGGCAAATGGATCCAACAGTTGCCAAAAGAAATATTACAAATTACCCATAAGTACAAGAAAAGAAAGTTCAACATCTTCAACCATCAAGGAAATACAAGTTGAAAGGACATGAAGGTTCGTCTTGCTCTATTCAGAATGGTGGTTACCAAGGATACAACAAAAGTTGGACAGGATGTACAGAGCATGCTCACTGCTGGTGGTGATGTAAATTAGTTCAGCTCCCATGGGAATCAGTAAGGTGATTCCACAAAACCCGAAAGTAGTTCCGCCATATAATCCAGCGATACCACTCTTATACATCTGCTGAAAGGAATCTAAGTCCCCATACTACAGAGATGCCAGCACATCTTCTGCACTGTTATGGAATCAGCAGCCTAGATACCCATCAACAGATGAACGAATAAAGACAGTGTACACACACACACACACACACACACACACACAGTGGAGTGTTACTTGGCAACATTATTTGGCATAATGTAGTTTTCAGGAAAATGGATGAAATTGGAGACTAGTTAATGTTAGTTAAGTGAAATAAACCAGGAACAGAAACACAGATACCATCATGTCTTCTCATATGAGATCTGGATTAAAGAATGCATACATGAAAAGCAGAAGGTGATTGTTTGAGAAGAGGCAGGGGAGTAGCATGAGGGAAGAAGTGGAAAGATAAGAGAAGGTAATGAATGTGTGTAAATATGATTCAAGTCCATCGGAAACAAATAAATAACATAAAACATCTAAAATTAAGAACGGGCTCTCAAATGGTTCCTCATGTATTGGGGTTTGTATTGTAAAAGTACAGTCAATTCTATGTTCCCCAATATTCTTTATTATAGTGGAGTTTTACATTCTAAAATCATCAAATACATTTAAATTTTGCATTAAATAATTAATTTAGTAAGCATTTGATTTTTCTTTTTTACAGTCCGTTATTTTCTCCTTTTGTATTTGTCCTTCCTCCTCTCCCACTTTCCTCCCCAGTTCAGCTGTCCTCCCTTGACGGATCTCTCCTCCCCAGATTGCCACCTTCTCCTCTCATGTGTTGGGTGTTCTGGTCCTCCCTCCTCACACCATTAAGATCTCATCCTCTGCTCTTATGGTCACACTTCTACACTTGTAACCACTTCACACTGAATATCCATCCACACATATGAAAGAAACATGGTATTTGTCTCTCTGAGCTCTGCTTATTTTGTTTAACATAATGAAGTTGATTTTACAAAGCCCAAACCAGCCTCAAATTCACTAAGGTGGCTTGACCTCCTGACCTCCCTTCCTCTACCTCCTGAGTGCTGGGATCAGTCAACCAGCGCCATACCTGGCAACTTTGATTTCTTTATGGCTCGAAGAGTGTCCTTTTGTTTTAGACAACAGTCTCCACTGTGTAACACTGGCTATCCTGCATCTGTTTGTATACCAGGCTGGCCTCAAACTCACAGAGATCTAAGTGCTTGGGATTAAAGGGGGGTACTGCCAGGCCTGGCCCTAACTTGAGAAATTTTGAAGCACATGTAGATTTTTGATGTTCTATTTAAAGTGTCATTCATTAGTTTTGCTAGATGTTTTGTTTGCTGCATATTCTGACAGTGACTTCTTTTTAATTTTATTCTTAAGGATGAATCAGCTTATAACTGGGAGGAGCTGTATCTTTCAGTCTGCTTGATTTGTGGATTGAGTAGCTTCTGCCCCACATCTTGTCAATGTCAATCATCCATGACTCTGTAGCTTTTTCCACGAGTACAGTGGTTCCCATTATTTAAATTAAATAAATGATAGCTGTGCCTTTAATGATCCTGTAGTTTTTATATGTGAAATATTGAAGTAATTCCAGTTACCATAATAATTATTCTTAGTTTTCTTTTACATTATACATTTTTGTTTCAAAATGTTTATTAGTGTGTTGGCAAGTTGGCTCAGTAGGTAAAGATTCTTTTTAAGCCTGATGACATGAGTTTAATCAGTTTCTAGGACCCATGTGGTGAAGGAGAGAATCAACCCTTACCAGTTGTCCTGTGACCCCCACACATATGTTGTGGCACATACATGCTTCACTCCCCAGTAAATAAATGAATGTAATAAAAGTTCATTATTTTAATATAATAATAATAATAATAATATAAAATAAAAATGTTTGAATAAAAAATTGAGTCTTCTTAAAAAAACTACCCACTATGATAATCAAGTAATTGAAATAAAATTTTTTTTAAAGACTTCTGTATTCTCTAGTAAATTTATAAAATTTATAAAAATTCAACTAAATATGTAGCATTGAAAGCCATTTATTAAGTTGCAATAAAAATAAAATAGCAGAATTTGCTAACTTTCATTTCTAAGTATACCTAAGCCATTCCTACTGGTCAAGCCCGGAACCTGTCTCCTTCTGAGCTGACTGTATTTGTGAACGGTTCCTCACCAGTACCCTCCTTTCCCACCCGGGAACAACTGCTCTGCTTGCTCTCTTCATGAATCTGGTAAGGCCATTTAGAGTTATGCTAAAAATTCATGTCCACTATTATTAGAGGCACCACAATAAAACGGGAAAATTTAGAACTGCAGCCAAACCCTTTCCTTGATTTTCTAGTTTGAGTTGCTTGATTTCCCTGAGTCTCTTTCCTCACCTCTAAGAGGGAACTAGTAATTGATTCTACTACTGGGTGGGCTTCCTGAGACAAGGTCTAGAAGACATCGAGAGCATGACAGGCATTTAATAAGAGATATTATCGTAGCTACAGTCAAAATATTAACTTTTTTTCCTAGTTAAACAAATCTTTAGTGTCTGGCAAAGACCAGTTCACTGCAAATCTCTGGGACAGCTTGCCGTGTGTTGCTTTGTAAAGTAGAAGTCATAAATGCTGAAGCTTAGAAACCAAATCTTAAAGTTTAATTATGTTTATAGAAACATAATATATATGTTTAGTTTTTGCAAATTTCAATAGAAAACCAAAAGACAATTTAATTTAGTAATTTTGTTTATAGTAGATTCCCCATCATTCTCTAGCTTTCCAGTTCAAATTACCCTCCTTCCAAATACTTTGTGTTCTCTTGTCTAGTTACTGTTTGTTCTTCACCTCTGTATCAGCATAAACAAAGGAAACAGAAAAAGATTGTCAAGCTTTCGTTAGTGCAGATTAAACAATTTTTCTCTATTCTAGGAATCAAACACTATCTTAAACAACCCAAACAGTCAAGTTCTGTTTGTTAAGTTCATGTATCAAGTTGCACATTTAACTGTTTTTCATCTATCAGCTGACATATCTGTACCTAGTATTTTTTTAATGGATAGCATCAGTGTGCTGCTTACTGTTGGTGAACTTGACACAGACTGAGTCTTGTGGGAAGAGGGACCCTCAGCTGAGGACATGCCTCCATCAGAGGCCTGTAGCCAAGTCTGTGGGATGCTTTCCTTGATGTGGGAGGGTGCAGTCCACTGTGGGCAGTGCTACCCCTGGGCAGGTGGTCCTGAGCTGTTTAAGAAAGGTAGCTGGGTAAGCATGAGACAGAAGCTAGCAAGGAGTGTCTTCTTGGTCTCTTTACTCCCAGTCCTGGTTTCCTTCAGCAATGGACTGTGACATGAAGATATGTATATGTATATGTATATGTATATGTATATGTATATGCATATGTATATGTATATGTATATGCATATGCATATGTATATGTATATGTATATGTGTATGTATATATTTTAAATGCTGTCTTCCCCAAGTTGCTTTTAGTTAGTGCCTTATGACAGCAGCAAAAAGTTACTAATGCAATTAGGTTTTCTTTGGGTGAGGGTTGAACAGTGCTCTGAGTTTTCTGACCTCTCAGAATGGTAGGATATCAGTGCTCTGATGTTCAAAGGTCAGTTGGGTATGTTCCAGGGCATGAATTTTGGAAGACTCATATACGCATTAGGCTAGTGCCACATTGAATCTCAGGGGAGGTTGGGATACCCTTCTTTAAATGAGGCTCAGAACAAAATGCTGGAGTATTACTGATGTAAAAGTTATCATGCACTTCAATGAAAACAGTGAAGGCACACCTTATAAATCTTGCTTCCTAAAGAGTAAGAATTTCAATGTCTGACAAACATTTATAGATTAACAGTAGTTTTCAGTTGCTACTTCTTCCTGTGTTCTCTGCATTAGTGATTTAAGTGTAGAAGAGCATCAAGAAATTAAAATTGTATGTCAGACTCAGTCCATTTCAGACGATACACTTTCAGAACTTGTTTCAGACAGCTGGATGTTAATAGCTACTCAGCCTGACTGCACTATAGGTGACAATGGACAAATGTGACATGATAAGCCAGGAACAGGAGGGGCTGATAGAAAAGTATCTAGGAATTCCTGGGTAAGAAACATTTATTGAGCTGAGTGAAGAGCTGGTTTAAATGCACAAAGTGTAACATCTTTAGCTAAAGTTAATGTTTTAGTCTTTGAACATTTCATACATATTTCTGTGATAAGATACCATGACCATGGCAACTTTTATCAAGGGAAGCATTCAATTGGGGTTGGCTTATAATTCAGAGGATTAGTCTATTATCATCATGGCATGACAGCATTCAGGCAGACATCGTGCTGGAGAAGGAGTTCTGCCCTGGGATCAGCAGGTAGTGGGAAGAATGAGTGAGCCACTGGGCCTGGCTTGAGCTGCTGAATCCTCAAAGCCACACCCACTGACACACTTCTTCCAATAAAGCCACACCAACTCCAACAAAACTGTATGCCCTAATCCTCTCTAATAACACCAATCCCTGTGAACCTTTGGGGTTGTTTTCATTCAAACCATCACACAGTTTTCTGAGAAAGTGTCACAATTATTCCAAAAGGTATACCAGTCTTAAAAAAAATCATAGGAATCATTTGGTCTGAGGTGATAGATGAGAAGGACATATATACCATCAAAATACAACACGATTTATTATTATCAAGGAAAGGAACTAGTGGTTGTGTTTACTATTTGAAATTGGGACTGTTTTTCTCCTCTAGCTGCATTTTTCTTCTCATTTCCCTTTTTCTCTCTCTCCTCTCTCTTTCATTCTTTCTTTTCTTCTTCCTTCTCCTCCTCTTCCTTCTCCTTCTTTCTTCTTTCTTCTACTTCTTGACAAGACTCCATGTAGCCCAAACTGGCCTTGAACTTGCTCTATAGCTAAGGATTGCCTTGAACTCCTGATCCTTTTTCTTCCACCTCCCAAGTGTTGGGATTGCTGGCGTGTGCCACTTCAAATGACTTTCCAATTGTGCTTTTCAGAGACTGAAAATACATGGTAAAATTTGAAGAACAACCACCATTTTAAGATTAGATTCCTGAGTGTCGATGTGCAGAGTGTCTCTTTCCTCAATGGCTGGAACTGATAGGTTGGGTTGAGGTTGAAAATGTATAGGACCCACACAGGATTTGATGGAGGTAGTGAGATGCTGATGCCTAGGATCTTCGAACCAAGGTGTCCTGTTGGTGCTGCTGCTGCTGCTGCTAGCAGGTGTCGTCTTTCACACTACACTTTGGTTCTCTTTAGTTATCTCATGAGATCTTTCTGATAAGCTGCCTCCTTTCCTCATTTGAATAGGAGGCCCCATGTATTTTGAAGAGCTTTTAGTGTCTCCAAAAACAAGGACTTAACCAACTAATGAGTCAGAAGAGGGCTAATGGTTTTCATTGCTAGTATTTATACATTTTACTTTGTGGTGGCAGAAAATATAGTCTTTGGTTATTTCAACAGTTTTAGAGTTAGAGAGGGATAAAGTTGGGCTTTTCAGGAAACAAATGACTTCCTGACTTGAAAAGCTTTGGATCACAAAGAACATATAATATGCTTTTTGTTTCTTTTAGTCAAAAAGACACGAATTGAAAATGTCTTTAAAAGCCTTCTATTTACATAAGGTACTATGCCATTAGGATATGAATTTGAAGCACCATTTAAAGGGAATGTGAGTATATATATCATGGACTGATCAAAGTCTGACTTTAAAGTGTGAGCATTAGAGGGGCTTCTCGGTTCTGTGTTTATTTACAGTGAGCACGCAAGTTGCAATAGAGGAACTGGCTTAGCGCTGCATGCTTAGGAGCGGCAGCCGGGTTCACAGATCCCATATTCAGGTGCAACTGGTCCATGAACATTTTTTCCTTGATGCATATAAAGGAGCTACTTTTTCTAGTGTGTCCATGTACATGTATCTGTGTGTGCACCTGTGTGTGTGTGTGTGTGTGCTTAAGGAAAGTTGACACTGGGTATCTTCCTCTATCACTCCCCACTTTATTTTTGAAGACAGGGACTCTTGTTGAGTCTGGACCTCGAAGATTCCCTGCTAGTCTATCTAGCCGGCTCACTCTAGTTTCTCAAATTTTTATCTTTGGGAATTCTCTTAAATACCTACTTTATGTTTAAAATGTAACAACTGCTAAAATCATGAAGAAAGCAATTCACTGCTTCATTTTCATACATTTTAATTGAAGATTATCTGTGGGGAAGGTGTTGCTAAATATAATCTCTTCTTAGTTTCTAAGGCTCTAAATGAGGTTGCCAACTTTTATAAAAGAGTAATACCGCTTTCTTCATTTTAAATTTTTCCAATTCTACCCTAAATACTTACAAAGGAAAGCATTTCCCAAACACACGATTTATTACTTGATCTCTCCCCATCAACGGTGTGCAGAGTAGTGTTATAAAATTTTGAAAACACCCTTTAGAATTAGATTCATAGTTTATGTCAAACTTGTACTTCAAGTGATGTTTCCAATTAACCATCTTAATATATAATACCAGAACACAGTGCATGATGGGATAAAACGTTGTTTAAAAAAACCAAGTTTTATCTTTATTTCTCCAGGGAGTCTTTAAAGCCGGTAAGACTATTCAGAAAAACCACCCATACATTTTGTGAAAGCCTGCATTAGTAAGGACTAATGTGGCATTTTCATTTCTTTTGTGGCATTAGCCTTTGAGAGTACAACTGGAAACTCCTATTAGAGATGAATTCTAGGAAAATAAATGCAAACAGAAATTCAGATTGAATTTCATTTTCTTCCCTGAAAGGACTGTTGAAAAGCTGGCAGTAGAAGACTGTTTCCTTGTGTGCAGAGAATATAACGTCATCTCCAAGTACAAAAGACTCCAGGTTTCCAAGGAAAGAATGTATCTTTGGAACGGTGGAAATGTAATGGCTGGAAGCAAGGGTAGATTTCCTTATTTTACCTTGAAATATGGCTGAATTTCTGAAGCAGGGCTTGGAATTTTCAGACTAATAACAACGATTGTTTAGTTCACTTTCTCTGGCATTTCTTTTTGTACCTAAATTACTTTCCCATGTCCACCAGTGAGGGGCTTCATTTTCATAGATTTTGCTGAACTGCACTGATTTATCAAAATGCAAAGTGCATCCTTTTTGATGAGATTATAACTTTAGTATTATCAGTTGTAGAGATCTGTGTATACAAACCATGGCAGAAAGCAGCTGCCTCCAAGTTTGACTTTTGACATAGGTTTCGTCAACAGCCTCAGCAGCTCATCTGTTGAAGCTGCTTTGCTCTGCGTGGTTGGGAAGCCTGAGGGTGGAAGAGAACTGTACTCAGCTGTAGGTGTGCCAAGGGGCAAGTCTTCCTTGCAGCACCATCTTCTACAGGAACAGGAGGAATAAACCTCCCCAAAAGATATATGCAAAGCATGGAAGAACAGGACCACCACCATGGTTCAGGGTCCAACTTACAAATTGTTGCTTTACTTAAATAAATGGCCATATGTGGAACTTAAAGGCACCCAACACCCTGCCCCCTTTGCAGCCTTTGATTTAGTAAGTTGAGGGAGATGTTCTCTTTCCTTGTGGCTTGAATAAAGAGATTCAACTGGCCTCCTAGTAGAAGATCATGGAAAAACTGCCACACATAACCACAGCAATAGATTTCAAAATGTAGCTAAAGCCAGAAGCAAACTCCAGAAAGGTTATCTGTTTATTTATTTATTAATTTGACAGACTGGTCTTGAGTTTACCTTTCTGCTTTCCTACTGAGTGTTGAGATTACAGGCATGCACACCACTCTTGGGTAAGGATTATTACAACACCACCCCCACCACCCCCACTATCTCCTCTTCCTTCTCCTCTTCCTTCTCTTCTTTAAATCTCCAAATTTTACTATTGGAATAGTATTAGTTTTATGGGAAACTTGAGCAGAAAGTGTAGAGTACCCATTCAGCCTTCACTGACCTTCCTTTTCTCCCAACTTCTCCTACATTTGTTATAATTGATAAGCCAGTATTAATAAATTACAAATTAAGATTCAGGGTTTGCATTAGAATTTTTTGTTATTGTTTTCCATTCTCTCTCTGTGTGTTTTTTACTATGTCATAGCTTTTCCCCTTTCAGAAGGTGTAGGTGTAGTCACATAGAGTAGTTTATTTCATTTAGCAATATGCATTTGTCGTCTTTTGTAGCAAGAGAGTTCATTTCTTTCTTTTTTTTTTAAAAAGATTTATTTATTTATTATATATAAGCACACTGTAGCTGTCTTCAGACACACCAGAAGAGGGCATCAGATCCCATTACAGATGGTTGTGAGTCACCATGTGGTTGCTGGGAATTGAACTCAGGACCTCTGGAAGAGCAGTCAGTGCTCTTAACCGCTGAGCCATCTCTCCAGCCCAGTTCATTTCTTTTTAGTCATTGGCTAGATTATATAGATGCACACATAAAGTCCACACATAGAGTCCATTATATAATACACTAGATTGTTTCTATGTCTATCTATTGTATGATATCTTGATTATTTTCACATTTTCGTAACCATGAATAAAACTAACATCTTTTTTTTTGTGGGAGCATAGTGTAGTTGCTGGATCAAATGATAAGAACATGCTTACTTTTATTAGACATTTTAAGGCTAACTTTCTCCTTTAAATACTTGTTGATTTAAGTGGGAAAAGAGCTGAAAGGATGCTGACCTCAACAATCATGAGCCTTAAAACCTGGTCTGTTGCCAGTGCATTAGCTTAGCCTTATTAGAAGCCCATAAGGAAAATTTTCCTTTTCTCCTGGATCTATGCTTGAGAATATATACTGTAAAATACTGGGCATAGAGAAAACAAGGGACCCCTCTAAGTCCAGGGGTACTGTTTGGCCTCAGAGCAGTTGAGACTACCTATATGAAGTACTTGACTTTTGTAGGTATGGCATATTTAATGCCCCCTGCCCCAGTCCTCACCTTCTCCAGTATCTTCCCTTTGTCTTTTTGCCATGACAATTTTCTGCCTGTCCCATTACTCCAGTCCATGTCTGAGTGTCCTCTTTCAGCTCTAGACCCCCATGGAGGTCAGCAGAGAGCTGGCACTGAAACCTTCCTCCTGAGTACAGCTACTTGCTATGACTCTCAAACTCTGTAACTTTCTCCTTATTCTGTTTCAGTCACATAACTGTCATCAGACATTGCATTAGCATTAATAAGCCACTCAGTACCAGCCTCAGAGCTGTTCAACCTTGTTAACAATGACAATATTCATCCTTTTCCACATCAGCGACTCTGAACACTGCCTCTGTGGGTCTCGCTGTCTCTAGCAAACTCTGCATTCCACTTTCCTGCCCTTGGCTTGGTTCTGCCGTTTGAATGTGCACTTAATCTATTTTGCTGTCACCGATTCCCCAGTCTTCCAGCCTAGCTGAGTCTTTTTGGGTGGTCTATCACCAGGCTCTGAAGTGTTTCTCCCTTTGTTCTTATTCCATTTCTGTTTTACCAACTTTGGCCAAATGTTCCCTTACCTGTAGTTCTTAACCTTAATGGATAAATACTTAAAGTGGGTCCTTTTCTTTACATTCACCCATGACATGCAGTTCTGTTTTAACAGTGCTAAATATTAAAGAATAGGAAAGCATCCAAGTTTGTTAATCCTGATATTCATACCACTTTATTATCTGGCTTTAACATAAATGTCCATATTTGTATCTTCCTACTCTCTTTTCTCTTTCTCTCTCTCTCCCGCTCTCCCTCTCTCCTCTCTCTCTCGGAGTATATGTGTTGTGTGTGTGTGGCGTATGCCGTGTGTGTGTGTTTGTGTGCACATGCATGTGTGTTGTATTAAGGATGAAATCAAATTTCATTTTATGTGGCTTTTTTGGTCATGATCATGAGAGAACTGGGTTGAGAAGGATTCTGGGGATCAGAATTAGCTCATCAAGAGAGATTGCTTGTGTGTTTTCCACCAGTGTTGAAGATGCCATGCAGGGACTATTCATTAGCCAGATATTACCAGGATATTGCCACATAATTTCCCTTTCTGCTTATATAAGTGTATGTATATGTATGTGTATGTATACATATGTGTATGTATACATATATATGTATATACATATATATGCATTCCTCAAGGTTTGGGTCAAGAGTTATCAATAGGGAGCATGTCCCCTTATTTACACTTTTTCTCTAGACAGTAACTAACTGTAGATATCCCCTCTGTGAGGGTTGAGCACATGTGCTCCTTCACTCACTTGGCTCCTCCAAGGCTCACAGTTGTTTTTGGGGCAGGGTCTTACTCTGTAGACTAGGCTGATGTGGCACTTGGAGACGGCCTTGGCCTCCAGAGTGCTGGGATTAAACATGTGCACCACCACTCCTAGCTTAAACACCAACAATGATTTTAATTTTTCTTTAGATTTATTTTACTGTTGATTCTCTCTCTCATCTCTCTGTCTATTTCTCTTTCTGTCTCTGTCTCTGTCTCTGTCTCTGTCTCTGTCTCTCTCTCTCTCTCTCTCTCTCTCTCTCTCTCTCTCTCTCTGTGTGTGTGTGTGTGTGTGTGTGTGATTGGACTTGTGGTTGTATTGACCATGGAGTCCAGAAGAAGATATTAAGTCCCTGGAACTTGAGTTACAGCCAGTTTTGAGTCACCAGATGTGGGTTCTGGGAACCAAACTCAAATCATCTGCAAGAATAATATTTGTTCTTAGCCAGTCACCCATCATTCCAGCCCCTGCAGACAATTCCTAAATATTCTATTTTGTTGTATATAATATTTTATAGATAGTAAAATATTTTTGTACCCATTTCTAGCAAGTTACTTTTGTTAAGATGAAACTGACATTATTTCATTTTAAACATGTAAAATACTTTGTTAGCATATGAAATGGACTTATTATGGATTTTCCATACACTGTACTTACTTGTCCCCCTGACCCTCACTGCTCACTTCCGTCCCTTCTTTCTGGTCCCCTTCTCCTCTCCTCACTGCTCACTTCCGTCCCTTCTTTCTGGTTCCCTTCTCCTCTCCTCACTGCTCACTTCCGTCCCTTCTTTCTGGTCCCCTTCTCCTCTCCTCACTGCTCACTTCCGTCCCTTCTTTCTGGTCCCCTTCTCCTCTCCTCACTGCTCACTTCCGTCCCTTCTTTCTGGTCCCCTTCTCCTCTCCTCACTGCTCACTTCCGTCCCTTCTTTCTGGTCCCCTTCTCCTCTCCAGTGTGCCTTCTCTGCTTTTATGTTACAGGTACTCTATCACCTTCCTTCCTTCCTCTCCTCCCATGGCTCCCTTTAGTCTCACAATCCACCCCTATACACAAACTAAAGTGCAGGTTCTATTATGAAAGAAAACAGGCAGTAATTATCTTTTTGAGTTTGGCTTATTCTGAATAAGGTAATGATTTTGAGTTCCACCATTTTCCAGTGTGTGTATGGTTTTATTATTCTTCGCTGCTGAATGAGCTTCTGTTGTGACAGTGTACCATATCTTTTTATCCATTGTATGTAGATGGACACTGTAGATTCTCACTTCTTTGCTATTACAACTAATGCACAACAAACATGGATGCTGGAGTGCCTCTTATGGACATTGCTATCATCATTTTGATGAGTAAACCTTAATCAAAATAGAATATATAATTATATATTGTATAACAGACATACATATGACCATGCATGCACATGAGCACACACAAATCCCATGTGTAATTTAGATTACTTATCAGTTCCATTGTTAAAACATATGTCATGGAAATTAATTCCTAAGGATTTCTGATAAATGCTCTGAACTTTTAGGATTATATCTAAGCTTTTGGAATAACATGATTTCCACACAGAAATACTTTGGAAAAGCTTTTAATGTAATCTTGTTTGAAAATACTGGTTTGTTGTTGGGTAAATCTCGTGTGTCCTGTTCTTGTAACTTTATGATTCTCAAATGACTGGCAATGCTTAGATTCAACAACCCACTCCAGTTTCACCAGGAACCAAGGACTATGGTTCATTTTGAACACAGAAAGTGAGGGATGGATATTTCTGGTCAGTACAAGGACAGGGAGTTTAGCCTTCCATACTGTATTAGCTTTCTGTCACTGATGAAATGCCTGATGCAGGCTCCTTATGAAGTAAAGAGTTTTATGTTAACTCATTATTCTAGAGAATGGGTGACCCCATTAATTTTGACTTCTCATGAGGGTAGCTTATTATAGGAGTACATTTGAGAGCAAAATATATCTGCAACCAGAAGTTGGGTGGGGTGCTGGATGGCGGCCCAAAGTCCCTTTTCCAGGTACACCATCAAAAACCTAAGGACTGCCCATTATGTTCTTCCCTTTTAAGGTTCTTGGTGCTTGCCAGTACCTACCCTGGTGTGGAGGTTTGTATATGCTTGGCCTAGAGAGTGGCACTCTTTGGAGGTGTGGCCTTGCTGGAGTGGATATGGCTTTCTTGGAGGAAGTATGTCACTGTGGGTGTGAACTTTAAGATGCTTGTCTTAGCCAGTCTCCTCCTAGCTGCCTTTGGAACAAGAGGTAGATCTCTCAGCTCCTACCTACCTAGTGCTTGCCTTGACACTACCATGCTCACCTTGATGATAATGGACTGAACTACTGAGCCTATAAACCAGCTCCAATTAAATATTGTCCTTACAAAAGTTATTTTAGGGGAGACAGCTTAACCACCCAGAAGTGTGGAGAAACCGACCTGCAAAGGAAAAAGCACGCCTGCTGCTCAGAGGTTCATGCCTGGAAACTTCTGACGGAAGCCCTCTGGTTTCAGTCTTCAGCTTGGGTCCATCCACTGGTACAGTGCGCCATACCCAAGTGGCACAGGGAGACAGCTTAACCACCCAGGAGTGCGGAGGGGCCTGCCTGCACAGGTAGAACCACCCTCGCCAGAGGTTCAAACCTGGAACCCTCTGGCGGAAATCCTCCGGTTTCCTTCTCAGGCTTGGGACCACCCTCTGCCATCTCGTACCATATCCAAGTGGCGCACAGATGTAGCTAACCACTCAGGAGTGTGGAGAGGCTGGGTAGGACAGGTAGGACTACCCCTGCTGCTCAGAGGAAACAGCCAGAAATCCCGAGGACACAAGAGTCCAGGAACAGCCTGGGACAGGAGTCTTCCAATTCCCACCTGCACCCAGAGTTGATCAGGGCCACAGAGCTACATACCCAAATACAACCACAAGAGAACGGGTCTCACAGGAGTACCTACATACCATTGTACACAGAACGGGTCTCCCAGGAACACAGATACAGAGGCTTGCATGACAGATAAGCCACAGTCAGAGACAGCAACACCAGCTAACACCAGAGATAACCAGATGGCAAAAGGCAAATGCAAGAACATCACCAACAGAAACCAAGTCAACATGCCACGCTATGAACCAAGTTCTCCAACAACAGCAAGTCCTGGATACCCCAACACAACAGAAAAGCAAGACCTGGATTTAAAATCACATCTCATGATGCTGATAGAGGATTTCAAGAAGGACATAAATAACGCCCTTAAAGAAAAATAGGAGAACATGAGTCAACATGTAGAAGCCCTTAAAAAGGAAAAACAAAAATTGTTTAAAGAAATACAGGAGAGGACTAGGACACATGCTCCACTATGTTCATAGCAGCCTTATTTATAATAGCCAGAAGCTGGAAAGAACCCAGATGTCCCTCAACGGAGGAATGGATACAGAAAATGTGGTATATTTACACAATGGAATACTACTCAGCAATTAAAAACAAATGAATTAATGAAATTCTTACGCAAATGGTCAGAACTGGAAATTATCATCCTAAGTGAGGTAACCCAATCACAAAAGAACACACATGGTATGCAGTCACTGATAAGTGGATATTAACCAAGAGGCTTGGAATACCCAAGACACAATTCACATATCAATTGATTCCCAAGAAGAAGGAAGAAGAGGCCCCTTGTCCTGGAAAGACTGGTTGCAGTAGAGGAGGGGAATACCAGGACAGAGAAGCAGGAGGCAGTTGACTGGGGAACAGGGGGAGGGAAGAGGGCTTACGGGACTTTCAGGGAGCGGGGAACTGGGAAAGGGAAAATCATTTGAAATGTAAATAAAGAATATAGAAAAAAAAAAGAAATACAGGAGAGCATAGGTCAACAGATAGAAGCCCATAAAGAGGAAACACAAAATCACTTAAAGAAATACAGGAGAACATGGGTCAACAAGCAGAAGCCCTGAAAGAGGAAATACAAAAATCCTTTAAAGAGTTATAGGAAAACACAAACAAACAAGTGAAGGAACTGAACAAAACCATACAGGATCTAAAAATGGAAGTAGAAACAACTAAGAAATCACAAAGGGAGACAACTTTGGAGATAGAAAACCTTGGGAAGAAATCAGGAGTCATAGATGCAAACATCAACAATAGAATGCAAGAGATGGAAGAAAGAATCTCAGGTGCTGAAGATACCATAGAAAGCATTGACTCAACAGTCAAAGAAAATACAAAATGCAAAAAGTTTGTAACCCAAAACATCCAGGAAATCCAGAACACAATGAGAAGACCAAACCTAAGGATTATAGATATAGAAGAGAGTGAAGATTTACAACGGAAAGGGCCAGTAAATATCTTCAACAAAATTATAGAAGAAAACTTCCCTAACCTAAAGAGAGAAATGCCCATGAACATACAAGAAGCCAACAGAACTCCAAAAAGACTGGACCAGAACAGAAATTCCTCCCATCACATAATAATCAAAACACCAGATATAATAAACAAAGAAAGAATATTAAAAGCAGTAAGTAAAAAGACCATGCAACATATAATGGAATACCTATAAGAATTACACCAGACTTCTCACGAGAAACCATGAAAGCTAGAAGATCCTGGGCAGATCTCATACAGACTCTAAGAGAACACAAATGCCAGCCCAGACTACTATACTCAGCAAAACTCTCAATCACCATGGATGGAGAAACCAAGATATTCCATGATAAAACCAAATTTATACAATATCTTTCCACAAATAGACCCCTACAAAGGATAATAGATGGAAAACGTCAATATAAGGAGGGCAACTACACCCTAGAAAAAGCAAGATAGTAATCTTCTTTCAACAAACACAAAAGAAGATAACCTCTCAAACATAAAAGTAGCATCAAAAATAACAGGAAGCAACAATCACTATTACTTAATATCTCTTAACATCAATGGACTCAATTCCCCAATAAAAAGACATAGACTAACATACTGGATATGTAAACAGGACCCAGCATTTTGTTGCGTACAGGAAATGCACCTCAGTGTCAAAGACAAACACTACCTCAGAGTAAAAGGCTGGAAAACAATTTTCCAAGCAAATGGTCCCAGGAAACAAGCTGGAGTAGACATTCAGATATCAGATAAAATTGACTTTCAACCAAAAGTCATCAAAAAAGACACAGAAGGACACTTCATACTCATCAAAAGAAAAATCCACCATGAAGAACTTTCAATTCTGAACATCTATGCTCCAAATGCAAGGGTACCCTCATTCATAAAAGAAACTTTACTAAAGCTCAAAGCACACATTGCACCTCACACAACAATTGTGGGTGATTCCAACACTCCACTCTCCTCAATGAACCAATCATGGAAACACAAACTAAACAGAGACACAGAGAAACTAGTTGAAGTTTTGGATCAAATGGATTTAACATATATATATATATATATATATATATATATTAAACATTTCATCCTAAATCAAAAGAATATACCATCTTCTCAGCACCTCATGGTACCTTCTCCAAAATCGACCATATAATTGGTCACAAAACAGACCTCAACAGATATAAGAAGATCGAACAAATCTCATGCCTACTATCAGATCACTATAGAGTAAGGGTGGTCTTCAATAGCAACAAAAACAACAGAAAGCCCACATACACATGGAAGCTCAACAAAACTCTACTCAATGATACCTTGTTCAAGGAAGAAATAAGGAAACAAATCAAAGACTTTTTAGAATTTAGTGAAAATGAAGGCACAACCTACCCAAACTTATGGGACACAATGAATGCAGTGCTAAGAGGCAAACTCATAGCACTAAGTGCCTCCAAAAAGAAACTGGAGAGAGCATACACTAGCAGCTTAATGGCACACCTGAAAGCTCTGGAACAGAAAGAAGCTAACACACCCAAGAGGAATAGAAGGCAGGAAATCATCAAACTCAGGGCTGAAATCAACCAAGTAGAAACAAAAACAACCATACAAAGTATCAGCAAAACTAGGAGCTGGTTCTTTGAAAAAAATCAACAAGATAGATAAACCCTTAGCCAGACTAACCAGAGGGCACAGAGACCGTATCCAAATTAACAAAATCAGAAATGAAAGGGGAGATATAATAACATAAACTGAGGAAATTCAAAAACTCAGCAGATCCTACTACAAAAGCCTATATTCAACACAACTAGAAAATCTGGAGGAAATGGACAATTTCCTAGACAGATACTAAATACCAAAATTAAATCAGGATCAAATAGACCATCTAAATAGTCCCATAACCTCTAAAGAAATAGAAGCGATCATTGAAAGTCTCCCAACCAAAAAAAGCACGGGACCAGATTGTTTTAGTGCAGAATTCTATCAGACATTCAAAGAAGACCTAACACCAATACTCTTCAAACTATTCCACAAAATAGAAACAGAAGGAACACTACCTAACTCATTTTATGAAGCCACGATTACGCTGATACCAAAACCATACAAAGATCCAACAAAGAAAGAGAACTTTTGACCAATTTCCCTTATAAATATCGATACAAAAATAATAAAATTCTTGTCAACTGAATCCAAGAACACATCAAAATGATCATTCACCACGAACAAGGAGGCTTCATCCCAGGGATGCAGGGGTGGTTCAATATACGGAAATCCACCAATGTAATCCACTACATAAACAAACTCAAAGAAAAAAACTACATGGTCATTTCATTAGATGCTGAAAAAGCATTTGACAAAATTCAGCATCCTTTCATGTTAAAGTCTTGGAAAGATCAGGAATTCGAGGCCCATATCTAAACATAGTAAAAGCAATATACAGCAAAACAGTAGCCAAGTGAAGCAATCCCACTAAAATCAGGGACTAGACAAGGCTTCCCTCTCTCTCCATATCTATTCAATATAGTACTTGACGTTCTAGCTAGAGCAATCAGACAACAAAAGGAGGTCAAAGGGATATGAATTGGAAAGGAAGAGGTCAAATTATCATTATTTGCAGATGATATGATAATATACTTAAGCAACCCAAAGAACTCCACCAGAGAACTCCTACAGCTGATAAACAACTTCAGCAAATTGCTCAGATATAAAATTAATTCAAACAAATCAGTATCCTTCCTTTACTGAAAGGATAATTTCACACAGGGTGAGAATGAAATTAGGGAAATGACACTCTTCACAATAGTCACAAACAATATAAAGTATCTTGGTGTGACTCTAACCAAACAAGTGAAAGATCTGTATGACAAGAACTTCAAGCCTCTGAAGAAAGAAACTGAAGAAGGCCTCAGAAGATGGAAAGATCTCCCATGCTCCTGGATTGGCAGGATTAATATAGTAAAAATGACCATCTTGCCAAAAGCAGTATACAGATTCAATGCAATCTCCATCAAAATCCCAACTCAATTCTTCATAGAGTTAGAAAGAGCAATTCTCAAATTCATCTGGATTAACAAAAAACCCAGGATAGCGAAAACTATCCTTAACGATAAAATAACTTCCCAGACCACAAGCAGTACTACAGAACAATAGTGTTAAAAACTGCATGGTATTGGTACATTGACAGGCAGGTAGATCAATGGAATAGAAATGAAGACCCAGAAATGAACCCACACACCTAATGATCACTTGATCTTTGACAAAGGAGCTAAAACCATCCAGTGGAAAAAAGATAGCCTTTTCAACAAATGGTGCTGGCTCAACTGGCGGCTAGCATGCAGAAGAATGCAAATTGACCCATTCTTATCTCCTTGTACTAAGCTCAAGTTCAAGTGTATCAAGGATCTCCACATAAAACCAGACACACTGAAACTAATAGAAAGGAAACTAGGGAAGAGCCTTGAGCACATGGGCACAGGGGAAAATTTCCTGAACAGAACACCAATAGCCTAATGCCCTAAGATCAAAAATTGACAAATGCGACCTCATAAAATTAGAAAGTTTCTGTAAGCCAAAGGACACTGTCAATAGGACAAAACAACAGATTGGGAAGAGATCTTTACCATTGCTATATCCGATAGTGGGCTAATATTCAATATATACAATGAACAGAAGAACACACATGGTATGCACTCACTGATAAGTGGATATTAGCCCAGAAGGTTGGAATATCCAAGACACATTTCATTGGGCATATCAAATGATGCCCAAGAAGGAAGAAGAACAAAGTATGGATACTCTGGTAGAAGGGGGAACAAAATACCCACAAAAGGAGGCACAGAGACAAAGGGTAGAGCAGAGTTTGAGGGAAAGACCATCCAGAGACTACTCCACCCAGGGATCCTTCCCATATGCAGTTACAAAACCCACACCCTATTATCGATGCCCACCAGTGCTTGCTGACTGAAGCTGGATATAGCTGTCCCCTCAGAGGCTCTGCTAGTGCATGAGAAATACAGAGGGGGACACTCTCAGCCAGCCATTGAACTGAGCACAGGGTCCCCAATGGAGGAGCTAGAGAAAGGGCCCAAGGAGCTGAAGGGGTTTGCAGTGCCACAGGAGGAACAACAATATGAGTCACCCAGTACTCCCAGAGCTCCGCAGGACAAAACCATCAACCAAAATGTACACATGGAGTTACCCATGGCTCTAGACACTTAGGCAGCAGAGGTTGGTCTTGTTAGACACCAAAGGGAAGAGAGGCCCTTGTTCCTGGAAAGACTTGATGCTGTAGTGTAGAGGAATACCAGGACAGGGAAGTGGGGGAGGGGGAACCAGGAAAGGGGACAACATTTGAAATGTATATAAATAATATATGTATATAAAAAAAGTTATCTTGGTCATGCTGTCTGTTCCCAGCAGTAAAACCCTAACTAAGATACCTGGGTACTGGGTACGGACCTTTAGGGATCCCTCACAGTACACCCAAATCATAGCACACATATCAATCACTCTTCTGAAGCAAGCATTAGACATTGTGGTGCCATTTGGGGGTAGCTTGTATACAGGCTGGTTGTAGTAGATTATTAACAAGCCTACTACAGTGTCCAATCTTACTGTTGTATTCTCAGATCTGAACCAATATCTATAGAACATTCAAAAGATTAAAATAAACCAGATATAGAAAAAGATGACACAAAAGCTTTAAATTCCCTTATTTAAGGGGGCGCATGTAATTTATTTGGGACAGTGACAAGTTAATCTTTCTGCAGGTTTAATCAGTTGTTACTTAACAGTGTTCTGTTGTGTGTGTCACTGGGGAGGGCAGATGGAAAGCTTATGGGGCTGTTTTCCTAAATGAGCCAAGAGGACAGGAATGTTGAGCTAGATGTTACAAGTGTGAGAAGAGAGATAAGTGAACAGAAAGGGCTATGTAGATATGTGCGGGTGAAAGTCACACAGCAAAGGGGATGGAGGGATTCCTTCACTGGGGAGAAAACGTGCATTTCTTGGGATGGAGGAAGAGGGATGAGAAGGGGCAGTGCTTTCTTAGGGGCTTGAGGTAAGACCATCAGTAGGATGCCAGTGCAGATGTGGTGCTCCTCAACCTTTTCAGGATGTGTGTTTCTGAACGTGGAAATGCATATTACTGAACTTCTGTCCTCTAGCATTTTAATAACTACTCTGCTTTATGCAGATGACTGCTTTCTACCTTTCCAGCGAAGCCGATTCTGTTGAGTACTAAGGTAAATAAGCTAGGTATGGAAAAAAGGGTATTGTTTGATGTCACTTAGTTGAGAAGTAAGGAAGGATAAAGAACTTAGATATACAGAGATAGAGGCTGAAGCAGCAGCAACCACAGCAGGGAGGGAGGGGAGAGGGGAGGAAATGATAAAGTAGGGCAAAGCTCACAGAACAGCAGGGATGCAGGATAAGCTGGGCTAGATAGAGCCAAGGTGTGTAGTGCACACTGCACTTATATCAGGGCAGTGTGCTCTGAAGTGCTAGGAAGCAGTCGGAACTCATTTCCATTTGAAAAGAGTTTGTCAAGAGTCCACTAGACTGTTAGCACTGTGGTTGTACACCCTCCAGTGATGGAGTCCCTCGACCTCAAGGAGCTGATAGATTTAGCAAAGAGGAAAAACCAAGGTGATTGAAATTACAGCACTTTATGTGCACATAAATGTGATTGAAGAGGACCCAGCAAGTTAAAACATGATTATTTTGTAGTTTAATTTGACATAGCTAAGGAGACAATTATATGTTTAGGATAAGAGCGTAAGAAAGAAAAGCAACCACACAGTGGATTGATAGTGATCGTTGATGAGGCAGAGCCCCATAGATAAGGGAGCTTAAACTATTTTATGGGTTTAACATATTGATGAATGTAGGGTCTGTCCCTGAGGGAAAGGCCTGGGGAGCTGTGCGGCTGTGTTGCTGATGTGAGGCTAGTGGCTTCTCTTCTACGTTTTATGAGTATGAAGTAGTGGGGCAGGGCCATTGAGCAAGCATGTGCTTGGGTTTGCATGAATGGTATGTACTTTGAATTCTCCAAATAGAACTCAAGTTTATTTTCTCAGGAGTCTAAGCGAGAAAAGCTGTATTTCTTAAATACAGCTGGTAAGTACAGAGGAGGTGGGGGGTTGTGATTACCATAGAGCCAGAGATTGTCTGCAGACACCAGCATGCATATGTTTCCATTCTTGAGTCCAAAAGGATGAGCTCATTGTTATCCATGTTCAACCTTCAGGTCAGTTTATTCCTTAATGCCTGTTATGAAAGCAAGTGAATGTGGCAAAAAGTTAAACACCATAAAAAAGACTATAGAATAAATAATCAGCTCAGATCTCCAACATCTCAGAGGCAAATATTGTTACAGTTTCTAGTAACAATAGTTTCCATGCTATAGAAAGTCGTAGTTCACCAGCATTGCACCCCACAAATGCCCTGCAATTTATTTTTCCAGACGAGAGAGAGAGAGAGAGAGAGAGAGAGAGAGAGAGAGAGAGAGAGAGAAAATGTGTGTGCATGTATGTATGTATGTATGTATGTATGTATGTATGTATGTATGTTTCACTTGCATGCACGAGGAAGCTGTCAATCTCAGGTGTCATTCCAATAGAGCTGTCCACCTTGTTTTTGAGACAGGGTTTCTTCTTGGATCTGGGGCTCCCTGATTAGGCTAGGTTGGTTGTTGGCCAGCAGTTCTAGGGGGTCTCACCCCTAGTGGCCACCTCTGGGGTTACAAGTGTGTACCACCACACCCAGTTTCCCACGTGGGTTCTTGGACTTGAACTCAGGTCTTCATGCTTATGTCAAAAGCACTTTGCCAACAGAACTATCTCTCCAGCTTCTAATACATTAGCTTTGAGGAACAAGACAGAGCATTTTGGTGTAAGAGACACAGATATTTGAATACTGATTCAGACATGCTCTCTTTGATAGTGATAGTTTTAAAAACCAGGAATTAAGAACACCCCAAGCCCCATGCTAAAGCATGAATATTTAGTGTTCTGACCCTAACTATTCATTTATGCCATATTGCACAGAATTCAAGGGAGAATATGTAGATGTGTTTGGCTATTGGAGCACTTTTCCATTCCCAAGCTGCCTCCCACTTGTGTTTGTGCTGAAACAGCATGCTGACAGTGGAAACCATGGTGGTGGTTTCTCTTAGCATAAGCGTTCACGTGTAGCTTCAAACACCTTTGTGGTTTGGGGGTGTATTTTGACAGTTGCTAGGTAGCTTGAGTCAGAGAGTCCAGCTGTGCAATTTGTGATTTTTTTTTCCACCCTGGTCTCTAAATAGAGCTAAGTCTAATGGAACTCTAACTAGATTGCTGATGTGTTGATGTTGACTAGACTGTGTAGAACATACTGTAAAATGCTGTGTGGATTTTGATTAGAGCACAGATGTCCTAAAGTACACCAGTGAATTGAGGTCAGGTGAGTGGAAGTTAGCACCTTGAGAACAGATGTGCGGAACAGTGTCAGTGAGCGGCAAACCCTGGGTTTGGGACCTATAGATTCCTGGAGCAGGGGCATGGCTGGCATGCGTTAGCCACAGAGCTCTGACTTGACCATGCAAGCCGTGTTGAACAGCCAGGGAGAGAGACTAGGATTTCTAGAGGGGGGAAAAGAAAATGTGGAAATCCAGTGTTCCTAACAGAAGAGGCACACTTGAGGATTTGAAATGGGCTCTTGTACAAGGAAAAATACGGTTTATTCATCGAGTTCTTGAAGAGTTTAGATAAACTGTTGATTTAATTATAAGTGTACTTTTAAAAATTTTTTCTGGAGAGGAGGATTTATATGTAGCATCTTTGATAAGAGTGAATGGTCATTTTTATGGACCCCTAGTGGATTGTAGTCAAGGAACATTGTGAACAAACTAAAGTCAAGATGTAGACTGAAAACATAGTGAAAGATCCAAGCAGAAGCCAGCATTGGGAGACCAAGCCCAATGGAAGGCTTTGAAATAGTTACATTGTTACTTTTTCCTGAGCAAGAAGAATAAGCAAGTCAGCCAGAGACCTTGCCTTGCTGCCTGAAGGTTAGTTTGGCCTGATGCAGGTGGAGTCTGAAGTTAGTCTTTTAACAGGAGAGCCAGAGGGCCACTGGGAGGAGAGTTCCTGGCAAAATCAAGAGGTGGAAAGTTCCTGTTTTTGGCTACAGCTCACCTGCACACTTGCAGAGCCCTGTGTCTGCTGTTGGAATGAATTTCATGAAGCTGATTATGTGCTCTTGGTGCTGACTAATGAGGATGCTGGAGTTGGTACTGAGGGAATTAGAGGGCTTGTGAGACTCGGTTCCCAAGGTCACCATCACCCTGCTTCTCGCTTGCCTCCTTTAATCCCTAGGTGATGCAGGAAGCCTGTGACATACAGTGCACTCCACATGCTGTCTTGTGGGGTTTAAACCACAGCACAATAATAGAAAAGATGCTTCTTTTAGAGCTCAGTTTTTGCTTTAACCTTAATATTTTTTCCGTTCTATACAAGCAAATTAATTTTGAAACATCCAGTAAGATGAATAATGGGAAATTTAAGAACACTGGCATTGTTTCACTCCCCTTATTGTAAAGGCAATTCATGCATAAAGCAAGACATTTGGAGAAGTATAAAAGTAGAGGAGTGGTATTTTAGAATAAACTCTGATTTTTTTTTTTTAATGTTCAATGGATGGGGTTGGGCTAGAAGTGAAGTGAGGAAGTTTTAGGGGAGTCAAGGAAGTTTAAAGACTGATAAAGTTTGAATACATCTTTCTGCATATGGGGTAAGCATTTAATCAATTCAGCTAGATACTAAAGCATCTACCTAGAGACAGTCTCCTGGAGGAGATCATTAGCATGAGAGTGGTTTGTCATTTGAGGAAATGATTCTGGTTGGCTTTGGTGCTCCTGCAGGGTCTCTGACTGTTGAAGCATGGATCTGCATTTGCCTGAACACAAATATCCAGTTCATCTACTAGAGGATAAACTTGAATTTGCATGTGGGAAAATACATCTCTCTCTCTCTCTCTCTCCATACACATATATACACCACACACTTTGTATACACAAATACATACCACACACACTACACACATACACAGACATCACACACACAGAGCACACACACTTCACATACTACATACACACTCCACACACATACCACATATACAGACACACCACACAAATACATCAAACATACATGCACACACATACTACATAGACACACACATCATATACACACATACCACATAAACACCACACACATATGCTACACATACACAAACACACATTTATACACACACCACAAATATACACATATATAACTACACACCATGCACACTTACCACATATACATATACACACACATACACATGCCAAAAATCCCCATACACATATACTACACACACACACACACACACACACACACACAGACAGAGGCTAGGGGGTGAGAAGAAGTGGGGCTCATTCACCAAGTAGTACAGCCTTTTGGCAAGTAATTTAACCTTTATGAGGCTTAGCAATTTCTCCATTAATCATGTGACAGGATTAAATCAGGATCTTCTCTACAGTTCCATCTAGCTTTAACTGCTTTGTTCTAGCCCTATTCTAACCCCTTCCACTTCCCTCTGCTTGCCTAAAGTAATTATATCATTTCCAGTCTGACAGCAAGCTAAGTGCTCTTTCTGGACTCTTGAACTCAAAGAATGTGGGATTAATTTGAGAAAATGAGTCCTGCCTGAACTGCTGTGATAACTACGAGGTCATGTTGTGTGAGAGGGAATGGTACAGGAACTATGTCCAGACTTAGAATCTTTAGTAAAACTTGGTAGATGGAGACTTGGGACTATACATTGTTTAATGAACAGGTATCAACAGAAGAAAACCAACACCCAAGGTTAACACACTAGGACAGTTACTTTATTGTTTACAAATTTCCCCTTCTGGTGTCATAGAAGACAAGTTTACAAGTAACTATGACCATATATCCAAGTTCTAACATCTTCAGGGTCCTAACCCACTAGAAACCCCAGAAATGGTCTAAAGTGTTCATTTAGTTCTGTGTTTTGGGAGAGTGCTGAGGTTTGGATCCAGGGCCCAGCACATGAAGGGCAAGTGTTCTATCATCATGGTCCACGTCACTCTCTTGCCCCTGAAGATGTAAGATGAAGACATTAAGATTCTTGTCTTCCCTTACCTGATTAAGAATGGCAACTTCTGGGACCCCATCATCTCCCCTGAACCCCTTCTTTGTGGGGCGTGTCATGGCTAGAAGAAGACAACAGATGACATGACCTGCATAAACAGACATTTAAAAAAAACTTTCTTTTATTTGCTCCACTGAGAGCCCCTTTGTCTTTCAGCGGAAAACTATCTGTTCTCATAGACGCCTTCCCTCATTTTCTTTTCCTACAAATTTCAGCATATAAATTCCTAATGCTAACCACCCCAGGGCATTTCTATTTTGTGCATTGAATGTAAATACTGTATATTTCCCCTCCTGCTAATCCATATATTTAAATAAATCAGTTTAATTCATATACCCCGAGGAACTCAAGTAAGAGATTAGCCCTCCACCTTCTCTTATGTGAATGTAAAACTTCACTTCCCCCCCTGTATAAAACAAACCAAAGTTTTTTTTTTCAGTGCTGGGCATTGCACTCAGAGCCTTTTGTGTGCTTGTCAAGCATGAATGTGAGTTTTTTTGAGATTGTAGGAAAGGATTTCTGAAGACTCAGAGATTTTTACAAAAGAAATGTATAGAAAAAAATAAACAAAAACTTGAGTAGAGACACTTGTAATGGTGAGGCTTTTGAGAGACACGATTGGAGTGTCCATTGACTAGATATTGGAGGAAGAGTGGCGTTCTATCAGGCTGTGGGATCTTTATTTCTGGAAACATATGAAGCAATTGGAATCTGTGGGAAGGCACCTGAACCCCTGTGTTTAGTGTTATTCCTGTGCTAGCTAGTTTATTGTCTACTTGACCCAAGTTAGGGTTATTTCAGAAGTGGGGATCACAATTGAGAAAATGCATCCATAGATTGGCCTGTGGGGACTTTTCTTAATTAGTGGTTGCTGTAGGAGGGCCCTGCCCACTATGGGCATCCCTGGGTACCATCCCTGGACAAGCTCTGGGGTGTATAAGAGAACAGACTGGAAGACACAAATGTCTGTTTCCTGTTAGGTTGAATTTGTGTGCTTTCTGGAAAGGGTGAAGCAATAAGGCTGAAAGCCCCCAGTAGATATGGCACAAAACTTTTTACTAATAGGAATTTTCTGTATGTTGTTTGTAATTATAGGGTATATGCATTTGTCAATACTCAGAGATTTATACAATGAAAGAATGAATTTTACTGTATGAAAATTTTAAATAAATGTAATTATATATTTATTGAAAATAAAAATTTAATACAATATTCTGATCAATGTTTTTTCTTGCCCCAACTCCTCTGAGATCCTCCCACCTCCACCCCCTTTCTTTCTCTCTCTTTAGAAAGGAAACAGGCAAATTAAAAACCCAAACAAACCAGAATAGGAAAAATTAAACAAAGAAAAACCACAAGAAACACACACATAAACCACATAAAAATATAAAGTCAGAAATTTTATGCATAATGTACAGACAAAAAGTCAATAAGACAAAAAATGCCCAAAGCAATATGAGACAAAAATATCTTTGAATTCATTTTGTGTTGGATATCTACTGCTGGGCATGGGGCCTGCCCTTAAGTATGGTTAATAGACCCAGCGAGACTGTGTTGATGAAAGTTAATTTTTCCTTTGCAAACATCAGTTGTAGATAGCTTCCTGGTTAGCAATGGCAGCCCATAGTCACTTCTCTATTTCAGCATTAGGACTGCATTTGGATTAACCTGTGCAGGCTGGTGTATGCTTCCACAGGCTCCAAGAGTTCACATGTCAGTCCTGATGTGTCGGGAAGACCTTTTCTATGGTGTATCCGTCCCCTCTGGCTCGTGCAATCTTTCTCCCCACCCCACTTCTCTGCATAACGCCCTGAAGCCTAGGAATAGGGGAGAGGTTGACAAAGGCATCACCCTAACAATGAGTATTCCAAACTCTCTCACGCTCTGCTCACTGTCCAGTTGTTGGTCTCTATATTTTTACTTCTATCTTAGTTAGGGTTTTACTGCTGTGAACAGACACCATGATCAAGGCAAGTCTTATAAATGACAACATTGAATTGGGGCTGGCTTACAGATTTAGAGGTTCAGTCCCTTGTCATCAAGGCAGAAGCATGGCAGCATCCAGGCAGGCATGGTGCAGGAGGAGCTGAGGGTTCTACATCTTTATTCAAAGGAAGCCAGGATCAGACTGGGTATCTTCAGGCATCTAGGAGGAAGCTCTCCAAGCCTATCCCCACAGTGACACACTTCCTCCAACAAGGTCACACCTTCTAATGGTGCCACTCCCTGGCTCCAGCATCTATAAACCATCACAGCTTCCCATGACAAGCTGTGGAGAATAAGCCAGTACGTAGCATTCCCGCATTACATGGCTTCTGCTCCAGTTCCTGCCACCAGGTTCCTGCCTTGAGTTCCTGCCCTGGCTTCCCTCAGTAATGGAGTGTGACCTGAGAGCTGTTACAAGAAATTAACCCTCTGTTCCCCAAGTTGCTTCTGGTCATTGTACTTGCCATGACAAGAGAAACCTTAACTAAGACACTACTCTGGGAAGAGTCTCCTGTGGTCCAATTAGTTAAGAAAACGTTTCCAGGGCTTCCTGAAATGTAGTTCCAAGAGAAAGGAGAGAGAAGAGACGAGATTGGGAAACTGGTAGAATGCAGCAAAGATAATAGAGGAGAAATGCCCTTAGCCATGGTTTCTCTTCTCTCCTCATGAATCTGAAGATGCTGGTGTAGCCATTGGCATGGAGACCAGGAGCATACATGATTGAATGAAGTCCAAGGACCTTTACCTCCATGTAGGGTGAATAGAACTGGCCCTTGGCTCTGTTCCCCTGAGCTCACCTCGCTGGACCCTTCAGTTATACCTTAAGATCTACTTTGGAGCAGTGTGAGGCTCCTGGCCTGACACTTGCATCTGCATTGGTTGAAAAAGGTAAACACAGGACGCTTTCCAAATGACACATTCTCTTAGGTAAATGGGGGTGGTGGCATTTGACTCTGCCGTATTTTCCAAACGTAGGAATGAATGCAACAACGGGCTTTGGCCATGCTTGTAAGGTACTGGGCTGTGACAGTTGGAGGTAGGAGGAGTGTGACTGTGTGCAATGAGAGCATTTGTCACCCAGGGCTGTGTGTCTCAGTTCCTGGCAAGCTCTGCTGCCCAGCTGTGATATGCAGGGAGTGGGGAGGCTGCTGGGCACATGGCAGGGAGAGGCCACCACTGCAGCCTGCCATGCCCACCAAACTCTGACACGCCAGCTGGAGCGTGCCAAGCTTGGATCTAAACTACCATTGGGTTACATAATATTTTGTCACCTATGAGGCTGTTAATTGTTTCTTATGAGTTTTTAAGGACTGCAGGCCTGGCATGGGATGGCGGTGATTATCAAGTGCTGGGAAGCACTTTTTCTGCCTCTTCATTTAGATTTCTTTTAGATCCACAGAGGAAAGGAAAGCTGAAACTATTGTTTTAACATCTCCTCGCTTTCAAGATTCTCATCTCATGACTTCTTTTATTGAAAACGTCTGTGCTGATGGACTATGTTTCACTGTTCAGCTGTGACAGCAGCTGCCTGGTAATATTGGGTTCCAGGGATGGTGGTGGGTGGCTGGAGCTTCGGTGAAGGCTGTCTCCTTAAATTTCTCTTGTTTGGAGTCTGTGAGTGTCACTAAGGTCTTCCTGCGAAGCAGAGATAAACTTGAGTCCCCCACAACTACTGTAGGGGTGCATGTGTGTGTGTGTGTGTGTGTGTGTGTGTGTGTGTGTGTGTGTGTGTGTGTGTGTGTGATTTTAATTCATTGGGTATGGTAAAAATACAGACCATGAAATGGACCATGTAATCACCTGTAAAGTGTACAGTTCTGAAATATGTGTCCATCTACAGCCTGTTGCAACCATCCCCACCATCCACCTCCAGAAGCATTATACCCACCAAACACTACGTCCTCACTGTCTACTCTCCTCAGTGCCTGGCAGCCAGCACCATTTGCCTCCATGAGTTTGATGACTCTATAAGTGGAATCATCTAATCATATACATGGAATCACACCATGCTTGTCCTTTTGCCACCACTACACTTCACTAGCACAATATCTCCAGAAGTTGTCCTTTTTGTTGCAAATGTCAGAATTGCCTTCCTTTTTGAGACGGCATACTATTTCATTGTATGCATATGCCACATTTATTTGTTCATCTCATGATGGACACTCTGATATCTGCTACCTTTTGGGAATTGTGAGCAATGTTGAGGTAAATATGAGTCTACAAATATCTGAGTCCTGGCGTTCAATTCTTACTGAAAAGTGGAATTGCTGGATGCTATGATCATTATGGGTTAAATTTTTAAGTTAAGTCAAGCCACCCCTAGGGTGAATTTTAATTTTTCTGTGCTTGACTTGCCTGGTGATATTAATCCTTGGTGACAGGTGGTTGTCACAGTTAGAGACTAAGCAGGTGAGGCAGAGGAGTCATCTCTGCCTCGGGAGATGGTAGCAAGCAGATATGTAACCTCTGGGCAAGCGTGGCTTTCTCTCACCACACCTGATTTTTCTGAATGCTGTGATGCCCTTTCATGCCTGGCTCCCTCCTATTTATTCTAGAATGTCTGTCCAAATGTTGCCTTCCCTAGAAACTTGTTCCTGCATCTACTCAGGTTGTGTTGCATCCCACCCTTTATGATTTCATTGTATTTCTCTCATTCTACAAGATTGCTGATTTATTTGCCTATCTCCAGTGCAGAAAGCATTTAATACATAATGATGTACCTACTATGTGCTTGGTGCTGGGGGTTCAGTTGAAATATAGAATCATAGTCTATTTGCAGGGAGATCCATCTGGACCAGATTCTTGGTGTGCTGTACAAGACCAGAGGGTGTCCTGGGGGCCCACTCAGCTTGGAATGTGAATTTTAACATTCCCCTTTGGTGTTTTTCATGTATTCTACTCACTGTGAAGCTTAGAGATCCCAGGAGGGCAGGTCTTCTGTCAGCTCACCCTGCATCCTTAGCCCCAAGTACAATTCCTGGCAAATAGTAGATATATAAAAAATCTTTGTTGAAGCAGAAAACTCTGAACAGAAATGAGGTGGGATGAGTTCCATGGTAGGTATCACATTACCTAGTGTGATGAGTAGACGTGAACTCTGCCTTTTTTTTTTTACAAGTGGAATATAAAGTGGCTGAAAACAAGACAGTTTCAAGCCAAGCAGAGCTTCTCCCTGCCTAAGCCTCATTTCTGCAGTCTAGGAAGAAAAAAAAACAGACTATTTATAATCTTAAATTGCTTTAGATTGTGACTAGCTAGAAGTCTCCAGGCTTTTCTAGTTTATATTGGGGGGTAACTTTCATTCTTTCTTTTTTTAAAAACAGTTTCCATACAATATATTCTGATCATGATTTGTCCTTCCCAAACTCCTCCTAGATACTTCCCACCTCCCCAACCAACTTCATATCCCTTCTCTCTCCAGAAATGAAAGAAACAGGCAAACAAACAAACACACAAAACAGAATAGGAACAAAAGAGAGAGGGGGAAACACATGAAGCACACACACAAAACAAAAAAATCAGAAACCATAATATACAAGCAAAAGACCAGTAATGCAAAACAAACAAAAAACAAAAAACAAACCAAAACAAAAAATCAAATAAAACAACATGAAACAAAAAGTTTACAAAATTGTTGTGTCTTGGCCATCTACTGTTGGGCATGGGGCCTGCCCTTGGGTGTGGTTTGTGTACTCTATTTGAGAAAACAATTTTCCCTTTTCAAGCAGGTGTCAGTTGCCGATAGCTCCTGGTTAGGGGTGGGAGCCCATGTCCACTTCCCCCTCTCAGGGCTGGGACCATATTTGTGTGTAACCTGCACAGGCCCTGTGTGTGCTGCCACAGTCTCCCTGAGTTCATATGTGCATCAGTCCTGCTATGTCTGACACTGTCATCCATCCAGTCTTTCCTCTTCCTCTTCTGCTCCTTGATCTCTGACCAAGGGAGGGGTTTGATGAAGCTATCCCATGTTCGACTGAGTGCTCCAAAGTCTCTCACTCTCTGTGCATTGTCTAGTTGTGGGTTCTGTGTCAGTAGAAAAATCTTTTCAATTAGCCTTTATTGAGCATTATATACTTAAAAGTGTGCAGTATACAGTAATTTGGAATAAAGATTTCTGGATTGTGTAATCTATAATAACAGATAAAATAAGATACATATAAAAACTTGTCTACAAGAACTGCCCTTGTATTCTGAAGTGAAGAGAATTCTGCTTTTTTGGTCTTTGATTTTTTTTTTATTTTGAGTATTATAAAGAGAGGAGATCAACCACCAACTATATTACATCAGGAGCTGGTGTCACTACCATTAACTCCTTGAGTGATTGTGGAGGGGCCCACTTGGATGCTGTGTGCTCCTGGGTGCTAAATGCCATGCCTTCCCTTCCTCTTCTTTGGCCTTTTGGTTTAGAGCTTCAGCTAAATATGCAGAAGTCTGTTTGTGTTTAAGATAAAGACAGAATTTCTGTAGCCTATCCCCTGATGTTGTGAGTATACTTTGGGACAAATGAATGGCTTGGCCACAAGGATAAATATCCCTGTGTTGGTGGAAGCCATCTTCAGTTAAGATTCTGGGAGGGATGACTTGATGAATATCATAAATGTTTGGTCAGTAAACTGATTTCCACATTGATTTGAGGAAAAGGGAGAGCCTTTTGATTAAAAGCACCAGACTAGGGGCAGCTCAAACTTTTTTTGTCCTTGTGTTTGTTGGCCTGTGTTTGAGACCAGTTTCCTCTCATCTGAGATGCTCTCTGTCTTAGTTAGAGCTTCTACTGATGTGAAGGGACACCATGATCATAGAAACTCTTATCAAGGAAAATATTTAATTGGGGCTGGTTTGAAAGTTCAGAGGCTTAGTCCATTATTATGGGAAATATGGTAGCCTGCAGGCATACATGGTGCTGGAGATGGAGCCGAGAGTGCTACAACCTGATCTGTAGGCAGCAGAAGGAGATTGTGTGCCACTCTGGGCATAGTTTGATTATAGATGAATTCAAAGCCCACCCCTAGTGACCTACTTCCTCCAAGAAGGCCACATCTACTCCAACAAGACCACACCTCCTCATAGTGCCACTCCCTATAGGTCAAGCATACAACCATATTGACCTATGGAGGCCATTCCTATTGAAACCACCACACTGTTCTGTCTTCTCAATATCACTCTTCATTTTAGGTTTGTCCTCTTCCCAGTGCTGTTGTTTTGTTTTTGTTTTTTTTTTTTCAGACCCAAAAGCCACTTTCTCACCCCAGGAGAGTTCTATTCTTCTTTAGGCTTGTTCTTAGCAACATAGTTTGTTGTTTATAACTGGTCAACCTTTGGTTTTGCTCTTCATATGCCTGATGCTGGCAATAGATCTTTTTAGTTAGTTTGTTTTCATCTACATGATTGTCTTGTCTTCTACAAGCTGACTTTATCTGTCAGCTCAGTTATCCTGGCCCTGGACCCCTACTTCCCTTCTAGTCTTCTCTACAGCCTAGTTGGCCATATATTATTCACTTGTTGCCATATCTTTATTTTGCATATGTACATATGCACATGCACAAGCACACAGGAACATGCATGCACGCGTGCGCGCGCACACACACACACACACACACACACACACACACACACACACACGTATGGAAGGCCAGGTCAGATGTCTTCTTCAATCACTTTCTACCTTATTTTTTTGAGGCAGGATCTCACTGAACCTGGCTTACTGGTTTGACTAGACTGCCCAGAAAGCCTCAGGGATATGCCTGTTCTATAATACTTGTGAGCACTGCCATGCCTGGCTTTTAAAAAAATGTGTGTTGGAGATTGAACATGTACTTACTCATGTACACAAGCACTTTCATACTGATCCATCCCTCCAAGTTTCTTGACACCTTTTTTCTAATGCCAAGAACTTCCTGATAGACCACTCTCTGACTCTACACATTGTCTAACATTGCCTGCCCACTTGGTGTCCTTCACTGTTTCTAAGTTTCTTCTCTACTTGGGTGAGTATCGGTTTAGTCTTTGTGTTCTAACCTTCTATAATGGGGCACACCTTGGTCCACCTGAATCCTGATTTGGACAGCTGAATACCAATTTACTGGCTAAACTGACAACATTGGTACTGTTGATCCATTGAAAAATACACACCCTCCCCTGGTTAATCTCTGCTGCTCAACCAGTTGTTCAAATGTATCACAGTAAAGGTCACTTCAGAATGTTACACAGTAAGAGCATTTATTTAAACTTGGCTGCCTCTTTTTGACCTAAAATAGAATCCAGCCACTTCTATGGCAAAGGTTACCAGCAAACTTTATCCTGTCACTAAAGCTTTTCCTTCTAAGTAATTTTGAGCTAGACTTTAATAACGAACCTGATGGTCTGGATTTATTGTTGCAGTGACAGTTTTATAAACACCACCTTGAAAAACAACCTATCAGAAGCTGCATGCGCAGGACAGGAACTTGAAATCTTAAGAAAAGCATTTTTTAAAAAGTTTTCACTTACTGTATATATGCAGTTGCAAATGATATAAAAAGGAGTTTTGGCTAACAGCCAAACACTTTACTATGTTTTATACTGTAAAGGGAGACTCATTCGGAATTTTATTAAAATTCAAATTGAGACTATTTTTCATGAAACTTTTGAATTGCAGCTGTCTCAGCTTCTGTAACATATAAGATATGAGAACTACATCAAGGGACACTTCATCACTTTCTCTCCAAGTTTCTCTAGCCAGTGTTCAGCTCAAGATGAGGGAGTCATCATTTTATCATTACTTGCAGTATTTGTAAGCTGTCCTTTATTAAGGACATTATCCTCTATTATTTTTGTTTGCTGCTTTTAAACTAGTTTTTGAAATGCATTTTGATGGGCTTTCTGAAAGTGGTCCAACTTTGAGACGACCATATATTTAGAGTTCCCATACTTAAAACTGTTGAAAATTGAACATTTTTTAAGATCTTTTTTTAAGATCACCCCATATTAGATTCCAAAGAATTTTATAGCTAACAATCAAAGCATTGCTACCTAAATGAACAGTATTTGACTGAGGTCAGGGTCCTTTCATGCAGTCTTTTTGCAGTTCAAGTCTGTCACACATATATATCCATCCCTTCAGTGACCACTGTAGAGTGTGCCAGCCACTTCCCTTGGTGAAGTTTCCCAAGGTGAGATCTTACCCAGGTTTCTTCTCTGATAGGAATAAGTTCTTTGAATAAAGGACTGCAGTGCAGCTGATTTCTGACCTTGAAAGCGAGCTGCAAAACAAATGACCACGTGGTTGGATGGTTCAGTGAGTTGAATAGCTAGGAATTCTTTGCAGACAGCCTACACAAATGTTAAAGGAGGAGAAATCTAGTTTCCTTGTGATAAATGATTCACCAGATCCAGTGACGTTATTTGAAAGGATGAGGGTCCCTTGATGGATACAATTGAAGCCAGAGCATTACCTAGAAATAATTAAAATCTGACGTCACTGGCTTATTCTGCTCAGGCACCTTAGGATACATGCTTGAGGGAACTTGAGATAAATAGACAAGGATGGAGGAGATGGGGAAGCTAGAGAAGAAATAAAAACTACAAAAAGATGAGGGCCTGTGGTCGTAGAGCTATGGAAGAGACTAAGGTAAGAGGATCCGGAGAGCAAGGAAGCTGAAAGATTCCCTGACTTAGGACACCTAGCCTAGTCAGCTAGTCATGGAAGCAGGCAGAAAGCCAGGAGCACCTTTGGGTCCTGCTTCTTAAGGGCTTTTCAACACACACCATAGGACCAGAAATGATCTTTGGGCTCCTCAGTGAACTTCTGTTTCTGAGAGTGTATATTTTGGGGGTATTTCATTTGACATAAAACTTGCAGCCTATTGACTGGAAAATAGGGAGATTGTTGCAAAGGGCATTTTATTTTATTATTATTATTATTATTATTATTATTTTTGCAGAGGGATCACAGCTCCAATCTCAGTTCAGATCTAACAATGGAGAGCTATGCAGAGCTACTGTTCTGCAGGCTTGCTTTTCTGCTGTTAAGTGTTGACGCACTGAAGAGAGCTGGGTGGAGACCTCCTCAGTGTCTCCTTACACTGCCCTCCATTTACCAAGAAGCCACAGGGGAGTGCAGATTTAGGGGCGGGAGAAGAACACAGAACAGTAAATCATGGGTGTTTAGACTTTGCCCCAAACTCCACACCTGAAACAGAAGATCTTAAAATAATATATCAGTTTTCTTTCATCCTAGTCTTCGAACCACTGACAAGGTTAAATAAATGAGGAGTAAAGAGAACGTTCTGTGGAAGAGGAAAGTAGCTGCACATAAATTGACTGGTGTGACATTTCGTTTCGTAAATTCTTAATCCATCACTTAACTTATAGTTATAAGTCTTTAAACCAGTGATAGATACCATTTCAAACTAAAGTGGTTAGCATTGTTAGGGTGTTTTAATTAAAGGTTAACATATGAGAGATTAAAATACCTTGCCTTTATTCAATTTAGGTCAGACAGATGATGAAGAAAGCTTACTTTGAACATGAGCATGTTTAAAAATGTGGGAAAAGGACATGGTTAACAGCCTACTAATGCAGACCCATTGCATCTTCTTTCTGTCTAGAAGCTCCTAAATGCTGTCAGCACAATCCAATTGAGCAAACACCTCAGACTGTCTCCACTAAGTAACAATTAATTGTGTGCTAATTGAGTAATTGAATTAATTGCAATCTGAAGATACATGGGCTGCATGCTGTATTTAATGATTTAGATGGCATCTTTAGTTTTTAAGAGCCTTTGAATTGTTATGAGACTCAACCAGGTCCTCCCAGAGATGTCACGATCCTAATACTCAGCACCAAGGCCAAAGGCAATCATTTGGAAAATCTCAAAGAAACACAGTTTCTTTATGTGGTTGACAATAATAAGTGTTTTTCTTATGGATACTCAAACTTGGCTTTTATGACTGTTGAAGAGGCAGGGATAATGGGTGAAAAGAAGCCTGGAAATAAAAGGGAAAGGCGGTTGTTCATTGTCTTAGTGTCTCCCAACTAAAGTCAAGACTCTGTTGTGAAATGGGAAGGTATTGTCCCTAACAAGGTGAGTCTGGAGGAAGGCATGTTTTACAGCTAGGAAGAGGTTCTGCTAGGATACGAGGGCCCTACTTTTCTTTCCTCGCTTTATATCTCTATTTCTGTTGACACTAGTTCAGGCTTGATAGGAGAACAATTTGGTTCCTGTGTCCTCTTCTGTATAAGTACAGTGGCAAAGGAGAGTTGGCTAAGAAAAGTAACTGACATTTGTTCTGATTGGCCTGTTAGGTTTGGTGTGAATGACATCTGTCCATCCCAGGTCACCAGGTGTTCCCCGGGGATGGGCTACAGTGGTCGTTCCTGTCTTCTCTCATGTTTCTCATGCTCTTCTGGAGTCAGGTCAGGATGTCTCATCTGACACTACAGCTTGAGGTCACGAACAAATGCATTCCAGAGGTAAGGAAAGGAAAGCTGAGATCCCAAGCCAGACCCAGCCAAGGTCTGCTACACATGCAACATTCATATTTCTATCATGTAGTAAATATCCCATAAGTGAACCTTGGATTTGGAATGATTATAAGAAAAGGATGTTGTAGGTGGTTTTCTGTTGAACATCCTTTTGAGGTTCTGTCTGCTAATTTTGCTGTCAGACTTCTACTGAGTAAGAATGGATAGAATCTGTGCTCTCATTTCTGAACACATTTGTTAATAACCATGTACTTTTAACACAGTTATTTAATAATAAAAATTCCATTTTATAAGTGGTAGGAATTGTATATGACGAAATGATTTGATGTTATTCATTAAAAGCAATGTTGAGCTAACTTTGAAGCAAGTATTTTTTCCACTGGAAATGTTGCCAATTATGTTGTAAAAGTTATTGAAGTATTGAATTATTATATTAATGTCATTCAGTTATTAAAGACAGCCTTACAACTATTAGTCAGACAAAAGATACTATTATCAGTTAGGTGGTGGTGGCACACGCCTTTGATCTCAGCACACAGGAGGCAGAGGCAGGTGGATCTCTGTGAGTTCTTCAAGGTCTACAGAGTGAGTTCCAGTACAGAGGGGGCTACACACAAAGACTCTGTCTCAAAAAACTGAGAGAAAAAAATTTAGTTAAAGTTCAAGGTAGAGTCCATTATTTCTATCATGGCTACAGGAACTTGAAGCAACTGAGTGAATTATATGTACAGCAAGATGAAAAGTGCAAAGAATGTATACCCAGATTGTTTTCTCTACTCCTGTACAATCTAGAATCCTCTGCCTGGGGCATGTATATATATGCCCCCTGCATGGAGCATATCTTTTCACCTTAATCTATACACTTAGAAATAATTCTGCTTAAACAAATCTAGAGGTCCATCCCTTAGATAGTTCTAAATTCTGTCACTTTGACCACTAACACCAATCATCAGATGACAAGTCACCTCAAATTTGATATCCTTATTTTAAAACATTTATTCAGTGTAGATTTATTGTATTTTATCACAGCAACAGGAAAATAAATTAAGAGACCTTCCAATCAGCTGTTGCTGATATAAAGATATTGCTATATAGGTTTATCAATTTTGTACTTTGCATACTTTTAAAACATTAATGGACAAAACATTAATATTGTAAATTTGTATTGTTATGTATATTCAAGGATTGAATAATAAACTCAATGATGCTTTTAGTTAAAGAATGTTTATATTAAAGTTACACTAATAAACTAATATTTCTTTATTCATAAAAACCTGAAAAAGAGAGAGGGACAGAGAGAGAGAGAGAGAGAGAGAGAGAGAGAGAGAGAGAGAGAGAGAGAGAGAGAGAGAGACTTTATCAGTATCTGTGCACATTGCTGTATGTTTCAGAACAGCTAGTCATATGAGAATGCTCTGTAGAATTTGGGACACAGTTAATGTATGACTTTGAAACACAGAATGGACATTCTAATTTGTTTGGTCTGTTGGTAAAACTCAAGTCAGAGATAAATTAACTCTTGACAGTTTGACAAATTCAAGGCGTTTAGAAGTTGCATATAATGATGTCTTGATATTTCCTTTCATTGTCAGGGATGCTGGTCTGAATAGTGATGCTATAGTTAATCCTCACAGGGCACTATTGACAATGACAAGGGCAATTACAATGGGAATCTAGGTGACATCTAGATAAACCAGGACTTTAAGTCACCTCTGCACAAACATTATGTATGTTCTGTAAACTGTAAGCATAATATCGAATTCCCCACACAAGAGTCTCTGGGCACTTTTCTTCTATAAAGCATTAGTTTATTAGTTATGGGAAGCCTTGGCATGGACTACTTTTCTTTAAGAACAGTTTGGGCTAGAGACACAGTGAACATGAGGCCCTGTGTTCCATCATGAGACAGACAAACAGAGCGGGGTGTGTGAAAGAACAATTGGAAAAAAGAGGTGGTAACATTTGGGAAATTCTATCCGTAATCCAGAATTTCCTGGCAAAGTATTTAGTAACAGGAAGGATTAATGTTTTCAATGACAGACCACATCTCTGCCATGCCTTCTCTTAGACTCCACAAGGTGAGCTGTAAAAACATTCCCTGAGAAAGGCTGAGGTTGACAGACATCAGTAAGATGGGAGCCTTCTCTCACAGAGCCTGCTGATTTCAGTGTGTGGCATGGAGATGATCTTCTCCTTCTGGTTGATATTTAGCATTTTAGAATGATACCAGGGCAAAAGGATGAAGGCCGCACCCCTCACAGTAGTAACTTTTGCATGGGTTTCTTATTTCTCAGAATATTCTTGTTTTTATTTTTGAACAATAGTTTTTTTGTTGTTAAATGTAATTTATAGGTGTAAAATTAATAGTCAGTAATGTGAATTCATGTTACTAGTAGCTTTAAAAGTCCCAAGAATGTGTTTCATGGCAGCACTAACAGAAGCAGTCCTGATCTCCCCTGAGAGGTCACCGTGCACACCCAGAGCTTACTTTCCATGCCCATAAATGCTCTGAACACTAACTGCACTTCCATCTGAGCCTCTGGCAGTCATATTGGATCCTGAGCACACTGCATAGAAGCCCTCTCTTTGCATGAACTGACTCATGTCGTAATGCTCAATCAGTGTGTGAAGCAAGATGAAGAGGAGCAAACACGCTTTTGTAACTGAAGATGCTACAGTCGATTAGACTGGATAAGTGGCTTATCCAAGGACAGAACACAGAAGGAAGTGAAGGCTGTGCTCCTCTGATTAGGAGCTCTGTTGGGAAGTTAGCTCACAAAGGCCTGAGGTCTTCTAGAGAAACCGGAAATGGAGGCCCATGAGAACACAAAACAGTGAATTCTAGGTGGCAGAAGGGTCACATCATAACACCAGAGAGATCCTCTTGGCTCTGATTCTCTTTTTTTACAACCATTAAAAACAAAAGAAGATTGTTTGTTTATTTAGAGACTGGAAATAAACATTACTTCTTGTTGAAAGTGAAAGAAATACTGAGGAGTATAAAGAAGACTGTACAACTTCCACAAGCCTTCTATAGCAACCCCTTGCTCATTGCGTTTTAGTATTTTTTCCTTACCATGTATGTGCTTACAAATTACAAAACATAAAATGATGTTTAGTTTGAACTTTAATTTTCAAAAATGTAACATATAATGAGCTTCTTTTAATTGCATCCCGCAATTATCACACACATACAATCTCTCTATTCTCTTATGTGTCTTGTATAGGATTGTGATTAGGAAATAATATAGTTTGATGGTTTCCCTAATTTTAATTTTGCTGTTATAAATACTATGTAACTCCTTGGCTGGTCTAAAATGTGTGTTTTTTTTAAAAATAATGAGCAGATTTTTAAATGCTTGTGCAGAAAAATGTACCAATCTTCTTATACAGTGAATCTTGTCTTTATGTGTGCACTGAAAAAGGTTTTAAAATTAATCCAAAAAATACCATGTATGTATATGTATTGCATATTTTTGCACATATATAATATGCATATATATAATAATTGCATATACATGTGCATATTTTGCTTTTGGAATATAATGTGAATTAGTCATTTAAGTTAATGCCCATCCTTAAAAGTTAATGTTAGATTGCATAATAAAAAGTCAAGCTTCCTCTACTGATCTGATAACCACACTATGATGCACTAACTTGTTATGTATAGTCAACATAGTGAAGCTTCTTTCTAGAGTTCTATTTAGTTTTGCCGAGTTTTCTGCCTCTTTTACTATCTGAAAATTACCTGTTATCCTGATTTCATGGCCTGCCGGGGATGTAGTCAGAGAGAGAGAGAGAGAGACCGAGCCCTCCTATAAAGCATTGTTAATTAGTAGGGTGAGTGAGAACTTTGGAGCCATCAAATTTGAGCAACACTTACCTATTCTGATAAGCAGGCCCAAACTTCTCCATGTATCAGATGGTAACAGCAGGTACTGTCTACCTTGCGACACTGCTCGGGGATGTTCCAGGTGCACCGGCACGACTCTTCTACTGCGCTTCTGAAGGCAGAGCTTACGTGTCTCCTTAGGGGCCTTGTTATTGACCAGCTCTCTTGGACTTCTGTGTCTCTTTCTGTCTTTATTCAGCACATTACCTTACAGTGCAGCAAACACATGCCAGACACTGTTAAGAGAGCCAGGTGGTAAGTGCTAAGGATGGCCAAGGGCAGCTGTAGTTCTGTGGATCTTCTAGAGGGGATGTAGGTTAGGGTAACTGTGCATACTTATGATCAAAATAAACCACGAAGAAGTTAAAACATAGAACCCTGTGGCAGATGGTACTGAGGTGGTTGACTTCTGGGCTAAGATGATGAGGAAAGAGGGCCACTTTGCTACCATCTAAGCCGTAGTGTGATAGAATGAATGGCAAGTGCAAAGTCAGAGGTGGGAACACACATGAACCAGGGGATGGAGAGACAGAGTCAGGGAAGGGAGGTGATGGATCTTTTCTCAGTCCTGTTGCTCATACGGCCCTTTCCATGACTGTGTGCTGTTCTCCTGTGACATGGCCTGCGTAGGATCATGAGTTGAGAAGAGACTAGGTCTAAGGCTTCTTTCCCAAACCCTTCAGGTGTTTGCTGGCAGTATGTTGGACATACTACTTTCTGTTTTGGTTGGAAGCTCAGGATCAGGGATTTTATGTTGTGACCTTAGCCTCTTAGAAATCTCTACTGACAATTTTGACTGAAACAAAAGTCCAAATACAGATTGAAGCATCGATCAAAGTAAGTATCACACTTTAAATGATGTGTGTTAATGTTTTAGCTCCTACAGATTAATAAGTGAGCAAAAATGAGGAGTGAGGCAGGAATTTTAAGATAAGGTCACTAAAAACATCTTGAGCGTTTGTGTTGGCTGACAATGCTCTCTATAAACAGTGAGAAAAGCTCCAGTTTTTATTTTCCCAGGGAGGCATTTTTGTTATTTCCTAGTGCTTTCATATCAACTTAATGTAGTGTGCATTCCATTGGACAGACATGAACATTGCTCATTAACCTGAACGCTGATTTGGCAGATGATGCACAACATCCCAGCCTCATCCCGAGACTTCTCCCTTTGCTCTTGCGGATGCTCAGGGGCCGGCATCTGCATCTTGGTCCCAGGGCTGTCCCTCAAAGGCTGCTTTGTCTGAAGCCAGAAGGTCAGTCCTGGGGCACCGATGCACCCCATTCCCTAGCGGCCCTCATCCAGGCACTCTCCAGGGTTGGCATGTAAATAATCAGCCCTATCACTTTCTGATGAGATAGTTCTGAACAGTGCTTTGCGCTGTTTCTCGAGATTTTCCCGTGGAATTCGGGGTGTTATTCTGGCGGTGACCTGTCAGACGCCCCTGCTTCCTTCCCTTCTTACTATTATTTCCCACGCCTCCCAAATGAACAATGTGCTTAGATTGTTGCATGGTTCTGCTTCTGGAGAATTCGATCCACAAGCAACACTGTTAATACATTTATGTGTACCTCCCAGACTAACCCTGAGAAGATTGAGACCACAGCTTAGGAAGTCTCAAGCATTTTACTTAAGAAATATTGTTTATGAAACCGAAGAAGGCTTGACAGAATCAATAGTGCACACTAATGGATGAGAAGGGGTACCCGGCCTGACCCGAGATGCATTAGCAGACACAGGAAACATGACCTTGGGTGGAAGCCCCTGATCTGTGTATGGCTGGTGATGCTGAAGTCAAAATGCTGACCTTCCTTCCCCGTGCTGCGTTGACAGGCTCTGGCTTGCTGCAGAGCCTGCTGGTTCAGGAGGAGTAGCTCCGCAACGACTTCTCCAACTCTTGTATTTCCTTTACGATCCAACCAGTACTGCCACTGATCTTATCTTATTCCTAAATCTTCCACAACCCTGCACAAGTAGGTGATGGATACTTCTTGATCAATGAACCACAGGGTACTGAAGACTGGGCTGTCAGGAACGATATCAGCTTCTATTACAGCAGTTACTTTTAGCATCGATAACTAGCTCACTTGTGGACCAGGTAGCCCTTGGTGTCTGTGACTACTACATTAGAGAACTTTTCTCTTCCAGGAGTCCTTGACAAAAATTAGCTTCCAATGCTTTACTTGAAATTTAGTGATAAAAACATAAAATAAACATGCTTTCAAGCTTTCATTTAGTTAAGTTCTGTTTTGCACACAGTCTTATGGATAGGATGTTCACATGCTTAAGGAAATCCACCAGCATTAACTGGCTGAATCAGGCTAGGTGCTATGGGCACTTCATTTTGACACTTGCTTCTCTGGCTGTGGTCTGTTGGGGTCCCCTAGGCAGTTAGGCAAAGTGTGTCATGCTCTCCCCGACTCTGTTTGAGGATTTCTGCTATACCTTCTCATCCCAACCAGTTGTTATTGTCAGGGGCACCTTGGAGCAGCACAGGGACACTCACGGATACCGTGAGGATTGCTGTATACCAGCATCACAGCTACTTTTCTGTTTTTGTGATAAAATACTCTAACCAAAGCAACTTGAAGGAGAGAGGATTTATCTTGGCTTACAGTTTCAGAATGACACAGTCTACCATGGCAGGGAAGTGGATGGTGGTAGGAACATAAAGCTGTCTGCATTACATAGACTGTCAGGAAGCGGAGCGGGAGAACAGGAAGTGGGGCTGGGCTAGAGAACCTCGAGGCCTGCCCAAAATGATCCACTTCCTCCAGCAAGTCTCCCTTCAAAAGGTTTCTTAACCTTCCCAAACAGCGCCACTATCTGGAGACCAAGTGTGCAAATACATGAGCCGAAAGGGAGCAGTGTTTTCCTAAACTACTACTGTCAGCCGCAGCTTGTTGTTCTCAGTTTGTAGTCCTATATGTTTATTACCATCATTTCCCTTTTATTAAAAATATATACTTTTCACATAATATATCCTTATTACAGTTCCCCCCTCTATTCCTCCCAGTCTTCCACCCCCACCCCTGCATCTGGATCCACCCCTTTTTGTCTCTCATTTGAAACCAAACAGACTTCTAAGAAAATAATAAAACAAAATGACATATAATTAGATAAGATAAAAATAACTCATTAGCACTGGACAAAACAAACGGAAGAAAAAGAGCCCAGGAAAATGCACAAAACCTATGTAGACACAGAGACCTACTGGTTTACTTACTAGGAATCCTGTCAAAACACTACATTGGAAGCCATAATATATATGCAAAGGGCATGTAGGGTAAAAAGAGAGAAGAAAATATATAATAAAATAAAAATATAAAAAAGCAACATTAAAAAAAGAAAAAAGTCCTGAGACAACATTTTGAGACAAGAAGATGCCATCCAAAGATGCCATTGGGTTAGTTTTCTGTTGACTATGTAGAGAATGCAGCCGGACCCTTACGAGTAGTTTGTTTCCTCAGTGAGACTCCCTTGGAGGAAACTGGATTTTCATTTGCAAGTGGTCATCATCACGATTGCTTCTAAGTTGGGGACAGGGGCAGTATTCACTTCTCCTTTTAGCCCTAGGACCCCATCTGGTGCAGCCTGTGCAGCCCGTGTGCATGCTACCTCAGTCTCTAGGAGTTCACATGAGTGTTGATTATGCTATTTAGAGGGCCTGGTTTTCTTGGTGTCATCCATTCCTTCTGACTTTTAAACTCTTTTTCACATCCTCTTCTGCAGGGTTCCCTGAGTCCCGAGAAGAGGGATCTGATGGTGACATCCTATGCAGGGCTGAGTGTGCCAAGGTCTCTCACCCTTTGTGTGTTGTCTGGTTGTGGGTCTCTGTATTTATTTCCACCTACTGCAGGAAGAAGCTTCTGAGATAATGGCTGAACAAGGCACGGACCCATGAGTGCAGTGGAATGTCACTAGGAGGGTTTCCCCACTAGGTACCTGAGCTATGTAGTCTAAGGTTCTTGGTCACCGAACAGTGTCAGGTATGGGTTCCATCATCGCACAGGGTGAGTCTTGAGTGGGATAAGATATCAGTTGATTACTTCCACAACCTTTGTATTTTGTGCCACCCATTGCCCTAGCATTTCTTGCAGATCAAAGGGTTTGTGGCTGGGTTGGTATATTCTTTTGTGTTTGGGTGAAATGTTCTGAAACTATCTGAAAGGTTCATTTGTTTTATAATGGAAGTTAGCTCCACCATTTCTCTGTCTGGATGACATGTCTGTTGTTGAGAGTTGGTTACTGAAACTTCCCACTTTCGTGTGAGAGGGTCAATATACAAATTAAGCTGTAGTAGCGTTTCTTTGATGAGCTTCAGTGCCCTGTGTTTTGTGCAAAGATGTGAAGAAGTGCATTGTTCTCTTGCTGCATTTTCCCTTTGAGTGTGTAGTATCCTTCCCTGTCTCTTCTGGTGAGTTTTGGTTGGAAGTCTACATTGTCAGATATTAAAATGGTCACACAAGCTTGGTTCTTAGGTACATTTTTTCCAGTATCTTTTTTCATCCTTTTACCCTGAGGTGATACCTATCCTGAATGTTAAAGGACAGTTCTTTGATGCAGCAAAAATTTGGATCCTGTTTTCACATCCATTCTATTAATCTGTGCCTTTTTATTGGGAGTTGAGACCATTGATATTGAGACATATGAATGAGCAGTATTTGTTGATTACTGATATTTGTTGTGGTGGTGGTACTCTGTGTGTGTGTGTGTGTGTGTGTGTGTGTGTGTGTGTGTATTCTTCCTCTTTGAATTTGCTGGACTAGGATTATTTATTTATTCTCTGTGTTTTCTTGGGTGTAGTTAACTTCCTTAGGTTAGGGGTTTCCTTCTACTGCCCTCTGAAGGGCTGGACTTGTTGATAGATATTGCTTAAGGTTTGTTTTTTTTTTTTTCAAGAATGTCTGTTTCTTTCTTTGTTTATGGTGATTGAAAGTTTTCCTGGATGTAGTAGTCCAGGCTGGTAGTTGTAGTGTCAGTGTCTGTTGAACATCTGTCCAGGCCCTTCTGGCTTTTCGAGCCTCCGTAGCGAAGTCAACTGGGATTCTAATAGGTCTGCTTGTATGTTTCTTTGTCTTTTCCCCTAGAAACTTTTAATATTCTTTCTCTGTTGTGTATGGTTAGTGCTTTGATTAACACAGGCCAAGGGGACTTTCTTTGATTAGGTTAGGAAATTTTTCTTCTATGAATTTTCCTGTATAACATATACAGAATACCCCCTCAGTTACCAAAATAACCAAAAGGAATTAAAAAGTTAGGACTCTGAGGCAATACATGATGGTACCTACTTATAGTTCCAATACTTGGGAGACTAAGGCAAGAGGATGGTAGGTTTTAAGCCTGGGCTACAAAAGAGAACCTGTCTCAATAATAATGATAATGATAATAATAATAATAATAATAATAATAATAATAATAATAATAATAATAAACAACTCTGGCCAGGGAAGCAGGTAGACTAACTGTAGATATTTACTTCTCTCTTCTTCTGCTGTTAGTGATATTACATTGGCATCCAGGCATCTGGGATTGAGAACATTGCAATTCTAGATGCCGAGGGAGAGGTGAAGATCTGCAGTTAGCTTATCAGTTTTTATAGGCAAACTACAAAGTAATAACTGAAAACAAAAGGCAAGGATTCCTTTCACGGAGTGCACTCATTTTATTATCATTCCTCTGTCTATCAAAATAGGTGTAATCTCAGTTATGGCAACTCCTGAAAGTTCCATGAACCTTTTCTGTCAGCTAAGAAGGACACCTGCCTTTGTTTACACACACTGCTTCTACCTAAATAAGTGGCCATATATTATTTCTATTTAAATTAATTATTTAGACATTTACTGGCAAGTGAGCTGTTCACTAATGGGCGATTACCGTAGCGTATTTTTTTTTTAAATCAGCTGTTGCTTATCTGGTAACCACAACTGGGTGGATCCAACCACAAAGCAGAAAGGCAGCTGAACTGACCATGAAATAGTGCAAGCAATATTGCTGTCTCTATCTGGTGCCTGTACTGTATATTTACACCTGGAGATCTCTGAAACACTCCCATGTAAAATCCTCCTTTGTGTTGTATGTACCGGTTTGGTTTGGTTCTAGATGCTTTAGTTTAGCAGGGGGAGGAAAGTAGAGAATCAGTGGGAAACAGAGAGCACACTTCATTAAGGTTGGTTTTAGTCACGTTTGGGATTAAAGACATAGACCTATGTTATAAGGCCTCAAACTGTTCATTTATTTAGGGTTATGCATCAAAGTATGCAGTGTCCACCTTACCAATGTTCTCTAGTTTTTCCTGCCAATATTTGAGGCAGATATTATCATTGCCATTTGAAAATAAGAAAACAAAAAACAAACAAACAAACAAAACTCTCTGAGTCTCATAGAAGTAAGCTGATTTTCTGAAGGCTAAACAGTTAAGAGACTCAGAATTCAACCCAGGCGTATTGACTACTAGTTTTATATCAACTTGACACAAGCTAGAGTCACTGGAGAGGAGGTAATCTCAATAGAGAAAATGTCTCCATAAGATTAGACTGTGGGCAGACCCCTATTTTCTTAATTAATAATTGGTAGGGCAGGGCTCAGCTCATTGTGGGTGGGGTCCTCCCTGGACTAGGTTCTATAAGGAAGCAGGCTGAGAAGCCATGATGAGCAAGCCAGTAAGCAGCACCCTCCATGGCCTCTGCATCAGCTCCTGCTTCAGGTTCTTGCCCTGATTGAATTCCTGTCCTGACTTTCTTTAATGATAAACAGTAATGTGGAAATGTAAGAACCCTTGCCTCCCCAAGTTGCTTTTGGTCATGGTGTTTCATCACAGCAGTTGTAAACCTAAGTAGCTCACTAGATTTATTTGCTTTCCACTGAGTTGCTTCCATATGGACCCTCTCAGGCTAGGGGTTGGGGCAGCCTAGTGAATTGTAGACTGCCTACTTAGTGTATGTGAATCCGGGACTCCACCACAGCACTGTAAAAAAGAACAAAAGCAATCTCAAGGATAATTTCATAATATATTGCCGCAATTATTTAGAGCAATACATTCCTTAGAGGAACTTAACAATAACTGTCTCCAGAGACCCCTGGAATTTACATCTGGTGTCTTTGCCTCCGAGTGGAATGTAGTAGTTTTGATTGTTTAGGTTTGTATTTTTATAAATAGCCTTCTCACTTTGCTTACCATCCAGCTTCTGGCCTCGTACCTGCCATGTTTGACTTACAATCACACACATGTTCTTTAATGTTTGTGATGTGGGATCCTATGGAGGAGGGAGCAGTCAGAACACATCAAGACCAGAACCCTTTTCAAGATGGCTGTGGTAACTGCCAGCAGTGTGACAGTCGTTAAATAGACAGCTAGTTATGTAAAAGTCACTTCTTTGCTGAGCCATCACTGATACTGGGATCATAAAATTGGGGACAGATGTGACTGATAGAAGTTTTGGTGTTATCTCAGTGTTCGGTTTTAATCCCTTATTATTGATCTTTATCTCTGCTGCATTTTTTACCTGCAATAGAGGTTCTGCATAGTTCAGGGTCAACACGAAAGAGTGTCACAGAGTTATTTTCTAGCTTCTTATCTGATTTAATATAAAGACTGCAAACATACCTTTGTTTCTTTCAGAGGTGTCTTATCAGAAATCACAAATGTTAGAAGTCAAACATTTTCAAAGATGAAAGAATAAAATTTCAGGGAGGCATCAGAACACAGTGGGGCATTTGTTCTGTTTCTCTCTGGAGGTAACTGCATTTAGGCTTTCTACTACACTCTATCTAAAATGATTTAAAACATCCTAATTCGATTTGGTTTATGGCAAGAGTCAAATTAGTAAAACATGGAGAAGTTGTAGTAAACTCCTAGGGAGATGGTTAGCATTTTCAGGGTACCAGGTGTGGTCAACCTCTGGTCTGATCAATTAGTATCATTAATGTACTTGATTCTAGAAGGGTGTGGTGCAGTCACTCTGGAACTCTCAGGCTCCCCGCCCCTGTCTAGATTTGCTTTGTAGGGAGCTGTAGCGCCCTAGTGACCTTTATACAATTTTAACATAAAATGTAGACTAATGGCCCACTGACATCATCGTCCTTCTCCTGGCGTTAGAACCCCACTGCAGCATCACTGAAACAGATTCCATGTGCGCCTCAGAGATGTACACCCAGGAGTCTCAGGGGAGCTTGAGAAGCTGTGTACGGACTTCCTGTGGATGACAACACCTCTCAAACACATGGCTGCTTTTAAGCTTGGGGTGTCAGCTCATTTGATAGGGGAGAGGAAGAGAGAGAAATATCGACCTTAAGTAGTGGAAACCTTCAACCATCCACATCCTGCTGCCCCAGCTCCCACACAAGCGGCCGTGGTATGCTCGAGTTGCTTGGAGATCCAGAGTTCCCCTTGAGCTTTAATGGAGGGTCTGTCCCCAGGTGTGGAAGTGAGGTGGGAGATGTGAGCAAATGTCTTCCTAGAACAGAGGTCCTTGATCCATGTGGGGCTGTGACAGAGGAGACCAAGATGCTCCTACCCACCCTTCTCATTTGGAGCTTTTTAAATATATTACTCTCTGGTACTGGAGGTTTCTGTGCTATTGTAGCTGAAAATGCTTTGAATGTTTGGCCAAGGAGAAACATTTTGTATTTGTTTGGTTTGGGGTTGGGGTGGGAGCAGGGCAGATTTTTTCCCTGGGTTTAGTACTAACCAGACAGAATTGACACCTAAGCTCAAATAGGAACAAGGAGATACATTCAAGTTTCGACAACAACTTAGATGCCTCCAGAGGTAACAGAGGGGTGTGAAGGATCTGTAGAACTTCAGACTCATCAACGTGATCCCAGAGGTGCTGTGTGGAGTCTGCAGATCTGCACATCCCTGGTGAGAGTCCACCAGAGGAGGGGCAGCATGGCTCTTCTGAAAGAGAGGGCAGGGCAGGAGGTCTGCGGGTCTTGGGTGGCGCTTTCATCTGGGCCCCTGGGGAACAGGCTCTTAGAATGCAGCGAGGGCTGCTGAGCTTGGCATGTTTGAATGACAGCGTTGCTGTGGCAAACTGTAACACAGGGGCATTTATGACAGAAATCTGGAGGCCATACGTCTACAATCAAGGTGTCAGGAGGGTGGGTCCCACTGAAGTGTTCGAGAAGAGTTTGTTCTGCATCTTTCTCTACTACTTTGATGGCTTTTGGAAATCTTTGGTTTTGTTTGTTTTTTTGAGACACAGACTCACTGGTTTCCCTGGAGATTGTTTTATAGGCCAGGATAGATATCCTCAAATGTGTAGATATCCACCTGCCTCTGCCTCTGAGTGTGTTAAAGTTAAAGACATGCACAACCATACTAGGCTGGAATGGATTCATAAACACTTGCTAAAGAAAAATATCATTAGAATATCCTATCATAGGAGTTCCCACTTAATGAATACAGTGTGAATGTTCATGGTCTTGTGTGATGTTTAACAAAAGGATAATTTCATTGAAAAGTTACGGAAATGCCAGTGTTACATCAAAAGTATGGAAATGCAAACCTAGACCCTCTGGGACTGGAGTTACAGATGGTTGTGAGCCACCATGTGTGTGTTGGAAATCAAACCCTTGTCCTCTGGAAGGGCTGCCAGTGCTCTTAACAGATCCTTCAGCTTAGAGTCTCCATGAACCTCTTAGCATCTATTGGTCTACTTGTTTTGAGACATTGTTCGTCCTGCAACTGATCTATCTGCCAAGGAACCCTGTTACTTTTAGCACCCCAGGTAGGTATCAGAAAGTCTCTTAGACAATCATCCCCTTTGACCTTTCCAAACAGCTGGCCCAGGCAGGGACTTGAGTAGATGAAAGACCAGAGCAGGCTCTTAACCCCCCCACCCCCAACCCCGTGTTCTTATTTATGGGATATTTGCTCGGCTGTGCAGAGCTTTATTGCTGAAGAAATTAAAGAGTGGATTAAAAACATGTTCTAATCAACTCTTTAATTAATAAATTAATGTTTACTTGGAGAAAGATGTTAGTTGACTTGAAATTGTTTGTTATTTTTTTCCCTCCTGGTTTAATTCAAGAGGTTTGGGTTGATTTAATCAGGTCCTGGAGTACTTTTCGTGTAGGTTAGGCAGCTACTCCCCTTCTCCATGCAAGTAGAGGAAGAACTTTGAATTCCGTACCATAGAATCAGCACTGTTAGCCACATAACTTACTTTTTCCTTTACACTAAACCTAGAAGGCACGTGGGGTCTTGAGTCACTGCTCTGTTTTCTCTCCTGCTTGTTGACACACTTCTCTCCTTTTTACATCACTGAACTATCGGTAGACTTAGGTGGTAGCTTTGAGTGTGCTTTGCCATCCCGGGTGGCGTTGCGCCTTAATGGTAATGGCTATGCCGGAAGTCCAGTCCATGTTCTGTCAGCTACATGTGATCCCAGACAGCTCAACTCCCTTAAGCTTCCATTTTTCCCACATGAAAATTGGAGATGATGAAGATGAAACTACCTACTTATTGAACAATGGTATACATCAATTAAGTAAGCTCTGTAAAGGGTCTCCACATAGATTCTCAGATAGCTACTTTTGTGGTTGTTGCCATAATAGTTGTTATTTTATTATTGCACTGTTTTTGTTCAAGCTGCCTTTTAAGTTCCGTTTTGTTTAAAAGGCGTCTAAGACAGATTTTAGTAAAAGGTTTCTCATAATAAAAGAGAAGTCAGTGGTGGCTCTGTCATCCCATTCAGTTAACATGTGCTACTTATATAGGAAGGAAGTGAGAGACTCCATCATAACAGGCTGAATAGAATTATTTGACTAATCACTGGGTTTTTAATAGGAGCTAGCAGCATTCCAGTATTGATCTTTCCACTTACATGATCATATTGAATCACCATGGTATGAAAAGGTCTAAGATCTCCCGTATACCATGTTGTAGCTGCTCCAGATTTCCAGGTGAATTATTTTTATTATGGAATTATTCAACATGATATCCATGTTTATTTAACAAAAATTCTTTTCTGCAAAATTATTAAAAACTTTCTTATTAATAATGTATCACAGACATATGTTTCTTTTGGGGACTAAGAAGCAAAAGGGGCCCAGCATCTTTTAGCCTGGCAGCCCACAGACAGAGTACTCTTCTTCTCTTTAGTCACTGCTACTTGGCCAGCCGAAAAATCTGTGCTGTGGCCAGCTGAGGAGCAGTCATCTGAGGAGCAGTCCTGGACAGCATCATTAAGCTGTGCAGCCAGGGACTTCCCTCCTGGGAGAGGCTCTTATGGGCCGGGTGTTCACAGCCGTGTTATAATTGGTTTCTGCAAAGTAGAATGTAGATTCTGCTATCCTCCCATCTGGCTGTGGGTTTTACACATATGTAAACAATGGAACCCTTACTTGTGGCTGTCCTTGGGACTTATGACTCAGAACTCAGACACCCATATGGTATACAGTGTCATGCAGCCAGGATTGTGGGTGGGGACATCGTTGCCTCTGCGCCTGCCCATTATATCAATCTGCCTGCTACAAGTAAGAAAAATCTAAACAAAAAAAAGTCAAAATGCAAAAATGAAAACAAAACAAAAAAAGTGTTGGCTCTGTATGTTTGTCTTTGACAGGTTATCAGCACATCAAAAACACAGACCTTTAATTGTGATGCCAAACACCCTGGGCAGGATTTTAGATTAAAATATCAAAACAGTGAGGCTGGAGAGAGGCCCTGATTGATAAGGGCACTTGTTGCTCTTGCAGAGGATCAGCAGTGCAGCTTACAACCATCTTGTAATTCCAAATCCAAGAGATCCAGCACTGTCTTCTGGCTTCCTTCAGCAGCCAACATGCACACGGTGCACATAAGTATATGTAGGCAAAACACTCATACACATAAAATAAACCTAAGAATGAAAAAAGGACACTGAGAGACAAACAAATCTTTCATGTGCTATGGATAGTTATCTCTGTTGTTTATTTACTGATTTCTTGATTTTCCAGTTCTCTTTGTTTTATCTTCACATTCAGCTACTAACAATACCTTTCATTCCTCTTTTTGTATCTGCTAATATTAGCATGAATAACACAATAGTGTCTATAATGACTCTTTCCTCAGAATATAAGCACAATTTCAAAGCTGAGGTGTTGTTTATAAACTTCCCAGTGTACAGAATCTAATCTGGAAAGAGGATACTTGTCAAAATAATGACCAAATCAAGTCTCAATGGCTTATAGTGATATTTCCAGATTGATAGGCAGGCATAAGTCCTTCTTGGTTTTAAAAATTTCAGAACTTTGTTAAGTTTTGCTTATTTGAGATTAACTCTATTTTCTTTTGCCATTTTCAAAGGTAACAATAAATGAATATATTATTGATTAATGACTTATCTAAGTTCCTCTACCTTGGAGAATTAGAATAATTTTGAATGTTGAAATCTGAAGGGTGTATTAAATTACTTTTGTTAAAAAAGTAACATTAATTCTGTTCCATTGATCTACATGTCTGTTACTGTACCAATACCATGCAGTTTTTAACACTATTGCTCTGTAGTACAGCTTGAGGTCCGGGATACTGATTCCCCCAGAGGTTCTTTTACTCTTGAGAATAGTTTTAGCTATTCTGGGTTTTCTGTTATTCCAGATGAATTTTTGAATTGCTCTTTCTAACTCTATGAAGAATTGAGTTGGGATTTTGATGGGGATTGCATTGAATCTGTGTATTACTTTTGGTAAGATGCTCATTTTTACTATATTAATCCTGCCAATCCATGAGCATGGCAGATTTTTCCATCTTCCGAGGTCTTCTTCAATTTCTTTCTTCAGAGACTTGAAGTTCTTGTCATACAGATCTTTCACTTGTTTGGTTAGCGTCACGCCAAGATACTTAATATGGTTTGTGGCTATCGTAAAGGGTATTATTTCTCTTACTTCTTTCTCAGCCTGCTTATCCTTTGAGTATAGGAAGGCTTCTGACTTGCTTGAGTTGATTTTATATCCGGCCACTTTGCTGAAGTCGTTTATCAGCTGTAGGAGTTCTCTGGTGGAGTTCTTTGGGTCGCTTATGTATACTATCATATCGTCTGCAAATAGTGATAGTTTGACTTCTTCCTTTCCAATTTGTATCCCTTTGACCTCTTTTTCTTGTCTAATTGCTCTAGCTAGAACTTCAAGTACTATATTGAAAAGATATGGAGAGAGAGGGCAGCCTTGTCTAGTCCCTGATTTTAGTGGGATTGCTTCAAGTTTCTCTCCGTTTAGATTGATGCTGGCTACTGGTTTGCTGTAAATTGCTTTTACTATGTTTAGATATGGGCCTTGAATTCCTGATCTTTCCAAGACCTTTAGCATGAAAGGATGCTGAATTTTGTCAAATGCTTTCTCAGCATCTAATGAGATGACCATGTGGTTTTTTTCTTTGAGATTGTTTATGTAGTGGATTACATTGATGGATTTCCTTATATTGAACCATCCCTGCATCCCTGGGATGAAGCCTACTTGATCGTGGTGAATGATCGTTTTGATGTGTTCTTGGATTCGGTTGGCAAGAATTTTATTGAGTATTTTTGCATCGATATTCATAAGAGAGATTGGCCTGAGATTCTCTTTCTTTGTCGGATCTTTGTGTGCTTTTGGTATTAGTGTAATTGTGGCTTCATAGAACGAGTTGGGTAGTGTTCCTTCTGTTTCTATTTTGTGGAACAGTTTGAAGAGTATTGGTGTTAGGTCTTCTTTGAAGGTCTGATAGAATTCTGCACTAAAACCATCTGGACCTGTGCTTTTTTTGGTTGGAAGACTTCCAATGACAACTTCTATTTCTTCAGGGGTTATAGGACGGTTTAGATGGTCTATTTGATCCTGATTTAATTTTGGTACTTGGTATCTGTCAAGGAAATTGTCCATTTCCTCAAGATTTTCTAGTTGTGTTGAATACAGGTTTTTGTAGTAGGATCTGATGATTTTTTGAATTTCCTCAGTTTCTGTTGTTATCTCTCCCTTTTCGTTTCTGATTTTATTAATTTGGATACTATCTCTGTGCCCTCTGGTTAGTCTGGCTAAGGGCTTATCTATCTTGTTGATTTTCTCAAAGAACCAACTCCTCGTTTTGTTGATTCTTTGTATGGTTTTATTTGTTTCTACTTGATTGATTTCAGCCCTGAGTTTGATGATTTCCTGCCTTCTACTCCTCTTTGGTGTATTTGCTTCTTTTTGTTCCAGGGCTTTCAGGTGTGCCATTAAGCTGTTAGTGTATGCTGTCTCCCGTTTCTTTTTGGCGGCACTCAGGGCTATGAATTTTCCTCTTAGCACTGCTTTCATTGTGTCCCATAAGTTAGGGTATGTTGTGCCTTCATTTTCATTAACTTTCAAAAAGTCTTTGATTTCTTTCTTTATTTCCACCTTGACCAAGTTATCATTGAGTAGAGCATTGTTCAGCCTCCATGTGTACGTGGGTTTTCTTTTGTTTTTGTTGCCATTGAAGACCACCCTTATTCCATAGTGATCTGATAGGAGGCATGGGATTATTTCTATCTTCTTGTATCTGTTGAGGTCTGATTTGTGACCAATTATATGGTCAATTTTGGAGAAGGTACCATGAGGAGCTGAGAAGAAGGTGTATTCTTTAGCTCTAGGATGAAATGTTCTATATATATCAGTTAGTTCCATTTGGTCCAAGGCTTCAATTAGATTCACTGTGTCCCTGTTTAGTTTCTGCTTTCCTGAACGATCCATTTCAGAGAGCGGGGTGTTGAAGTCACCCACTATTATTGTGTGCGGTGCGATGTGTGCTTTGAGTTTTAGTAAAGTTTCTTTTACGAATGAGGGTGCCCTTGCATTTGGAGCATAGATATTCAGGATTGAGAGTTCTGTAGATCAATGGAACAGAATTGAAGACCCAGAAATGAATCCACACTCCTATGGTCACTTGATCTTTGACAAAGGAGCTAAAACCATCCAGTGGAAAAAAGATAGCCTTTTCAACAAATGGTGCTGGCTCAGCTGGAGGTCAACATGCAGAAGAATGCAAATTGACCCATCCTTATCTCCTTGCACTAAGCTCAATTCTAAGTGGATCAAAGATCTCCACATAAAACCAGACACACTGAAACTAATAGAAGGGAAACTAGGGAAGAACCTTGAACATATGGGCACAGGGGAGAATTTCCTGAACAGAACTCCAATAGCTTATACTCTAAGATCAAGAATAGACAAATGGGACCTCATTAAATTACAAAGTTTTTGCAAGGCAAAAGACACCGTCAAAAAGACAAAGCGGCAACCAACTAACTGGGAAATGATCTTTACCAACCTTACATCCGACAGAGGGCTAATATCCAAGATATACAAAGAACTCAAGAAGTTAAACTCCAGAGAGGCAAGTAACCCTATTAAAAAATGGGGTACAGAGCTCCACAAAGAGTTCTCACCTGAAGAATATCTAATGGCTGAGAAGCACCTAAAGAGATGTTCATCATCCTTAGTCATTAGGGAAATGCAAATCAAAACAACCCTGAGATTCCATCTCACACCAGTCAGGATGGCTAAGATCAAAAACACAGGAGACAGCAGTTGTTGGCGAGGATGTGGAGAAAGAGGAACACTCCTCCACTGCTGGTGGAATTGCAGGCTGGTACAACCACTCTGGAAAGCAGTCTGGCGGCTCCTCAGAAAACTGGGCATGACACTTCCGGAGGATCCGGCTATACCACTCCTGGGCATATACCCAGAGACTTTACCTGCATGCAATAAGGACACATGCTCCACTATATTCATAGCAGCCTTATTTATAATAGCCAGAAGCTGGAAAGAACCCAGATGTCCCTCAACGGAGGAATGGATTCAGAAGATGTGGTATATTTACACAATGGAATACTACTCTGCAATTAAAAACAATGAATTCACGAAATTCCTAGGCAAATGGTCAGAACTTGAAAATATCATCCTTAGTGAGGTAACCCAATCACAAAAGATCACACATGGTATGAAGTCACTGATAAGGGGATATTGACCCAGAATCTCAGAATACCCTAGACACAATCAGCATATCAATAGATTTCTAAAAAGATGGAAGGAGAGACCCCTGGTCCTGGAAAGACTGGATGTAGGGGAACGCCAGGACAGAGTAATGAGAGGGGGTTGAACGGAGAAAAGAGGGAGGGAAGGGGGCTTATGGGACTTTCGGGGAGGGAGGAAACGGGAAAGGGGAAGTGATTTGGAATGTAAATTAAAAAAATAAAATAAAATTAAATTAAAAAAAAAAAAAAAAAAAAGTAACATTAAGAAAAATGATTAAAAGTCGGGCAGTGGTGGCTCACACCTTTAATCCCAGTACTTGGGAGGCAGAGGCAGGCAGATTTCTGAGTTCAAGGCCAGCCTGGTTTACAGAGTGAGTTCCAGGACAGCCAAGGCTACACAGAGAAACACTGTCTTGAAAAACCATAAAAAAAAAAAACAACAAACTTTAAAATTAGGATGAAAGGATGATAGGCCAGTTAGTAAGTTACTTGTGCAAGCATGAGCATGAGCACCTGAGTTTGGCCACAGTACACACAGAAATCTGGGTGTGGTGACACATGCTTCTGGTCCCAAGACGAGGGCCAGCCGGACTACTTAGTGAGCTTCAGGCCAGGCGAAAGATGCCTGGACAATTATACACACACACAAATATGTGCATCCATATACAGATGGCTGTATAAACACAAAATGATAATGGTTATACTATAGAAGTATAAGGACATACAGATCGTGTGTGTGTGTGTGCATGCTTAATGATCTTACCATATGGAGGTAACTCAGGTTAAAATTTAAGCAGCAGAGTGATTTTTTTTTAAATTTACAGTTTATTACAGAAAATGTATTAGCATAAAAGTAAATTATCTTTTTGAAGTAACTTTGAAAGATTTATTGATGCTTCGTACATCTTCTAAATCATTTTAAAAGAGCAAGAAGTTTTTACCTGAAATTTCATTTAAAATTTTAAAAGACAAAAATCAAACAAAAGTCAGCAGTTTTTTCTTTACATTAATGAATTGGTAGTTTCTTCTTTTAAGTCATGTAATATAATCTTCTGCTCAATTTAGTTTGTAAAGAGTTCAACAAAGTTTCTTATGCATTTATATTATGCAGCATATTTGGGCCTGTTTTCTAGTGTTTAGAAAAGTAATATCAACAATTTATAATATTAAAAACAACCAGAATTTTGGGTCACAGTAGGACAGATATATAATGATTTGCAAATGGAATTCTAAATAGGAATGGGATGAGTATTGGCATGGATCTATCTTATGAAGATAATGTTGAGTGAAAGAACCTTGATTCAGCATAATACATGTACTTTAGGGTTATATTGGCAAACCAGGATATGGTTAGTAAAGCAGAGTATTTGTTACTTAGAAAGGGGAGCAAGGCAGTGATTGGGAAAGGCATGTGATGCCCAAGATGATTGTTCTGTTCAGCTGTCCGGGTGGTAGCCACAGAAGATATCAGTCACCAGCCATTTTTTGAACTTCATTTACACTTGTGTTCTGTGTGCGGAATGCCAGTGGAAACTTAGATAGTTATTATGATCACTGTGATTTAATACCTTGTCCCATCTGCTTTACCACCTCATTGTCAGTGTATCCTCTGAGAAATATGAAGTGTTTTACTGACATTCCTTCATGGCTTCCAAGAATGCATTAGGGGTTTTCTCTTTTAAAAAAGAATTTGAAGCATTTGTTTTGTCTCTGTTGTGATAAAATTACTAAGTTATTTAAATATTTCCTAGGTGACTGATAAATTACATTGGCCCTTGTATGTAGCTGATGTGAGAGACAGGTTGGTATTGCTGAATCCATTGTCTAGATAAGGAAGGTAGATGCAGGGAGGGTAAATGTTTGCCTGAGCCTGGGCTTGGAATGCAGTCCATTGGACGTTCTTCTGTGCGTCTGACTACAGACATGGCTGCACTCATTAGTATAAGACTCCACAGAAGCCTTGGATTCTCAGAGGAAAAAAAATCCATGCACTTCAATAGACACAGACTACCAGATACATTATTTTGAAAATTAAGGTTACATGTATATTTAATAACTCTGGTCAAACATAGCTAGGGTAAGGGCGTTACTCACTGATTCAGCAGACATTTCTAAGCAGCATGTGGTGTGCCAGCCTCTGGGAGACTAGCTGTCGCTAGGGTAGAATGGGGTGATTGAAGAACTGGATAGGCACGGAAAGTGACTGCGAATCACATTCACAGGGAAGAGGTCTCAGCATGGTGTTTTCTGAATTTAACCTGAAATACAGATGCTTGTGTTTGTCCATTTCAAGCTCCATTGGCCAGACTGTCTACATTTTCTCTTTATAATCTCGCCCTCTCTACTTTAGGAAAACCTAAGTGAGCTTCTAGCAAAGTCAAGAGCAGATAGAAGTCCAGAGATGGCAGCAGGACGCTCCCAGCGTATACTAGGATGCTCCCCGGATAGACTACTTTTGTGTTCCTCACCATGCCATGGTCATGGTAACCTACTCATTAGGATATTTGTGGGGCTTGAAAGAGTGGTTCTGTTAATAGAGATTTCTTCATTCTTATACTGTATGCCTTCTTTGTTCAAGAAACTAACGATCTGTTAGATTCTGAGTGCTTTCCATCTTTGCTTTGGAAACATTTTAACATCATCAAATCATGCATATCAAAATCAAATTACAAATGATCTCTATAGAGCCACATACACTTCAGTGGTGTTCTTTAAAAACTGAATTATGCTATAGACGTCATTTATAGATGTTTACATGAACTTTAAATTCCAAGGAATCAAAATCCCATGTACAACACTAATACTAATGCAGGCAACCTTCTGAGACTCTTTCTGTTTTTAGATGTGTACAGCATCATACTGTTTTCATTACAGTCTCTTGTTTGTAAACAGAGGTCAAGATTAATCAAATTTCAACAGAGATTCAGTTACAGTGGAAAAATATGATAATGTCAGAACATTATGCAAAACAGTATTTAGCATTTACTGATAAATGTGGCATGACAACTCTAATGATATTTGGAACAATCTAATCATGGAATGGAAAAATAATCACTTACATATGGCTAAGAAATAAAGGAGCCAGGCATGGTGGAGCCCTTGGGAGGAAGAGGTAGGTAGACCTCTGAGTTTGAGGTTAACCTTGTCTACAGAGTGAGTTTCAGAACATCCAGGGCTACATAGAGACCACCACCACCACCACCACCACCAACAACAACAACAACAACACCAACAAAACAAAAAGGAGAAATAAAGAAGTGTCTTTTTAAGAAAGTGAATAATTAGGGGCTGGAGACATGACTCAGCTGTTAAGAGCACTCATTGGCTGTTCTTCTAGAGGTCCTGAGTTCAGTTCTCAGCAACCACATGGTGGCTTACAACCATCTATAATGGGATCTGATGTCCTCTTCTGACAGGTAGGTATACATGCAGATAGAACACTCATAGATTTCAAAGAAGTGAATCTTTTAAATCTTTAAAACTTATGTATCTTGCTATACCACTCCTGAGCATATACCCAGAGGCTTCCCCTGCATGCAATAAGGACACATGCTCCACTATGTTCATGGCAGCCTTATTTATAATAGCCAGAAGCTGGAAAGAACCCAGATGTCCCTCAACGGAGGAATGGATTCAGAAGATGTGGTATATTTACACAATGGAATACTACTCTGCAATTAAAAACAATGAATTCACGAAATTCTTAGGCAAATGGTCAGAACTGGAAAATATCATCCTTAGTGAGGTAACCCAAAAGAACACACATGGTATGCAGTCACTGATAAGGAGATATTAACCCAGAAGCTCAGAATACTTAAGACACAATTCACATATCAATAGATTTCCAAGCAGCTGGGCAGTGGTGGTGCACGCCTTTAATCCCAGCACTTGGGAGGCAGAGGCAGGTGGATTTCTGAGTTTGAGGCCAGCCTGGTCTACAGAGTGAGTTCCAGGACAGCCAGGGCTACACAGAGAAACCCTGTCTCGGAAAAACCAAAAAAAAAAAATAGATTTCCAAGAAGATGGAAGGAGAGACCTCTGGTCCTGGAAAGACTGGATATAGGGGAATACCAGGACAGAGAAGCGAGAGGGGGTTGAATGGGGAACAGAGGGAGGGAAGGGGGCTTATGGGACTTTCAGGGAGGGAGGAACCGGGAAAGGGGAAATCATTTAGAATGTAAATAAAAATATAGATAATAATAATAAAAAACCAAAACTTATATATCTTTATAAAATCTTTGTAGTTGATATGATAGACGAATAGCTACTCCCATCTGGTGGGTTTAAAAGTGACTGCAATTTTAAGTCACAATCACAACTGTTGATGGGATCTTACTGCCTTGATTTCAGACTTCATTTCCTAAAGGGTTGTTGTTCTTAATGTTGTTGTCGTTTTATTGAGTAAATAAGGGTAAATGAACTTACAGTTTTGCTGCAGGGTTCTTAAATCCAGACCCTTGGAAGGACTTCTTCAGGAGACTGCTGATTCCCTAACAGTTGTATGCAAAATGTGGTAACTCATAGCACTTTCTTATAGGTAGATGGGTTCCCTCTCTTATCAGACTCCTTAAAAAGCTAAGAACTGTTGACTAAGTTGATATGCATGCATTAGGTTAAAATGGTAATAAATAGTTGCCAAATACAACAGGCCTGAAAATGTATCCATTCATAGTAAGAAAGGAGAGCTGAAAATGTATCCATGCTTGTAGTAACAATGGAGAGATTCTATTTGGGGGAATACAGTGAAATTGTATCTACATTGTTGAAACATTTGCAGAATACTTTATAGGTAGAGATGCAAAACCTTTATTTCCCTCTGTATGATATTACTTTGCAAAATGACTTAAAAAACTAGTTCTTTATTGTCAGCACTGTGTGTAAAGCAGAAGTTTGGACTTTCTGCTTATTCTTCTCTGGTCCCCACATTTGGCTTGCCCCACATCACAGACAGTGTAGTAAGAAAATCAGGCACTGCTTGGTAGCAGCAAACATGCAACTTATCATCAAGAACCAACTTTCAGGACTTCGAGTGGGTTATTTCAGTTTCTGAAGAACAATTTGCAGTTAAGTATGTTTTGCTTTTTGGTGGAGCAAAGACAGCGTTGATTAAGGCCAACAGCCAATCTTTTGGAATATAAATGGATTTCCATTTTCTAGTGTGCACCAATAAGATATATCTCTATGTTGGATGCACTCCAAACAGTATTTGTGATCCTGAATGTGTGAAAGTGTGTGTGTGTGTGTGTGTGTGTAAACATCATTAAAAGTAATGCAGGAAAGTAGTATCTCTCTACGTAAAGCTCCACACCACTTCTAAAAATCTTGCCTGTCTAGACATTCACAGTCATCTCCAAGATTGTTCATTCCCAAGTCGGAGAAGGGAAGCAAGGGAATATTTGACTCTTTCCTTTCTCTGTAGTTCTCCTGAGATCTCAAACTGGCAGCCAGCTGGCTGAATCCTGCCCACAGACATGTTTTATTTGGCCCATGCAGTGCTTTTAAACTTTTTGTGCCAACCTTTTAATAGGAAGATTTCACATATGAAACTGCATTTCTGGCTTGTTGAAAAATGGGAAGATACAGGGACAGCTGGCTGGGGTTGAGGGGCAGCTGTGCCGGGCATTCATACTGTCCCAGAGAAAGTGTGACTTCATGACTAGCCTAAACTATTAGTGATTTCTGGAAGCTTCTGAGCTTGAGACTGTTATATAAAGCTGCCTTTGAGATTACCCTAGTCTTATAAATCTAATAAATAGATTTGTATACCAGCTATCCTGATTCAGAGAGTCTTATATTTATTTTTATGTAGACATCAATCTATCAGATATGATAGTTGTTGAGTCCAGAGAATTTTGAAGTCCTAATCTGAGTCTGGTATTAGAAGCCAGTGTAAGAAAAGCATAGACACTTTTGTTTGTCTTAACGTGCACTTGATTTGTACTGTCGCCCTCCACCGCTGGCCGGAATCTGTCTTTTTGTGATGTTGTCACTAAGTGGTGTTTGCTCAGTCTAAAGTTTGATACTGATGTAGTGCTTTTTTTTTTCATGAGAAATATGGTTGATTTGTTTGAAAGGCGTTGCTACAAGCGGACTCCTGGAACATTGTGATTTATTTATGTTTTGAGGCATAGTCTCTCAACTCCTGAGAAATATTTAAAAAGTTTCGGATTGCCTGACTCCATTCATGAATTTGAAAATTAACAATTACTCAGTGTTAAATAATTTTGGGTATAATGAGGGCTGTGAGTTCCAGAAAGCTTTGCTCTTCAGGTTTTCCAACCATTGCTGATGAAGGTGGGAAGGTCTCTCTTTGCTAAAACTGTAGCAGTCATACATTACATAAATTATGATTCTGTCCACAACAGACTGCCCAGTCAGCAGTAGTTCTATCAGATCATAGCAGGCCTGAGGACTTGGACAGTGCCTTTCCTGTATTCACATGTTGAGGGGTATGTCTGCCCTTGCTCTGGATTTTGCATATGACCAGCTGTGCAGGTGCTGGAGGCTGAGACTGTACTGAATAGCCTGGTATGGGCCTGAGTCCACTGTGTGATGTCTGCCCTCAGTGAAACTGCTCAGAGTACATTTCTCAGAACAAACCCCTATTGTTCAGCAGCTCATAACTGCACCCAGCCTGTTGGAGGCTTAGCCATTGTGCTGCTACCTAAGGTTTATGTAAAGCATTTTTAATCCCTGTAAATCCCACAGTTTAATTAAGACACAGGCGCTGAAACATGAGGTGTTTAGTAATCAATGTGGAGGTAATTAGTATTTAGCTTTTTGAAAGGAAAAAAAAATTCCCAGTATTCTAACATGGAGCAATTATATTTCTTTCAAAACAATTTTGTTTTCACACACTGCTAGACTAGCAGTAAGATAGAATGCATAAAAGCTCAGGGGATTTGAGTGTGGGAATGGATAAATGTTTTATAATGAGGTGAAGAACTGTTGCCCAACTGTAGGAATAAAAGCTCAACAAAATTATGAATGTCCAAGTCTGTAACATTTTTTATACTACAAATCATTTTTGGCAATGCTTATTCATGAACAAAGAAATGATCTAATGATTGTGAAATTAGGTATCTTGGAGCTTTTTTCTTTCTCCCCTTTGTCCTTAGATGCGGCCAGGGAACAGTCAGGCACCAATGTTTGATAAGGAAATAGGCTTGCAGGCTCTAGCTGCACATATGTTTTCCATGCTTTTCAACCAGGCCAGAGGAGACATCATTTTTTTAATGTGAAAAATAAAGAGATACCTCAAGAGAGTTTTTGTTTTATTACTGTTTTCATTTTAAAGTAATTTTATCGCTCTACTTGCCTCAGACGCTCTGCTATACAGTGGGAAGCATAAAAGAAAATTTAATTCCTTTCAGTCTCTAAGGGGAAAGAAAATCTCCACAGCACTAGAAATAAGACTAAACTTGGCTAAGTAAGATAATATTTAGGATCTAGGATGAAACACACTTGTACTTAGAAGAAAGGGAATGGGTTGGTTACACGATATAGGTTTTTGAAGAAATGAAGTTGCCTGAAATATCATGTAGTTGTTCCATTGTGGGAAAACCTGCTCTTGGTGATGGAGACAATGGAACAGAACGTTACAATAGCATTGTTAAAATGTCCAAACCTGCACATAACCGAAACACCCATTTTCATCAGAAACAGATAATGGAGTGCAGTGTACTTACAACAAAGAATAAGCTATGGTGACCTAAAGCGGTTTACATGTGTTCTATACACAGACTATCAAGTGTAACGTAATATATCTCCACATCCCATTTACACAGGGGTCCCAATAGGCCAAATAACTTATGGAATTAGACATCAGAGTGGTTAGCTTTATGGAGAGAATGTCAGTGACTGGGGATGGGGTTCTGAATGCTGCAGTGTTCAGCATCTTTCTCTGGATGATGGCTGTCTTCACTTACACATTCATGACTTATCCCTGTCATCATGCATCCGGATGACTTCGTTTGTCTCAAAGTCATCCTTGTGTTTGCTTCCTGTGGAGCCTTGCCCACATCGCACTAGGAATGGCTTCCTCAAAGTACAAGTGAGTTTATATCATTCTGTCTAACGACCTCCAAAAATTCCCACTGCAAAATATTTTCTTATTTCAGCCAGTAAAGCTTTACAGGAATTGGTCACTTGTTCCCAGGTGTTTATATTCCAACCACAGTGGTCACTTCTCTGTGCTTTGAATGTTTCTGGTATGTTCTTTAGGACTTTAGAACAATCCTCATATTTGGCCTGATAACCCCATCTGCATTAACCAGGACTCTCTGGTGAAACAGAATATTGACTGATATTACGGAGGCTTATGACTGGGCTAACATGAAAGTGAAAGGCAGGAAGTCCCACAGTTTGCCCTCTGAAAGTGGGCAGGGAACTGGTGATATGTTTTTGTCTGAATCTGAAAACTCCTGAATCAGGGAGACTTGTCTGTCCAAATGCAGGAGAAGAAATGGCTTGGCTAAAATGGTAAGGCAGAAGCAGAGCTGACTCCTCCCCTCCTTTGCTGTGCCCTGTATAGGCTTTATACAGACTGGATGACTCCCCCCTCAACCCCCCGCCATGTTGGGAAAGGCCATCCTCACTGAGTCTCAGAGGATGAAGCCACAGAGTGTGTGATCTGCAGGTTAGATGTTATGTGTGTACATGCTCATTGCCCTTCACCCCGTAAGGCCTGCTCTGCAGAAATGGTAGCAAACCTTTTAGTCCTCTCCATGTTAGAGGTTAAGCTTAAAAAATAACCCACTACTTATATCTGGATTATCCATTTTCTTTGAAATATTATGAGATCTTTTTTCTATTTGAAAAAAGTGTGGGTGTACTAAAAAGATGAGGGCCTTCTGACATACCATCTGGAACCCAGGGGGAGCAAACTCAGTGTGTTTGATATTTGGGGTAACTTGGTGAAAATGTTTGAGAAGGACTGCTTACAGCTATTATCTCCTAGATGGATATCTGCATTGCAGTGGAAGACCCTTCAGTCCCTCACAGTTACTGAGTAACTGTGCTACTGGGTTTGGCTTGAGGCAGTAGGTGTTGGATCAAGGACAATTCTTCCTGTAATCCAGGTGGGAAAGGACAGCCTCGGGTATCTTACTGTGTATATTCTCTTTCATTTGCAAATGTCTTTCACAGACATTTTTTTCTAAGTAGTTTGACCTATCAGTGAGTCTTGGGACTACGTTTGTAAAGTGTTAAATATTTCAGAAAGGATTAAATATAAAAGTACTGAATGTTTTCCCCTGTAAGTCAAACTCTTGAATTCTCAGTTCATTACTTGAAAGGAGGACATTTTGGAGTCCTTTCTAGAAATAATTTATTGAGCACATACCACTAAGAATCTGGGGTGTGATATCTATCTGTCTGTCTGTCTGTCTGTCTATCTATCTATCTATCTATCTATCTATCTATCTATCTATCTATCTATCTATCTATCTATCTATCTATCTATCTATTCATCCATCTATCTATTCATCATCTATCTACCTACCTATGTATCTATGTTTCTATCTATGTCTATGTGTCTGTCTGTCTGTCTATCTGTTTTTCATATAGAAGTTAGTCTACTCCAGTACCTTTTTGCTCTTGTGTTTGTCTTATATTGGAATCTGCTGTTTTACTGTATGCAGCACTACAAATCGAATCACTTCCGATGGAACATTTGGACTGTTTTCAGGAGCAACCTTTACATGATTAACAATTCTTAAGTTCTTTTCCTTGCCAAAACAAATAAAATAAATGACAAATAAATTCTTAGAAGTGAAGTTGCTTTGTAGGAGACTCTGTTTTTAGTTCTGCTAAATACTCTAAAATTGTCACTTTCGCTTATGAAGGTTAAGTGCAGCATTAATGTATGAATATAAACTACAGATATAGAGGATTGTTTGGTCACATGATCATTTAGCAACGGGATAGAAATGGGTTCTCCCATAGGGCCTATGAACTCCCTAGCTACCAGTTTTTGACCAGGTTTTCAGTACTAGTCCTGTATCCTACCTTGTGAAGCTGGCCTTGGATTCAAACAGAAAGTGGTTGGTTACCTCCTACCACCATATCAGTCATACCACTGTTACCCCATTGCCAGGTCAATCATTGTTATACCTTGAAGGGTTCACAGCCGGCTAAGACTGTGGATGACTTGTCAGCCAGCAGACTGTACAGCTCCTTTGACACAGTGAAAGCCAGGCAGCAGAGAGGAAGTTTCCCACTCAGTCCCAGCTAAATGTGTGCTGTCTTCAGCAATAGGCCTTTACCTTCAAGTTCTGCTGAGTTATCAAGAATAATGGCAATATCCTGTTTAGTTTTGGGAGCTTCTGGGGCCTTCCTGACCAGTACATTCTAGAGAGGTCTTCCACACCTGACACTGGGACCTCTGTTTAGTAACCCTTGACTTCTAGGAGGAACATCCTCTCTTTGTATACAATACCTAGGCTCAAACCCATTTAAAAATGATATTGGTGAATAGCCTTATAAAATAGATTTCCATGTGGCTTTTAAAAACAATCTTACTGTTGAGGTTCCTCCCCATCTGCTGACCACCATCATCTTCACTTAAACTTTCCCTTCCCCATTATTCTCTTCTCACCATCATATAATTCTGCTATTCTCCCTCCCTCAGTGGCTTTCTCGACCACACCGGCCCGCCCCACAGTCTATTGCCTACCTTTCTGGTCTCTAGAAGCACTCCAGTGTGAACACACTACTCTAGGATCTACATATGAGAGAGAGAACATACAACAGTTTTCATTCTGTACCTGGGTTATCTTACTTAGTATAACATTTTCTAGTTCTGTCCTTTTGTAAGATTTTACAATTTATTTTACTTTTATTTATAGCTGAATAAAATTCCATTTTGTGTGTGTGTGTGTGTGTGTGTGTGTGTGTGTGTGTGTGTGTGTATACACCACATTTTCATTGCCCATTCATTGGGTGATAGACACCCTAAGCTGGTTTCTTTTTGTGGTTATTGTGACTAGTGTTGCATGGAGTGTGGAGTTTGGATGTGCATATGTCTGTGTAGTACAGAGTACAGCCTTTTGGGTGGATGACCAGGAATGATATGATTGTATCTTATGGTAGTTCTAGTTTTAGGTTTTTGAATCCCACTAGCCAATTTACCATCCCACCAGCAATGAATAAAATCTCCCTGTTGTCCATATTCTTGCTAGTATTTACAAACAATTTCCTACATTGTGATAGTCAAATAGGGAGGGAGAAACAGCTATTCTTACTCTCAATGTTTAAACTGACAGAGATTGAGTGTTTCCAAACTATTTTGTTTATTGTTTTGTTTGGAAACTTTGGTTAGTTTTTTCTTTTTAATTGTGTGGTTCTTTTCCCTTTTTAGTTTTGAAGTATTGGAAGGTAGACTTTTTCTGTCATAAGTGTTTACCACCCACCCTAAGTCCTTTAGCATATTTATGAGCAGCCATCATCATTAAATGAGGTGAACTTGTGTTTGGTGTAAATGTTAAGGGTTTGTAAGCTTGGACTGGCATGGAGAGAGCAAAAGGCTCAGAGGAAGAGAGCAGGAGGTTAGTCGTGGGTCTGGTGATTTCCCATTTGAAACTGAGGGAATTTTAGCTTCCTCAGAGGCCTTGTGGGAATAATTATAGTACTTCCTCATAGAGTTGTGAGAAATTAGTGACATCATGCATGTACTACTGTACATGATAATAAGCGAAATGTTAGTTTTTATTTCTGATTTGGTAATAGCCAGCTGGCACACTGGAATATAATATTTTAAGAATCTGCAATGTCTACTTTCAGTTATAGTTTTGGAAGACAAAGCTAATTATCATTATATACTAGGTGTTTTCTGCCTTTAGCATAGTTCATGATTCTTACCAGTTTTGTACTTAGGAAAGCTAAGTATCTGGGGAGATTCACGAGACAGTGAAAGGGGGTGGCTTTATAATGTTGATGAGCAAGTAGGGACACAGTCCTGATCCTGAAAGTAAAATTTCACATTAAAGTGACATTAATATCTTCTTCCCTTTTTCAAAATTTCAGAGAAAATTTTGTTAAAATGCAGTTTTAAAAAATTTGCATTTTCATTGGATTACAAAATTAAGATCTTCCCAGATTTGTGTAGAGGTAATGAATGTAAAGAGCTGGAGCTTTCAGAAGTTTTGTTCTGGAAAGAACCTAGGCATCCTCCAGATCTGGGTCTGCCATGTAGATGAGGAAGTAGGGAACTCCCAGAAGCTAGGTGAGTAATTTGGGTCATGCAGCTACAGGAGAACAAAAGGCAAGGATGGCCCTCCCCCTTCTAGGGAATGTAGATTACATTTCTGTGTCTAGGGCTTGTGACATGAACAGTGCTCCAAATAAACGTGTCAAGTGAATTCCATATTTCTTAAGCCTGGGGTCAATAAGGTGCCTGTACATTTTGTTATCTTAGAGAGATGACTGTGAGTTAGACTAAAGAAAAAAACACAACACTCTGTGCTTTACACACCCTAAGAGAACACAAATGCCAGCCCAGATTACGATACCCAGAAAAACTCTCAATCACCATAGATGGAGAAACCAAGATTTTCCATGATAAAAACCAAATTTACACAATATCTTTCCACAAATCCAGCCCTACAAAGGATAATAGATGGAAAATGCCAACACAAGGAGGGAAACTACACCCTAGAAAAAGCAAGAAAGTAATCTTCTTCCAACAAACCCAAAAGAAAGTAACCACACAAACATAGAAATAACACCAAATATAACAGGAAGCAACAATCACTGTTCCTTAATATCTCCTAACATCAATGCACTCAATTCCCCAATAAAAAGGCATAGATTAACAGAAGTATTTTTCATGTAAATCTTCAATTTTATCAAAAAATGTTTGTAATTCCTCTTCCAATTAATTTAGTAATGCTTTTATGTCTACCATTTTATCTGTGCAATTTTCCATGATATTCTTCAATTTTAACATGTTTTTCTATATATGTCTACAATTTTATCAGAAATATTTTCCATGTAGTTCTTCAATTTTATCAGAAAATGTTTATAATTCCACTTTCAACCAACTTAGAAATATTTTTATTCCTACCATTTTATCTGTGTAATTTTCCATGATAATCTTCAATTTTAACATGTTATTCTATATTTTTCTACAATTTTATCAGAAATATTCTCTATGTAAATCTTCAATTCTATCATAAAATATTTCTACTTCTTTTTTCAATTAATTTAGTAATGTTCTTTATGTCTACCATTTTACTCTTTAATTTTCCAAGAAAATTGTCAATTTTAACATGATTTTCTTTATATTTTTTCAATTTTGTCAGAAATACTTTCCATGTAATTCTTCAATTTTATCATAAAATGTTTTTGCTTCCTTTTTCAATAAAAAGGAAAAAGAAAAAAAAGAACTCTTAAACTTCAGTTTACACTGACTTTTAATATTCTACAAGTGCCTTTTTAAGTGTCCACCCCATATTTACTTTGGTTTCCTGAAGATTAGAATTTGAGGAGAACCCAAGTTGAAAATATGTTAATGTTATTAAACTGTGACAAAACATTTTTCCTGTTGTTATTATTCAAGCACAGGATATATGAAAACATTAAAACTAGAGCCAAACTATTATAAGATTTTAGTAGGGCCCTAAACTGTTTCTACTTTTTCCTTACAAATCTTAATTTTTAGTTGAATGTCAACATCAATCAAATGTCAGATTAATTGACATTTCTTTCCTATTGTTAGGGCATGAATTAAATACTAATTTAGTTCTCTTTCTTTAAAATGCTTTATGTAAAATATTAATTAAGACAAAATGTGTTGTAAGTTTTCTTTGTGAAAACCCCCACCATCCCCAAGCCCTTATAGCATTAAAGATGCTCTGCTTTGGCAAGAGTAACTGGGGGTTACTGACATCATCTTGCACATCCGATTTTGTAGTCATGTGGAATAGAGTAAAACATAGTATTTAACAGCATAGTCTTGGCCAGTGAATGTTGTGGAAAGTGACATATGGGGAGAAGTGACATAGGTTGGAGGCTGATGTTGACAACTGAAAATATGGGCTGCAGGTAGCTTCTTGCTACTTGTCCTGGGCTGTTTCTACTGCGAGCCACAGTTTTTATTACAAAAGTGTCATAAGCTATTGTATTAGTCAGGGTTCTCTAGAGTCACAGAACGTATGGGTAGTCCCTATATAGTTAGGAAATTTGTCGATGATTTACAGCTTGTAGTTCAACTCCCCAACAATAGTCAGCAGTACTTGTGGATGGAAGTCCGAGGATCTAGCAGTTGCTCAGTCCCACAAGGCAGGCCAGGAAAAGCCAGAGTGAATCTTCCTTCTTCCAAAGTCCTTATATAGGTCTCCAGCAGAGGGTGTGGCCCAGATTAAAGGTGTGTGCCTCCAAGCCTTTAATCCCAGATGACCTTGAACTCAGAGATCTCCTAATCTTAATCTTCTGGAATTCATAGTCACTATGCATCAAGATCTCTAAATCAGAAACTTGTATCTCTGAGCCTCCAGATTAGGATTATAGGTGAGCCTTCCAATTCTTGTTTAGTTCATTCCAGATTTAGTCAAGTTAACAACCAGGAATAGCCACTACAGCTATCAAAGGATGGTTAATTACTTTTCAGAATCTCAGACAGTAGAAGGAACAGAGTTGGTTGCTAAGACTACCCATTTCCTACTTTTACCTTCTGCCTCTTAGCAACATATTCAGCCTTTCCAACCCTTGGGAATCCTGACTTTGGGATACAGTAAATGAAAGTTGTTATTTACAATAAAACATTACTTCTATAAGCATTTAATGTGGAAAAGTTTAAAATGTAGAAGCGTTATACATACTTGCTCTGAAAGAGCCAGCTTATAAATATACAGAAGAGAATAAATGCCAGTCATAATCTTACTGATCTGAAGTACCCATGTTCGTGTTTGGGTGTGTATTCTTCAAGATCATTTTATACTTACATTTACAATTTGCTGTAAGTTTCCAATATATATTCTGGCATCCTTCCAAATCAATATATGCTGTCATTTTCAACGAGGCATCACCTTTTACTGGCTGTGATGTGGTTAATCCAGGTAGTTTTTGAATAGTAGAATCTTAGGTTGTTTCTGGCATAGATAATGCTAAGCCAGTAAATGATGGACATATAGTGTACTCTATGGAGTACATGATTGATGCTGTGCATGAGGAGGACATGTAGCATAACCTTTGGGACATAGGAGTGAAATAAGCACAGGAATATCTCCTTGCCACACGTTGTGTGGGGAAACAGCTGCATTTGGACCATTGCTGGTCCTAAGTGTGGAGTGGCCCATTCATTATGCCTGGATACACCGTGGGAAACCTAACCAAGGAAGAGAGAACTAATACGGAGGTTTGTTTCTCATGAATCAACTTAAGACCTGGCCAAGATCACATCCTCAGATTCTATCCCCTAAAAAGCATCACTCAGAAGGTCAAGGGTGGACCACACTTGGTCCTGCCTCAGGTGGCCTCTCCATATTCTGAAAAACAGGCTTAAGGTCTACAACAGAGACAGAGAAGAGAGGTGAGAGGGGAATGCTGTCAGATGTGAGGGTACCTTTCCTATTGACTGAGGACTTGAGGTCTTATTTGATGAGTGATGACAAGCTCTTGGAGGACTTGAGTGCCAACATCAGAACTGTATTTTAAGTAAGCTAACCAGACAGGGAAATGTGTTCAAAGCTTCTTATACAGATATAATTTACTCTCTTGGGTTGCTCTATCTATCCATCCATCCATCTATCTATCTATCTATCTATCTATCTATCTATCTATCTATCTATCTATCTATCTATCTACCTACCTACCTCTCTCTCTCTCTCTCTCTCTCTCTCTCTCTCTCTCTCTCTCTCTCTCTCTCTCTCTCTCTCTCTCTCTCTCTCTCTCTCTCTCTCTCTCTCTCTCTCTCTCTCTCTCTCTCTCCCTCTCTCTCTCTCTCTCTCTCTCTCTCTCTCTCTCTCTCTCTCTCTCTCTCTCTCTCTCTCATCTATCTATCTATCTATCTATCTATCTATCTATCTATCTATCTATCTATCTATCTATTATTTTTTTGAGACAAGATTTCTTTGTGTAGCTCTGACTATCCTAGAACTCATCTGTAGACCAGAGTAGCCTCTAACTCACAGAGATCCACCTGCCTCTGCCTCCTGAGTGCTGGGATTAAAGGCACAAGCCACCATCGCCTGGCTTGGCTTACTGTTTATTTTCAGCAAATTCTGAGAACCAGCTAGTCAGGACTTAGGGCTGCTCAACCTTGAAAGTACTTATGAATCGCTTGGAATCTTATTAAAAAGTAGATTCCAATTTGCTAGGTGAGGCTGAGACCCATGGTAGATGGTGATTTACCACTTACCTAGATATCCCTCCAGTTGATTTCAGTTTGAGTTACACCGAAGAATTGGTACACACTCTCTCCTCAATCCCTTGTCCTCATCCTTCTTCCCATTCTTAGAAAAAATAAAAAGAAAAGGAAAAAGAAAAGGCAGAGACAATGATTACTGAGCCTTGCTTTGTTATTCTTTTGTAGAGTTACACAAAGTGGTTAGCACTGTTGTGTGAGCTAGCTTCCAGTGTCTGCCATAGTTACACAGAAATTCCATATTGAACAAACTGCTTTGGATAAACAATTGCCAGGATGTCACTGTATTTTACTGATGTCGTATGAGTACTGTAGTTGCTACTTTTGAGTGCTAGGCAGCTCCATACTGATCACCCACCACAGCTATGACCAAAAGGAATGACAGGGCTAGATAGCTCTTATTTTACTAATTTTGAGGCAGTAACATTGGCATGTTGGACTGTCTTTGCTTAATGGTTCTTTGCTATCATATTTATTTCGTGAAACTTATGTGATACCCGTGCATCTACTTTATCCTTCTTTGTAAATATGCTTTATGCATGGTTATAGGTCAGCAAAGATAGGAGCTAAAATGTGACTGCTCATGAGAATGACTGTGTGGGGCCAACAAGCCTGGGGCTGTGTTTCTTCATCTGCAGGGGCTGTTTTAAGCTTCAAGTGGCAGTGTGTGTGCGTGTGTGTGTGTGTGTGTGTGTGTGTATGTGTGTGCGCGTGTGTGTATGTGTGTGTGTGCATGTGTGTGCGTGTGCGTGTGTGTGTGTGCGTGTACATGTGTGTGTGCATTTGTGTGTGCATGTGTGTGTGTGTGCGTGTGTGTGTGTGCATGTTCTGGCTCCAGGTGAGTGGAGCAGGAAGCACTGGAGCCTTGTCATCCTTGGGATTTCCTTCCTGTGCTTCAGCTTCTTCCTTCTCTAACGGGCTTGGCTTAGGAAAGGCATCCTTGCCTTACAGTTCCTTGCTCACCCTACAACTTCCTGGATTGTTGATCTTGGAAGCTCTTTATCTATTTCCTTTGATTAAAAAGCTTTAGTTTTTGTTTCTTACAGGAAAGGGAAGTAATTTAAAAGTTTTGGCTCAGGGGACTTCCCTTCTGATTAAATTTGCAGCAATTTTGTCTAATGAAAGAAAAGCAAGTATTAGTTAAACAACATTAAGATCACTCTGGAGAAAGGAGTCTCCCTGTCCAGAGAGGAGTGCCCCTCTGAAGGGAACAGACTGCCCCCTCTCCAGTTCTCCTTTCTATCCCTCCCAGTAAGCGAGCTCGAGCAACAGAAGGTGGAAAATTTCGTCTAGGGTCACTTTAAAGACAAAATACTGATTTGGAGGTATGGATCGAAGAGAAAACTTAGGTATAGAAGATATCAGTCATTTTTTTTCTTTCTACAATTTATTTTTCCTACGTACTTAACCACATTTCCACATGTAGAAAATCATATTGTCATTACTAAATCCAGCAGATTTCCAGCTGACTATCAGAGAATTAAATGTTACTTTCTTTGATTTGCTACTTCCAGTGATAACATGAGGAAATTTCACATGTACTTTAAACATTTTTCTTTTTTGCACAAATTTGGTAAACAACCAAGAGACCCTTCAGTAATGAGTTGAATCTAACCATATAAGGGTCATTTGTGTTTAGTAGAAACAAATGTGGAATTTTGCTGTTTTGTGTCATAGAGAGATTGTGAGAACTAGGATTAAAGTGTGAAATATGGGTCTGGAGTCAAAAGCCTGGGAAAAGCACAGCAGATTAGGGAAGAGCCTGCTCAGGAGCACATCAGGGAGGAGCCTGCTCAGGAGCACATCAGGGAGGAGCCTGCTCAGGAGCACATCAGGGAGGAGCCTGCTCAGGAGCACATCAGGGAGAAGCCAGGGCAGGAGCACATCAGGGAGGAGCCTGCTCAGGAGCACATCAGGGAGGAGCCAGGGCAGGAGCACATCAGGGAGGAGCCTGCTCAGGAGCACATCAGGGAGGAGCCAGGGCAGGAGCACATCAGGGAGGAGCCTGCGCAGGAGCACATCAGGGAGGAGCCTGCTCAGGAGCACATCAGGGAGGAGCCAGGGCAGGAGCACATCAGGGAGGAGCCAGGGCAGGAGCACATCAGGGAGGAGCCAGGGCAGGAGCACATCAGGGAGGAGCCAGGGCAGGAGCACATCAGGGAGGAGCCAGGGCAGGAGCACATCAGGGAGGAGCCTGCTCAGGAGCACATCAGGGAGGAGCCTGCGCAGGAGCACATCAGGGAGGAGCCTGCTCAGGAGCACATCAGGGAGGAGCCAGGGCAGGAGCACATCAGGGAGGAGCCAGGGCAGGAGCACATCAGGGAGGAGCCAGGGCAGGAGCACATCAGGGAGGAGCCAGGGCAGGAGCACATCAGGGAGGAGCCAGGGCAGGAGCACATCAGGGAGGAGCCTGCTCAGGAGCACATCAGGGAGGAGCCTGCTCAGGAGCACATCAGGGAGGAGCCTGCTCAGGAGCACATCAGGGAGGAGCCAGGGCAGGAGCACATCAGGGAGGAGCCTGCTCAGGAGCACATCAGGGAGGAGCCAGGGCAGGAGCACATCAGGGAGAAGCCTGCTCAGGAGCACATCAGGGAGGAGCCAGGGCAGGAGCACATCAGGAAGGAGTCAAGGCTTGAGCACATCAGGGAGGAGCTAGAGCAGGGCAGTTTAACATGAATTGGAACCTTGTCTTGCAGTTCCTAATGAAGTGATCACTTCTGGCGATTTTTGACACATATCATGATACAAACATATTTATTTTTAATTGTTAATTATGTGTACATGTGTGTGCTTGTGTTCAGGTATGTGTATCTGAGTGCAGATGCCCTCGAGTCCGAAAGAGAGTGTCAAACAGCTAGAAGCTGTACCTGCAGGCAGTTGTGAGCTGCCCTGCCTGAGTACTCACACCTAGACTTGGCTCCTTGGAGGAGCAGTCTGCATCCTTTACTGTTGGATCATCCCTCTTGCTCTCAAGGCATTTTAAAAAACACTGTCCTAGTTTAAGATTGCATTTCATTTTGGGGGACTAGAAATCCCTTGATAGTTAAGATTAGTTATTACCCTTCATATTATAGACTGAAATAAGGTTTGAATGGCAAACTGAGATTGGCATTAGAATTTTGAAGAGCAGAGGAAAACATCTATCTTTACAAAATTAAGCTGTGCCTTCAACCTGGTTATTGCAGACTTTCATTGAACTAAACTACATTATATACTAGATTCTGATTAATGAAGGAGATGCCGCTCTACTCATTCTCTGAATTATATCAATACAGATGATCATATCTGTTCCACATACATACATACTTACATACATACGTACATACATGTATCCTAAAATTATATGTAGCATATTGTTTTTTTTTTAATTTACATTCCAAATCATTTCCCCTTTCCCGTTTCCTCCCTCCCGCATATTGTTAAATATTGCTGTATATTATGCTAAAACATACACACATTTAGGCTAACATTTTGAATAAATTCAAATGAGTAATATACATTAAAATTTCTTAAATATCTTTACATTTAAAAAAATTAAATTTGTATTTATAGATTTTTGTGTGTATATGGTTGTGTATGTGTGTGTATGTGTGTGTGTGTATGTGTGTGTGTGTGTGTATGTGTGTGTGTGTGTGTATGTGTGTGTGTGTGTATGTGTGTGTGTGTATGTGTGTGTGTGTGTGTATGTGTGTGTGTGTGTATGTGTGTGTGTGTGTGTATGTGTGTGTGTGTGTATGTGTGTGTGTGTGTGTGTGTGTATGTGTGTGTGTGTGTGTATGTGTGTGTGTGTGTGTGTGTGTGTGTATGTGTGTGTGTGTGTGTGTGTGTGCTCACGTGCTACAGTGTGCATATGGATGTCAGAGAACTCCCATGGGAGAATTAATTTTCTCCTCTCTACTTTATGTGGTTCTGGGTTTGAATGCAGGTTGCTAGGCTTGTTCAGCATACAGCTTTTCCTGTTGAGCCATCGCCAGCCTCAAGTAGGTTTTCTCGTCTTTAAAAAACAAAACCTTTCATTCTAGAATAAACGCATCAATCAGTAGAGCTGTGCAGATGAAAAGTGAAGGGGACAGCCTCGTGTCTCTGTCCCTCAGATGAGCACCTCGTGACTTGTGGCTTCTTTGCCCCAGTTGACCCTCTTTTCACTGTCTGCTTTCCTAACTGTAGGATTCCAAGCCACATCATTTCATTTCATCCATACATTTTTTTTAGCATATGGCTCTGAAAGGGGAAGACCCAATGGTCAACAGTTTTAAATGCTTTTTTGAAATTACCATTTGTGTAAAATATGAGCGTGGTACTTAATATCAGGCACAGTGACGTGCAAGTCCTCAAAATTTCTACACGCCTGCCTGTGTTCTGGCTCACTTTCTATAAAATACCACTTCTGCTGCTTCAAGCTGGGCGGATTTTGTTTACATGCAATTCAGTTAAAATGTTAAAGCAGACCGATGTTTGCTTTTTGTCCTTGGTGACTTGTTTTCCAGATGGAAAGTTCTGTGTCCACAGAATAGTTGATCTTTGTTTTACGTGGAAATATTATCTCTTTCCACATGACCTCTGGTGGCTTTTCAGCTGTGCTCCTTTGTCTCATGCTATTGTGTAGAAGAGAAAAAGCCAATGTACGACTCATGCACTGAAGATTTGGGGTTTAAACTATAGATTTGATTCAGTGTTTTCTGGTTAAGCTCGAGCGCGCAGTGAACATTTTATGGTACTTTGAGGGATTGCATTGTGATCCTTTTCATGCTTTTTGTTGTTGGTGGTGTGCCATGTAACACGCACTTGTGCTGGATTAGAAGATTTGATCCATTTTTTAGGTTGATGTGTAAGATGTACATCCTACTGAATCTTTATAGGAATGAATAAAGTCATTGGAAATTGTTTAGGTTTGGAATGTGGTTTCTGTGTCAAACTGCCAGGGTTCGAATACCTGCTTCACCAGTTATGAGCCCTGTTTTCTTAAGTTATGTTTCTCTCTCTCTCTCTCTCTCTGATATATATAGTAAGAGCAACTAACTTTTATGTTTTGGGGTATAGATTAAGCTAAGATAAAAACAAACAGAATTATCATTAGTTTTACCTTAAATGCATTAAGGTATTTGTTAGTGATTTTTTTCATGCTGCCAATGCTACAACAAAATGATTACTGGCTTCTGGATGTAAGCAAATGTAATTAAAATATTATAAGTATCAAAAAGCAAATTTGTTATTCTGAGGTATGGAGGATATTAAATATTTTGTGTAACTTTCATACATGTCAGATATGTGATTCAGTGAGTTGTGGCACCATGTGTCTAGAGCCACCCACCTTCAGAAGCGTGCCACAAGAGCCCATGTTAATTTTTGACCTTTTCAAAGTGGGCTCTAGTTTCCCTTAAACCCCACTGGGAGTAGGAGTGATTGAGCATTCATTTAGGAAGCTCTAAAATGTGTCTGTACTTTTCAGGCTGGGACACGTGTTACGGTAATAGCAGGTTTACCACCTCTGTGTAGAGGAGTCAGACATTGCTAGGGTCCATGAATTGCTGAAAAATGATTCCCCAGACTTAAATACTATGCAAAAATAAAGAGCGTTTATTCCTGCATGCAGGGCCCCATTCTATCTGGATGGAAGGACCCCAACTGAATTTGCAGATTCAGTTTTAAAGCCAAAAAAGAGGAACATTAGGGTGACTTATATCTTGCTTGGTGGGTTCAATTTTGGGGTTCTGGGTGGTGCTATGATTTAGACTAACTATTCTTGTTTCATGCCAAGGAGGGTGGCTCTTGATCTCTTGTCTGCAAGCTTGGTTAACTGTCCTTTTACAAGCTGGGGAGGGGTCTCTTTTAAATAAGCCCGAGGTCTGTCCAGTAACTGACCTCCCCAGTTCTGGGAAGTAAAAACTCAGGCCTGGTCTCCTGAACTGCTATTTTGCAGCCTGTCATGGAGTCAGCCTGTCTCAGGCCAGTACTCTCCTTTTAACTTTTCAGTAGAAAACTTTTGTCCTCCTTGAGAAGGGACAGCTCATTTGTACTATTTTGGCGTTTGTGCCTTTGAGGACTAGGCCGTTCTGGCTCTTGCTTGCACATGGGGTTTGATGTTCTGGTCAAACCACACCTGTGGTTAGGTTGGGTTTCAGGCCTTGGCTGGATCTGTGAGCTCCTAGGCTAGTCCAATCTTTCTGAGCTTTGCCCATGAGACAGGTTATCAGGCCCAAGGGCCCAACAACTCAGAGGACAGTGGGACACAGAGAACCAAGGAATCCAGTCCTGGGATGGAAACTGGAGAGACACCTGTCTGCCTCACATAGTTGCCAGACCACATTCTGGGACTCTGGGAACTTACAGCCTGTCATTCTCTAAGTGTACTGTGTTTTATTTTTATCAGGTTGGCATTTCACACCCCAGAGATGCTTAATGTGTCATTTGCAGAATTTGAAACATCAGATTACTCAGTCTCTTCTAGTCCATTTATAAAATGTACAGCAAGTCCTGTCTTGGCATTGCTTCCCAGAGAACACTCAAATTTTGCCCTCTACTATTTGTGAAGTGCCTGTTGATCCTAATTTGGTGATGTGTTCCTACATCTCCTATCCCTTAAAGAGCGTTTTCTGTAGCACTTATACTTTATTAAATATGACATTGTATGTATTTCCTTGTTTCTTGACATGAACACCAAGTTCAAACATGAGTTATTTATGTGAACTAGTCATAATCACCTCTGTCAATCTGGTTTTATTCTGCTGTAGTATCAAAGCAGTATTGATACCCCTGTAAGAACTCATGGAATTGAATAAGCTTTTATCTTTTTACTCACCATGCCAATGTATCCCTCCGTTTATTAGAATAACTTCCTCTTCCTCTCCTCCTCCTCCTCCTCTTCCTCCCCCTCTTCCTCCTCCTCCTCTTCTTCTTCTTCTTCTTCTTCTTCTTCTTCTTCTTCTTCTTCTTCTTCTTCTTCTTCTCCCCCCCCCCTCCTCTTTTTACTACAAGGTCTCACTGAGTAGCTCTGGCTGGTCTACAACTCACAGAGATCTTTCTGAATCTACCTCCCAAGTGCTGAGATTAAAACTTAGGTACTATTTTCTAGATTCTGAGATAGTTTTAAATAAAACTGAGTCTTTTTTCCCCTCTAGAAAACTTAGGTTCAGTGGAGGAAAAAGCTAGCACCTAGGCATTAGTGGCACTAGACCCAAGTGTGACATGCACATGTGCATGTGAGGTGTACATGTGGCTGTGTAGATGCAGGCAGGATATTCTTTGATTCACCTAGGCAGACTGTTCCTAGGAACAGGAGCAGGGCTTTGCAGGAACTAAACTGTTACTACACAAGCCATTTTCATATTCTGGGATGCTTTAGGGCCAGGGGCACATTCTGTCCATCTGGAATTCTCTGGATACCTATGGGCACTCAGCAGTAATTAATTCAAGGAGGTTGGCAAGGGAACAGTATAGTTAGATTATTTTGTGTTTCCTGTGGGTAATTTCTGTTGGGAAAATAATTAAAAATAGATTGTGAGCCTTAATTAAGTGAAATCTTTTTCTGGTGTGATCTGAGGGGCTATAGAGTTTTCTAATCATTTACTGCAAAACCCTAGCTAGTCAGTCTTCTGCCCCAGGGAACAGTTGCAAAAATTCTTTCTAGGAGGAATGTTCTAGATTTTTGTGAGATTTTTTTTCTTATCCTTCATCTTTCATCCTACTGCCTGAAATAGTCTCACAATACCTGCTGGTTTGAGTTTCATATCTTGCTCCATAATATTTTTGTTTTATTTGGAGACAAGCTCTTACTGTGTGGCCCAAGTAGTCTTCAAACTCAAGATCTTCCTTTCTCAGCCTTTTGAGTATTGGATGTACAGGAGTGTGCCACCGTGGCCAGGGTGAACATGTTTACAGCTTGTTTCCTCAACTAAATTGCAAGTTTTGATCTAAGCACTTAGAATGGCGAGCAATATATAGTTAGAGATCAATAAATATTGACTAAACAAATCAGTCAATTAATCAATGTACAAAAACATCAATAGAAGAATGATGTACAATGTACAAAATTGTCAACATTCTTACAGAAGAATGTTCTAGAGTATAGCAAGAAGGAAAGAGTAAATATGACATTTAGATAAAATGGAGTAACAAACCAGAAGAAGTAGAGAAATAATGATTGACATTCAGTCAGATGATCTAGGAGGGAATAAAATAAATCTCAGTTGGGAAAGTGAAGATTAAAAACAAGGAATTAGAAACATGGCAGACCATTTATTGTTATCTGTTTGAATATATTGGAGGGCGGGAGATGCTGTGGCTTCTAGCGGTGTGTGAAGGAGGATTTTTCAGACCTGGGATCATTACCTAACTTACGCCTGGCACAAATTCTCAGAGAAGCTGCACACTACCAACTGTGCATTGCTTTATTTTGGTTCTTATCACAACCTCTTACTCTCCTGTACTCTTATCTCTAAGTTTTTAATTTTTATTCAATTAATCATTATTATTTACAGACTGAAAAAGTAAAATTTTTATTTCTCACATGAAATAAATCTTTGGTCACAGTATTTGCTAAATTTGTAAGAGATATTTAAAGAGATGTAAATTGGTACTTCTCTCAAAATTTCTCTATATTTTATTTCTCCAGAGATTGTAAGCATTTTAAGTCCACATTACAAATCTCTCTTATTCAAATTTGGAACAAGTTTCTAAATTGCAGAAATAGAAAATGTTCATTGGAAAGTTGTATTTTGGGGGGACTGAGTCTGTGGTCAGCTGACAATGAAGATGTGTGTTTCTCAACCATTTTCATGACAGGTATCACACACAATGTATGTTAGCTGTACCAATAGCAATCTAGAGTAGATCTCTAGAGACTTTGAATTGATTTTGTTGTCATCATCAATCTGGGTTGAGTCCTTGTTATGTGTAAGACCTCAGAAAACCTACAAATTTGAGAAAGAAATGAGTTCTATGATATGGAGTAGATCTGTAACAAATGAATAGCATAAAGTGGAGCTGCACAAGATAAAGGGACTCCTAAGAGAGAGTCAGAGAGGCACGAGGTAGAGAGTAGCATTCTGGTGATCTTGGATCTGATGAAATCTCGTGGCCAGTATGAGCCAGAAGCATGGAGGTCACGTTCAGCAACATTGCAGATGAGCCAGAGGAAGTGAAACCCAGGTGGAAAACTCACCGTAGGAGAGAAGGGCAGATGTGATTCAGGAAATCCCAAGCCTGGGGGTGAAGATTCAAAGTGATGTGAGGTAGAGAGGCAGAGTAGACCCTGTCGCAGCCTCTGGCTCTCCAGAGAACAAGCAGGGTCATCTGCTGGGAAGGAGGCAGGTGAGAGTTATCTTTAGGTCACCTATTCCAAGACTTTTACTTCAGAGGCATATCTTGAAAGATTTAAAGCCTCTGCATTGTGACATTTTGGTACTAGAACTAGAATCCAGGTCCTCTAACTTTTACTTCAAGTGTTCCTTCTCAGCAAAAGTTACAATTCCCCAAAGCCCTATATACCAAAAATAACTCTCTAAGTAGGGAACTGATCTATGCACATGATAATACAGGCTATAAAAGAAATCAGATAACTCATTTAAACATTTGTTTTTAGAGGGAAAAGGAGGTTTATTGCTTTCACCTGACCCCCGCCCCCAATAAATCAACAGCAGAAACACTGGATATCAAACAAGAACAAGGTCCTTGCTGTGTTTAAAGAGATCCTAGGCATGGAGACTCACCTTCTCCATGGTATTCACCACCACCATTTCTGTGGGATTGATACCCAGATAACCTGGTACCAGGAAAGAGAAAGGAATTCTGGATCTGATAGTTTTGTGGCCATCTTGTTATAGGTAGAATCAGTGTCCTGGCTTTGATTAATTTGGTAGGTTTCGAACACTGGAAGTTAAACATTCAAAAAGTGTTAGGTATTTCAAGCCAGCGCATCACTTGAGGGTCGGGTGGTAGCTTCTGGAATAGTTGGAGGTTACACAGCATGGAGGTTACACTAGCAGGCTGGTGGGTGGCAGATGCCAACCTTCAGTGTGAGTGCAGCATTGAATCATTGATGAAATGATCACATGATGAGATCATGTGAAGAGAGCATGGGAGAGAACAGACTGAGAAACAAATTTGGGTAGATAATTCATCCCGTTCTTTACCTCTGCCAGAAGTTTCCCAGGCAAGAAAGTGAACTTCCTGGAAATGTCATGTCTTTCTTTTGCACTCACTTGATTGCTAGGAGACTGAAATTCTCCTGGAGAATTCACTAACCTCTGGGTTAGTGAATGTGGGAGTTTTGGGGTGAATGAACTTCTCTAACTCCACATGAGTTCATCTATAGAAAGGGGATGTGACAGGCTCCTGAGGTTTCTCAGCCAGAATTTCAGTTATGAGATTTAGTTTCAGAGACAAACCTTAACATCCAGGCCAGGAGATGTCTAGTTCTGTCTTGTGTTATTGATGATCTGTATTTCTAAAGGAGGCTGTACATTGTACAAAATAAATGTCAAAGCACGTTGATATGGTTCATGAGATTTTATAGGCTGTGTAACAAGTAACCCAATTAAAAAAATTATGGAGAGTACCTAAAAGGAATTACCCAGTGCTAACATTTCAATACTATCACTTTCCCTTTTAATATTGCTTTGAGGAGAAACTATATTAGTTTATAGCACTGGTTTTAGGACTTTTCTTAAAGCACTGGATTAATGATATCTCAGGACTTAATGGACCACAGGATCTTGGTTACAATTTTAACACCAGATACCACTGGAGCCATAAATGAAACATTTTTGGACTATCACAGACCAATGAGCTTACTTATGTTCCAGAAAGCCTTAGTTAGGGGACTAGAAAGATAGCTCAGCTGTTAAGAGCACATGCTACTTTTGCAGAGGACTGGGGTCCAGTTCCTAGCACCCACATGGAGGCTCACAACCATTTGTAACTCCAGTTCCAGAGGATCTGTGGCCATCTTCTGACCTCTGTGGGCACCAAACAGGCCTGTGGTATATTTACATACAGAGATGCAAAACACTCGTATACATAAAATAAAAACAAATAACTCCTAAACAAACAAACAAACAAAGACCTTAGTTAGAAGAGCAGTGAGTATTGGTGGGGGTGGGGGTGCATACCTGTAATTTCACTCACTGGGAGGCTGAGACCAGAAGATCACTGTAAATTAGAGGCCAATCCCTCTTGGCTATAGAGTAAATGTGAAGTCAGCCTGGGCTACACAGACTTTGTCTCAACTCCCCACTCCCAACTAACCAAGAAACCAACCAACCAAACAACAAATGTGCCACAGTTAGCTGATCCCAGAAAGACTCTGACTACAGACTGCACAATGGTAGATTCAGAGCAGAAATGCTGATATCATCTTTTCTATCTCATTGAAAACCTTGGGGATAGGAGCTGGTTCAGTGGCTAAGAGTGCTTGCTGTGAAAGCAAGAGGACTTGAGTTCAAATCCCAGTATACATGGGAGCATATGTTGAGTGTTTTTAACTCCAGCATTGGGGGAAACAGAGGCAGGCAGATCTCTCTAGATCCAAATAGTGTGGTGAGCATCAGGTTCTGTGAGAGACATTGTCTCAAAAAATAAGGTGAAGAGTGATAGAGACATGCAGGGTACCCCTTTGGCAACATATGTACCCACATGTGACAGAACTGCTCACATGTTCACACCAGCACACAGCCCCTCCCCCACACAATCTAAAAATTGCATTAATTATTAAACAACTAGGAAAGAATGTCCACTAAATTAGAGGAGGTCATAGGGATAACAAGACAGCGACTGAGAAGCAGAACTCAGTTGTCCCCTGCAGCTGTGCTGTGGCCCTGGTAGTTCCTTCCCCTTCTCTAGCTATACGGGTTTTGTATCTGAATTTGTGGCTTTTCCCTCTTTTTTTTTCCTTGACATATTCATCCCATATCCTTGAATTGTCTTTCTAGGGTTAAAAAGTTGTCTCTGATATTCGAACACTAGAGGAAGATGGGTAGGTTTTGCTTGGTGACAGCTGCAGATCTCTTTTTGGCTAGAAGCACAGTTTTCCAGAGTTCTAGCGGAGCACCCATGCACTGGGCTTTTACTGACTTCATGGCCTGGTCTTGGGCATCTCATGTCATCACAATGTGAAGGGAAAGAATAGAGTTTAGCAGGTTTCCAATCCTGCCTCCTTCTTGAGAAAATTGTTGTCAAGCAGAGCCTCTTCCTGGAATGAAAGCTCTATTGTTCTGACAGTAATATTACTGTGACACATGCCAGCCCTACAACCTTACTCAGTTACATTAATTGGAGAAAAACTTTTTAAGATTTATTTTTTATTTATGCATATGTTGTATCTGGGTGAATATATGCCCCATGTGTGTGGGTTTCTGTGGAGGCCATAGAGGGCATCAGATTTCCTGGAGCTGGAGTTAAAGGGAGCTGTGAGCTACCTGACGGTGCTAGAAACTGAACTCAGGTCCTCTAGAAGAGCAGGAATCACTTTCTTAAACTGCTGAGTCATCTCTACAGCCTGGAGAAACACTTTTATTTAAATAAATTAATTTTTTCATATTACAATATAATTACATTATTTCTCTCTATCCTCAGTTGACAAATAGAGCATGAAGATGTGATACATGTACACTATAGAATACTAAAGAAAACAAAATTGTGAAATTTATAGGCAATAGATGGAACTAGAAAAGATCTTGTTAAATGAAGCATCCTGGGTCTAAAATGACAAATGCCCCATGTTCCCTCTCATCTGAGGCTCCTAGCACCTGATCTTTAGATATGAGTGTATAACTTGGAGAACCTGTAGAATCCGGAAGAATAAAAACAGGGCAGGGAAGGGGCAGGAGCAATAGTGGGAAATAGCAGAGCACATGTGATTTGAAGGGGAAATAGGGAAATGGAGGGAGAGGCTCTAGTTAGGGAGGGAAGTGGGGAGATGAATACAGTAGGAGGATGGTAAAGTAACAATGAGAGTGTCAGAAAAAGTCATGAGGCATCTGGGGTGGACAGTTTTATGTCAACTTGTCACAAGCTACAGTCATCTGAGAGGAGGGAACCTCAATTGAGAAAATGCCTCCTTCAGATGGACTGTGGGCAGGCCTGTAAGGCATTTTCTTAGTTAGTGATTGATGTGGGAGGGCTCAGACCATTGTGGTGGTGCCTCCCTGGAACTGGGGTTCTGGGTTCTTTAAGAAAGCAGGTTGATCAAGTCATGAGGAACAAGCCAGTAGGCAGCTTCTGCTTGTCCCCTCCATGGCTTCTGCCTCCAGGTTCCCATTCTGTTTGAATTCTTTCTGTTCTGACTTCCTTCAATGATAAACAGTGATACAGAAGTGTAAGTCAAATAAATCCCTTCCTCCCCAAGTTGCTTTTGGTTATGGAATTTCACCATAGCAATAATAACCCTAATTCAGACACAATCATAGTATTAACTATGTACCTAAAAGTACCTATAATACATGTAAGTCATTGTATACATGTACATAGACAGTTTAAATGATATTTTCTACCTGGGCTGATAATACCTCACAATCCCACCAAGAGTCACAGATTCTCTCACAGAAACCACAACACCAGGCTGGGTCTGGTTCTCCAAGAGACTTCCAAAATAGTATAGGTTATTGCTAGTGACCCAGGTGACTCTCAGAGGCTGAAGATAACCTATTGCTGAAGGCACCTATTGCTGAAGGCCTGAGAAAGGCTCCTAAAGAAAAAAAGCTTGAAAGTTGGTAAAAGAACATAATCTTGTTTAATAAGGTGAAATATCAATAATTGGCACACAGTCACAATGTACCGTTAAAATATGCACTAAGCCTCTTTTTTACAAAGGCTGAATTCAGCAAGATGCTAACTTGCTTAAATGTGAATTACTAACTTCTAAAACTGTAGTTTGATTCACATGTTTTCAAATGGAGTTGGAGTTGATTCATATTACAATATTTGTGTGCAAAATGTGTATGTTTTTCAGTTCAGTCATGTTTTTAAAATCTTATTAAAGTTTCAAAAATCTGAAGATTGTTTATCTTATCTAGATGTAAATTTTTATTAAAAAGTTGCACTTATGAAAAAGCAAAAAAAAAAAAAGCTTAGATATTGCATATACAAGAAAGGCCACTTATATTCAATTGGTAAAAAAAGTAATTAGTTCTAATATTTGTATTAGCTTTGTAAATGTTAGATATTAGGATGGGCACATTTCCTTACTTTCTTGGTGCATGTGGATTTTCAGAGCACAGCTGTGGAAACTCTTAGATTTTTCCCTGTGCTTACACGGAGGTTCCATTCATTTCACTTATATATCTTCATTTGATTGTCACTAAAGATAGAAACAGTTTGACTGTACATAATTTGCTTGATTCACTGTAGGTTTTCCTGTAGGGGCAGCAAAACCTTTGAGCCTCTTTGTCTTCCATATTTTACCTGGCTCCCTAGTGAAGAAATTGGATGGTAAGGTATGAACTCTGACATGGTGTCTGAAGAAAAGAAGGTGGGGTTTTACTCTGAGAGATTGGCACTGTCTTCTGACATCCCTCAGAGACATCTCAGAGTGCTTCCCTGATTGTTACCCCACTGTAACTTTACTGGTTCATCACTTCATAGTTTGGTTATTTAACTTAGTGCCTCCCTCTCTTGCCTACCACCTTTCAGTGGTTCAAGTTTGGCTACACATTGGAATCATCTGAGAGTGTTAAAAATACATGGATGCTAGTGGATCCCACACAGACTTGTATTTAATTGGTCCTGAGTAGTGCTTTGATGTACTAAAATTGTACTGTTTTAATCTTTCTTCAGATAATTCAAATGTACAGCTATACATGAGAGCCACTCTTTACAAAAGAGCCATCTTTTAACCCATTACCCTTTGGGAGGGATATTGAACAATAAAGGGACTTGAGGAGTGATTGCATTTGGCTCTAGGCAGGTTGTGGCCTCTGCACTGGTCCAAGAGGTCTCTGGACTAGCGAATGAAACACACACACACACACACACACACACACACACACACACACACACACACACACAGCCAGCTAATTCTGATATGCCTTTACTAGTTCAATGTCTGCACACTTCTAAACCTCCCTGCGACTACCAAACACTCCTTTCTGGTATTCCTGAGTTAACATCTTTTAAAATCTATATTTCATGTCTGCTACTCTAGACCCAGCCACTTTCCTGGATTCTCACATGCCTACAGGCCTTTAAGTTTCATCTTTCTGCTTCTCCATCATGATGATTCTCTTCCCTCCCCAAACCACCTGTCTGTCTGCCTGCCTGCCTGCCTGCCTGTCTGTCTGTCTGTGTGTCTGTCTGTGTGTGTCTCTCTCTCTGTCCCCCCTCCCCCCAATCTAAAAGTCCTGCTACATCTCCTTGCCCAGTCATTGGCTGTATGGCAATTCTTTATTATCAGTCGAAGGCAGCTGGGGGCAAGGACCCTCAGGTCTGGGAGCCGAAATAAGACAAAGCATTAGAACCAATTCCTAACACAGAAAAAGAGAGATGTGTACAGGATGCTGCCCAGCTTCGGGGCTTGTGTAGATGGTTGAAGGTGCCCTCCACTGAAATAGCCAAAGTAGACAATATGCTCAGGAGAGAAAATTAGACATGAGAATTTGAGCAACACAGGACATCTGTTTGGAGATTATAATTATTAGTAAAGGTTAGGAATGACCAAATATGGAATAGGGATTTATCCCCCACTGCTTATAGCATGGATGAATCCATGGATGAATCTGCACTGGGTAGTTAGCAGTTATTGCTTAAGCACCTTTGTGCCATGGAGAATGAATGTCCACTCTAGCTTTGCATGCTAGGATAGTTTAGTCCCTTACAGGAAGTGAAATCTGCTCCTAACCTCTGATGATCTTTTCTCTGTACTAGGAGCTGTTCTTTTTTTCTTTTTCTTTTCTTTTTAATAATTCTAAGTTGATTGAAAGTGGAATTATAAACATTTTCAGGTAAAATTGAAGATTTACATGGAAAGTATTTCTGATAAAATTCAAGAAATATATAGACAAACATGTTAACTATTTCATGGAAAATTATACAGATAAAATGGTAGATATAAAAAACCTTTCTAAATTAATTGATGGTGGAATTAAAAATATTTTGTGATAAAATCAGAGATTTACATGGAAAACATTTCTGATAAAATAGAAGAAATATATGGAAAACATGTTAAAATTGAAGATTATCATGAAAAAATATGCAGATAAAATGGTAGATATAAAAAACATTACTAAATTAATTGAAAGAGGAATTACAAACATTTTCTAATAAAATTGACGATTTACATGAAAAATATTTCTGCTTGTCTATGCCTTTTTATTGGGGAATTGAGTCCATTGATTTTAAGAGATATTAAGGAATAGTGATTGTTGCCTCCTGTTATTTTTGATGTTATTTTTATGTTTGTGTGGGTATCTTCTTTTGGGTTTGTTGGAAGAAGATTACTTTCTTGCTTTTTCTAGGGTGTAGTTTCCCTCTTTGTGTTGGTGTTTTTCATCTATTATCCTTTATAGGGCTTGATTTGTGGACAGATATTGTGTAAATTTGGTTTTATCATGGAATATCTTGTTTTCTCCATCTATGGTAATTGAGAGTTTTGCTGGATATAGCGGTCTGGGCTGGCATTTGTGTTCTCTTAGGGTTTGTATGAGATCTGCCCAGGATCTTCTAGCTTTCATTGTCTCTGGTGAGAAGTCTGGTGTAATTCTGATAGGTCTGCCTTTACAAGTTACTTACCCTTTTCCCCTTACTGCTTTTAATATTCTTTCTTTGTTTAGTGCATTTGATGTTTTGATTATTATGTGCTGGGAGGAATTTCTTTTCTGGTCCAGTCTGTTTAGAGTTCTGAAGACTTCTTGTATGTTCATGGGCATCTCTTTTTTTAGGTTAGGAAAGTTTTCTTCTATAATTTTGTTGAAGATATTTACTGGCCCTTTAAGTTGTAAATCTTCATTCTCTTCTATACCTATAATCCTTAGGTTTGGTCTTCTCATTGTGTCCTGGATTTCCTGGATGTTTTGGGTTCCAAGCTTTTTGCATTTTGTATTTTCTTTGACTGTTGAGTCAATGCCTTCTATGGTATCTTCAGCCCCTGAGATTCTTTCTTCTATCTCTTGTATTCTGTTGTTGATGCTTGCCTCTATGACTCCTGAATTCTTTCCAAGGTTTTCCATCTCCAGAGATGTCTCACTTTGTGATTTCTTTATTGTTTCTTCTTCCACTTTTAGATCCTGGATGGTTTTGTTCAGTTCCTTCACTTGATTGTTTGTGTTTTCCTATAATTCTTTAAGGGATTTTTGTGTTTCCTCTTTAAGGGCTTTTACCTGTTGACCTATGTTCTCCTGTATTTCTTTAAGGGAGTTATTTAAGTTCTTCTTGAAGCCCTCTATCAGCATCATGAGATATGATTTTAAATCCTCTTGCTTTTCCGGTGTGTTGGGGTATCCTGGACTTGCTGTGGTGGGAGAACTGGGTTCTGATGTTGCTAAGTAGCCTTGGTTTCTGTTGGTAGGGTTCTTGTGCTTGCCTTTTGCCATCTGGCTATCTCTGGTGCTAGTTGGTCTTGCTGTCTCTGGCCGGAGCTTGTCCCTCCTGTGGGCCTGTAAGCCTGTGTCTGTACTCCTGGGAGACCAACTCTCTTCAGTCAGCATCTGTGCACAGAAGGCTGTGGAGCTGCCTGGCTCTCTGGTTCAAATGGCAGTCTGAAGACTCCTGTCTCAGCTGCCCCACCGATCTTATGCCCTGTGTGCTCCTAGCTGTTCCCCCCCAGAGAGAAGTTGGAGATCTCACCTCCATGCTCAGAAGTGAAAGCACTGCTAGGAGATCACTCTCTCCTGGCAGGCAGTGCAGAGAAGGCTGGGGAGTCGCCTGGCTCCCTGGTGCAAATGGTGGTGGGCCTAGGAGCTGTTCTTAAGTCCACTGTTTCTCCCATGTGGTGGCATTCAAGCCTCAGGAGAAACTGACTCCCAAGTGTTGTCTTCCTTAGCCTCCCACCCAGGTCTTCATTTAATACACTTGCAATGGCTAGACTTCCTGGCACATCTTCCTACAGATCAGCAGGAAATAAATGCTAATTTAATTCCCTGAGCTGGATTAATTAAGAGGATAAGTATTTCTTGACCATGTCTTCATTTAGTGACATTAGACACCTGAGGTTAGGACAAAAAAGATTACTTTTCATTTGCCATGCAGAAAAGGCATTTTTCTATGAAATGCTTTTTAAAAATTTATATTCTACTTTTCTAGTACTTTGAAGTACTAGATTCTAAAACAAAGTTTATGTTAAAGTGTGTTGCATTTTATTGAATAAGTATACTTGTAATTATTTTAAAAAAATTATTTCAATGTAAATAAATATGACTGCTTTGTTTGAAAAAATGAAGATAATGGTCATTAAGACCATAAAATTATAGAAGTAAAATTATAGAAGATTCCAGCAGCCAATGGCCAACCCACCAACCAACAGGAAACTTCAGTCAATCCTCATATAGGAGATTATTTTATTTTTAGGTGGTGGGCATCAAACTAGGTCTTGTTCATGCTGGGCAGGTGCTCTACCAAGGGGCCACCCCCACCTCTTTCAAGGAAATGGAAATGGCATATATTTTCCACTGCTTCTATTCCAGAAGGTATGCACACATTTGCATAACTGGTTTCTCCTTTTTTTCTCTCAGAAACTGTTTTGAACTCAGAATGTGTTGTTTAGATCATGATTCATACGTCAGAGTCTTGCTTTAGGTTCTTGGCAGAGCCAAGGAGTGTTTCTGTATATAGCTGCAGAAACCTTTGTTGCCCATTCTGGTTTGAGGAGATATTATTCAAAGTTCGTCCCTGAATTTTTTCCCTTCCAGAAGCAGTAGCCGTGGACACTGAGAGTATGTGCTGGGGGAAGTCAATCTTGTTGTGTGCCCTGTGCCCTGAGCACCTGCGTAGTGTCCTCTGTCACCGTCAATGAAGCTCACACATCCATCTGTGGGTGGCAGTCATTCATCTCTTCCGACCCACTTCCTGCTCATGGTCCCGGGAACCCTCAGAACAGCCTCTGCAGAGATGAATCAAGGCAGTGCCTAATTCCCTGAGTCATAGCCAGAGGCTCCCCAGTTACTCTGAGAATGGGATCTGTTTACCTCAGAGTTCCCTCTCTGGGAGGGTATTTGGAATTTTGGATGGTGGCCTGGAATTTTGGAGAGAGGAGTTCTCTTGGGAAAAGTTGTGCTGGTAGCAGTCAGCTTGTACAGTTTATGCTAAGACCGTGTGATGTTGTAATTGTTCTTTGGGAAAAGAAGAAGTCCAGTTGATGTCAATTATGGCTTTATACTTAAGGCTGGTATTGTCACCTTCAGCCATTAGTGTCCAGAAGTAAGCTCTTTACTTTTTTTTTTTTTTTTTTTTGCTTTTCTTCCTTTTTAATTACTGTCCTTGTCATTAGCTCATTTTCAAGTCAGGATAAGGCAGGCCTGTGCTTGGCTCTTGGTGTTCTATGGGATGGTTCCTTGGGATTTGTTTTTGCCACCTGTAAAATGGGCTTAGTGATGTTTATTGCACAGGGTTTTAGATGAGGATTAAATGGGTTAGGTGATGTAACATACACAAAGGGTTTAGCAGATCTTTTCAGGAAGGCAAGTGCTTTTGATCACAGCATCTCGGGCTTCGTGTTGCTCAATTCTGGGCTCTCTCCTGGTTCCGACTGTAGCTTCAGATGCCCAGGCATTTATATTTATGAATCCTTGCCTTTGTCCTCCGTACCCTCTTCAGAGACTATGTTAAGTTTGAAGTGGACCGTGTTGTCCTTCTTGGGCAGCAATCAACAGAGATTCAAGGGCTGCCACCTCCCTCTTCGGGGGCTTTTGCATTCATTCCTTCCATCCCGCCACCTCTCAGAGAGCTTGTTCCTTTGACTATAAGATCAGTGTTGTTGTTTACAGTCTCTGATTTTGTTTTTTTCTTTTCTCATGGGCTCTAAGTAGACAGTTGTTTGAAACCAATTTGTCATCCTGTTCATCTGGGTTCCCACAGTTCTGCATATTAAACCAAGTTACTTTATTCCCAGAAACCTGGAAAATTTTTTTTTGCCTCTAATTCCTTTAAACTTGAATTCCAGGTTAATCCAGGATTATTTTTAGAAGAATTACTCATTTTTACATGCATGAATATTAGCCTGCATGGACATTTGTGACTCAGATTCATGCCCGGTACTTGAGGAGGATAGAAAAGAGCTTCTGGTACCCCGGAACTGGAGTACAGGTGCTTATGAGACAGCATGTTCTCTTCAGACAAGGTTTCTCACTGAACCTGGAACGAGGTTGTCAGCCAGCGGTTTCTAGCAATACTCCTGCCTCTGCCCAGCCCCCTCCCATAGTGCCGGAGTCACAGGCATAAGCGAGGATTTGAACTCAGGTCTCCACGAGTTTGTAGTGAGTGCTGTCAGTTGCTGAGCACTCTCTCCAACACTTGGGATCATATGGTGGGAATGTATTTATTTTTTCTTTTTGAGACAGAGTCTTATGTATTTCAGACTACCTTCAATTTCTAATTTTCTTTCCTCCACTCCTGAAGGCTATGATTATAGACAAGCACTACCATTCCTGATTTGTCGGTACAGAGAGCGAAACTAGGAGTTCATTAATGGCGGGCAAGCACTCAAATAGCTGAGCTGTATCTTCAGTGGGATTTAATAATCTTTTACTACCAGCTGAGCAGTTTGCAAGAGGGAGATATTTGACAGAATATCCTTATCCAAATTCAGGATTTCTTCATTTATTAAAAAATTAGCACATGTTTTAGAAATGATAAGGGCTTAATATAAATTAGCATGTATGATATATTTTCTTTGCCTTTGGAAGATCGTTCACTGATCCCAGGTGTCATAATTACTGCATAGGCAGGATATGAGAGCTCCTAACTCTGAAGGATCCATGTTTCTACTCTTCTTTCTTTGGTACCCTGCTCAGTGTGTGTGGGATGCTTAATATGCTGAGCTTAGGGCCTGGATACTTTTAGAATCTAACTGGAGTGATCGATGATGAGATTTCAGAAAAAACAGTTACTTACTCCATGACCTGTAAGATAACCTATACCTTTGTCTTAGGTTCCAATACTGGCTGCCTTTGAATCCCTATGAAAACACAGAGAACCGGGCAATGCATTTCTGCTCATACAGGAAGAGAGAAGAGAGACACATGGTCAATTCATGCATCTCTGTTCTTCTAGGGTTCTTTCCTAAGGCCAGGCCCCTTAGGTTTCATTAAAAATACTTCTGAAGCCAGACATAGGAATGTGTCTGTAGTCCTAATTGTAGGAGGTTGAGGTATGATGGTGGCTTGAACCCAGGAATGTGAGAGCATCCTGGGAAACATAGCAAGCTCTCCTCTCAAAACAAAAACAGAAACAAAAAGATGTGTGTGCCAGGCTGTGGGTATGGCCCAGGGGATAAAATACTTGCTGTACAAGACTGATGTCCTGAGTTTAGAACTGCAGAATATCTTAGTGTGTTCCTATTAAGAAGCGAAGGGCAGAGTCAGGAGAATGACTCTCAGCTCACAGCTAGGTGATGCACCCAGCAGTAAACCAAAAGACAGACAGGGTCTCAGACAAGGAGGAAGATGAAGACCGGCACCTGAGGTTGTCCTCCGAGCTCCACAGACTTACCTGTCCTTATTACATCCCCATCTGTCCACACGTAAATGCATACAAAACACAGAGACAGACAGACACCCCACCCACCTTTTAAAAGAAGGCAGTCTGTGACCCAGCACGGGACAGTACTATAGAAATCATAGGATGCGTTAATTGCTTTGTCACACCTAGTAAAGGAGAGGTCACTCTCTGGAATCCATCAATAGGTTTCCAGCAAGGAAAGGCAGCCTTTCTCCTTTTGCTCTGTCTTAGACTTTGATTGGAGAAAGGTCCCTCTATGAGTGCGGAAAGTGGAGTAAGAAATGTAAAGCAGAAGAATGTGCGTCTCAGCTGCAGGACAGGGAGTAAATCATTCTTCACTGGGTGGCCTTATGAGTGTTCCCTCTGGGGCGCAGGTAGCTTTTTGTTACTAGGCAAAAATGTTCATGTGAAACCACTTGGACGATTTTCATGTATATGTTAATCATATTACGTACTCTGAGCAGTTTACCAAGTTAGTCCCCATGTGCTAATGAGGTGGCTAATTTTATTCTGCATCAATGCTATTCAGCTGTGAAAAGTCTGCTTTATTGTAAAGCTTTCTTAGCATAAAGGGCAAATAACAGCAATACAAATCTCTCTCTCTCTTTCCCATATATATATATATATATATATATATATATATATATATATATATGCTTGCTGTACAAGACTGATGTCCTGAGTTTATATATATATATATGTATATATGTGTTTACATTACAACCTGAGCAAAGCCAAAGTATTACACAGGACTACTACTGGATTCTTTCTGGTAGATGGCATTTATGTATGTGTAAGCAAAATTTATAGTCACTACCAAGTTATACTGACATCAAACCTGACCAAATTCCATTATATAAACAGTTATAAAAAGATGTTTTTATGTAAGCACTTACTAGACAGCTGTATTTATAGAATACATTTAAGTTGATCAGGGAAGAAATTTTTTTTTCACACATTGCCTGAAAACTTTACTTGAAGCAGGTAAGACAAGGATATTCTAAGACTGGGTCTTGATTGACTAGACCTGTGTAGACGTGGTTTGGACCCCATGGTAGTAGCAGAGCTCCTATACTCTTTTAGTCTAAGAGTGGAAAGGGACTCTGTAATTTTTATAAAGTTAATCCATCTGCCTTGAATATAGCTAATTTGTCCAATGGCAGTCAGTCTTTAGCACCCACTATTCTAATGAATAGGCTGCTATGCTATTTTCACTAACAATACTAATTTATTTCTGAAGGCCATTATGCAAAGTTGTGGCTACAGACACAAAGTGTTGGAGTATCTGCTGTAGCTGGTGATAATGTGGCTTTCTGAGTAATGCTTGTTTTCCGTTTTGGGACAGTGAATGCCCAGTGAGAGTAACTGGAATGCTTTAGTGTGGCTTCATAACATTGAGACAGTCAAGAGTAAAGCATAGACATCATTGAATAGGTCAGAAAACAAAAGCAAAAAGCAAATACCAATATCTCATTTATATATTAGTAAAAACACACAGATACTGTTTTTTATCTTTCTTTTTATCAGGGGTGTGTACATGTGTTTTTATGTGTGTTTGTGCTCTTAGGTATAGTTCTCTGTGTGTGTGTGTGTGTGTGTGTGTGTGCATGTGTGTAGGTCAGAGGTCAACTTTAGGTGTCTTCCTCTGTTGCTCTCCACCTTATTTTTGGAGTCAGGGTCTCTTCCTGAACATGGAGCTTGTTTGGCCATGCTGGATGATCAGAGAGCCCCGAGCATCAGACTGTCTCCAAGCTGTCCCAGAGCTGGGGTTATGGGGATGTAGCACTACATCCAGATATTTTTATGTTGGTGTTAGAGATCCAAACTTAGACCATCATACTTGTGCAACAAGGACTTTAGCCACTTAAATACATACCTAGTTTTCTTCCAATGTTTATGTTAAGACCCTCAGCACATGAAGCAGAAGCTGTTACACAGCTTTACGAGAGTCTCTGGATGATTTATAAAATTAATTTCTTCAATAAACACTAATTGAGTCTCAGTGGCATACTGGGGATACAGAGATTAAAGAACACAATCTTTAGTCCACTTGGATTGATTGAGATGGGTCATAAAACATGAAGCTGTCGCTGAACAATGGCAGGTGGTGCTTGTTGCATGGTGGTGGCAGCCCCTGGAGGAGCAGCCTGGACAGGAGTGACACAGTGGCTGGGCTGCTCATTCCCTCCTAGGCTAATTTGGACCGTGACTCACATCACTGGAATCAAGAGTTGGATAAAAGATCATTTGTTTAAAATGGGACTAGGAACTCTTCTCAAGAAGTCAAAATAACATTTAGAGACTTCTAGAGAACCCTGACTCTTGTTCCGGCTGCATGCCCTAGGGAGTTTGCTGAGAGGTGAGAACAAGCCTCTTCCAGATGACAGTCAGTTGATTAATGAAGTTAGCACTGTGGAGGGAGTTTGCCTAAAACCTGCCCATCTGTGTTGTTTGGGTTTTTTGAAGGCTTTGAAATACTGCCTCACCTGCTTTAAATTACTCTCAAGGATCATTCAGTGAACAAAGTATTGGTTGAATCAATAATGCAAAGTTTGAGATTTGCGTGTAAGTAAGTCATTAGGAATTCCATCAGGAAGTTATGTGTCAGACATGAAAGAACCAGAAGATGCATGTCTTAGTTAGGGTTTGTACTGCTGTGATCAAACACTGTGGACCAAAAATATCTTGGGGAAAATGGTCTATTTCTCTCCTTGCCTCTCTCAAGCCATACTTCATCATTGCAGGAAGTCAGGAAACAACTCAGAGAAGGAATCTAGAGGCAGGAGCAGATGCAGATGCATGGATGGATAAGTGCTGCTGATTAACTTGCTCCTCATGGTTTGTTCTGGCTCCTTTCTTTTAGCTCTCAGGACTAGCAAGCACAGGAGTGGCCCCAACCACAGTGGTCTGGACCCTACCACATCAAGCATCAATCAAGAAAGTCTACCACAGACTTTCCTATAGGCCAGTCTACCAGGGACCTTTTCCCAAGTGAGGGTACATCTTCCAGAATGATTGAAACTTTTGTCAAGGTGACACAAAACTAGCCAGCATGGTATTCTTTTGAACAGGTTTTAACCCATACTCAAAACATTTGCTTCAAGAACAAGATTGAAACAAAACACCCAACTCCTGGTGTCAGCTGGACTTGTAGGTCCTAGGCCCTGGAGCTAGGAGTTGAGCACTTGGAGGTGGAGATTTTCACCATGGTACCTGCTCTTTTGTCCCTCTGTAGAGGGCTGGTCCAGCCTCAGTAGAGACCTCAGGTAGCCTGACGGTGATGTGCAGGTAGCATCATTCATTTTCACAAGGAACTGATCCTTCGGTTTGTGTCTATCTCAAGGCTCCGGTTCAAGTGCTGAAGGGTTTGGTCATAGGGAGACTGTCAGATAGTGAAGACTCATATTTTTTTTGTTTGTTTGTTGTTTATTATTTTTTTATTATTATTTTTTTAATTTTATTTTATTTTCTAAGTTTTTTTTTAATTTACATTCAAAATCATTTCCCCTTTCCCGTTTCCTCCCTCCCCGAAAGTCCCATAAGCCCCCTTCCCTCCCTCTTTTCCCCATTCAACCCCCTCTCGCTTCTCTGTCCTGGCGTTCCCCTACATCCAGTCTTTCCAGAACCAGGGGTCTCTCCTTCCATCTTCTTGGAAATCTATTTTTTTTAAATCAAGGCATTCCCTAAGTGTCTTAATTGCTAGAGATTTTCCCCGGCCCCTGGAGCTGAAGATTTCTACTCATTCTCTTGACTCTCTGAGCCTCTCTCTTGTTTTTTCCCCATACCTGATCCTGCCCCTCCATTCTCCTTTCTCTCCCTTCTCCCACCCAGGTTGCCCCCTTCCTCTGCATCCCATGACTATTTTATTCCCCTTCTAAGTGAGTTCAAGCATCGTTGCTTGGGCCTTCCATCTTGTTTAGCTTCTTATGGCTAATATCCACTTATGAGTGAGTACATACCATGCATGTCCTTTTGGGTCTAGGTTATCTCACTCAGGATGATATTTTCTAGTTCCATCTATTTGCCTGCAAAATTCATGATGTCCTTGTTTCTAATAGCTGAATAGTATTCCATTATGTAAATGAACCACATTTTCTGTATCCATTCTTCAGTTGAAGAACATTTGGGTTGTTTCCAGTTTCTGGCTATTACAAATAAGCTGCTATGAACATAGTTGAACAGGTGTTCTTATAGTATGCTGGGACATCTTTTGGGTATATGCCCAGGAGTGGTATAGCTGGGTATTCAGGTAGAACTATTTCTAATTTTCTGAGAAACTGCCAGATTGATTTCCAGAGTGGTTTTACAAGTTTTCACTCCTACCAGTAATGGAGGAGAGTACCTCTTCCTCCACAGTCTCATCAGCATCTGCTGTCATCTGAGATTTTAGTTTTAACCATTCTTGTTGGTATGAGGTGGAATCTCGGGGTCGTTTTGATTTGCATTTTCCTGATGACTAAGAACTTTGAACATTCCTTTAAGTGCTTCCCAACCATTGCAGATTCTGGGATGGAGGAAGCTCCAAGGAGTCAATGAGAGTGCCCTTAGCCACGATGCCTAACAATGGGGACATGGAACCTGGAGAGGCCACCTCCTGTAGCCAGGCAGGACCCCCAGTGGACTGATCCACAAAACTTTCTACCTAAAATTTGTCCTATTTAAAGAAATGCAGGGACAAATATAGAGCAGAGACTGAAGGAATGCTCAACCAATTACTGGTCTAACTTGAGACCTATCCCATGGGCAAACACCAGTCCCTGACACTATTAATGATACTCTGTGTATGCTTGCAGACGGGAGCCTAGCATAACTGTCCTCTGAGAGGCTCTACCCAGCAGCTGACTGAAACAGATGTAGATACCTACCACTAAACATTGGGCAGAGGTCTGGGACCCTTATGGAAGAGTTGGGGGAAGGATTGATGGCCCTGAAGGGGCCCCACCGGAAGACCAACAGTATCACTAACCTGGACCCATAGGAGATTTCAAGAGACTGAGACACCAACCAAAGAGCATACACAGACTGGACCAAGGCCTCAGACACATGTGTAAGAGATGTGAAGCTAAGTCTCCATGTGGGTCCCCCAACTGGAGTGGAGGCCCTCCCTTAAAGCTATAGTCTGACTGGTATCTGTTCCCCAACAGGGCTGCCTTGTGAGAGAGGATGACCCTAATCCTGCAGAGACTTGAAGTGTCAGGGTGGGGGGAAACTCAGGGGGGTACATCTTCTCAGAGGAGAAGGAGAGCAGGGATGGGGGGATGGACTCTGTGAGGAGGGGACCGGGAAGGAGGGCAGTAATTGGAATGTAAATAAATAAAAATAAAAATCTTTGACAAACATAAAAATAAAAATATACAAATTTTAAAAATTTCTTAAACATATCTTAATTGCTGTGATTTCTAGAGTGATCAGCACTCTCACCTCTAGCAATGGGAGACTTCTCTAAATCACCAGGAAACAACGCATCAGCTCTGGATGCCACAGTTGACAACATAGTAGACACAGAACTGTTGTGACTTAGAGATGGCCAAATCTCCCTTGGTCTAAGTAGTCTATCCTTGAGGCAACCATGGCCTACTCTTCTGTACCTTAGTCAGTGGTAGTGCATTTTGGTCCAAGATAATATTATTTTTACTACTTGTGAGTTATTTGTGACATGTAAGTGTTGTTCCATTTCTGGTTCATAGATAGTGATGATTTCCACCCTCTCTGGTCATTTCCAAAATGACTAATTTTCATCTGAGATGAAGTTTTTTTTTTTTTTTTTGGAACTGAGAAAGAATAGAAGTTATTTCTAGCTTTTTAGCTTTCTGGTTTCCAGGCAGTATGGATATTCTATACTGAGTGAGATCACAGGCTTTGGACACTTGTTTTCTACAGTGCGTCAATTGGTTGCTAACTATAAACGTGGGCTATTTTCTTAGTGTTACCTAAGTGTCGGGGTCCTTGTTTATTAGAGTCATTGGCTGTACCTAACTTCTAGAGTAGTTCTGATGAGTAAATGAAAGAAAGAATCCATGAAACCCACATAGTGTACACAGTAACACATAGTCAGCGCTCAGTAACTGTGGCTTGGCTGTGTTCAGTATCACTGTCATTGTAGCGCATAGTCAGCACTCAGTAATTATTGACCTGACTGTGATCATCACCACTCTCACCAGTGGCAACAACTGGAGACTAAACAATGTAATCATTAAATGTGCTGCCTTTAGAGAAGGGTTGCTCGAACAGCAGCATACAAACCACCCCAAAATAAGAGTGAAGAGGAAATTAAATATCTATCAGTTCCTGTGAAAAGAATTTATTCTACAGAGTCACCACCTTTCCAATTAAATAATGGATCAAAAGAAAAACCTGGACATTCTCTCCACTAGAGAAGAATTTCTCTCCATTCCACCTCTCTCCTCTCTTTTCCCCTCTTCTTCCCCCTGTCTCTATCTTTCCAATTCAACAGCATAAAGTGAAAATGTGCCCCATATCATTAGCACTAGGGTTCAGAGTAATAGGAACCCTTGCTCATTGATGGTGAAAATAGAAAATAGTAGTCATTTTGGAAAACAGATTGGAGTTAAAAATAATCTTACAAGCTAAAAGTGTTATAACTAGTTTTGTATAATCCAGAGCTTATATTCTTAGGTATTTACCAAATTGATCTGGAAGCTTATGTCCACATTAAAAACTCAAGAATGTTTTGTTCAAAAATCACTAAAATTTGGAATCAACCCAGATGTCTGTCAATGGATGAATGATCTGTGATACATCCATATAAATAAATATTATTCAGTGACAGAAAGAAATGAATTATCAGACCACAGAAGACATGGTTGAATCTTAAATGCATACATCTATATGGAAATCTATGTAGCATATGAGTCTAATTACATTCTGGAAAGGTTAAGTGATTCTACTTTAGTGGGAGTTGAGGGCAGGAGTGAGTATGTGAACCACAGGACATTTTGAAGTAGAAAACATTTTGAAAGTTTTCTGTTTGAAATTGTGATTGTGAAAATATGATGACAGATATTTATTAAAATCATTATAACTTTATAGTATTATGAGTGAACTTAATGTATATAAATTAAAAAATCATTTAGAAGACTGGGGTATTCTAGGGTCAATGCAAAAAATGATAAAGCAATATAATAGTATTGGCCATGTATGAAACAATGTTACAAAAGGGAGAAAAAAGTGGTGACCTAGATAACTTTGGAAAAGAATGGAGCTTAAAAGAATAAAGGTGAAGAAGAAACTAAGTATAAGTGACTTGCTTCCATTGAAAATGTTGTATCTTTTAAGGGTATGGGTTACTGATCTTGATCATGCTATATAGGTATACTGGAACCAAACAGTTCAGCAAATGAGTGGTGGCTGTTCAGAGCCAAGTCTCTCAAAAGTTCATGGATAATCCACAGGAAGGGGCCAAACAGCTCATTACAGTTTAGATTTTGAGTATCATATTGCTGTGTTTATCTTAATGTGACTAGAGTTGGATGCATTGGAAAATTTTATTGTTGTATGTTTGTGAAAGAGTTATTCTATGTACATATATTCCCTTTCTCTGTCAGCTGAGAGAGCCTAGAAACAATGGAAGAGACTCCAGTAGTAAGAAGCAATCAATGTCAGGATCCTGGTTTCTAATTATTCTCCAACAGATTGAACCAGAGCTCCTTAGAGGAAGGGATGATTCTAAGACAGATCAGGAAACATATACAAGTGAGCCTGTTGATTTGCTAATGCCAGAACATATAGAAGTGCTTTAGAGAAAAAAAAAACAAAACATCAAATCAGAATGATTTGATGCATTATATCCAAGAGACTCAGAAGCCAAATGAAAGATCCGTGTTACCAAAACTGCAGCTGCTAGGGCGTACAGCAATGTCACATTAGGGTTCTGGACACCACCCCCGTGTGTGTGTGTGTGTGTGTGTGTGTGTGTGTGTGTGTGCACATGTGCGTGCATATGTTCACATGTGTGTGTGCAGTATTCATGAACTCCATGTGCACTTGGAGGCCTGAAGTGGACCCTTTGATGTCTTCCTTGGTTGTTCTTACTTTAGTTACTGATATAGGTCTCTCATTGACTATAAAATTTATTGATTCTGTTAGTTTAGTTAGCTAGCTTGCCCTGTGGATCCCGCCCCTATTCAAAAATGCTGGGATTGCAGATGGCCTATAAGCCTGCCCAGTGTTTACATAGCTTCTAGGGATCTGAACTCTGGTTCTCATTGTATTGTAAGCATTTTGTCTACTGAGCCATCTGCTCAGCCCTTTAAGATCATTTTGATGTAAAAATTCTACATGGAATAAGATGAGTACCTTTATAAAGGTGAAAAAAGTTGACATAAAGTAGGCAACTGATTAAGGCCATTTAATCCTGTATTTCTTTCTTTCTTTTTTTAATAAAAGCTTTATTTGTAATCACCAAAATGTAGAAACAATCCAAATGTTCACCAAGGGACCAATGGATAAGTGAAATGTAAGATTTGCATACAATGAAATATTATTGAGCCATGAAGTAAAATTGGAATACTGAGCCATATTGCATTTTGGAAATTAAACTTGGAAATATTAAGCTTAGTGAAACATTAAGCAGCCAATTACAAATACTAATCATTATATTATTCTATTCATATCAAATCCCATAGTTGGGAGTTTATATAGACAGGAAATGAACTGGTAGTTGCTTAAGGGAATGGGGGATGCTAGGTGCATAGTATAAGGCTTCCCACCTAAGTTCACAGTTAGTTGTTACAATAATTATGGATGTCTTAGAAGATAATAATAGCCACCTGATTTTAAGTGCAAGCTTTGTATGGAACATTCATTTATCTAAAAGCTGGTCTTGAAAGTCTTGGAATGGAAAACACATGTAAGAGAAAATAATAACCGAAGCACACTGATACCAATTCATAACATGTTAAAAGAGAACTACAATAACCTTTTTCATATAATATAAGGTCTATATGCTGACACCTACTGCTAACATTCTATGACCAATGTATACCTAATGCTTTCTGTTGAGATGGGAAAAATTCAAAATTTTCTAATGCTTTCACTTGTACTCAGTCCTGTACTGAAGGACTTTTCTGTGTGTAAAAGAAATAAAAAAAAAATTATAAAACATAACCACCAGACAAATGGCTTCTCCTGGTTGTAGATGATAGTATTTAGTCCGTGGTGATCTGATAGGATGCATGGGATTATTTCAATTTTCTTCTATCTGTGGAGGCCTGTTTTGTGACCGAGTATGTGGTCAATTTTGGAGAAGGTACCATGAGGTACTGAGAGGAAGGTATATTCTTTTGTTTTAGGATAAAATGTTCTATAGATATCTATTAAATCCATTTGGTCCATAACTTCTGTTAGTTTCACTGTGTCTCTTGTTATTTTGTGTTTCTGTGATCTGTCCATTATTGAGAATGGGGTGTTGAAGTCTCTCATTATTATTGTGTGGGATGCAATGTGTGCTTTGAGCTTTAGTAAAGTTTCTTTTATGAACATGGGTGCCCTTGCATTTGGAGCATAGATGTTCAGAATAGAAAGTTCTTCTTGGCAGATTTTTCCTTTGATGAGTATGAAGTGTTTTTCCTTATTATTTTTGATAACTTTTGGTTGAAAGTTGATTTTATTCGATATTAGAATGGCTACTCCAGCTTGTTTCTTGGGACCATTGCTTGGAAAATTGTTTTCCAGCCTTTTACTCTGAGGTAGTGTCAGTCTTTGACACTGAGATGCATTTCCTGTATGCAGCAAAATGCTGGGTCCTGTTTATGTATCCAGCCTATTACTCTATATTGTTTTATTGGGGAATTGAGTCAATTGATGTTAAGAGATATTAAGGAATAGTGATTGTTGCTTCCTATTGTTTTTGTTGTTAGAGGTGGAATTATGTTTGTGTGGCTATCTTCTTTTGGATTTGTTGAAAGATTACCTTCTTGCTTTTTCTAGGGTGTAGTTTCCCTCCTTGTGTTGGCATTTTTCATCTATTTTCCTTTGTAGGGCTGGGTTTGTGGAAAGATATTGTGTATATTTGGTTTTGTCATGGAATATCTTGGTTTCTCCACTTACGGTAATTGAGAGTTTTGCTGGGTATGGTAGCCTGCGCTGGCATTTGTGTTCTCTTAGGGTATGTTTGAAATCTGCCCAGGATCTTCTAGTTTTCATAGTCTCTGATGAGAAGTCTGGCATAATTCTGATAGGCCTGCCTTTATATGTTACTTGACATTTTCCTCTTACTGCTTTTAATATTCTTTCTTTGTTTTATACATTTGGTGTTTTGACAATATATTATATGACAGGAGGAATTTCTTTTCTGGTACAGTCTATTTGGAGCTCTGTAGGCTTCTTATATATTTATGGGCATCTCTTTCTTTAGGTTAGGAAAGTTTTCTTCTATAATTTTGTTGAAGATATTTACTGGCCATTTAAATTGGGAATCTTCACTATTTTTTATACATATTATCCTTAGGGTTGGTCTTCTAATTGTGTCCTGGATTTCCTGGATGTTTTGGATTAGGAGCTTTTTGCATTTTGCATTTTCTTTGCCTGTTGTGTCAATATTTTCGATGGTATCTTCTGCACCTTAGATTCTCTCTTCTGTCTCTTGCATTCTGTTGGTGATGCTTAGGTCTATGACTCCTGATTTCTTTCCTAGGTTTTCTATCTCCAGAGTTGTCTCACTTTGTGATTTCTTTATTGTTTCTGTTTCCATTTTTAGATTCTGTATAGTTTTGTTCAATTCCTTCACATGTTTGGTTGTATTTTCCTGTAATTCTTTTAAGGGATTTTGTGTGTGTGTGTGTGTGTGTGTTTCCTCTTTAAGGTATTCTAGTTGGTTACCTGTGTTCTCCTGTATTTCTTTAAGGGAGTTATTTATGTACTTCTTAAAGACCTCTATCATCATCATGAGATGTGATTTTAAATCAGAGTCTTACCTTTCTAGTGTGTTGGGGTATCCAGAGCTCGCTGTGGTGGGAGAACTGGGCTCTTGTGATGCCAAGTAGCCTTGGTTTCTGTTGCTCATGTTCTTGCCCTTGCCTCTCACCATCTGGTTATCACTGGTATTAACTTGTCTTGCTGTCTCTGACTGGCTTGTTCCTCCTGCAAGCCTGTGTGTCAGTTCTCCTGGGAGACCAGTTCTCTCTGGGAGGAATTTGGATACGGAGAGCTGTGGCACAGGGTCAGCTTTGGGGTGCAGACAGAAACTGGAAAGATCTTTTCCTAGATTGTTTCTTGGTTCTTGTATCCTGATGGCTCTGGGTGGGTCCCTCTTGGACCAGGAATTTGAGCAGAAGCACTGGTCTTACCTGTGTTCACAGGTGTGTCTGCACTTCTGGGAGACCAGCTCTCTCCCAGCGGTATTTGGGTATGGAGAGCTGTGACATGGTATCAAATGGAAATCAGAAGCAATCTTGTATTTCTTGATATGATATAGGAAGCATGTGACAAACATGCAGTTCTTCTCAAAACCTACAGTCATAGTCATAGAGAAGTACTAGATAGACACTCCTTAGATAGGTTACAAAGTTGACTGTCTGTGATGTGGTTTCCTATTGGGATTCTGAGATCCAAAAAGGATGTTGTTTTAAAACTGAGGATGTAGGAATAGAGAATAGGTTTTTGCTTAGTTATAAGGGATCTATAATGGTTCATTAATTGTAAATAACTGTAACATATATGTAACACTTTAATAGGGAAAGTTGAATATTAAGTGGATGTAAATTTTCTGTACTATCTTCACAACTTTTCTATAGTCACCTGAAACTGTCATAAAATTAATGTTTATTATGAAAATAATAGTCTACTTAAAAGAGGAATTAGAAAAATTTAAAATCATGTCTCTCATGTGAAAACATATTTATAGTGAGGACTTTTTGCTTAGTTCATAATTAAGGAACTAGATATGTGTTGAAGTCATTTTAAGGCATCTAAGGACCAGTTACATTTATTATAAGGAATTTTGAGATAAATGCACACACAAAAGCAAACCTGACTTTTGTCACTGTAAGGGAGGTACATAAATTTACTGCACAGGTCAGAATTCTTTAGCATTGCAACTAGCTATCTACAATTTACAGTCATATAAAAGGATCTATGGGACCAGAATCAGATGCCCAGATCACACTATTTAGAGAGTGTGTAGTTTTGTACTGGAGCCCAGACACAGTCATGATTCTTCAACATAGCTAAATCATAGAAGCTTGACTCTCCTGCCAATGTTTAACAGTCCTTCCATATTTGAATACAACATTTGCTGATCCCTTTATGATTATTGTCAAGTCTCTTCTGAAGTACTTGCTTTTCTGCTTGCCTGACACAAGGCAAGATAACATTTCCCACGTCCTCTAAAGCAGACATGGATATATGTCTTGTGATAACTAAGGAAACAAGAGAGGAAGTGACTTAATGTTCCTTCCAGATGTAAATTCTGAAGCTATATTGTGAACCTCCAAGGACTGGAAAGTCTGTATTCAGGTGCAGCTTCTGCATGTCCTGATCTCTGCGACTGCAGAGAGAAGAGGCCCTTTAAGACCTGTCCTGTGTGGATAGAATGCTGATACAAGATAAACTATATTGTGTTAAGTCATGGGGAAGAAATGGCACCCTTTTAGGCAGGTAGCTTGTGTTGCAATCCTGGCTACACTATGTATGAGGGAAAGTCCTTCGGCTTTTCTTCTGCTCTAGCTCTCTTATTTGAAAATGAAGATAACACTACATTTATCAAAGGATCATTGTGGGATTCAGCAAATAACTGAGGCCGTCTCTCCCATGGCACAAGAGTCTCTGGAAACTGGAGTCTTGTTTGTCTTCCAATATTTTTGGCTCTTAACTCAAAATTTGTCAGTGGTCCCTTATGTATACTTTTTCATGTAATGTAGTCAGTGCGTCACTGTTCAAAAACTCCAGCTATTTGTACATGGTATGTCATACATAGGACGACTTTCTCATACTGTCTTAGAATGTTTCCTGGAAGGCTGCCTTGTATCATCTTTTCCCCTAGTTCTTTGGATGTCAAGTAACTAGTTTGGGAAACTTGAAGAGATGGACACTGCAAAGTAGTTTGAGATGCGAAATCAGATAAGAGAACAAAGCCCAAAGGAAGACTGAGTTCTCATTCTTAGAATTATAAATTGTTACTACTTTTCTAGCTCCTGAATAGAAACTTGCTTTTTTTTTCTCTATTGTGAATCAAATAATGGCTTCATTTTATTACAACATTTTTGTTAATTATTAAATCAGTGGAATAGTTGCAAAACAATTGCACAGTAAGATATAAAGGAAGCATCTATGTCCCATACTTATAATAATCATAGTTGAGAATACTAATGACTAGTGAAAAGGAGATACACTGCTGGAGTCTTGTCCTAAAAGAATGTATAAACAATGTATAAATTCAGCACATTTTCTATGAATTTATGGTAGCTGTTTTCCAAAAGTGGACATGTAGTGTCATTTGCAAGACAAAGAATAAAAGCCATTCATATTTTGATTCACGAGCAATTAATTTCCCAGCCCAGCAAGAAAGGATTAGGGGAGATTAATTAATTAAAGATATTCTTGTGCTTTTAGAGCTAGTGAGTGTATTTCTCCTGCAAATTTGGTTTCTAATGAATGATAGTAAAACATTCAGGGTATGTTAAATATTTGCCAATTGTTGAGTGTTTTAACGACAAGGAAACCATGAAACAGGAAAGCAACGGTCACTTTTCTTAATTGCTGTCTTTCTAAAAATTTAAAAATTTCTAGCTGTGGTAAGAATGTGTGCCTTGGGTATAAATATTGGCATGCAGAAAATACATGTTTAACTTTGAGAACTAAATGAGCTTTTACTCAAAAGCAATGAACTTTAAACAGATAAAATGTCCACAAATACAGTTTTTATTTAAAGAAAACTCTCCTAAAGAAGCACTGCTACGCATGCCCGTGAAGACCTGTTTCTATCTCTTAGTTTCCGTGTTTATTCCCTTCTGTTTCCATCTCTCCCACCAGATTTTCTTGAGGTTAAAGTGCAGCAGGAAAAGAATATATCTTTCTTAAAACATTGGCTGACTTCTGCAGTCCTTACTGATTTTCTCTTATCAGGGTATTTACAAACTTTATATTGGTATCTCACAATTCAACAGTAGTTACACAGTCTTGGGTTCCTTTCGGTTAATGTTTCTGCATTCTTTGGGCTCAGTTATCCCAAGCAAACACCCCAGCTGGCAATTCTCAGCATATGTAAAGACAAGTTCAGGTTGAGTAAAGATTACTACTACTGTCATTGTTGTCTTCTCCTCCAACTTTTTTTCTTCCTCCTCTTCTTCTTCCTCCCTCTCTTCTTCCTCTTCCTCCTCCTCCTCTTTTTCCTTCTTTAAATTTTTTCTTTTTATTTTGCGTGTATGAGAGCTTGGTGGTATACATGTATGTGCACAATATGTGTGTTAGAAAAAGATGTTGGATCTTGTGGTGGTCTGAATGAGAATGATCCCTATAGGATCATAGATTTGAGTATCTGGTTCCCAGTTAGGGACATTGTAGGAAGGTTTAGGAGAGGTGTGTCACTGGGGTAGGCCTTGAGGTATCAACAGATCATGCCAGGTCAGTCTAGCTCTTTTGCCTTTATGCTCATGGATCAGCTACTGCTCCAGTGCTCCCCCTGCTGCCATGTTCCCCACTGTGATGGGCATGGACTTATCCTTAAAAACTGTAAGCAAGCTATTAATTAAATGTTTTTTAAAAATAAGTTGCCTTGGTCATGGTGTCTCTTCAAAGCAATAGAACAGTTACTAAGACAAATTCCCTGGAGCTGAATTACAGATGGTTGTGTGCTGTCAGATGTAAGTATTAGAAACAGAACTTGAGTTATGTAAGAACAGAAAATGTTCTTAATAACTGAATTAAAAGCCTCAGCCAGAAGAACTTTTAGTTGCTGAGAGACTGAAGGTAGTCATGTCACCACAGACATCTTTTCAGGCAAAGCTTCCATTGGTGTTGACAATGGTGAGGTTCTGGTAGGATTCACCTTTATGTTGTAGTTAATCTGAGTTATAGTATTCCTAACAACAGTAGTTATAGCAGCTAAAATCTTCATGATCTGTTCTTTCTGTTATATAGTATGTTGAGTATTTTATGCTTTCTGCCCCATTTCATTCTCATAACAGCCTCACAAGGAGCAATACCACAATTGTCAATGGCTTACAGATCATGGAAGTACGATGCATTGGGCTAGGGCAGTTTGATGACGCGAAGTCTCACAGGACCAGGATTGGCTTCAGTCCTTGTAATTTACACACTGAGAAAGCCTGCCTGTGAGCCAGGGTGAGGTGGCCACTGGGTTAAATGAACTCATTCTGGGAATCCTGTGTAGTAACATGTTCATGATATTCTGAGTATGACTAATTGAAAACTGCCTTTACAGAGAAGTCTAAATATGGTAGCATATTTAAAGCAGGCCTTTATAGATGATATATTTAGGGTTTCTATAATAATTGGGGCTGATCTATAACTAAATAATATATATTATACATATATAGTATATATGAATGAATGGAATAAATGAAGGGAATACAGATACTGTGAATGTTTTAAAATAGAAAAGGTGAAGGATTAGAGTAGAGTATTGGCTTTGCCTACTCAAGGTTGCAAGATCTTGAGAAAATAAATAAAACAAAGCATAAATGAACAAATAAATAGGAAGTGCATTAATGAATAAAAAGATGAAAAATGCTTCTTTTTTTCCCTGATGAACATTTGTGTATACTGATATAGCTCTTATCAGTCTATAATTTATGAACACACTGGTTAGGATATTACCAACAACATAGTTTCTGATACAGAAAATACTAAGTATATACAAAAATATCTGTGGTAAGGTAAAAATATGTGGTAGATTTATTTATATGTCATGGAGGTATACTGGGAGGGTATATTAAAAATTGGCTAGCTTAGTGGGAAAGAAAAAGCAAATTAGTTTGCATTTGGGTTGGATCCTTCAAGTCTAACCATTGAACTTTTTACCTGGTAACCAGCACTCAGTTTCTCAGAAGAAATGTCTTTGCCAGTGAATACAGCATATTCAGAGGTTTCCTTGACTTAACGTTTTCCTTTTCTGGTAGTTGAGAATGAACTTTCAGGTCCCAAGAGGGACTGGTGTTCTTCCACCGTGTGTGTTCCAGGGATCAAAGTCTGGTCGTCAGGCTTGGTGGCAAGTGCTTTACCACTGAGCCATGCCTCTGCCCACCTACCTTCTTTGCCTTAGTCTACTATTTTAAGAAATAACCAAGTACATTCCAGATTTGGAGAGTAAGGAGCTTGTGTCCGTCTCACAGCTGCTGTTGGAGTTATGTTGAAGGATGCTACCATATTTAGACCTTCTCTATAAGGCAGTCTGAGACAGAGAGCTGAAAGGAGATGGGCCCTTATAATCTGTAATTCAGCATTTATGGTACCCCACTTACCATCTTACTATACTGTCATCAATAAAAATGTGAATTCACCTTCTTTGGTGACATTGCAAAATCCATGAAAGAATTTGCCTGATTTATTCTGATATCTCTGAGGATTACCTTCTGTCCTTTTCTAATGCTAGAAACATAGGAAGGGTATCCGAACAACTAATTTTGTTTTTTTCCAGGCAAACAGCCAGGTGTTATGTAAGTCAATTCACAGTATGTCTTTATAAGAATCTAGAGAAGTGGCTACACTTTGCCAGATTTAGAAAAATTTCTTGCTCACTTGAAAAGACTATTTGGAATGTTGGATTCTCAGTAGACTCCTTTTCCCATGGCTAAGACTTATGATTCAAGTGTGCCAAGGTGAGATATTAATAGTCTCCCTATGGGGTAGGTCGTTTCCTTCTGTCCTAAGAGGGGTATCAACATCTATGCAAATTACAGAGAAATTTAAAGGTCATGTTATGTATAAATTGAACAGTTAAATTTATAATTAGTTTAAAAATATTTTTATTTACTCTTTGATAATTTCCTGAATGTTTATGAGGTATTTTCGTCATCTCTGTTCTTTACCCTTTCTCTGACCGCTCCTGGTCCACTCTATGTGCCACCTCCCAACTTAATGCCCTTTAGGCTTTTATTTAATTTATAATTAGTTTTCTTGCAGTTATAAGGACTGTGATAGGCATATACCCAGCCGTTAACTTATAATTAGTGACATTATGTTCAGATGATGTGAAAATAGACAAATCAGAAAAACTTTTTACTCTTTCAGGAACTGCATGAAGGATCTTTTTTTTTTTTTGTGAGCAATGCATACTATTAAGCTTAAGTTTAGGGCCAGAGGTGACCGTGTGTTTGCGATTGACTGTTGACATTCTGCTTTTGAATCTAGATATCCTATGATACATTTTAGTAAACACAGGAGTTTTAGAAACCTCATTTCATGCAAGGAGACTTAAAAAATTTCCTGATATATTTTGTGGATAAACACTCAAAATGCTATGAGTTTTATATATGAAGTGCCTTCTGTTTTATATTATTACTTACGTAAATGCTTTAACTGTCAACGTTAAAATCCCTTGGCTTTGTATTCTGGATTATTAAATATAAATGTTATGTATTTTATGCTAAATACTAAATGTAAGGAGCTACTAGGAGTTTCTAGACAGTTATTTATAGAAAAAAATGATAAATAGGATAGACACTAGCCAGTACTTCAGATGTGCATTTAAGAATTCCAGACTCTCTGGGCGGACTCTATGCTAACATTATTGCCACTGTGATGGCTCTCAGCTTTGTAGATTTTGAAAGTGTTTGCAAATACTCTTAGCTCTCCTTCCAGCTTACACTAGTTTCCTTAATTGAAAAATGTTATCAATTTTACAAAATTGAACAATATAATGACACATTAATGGTATAAATGTATCCATGAACTGTTTTTAAAATTGAAATGATGGCTGAGTCATTATTTATGTCTGTTTAATTCAGAGACAGAACTGGGCCACACACATGATGTTTATAAAGTGTGCCAAGCATTTAGATGCTACAGTAGTAGGAGACACAAAGGGAACCATTATTATTTACACACCTTGGCACAAACAATGTTGAAGTTAGCATGCCTAGGAAACATCTGGAAAAATAAGAAACATGTGGATAGTCACTGAATGCATTTAGCTGATGCCTTTCTTTCTGAAATTTCTGCTTTTATTCTTTAAAATTTAAAATGCTTTTTTTCAATGGGAGCACTTTGGTGCAGGCATATGTTAAATAACTAAATGAGATCCCATCGTTGCCAATGCATATGCCTCGGTGAATTTTTAATTCTTAAATTATGGTCATGAATATATTAAAGTTTCCAGGCAGCTGCTGCCTACCCTCATTATGCCATATACATACGTATATATACATACATACATATATATATATATATGTATGTATATAAAACGTCATTGCTCTGAGATCTATACATTTATTCTAGCAGCCTTGTAAACACACTAGAAGGAAGCACCAGCTCCCAGTGTCTTCCTCATGGTGAGGGACAGCTCTCCCTCTTGAATTTTGTCTGGAAGCCTGTTTGGTCTTCTTCTTCCTTTGGAAGTGACCTTGCTGGTTATTAGCTGACCAGCAGTGGGTAGCTTGTCTCAACACTGTGACTCACAACGACTCACTGGAATCCTCTGCAGAAATTCCTTCCAAAGTCTTGTAGGCTCTAAGGAGGTTCAGTGGGTTAGGCAAAGGGTGTGAAGAAAAATGAGGGGTATGGAAAACCTTCTCTCAGGCCTCTCCTATCCTGTCTCTGTTTCTGTGGCTTACACCAGCTCATCTCTTCTCTACTTTGTTCATCTGTAGCCAGAGAATAGTGGAAAGAAAAGACAGGGAGCCTCATACACTTAACACCAAAAGCATTTACTGAGTCAAACGTTGTCTAATGGTTTTCTCTTTCCATTTGTTCTGTGCTACACAAATATCATAAGAGGAAAGAGAGGGCCACTCTCCTGGTATCAGTCAGCATGGAGCAGTGCATGGGAAATTTGTGCACGTGCAAACTAGGCCCAGAACTTCCAAAGCCAAGTCACACTGGTCACAACTGCTTTGAATTGACACCAGCAACCTAACAGTTACTAACATGGTCTGAACTGGAATATGTGCCACTTGGGATCTTTTAGCAAGTTCACACTGCTACAGGAGAAGGTGGTGTTCTCTTAGCACAGAGAAGACTTCCCATATCATTCTGAAAAGATGTTTTAGAAGTGACATTGGACTGAGCATAGGGGCCCCAATGGAGGAGTTAGGGGAAGGACCAAAGGAGCTGAAGGGGTTTTCAATCTCATAGGAAGAACAACATCAACCAACTAGACCCCTCAGAGCTCCCAGGGACTAAACCACCAACCAAAGAGTACACATGGAGGGACCCATGACTCCAGTCCCGTATGTAGCAGAGGATGGCATTGTCTGGCATCAGTAGGAGGAGAGGCCCTTGGTCCTGTGAAGGCTCTATTCTCCAGTGTAGGGGAATGCTGGGTGGTGAGGTGAGGTGGGAGTAGGTGGGTGGGAAGGGGAGCAGGGGGAAGCAGGGGGAAGGGGAATGGGATAGGGAGGTTCCAGAGGGAAACCTGGAAAGGAGATAACATTTGAAATGTAAATACATAAAATATCCAATAAAAAAAAGAAGTGACGAGTCAAAAAGAATTTACCATATTGGTTTAAGAAACTACAACTTTAGGCCTTAGGACTCAAGGGGATCTGCTTGTCACAAAATAGAATACATGAAAATAATAGCCAGCCTCCACCTTGCTGCTTGGGCGGTTGTTTACTTGGTGAAGTATCCTTTATACCTTGATACCTGAAGACTTTAGGTGAGAAGTAAGGGCTTAAAAAGAGATGCAATAACTGGGTCTTCCATTTTATTATTCTTCCTTTTGTTTTTCTTTTCTTTTTTTTTTTGTGTTTTCAAGACAATGTTTCTCAGTATAACTCTGGCTCCCTTGGAACTCGCTGTGTAGACTACTGGCCTTGAACTCAGTCATTTTCATGCTTAATACTTTACTGTATAGAGACACATTCCTACAAGCCCTCCCCCTCCTTTTATTTTATAGTTTTCACTCATTGCAAGTGTAAGTGATGCAGTTACACAGATACTGATCTTATCTGTGTCACGGCCACACAATACACACATTTATGGGAATTTAGTATGTCTTCTGCACCTTCACTTTTTAGGGAACCATCTTATTTCTACCAGCATACATCATGAAGAACTTGTTTGAAGTTTTACCTGTATTTTTTAACTCAGGAACATTTCTACATCAGAAAGGAGAATATCCACCCTTGAGGTCTTTGTATCTAGGAATGGCTTGTTTTACCTTCTCTTACACCTTTGTCTTCTATAAGATAGTTTATTGTACCCAGATATGGAAAGTTACATTGCACACTGTTCCTGCTGTATTTGTTATCAAAACTGTAGTGAGCAGGTGATGTGAGAGTCGGGTCCTAAGGGAAGGGCAGGCTGATGACCAGGAGGGCCAGTGAGGGGTCTGGGCTGTGACACACTCTGAGCTTGCATTTCATGTGGGAAAATTCTGGCTGGAATGAAAATCAAGAAACAAAGCCTGGGGGTGTCTCACAAGGAGGCGGAGCTTGGGTTCCTTTGCTCCTACAAAAGTGCTTGGGTCTGGTGGAAGGTAGACTTGACAGCTCCCTGTTACCTCAGAGCAGAGTTTTTAAGTAGAAGACTTTGATGACATTTCATGGGTTTGATGTAAGCTTTAGGAGGTAGGGGCTGTGATGGGAGGACATCAAACTGTCTTTGAATGAAATATTATGGTTCTGGCCATTTACTTCCTGGAACCATATGCTAAAGGGGGCTTTTGTGTTCTTTCCTTGTGTACCATGTTGCCATAAGTACAAAGCCAAAGAACCCAGCAGTCATGCACCGAAACTTCCCAAACTGTGAGACCCTCCAAGAAAGTTTTTTTTTAAATTGATACCCACTATTTTGTTACAGCAATGGAAAGATGAATAACACATTACAAACACATCTCTTGCATTTTTTCTTTCATTATTATTAAGCATTCCATTTGTTTACATCTCAAATGATATCCTGCTTCCTGGTTATCCCCTCCACCAATCCCCCATCCCATGGTATTCCACTTTCTGGTTACCCCTTGGGCAAGGCCATCCTCTGCTACATATGTATGTGGAGCCAAAGATCCCTTTAGGCACACTCCTTGGTTGGTCTCTTGGAGCACTGGGTGCTCAGGCCAGCCTATGTTGTTCTTCCAATGGGGTTGCAATCCCCCTCCGCTTCTCCAGTCCTTCTGCCAGCACCCCAACTAGGCTCCTTGAGTTCACCTAATGGTTGGCTCCTAGCATCTGCCTCTGCTTTGGTCAGTTGCTGGTCGGACCTCCCGAGGAACTGTCACACTTGGTTCCTGTCTGCAAGTGCCTCTTGACTACAGCAGCAGTGTTGGGTTTGGTGTCTGCAGACATGATGTATCCCCTGGTGGAGCTGTTCCCCAATTGGCCCTTCCTTCAGTCTCTGTTCAATTTTTTGTCCCTGTTCTTCCCTTGGATAGGAACATTTCTGTTTTGTTTTTTTTTTAAATAAACAAACAAAAACCAAAAAAACCTTGAGATGGGTGGGTGGCTCCATCCCTCGACCAGGGCCCATGCCTATCTTTTGGAGGTAGTCTCCACAGATTCTATATCCCCCTTCTCTGCACATTATGGGTAAAGATAATCCCATTGAGTCCTGTGAGCCTCACATTTCTCTGGTGTCTGGGACCCTCCAGTGGCTCTCCCCAGTTCCTCACCCTGCTGCTACCTATTTTTATTCAGTTTCCCGACCCTCTGTACCTCTCTCAGGTCTCCTCCAGATTCTGATACTACACCCTTATTTCCTCCTCCTCCCTCCCCCTTCCCTTGTCCCCATCTCCTTCCATCTCCCACAGTCATCCTGTTCTCCCTTCAAGGCAGGACTGAAGCATCTCTTGCATTTTTAATAGTAGACGTTCTAGTGGGGTTCAAGTTTGATTTCTTTGAGGTTTAATTTGTACTTTCCTAATAATTAGCAATTAGCATTTTTCATGTATCTGTTGGTCATTTAATTTTTTTTGAGCTACATCTATGTATTTTGATTATTTTAAAATTGGAGTTTCTTTAGTATCTAGCTGTTGAACTATCGGAGTTAGCCAAAATATTTTGATACAACACCTTATCAGATGTATGTTTTGCAAATATTTTTTTCCAGTTTTATAGACTGTCATGATCTGTACTGCTTAGGGATTAACCTCCCTGGGGTGATGGGGAATGAAGAAGCAAAGCCACACCTACAGAAAAGCTGGGGTTGGGCAGGCCACTGCTTCTGATGGAGATGTACCAGCAGTAGCTAGAGGTGAGATTATGTTATACATTGAAATGGAAGAACAGGTTTATTGTATACAGCTAAAGCAGGTGGCAGGGTTAGGTAATCTCAGGGGGATGGCCACCTGACGGGAGGGACCTCAGCCTGTAACTCAGAAAGGGAGAGCAGCTCTAAGAAACTGTCTTTGCATGCCATGTCACCATTTACCATCCTGGGCCCAGGAAGGCCTGACCATCCCCACATGTCTGAGGTGTGGCTGCGCTCATATTAGTAACACCTTTTCTCAGGACTTCCTACTTTCCCTAAAGGCTGTTTCTTTTTTTCTTTTCATTATTTTCCTTTCTGTCTTAGGCTGATGCAAACCAACTTGTCTGTTTGTATTTTGGCTGCCTCTGCTTATGGAATCATATTCAAATTTGATTACCTAGATGAATGTCATGGAACTTCCCCTCTGTGTTTTCTCCTAGTGGCTTTGTAGTTTCAGGTCCTGGATTTAAAGACTTATCTGATGTTTTGAGTTGCTTTTCAGATTTGTGTGAGATAAAGATCCAATTCTGTATCTAGTTTTCCTGACGTGTTATTGAAGGAACTGTTCTTTCCCCACCCAGCATCCTGGCATCATGTTGAAGATTAGCTGAGTGTAATATGTGGATTTATATCTGTTTTTTCTGTTCTATGCTGGAGATTTATATATTTTGTGCCATTTTTCACCATCTAAACTACTGTTTCACTGGGCTGAATTTGGAGACGAAGTGGAGAAGACTTCCAATTTTGTTCTTTTTCAAATTGTCTTGTTACTTAATTCCCTTAAGATTTCATGTAACTTTTAGGATTTCTTATTTTTTAATTTTTAAAAAGACATTAAAATGTCAGTGGAGATTTTTTTGGTACTTCGTGATACTATGAAATGAAAGGACATTTAACAATATTAATTTTTCTAATCTATGAACCTGGATTTACTTCTTTATTTGATCAACATTTTATAGTTTTTACTTCACAGATCTTCCATCTCTTTGACTGAATTTATTGCTAAGAGTTTTGTTATGGTTTTGAAACATCGATCGACTTCTAGAACAAATAAACTTCATAGCGACAATTAAAGTTTAAGTAGAAATAATTCCAGTGTTTTACAAAAGGATTGAAGAACTCATTGTCTAAGAAAAAGGGATATAAGATAAAACAAAGGCAAAGGCAGAGAGTTATTGTCCTTCTCATCAGCAGGGACTGCCACTTAGAGCATGTTGTGTAAGCCTGTAAGGCATTGGTCTGGCAGTGATGCTCACCCTGCATTTCCAGTAAGTCTGGTAAGATCCTGAGATTGATGACAGAGAAGTGACTCCCAAGTTGTCTCTGGTAAAGAGACACAACCATCAGCTCTGAAGTGAACCCAGTTATGTCTCACCCATGTTTCAAATTTTATACATGTACATTTTTCAATTTCTTAGATCTTCATGAGTAAAGACTGGCTCTATTTACTGAGAACCTTGGGAATTATCTCTGACTCTTCCCCCTACAGCAGTACACCCTCAGTTTTGTGATTACACTTCCAGATTGTACGTTCTCCAACTTCCCAATTATACTGTCTTAGTCTGAGACATCCACACATGTCCTTTAGCTTTCATTGTAACTGTTTAATTCTACCATGGATCTTACACGGTTCCTTTCTTCAAACTCTTTCCAAATAGTGGTTAGAATATGGCACAGCCTTGCTCCTGTAACACAGTGTAATGAAAATGGACGGCTTCAAACAAGATTGAGATGTAATTCTCTCTCAAGTAATATCTAAGTGAGGGGAGAAGGGCTCTTCAGCTGTTCGGCTAGCTTCCAAACATGGCTTTCATTCTCACTCAGCCTCTACTTAACAAAGAGTAGGGACAGAACCAACAAACTCATCCCCAGTTCTTTCAAGGGGAATATCTGGAGGCTCGGAGAGTTTATAGAACCTCTTAAAAGTCTTCTAACTACTTGGGGAAAGAACTGATTGGATCTGAGGTTTGTATGAGTCAGAAGCCACTGGAATTGACTACTATCATGGTGAAAGAAGAAAAATGTATGGGTGATTTACTGCAAATTAACACTAGAGAAAACAAATTCTATAATTTGAAATAATTATGTAAAGTTTCCATTAATCTTAAGTTAAAGTGAAAATTATAGTATTATGGGTGAATAGATAAATAAATAGAAATATGTTCCTTGTGAACATGAATGATAGGAATACTGTTTATAAATCTGTTAACTATAGGAAACATTTAATACAACCGAAGAAAAATATTTTTTTGTGGCACAGTCTTCTAAATAAGTTTTTAATGGGGGTAGAACAAAGCCTTCAAAACAAAACAAAAACAAAAACAAAAACAAAACAAACTTAAATTGTCTACCCAACTCCTTGCCACACCCTTTTGATCACTATAGGGAAGAGATGTTACCACAAGGATGTCAAGTTGAGATCAAGTAGAAAACTGATGAACTCAGACATTAGGTTACCCAATCAATGGCTCTTAATTTTGAACCACCCAGAAAGGATTAAAAGGCTCTCATTGGAACTATGTTTGTGAATTCAGAATCCCAGGGGTGAGACTGGCCGGCATTCACCTACCTGAGTTGCCTTAGGGAAGCACCACAGCCTATCTGGCCTCAGCGACAGAATTCCATTTCTCACAGGTCTGGATGCTTCAAGTCAAGGTGTCAGTGGGTTTGCTTCTTCTGACATTTCTTCTCTTGGCTTATAGATGAGTGGTTTGTTCTTGTGGCCATCTTCTGTTTATTTGCAACTGTGTCTTGGGTTCCTCTTATTAAGACAGTTACTATGGAATAAGTTCTACTCTTGTGAGCTTACTTTAGCTTTAAACACTAATGTCCAAGTAAGATTACATTTTTAGGTACAGGGATCAGGACTTATATGACGTCCCTTGCCCCTTTTAAAATAACACACAAATATTTGAGAAGGGCAATTCAGCCTAGAGCTGTTTGAGTTTTCATCTTAGCATTAATATTCCTAAGAGCTCTGCGCCTGAATCTGTAGTGTGCAGCCAGATTGGAGTCAGTGCACCCAGGAATACTCTGAAACTTTGCTGCATAGACTCACTTGCGTAACTTCAGATAAAAATGACAAACTCCACAGACCAACGGCCAGGCATCTGCAGCCTTATTGGTGATGGTTGGTCAGTGTGGTCAGTGTTAGCATACTTATAAAATCTACTAGGTGATTTTTAATGGGTATCCATGTTTGAACACTGCTGTTTTAAGGTTTGTAATTCTTAATGGTACAAATGAAAGCATACATAGCATCATTCTTAAGATGTGGAGCTTCTTATTGGATATATATGCCTGACAATACAATATTCAAGTCTACAAAGCAAGCGGACATGTCTAAGATCATATAGTCTCAAATGCAGTGCATGGGTTTGGGATATAATTGTACATGCAGCATGCTTTTTTCCATTTACTGAAAACAAATCAAAGAAGCTTGAGCATCCCACTCAGGAAGCCAAGGGAGCAAAGTGATCGACACTGATTGATTAAATTGACTAAAATGCAGTAACTGTCAGTGAACAGTGTTTTTCAGTTTCTAGGAGAAGGCTAGACTTTCCAGACGGTATCAGCCTCTGATAGAAATTCCTTGATTTAATCAGAACAATTTCTGTGTTTTGAAACAAAGCCACTTATCTGGCAGTTTTCATTAAGGCCTCCAAACAGCTGGCTGCCTCTCGTAACACTGTTCTGTGACAGATGATTTTATGAAGCTGCGGGTCAGCTGCCTTTGTAATCTGCTTGGATTGACTGTGTGCACATTTCTTCACTCACTGGGTTCAACCGAAGGCTACATTTGGATGAGGGAACTATTATTTCAGTGAGGAGAGATCACTGCTGCCACGCTGTGTGATGGCCAGGCACATTATCTTCCAACATGACAGATCTTCCGTTCTGTGTCTTTACATTCATTTTAAATACTGTGGTTTCTATTTTGATAGCATATGTGGCTTTGGAGCACATTATTTCAAAGCAGTGTTTAAGATCAGATAAAGACCTCTTTCACTATATTTATGTGTATACTTGCAGAGTCCTAGATGAAATATTTATACATAATACCGTACATTTTTACATTTTGTATTATTTGTTATTAATTTATAATCAACTTATTTATATATAATTCATTTTGTTTACTTATATATCTCTATATTTTATTATTTCCCCAAAGCGGGCTCACTGTGAGACAGCCCAGGCTGTCTCTGAATTCAGTCCTTCTGCCTTGGCCACCTTAGTGCTGAGATTGTGGGTGTGTGCCATGACATGGCTTCTAACTGGTTTGCTTTTCTTTTTTTTTTTTTTTTTTTTTTTTTTTTTATCTTTAGAGCTTTTATTTTTTTTTTCTTTTTCTTTTTTTTTTTTTAATTTTATTTTATTTTATTTTTTTAATTTACATTCCAAATCACTTCCCCTTTCCCGTTTCCTCCCTCCCCGAAAGTCCCATAAGCCCCCTTCCCTCCCTCTTTTCTCCGTTCAACCCCCTCTCATTACTCTGTCCTGGCGTTCCCCTACATCCAGTCTTTCCAGGACCAGGGGTCTCTCCTTCCATCTTTTTAGAAATCTATTGATATGCTGATTGTGTCTAGGGTATTCTGAGATTCTGGGTCAATATCCCCTTATCAGTGACTTCATACCATGTGTGATCTTTTGTGATTGGGTTACCTCACTAAGGATGATATTTTCAAGTTCTGACCATTTGCCTAGGAATTTCGTGAATTCATTGTTTTTAATTGCAGAGTAGTATTCCATTGTGTAAATATACCACATCTTCTGAATCCATTCCTCCGTTGAGGGACATCTGGGTTCTTTCCAGCTTCTGGCTATTATAAATAAGGCTGCTATGAATATAGTGGAGCATGTGTCCTTATTGCATGCAGGTAAAGTCTCTGGGTATATGCCCAGGAGTGGTATAGCCGGATCCTCCGGAAGTGTCATACCCAGTTTTCTGAGGAGCCGCCAGACTGCTTTCCAGAGTGGTTGTACCAGCCTGCAATTCCACCAGCAGTGGAGGAGTGTTCCTCTTTCTCCACATCCTCGCCAACAACTGCTGTCTCCTGTGTTTTTGATCTTAGCCATCCTGACTGGTGTGAGATGGAATCTCAGGGTTGTTTTGATTTGCATTTCCCTAATGACTAAGGATGATGAACATCTCTTTAGGTGCTTCTCAGCCATTAGATATTCTTCAGGTGAGAACTCTTTGTTTAGCTCTGTACCCCATTTTTTAATAGGGTTACTTGCCTCTCTGGAGTTTAACTTCTTGAGTTCTTTGTATATCTTGGATATTAGCCCTCTGTCGGATGTAAGGTTGGTAAAGATCATTTCCCAGTTAGTTGGTTGCCGCTTTGTCTTTTTGACAGTGTCTTTTGCCTTGCAAAAACTTTGTAATTTAATGAGGTCCCATTTGTCTATTCTTGATCTTAGAGTATAAGCTATTGGAGTTCTGTTCAGGAAATTTCAAACATTGCAGTGGATTTCTTATGATATTTTTCCATCTATACCATTATACTTTGTTCATTCCCCCGTATTCCTTCTCTTATTTTGTCCATTTATTTCTATTGATTCTTGATGCAGAAATTTGCTGATGTGAACTTTTAACTTAAAAAAATAATTGCTCTTTATATTTCTGCAAGAAAATAACCATAATTTAAGTTGTGAGATGTCTATATCTTGGTAAAACTCTCTAAGAATTCCAGGGCCCAAGATAAGACTGGCTTTAAATATGTCATGTTTACATATATTATCTAAAAACAGGAACACAGCCCCTGAAGTGTAGTACAACATTTCCAAAGAGTAGGACCCCTCCCCCACCTCTTCATCACTCACATAGTAGGACACCTCTCCCCCAACCCCTTACATGGAGGACTGACCTGGGACCCAGGAGCCTTGGGAGGGGGTGCTATCAATGAAGGAGATACTTTTGTTTGAGAGTTGGTTGAAAACAGAGAAGAGGTTCTGTGTGCTGTTTGAATGAATTTCACAGGGAACTCGTCAGTGGTAGTTACCATCTACTCATTGAACTGCCCTTTTCTCCTTCCCTCCTGTGATAGAGAAAATGATAGAGATGATTAATAGATGATTAATAGAGATGATCTTTTACAATCTTACCTATGAGTCCCACTGGTGGCTTTTATACTAAGAACTCCTATCTTTTGACTTCCAGGATTAGTTCTTACAAAGATCTCCCAGGGAGCCTATTAGCAGCTGACTCATCCTGCACCCATGAAGTGTCATAGGGACATATCCAGGGAGTTCTCCCTGGTGATTTTTGGGGTCTGGGGTGATGGGGTGTAGTCTTACACTGCTTTGTGGAAAGTCCTTCGGGCGCTTTTGATGGTCTGTTCTTGAGAATGGTATTCCTGTTTCTTCCCACTCCTGTAAAGTCTTAGTCTAAGTGTTCCCCTTAGATAAAGACTGTCTCCTTTCTTTCACTGTGACACTATGTACATACAGGAAATACCCTTACTATTTCCTATTGCTTAGCTAGATGGTCATTGTCTTAATTTCACAGGATGTGACTGAAGTTCTGGTCAGAGAGCAAACCCTGTACTCTAAGGTCTTTAGTTTCCCTTTACACAGTTACATAGTTTTTTTTTTTTTCAGTTACATCTTTTACTTTTGACATTGAGCAATACAGATCATCCTATCTGGAAAATTCTTTCCCCCACACCACTACTACCATTGGATTATTTATTATTTTCTCCACAAAACTTCTAGGAAGACCTATTTATTTCTCCCTTACCACAAAGGTTTTCTGGCTCTTATTTTAATATCGTCTATTCCCTGCCCCCAACCTAGTAATTTTATCCTTTATGAAATAATTTTTCCTCCTAGTAGTTATATTTATGTTTCAATGGAGGAATAAAAATTATAGTAAGAACTATAAAAAAAACCCCTCTTTATGAAATCAGAAACACACAGGTGCACATGAGTTTTTGTGTAGCTAAAATTTGGTGAGTATGAGGTTGCCTTAAAAGATAAAATTGGAAAGATGGTCCTGATGTATCCTTTGCACACTCACCATAGGTTCTCTTGTCTACGGAGCAGGAACTTAGATTTGAGTCCAGCACTGATGGAGGACATGACCAAGCTGTTAATTGGAGCTATTGTAACTGGTCCGCTCCTGATTGGGAAACTGTTTTCTCAGTTTACAGTCTGAGGATCCCAGGAGTGCTGGAATACCAGGGCAGTTCCTACACACTGCAGTTACCAATGATGGAGGAACTATTTTCAGTATTTGTGGTGAAACCACAACTTGAAAATAAGTAAAAGTACTTCTGGAAGCTACACAAAGCCCCAAATAATATTCTTTCCTCTCTTCTCCCATTTCTGAGAAGAGTCATCTCAACGGTTTTAGCTGTTGTTTGGTGTTTCTCTTCTTTAGTGGAAACAATGGCCTTTTGATTATTAAATTTCCTTTATGTTAGTGAGTTTGGAGTCTTACACAGACTTCCCTTTCCTTACCTCCACCAGTGTAATTAAATAGGTCTAAAGTTTTCAGGGTTGTTTATTTGTTTGTTTTATTGAGAGAGAGGGTCTTTCCCATAGTTCAGACTGGCCTTGAACTCATGATCTTCCTGTCTGTTTCCTAAGTGCTGGTATTATATGAGTGTACTTTTTCTCAATACACTATTATATGAATGAAAGTTTCTGGAAAGAACCACACCTTACACTGAATCTCAACAAGGATTGGTGAGCACCTCAGTGTGGATACTAGGCCAGTTAGCACTTGAGTGAGGATGGTTGGTTAGTTAGCTCTTCAGAGCTCTTCCACATTACTGAAGAGCATAATTATTTGGTCCATCTCTGCCCTTTAATAGACATTTGTTACCTTCTTCTGTATGAATCTTATATCCTTAGGACTATAGGTAAGATAAGTCCTTGAAATATACCAACAGACCCTTAATGCTTATCAACCGAAAGGCTTAGAATGACATCAGATAGCATCTGGGGCCTATAGCTAGATTTCTCTGCTCTCCTGTGATCTGCCTAACTGATGTTTCTGGTAATATATTTGAAGAGTGTCTTCAGTTATGATTTTCTTTGTTCTGTTACTGTAAACATTCCCAACCTGTTACCGTGTGGGAATGTGGCATTTGTTGTAACCTGGGGTCACGGTTGTAGAATAAAAAACCACATGGACCTTCTCAGGTGAGACTTGCAGTGTTTGCACTGGCAGCTATGACTGTAATGTGTTGCACTGCTGAGCGGTGACAGTGTGACTCCACCTTCTGCCTCACTCTCTTGTTATTATTACATGGAGCTAGTAATTGCTTTGTTTCAACTTCTACTTCCTTTTCTTTGTTAGAGACTTCCAACATTCTCTAAGCAGTCTATAAAATCTTTCCAAGTGTTCCACATAGTCAACCAGATAATTCCATAGCTCCTTTTCACTCCTGCTTCTCAGAACCATGGCTCCCAGTCCCGGTATGTGCTGTATTGTCATGCCAGAGGCATAATATCATTCCGGGTATGCCCATTGCGACTCTCCCAGGGGTCCTGAATTCATGTCATCTTTTCTTATTGCTGTTTGTGTATTACTCTATTTTTGTGAAGCAAATTCTATAGTAGCTTCTTGCAGAAAGGTATTCAGAAGTGAATTTTGTAGATTTTTGCCTCATTGGGTAGATAGGCACAATGAACTGACTGACTAGGGGCAGTTGACTCAGGTGGCTTTTTTGTAGTTGACCTCTCTCCCGACCCCTGCAGAATATTATTTTAGAGAAATCTATCTTCTCTTAGGCAGTTCATTTTCTCAGAGAAGAATCTTCGTTCACCTACCAAGGGAATAAAAACAGAATGTTGATGTTGTGGATTTGAAGGATCTTGGTGTTCAGTGCACAGCTTATTCACACGAAATGTTCTTCTCAGTACTTTCCCCCTTTAGTAACGGCTGTGCCTGAGTCTCTAGAGAATAAATATCACATTTCTAGTGCTTGGTGACAATTAGTTCTTAAGATCAGGGATATACTTATAAATATTTTCAAGATTTCTAGGAAACGAACAAGCAAACACCATCAACAGAAGAAAGGACAAAACAAAACAAAACAAAAGCCAACTCAAATCAAAATTCAGATTTGTAGTATTGGCTGGTATTGGACATACAAATATTCTCATAGGGGTTGATTTCAAGTTACTGGTGTGGAGGTACCACAGAGCTAGATCACTGCTTATAACCAGGTCCTGCTAATCCTGGAGAAGTCAGCTGCTACTCATCAACCACCAAATCTAAGACAGACTGGCTTTAGCGACAGTCTTTTACCTCTCAGAGTATTCCATATCTCCATTTGTTCAATCTCAGGAGCAAATTGCTTTAATTTTCCTTTTCTGTATTAAAATGTTTTCTGAATCTGCCTCCATTCCAAATGTTACATCAAGTCACTTCTTCTGAAGTAAGAGTTTGTGTTTTTCTTTCCTGACATCTATCTGGTTTTGGAATTTTGAATCCCCCCCCCCCCAAAAAAAAGAGCAAAATCATCTTTCCTTTGTGTCTTATTGACTTTTCTGTTGCTGTGATGAAATACTCTGAGAAAAGCAACTTAAGGAAGGAGGAGCTTATTTTTGCTTATGATCAAGGCACAGTCTACCATGTTAGGGAATCAAGGCATCAGGAGCTTGAAGCAACTGGTTGTACTGCACCTACAGTTGTGGAACAGAGGGAGACAAATGCAGGCTAATGCTCTGCTCACTTTCTCTATGGTCCAGGACTCCCCTGCCTAGGAAATGGTTTCACCCACAGTGGATAGGTCTCCTGATCTCAATTAAACTGTAATGAAGATAATAGTTTCATGGTTAGTGTTGTCTACTGGACAGAATCTAGAATTACTGGGGAGATGGAAATGCTGTAGAGGATTGATTATCTTGATTAGTTAGCTGTCACGGGAAGACCACTGTGATGACACTATTCCCTGACTGAGATCCTGAACTATATATAGCAAGCCGAACATTACTATGTATTTGTTTGTCTCTCTCTGCCCTTTCAGTGTGGGTAGAGCTCCCTCAAGCTCCAGCCAGTATGATTTCCCTGCCACGATGCACTATGACCTAGAACTATGAGCTAAGTAAATTCTTCCTCCCTTAACTTGTCTTTTTCAGGATATTTTACCAAGGCATCAAGAAAGAAACTAAGACACTGCTATCGTGAAGCTAAAAGCTCTACTCATTTTTATAACTAAAATAAAAACTAGTTATTAAATGACATCTTACCAGACATGGTGGCATTTATGTATAATCTAAGTCCACGGAGAGCAGCTGCTTGTGAGTTTGGAGCCAGCCTGGGATACATAATGAGACACTGTCTCAAAAACAAACCAAAAACAAAACACAAAAACAAAAACAAAAAACAAAACCCAAACATGTCTTTTGCTGCTAATACTATTTTCAACAATTTCATTAAAGATTTGTCTAGGTCTTTAATATATAAGGTTATGGGAAGTAATTTCTGACTTCAATATGTAGACCAAATTGTTCAATGTAGCTTTAACTATGCACATTTTGTATCAGATCTTATGTAGAAATCACTGCAGTTCATGGTGAGATTTTGAACTTCAAAAATGCGGAGGGAAGTAAGTTTAAGGAGACATTGAGATTTGACTTACTGTCTAGTCAGTTCTGTTGCTGTGAAAAGACATCACGACTACATCAACTCTTATAAGAGAATTTAATTTAATTGGGGCTTGATTACGGTTTCAGAGGTTTAGTTCATTATCATCATGACAGGGAGCATGGTGGCATGCAGACAGATGCTGGATCAGTAGTTGAGAGCTACATCCTGATCTGTAGGCAGAGAGCGAAAGAGGAGAGAGGGAGGGAGAGAGGGAGGGAAGAAGAGAGAGAGAGAGAAAGAAAGAGAGAGAGAGAGAGAGAGAGAGAGAGAGACTGAGAGACACTTCGAAACTCCCAAAACCCACCCCTAATAACACACTTCCTTTAACAAGGCCAGACCTCCTAACCCCTCTCAAGCAGTGCCACTCCTTGATGACCAAGCTTTCAAATCTATGAGCTGATGGGGGCTATTCAAACCCCACATTTACTTCCTGCATGGCCCTCATAGGTCCTATGGCAGATATATATAAAACATCGCAATATTTTTAGATATTAGTAGCACAAATGCCCTAAAGTTCTTCCTATTCTGTTCATAGTGTGTTATTTTATGTTATTAAAATATTATTTAGACAGGGTTTTACTATTTAGACCATGCAGGTCTCAGACTCACAGACATCAGCCTGCCTCTGCCTCTTTCTCTCTGTTGGGAGGAGAGATGTGTGTCTGTGCGCCACTACTACTGTGTGCCTGTGTGTGTCACTACTACTGTGTGCCTGTGTGTGTCACTACTACTGTGTGCCTGTGTGTGTGTCACTACTACTGTGTGTCTGTGTGTGTGTCACTACTACTGTGTGCCTGTGTGTGTGTCACTACTACTGTGTGCCTGTGTGTGTGTCACTACTACTGTGTGCCTGTGTGCTACTACTGCTGGCTCCAGAGAAGCTTATTTTTTTTTTATTGAGACAGGAGAGCATACAGTTGAGATTTTAAGCTCCTTAGTGCTTCAGTCTCAGAGTATCTGCTAATTTCTTTATTATGAGACTTAGAACAAAGGTCTTCCTCTCTCGGTACCTAAATATTATCTGTGAAATTAAGAGAACAGTAGAAATTCCACATAGACTTGTCCTGAGGCTTAAATGAGTTAACAGGAGTGGAGTACCCAAGGCTGTGTAAGGAAGGAAGGGCTGTTGTTGTTCCTGCTGTCGACACTATTGATAACCCATTGGTACTGGCTGACATTTGACTGTGTATTAACACTTATATACATCAGCAGAAGCAGCACAGTCGTGTGTGCACACGTTCCTCTGGGAAGTCTGATGCCTTATGACCTATACTACTCTGTACCATTGTACTATCTTGACTCTACAAACATAAATACCAACCAATTACTATGCCAAGTGCTGAAAATATAATTTTTTTCAAGCAGAAAAATATTAGTAAGTCATTTAGTAGTGAATCAAACTTGATCTTTCTTCAGTCTTCTTTTCCAAAAGGAACTGTTGATAATGAAGGTTGTAACCTTTCCTGTAAAAAAAAGGAACGATGAACCATGGACCATTGGAAGGAGGCAGGAGTGAATATCTTTTATTTATTTGGAATACACGAGACTTTGCTATTTACTGACACAAAACAATCAGACACCCTAAGGTGGAAGATTGACCCATGTGACTATATACATGTTTTGTTCTGACTGAGGAGGAATCACTCAAATGAAGTCAAGATAGAAGCACAAAGTAGGGAGAACACTGCAGCTCACATGACAGACATGAGGAACTGTAATCACCAATCAATCGCGGATAGCAAACAGCCCCAAAGGAAATGCAAGGACAGGCGCTCCCTGATAATGGAGCAAAGATAAGCAAAGGCATCACTCTAGCTAAAAGAAGCTTGTACAAAAAGAGTGGTGTCCTTCTGCTGTTGGGAAGCAGCGGCTGAGGTCTGTGGGGTGGGAGTCCCTGGGCCTCTGACCTGAATGCCCAGTCCCTCCCTGTCTCTCCTTCCACAATGATCCCTTGAGTGCTATTGCTCTGCAGATCCATTTCTTGGGAAATGTCTTGGCAGTTCACCTGTGATTTCACGAGGCCACCCAGCTGTGCGTGAGTCACAGGTGGCAGCTACTTCACATTCCTGTGAGCCAAGCACAGTCATCATTTTAAATGATTCCTTCCTGTGGGAATCAGAATTGGCTGGTGTGAGCCATTTTGTTGGGTCTGATGTCACTTTCTGAGACAGTCTACTGCGGATCCCAACACACATCTTGCTGAGGGGTTGTCTCTAGAGGAAAACAGAAGGAAACAGAACAGAACCGGCTCCTAGGGCTTCCGGAGGAGGAAGAGGCCATTTTGGTTTCTGGATTCGTTTGTTCAACATGTATTTGTCGAATACTTTGTGTGTGTGTGTGTGTGTGTGTGTGTGTGTGTGTGTGTGTGTGTGTGTGATACTCAGCTTGGGACATGGGAGGGGAATAAATTTGCATGGACCATGGAGGAGTGTAGAGACAAATGATTAAAAACGGCACCTGTGAGTTCCAGATGGCTGCTATGAAGGGAAGATGACATCAGGTGACAGTGAGCAGAGAGGAGGTAGTCGATGAATAAGTACATACATTCGTACACACATTTCATATACGTGGAGAATAGTGCACCTTACATTTCAGTGTGTTTCAGAATCATTTGTGGTCTTGTTCGAGAAAATAGTGTTGTCTGTCTTAGTTCCTGACTCTCTGGGGTTCTGGTGTGAGGCCTGGGCACCATCCTCAGGTGTTGTGGTCCTGTTTGATTTCCAAAATTTTGTTTGCATGGGCGTGATATACGTACATGTGTCTGTGGGTGCCTGCGCCCCATATAGAGGCCAGAGGGGGACACAGGTGCCTTGTTCCATTGCTGTTAGCTTTATTTTCTTTAGATACACCGTCTCCACTGAACCTGTGGTTCACCGGTTTTGGGCTAGTTCTAGCTATCCAGTGAGGATTGTTGGTTCTCTTACCCATATCCGTTCCCATCCCCTCTCAGACAACACAATTACAAGCATGCTTGGCCATGCTGGGCTTTTGATGCTGGGACTCTAAACTCAGGTCCTCATGCTTTACCCACTGGACCATTTCCTCAGCCTCCAGAGACCACATTTTGAGATTTACTGGGGTCAGGTAGAGGTAGTCCTAGTGAAGATGTGGTGGTTCTGGGTAGGCAGAGCCTAGGATGTTAAGATGGCCAATGGTGGAGGGGAGGATGGGAGAGGGAGGAGCTTCCCAGGATGCTCTGTGGAAAGCAGGGGCAGTGAAGTGCCAGAGTAATGGCTGAAAGGGCAATCAATAGAAAGCAGGCCATGGCAGGGCTGTTCCCCACACTCAAAATCTGAGCCCATCTCTAGAGACCAACTTCAGTGATCTGGTGGTACTCAGGTATTTTTTAAGAGCATCTTGGGATTCTGATAGTTACTGGGGCTGAGAGTGGTAGACATGGGCACGTTACAGCAGCCACAGAAAGTTGATTTTATTTCAAGGGTCTTGGGAATTTTAAGCCGTAGAAGACATAATTAGTTTCTGGTTGCTGGTTGTAAAATGGACCCTGTAAGATATTAAGAATAAATGAGGATATATCAATTAAAAAATGTCATAAAAGCCCAATTGAAGTAAGTTTTGACTTTGTTTGGGTGGCAAGAAATGGGACATAAAACACTAGATGGGATTTTGAGAGTAGGACAGTAAGCTTGTTGTCGTAGCTGTGAGAATATAGGGAGGCAGCGGTCTCAGAGAAGACCATAGAGTCTCCTAGAAGCTGAGCAAAAGGTAATGAATGACTTGAGAACACTGGGGTGTAAACAGGTTTGTGGAGAAATGAAAAGAAGTTTGGACATATATATCTAATTAATTAATTAATTAATTAATTTCTTTTACATTCAGACTACAGTTATCTCTCCCTCTTTACCTCCCTGTATCCCCACCCCAGATCCACTCCTCCTTTGTTTCTATTTAGAAAGGGAGTCCTCCATGAATATCAGCCATCCCTGGCATATCAAGTTGCAGTAAGGATAGGTACATCCTCTTCTGTTGAGGCTAGAAGAGGCAGCCCTGTAGAAGAAAGGCAGGCAGAATCAGGGACAGCCTCTGATCTTGCTGTTAGGAGTCCCACATGAAGACTAAGCTATGCAACTGTAACATCCATGCAGAGGGCCTAGGTCAGTCCCATGCAGGCTCCCTGGTTGGTGGTTCAGTCTCTGTGAGTCCCTATGGACCCAGGTTAGTTAATTTTGTAGGTTTTCTTGTGGTGACTTTGACCCCTCTGGCTCCTACAATCCATCCTTCTCTACTCTCAAAGAACTCCCCAAGCTCCACCTAATATTTGGCTGTGGGTCTCTGCATCTACTTCCATAAGTTGTTGGGTGAAGCCTCTCTGACAGTGGTTATGCTAGGCTCCTGTCTGCAAGTATAGCAGAACGTCACTAATAGCTTCAGGGGTGAAATGTGGATATGTTAACTTTAAGATGCCTTTTGAAAATAGCTAGGAAACAGATTCTCCTTTTAGGAAATGGAGGGGATGGGATGGGGGTTTCTGGGGGAATATTGGGAGAGGGGATAATATTTGAAATGTAAATAAATAAACTATCCAATAAAAAAAAGGAAATGGAGTGGGGCTGGTGATAGACTGAAACTTTGCTCTTTTCACAGTTATGTTGTGATAGCTGTGGCAGCTAGAGTGATTTTCCACATGGGATTTATAGAGAGAGAGTAGAAACTATGCTAGAGCATGTGACTTTTAAAAGGGTGAATAGGGACAGGGCAGGGACTTTCTGGGCATTTAAGCATGCTAACTTGGGCTGGTGGTACCTGCCAGGCATTCGTTCAGTTGTGAATGAACAATGAAGTTACTTTTATATATCAATCCCATTTGTTGTTTTAATGGAAATGTGAATTTGATAACAATGTAGAGAGGGCATCAGATATCCCATCATTCAAGATTATGTCTCAACTAGATTATCACAAAGAATTTTGTTAGTCAAATGAATCCGCTGGATGCAGAAGAGCAAAGTGTTTAGATGTGAGTGTCTCTTGCATTATCCACAAACAGAAGGACCTCAGACTCCTCAGGGTTTCTGAGAAATTCTGTCTGTGATCATCTGTTTCTCTCCTTCACCAGCACTGCAATCAGTGTGACTTTGGTAGGATCAGACTAAGGGTGGGACATGTCTTAATCAACGGTTCCCTTCTCTGTGTGTCAGGTTCTGAGTCCATGGGATTAGTGATGGTTGTGGACAGTTGATAGTTCAGGGCCTGGAAGTCCTGTATGATAGCTTGTTGCTTTGTGGAATACTCCAGATAGGGTCAGAGCTGAATTGTATGAGATGTCCAAGTAAGTGTCAGAATTTATTTCTAGAAAGAAGAATCACCTTTACAATGAGGGAAATAGAAAGCTGCTGAGAACTGTTCGCATAATTACTCAGATGCCCAGATGTGTGAATAAGCAGGTGGAATCTCTACATGTCCAGGCTACTGTGTCTCTAGATTGTCTCTGCACACATTCCTAATTGTCAACCTTGCAAAGGGAATGAAGATTACATTACATTCCTGTATAAAGGGGGCACGAAATTAACTGGAGCACCCTAGCAGCCATCACTTAGAATCTTCTTAAGGGAAGAAAACTCTTCTATGTGGAAATGCCTCCATAATTCACTGAGGAGTACAAAGTTAAACTGGAGAACATGTCGGAAATACGATCCAAGGAAGCAAAGGACGAGGGCTACCCATACCCAGAACAAGTAAGGGACGAAGGGATTTGCCTTATGATTCCAGAAGGATAGAGTCCATCTTGGTGGGGAAGGTATGGTGGCAGAACTAGGAAGCTGGGTGGTCACAATTCTGTCTACACACAGGTAGGATAGACACAGAACAGGAAGTGGGGAGGAAGGATATAAACCCTCCAAACCTGACCTCTGTGAAATATTTCCTTCACGAAGGGCCCACCTCCTTAAGGTTCTCTAACCTCCTCACATAGACAACAAGAATTCAAATATAGGAGTCTGTGAGGGCATGGGGAGTTCTCATTCAAACCGTAACAACAGTGCATGGAATTCATCTTCCTGTAAAGCAGTAGGACAGAGGTAGGAGGGAAAAGCTTGCATTGGTGCAGAGCTGAGTGAAGGAGTCTGTGGAATTCAAGATAAGAGATGTTCTGATGTCGAGTATGAAATAGTTTTCTTTTTCTCTGTGCAAACTCTTCATCTACCTTTCTTAAAATGCTGGACCGAGTAAGGTACATGTCTATAGCCTCATACTTGGGAGGTAGAAGCAGAAGGATCAGTATCTCTGGGGCAGCTGCATCTGTGGAACAATTTCAAGATCTTCCTGGGCTACACGAGACTCTATCTTAGAAAACAAATGCATGAATAAATAAACAATGACAATAAGATGGACCAAGAAAGTCTCTTATGCTCGTGGGTGTAATGGCTTGTAAGGGTGGGAACCATGAAAAGGTGAGTTTCACATCAATCTAGCAGTGAGCAGACAGGACTATGCAAGGAGGAGTTGAACTGGCTTCAAGGATCTCCACTTGCAATTATACATTTAAGGAACCCTCAAAAACTGTCGGGAGAGCTTTGATGGCAGACTCTAAATTCAGACTATACTTGAATTGAAAGAGTTTGGACAACAAAAATAGTTTGTCTTGACAGATTAGGGTTCCTGCTCTTTTAATGTCACTGGGGCCTACTTCTGCCACTTTTTGAAGTGTTTCATTGACCTCGGGCTCTCACCCAAGCATCTTGCTGCTGTCTACCTCTCCTGCTACTATAGGTGCTGCCACCTGACCCCTTTTCCTCCATTTCTCCTTCTGGTCCCTCTGTCTTGTAGGAGATCTCCGTAGGACTCTTTTGTAACCTGTCTAGAACTTGAACTCAGCCAGATCTCCAGTCACCTAGGAAGGGAGGTCAGACATGACTAACATCTTGGAAAGTTGTCTTTCTAGGTATGAACTTGGGTGGAACATTTGCTTTTCAAAGATTATATGTTATATAATTTTAAACAGTAAAGGTTTTGGCATGACAGGCAATTCTGAAGGATTGCTTCACTATAGGGATGTCCATAAAACCTTCACTGTTTGCCAGACTTTATCACCCTGAACCAGTACCTCAAACACTCCCTACACTGAAAACACCAAAGTCAGCATGTAATGTTTCATAGGAAACAATTGCAAGCACCAATGTAATTAAGCTATTTGTGTATTTTTCTGAGTCTGTCTTGCTGCTTCATATTGGCTAGATATAAGTAGACAGAACTTTAAGATAGGCCCGTGGTTTCTATGTGGCTACTGACTGTCTTCAGTCTAACTGATGATTACAATTCTATGATACAGTGATGGAGTCACTTCACATCAGAAAACTTTATTACAAAACCCTCTTTGGTTATCTGGGGGCAGATTGGAACACCTAGGATGGTAAGAAAATAAGTCTAGCCTCAGGGCTGCTCTACACACATGCTTGCAATGCCATGGTAATGTATTTCATCCTGGAGAAGTTGCTTCTGAGGAGGCTCACTGTCTTCTAGCCAAGCATCTGGAGGTAGGAAAGATGAAAATAATAGCAGAGAAGGTCAGGAGTACAATTGCTTATAAAATTTGAATGGCATAAAATTTATGATCTGGGGTTGAGTTTGGTGAAAGTGTAGTTATAAAATTAGCAACCATGTCCTTTATATCCTGTTTACTTTGGAATAAAAATACATATAAATATTGTCTTCTTGACCCTATGCTTAGCCTGTTTTCTAGAATAATGCCCACTTTCTTTTGGGAATGGGGCCAATTCCTACTGGACAATAACATTTCTTTACAGGATCTTTCTCTGTTCCCATCTGTTCTTTTATAGGGCAAGAGTAGACTGGCCAGGAGAGGGTACCTGACTGAAACTGGTCCTTCCCTTGAAAATTTCACACATACTGGGAAAGAATCAACTCCCTTTTCACTGAAGATTATATGCAATATGAAATTTAGAATATCTGATAGCTAGGTTTGCTGATCAGGCTAAAGGAGTCTGCACAAGAAAGATGGATAAGGAAGGGAACACACTTTCTTACCAGTATTCTGACTATTCCAGTCTCTTTAGCTTTGTTTCTGTATTTTAGTTTTGCTTAGGTCTTTCACTTAACAACAAAAGCAACAAAATGCACTCAAACCAATTACAAAATCCCAGGAAACATCTAGGCTCTGAAGGATAATATCTAACTGCAGGCTGCGAGGTTTTCATTGAAGTGATCCAGTGGCAAACAGAACTGCAGTGGTTGACTGTGGGATGTTACCAAGGAGTGTGGAGTCAATAGAAACCCTGTAGATTAATTGTGTGATCGTCTTCTGATATATGTCTAATGGTCCACCACATCAGTTAGGAAGCCTGAAGACTGTTGGTCTCTTTAGATTGGTTAGGGCAGCTGACAAAACTTAATTTGTCTGGGCGTTGAGCATTCATGATTGATTTCCCAGGACTGATAAGACCATGTTTCTTTGTCTCTCAGCTGTGAACCAGGTCTTTTCTGAAACCTGAGTCAGGACAGTTAAGGTAATTCTGGCTGTTTATTGGCAGCATGGTACCATGCTGAGTGTGTCTTTCCAATTCTTCCATCTATCCACAGCCTCTCTTGTTTGTCAGATTTCCCCTAGTGTCTAAGAATGGTGCTATTTCAGGAAATCAAATCACCCACACTTGATTGTCAACTTTATGTCCTATCTTAAACCTCCCAGCCCGGCTGGTGTCAGTTACTCTGTTGGCGATAATCTACACAGCGCTGAATGAGATAACCAATGAGAGTTTATTTTCTTGATGTTTTTGTATTTACCCTTTAATTTACTAGAATGACTTGTGAACTTAAAATGCAATGTAAGATGAGGGAAACACAGGGGAGGCCATTTAATTTATTTCTGCTGAAATGCATTGCTGAATGGAACATCTGACAGGGCATAGCTGTTCTTGGTAAATAGTATTTTGTCTCCTCAGTGTTTGCCGCTTGTGTGGAACCTACAACGTTACTCTGAGTGGATGGACCATTCCTTCATCATCTGTAATAATAGGTGCCATTTGAGGGAGCTGCAGTGTGCTTGACAGTACTGGTGCTTTCATACAATCTCCCTCCCATTAAAGTCAATCTCCAGAACAGTAGGTTCTGTGGTATTTATTCTCTTCATTTTATGATGGCCAAAACTAAATACAGAAAAGTTAAGCAATTTGACTAAGGTCATGTGATTTTTTTTATTATTTATTTTATTTTATTTTTTTAAATTTATATTCCAAATCATTTCCCCTTTCCCGTTTCCTCCCTCCCCGAAAGTCCCATAAGCCCCCTTCCCTCCCTCTTTTCTCCATTCAACCCCCTCTCGTTTCTCTGTCCTGGCGTTCCCCTACATCCCGTCTTTCCAGGACCAGGGGTCTCTCCTTCCATCTTCTTAGAAATCTATTGATATGCGGATTGTGTCTAGGGTATTCCGAGATTCTGGGTCAATATCCCCTTATCAGTGACTGCATACCATGTGTGTTCTTTTGTGATTGGGTTACCTCACTAAGGATGATATTTTCAAGATCTGACCATTTGCCTAGGAATTTCGTGAATTCATTGTTTTTAATTGCAGAGTAGTATTCCATTGTGTAGATATACCACATCTTCTGAATCCATTCCTCCGTTGAGGGACATCTGGGTTCTTTCCAGCTTCTGGCTATTATAAATAAGGCTGCTATGAACATAGTGGAGCATGTGTCCTTATTGCATGCAGGTAAAGCCTCTGGGTATATGCCCAGGAATGGTATAGCCGGATCCTCCGGGAGTGTCATGCCCAGTTTTCTGAGGAACCGCCAGACTGCTTTCCAGAGTGGTTGTACCAGCTTGCAATTCCACCAGCAGTGGAGGAGTGTTCCTCTTTCTCCACATCCTCGCCAACAACTGCTGTCTCCTGTGTTTTTGATCTTAGCCATCCTGACTGGTGTGAGATGGAATCTCAGGGTTGTTTTGATTTGCATTTCCCTAATGACTAAGGATGATGAATATCTCTTTAGGTGCTTCTCAGCCATTAGATATTCTTCAGGTGAGAACTCTTTGTGTAGCTCTGTACCCCATTTTTTAATAGGGTTACTTGCCTCTCTGGAGTTTAACTTCTTGAGTTCTTTGTATATATTGGATATTAGCCCTCTGTCAGATGTAAGGTTGGTAAAGATCATTTCCCAGTTAGTTGGTTGCCGCTTTGTCTTTTTGACAGTGTCTTTTGCCTTGCAAAAACTTTGTAATTTAATGAGGTCCCATTTGTCTATTCTTGATCTTAGAGCATAAGCTATTGGAGTTCTGTTCAGGAAATTCTCCCCTGTGCCCATATGTTCAAGGTTCTTCCCTAGTTTCCCTTCTATTAGTTTCAGTGTGTCTGGTTTTATGTGGAGATCTTTGATCCACTTAGAATTGAGCTTAGTGCAAGGAGATAAGAATGGGTCAATTTGCATTCTTCTGCATGTTGACCTCCAGCTGAGCCAGCACCATTTGTTGAAAAGGCTATCTTTTTTCCACTGGATGGTTTTAGCTCCTTTGTCAAAGATCAAGTGACCATAGGAGTATGAATTCATTTCTGGGTCTTCAATTCTGTTCCATTGATCTACATGTCTGTTACTGTACCAATACCATGCGGTTTTTAACACTATCCAAATTAATAAAATCAGAAACGAAAAGGGAGAGCTAACAACAGAAACTGAGGAAATTCAAAAAAATCATCAGATCCTACTACAAAAACCTGTATTCAACACAACTAGAAAATCTTGAGGAAATGGACAATTTCCTTGACAGATACCAAGTACCAAAATTAAATCAGGATCAAATAGACCATCTAAACCGTCCTATAACCCCTGAAGAAATAGAAGTTGTCATTGGAAGTCTTCCAACCAAAAAAAGCACAGGTCCAGATGGTTTTAGTGCAGAATTCTATCAGACCTTCAAAGAAGACCTAACCCCAATACTCTTCAAACTGTTCCACAAAATAGAAACAGAAGGAACACTACCCAACTCATTCTATGAAGCCACAATTACACTAATACCAAAAGCACACAAAGATCCGACAAAGAAAGAGAATCTCAGGCCAATCTCTCTTATGAATATCGATGCAAAAATACTCAATAAAATTCTTGCCAACCGAATCCAAGAACACATCAAAACGATCATTCACCACGATCAAGTAGGCTTCATCCCAGGGATGCAGGGATGGTTCAATATAAGGAAATCCATCAATGTAATCCACTACATAAACAATCTCAAAGAAAAAAACCACATGGTCATCTCATTAGATGCTGAGAAAGCATTTGACAAAATTCAGCATCCTTTCATGCTAAAGGTCTTGGAAAGATCAGGAATTCAAGGCCCATATCTAAACATAGTAAAAGCAATTTACAGCAAACCGGTAGCCATCATCTATCTAAATGGAGAGAAACTTGAAGCAATCCCACTAAAATCAGGGACTAGACAAGGCTGCCCTCTCTCTCCATATCTTTTCAATATAGTACTTGAAGTTCTAGCTAGAGCAATTAGACAACAAAAGGAGGTCAAAAGGATACAAATTGGAAAGGAAGAAGTCAAACTATCACTATTTGCAGACGATATGATTGTATACTTAAGCGACCCAAAGAACTCCACCAGAGAACTCCTACAGCTGATAAACGACTTCAGCAAAGTGGCCGGATATAAAATCAACTCAAGCAAGTTAGAAGCCTTCCTATACTCAAAGGATAAGCAGGCTGAGAAAGAAGTAAGAGAAATAATACCCTTCACAATAGCCACAAACCATATTAAGTATCTTGGCGTGACTCTAACCAAAGAAGTGAAAGATCTGTATGACAAGAACTTCAAGTCTCTGAAGAAAGAAATTGAAGAAGACCTCAGAAGATGGAAAAATCTGCCATGCTCATGGATTGGCAGGATTAATATAGTAAAAATGAGCATCTTACCAAAAGTAATACACAGATCAATGCAATCCCCATCAAAATCCCAACTCAATTCTTCATAGAGTTAGAAAGAGCAATTCAAAAATTCATCTGGAATAACAGAAAACCCAGAATAGCTAAAACTATTCTCAAGAGTAAAAGAACCTCTGGGGGAATCAGTATCCCGGACCTCAAGCTGTACTACAGAGCAATAGTGTTAAAAACCGCATGGTATTGGTACAGTAACAGACATGTAGATCAATGGAACAGAATTGAAGACCCAGAAATGAATCCACACTCCTATGGTCACTTGATCTTTGACAAAGGAGCTAAAACCATCCAGTGGAAGAAAGATAGCCTTTTCAAGGTCATGTGATTCAGGGGCACGACTCAGGGTTACTGACTCTAACATGCTCTGCAGACTTATTTATTTATTTACTTATTTATTTATTTTTGGTTTTTCGAGACAGGGTTTCTCTGTGTAGCCCTGGCTGTCCTGGAACTCACTTTGTAGACCAGGCTGGCCTCGAACTCAGAAATCCACCTGCCTCTGCTCTGCAGACTTTGATTTCCCATAAAATTTTGATCATCTCGAGGATGCTCCTCCTTCAAATTTGACCTTTGGTGTAGATGAGTTACTGCTTCCCCTCACTTTAGGTAGGAAGTGGACAGTGGTTGCTGCAGTAATTCCAAGAGAACACAAGATCTGTGGCCACTTCTAGGGGTGGTAGTCTAACTGTATCAGGACTGAATGATGCCTTACAGTCTCAGCTGAATGTAGGTTGCTTAGAACATAACTTCATCCCACAGGGTAACTGGGAGTTATTGCCCATTTGTTTTGTCTAGTTACTCTCTGGTTTTTCTCACACTAGTATTTGCTCAGGACATGTCATCATGCTTTCTTCCAGCCTCATGACCAAGTCAGGCTCACCTATAGAAGCCTTCTCAAATTTTCAACTCCATTTATTCTCTTCGGTTGGTTTCTGCTGACTAGCCTTTTTAGTTAAATTGTGTGAGAACACTGAAACTCAGAGATGTTTAAATTTTTATTTTGTGTTACTGTGTCTTGAGTATATGCCATTTATGTTATATTCATTCACCAGATTATAATTTTAGGGGCCAAGGCAATTTTTCACCTGCTTCTTTGAATGCTAGCAGAATAAACCAGTAGGTAAAAAGCTTTATCCTTTAGATTTTTCATTCTTTCGGTAGTCCCATGTATGATACCTCTCAGTACTAAAGTGCTGGTGTGTTTTCCATGATACTGGCAGACGCAGATGTGCTAGTCTACCCTCATACTGTTATGTCATAGCCATGGGTTTCTCGACACAGATCTAGTTCTTGGGCTGCTGATCTTCTCATGTATTCCTAGAATGTGTTCTCTATAGAAAATGACTTGCACACCACTCCCAATCCTTCTGCCTGTGCTCACACATGTAGCTCATCCAGGAGAGCCCCTGTCTGACTTCAGGCTCTGAACAGAGGACTTTGTACTTATATGACAATTGTTAATCTCCATGTTTTCTTTTTACCTTTAATTGGTTGAGTCAATTAATTATTTAATTATGTCAAACAAGGCTGCAAAGAATTTCCTATGTATTGTCTTAAAGTAGATTCATCCTGTAAAAGCATTATCTTTTCTTTTTAACCTCAAATTCAAACATAAAACAATCCCACATTTATATCAAATAAATCCAACACATTTCTGGCCCTTTGTAATTATGCCATATGATTTTCCTTTCTTATCTGATAGTTTCTATCCTTGTAGTTTTCATTTAGTAGCAGGCATCTAGCTGATCTCTGGTTAAGAGGTTGATGTGAAAATATATTGAAAGATAACTGAGTTAGTTGTTTTATGGGGCAGAGAAGATTCCAGTATTTCATATATCCCATAGGATTTGTAGTCTTTCTTTCTACCTATTTTGTGTCTGTCTTTAGCTATTATTATGAGACTTGATTAGTGGAAGAATGTTGGATCGAACCTATCGTAAGTGTGAAATTTTCAATTCATGGAATGTCTACATTTGAATGTCTTTTATGAAAGTCATCTGAGCTAGGAGCTGTTGTGCCAAACAGAAATAAGATCTTGTCACAATCCTAACAGAGAGAGAGAGAGAGAGAGAGAGAGAGAGAGAGAGAGAGAGAGAGAGAGAGAGAAGTATCAGCGGATTGAAGAAAGACTGTGCTTCTTAAGAAAAATCTCCCGGTGTATACTCAGGGTGCATGGCAGCACAGCGGCCATGCTTGCTGTGTGGTACAGCCAATAACTCCTGATTCTCTAGGCCAATGTTCAGATGTCTAGAAAGTTACCATAGAGAATATACACAAATCACCAAATTACAGAGACATTGTGCAAAATGAAGCACAGAATATGTAATCGCCATGAACTTTCTCTTAGAAAGTATTTAAGCTTGTAAAGTAACAGTGTGACTGTCACGGTAAATGTCAGCTAGCACCATTCTGTGCCAGCATACCTGGGACAGGATTGTTCAGCAATCATACTTGCTATTTATTGGATGTTAATTATGTGTAAGTGCTGCACTCTCACCTGACTGAGATATGAGGTGTGAAGTGGACTCTCTTCTGAAACATCCCTCACACAGGCAGCAAGTAGGTATGCTGTTTGGCTTTAGAATCTATTTTCTTTCTCTTTTTTAAAGAGATTTATTTATTATACATACAGAATTCTGCCTGAATGTATACTTGTGGCCAGAAGAGGGCACCAGATTCCATTATAGATGGTTATGAGCCACCATCTGGTTGCTGGGAATTGAACTCAGGACCTCTGGAAGAGCAGCAACCAGTGCTCTTAACCTCTGAGCCATTTCTCCAGCCCCTAGAATCTATTTTCTTAACTACTAATCTTTTGACTCTTAATTCTGCCACTGTCCTCAAACCTTTGTATGTGTACAGATCATCCTGAGGGAGCTGCCAAAATGCGGCTTCCAGGCTTCAGTCTGAGAGGGTTGAGTTCAGTAGGTCAGGACCCAAGCCTAAGAATTTACATATAAGACGGTGCCTGCATGTTCCTGTAATCCTGTGGGCACACTCCATGGCATGTGCTATCTCTGGTTTTTATATGCATGTTTGCAGACAAATATGTAACCTCACATGTCATTCTATGAGGATTATTGTTCCAGTATAGGGAACCCTAGAGAAAGATCGCTTAAAGAAAAATCCTAAACTAGAAATATTTACAATGCTCTCCAGAGAAGGGGGGCTAATAAGATGTGTACGTGCATGCGTGCATGTGTGTGTGTTGAAAGAGTTTTATTTTCAGCAATCAACTCATATGATTATATTAGCTGTGGAGTCCAAAAGCTGTAGCGTGGACTGGCAGACTCTGGACCCAGGAGAGCCAAGGGCATGCTGATATCTGGAAGTAGTGTCTGAGAAAATTCCTCTTGTGCAGAGGCTGTGACATTGTCTTCAATTTACTTTCAATTGCTAGGATGAGATCAGCCCACATACAGAAAACAATTTACTTTACCTAAAGTTCACTGTTTTATATATTAATCTTATCTAAAAACGTTCTCCATATTGACACAGAATCACCCCTTATCCTACTGAGAATTGTTGTGAGTAAGAATGACAGGGATTGGGTCAGTTAACCACAGTTTTGGAGTAGAGGCACTGAGTTGGAGACCACAAGACACAACTCGATAACTGGTATCTTTAGTCTGGCTCACCTAGAGTTGTCCCCTTTAAGACTTTCTAAAATTTGAAGATTTGGTAGTTCCTTAAAAATTCTATGTGAAAATCTTTATTTCTGACTCCCTGAATAAAAAAGAGAGATGACTCTTAGATGTTGTATCACCATACATAACTGAGCTGTAGATGCCACCTGTCGGAGTACTCATCAAACTATCCCCTGTGGTCCATTGCATTTACCACCATGAGTTTCAGGGTTCCCACAGGCACTTGAAAAAAGAATTTTTTGAAAAAGTTTTATGAATGTATATTTGTTCAGGGACAGGGTATGTGCATGTGAGTGCAGGGGCCCTCAGAGCCTAGAGACATCAGCTCCTCCTAGGAACAATACACTAGTTCTCTGAAAGAGCAGTGTGAACTCCTAACCACTGAACATTTTCCCCAGACACTTGAGGTTTGGTTCTTACCTCACTAGCTATTAAGTACCTGAAAAAGTCTCTTCATGTAGAACACTTGCCTTGTATGTGCAGGGTCCTAGGTTGCACCCCTAGCAACACACACACACACACACACACACACACACACACACACACACACACACACACACACGGCACAGGGGTGAGATGCTGGGTGTTGCTTACTGACAGGGTTACTGCCAACAGATGTGAAGCCCTCTATTAATTTCCCACTCTAAGAGCAGCAGAGTGTGGGGATGGATGGAGCACAGAGAGAGAACTAGGACTTTGGAGACACAGTGAGTGCAGAGGTAGTCCTTCCTAGTGTTCCTGTGTGCCTTTATGTCTTTTAACAGAATCACTCTCTTCAGGCTTCTTAAGAAAGCCATTGTCTGCCTTTGAATTAGGAACGTTATCTTCATATTTCTGTCTCCGTTGGTAGGAATGTAGTAGGAATTGTTGAACTAGATTCTTGGGCATTTCTCAATTATCAAAAAAAGATGGAGGAAGATGTAAAAAACGATGTAAGACATAAGAAAGAACCCTGGTAGTTTTACCTTTTTATAATTCACAAATGAATAAGGCAATTTCAAGTGTGAGAGTTACATTTCCAGCTGTCAAGGCTGGTTTTACAGGAAAAAGAGAGTGGTAAGCTGTTTAATAAACTTCCAGCAGCACTTTGTTAGTTTCTTCCAAAATGTTGGAATTAGTTCAACAAGGACAAAGCCTTGCATTTCACAGTAGGGACAGGAGTTCATATAGCAGCCATGGAGATCAGCAATCTATGACTAAAATTGACACAGGGACTGAGTATTATTGCTATATTACTAGTAGATTTTATGGGGGACCTGGTGGAGCGATAACCCCAGGGGCCTTGTTTGTCTGTGAACAGTGAAGGGTAAAGGATTTCTTTCCTCAGGAGCTCCAGAGGGCCTGGCTCTGTCTTCCTAACTCTCAATGTGCCTGGCCAACCACTCATTTTTTCTTTTCTTCATATTAATTAACATGCTATGGGGTTTTTTTTTGACAAAATTTTTATAAATTGTCCTCTGGGCCTTGAAAATTAATTCCATCAAGCATATGGTTTGCAAGCATGCTCTGCTTTTCCTGCATTTAAAAATGTGTTTCAGATGTTTAGTGTTAATGTGGCTTTTCTCAAAGTCATTTCTCATAAAGTAATTCAGGAATGTTAGGATTTCTGTCAGTTTCTTGGCAAATGGTATTCAATTACAAATTTATGCTCCATAGGACACATACTTTAGAAGTATTCTGGGATGCTTCCACATTTTATTTTGGAACTAGGCATTTGGTTTCACTTTAGTAATCTAAATCAATAATAGTTTATAATAGTTATAAATTAATGTACTAACTTCAAGAAGCTGCATGTTCCATTTTGCAAGCATGCTATTGGTGTTACCTCTTCCCAAGTGGAAATTTCAATAGCAATTTTGGTATGAAAGATTCTTTTCAATATTTGGATTCATGTAAATATGTTGTATAAAAATCATTCAGAAAGGGAGTGAGGCGGGATGGAGGAGAAGGGATGACAGGGGCCAGAGGAGCACATAGGCTTGAATGTCTGCTGTCCTAGGGGTAAATTTTGGCTTGGGAAGTATCTGATCGTCCTAGGTTTCCCATTCTTAGAATGTCTCCTCTTATGTCCTCTTTCTCTTACCTTTTAAGCTCAGCATTAACTGTATGTAACTACCTGTTTATTTTCCTCCTGCATGTACGCAGTAGTTCACTTATACATTCTGTTTCTTTTAAATCATAGGAAGAGAAATATTATCCTTAGCAATGTTTTGAGCTTCAATGTGCCTTTGGAGTAACTTTAGTAAATCTCCAACGGTGGGCCTTAGAAGAGTCTTTATTACTGTTCTCTTAGGAACTAGGGTTTTGGCTCAGATACAAAATAAGCCTCGTCCCCGGTGCCGCTGCAGTTAGCATCCTTTTCCTCCAGGCAGATAATAGACTGTGTATAAGAGGTGGTTTTGGAATGAAGCTTTAGACCTCGGGTTATTTTTGATGTGCAGGGATAGGGATGATGGTGCTTTCATGTGAAACAAGGTCTGAGATATTTCCTGCCTCTTCAATTCAGGTAAAAGGTGAAAAATAACAAGAAACATATTGTGTTCTGGGAATATAAATAAGTGGGTTTGGTAAAGGGATCCTTCAGTTGAAGTATGTATTATAATTAGAAGTCTAAATTATTTGTATTTAAATAATAGAGGCAATTGTATTATTCTTGGCAATTATATAGCATAGAGCATAACAAATAAAGCCCCTTTGTAATGATAAAGTCTTAGTCTATAGCTTTGTGTGGTCTGGAAATCATGTAGCCCAGGCTGACCCTGAACTTGTAGCAATTTTTCTCTTGTCAGTCTAGCCTCAGGACTGCTAGGATTATAGGTGTGAATCACTACTCCTGGCTATAAAGCTTTTATTTTTCTAGGTCCTGCTGACTTCACACTCACAGTGTAGCAGAGATGACGTTGTAGAAATTATTTAATCCCAATCCAAAGTTTCTATCCCAACTTGATCATTCAGTTCCTGGATAAAGACACACAGCTTTTATTTACAATAAGCCTTAAACAGCACAAGAGCTGGGCAGATGTCTACCCTCTATGCTATTCGAATCTACTTTCCTCTTGATAGTGATGAGTTATTACTATGTTTCATCTGGGCTGCTCTTAACTCCAACTGGGCAGCCCTCAAGGCTGTGTTTTCATGATTCACCTAACACATGGCGGCTTCTTTCTTTTTCCTCCATTTCTCTGTCTCTGTCTGTCTCTCTGTCTCTGTCTCTGTCTCTGTCTCTCTCTCTCTCTCTCTCTCTCTCTCTCTCTTGATTTTCCTTTGACCTCCAGCCTGGGAACCCTAACTCCTGCCTATGTCTCTTCTGCTTAGCTATTGGCTGTCAGCATCTTTACCAATTAAAAATAACTTGGGGGCAGGGTCACATAGTGCCACTTGGGTCTGCAAGTGACTGGTCTCTCTCTTTCTTCTCTGGGGCAATCAGCTCTTGAGGAACCAATATTAGCATTAGAATACAAGCAGCATCATTGGGACAACCCACTACAGATGACCTTGAATTTCCTGGTTCCACTCTGTAGAGGTGAGAGTAATGAGTAAAAATGAGTTGTCAAATATATAATGTCCTCAGAATACTTTTCAGATGTTGTTCATAACCCCTTTATCTTCTTTTCTTATTATCATGTATCCCTTAAATATATATAAAATCAAATAGGAGGTGGTATATTGATTGACAAATTATAAGGTGTCAATATAGAGATTACTTGATGTAGCCCTGTGCAGATGCCTGATGTTCAGAGCCACCACATTAAATCTGAGATATTTAAAGCAGAGTAAAATGCAAATTGCTTGGGTGGGTGTCTGCTTGATTAGACACCGAGGACTGACTTTTCTGGTGGGTTTTAAATCTCTGCTTAGTTTTGTTTCTTTACCTCTGAGGTCTAGACTACCCATTGTTGTATGGCAGCCATGTTGCCTCTTATCTTATCCTAGTCCTAGAGGTTCAGGAAGTCTGGGACAGAACTGACCAGGGAAGCTAGGCTTGCTCCTAGAGCCCAGAGAGGAGAAGGGTAAGAGGTGGGTGGGATGCACATTCTGAAACACCAGAGACCTGTCCCTACAGCTGCATACCTGTCTATACTCCGGGAGACTTGCTGCCTTTGTGAGAGGTCTCATTCACATTCTGTTTAATATGGAGAATGTAGAATTAATTGTGGTCTCCTTAGGGACTAACAGACAATGGACCTACTTCTAAATTGTTCTCAACTGGTAAGTGAGAGCTGATATAATTAGTATGCTCAAACATAGAAGAATTTATTTGCATTTTACATTTGTGTATTCATTTTGAGTGTTTCTTAAGTAACTTTCCCATGACATGTATGTGTATTCATTATTTATTTGATAGTTTAAAATTGGTCAGAAAAATTATATTTTCCTCATGGTTTGAGATGAAATGATAAGAACTCCAGAAGAAAAATGGTATCCTTGGTTTATTTTTAATCACCGTTTTATTTATTTATTTATTTATTTATTTATTTATTTATTTATTATAGTGTCTCACTCACTATGTAGTCCAGGCTGCTTTGAATTCCCGATTCTCCTACTACTTAGTGATGGAATTGCTTCCTGTGTCATCAGGCCTGTAATAAATGCTAGTGTCCTTTAAATGCTGAACTTTGTAATGCATACATATTTTGAAGCATTTTTTTAAAAAAAGGAATATGGAGAGGAATTATATGCTTCCTCATGTAGCCCACAGTGGCTCCATTAAAGCCTGACGAAGGGTGGTCATCATGGTTGTCTTTCAGTTTTCCCCTCTTCTTGAAAGACTCGTTCTCTTTTGTACACTAATATTCTCTAATAGCTTCCCACTGGTGCAGTTATTTGGCTTAACAGCTTCAGGTGAACATAGCCATTACTGAGCTTAGTCATCTCACTGAGTGTTCCAGTGGCGTTTCTTCAAGGTAATTGGCAAGTCTAAATTTACCTATGTAGATGCTGCTTTGTGCATTACATTATCTTTTAGAATTTCAAGAGCCAGAAATGATTTTCGGCCCTCAATGGGCCCCAAATCAAACCGTCTCCTCTTATTTCTTTAATCATCACATTGTTTAAGTAAATTAGACTAAATGACACTTTGATTTTGGAATTGCTAAATCCAGAAAGTCACATTAAATCCAGAAACACTGGTCCTAAGAGGCCAATCCAGAAGTTCCAGCGAGGAGAATACATGAGGAGATTTGTGGAAGAGCCTCATAACATATTAGCATACCAGCTGTGACTTGGGGGCATCTCAAGGCTGTGAGCTCCTATTATGCTATCCTTAGGCTGCCAGTAGGGCAAATCACTTGGCACTGCAGGCTTTTGTACCAGCATGCTAACTTAGCTTTCAAGTTTCCTTTCCATTTCTTTTTTTTTTAATTTAATTTTATTTTTTTTTAATTTACATTCCAAATCATTTCCCCGTTCCCGTTTCCTCCCTCCCCGAAAGTCCCATAAGCCTCCTTCCCTCCCTCTTTTCTCCATTCACCCCCTCTCGCTTCTCTGTCCTGGCGTTCCCCTACATCCAGTCTTTCCAGGACCAGGGGTCTCTCCTTCCATCTTCTTAGAAATCTATTGATATGCGGATTGTGTCTAGGGTATTCCGAGATTCTGGGTCAATATCCCCTTATCAGTGACTGCATACCATGTGTGTTCTTTTGTGATTGGGTTACCTCACTAAGGATGATATTTTCAAGATCTGACCATTTGCCTAGGAATTTCGTGAATTCATTGTTTTTAATTGCAGAATAGTATTCCATTGTATAGACATACCACATCTTCTGAATCCATTCCTCCATTGAGGGACATCTGGGTTCTTTCCAGCTTCTGGCTATTATAAATAAGGCTGCTATGAACATAGTGGAGCATGTGTCCTTATTGCATGCAGGTAAAGCCTCTGGGTATATGCCCAGGAGTGGTATAGCCGGATCCTCCGGGAGTGTCATGCCCAGTTTTCTGAGGAACCGCCAGACTGCTTTCCAGAGTGGTTGTACCAGCTTGCAATTCCACCAGCAGTGGAGGAGTGTTCCTCTTTCTCCACATCCTTGCCAACAACTGCTGTCTCCTGTGTTTTTGATCTTAGCCATCCTGACTGGTGTGAGATGGAATCTCAGGGTTGTTTTGATTTGCATTTCCCTAATGACTAAGGATGATGAACATCTCTTTAGGTGCTTCTCAGCCATTAGATATTCTTCAGGTGAGAACTCTTTGTTTAGCTCTGTACCCCATTTTTTAATAGGGTTACTTGCCTCTCTGGAGTTTAACTTCTTGAGTTCTTTGTATATATTGGATATTAGCCCTCTGTCAGATGTAAGGTTGGTAAAGATCATTTCCCAGTTAGTTGGTTGCCGCTTTGTCTTTCTGACAGTGTCTTTTGCCTTGCAAAAACTTTGTAATTTAATGAGGTCCCATTTGTCTATTCTTGATCTTAGAGCATAAGCTATTGGAGTTCTATTCAGGAAATTCTCCCCTGTGCCCATATGTTCAAGGTTCTTCCCTTTTTTCCCTTCTATTAGTTTCAGTGTGTCTGGTTTTATGTGGAGATCTTTGATCCACTTAGAATTGAGCTTAGTGCAAGGAGATAAGAATGGGTCAATTTGCATTCTTCTGCATGTTGACCTCCAGCTGAGCCAGCACCATTTGTTGAAAAGGCTATCTTTTTTCCACTGGATGGTTTTAGCTCCTTTGTCAAAGATCAAGTGACCATAGGAGTGTGGATTCATTTCTGGGTCTTCAATTCTGTTCCATTGATCTACATGTCTGTTACTGTACCAATACCATGCGGTTTTTAACACTATTGCTCTGTAGTACAGCTTGAGGTCCGGGATACTGATTCCCCCAGAGGTTCTTTTACTCTTGAGAATAGTTTTAGCTATTCTGGGTTTTCTGTTATTCCAGATGAATTTTTGAATTACTCTTTCTAACTCTATGAAGAATTGAGTTGGGATTTTGATGGGGATTGCATTGATCTGTGTATTACTTTTGGTAAGATGCTCATTTTTACTATATTAATCCTGCCAATCCATGAGCATGGCAGATTTTTCCATCTTCTGAGGTCTTCTTCAATTTCTTTCTTCAGAGACTTGAAGTTCTTGTCATACAGATCTTTCACTTCTTTGGTTAGAATCACGCCAAGATACTTTATATTGTTTGTGGCTATCGTGAAGGGTATCATTTCTCTTACTTCTTTCTCAGCCTGCTTATCCTTTGAGTATAGGAAGGTTTCTGACTTGCTTGAGTTGATTTTATATCCGGCCACTTTGCTGAAGTCATTTATCAGCTGTAGGAGTTCTCTGGTGGAGTTCTTTGGGTCGCTTAAGTATACTATCATATCGTCTGCAAATAGTGATAGTTTGACTTCTTCCTTTCCAATTTGTATCCCTTTGACCTCTTTTTGTTGTCTAATTGCTCTAGCTAGAACTTCAAGTACTATATTGAAAAGATATGGAGAGAGAGGGCAGCCTTGTCTAGTCCTTGATTTTAGTGGGATTGCTTCAAGTTCTTCAAACTGTTCCACAAAATAGAAACAGAAGGAACACTACCCAACTCGTTCTATGAAGCCACAATTACACTAATACCAAAAGCACACAAAGATCCGACAAAGAAAGAGAATCTCAGGCCAATCTCTCTTATGAATATCGATGCAAAAATACTCAATAAAACTCTTGCCAACCGAATCCAAGAACACATCAAAATGATCATTCACCACGATCAAGTAGGCTTCATCCCAGGGATGCAGGGATGGTTCAATATAAGGAAATCCATCAATGTAATCCACTACATAAACAATCTCAAAGAAAAAAACCACATGGTCATCTCATTAGATGCTGAGAAAGCATTTGACAAAATTCAGCATCCTTTCATGCTAAAGGTCTTGGAAAGATCAGGAATTCAAGGCCCATATCTAAACGTAGTAAAAGCAATTTACAGCAAACCGGTAGCCAGCATCAATCTAAATGGAGAGAAACTTGAAGCAATCTCCTTTCCATTTCTTGACTGTTGTAAGTATTCTTGCCGGTCTGAATGTTGTGTTTATAGATCCTCACAAAGGTACTAGAAGTGTTTCCAAGAAAGTTTTGCCAAGATGTAATTCATAGAACCACAGTGTTTACTACTTAAAGTGTACAACACAGTGGCCCACAGTGCAATTACAGTGCCGTGGAACCATTTCTGCACACTTCACCTCTAACCAAAGCTTCATCAGAAACTCCCCCACATCTCCCTCTTCTCACTCATAACCTCCTTTTTTGTATTGAGTTCCCTGGTTTTTGACATTTCAGATAAGTGGATATATACAAACATTTTTTTTTCTGATTGGTTTATTGACTGTTTTGATTTTCCTGCTGTGAGCATCCATGTATGAGTTTTATATGGACATTGGTTCATTCTGCTTGGCTGGTAACCTGAGAATAGAAATGTTTGATATTACAGTAATTTTATGTGTAACATTTTGAGGCAATTACACACTATTTCTCACACCAAATGACCTATCTTATAGTTACACCAACAGTGTACAGGTGTTCTAAGTTTCTCTATGTCCTTGCTAACATTTACTTACTTTTTGGATGATATTAAACTCTGGTAGTGTGAAATACTGCGTCATCACCGGCTTGACTTTCTTTCATTTTGTTTTTGTCTAATATTAAACAACTTCCTACACACTTTATAGTGAGTCATTAGTGTGTCTTCCTTGGAGAAACATCTATTCAGATCCATTGCCAGTCTTTCAACTGGATTACCTGTGCATTACTGATGGATAGGAATTCTATTTGCATTCTAGAAAAAGACATTGTTATATGAATTGCTGGGTTTTCCTCCATGATAGGAGTATCCATTTCACTGTGAAGCACAAAGGTTTCTAATTTTAATTATCAAACCTTTATCTTTCTCATTCGTTGGCTATGCTTTTGTTGTCACAACTTCGACTGTCATTGATTAAATTTACAAAGATTTATCCCTGTGTTTCATCCATGCTCCACTATGTTCATAGCAGCCTTATTTATAATAGCCAGAAGCTGGAAAGAACCCAGATGTCCCTCAATGGAGGAATGGATTCAGAAGATGTGGTATATTTACACAATGGAATACTACTCTGCAGTTAAAAACAATGAATTCATGAAATTCTTAGAGAAATGGACAGAACTGGAAAATATCATCCTTAGTGAGGTAACCCAGTCACAAAAGAACACACATGGTATGCAGTCACTGATAAGGGGATATTAACACAGAATCTCGGAATACCCTAGACACAATTCGCATATCAATAGATTTCCAAGAAGATGGAAGGAGAGACCCCTAGTCCTGGAAAGACTGGATGTAGGGGAACGCCAGGACAGAGAAGCGAGAGGGAGTTGAATGGGGAACAGAGGGAGGGAAGGGGGCTTCTGGGACTTTCGGGAGGGAGGAAACGGGAAAGGGGAAATCATTTGGAATGTAAATAAAAAAATATAGAAAAGAATAAAAAAAAAAGCCTAAACCTGCTCTGCCCAGATGATCGCTAGCCTCCCTTCTACTAACTTATTATATATTTCAGGACTCCATTGTCTCTTCCCTTCAACAGCAACTCAAGCTTCAAACACACAGGAACTCTGTTTTTGCCATGTGCCCAGCACTTTAGCACTTGATCTATTAGCAGGATATGGATGTAATAAACACCTGTTGAAGAAAAAAAAGAGTTTTATAGTCATGTTCTTACATTTCACTCTTTATACATTTGAGTGGCCAACTTAACTCTTTGATGTAGTTGTTGCTATTATGCTGTCTTCTTCTCCTCCTTCTTCATCTTTTTTGAGAATTCTTTGTTGCCCAGACTGCCTTTCAATTCTAGGCTCATGTGATTTTTTTTTTCACCTTACCCTTTGTAGCTGAGACTACAGGCACAGCCAACCTGTACCTAGCCAGTGTCATTCTTTTGCATGTAGATGTCCAATTGTTTGTAGTACTGAACTTATTTTTTTTTCTTAGAATTCTTTTCTGCCTTCTTGGCTCTCAAAATCTTTTACATCACCTTTCACTTCTATGAGCTGTCTTTGGACCCCTCTTACACTGATTTCTTTCCTTTCAACATATCATGGACACTTTCATGGGAACTTAAGTATCTATTCATGTGTCTTCCTTAGGTAGAGCTCAAGGAAGGGATCTGTATTGACTATGGTTTTAGAATCTGCAGTGTCAAGACTGGTCACTGTCCTTTTATGCTGGTGGTAAAGTCAGTGGAAGGTAGTAGGGTTTTCTTGGTTCTCCATCTTTCATGGTTTAAATTTAATAGTGTAACTGAGTCTGTGATATAGGAGGTAATAAAAGATGTTGCTATTTTATGGTGATATTCTGTGATTTTTATAACTAATGACTATGTTAAGTAGATTATTAATTCTAACCTTTACTTCACTTTAAAAGAACAACATTTATTGGTGTTTATATAAAAGATTTAACTAAGTACTTACCTGACATTTCATCTTTGTGGATAAGGCTTCATTGATGAGAAACAACTGACCATGTAAGACTCATGCTTTGTTAGCACAGTGAATCAGTGGACACTCTTCAAATCATTATATTGTCCTGGATTATGTGCTAGTGCCTGTACCATCACCAGGGTTAGCAGACAATTGCTGACCTTTTGGTTTCTGATTGAGAGTTTGATTTGTGAGATAAGGATGGATTTGATGAGAAGTACCACAGGGTTGTTTTTTGTTGTTAGTGTTGATTTTTGTTTTGTTTTGTTTTGTAAGACACTTCCTTTGATAATTGACAGAATGTGTCTTCTGCAAGGCAAATAAGATATTTTACAAATGAAAATTGTATTTTCGTAGACTTACATTACTGAGCCTCTGTGCTTAAACACACCAGTGATGAGAGGTTGATCTTTGTGTTTCATGAGGTAATATTCTTGGTGAGATGGCATCCACCTGTCCTATATTCTTTGAGGCCTTTCATTTCTTCTCTGACATTGAATCTCTCAATGTAGCCCAGTGCAGACTAGCTTTGAAGTCATGATCCTCCTGCCTTACCCTCTCAAGTATGAGGATTATGTGTGTACTACCATGTCCCTATCCTTCAGATTCTAATAATCTCACCACTGTATAATATATGAAACAGATATAGTTAGCACTTTAAAGTATTTTAAACACCAATAAATGTTGTTCTTTTGAAGTGCCCAGTGAATCTTCTAGGAGGAAAGAAGGGTTGTCAACGATTGTGCTCTTAGTTACAGCACTGGGTGCCACTTAGGGGTGGAAAGTGTCCTAAGGCACGAGTCATCAGAATGGCTTCGTTCTGTTGGATTCTAGAAAGCAGTAAGTGCGCTATTAGTCACTGTAGACCATCCCTCCCGACTCTTTTCTGAAATCCCTGAATAGTCGGGATTATCTGATGTTCAGAATTGACTAAACTCAAAACAAATGGTTTATGTTAGCTTTTAATGTTATTCGCGTGAAAATACACCATTTGTGTGGGTGCCCTCAGAGGCTGGAAGAGGGTGTGGAACCTGCTAGTGCTGGAGTCACAGGTTGTTGTGAGCTGTCCAGCATGGATGCTGACAAACCAATCCAGGTTCCCTGGCTAAAAGCCAGTCCCAGAATAAATGGTCTAAAAGAATAGTTTATATAGAACCACACTCAAAACATACATGTGAATTTTGCATATATATTTATATTTATTGAACAAGGCCCTGTGCTACAAGTTAAAAGGTTATTGAGGAAGAGAAGTGAGCTGCCATGAGCTCTTCTGTCAGCGCTAGGGTGGGTCCCCCATGTGGAAGGAGAGCCCTCAACTGCTGTGTGAGTTAGACAGAGAACAGAGTGGGGAAGGAGTCCCCTAGAGTGAACAGCTGTCTGTACTGTATAGAAGAAGAGAAAAACAGAGTACTAAAGATCTCTGAAGGACTTTAAGTATGCTTCATTTCAGAGGGGCTTATGGAATGAAGGTACATATTGGGTTGTTTTGTTGACTGAGGAAGGAAAATCAAAAGACCATAGAATGAGAAAGATTTTGGCCATACACCAACTTGCATTCTATTCCATTTGCATAACATCACATGCATATTTTGCAGAAATACATAAGGCAAGGAGGTTATCAAAGTGTTGACTCTCTGAATTTTTACTGTTACACTTTTAATATTTTTTCTCCAGGAAACATTTATTATTTGTAGAATAATTCATCAGCACTACCAGTTCCATATTTCTGAGAAACATTGAGACAACATTTGAGAACCTAACTCCCCAACTTATCCTCTGTTGAATGCAGGCTGCCCTAAGTCTTAGTTATTTCTCTATTGCTATGCTAAAACATTGTGACCAAGGCAAGTTATAGGAGGAAAAGCTTATTTGACTCTATAGTTCCAGAGGGGTGAGGCCATCCCTATCATATAGGAGAGCAGGCAGGCACAGCATCAGGAAGAGTGGAGAGCTCATACTGCATATTAAGAACCATAATCAGGGGGTTGGGGATTTAGCTCAGTGGTAGAGCGCTTGCCTAGCAAGCGCAAGGCCCTGGGTTCGGTCCTCAGCTCTGGAAAAAAAAAAAGAACCATAATCAGGAAGCAGAGAGAACAAACTGGGAATGGCTCATGGCTTTGAAACTTCAAATCCCATCCCCAGTGGCACACTTCCTCCAGCAAGGGCACATCACTTAAACCTCCTCAAAGGGAGCCACCAATTGAGGATCAAGTATCATACATCTGAGCCTTAAATAAAAAGAGACATTATTAGAAATATACTTTTAAAAATTCTCCATTTTTGACCTTGCAGTTCTTTCAGACTGAACAATTCTGGGTTAGAGTTTTTGACTGTGGGATGGCAGGCCCATCCCTCCACTTGATGCCCTGTCTTTCTATTGGAGGTGGACGCTACAAGTTCTCTCTCCCCACTGTAGGGCATTTCATCTAAGGTTCCTCCTTTTGAGTCCTGAGAGTCTTTCACTTCCCAGGTCTCTGGTACATTCATTATAGTGGGTTCCCCCCACCTCTATAATAAAAGGTAGGTCCCCTCTACCTTCTGAGGCTGCCATTTCCATTCTTTCTGCTGGTCCTCAGGGCTTTAGTCCTGTTCCTCCCCCAATACCTGATCATGTTCCCCTCTTCCCCTCCCTATCCCCTTTCCTACTCATGTCTCTCCATCCCCCTCCTTGTGATTGCTTTCTTCTCCCTCCCAAGTGGAATTGAGGTGTCCTCACTTGGGCCCTTTGGCTTGTTAACCTTCTAGAGTTCTGTGGATTGTATCCTGGGTATTCTGTACTTTTTGGGCTAATATCCACTTATTACATTTGAGTTACTAAGGTGTATATATATATATATATATATATATATATATATATATATATATATATATGAATGACAGGGGGAAATAGCTGATTCAGTTCATGGAAGCATCGTATCTGAAAGTGAACACCTTTTAAGAAAGGAAAAGGGTCCATGCTGCAAGATTCCAGAAGACTTGGGAGTTCTGCCTTGAGGGCACATGCTGAGTAATGTGTTTTGAAGGCAGGCTGCCAGGGTTTGACAAAGAACGCAAGCACAGCTTTTGTTTTGCAATATCTGGAAAACTTGGAACTGTAATTTCTTGGAAGAAAAGCCTTTCCAAGATAAAGACAGTGTGAAGGCACTCTGCCTCAAAGAACTACAAGAGAAAAGCAAGAAAGGCCATGCCAAATGGAAGTTGTGACCTTGTGACCTTGTTGAGTTTCATCACATGGCTGATAGCCATAGAGAATGTCCTTTTAAGGTTAATTTTACTGAAGCTCCTGAACAAGGACCAAATTTAAAAAAAAAAACTACCTGTCACTGTTAATTCACTGTTCTTTATCTTTAAAATTATAGATTTATTCTAAGAGTACTCTGAACTCTTGGTAGTACATACCTTACTTTTTCATGTTTGCTTTGGAGGACTTAAGTTTACAGAAACTGCTATGATGTCTCTTGAGTTTTAGATTTTTTTTTTTTTTGGTTTTTTCAAGACAGGGTTGAGACAGGGTTTCTCTGTGCAGCCCTAGCTGTCCTGGAACTCACTCTGTAGACCAGGCTGGCCTTGAACTCAGAAATCCACCTGCCTCTGCCTCCCAAGTGCTGGGATTAAAGGCATGTGACACCACCACCTGGTGAGTTTTAGATTTTTAAAGTGAAGTGCATACTATTATTTTTGTTTTTATATATTTATATCCTATGTGAGCTTTATCAACAAAGAAGTTTTACAAAATGTCCTCTTCTTACATGATGTGCAAAGCATTATTGGTGACTTTGTAGCATCAACTAAAAGGTGTCCTTTCATGTTTTCTACAAAGATAGAAGTTTCTAGTTGTCATAGGGTGTAGCAATGAGCAGAAGGAATCCAACTGATACAGGCTCTTGCCTGTATTCACAAAGCAGGACAAATAGCACTGTTGTCCTATGGTAGAAATAAGGGTTTTGGTGAATGGTCTTGTCTTCAAGTTTTCTAGGTTGTAGAGAGGATCTCTTACAAACATCACCTGTCAATAAAAAACCTGATGGCCAATGAACTGAGGCAGGAAATAGGAGGTGGGACACTAGCAGGAAAATAGTGGATTCTGGGAAATAGCTGGAGAATAAAAGGGAACACAGGAGAGACAAGAGAGGAGACTGAGAGGAGACTAGCAGGTAGATGGACTCAGGAAGATGCTGAGGAGACTAAGTATGGGGGCTGGGACTGAAGGAGAGATAACTAACCAAGTGGTAGACTTGGAATATTTAATGGTTAAATAAGTTAAGAGCTAGTTGGGGAATGAGCCAAAGCCTATGGCCTAGGTATTTAATGATAACTAATTAGTCTCAGAGTCATCATTTTAAGAGTATGACTGGGAAAGGAAAAACGGATATATTATATTTACATTGAGGATTCCACCTGACTAAAGAAGGAGGTCTACTTGCATTCTTAAAGCGACATAGTATGGGTGTTTGTTAGGTGAGTCCCAGCTGCAAACAGAGGGGTCCCAGCTGCAATACCACATGCCCGTGTAAATAACAAACTTTAGGCAGATACAAGGCTTCTTTCCTCTCCTCTCCTCTCCTCTCCTCTCCTCTCCTCTCCTCTCCTCTCCTCTCCTCTCCTCTCCTCTCCTCTCCTCTCCTCTCCTCTCTTCTCCTTTACCTTTCCTTTCTTTTCAGATTGAATCTCATGTGTTACAGACTAGCCTCAAATTCCTTACATTGTTGAAGATGAACTTGATTTTCCAATCCTCCTATCTCTGCATTCCCCAAATTAGATTACAGACATATGCCACCACACGTAGTTAGATGCTGGGGATCTAATTCAAGGCTTCATGCATGCAGGCAAGTATTTTACCTGCTTATATTCCCAGATCCTTAAATGCCTTTTGCTCTTGGACAGTACATTTTCACTCAGAAGTCAGTGGGTATCAACCCAGATGATTTTGGAGCAACTTTTTAGTATCCCAAGTACTGTCAGACTGGATGATGTGCTTAGCATACTCTGAAGATAGTTGTAAATGGCTTTTCATTATTGGCTCTGTGTTAGTATCTATACCATCTTAGTCTATATGCAATTTTGGTAATAATAAAGATGAAAAATTAAAACATGGTAATGCAAATTGATAAACACTAATTAAGGTTGGACTGTACTTACTATAGAGGTTACACTTCCTCCTTAGTAAAAAGACAGAGCTGGTGGGATGAGCTTGACATAGTCGAGAAACAAAAAAGGCTCATGTGGCCAGAGTGAGTAGATGAAGAGCTGAGATCACATAAGTGCATGGGCAATGAGGTGGAAGCCCCATGGGGAGCACTCAGATGTTCTCATAATAGTAACTAACCATCATGGGACTGAAAGAGGATGCAGTCTGATAATGCTCTTCATGGTTCCTCTGGTTGCTGAGTAGAAAGTGAATGATCAAGGGGCAAAGGGAGCACTATAGGAGTTTGTAAACCCAGAAATCCAAGTTCAAGATGATGTTGCCTCAGACATTAGTGGTAACTGAAAAGTTCGTGGCTTTGGAAAATGCTTTACAATAGAGCCGGCTGGACTGGTTGGTGAATGCTAGTGGGAGAATGAGAATAAGCAGAAGTCATGGTGGTTCCTATGTTGGGGTTTGGATAGATGGGTGGAAGGTGGTGCCATTTACTGCAGATGGGAAACTACTGCAGTACTGGTTAGACTGGAGGACTGGTCAGAGGCACATCAAAAGTTCTTCTGTTTTTACCTTGTTAAGTTTGCTCTGCCTGCTAAATATTGAAGGCTAAGAGTCAGAAAGGCAGCTTGACCATCAGCCTGACTAGAGACCTAAGGTTGCAAATTCCTGGCATGCACCAATTCTGCATTTTAACAAGATGAGTAAAGATGTAGATTAGTGCTGTAATTTATCTTGAACACGTGCAGCTGTCAGGAAAAAAACAACAGTATTCTTTATGAAATAATCTAGTAATTATTACTTGCTAGTTAGGCTTTCTATAGTAATTGATGATCAGACAATTAGAGCAACCGCATCACTTTCCTCTGATAATTAGAGCTAATTTGTAAGTACTAATAATAGGCTGACTCACAAGTAAAATGATGCAGACTACAAAGTCTGTCTTACTAACTGGGAAGTTCCCCTTTAGGCTTCTGAAATTCAGAGCTGATGAGTTAGAATAGCTTAATTCAGTATTTTCACTGCTAATTTGTGTCTATATTTGGGGAAAATCTAATAGGGAGCTGGGATTCCTATCCCCCACTTATCCTCATCTGAGCTATTCAGCAAGTACAACTTGAAGCTGGTTGCACCAAAAGAATGATGCTCATGTGACACAGTGTCCCCCTAAGGTCTATTCTGCTGCTACTGACTTTGCATAGATGATCTATAAACTTCACCAGGATGTTTGCAAGGTAGACATGCTTATTTCCATCTTAATGATCAGGCAGTAGGACTTTAAGGTCACTTGGCTAATAGTAATGACAGCGCCAGGACTCTGAGCTAGGTCTGGTTGCTTCTGAATATGTCTGGTAGTATGCTTTCCCAGTCCTATCTTCTCCACCCAGCACGTTTATATATTTCCAGCCAAGTATCCAGTCTTGGCTTCATTCTTACCAGCTCTCTGCCCCAGTCATTGCCTGGACATGTGCATGGTCTCATTTGCTCCCATGTATGTGTGGACCTTCTGGCCTATCACTGAAACTTGGCTCTTGTCTTCAAGCCTTCAAGCTCTGGTCTCTCTGTCCTGTTGTTACTTGCTCTGAACATCGTTTGGGGTTATCATTTGTCTCTCTGCTTCTGTTATCACATTACTGAGAACAGCAACACCAAAGAAGTCAGCCCTTGTATTTTTTTTTAATAAACAAGAAGGAAAAGTTATTGCACCATTTTAAGATGTAACTCAAAGTTCCATGGTTGGAACTCAGTAATCTGGTTAAAACCAGAAGAGATGGTCTTCCCAGGTTTTCCATTTTCCACCGACTCTCTTAGCCCATGGTTAATTACCTTCTTGGTTCCAGGGAATCTGCTACATTTTCAGGACTGATGGAGGCCAGATTCAGTGGGAAAAACTGCCTGGTTTCAACTCATAAATAGAACAATTTCAGGCACTAAGACAAGATCTCAGCTCTTTTCCTATCTGGGGTTGATTAGCTTGTGGCTTTTCTAATGTCAATTATTTAGTTTCACCTACATTTATCTGTCTGTCTATCTATCTATCTATCTGTCTGTCTGTCTGTCTGTCTGTCTGTCTGTCTATCTATCTATCTATCTATCTATCTATCTATCTATCTATCTATCATTTATTTATTTATTTACTCTTCTTTTATACAATATATCCCTGACTGCAGTTTTTCCTCCTTCCACTCCTCCCAGTTCCCACTCCCATCAACTCCTCCCTTTCTCTTCAGAAAAGAGCAGACCTCCCAGGGATATGAACACAGTATAACAAGTTACAAGACTAAGCACATACCCTCATATCAGGGCTGGTGAGGCAACCCAGTAGGAGGGAAAGGGTCCCAAGAACAGGTGAAAGAGTCAGAGACACATGTACTCCCAGTGTTAGAAGTCCCACAAAAACCGTGAGAACCCTAATGTATATGCAGAGGACCAAGTGCAGACTCAAGCACTGTGATTACCGCCTCAGTCTCTGTGGGCCCCTATGAGGCCTGCTTCTCTGGCTCTGTGCTCCGTGTTCTTTTGGTGTCCTCAACCCCTCTTGGGAGCTCAGGGACCTTCAATACTTTCTGTTTTTAACTTCAAAAGTGACTTCCCTATCTGACCGTTGGTTTCTGCCCTAACACCTACTCTGCATTTGATCAGTTGGCTCCCATTCTTTTATTCGGCTGTAATTGCCACTGACAACTCACTTTCTCTGAGGCATGATCTTGAACATGACCCTTCTTATTCTGCCTGACTCTAGTGGGTCCTTGAAGTTCAGGGTCCATTGTGACTTTGCCCAGTGCCATTCCTTTAATGTTTCCTCAACCTCGCAGCCTGTCTTTGCTCTCTTTAGAAGAGAACTTCCATTTACCTGTACAAATGAACCTACCACACACTTTTAGGTCTAACTCCATCATCATTTATTGTGGGGGTTTCCCCACTCGCTCCCATTCCCAGCAAGAAACACAGCTTTGATCTTGCAGTAGTACTTTGTATTGTTATACTTTACCCTGAGGATTGAACATAGGCGCTCGCTGTGTTAGGAAAGCACCTTGTGTCTGAGTTGTATTTCCAGCTCATGTGCTATTAAGTCACTCCTCCTTCTGCTTCTTATTTCCATCCCTATTTACTGCTCTATAGCCCCAGTTTATATTTTCTGCTCAAGTCTAAGCAGTTCTTCAAGTAGTTGGGGTTTTATTTAGTTATTTTTTTAAGACTTACTGCTTTCCCCCTTTTCTGACCTATGGTCCTCCCGGAGTGAATACCATTTGTTATGTACTTAGAGGACATCCGGCTTCTGGGGCCCTCTGGGATTGTACATAATTCTGCCTGGAAAGAAACTCAAATGCTGTAACTGAAATTTCCCTCTCCCTGTGTACTCAGTTTTATTAACAGAGCGTTGTTTGTAGAAATAAATTTAATAAATTTTTAATGAATTTTAATGTTAAGAAATATAGAAAAAGATGTAAATAGGTGCCACAGAATTAGCCCTTATAATACTGCACTCAATCTTTTGCTCTTAAAACAACCCGCATACCCTTCTGTACATTCTCCACAATAGCATCTCGGTTTTGCCCCTGCCCTCCTCTCTCTGCTACCAGGCTCATTTCGCTGCTCTCTACCTTCAGCAGGACTGTCTTCTCCTGAAACAATTCTGTTAATGCTGTTCCATCCCCTGCATGCACATGCGTTCAGATTAAAGCCCAGGTCCAACTGTGGCAGTTCCATATCCCTTTTGATTTGAATCCCATCTGCCTTCTCTTTTATCTCTTGCCACCCAACTCATCCCAACTCCAGCTGCACTGGAATTTTTATGACTCTCCCAAAAGCCAATGCTTTTGAAAGCATGGAATAGCCTCATTTCTTACCCTGGGAGATTCCCATTTATCATATAAGACGAACTGAAGTGTCATTCATCCAATTTATATTCTTATTCAAAGATGCTGATACCTCTTAGAAAGACAACTTTATAATATAGTCTTAATTTTAAATATCATTACATTCTGTTTTCTCCAGAAGTTAGGGTTTAATCAGATGCACAGTTAGTATTTAGCTCTGGAAAAGTAAAATTATCGTTAACCCAGACTGGCATCTCAAATCAGCAGATACATTTCATTTGTCTCAGCTTATAGGAGGAAGAGATGGGCTTTAGATAAGTACGTATGTGGATGGTCCAAACTGACAGCAAGTACGGAGGGCGTACTTGAAGCGGCCCTGCTGCCTACTGTACTCTCTGACTGTCTTTTCCCCCCATTATTTCTACTTCTAATGAGATCTACCTGTCAAGTCTAAGTGCAGAACCCCAAAGGACAGCTGGGAGCATGCTGAGGAGAAGTGACAGAGCTTACCTTTAACTGTCTTTAAACCTTTTTGTAGTTTTCTGGGAAGTTATCACATTTTGTTGTTTGTTCTGAGTTTTGCTTTCTTTCTCTCTGTTTTATCTAGCACCCTATCAACTCTTGTTCCTCTTCAATTTAATGTAAATTCTGTGTCCAGAGTTTTATGAGACTCAAAAGCTTGAAAGCTACTGGGCATTTAAAGTACTGATCAGTTATGAGGTTTGTATGTGTATAAACTTTTAATATATCACTTTATATTTGACATGGGCCTTAATTGTTGCTTTGGTGTGCGTGTGCGTGTGCGTGTGTGTGTATGTGTGTGTGTGTGTGTGTGTTTAATCAATGAAGAGCTTCTTGCAAGAATGAGCCTCTAATTATTTCATTTATAGTATAATTTGCAAATATATGATATAACACGTTTTCATTCATTTAAAATTTTAGCAATAGCAAGTCATTTTGAGGAGTTAAGCATTTTCTTTCTTTTCTTTTTTTTCTTTTTTTCTTTTTAACGAATAAGAACTTCCTTTTTAAAAAAAATTGACAGCTTTTGTGGAAAATTAAAGAGTAAAGCGATAGACTTACAAAACATTGCTAAATTAATTGAAAAATGAAATAGAAACATTTTATGATAGATTTGAAGATTAACATAGAAAATATTTCTGATAAAATTGTAGAAAATGTAGAAAAATATGCTAAAATTGAAGATTATCAAGGAAAAATTTATATAGATATAATAATGGTAGGCATAAAAGTATTCCTAAGTTGATTGAAAGTGGAATTGTAAACATTTTCTGATAAAGTTGAAGATTTACAATGGAAAATATTTCTGATAAAATTCAAGAAATATATAGAAAAACATGTTAAAATTGAAGATTATCATGGAAATTATACAGATAAAATGGTAGGCATAAAATAATTTTAAGTTGATTGAAAGTGGAATTATAAATATTTTCAGTAAAATTGAAGATTTACATGGAAAATATTTCTGATAAAATTCAAGATATTTCATGATTAAACCAAATTTACACAATATCTGTCCACAAATCCAGCCCTACAAAGGATAAAAGATGGAAAACACCAACACAAGGAGAGAAACTATACCCTAGAAAAAACAAGAAAGTAATCTTCTTTTCAACAAACCCAAAAGAAGATACCCACACAAACATAAAAATAACATCAAAAAATAACAGGAAGCAGCAATCACTATTCCTTAAAATCTCCTAACATCAATGGACTCAATTCCCCAATAAAAAGACATAGACTAACAGAAATATTTTTCATGTAAATCTTCAATTTTATCAGAAAATGTTTGCAATTCCTTTCAATTAATTTATTAATGTTTTTTATGTCTACCATTTTATCCGCATTATTTTTCATGATAATCTTCAATTTTAACATGTTTTTCTATATATTTCTTCTATTTTTATCAGAAATGTTTTCCATGAAAATCTCTGATTTTGTCACAAAATGGTTTTAATTCCACCTTCAATTAATTTAGAAAGGTTTTTTATATCTACCATTTTATCTGTATAATTTTCCACGAAATAGTCAATTTTAACATGTTTGTCTATATATTTCTGGAATTTAGCATTTTCTACAAAAGATGAATTGGCATAGAGCCTGGTATTTGGAAAGGTTGGAATGTTGTTATTATCACTGATAGACCTTGTGCTAGGCACTGAAGATAGGAGATAAAAGAATATTATTTCAAAGGAATTGTGGCCGGTGCACCGAGGGATATGTTTGGAATGATAATAGTTCTATGAAGATAGAAGTTGGGTTGTTTTGTAGCTTGGATTCACAGTCTTAACCCTGCACACACTCTAGACCTATGCATCTACTAGCTGCTTTTGATGTGATACATGGATCTACTATACAAATGTATAAAGCATTACGGATGGGCAAGTTGAGAGTCTATTAGCATTGTGACATAGTGTTGACCTCTCTCAGCATAGCCCCTGGGTAAAATTGTACTGTGCTTCTGGGTTTCTGATTTTCCCACATCAGCTGCATCTTTTATATCCCTTCAAGAGAAGTTAACTGAAACATGACTACCCATTGTACCTAATATTACACTCCATTCAGCTTGTTATCAGGGAACACATCTTGCTTTGCTCAACTTTGGAGAATTGTTTTTTATTAGTCAGTGTGGTGATTAGGCAGACCTATGAAAACGGGTGCTTTCCAGTTTTAAAAAAGTCTAAACTTTCCCATGGTTTGGTAACTAAAGGCATGTGGACAGGTGAGGAGACAAAGAACTCCTTTGACCCCCTTTATTAGTGTGTGTGTATGCATGTGCGTGTGCATGTGTGTGTGTGTGTGTGTGTGTGTGTGTGTGTGTGTATGTGTGTGTGTAATGGTGATTTATAATGAGAAGATGCTGGTTATCTTAAAACATTTGAAGCTAATTGCTTTTAACACCACAGACGGCAATGTTCAAATGAGGGCAACTGTCTAGGACCAGCAAGGATTTGAAAAAATCCTTAAAAGTTATTTTATAAAACCACCTTCAAACATTAAAAAAGGAAAAAAAACCACTTGAAGTAGCATATTTAAACATGCTTCATCAGGTGCTCAATAGAAATAAAATCATGCTCACAATTTTTTCCTGTTAAGTATTTGTATTTTTAAATAATAGGTTTCTTCATTTTAGTAGTTGTTCCCAAGATGGTCTGTAATACAATGTGCTAAATTTGTAAAATAGATTTGTATTTCAAATTAACTCTAAGAAAAAGCTGAATGTGCCTATTGAGACCTAATAAAGCCGTCAGAAAAATGGTTTCTCTTACCTAAAATTATGTATTGTCTTAGAAACTGGCCCATTATTGCTTCATTAGTATCTTCTGCAAAGAGTTTTAAAGAACACTTTATAGTTGTAATCGAAACTAAGAGGCTGATAAATAGAACTTAGCCCCAGTTTTTTGTTGACTTTAAAATGGAATTCATTTAAGCTAAACTTTAAAATATCTTGATTAACATTCAATCTCAGACAGGCTCATAGATGTTAGAGGCTTCTAGAAATTTCTTTGTGTATTGCATGGCAGTTGCCTGCTTTTGAAGAAGCAGGAGAGAGGACAGAGAGACCCGGGCTATGACTCTGCCTGTGTCTACGCCTTTGTATCTGTGAGACAGTTGAGAAGTCAGTTCTTGAGTTTCATTACTGGGGAAGTGGGAAATGAAGTTATCGTCTCACAGGCTACGTTTGAGAAGAGAGTGAAGCCCTTGGTAGAACATTTTGCAGTGTTTTGTTAGTTCTATTTGGCAACCATTTTCATGCAAATAACTCTTCATCCACAGTTGAACATTACAAGATGCTGAAATAGCTGGCTTTACATAGAATAGAAGAGTCTAGGCTAAGCGTGGACGAGCTACTGCTCTCTCCCTGTTTTTGTAGTGGTGGCTTTATTTTGCTGTGCCATAGCATTTAGATACTGCCTCTGGCTGCTGTCACGTGACCATACAGAGTAGCTGTATATATATTGTGACCTATGAAACCTATGGTATGTATTGTTATTCCATATAAATCATCAAACTTTTGGTGTAAGCTGTTTTCATGGACTTGCTTGATTTAGTATTTACTTAATTTGTAATATGAAGTGCTTGGTTTGCACAAATTTTATTTGTTTCAAGTGAGAAGCCTGAGGAGTAGACTGCAGCATTGCTTAGCTGTTCCCAGGGTTAACTGGAGAAGGCTAAGGATTATCTTGCTTAGTGATGACATTCCTCAGAACGGTTGGGAGTAACAAATCTAGAACCTCCAGAAGGGGATTTTGATAGGACCAAAATTTCCTGTGTCAACTTCAAAGTGGGGATATGCTAGAAGAAGATATCACACTCCATTGAGTAGCAACTTCCATCTGCCTAGAGTTAGAGAAATTATTCAGCCTTCATGACAACATGTGTATCCAATGAAGTGTAATAAGTCTCTGTGAGTCAACCTTAATCCTGAGTTGAAAGACTGTAGTCAGATATTCTGTAGAATCTAGAGATCTTGGATTGACTCTTGGTTTCTAGAATGGGTAGTTTGAGTGCCAGGCTGGGCAACATTTTGTAGCCTAGACTCTGAACTATAAATATAAAGACTTAGATACATTTAGCAACATAGTAATTGTTGATCCCTGCTCAAAGTTCTGAGGCGCCCACCTGACCTTTTTTTCAGTAAGTGATGGTCTGCCATCCCAAATGTCATTTCATTTTCTTTTCTAATTGATTTTTTTGGGGGAAAGATTGTCAATAAAGCTATCATTCCCAACTATTGATGGGTGCTTTAGAGTTCAAACTTTCTCCCATTAACATAATCTCATTCAAATAACAGGATGGATGACCTTAAAAGTTAGAAGAATTACTCCTATTTTATAGATGATAAAAATGTTTGATTCCAAGAAGCTAAGCTGCTTGCCTAAAGCCATGGGATTTTAAAGAGGGTGTGGGTGGGGTGGGGAGGCTTCTTTTGTTTGCCCCCAGAGCCATGTTGTCTTTGCTTTACTAGTTTACTTGATTTCATTCAGCCAAAGTATATGGAAAGATGGGTAAAAAGCGTGTGTGCGTGCATGTGCGTGCGTGCGTGTGTGTGTGTGTGTGTGTGTGTGTGTGTGTGTGTGTGTGAAGTAATATCCCAATGAGCTCCGGTTTCCAGCTGCTTTGGAGAAGCTTCAGACAAGGAGTTCATGTTCCTGTACGGCCATGGGCTGGAGCGAAGCTGTAGCGTCTCTTGGGAAAAAGCCAATGCCTTAGAGTTTCTTCCAGTGTCTTCCACTCCCTGATGTTCTGATATCCAAACACCACTCTGGTCATTTACTATAGTTACCTGGCTGCCAAAAGCCTCTGCATTTTGGACCCTTAGTTTAGACTTGAGCACTACCTTAGATAAGGAGGAAATGAAACTCTAAGTACAGTGGGGGAGGATAGCTTGGCAGGGAGAATCTTTTCTCTGAAGCAGAGGCTTTTCTTAGATGCTGATATCTGATGTTTCAAGTCCCGTGGCTTCAGTCAGATTATCATTACTGCTAATAAAAGAAAATCAGGGGAACATTGATTAGTCAAGAGGGGATGCATACATTTTATAGGGTGGATAATGTTCTAGCAAAGGTCTGTTACATACTTTTTGTACATATTTGTGTTTCAAATATTTTATAACAAGGCTAAAACCCAACGTATGTATTGTATGAGAATGTATTGAATAGGAAATAGAATTTTCTAGAGTTAGCTAAATTTATTCTACTTGAGAAATTGTTTGGAAGGTAAATATTTTGAGTGAATTCTAGCATTAGGACTGAATTTGTTTTAGAAGAAATTTATTTCTCCTTAGCATTATCCCTCTGTGATGAATTCTTTCTTTTGTTGAAAGCCTCACAAGTGAAAGAGAGGTGAGGAGAGGTCACAGTGAACATCTACTGAGAGACTGCAAAGAACAGTGATGGTGAGCTTGGACAGATGCCCTTGGTCACACCGGGCATCGCCCACAGGCAGACTGAGTACAGGCAGGTCAACGGAATCCATGGAGGGACCTACTAAGTGATAAGAATGGTGTCTGGTGAACACATGACTGAGTGAGGGACAGTGTGTATCACCTGTTTTTTCCTGAAATGTAAGTTTTAGGATAGATTATATGGTTCAAACTCAAAGGGGTAAATCTCATTGTAGTCTGAGAAACATGAAAAACAATGATTATAAACAGTACATTGTTGAGATTTTATCTTTTTGGTTTTTTTTTTTTTTCGAGACAGGGTTTCTCTGTGTAGCCCTGGCTGTCCTGGAACTCACTCTGTAGACCAGGCTGGCCTCGAACTCAGAGATCCACCTGCCTCTGCCTCCCAAGTGCTGGGATTAAAGGCGTGCACCACCACTGCCTGACAATTGTTGAGATTTTAAATGGTTATAGAATTTGATGAGAATATATCTGGATAATTGTGTCTGTTCTTGTTTTCATCCATTCATTCATTCGTTCACTTGATAATCATTTATGGCAGTTTGCTGTGTCTATCAGTGTGGAATTTCCAAAGTTAATCATTGCCTCTTTTGTTGTCATTGTTTTGTTTTGGTTTTAGAATATTTTCAACCTAGTTGGGGAGGTAGGAAAGGAAGACAGGAATACTCTGTGCATTGTAAGGCTGCGAATCAATGGTTTTGCTGTTTAGGGAAAGAGACCATTTTCAGTGTGAGCTAGAGAAAGGCTTTGTGAGAGATGAGGACTCAGATTTTGGCTATGAAGGATTGGTGTGTGTGTGTGTGTGTGTGTGTGTGTGTGTGAAAATCAATAGGCTTGTTAATAGTTCTCTGGGGGAATACTAGAGGCAGAGCAAAGATACATTAAACCACGAGGAAACAATACTGTAAAGCCCATGGCTTCCTGGCTAGGAAGGAGGGGTGCACAGGTAGGCAGGCATTGCCTGAAGGGCCTTGCCTCTCATGCCACAGCATCTGTGTTTCAAAGATGTGAGTTCTGTGGTTGAGCAAAGTAAGTTACTGTCAAGACTATGGTATACACCCAGCAAGTGTCTGGAGATGGACTGTCCTCAGTGGAGTTGATAAAATGCCTTTGTAAACAGCTGTGATACAGGAAAGCCTGTTTAGGAGACAATCAAAGCTTTCCTAAACAGAGACATCTCCCCAGACTCTCACCTGGGTTCACTCGGAGACTCCCTATGGTGTAACACAAGCTACACAGCAAACAACAGAAATTACAAAGGGCAGATGTACACAGAGAAGATTCTTGGCAACATGTTACAGGCAGAGAATACTGTTTTGATAATATTGCTGCTGAAATGCCATTTGGTTTTCAGTTTCAGTGTGTGCCTGTGGGAAATCCTCATGCGGGACCTGTGTGCAGTCCCTCTTGGTGCAGTGTGCTCCCTCATCACCTTCTTTGAGCTTCAAAGGACTCTTTAGGGAAACACATTAACTTAAATGCCCCAACCAGTACTATTTCTACTTGCCCAGACATGTGGGCAAAAACATGAAAGTAACATGACAGTATGGTTCCTGATACTATCCTTGAAGAAAAAAGCGTATGGTGTGAGATAGGACTTTGCAGGTACTGCGTAAGCCTGCCTTTCAGTGTGTCATAGTGGCTGTTTGTAATACAGCTACCCTGAGTAAACATTCAGGACCAAAGGCAAACAGTGCTCCTAAACTAATGACATTGGGAATTCACAACTTATAATAACAATTTTAAAGGTGGACATGATGACACGGGCTTGAAATCCTGGCACTTTAGAGGCAGAAGGAGAATCAGTCTTTGCTGATAAAACCAACCTTTGTTTCATAGTGAGGTAGAGGCCAACCTGGGATACACGAAACCTTGTCTCAAAAAACCCAAAACACATTTGAAAAAAATAAGAAAATTTAAAAAAAAAAAGCACTTTATGAGAATAGATTCAGCACATGTTGCTCCCTTAACAATTTAGGCAGAAGTGAATATCTGATTTTTTTTTCTTGAAAACTAGTATCTTAAAATTTGTATAATAATAGAGTATCTGGACAAAGTTGTCATATGTAGTTTACAGTATTTCAAAATTAGTTTGTAAGTGTAGATTTGAATTTTCAACCACAAAATGCAGTGAAGGTCAATTTCATGTGCCAATTAGATCAGGTCAGAGGCAAAGCTGGATGGAGGAGAGCACTTGAGCCGGTGGATCCAGTAGAACAGGGCTCTCTTCAGGGTGGGTGGGCATCGTCCAGTGTGCTGTGAGCCAGCATAGAACAGCATCAGCAACAAAAGCAGAGGAGGGAGGGACCCCTTTACTTCCCGTCTTGTTTGAGCCGAGACATCTCGTCTCTTCTGCTGTAGGGGCAGGATATATAGTCCATACACAGACCTGCAGACTTCTGCTGAGTCTCACCACTAGACTTTCTGAGTCACCAGCTGGCAGAAGGCAGATCCACAGTAGAGTAGAATAAACCAGTGCTGTATAGTGCCTAGATGTTTATTCATCTATGTATTTATTCATCTGTTTATATATCTTTGTATCATATGTCTGTCCTCTGTCCACCCATCTCTCCACCCATCCTTTCTATTTGTTGGATTGTGTGTGTGTGTGTGTGTGTGTTTGAAAACCCTTACAAATACAGCCTTACAAATACAGAGAGAGGGTCATTGTAGTTTTTTTTTTTGTCATTCACTGTTGTTTTTGTAAATTCATTTGGATTTACTTATCCTTACTCTTGGTTAACATTCAGATATAGCCTCGTGATACTCATTGGGAAACATGGTTCTCATTTAGTAATATGTCTAGCCCAGGATATTTTCTTCAGACTTCAGATTCAATTAAAATAGAAGCTTGTTACTCCTAGTGCAGGGATATTGTGCGGTGTGGTGGAGATGTGCCTTCTCTTTTGTATTCTGATTTTACTTCCTCCTCTCCATTCTGCCAGTTTGCTGACTTTGAAGTTTGTCACGGTGTACAGTGACACAGTGAGAACTTAGAAAGTACTCATTATTTTCTCTAGGTTCTAGAAATCTCTTCATCACAGGACATCTCTTATCTGTAATCTCCTCACATGGGTAAAAGAATGTATGCTAGCTTCCCTAACCCCTATGATGCATTGCTCAGCTCTGAGGCATTTAGAAATGCGGTGATATACATATATGACAAACTTTTCCATGTTGACTGCTTCAAAGTTTGCAGTTCTTTGGTTTGTATTGGTCAACCATCACCACCATCCACCTTCAACTTTGTGCTTATTAAGGATATGGCCCCTCACTCCTCACTGACCTTTTCCTTTACATTCTAACAGTTAGAATTCCATGCTCTGAGTCTGTGTCTGTCTGCCCCAGGACCCCAGGTAAGAGAAGCTGTTTTATTTCACATAGCACAATACTTTCAAGGTTCAGCTGTGTTCTCTACTTCCTTTAAAGGTGGAATGATATTATATTGTGTTAGCTTGTGGGTGATTCCATTGTCTTCTCCCAGGGACCTAGCTGGAGTGGGTTTAGCCTGATGCTGCTTGTATTCTAATGTTAATTTGGGTCCCCAAAATTGCAGGAGAGAGTCTGCCTGGAAGACACTGAGGGACCCTGCCCTGAGTTGGTTCTGATTGGTAATAAAGTTGCCAACCAATAGCTGGGCTGAGTGGATATCATTCCATAACAAAAAGGAACAGGCTGTCAAGCTACAGAAAGCCACAGAGGTAACACGAATGAATATAGCTAAATGAAAATGCCAGTTGTATAATCTACTGCCATCATTCCCTAGAGGTTCCACACCAAGACAGCAATGCCTATGGGTTGATAAAGGGCTCAGAGATAAGCCATGCTACTTCAGAATTCTGTGTTCTGACTTCTGGGGCATGGTGGGCCATGCTTCTTATTTGGAAGCACAGTGTGCCAGGTGGGCTGTCTGCCAGGTCATGCTTACAATTTCTCCCACAGTCTACATATGGATTAATTGTAAATATATGATATCCTGGGGAAGACAAAAGTTTATAGACAGTGAGTGTATCTGTGTGCCAGTGTTGAAGTATGACAGAGGCAGGGAAATGACCATATGATATGGTGAATAAATGGTGCTGTGACCAAACTCAATGAGCTATACACCAGTGAAGAAGGACCATGGTCTTCAGCTAATTATAATGCCTCAGCAATGTTTCGTCGATATTGATATATCACATTTATGCAAAGTATTTGTAATAAACTGGATCCTAGGGGAAAGGAATGTATAGAAACCCTGTACTTAAAGTGCATTTCTTTTCCTGGAAACTTAAAACTGCTGTTAAAAAAATGTCAGGTCTATTAATGAGGAAATAATAAGTGTCCCTGTAGATCAGTTATATTCTCAACAACTTTTGCAGAATCATCTTGGTAAGTGTGTTCCTTTGAGGCTTACATAATACAGTTACAAGAAAGAAAAACAACACTCCTTCCAGAAAGAAATAATCAGCTGAACAAATCGGTAGTTATCAGAATGCAGGCTGTGGTACATCCTGTTTTTCTAGCCCCACTTACTAATAAAACAACCCAAATTGCACAGAAAAGAAGACTTAATTGATTCCATGGCTGCACTGAAGTGTTTAGAGTTGCTAAGGCATAAGAGGAAAGTCTATTCCTGCTGCACTGGACTTTGTAAGAGTCTTTCATGAGTGAGGTGAGGAGGTAGAGAGGAGAGAGAATGGAGGGAGAAGCCATGCTATATTGAGTTACAGAACTGGGCTCAGTTGTAGAACATCCTCAGTGTGGTTTTTGTCCTCAACTGAATGCCAAGTACCCACTCCACTTGGCATTGTATCATTGCTGTGGGGAGCAGCCAGGAACAGGAAAACCAGCTTCTCCCCTTCTCTGAAGATACCCTGTGATCTGGAGTGGCCACTCACACCCCAAACCCCTCCCACTCTTCAGGGGAAAGCCCAAAGACTGCTGAGTGGCTTCCTGTGATCTGCTGGGGTCAACCTGTAGTCATCAGAAGTGACAGGTGACGCCCTTCTCAACAACCCTCAGCTACACCACCCTCCAAGGCTGAAGCCATGCAGCAGCAAGTGTTATTTGTGAGAGGAGCTTGTTCTAGACTCTGGAGGGCCTCCAGGGTCACTCCCAAGAGAGGCCTCTGCGTTGCTCACCCACAGAGCCAGATGGCACAGTGCAGCGACTTGGCTCAGCCCCTTCTGTGTGTGAAGGGACTACTTGCTTTCTGGTATTTCATTAGGTTGGAAGCCCAAGTGATGCCTTGCAGGTTTAGAAGGCAGACAGTTCATGACCTTTCTCTTCCATTTCATAAACCCCTGGAGTGGAGACATTAGAGAAATTAGCAGAAAGAAAGCCCTGAACACTGTTGACCTAGGACACTTCAGGAGCTACAAGGAGGGTTCTCCTGCCCCTCAAAAGGGCAGTTCCTTTAACTCCATATTTAATATTTCCTTAAGCAACACTTCTAAACTAAGGATTATTGTCTCATTAAAATAAACACTTCCTCAGTATTCCTTCATAGCCTTTGTGGTAGGTTAAGTTGCTAAGTGTCTCTGTACTAGTGGGAGCAAAAGAAAGGGTTTGGTGGCCTGATTTTGGTAAAGGGGTAAATGTGTTTATTTGGTCTAATGCTACTTATGTTAATTGGGTCCCCCAAATTACCCGGGAATCCACATGTCTACACATAAGACACTGAGGGACCCTGCCCCCCCAGTTGGTTTTGATTGGTAAATAAAATTGCTGGTGGCTAATGGCTGGGCAGGGAGACAGAGGCGGGATTTTAGGATCCCCCAGAGGAAGGGACTGAGGGAGGAGCAGGAGCGGATAGAACTGCCGTGCAGGAAAGGAGTAAAGGGCCAGCCTGAGAGGTGCAGAAGAGAGAGCATAGCAATCATGTAAGAGTTGGGCTTCGTGGCCCAGGAGGGCTGCAGGTCTAGGATCACGGCAGCAAAGATAGAATATAGATTTTAGTAAGTAATAACTCAGGACTATCGGAGAGAAGCGTGTTAGCCGCATGGAGCTTAAAATGTGGCCCAGCCATTGAGCTATTTAAGGCATATTAAAAGATAAGGTTGTGTCTTTCCTTCGGAACCCAGAACATCAACATCAGGGCAGTAGTGAGGACCACTCACCACTGTAGCTGCTAGGAAGATTTGAGTAGAGGTAAATTGGCAACTGCAGCAGGTCAGTGGCCTGATTTTGGTAAGGTGCTTTGCACTTCTGTAAGGACTTGCAAGTACAGAGATATGCCCTTAGTTGGGAGTTATAAAAGGAAAAAAGCAAGGACTCACGAAACTAGTGATTTCCTTCTCTTTCTTTTAGTGGGCTGAAGATTGGAAAGGCATCTCTGTCATAGAATTATTTACTTCACAAAAGGACTTTCACATTTGTTTCAGTTTTGAGGTCTGTAAGATTGTGGAAGTCTGATACATTACAGTTTGAAGGGCTAAGAGAAGTAATGGTTTAGACCATCATTTTATGAATGAGAGAATGATGGATGCAGAGACTACTGTGATTCATTCAAGTTTACAGATGCTGTGAGCTGCACAACAATCAGACCGTGCAGGCGTGAAGGGTAGGTAGAACATGAGGGCAAGTCAGTTCTGATCTCTAAAGACTTCTGTTTAGATAGGACCAGGGTGGTAACAGCTTGCTCATTAGGCTAGTTGTTGACTTAATGAAGCTATTTTACCTTCCTTATATTTACATTTCCCCAATGAGTTTTCTTGGAAACTAATGGTTTTTGAAGACAGAATGGTATTGTTTGAATCCCAAGTTTACTGTTTACTTTTTATGTAACTGACTCTGAGAAGAATAATAGCTTCCTCGTTGTGTGTAGATAATAAAAGGAGGTAATCTACATAAGCAGTGTGGTACTTATTCCCTTAATACACCTGTATGTTGAAGATCTTGCTGTACAGTATCTCACTGTGGCTCTCTGAAGACAGTAGATAGAGAAGGACGAAGCATGCTATCTCATCACCAAGTAGTATTAGAAGGCAGTCTTTCTTAGCTACTGCATTACCCAAAGGATAATTATTCTAACTTCTCTCTCCTTGTGGTGTTGAGGATAAAACTCACATGCCAGTGAGCTGTATCCATAGTCCTTTAAAAATGTTTATTGTGAGATAGGGTTTTACTAATTTGCCTAGACTTGCCTTTAAGTTGCTATGTAGCACAGGCTGGCTTCAAGCTCATGATCCTCCTGTCTCAGTCTTCTGAGTAGCTGAGATTGCATACATATGACACCATGTTCTGCAAATTCTCCTGACTTCTTACGTCACAGTTTCTCCTGTTCAGGAGCTTTTTATGAATGGAATCCCATACACTGTCCTCTTCAGTGTTGCCTTCTCTGATCTACATTACATTTGGAATGTTGGTCTTTTTTTGTTTCATGCTGTTGTGTTTCATTCACTATCATGACTAAACTATTTTGTTGGATGAATATTCCAAAGTTTAATGTATCCACTTTTCAACTGATAGACATATGGGTTATTCTGCATTTTGAGGTTTTGAGTAATGTTGACATCATGAACATTCTTTTATAAAATTATTTTTTTACATTGACTTATTTGTGACTGTATGTGTGGTCATGCATAGACCACAACTTGTGTCGAGTCAGAGGAAACCTTTGGGAGTCTGTTCTCTCATCTTATCATGTAGGCACTAGGTAAACTTGATCAGCAGACATGGCAACAAGCACCTTTACACACTGAGCCATCTCACTGGCCATTACATTTAGCATATGTATACCTGTCTTTTGAGAACACACACACACACACACACACACACACACACACACACACACCACACACACGGGATTTATTAGAATGACTTGCAAGCTGTGGTCCAGCTAATACAATAATGGTTGGCTATAAATAGAAAGTCCAAGAAATCTAGTAGTTGCTCAGTTCACAACGCAGGATGTCTCAGCTAGTCCTCAGTATACATCAGAATCCTGAAGAAGTAGGCTCTAATGCTAGTGAGGGAATAGACTTGCCAGTGAGGCAAAGAGCAAACGCTTCCTTCTGTGTCCTTATATAGGCTTCTAGCAGAAGACGTGGGCTAGATTAGATAGGGGCAGGTTTTCCCAGCTTAAAAGATCTGAATTAAGGGTACTTCTTCCTGCCTCAAAGGTCCAGATTAGAAGTAGGTCTTCCCACTTCAAATCACTCACAGGTGTGCCACTCCATTTTTGGGTTCTAGTTAATTCCAAGTGTCAAATTGACAACGAAGAATACATATCACAGTAGTCCTCCACTAAGGCTGCTTATAAGTGTTTTATGGTTCATTGTTTGTTAAACAAACAGCACAGCCTGACATTTTGTGCTTAGTTTATACATTAGACAAAGAAGGAATACCCTGCAGGAAGCCAGGGAGTTGGGTCTAAACAGTTTTGCCCTTATGAGCAAGTTTGTGGAGAGGAAAGATCTGACTTGTTGAGATGGTATTGTTTTCTCTTGAGTCTCATCAAGCATATGATTCATGCTCCCCATCGATCACATCTTGGAGTTATTTTCTGAAATCTTTTATATGTTCTAAGATTTAGTTATGATTTGGGAAACAATAGCAAAAAACTATATTCTTGATTCTAGCTTTTAGACCTTTAACTTAAAATAGAGCATGTTGGTATTTCAGCTCATCTATTTTCTAGTATTACAGACAATTTCCCTTGGGTACTCATTTGGCCTAGTAAATTATGCTTAGTATTTTAGTTAATGCCTACTCTGCTAGTATCAAAAGACCATATGGCTATGAGAGAGAACATAAGTCTTTCGGAAACTAACGTTTTAGGTATGTTTTCTCTCTTATACAAATATTTCCATGAAAAAAATTGTACTGCAGAAGCTGGGAGGTATGAGGATCATGAGGGTTAGTTGCAGTGGAGGACTGATGCAGAACTGTTTTCTAGACATGACTAGACCATTATGCACAGTAACTCATGACAGCTATGACTGCATGGCACCAGATTTACACAGGATCAATTCTAGCATGAACTAGGGAAAGGGTTATGCAGTCTTATTTCTAGAGGATTGGCTATTGACAATTGATGACTGATGGGTCAGGCAGACCCAGTTTTTCTTTTAAGGTAGATCAGGTGGTAAAGACAAACTAACCAGCATAGATGCTTCAGTGGTCATCATAGATGTTGCTGCTCTTACCCATGGCATCTGCTGCTGAATCTAGAGCCAGAAAAGATTGCTGCCCCCTGGGATATTAGAATCAAGCCTAAGAGCAGAGTGCTCACTCAAAACCCATGATAGGACGCTCATGTTCTAGAGGTTGGTCTATACCCATTCACGTATAAGGTAGCACTAAGTGGATTCAGGGTTTATAAAAGAGAATATGAAATTGGGAGGAAGAAGTTGTGTCAGGGTACAGGAGGAGATGCCGAGGAAGAAAGGATGGGGGTCGATTTGGTCCAGCACATTATATTCATGTATAAAAAAATCGAACAATAAAAAGATATCTGAAATGGAGTTAGAACTATTTCAAAGTCTTGTAGTTGGAGGAGTTTCAGTTTCTGATGATTTGAGGTTGTTCTTTGAAACCTTTCCTCACCTCAGGCATAGAACTGAGGATCCTAATTAAAGAATTCATTAAAAATAGCTTAACCTAGTCTGTGATTTTAATTTATACATGTGATGCTTTTCTGAAGGTGAAATGATTAATATTAACCAGTACATGCATGAGACAAGAAGTTCACGTTCTAATAAATTAATCAACTTCCAGGGTAATTAAAAGCTTGAACTGAGCTATCTCTTCACTGCTGTTTTACTCTAAGTGAAACTGGACCTTAAACATTATTTAAGGCTTCTGTGTAATCTACTTAACATTAAAAAAATCTGGAATCTGTTCTTATTTCTATAAATGTTCTACTTGCTAGCTAGCCTTTTGTGTAAATTCAGTAGATTTTAAACATTTGGTTCATTCAAATTACTCTTTTTTTTGTTTTCAAGAAAGGTTGAAAAACATTAAAGGGAAATTTAGAAATTAGTCATTCAGTTCATTGATGTATCAATTCACAAACACTAACACTGGGAACATTTAACTGATTAAAATGTTCTGAATGAATTTGTCATTTGAGGACAGTCTTTGAACGAGTGTCTTTAGTTTGTTGGCACCCTACTGCCATTACTTAGGCTTGTTTCCAATATTAATTCACAAGAAGCTCTGGCTAACTTAGCTGTAGAACATGTGTTCAAGTTACATCCATGATTATAGAGTTTAAGAATCTTTGTGGTCTTGAAAGATACACTACAATTGACTTGTTAGTATTATGCATTAAGTCTAAGGTGGTTATGCTTAAGTGATAAATACCAGAGTTTCATGTTTGCTGTTAGAACCTTTTACTGCAAGGTACTGCGAATGAAAACTCCTGAGAAGTGTTATCTACAGAGACTGACTGATTAGATTTTTCACTTCTGTGGGGAGATGGAAAAGTTACAGGTCCAGAGGCTAATTACCTTATCCTGGTCAAGCGTTAGCCCTGAGAATAACAATTCCTCCCCCCCCGCCCCCAGTGTGTGAGAACCAACATCCTATGGCTAATAGATAAAAACTTTTAAAGTCCATTGACTAAGAAGACCAACCCCAAAGCCAAGAATGTCATCAGAGAACATCATAGACCTATAGAAAATCTTCCACCATCTTACTGTAACCATCTCTCTGATGTGTCAACCAAAGCATTTTAAATTTATGACTTTGTTCTATTAAAACTATATAATTTCATAAATCTGCTTCCATGTTGTAACATGAAATTTGTGATAACTTAAATCTGTGTTTCTGGACCATGGTTACTCAAAATGGCTCCAGAATATACTCTCTCTTATTTCCTTTAGATAATAGCTGTGGTTTTCCCAATCTCAAATGCTAGTAGAATAGATCCTTAAAATGCTTCTAACAGTTACCTAAGTAAGCATAGTTTGGTCTCATGTGTAAAAATGTAAATATACAGTCTCATGGAACAGATTATACTCTGAATCCTTTGGTACAAGAGATTTCCAGAATGAGAAGAGATTTGCCATGTTAGACTAATTATTTCAAATTTAAGCTCTGTTTCCAATTTCAAATTCTTAAAAAGGTCTAACAGCCAATGAACATAAAAGTACCTATTGCTAATTTAGATGCTACTGCAGAACACGAAAGGAAATCATGAGTCCATTAACACATCTAGAAATAGCTGTTTTCTAGCTTTCAGTTCCTAAGATAGCTCAGTGCAAAGAAAATTTTTATTTAATGAAAGGATAGAGGTAAATTTTCAGTTGATTTTCTTTTTAAACTTTACTTCCTTCTTTCCTTCCCACCCACTCTACCTCCCTCCCTTACTTTAACCCTTTTTAAAGACCCCGTTGAGTGTTGAAATATGAAAATATTTGTAGGCATAACTTTTTTACAAACCTACTTTTAATAAGGGTTCAACCTCTTCTCTAGACCACCACCAAGCAGATTCATGGAAGAGAAAAGTTATTAGGATGTGGGGAAAGTGGACCTCTCCACCAATAACTCTTTGGGAGCAAGCTCAATACTTTTTGACTGCAGTTCAAGCCTGTAGCAGACACCAGCAGCTGCAGCCCAGTCCTCTAGGCAGGCAGACACCAGGCACAAACCAGCAATTGTAGATCAATCTTGAAGGTTGTTGAGCTGTTGGCCTAAACTTTCAGATAAAGTGGACTGACTATGTTGAAAAAACAGGATGAGATTTGGTTGCAAGAGTAAGTGACAGATATGGGTTGTCTTCAAGCCTGGGACTGGTTACCTTTCTGAAGCTGAACAAAATTCAGGCAAATCCCCTGAGCAAGAGAAGGAGGAGGGGAGGGGGAGGGAGAGGAGAGGAAGGGAGGGGGAGGAGACAGAGGGGGAAGAGTGCTTTCCAGCTGAGCAAAGCATTCATTTCCTCACTTCATTTTGTTACTGTAAAAACCCTTCCTCTGTGTGTGCTTGTGTGTCTCTGTCTGTCTCCATCTCCATCTCTGTGCATGTGTGATAGCTGGTTGGAATGGAGAACTGATCTAAGAAGTTGGGCCAGCAGTTGAGTATTCCTGACTAGGTAGAAAATAATAACATTTTCAACCAAGGTAAGAGGACGGTAGTTTAATAATTTCTCTTTGTTAAAGGAAGCAACATAGAATGACTTGCATGGTTAAAAATGGGATGGACTATCCAATGATATAAAGAAAATGAAGTCTATAATACTTTGACTTAGAAGTTGCCATGATTGTTAAGAGTAATAATGCTATTAATTTTCTAAAGTGGGCAGTTCTTTTCCCCAATAATGTCAGGGGTGTACATGAATGTAAAAATGTGTGTGTGTGTGTGTGTGTGTGTGTGTGTGTATGCATGCATGTGCTCCAAATACTTTAAAAAGAGAAATTCCTTCTAAGAACTTGGAGTTGAGTTGCTTCATTTCCCCGTTTTTAACAGAGAGCATGTAAGATGAATTCTACATCTCAATCATTTTAAGTGTAAAGTGTAAATAATCTCATTCTTTAGCAAAGCTCTAGACAATTGTCATCTTGCAGTCCTTAAACTCTATACCTACTAAACAGTTCCCTGTGTTCCTCCTCAGCTCGGGTCCTGACAATGATGTTTAGGAAGTGAGGACAATAGGCAAGTGGGATCTTATGAACTGAAAACTTCTGCTCACCAAAGCAAAGAGTCAATCAAGGAAGAGACTGTCTGCAGAATGGGAGACAGTCTTTGCTAGCTATACACCTGGTGGAGGATTAATAGCCAAAAACATACGAAGGTTCCAAAACCTAAACAAAGAAAGAAATAACACAATAAAAATAGGCTGGAGAGCTGAGCAGAGGGCTTTCAGCAGAGGAAACACAAAAGGCAACAAATATTTTTGAAAAGATACTCAATGTTCTCAGCCATGGGGGAAATGAAAATTGAAGGTATTTTGAGATTGTATCCCCAGTTAGAACGTCTGTCATCAAGGAAACATCACAACTAGGGATGGTAAGGATATCAAGAGGAGAACCCTATCACTGTTTCTGTTTGTTTGTTTAATGGGTATTTTATTTGTTTACATTTCAAATGTTATCCCCTTTCCTAGTTTCCCCTCTGCAATCCCCCAATGCCATCCCCCCTTACCCTGTTTCTCTAAGGGTGTTCCTCCACCCACCCACCCACCCACTCCCTCCTCACCGCCCTAGCATTCCTCTATACTGGGGCATCAAACCTTCACAGGACCAAGGGCTTCCCTCCCATTGATGCCAGATAAGGTCCCTTCAGCTCCTCCAGTCCTTCCCCTAACTCCTCCATCGGGGTTCCTCTGCTCAGTCCTATGGTTGCCTGCGAGCATCTGCATCTGTATTGGTCAGGATCTGGCAGAGTCTCGCAGGAGACAGCTGTATCAGGCTTCTGTCAGCAAGCACTTCTTGGCATCAGCAGTAGTGTCTGGGTTTGGTGTCTGCATGTGGGATGGATCCCTAGGTGGAACAGTCTCTAGATGGTCTTTCCTTCAGTCTCTGTTCCACTCTATGTCCCTGTATATCCTTTAGACAGGAGCAATTCTGGGGTAAAATTTTAGAGATGGGTGGGTGGCCCCATCCCTCAACTGGGGGGGGGTGATGACTAACCTCTAGATATGGTCTCAACAGGTTCTCCCTTTGTGGGGTATTTCAGCTAATGTTAACCTTGTGGGGTCCTAGGAGGCTCTTGCTTTCCTGGCATCTAGGACTTTCTGGTTGCTACCACTAGTTCCCCATCCCTCAATGCTACACACCTCTGTTCAGTTTTCTGACCCTCTGTGTATCACCTCCATCTCCTCCCATGCCTGATTCTGCCTCTTTATTCACCGTTCCCTTCCCCCGTTCCTCCCAAATCCCTCCCACCCTCTACTTGCCTTGAATGTATCATTCCCCCTTCTAAGTAGTACTGAAGCACCCACACTTTGGTCTTTCTTCCTTTTGAGCTTCATGAGGTCCATGAGTTGTATCGTGTATATTCCATACTCTTTGCCTAATGTCCACTTATCAGTTAGTACAAACCATGGGTGTTCTTTTGTGACTGAGTTACCTCACTCAGGATGATATTTTTTAGATCAATCCATGTGCCTTCAAATTTCACGAAGTCATTGTTTTTAATAGCTGAGTAGTACTCCATTGTGTAAATGTACCACATTTTCTGTATCAATTCCTCTCTTGAGGGATGTCTGGGTTGTTTCCAGATTCTGGCTATTATAAATAGAGCTGCTATGAACATAGTGGAGCAGGTGTCTTTATTACATGTTGGAGCATCTTCTGGGTATATGCCCAGGAGTGCTATAGCTGGGTTTTCAGGTGGTACTATGTCCAATTTTCTGAGGAACCGCCAGACTGATTTATGTATTGAGTCTGTTAGTCTATGTCTTTTTATTGGGGAATTGAGTACATTGATGTTAAGAGACACTAAAGAATAGTGATTCTTGCTTCCTCTTATTTTTGTTGTTAGAGGTAGAATTATGTTGCTGTGGCTCTCTTCTGTTGGGTTTGTTGAAAGATTACTTTCTTGCTTTTCCTAGGGTATAGTTTCCCTCCTTGTGTTGTGCCTATTATCCTTTGTAGGGCTGGATTTGTGGTAAGATATTGTATAAATTTGGTTTTGTCAGGGAATATCTTGTTTTCTCCATCTATGGTAATTGAGAGTTTTGCTGGATATAGTAGCCTGGGTTGACATTTATGTTCTCATAGGGTCTGTATGACATCTGCCCAGGATCTTCTAACTTTCATAGTTTCTGTTGAGAAGTCTGGTGTAATTCTGGTAAATCTGTCTTTATATGTTACTTGATCTTTTCCCCCTTACTGCTTTTAATATTCTTTCTTTATTTTTTGCATTTGGTGTTTTAATTATTATGTGACAGCAGGAATTTCTTTTCTGGTCCAATCTATTTGGAGTTCTGTAGGCTTCTTGTAGGTTTATGGACATCTGTTTCTTTAGGTTAGGGAAGTTTTCTTTTTTCTTTTTTTTCTTTTTCTTTTTCTTTATTGGATATTTTCTTTTCTTTTAAATTTTATTTTATTTTCTAAGTATTTTTTTTATTTACATGCAAAATCATTTCCCCTTTCCCATTTCCTCCCTCCCCGAAAGTCCCATAAGCCCCCTTCCCTCCTTCTTTTCTCCATTCAACCCCCTCTCACTTCTCTGTCCTGGCATTCCCCTAGATCCAGTCTTTGCAGGACCAGGGGTCTCTCCTTCCATCTTCTTGGAAATCTATTGATATGCGAATTGTGTCTAGGGTATTCCGAGATTCTGGGTTAATATCCCCTTATCAGTGACTGCATACCATGTGTGTTCTTTTGTGATTGGGTTACCTCACTAAGAATGATATTTTCAAGTTCTGACCATTTGCATAGGAATTTCATGAATTCATTGTTTTTAATTCCAGAGTAGTATTCCATTGTGTAGATATACCACATCTTCTGAATCCATTCCTCCATTGAGGGACATCTGGGTTCTTTCCAGCTTCTGGCTATTATAAATAAGGCTGCTATGAACATAGTGGAGCATGTGTCCTTATTGCATGCAGGTAAAGCCTCTGGGTATATGCCCAGGAGTGGTATAGCTGGATCCTCTGGGAGTGTCATGCCCAGTTTTCTGAGGAACCGCCAGACTGCTTTCCAGAGTGGTTGTACCAGCTTGCAATTCCACCAGCAGTGGAGGAGTGTTCCTCTTTCTCCACATCCTCACCAACAACTGCTGTCTCTTGTGTTTTTGATCTTAGCCATTCTGACTGGTGTAAGATGGAATCTCAGGGTTGTTTTGATTTGCATTTCCCTAATGACTAAGGATGATGAATATCTCTTTAGGTGCTTCTCAGCCATTAGATATTCTTCAGGTGAGAACTCTTTGTTTAGCTCTGTACCCCATTTTTTAATAGGGTTACTTGCCTCTCTGGAGTCTAACTTCTTGAGTTCTTTGTATATATTGGATATTAGCCCTCTGTTGCATGTAGGGTTGGTAAAGATCATTTCCCAGTTAGTTGGTTGCCGCTTTGTCTTTTTGACAGTGTCTTTTGCCTTACAAAAAATTTGTAATTTAACGAGGTCCCATTTGTCAATTCTTGATCTTAGAGCATAAGCTATTGGAGTTCTGTTCAGGAAATTCTCCCCTGTGCCCATATGTTCAAGGTTCTTCCCTAGTTTCCTTTCTATTAGTTTCAGTGTGTCTGGTTTTATGTGGAGGTCCTTGATCCACTTGGAATTGAGCTTAGTGCAAGGAGATAAGAATGGGTCAATTTGCATTCTTCTGCATGTTGACCTCCAGTTGAGCCAGCACCATTTGTTGAAAAGGCTATCTTTTTTCCACTGGATGGTTTTAGCTCCTTTGTCAAAGATCAAGTGACCATAGGAGTGTGGATTCATTTCTGGGTCTTCAATTCTGTTCCATTGATCTACAGGCCTGTCACTGTACCAATACCATGCAGTTTTTAACACTATTGCTCTGTAGTACAGCTTGAGGTCAGGGATACTGATTCCCCCAGAGGTTCTTTTACTCTTGAGAATAGTTTTAGCTATCCTGGGTTTTCTGTTATTCCAGATGAATTTTTGAATTGCTCTTTCTAACTCTATGAAGAATTGAGTTGGGATTTTGATGGGGATTGCATTGAATCTGTACATTACTTTTGGCAAGATGGTCATTTTTACTATCTTAATCCTGCCAATCCACGAGCATGGCAGATTTTTCCATCTTCTGAGGTCTTCTTCAATTTCTTTCTTCAGAGACTTGAAGTTCTTGTCATACAGATCTTTCACTTGTTTGGTTAGAGTCACACCAAGATACTTTATATGGTTTTTGGCTATCGTGAAGTGTATCATTTCTCTTATTTCTTTCTCAGCCTGCTTATCCTTTGAGTATAGGAAGGCTACTGACTTGCTTGAGTTGATTTTATATCCGGCCACTTTGCTAAAGTTGTTTATCAGCTGTAGGAGTTCTCTGGTGGAGTTCTTTGGGTCACTTAAGTATACTATCATATCGTCTGCAAATAGTGATAGTTTGACTTCTCCCTTTCCAATTTGTAACCCTTTGACCTCCTTTTGTTGTCTAATTGCTCTAGCTAGAACTTCAAGTACTGTATTGAAAAGATATGGAGAGAGAGGGCAGCCTTGTCTAGTCCCTGATTTTAGTGGGATTGCTTCAAGTTTCTCTCTATTTAGATTGATGTTGGCTACTGGTTTTCTGTAAATTGCTTTTACTATGTTCAGATATGGGCCTTGAATTCCTGATCTTTCCAAGACCTTTAGCATGAAAGGATGCTGAATTTTGTCAAATGCTTTCTCAGCATCTAATGAGATGACCATGTGGTTTTTTTCTTTGAGATTGTTTATATAGTTGATTACATTGATGGATTTCCTTATATTGAACCATCCCTGCATCCCTGGGATGAAGCCTACTTGATCGTAGTGAATGATTGTTTTGATGTGTTCTTGGATTTGGTTGGCAAGAATTTTATTGAGTATTTTTGCATCGATATTCATAAGAGAGATTGGCCTGAGATTCTCTTTCTTTGTCGGATCTTTGTGTGCTTTTGGTATTAGCGTAATTTTGGCTTCATAGAACGAGTTGGGTAGTGTTCCTTCTGTTTCTATTTTGTGGAATAGTTTGAAGAGTATTGGTGTTAGGTCTTCTTTGAAGGTCTGATAGAATTCTGCACTAAAACCATCTGGACCTGTGCTTTTTTTGGTTGGAAGACTTCCAATGACAACTTCTATTTTTTCAGGGGTTATAGGACGGTTTAGATGGTCTATTTGATCCTGATTTAATTTTGGTATTTGGTATCTGTCAAGGAAATTGTCCATTTCCTCGGGATTTTCTAGTTGTGTTCAATACAGGCTTTTGTAGTAGGATCTGATGATTTTTTGAATTTCTTCAGTTTCTGTTGTTATCTCTCCCTTTTCGTTTCTGATTTTATTAATTTGGATACTGTCTCTGTGCCCTCTGGTTAGTCTGGCTAAGGACTTATCTATCTTGTTGATTTTCTCAAAGAACCAACTCCTCGTTTTGTTTATTCTTTGTATGGTTTTATTTGTTTCTACTTGATTGATTTCAGCCCTGAGTTTGATGATTTCCTGCCTTCTACTCCTCTTTGGTGTATTTGCTTCTTTTTGTTCCAGGGCTTTCAGGTGTGCCATTAAGCTGTTAGTGTATGCTGTCTCCGGGAAATTTTCTTCTATAATTTTGTTGAAGATATTTACTGGCCCTTTAAGTTGGGAATCTTCACTCTCTTTCATACCTATAATCTTTAGGTTTGGTCTTCTCATTGTGTTCTGGATTTTCTGGATATTTTGGATTAGGAGCTTTTTTGCATTTTGCATTTTCTTTGACTGTATTGTCAATGATTTCTATGGTATTTTCAGCCCCTGAAATTTTCTCTTCCATCTCTTGTATTCTATTGGTGATGCTTGCATCTATGACTCCTGATCTCTTTCCTAGGTTTTCTATCTCCAGGGTTGTCTCACTCAGTGATTTCTTTATTGTTTCTATTTCCATTTTTAGATCCTGGATGGTTTTGTTCAATTCCTTCACCTGTTGGTTGAGTTTTCCTGTAATTCTTTAAGGGATTTTTGTGTTTCTTCTTTAAGGACTTCTAGCTGTTTCCCTGTGTTCTCCTGTGTTTTTTTAAAGTTAGTTGTTTATGTCCTTCTTAAATTCCTCTATCATCATCATGAGATGTGATTTTAAATTAATCTTACTTTTCTGGTGTGTTAGGCTATCCGGGGCTCACTGTGGTGGGAGAACTGGGTTCAGATGATGCCAAGTAGCCTTGGTTGCTGTTGCTCATGTTCTTGTCTCTCACCATCTGGTTATCTGTGGTGTTGACTGGTCTTGCGGTCTCTGACTGTGACTTGTCCCTCCTGTAAGCCTGTGTATCAGCACTCCTGGGAGACTGGCTCTCTTCCAGTGGTATTTGGTTATGGAGATCTGTGCTACAGGGTCAGCTCCAGGAGCTGATGGAAACTGGAAGGATCCTGTCCCAGGCTGCTCCCCAGTTTCCTGTGTCCTGATGACTCTGGGTGGGTCCCTCTTGTGCCAGGAATTTGAGCAGAAGTTGTGGTCTTACCTGTGCTCTCAGGTATGTCGGCACTCCTGGGAGACCAGCTCTCTCCCTGCAGGATTTAGGTATGCAGAGCTTGGCACAGGGTCTGCTCCAGGGCCCCTTATCACTGTTGATGGGAGTAAAAATGGAGTAGCCACTATGGCAATGGGGAGGCTTCCATAAAAACTAAAGCTAGATCTTCCATGGAATGTACCCAAAGACTGTTTGCCACCATGGAGAAGCTTGCATATCCATGTGTGTTGGTGCCTTATTCAGAATGTCAAAGATATGGAATCAGCCAAGATATTCATCATTAGATAACCAGACGGTGAAAAGGTGGTATATACATACTGGAGTTTTAATCACCTGAAAAGAAAACAAAATTATGAAAATTTTAGGAAAATGAATGAAGCTAGAGAATATATGGGTCCAGGCAACTCAGGCTCAAAAAGACAATGCATATTTACTCTCAAACATGGATTGGATCATACCTTCTAATTCTAACACACACACACACACACACACACAGACACACACACACACACACACACACACACACACACACACACACACACAAACTTACACTGGAGCACCCATGTGTAGAGTCCAGGAAACTAAAAGGAGTGTGTGTGTTAACTTCTTAAAAATCAGCTGGAGTATATACTAGTGCTTACCAGAGGTCAGATAATGGATACTTGCACATAAAAGTATTAAGTTCTAGTGTTTTGCAGAACAGGGAGTGCCTATATTTCACAATAACCTATTTAATAATAATACATATCATTTGATAAATAGGAGTTTGAAGACTGCAAACTCAGAATGACGCTAAAGTGATGAAAGTGTTGGTTGCCCCGACTTGAACAACAGCCGTTGGGTTTTGGTAGTATTGCATTTATTTGGTGCTTGCTTTGAGCATTGTAGGCATTTTATGCATGCTAATTCTTTCGTTCATGAGCATAGCATACTTTTTTCATTTATGTGTATTTTCTTATATTTGCTTTAGAAATGTTTTTTAGTGTCCACTTTATAAGTATTTTACACACACACACACACACACACACACACACACACACACACACACACACACATAAACACACACACGAACACCCCTTGGATAAGTTTATTCCCATGAATTTCATCCTTTTGGATGGTATTCTAAATGAGATGGTTTATTTTCCTTTCTGGGTTATCTGAGTATATAAAAACCTCCAAGGAATTTTGAATTCTAGTTTTATATTCTGTAATATTGCTAATATATTTGCCTAACCAGTCATTAGACCTGACATTATAAACAGAGATAGTTTTACTTCTTCTTTCCAATACATAGTAGATTTTATTTCCTTTTCTTGTTTAATTGCTCTGACTAGAACTTCCAGTGTGGTGGATAGTAGCAGAGACAGTGGGTGTTACTGTTTGCCTCATGCCTATAGTCAGTCTTATTTTGTTGAGTTACATTAACCACAGGCTTTTTATATATAGTTTCTTATGTCTTAGAACTTATCATTCATTGACCTTAGATATGAATTGAATGTCTGACAGTTAGGTTTTGTGTTTTTCTTGATCATTCAGTAATAAACTTTAATCCATTTCATTTAAGGCAGTTACCAAGATGGAGAGAAATTCTTGATGACTGTCATTGTTTTCTGTCTGCTTACAGACTTTGATTTTTTGGGGGGAGGGGGGATTGTCCACTTCCCCTTGTCTGTCCATCTTCCTTTGTGTTCCATTACTTTTCTTGTTATGACAGGTTTTGGCTTCCATTATACTGTTTTTTATGTATATTCTATAAATATCTTCATTGAAATTTCATTAAAGATATTAAATAATAGCTATAAAATTCTTATGATAATTTAAAACTGGTAACAACTATAATAGTACATATAAACTATGCCTTGACATCTCTTGTTCTCTTCTATATTATGTAATGGATGGCACATGTCACCTCCTTTTATATTACATGTTTATAATTAATTTTCATGTTTCCATTTTTACAATGGGTTTTGCTATGCTTGGCTTGGGTGATTACCTAAGGTACAAGCATCTTTAACTGGTTTCTGGATTTCTCACTGAGGTATTTGCTCTGTTTGTCAGGGAAGGATATTCTGGGCATTCTATTCTACCATCCTTCTGCCTCCACTCCCGCTATTACTGACTATACAATCAGTTCTGTAACACTGTCTTATGGATGTGGACACTTTATCAAGATGGCTTTTCTTTCTCTCAAGGTTTACTTCATAGATGAGTTCCCTTAACTGTCATCTGGGACTCACTTTTTGGGTGAGTCTTCGTACAAGAATTTAACCAAGTCTGATCTCTGTAGCATGCTGACTAGACCTGTGCTGGGTACTGGCTTGCTATGTCAGTCAGCCACAGCTTAATTGAAAGTCTTAGGAAAATTTGGGCAAGCCTTCCACAAGTGGTCTGTATCCAAGGAGAATATGATTGGCGATTAGACCTATAGATAAATAGGTAGAGAAACTGCGGGAAAGTGTTTGAGATTCATCATTGTTTAGTGGCAGTGAACAGCACAGCTGGGTATGAAGCATGCAGAGGGTTTACTTTATCATCTTTATATAGCTGGAGTAAATTAAAACAGTATTTTACATGAACATTAACCTTTTTTTTCCCAGTATGCACATGTGGGAATTTGGAATGGCAGATTATTATTTTTTTAGTATAAGTAGTTCTCACTTCTCTTGTGGTGTATGTGGTCAGGTGAGCGTGTAAGACTGTAATACTTTCTTCCTGACTGTAGCACCTGGTTCTAATTCTTCTTCCCTGTTTCAATCTGTCCCCACTTCCAAATTAAACTAGGTAAAAGAGCATAGAACATTCCTGGAAATGCATCTCAGTATGTTCTTCACAGAGATAATTTGTTAGCCTTTTAACTTCTGGGAAAGCAGTATTGTAGCCTGTACCTGAGGATAAGCTATGGCTTGCTGATGCAATGTTTAGCTGAGGCAGGCATCTTTCAGTTTGAAAGAAAAGAGACTTAAGTTTCAAAGTCATGGAAGTTCTGAGGGTATAACTATAGTAGTATATTAGGTAAGAGCTAATTCTGAAGGAGGAGACCAATGATTATTCCAAGTGTATGAGAGAGAAACCCATGAGGCCTCAACGCTACACAAGGAGCTACAGGCAACTGAGTAAAGCTCAGCGTGAGGTGAACCTCCCCAGGGAAGGGCACACAAACTGGTTGTCTAGTGCCAAACAGTCAGCCCTGAAAACATACCTACAAGTAACATTGTATAAACCCCGCAGGTTATACTTAGGAGGGTGTGTGTGTGTGTGTGTGTGTGTGTGTGTGTGTGTGTGTGTGTGTTTGTGTATAGCAGTTGATGAAAATGAAGCCATAAATTTGGAGGAGAGCAAGGAAGAGTATGTATGAAAGTTTGGAGGGAAGAAATGGAAGGGCGAAATGTTGTGATTAAAATACAATCTCAGAGGAGATCAGTTCTGCCTAAGTTCAAGTACAGAGTTCTGTGTTTACTCTCCATGTGCCTTTCCTTGGCCAAGTTTCTCCTATAACCATCATTTTCCTCGTCTACGATGTGAGCACAGTGGTAGGAGCTTTGTTTCCAGTTCCATGCACTACTCCTTGTGAGGGAATGCTGGGACACCTTGAGTAGCCCCACTAGGCATTGGTTCTTTATCGTCTTTGTCATAGGTGCATCCATTGCTGATGTTCTTTCACAATGTGGAGCATCTTCTGCTGAATGGTCATTGATGCTGGGATGAAGAACATAGAGAGCACCCACAAGCAAGTCTTACTTTTATCCCAAGTGCAAATTTTGTTGGAAATGAGCAATGCATGGCTTGAGTCTTTGTAAATAATCCATTTAATACAAACAGCAACCCATGGCAATTATTTTGTGGTCCTTGGTTTTGGGGGGGAGGGGTAAACAGAGATATTTTTCCTGGTCTGTTTTGAAACTTGAAAGAATAAGCGGTTCCAGTTTTCCCCTCGTCCTCAGTGAGTTTTACCTCATTTACTCATGCTCTTACCTGCAGCCATAGCCAGGAAAGTTATTCTTGTTACTTTCTGATATGGTCTCTGAGCCAATTTATCCAAATACTTCCAAATGTATTGTCTGCTTTACCCTTGGCATGTACCTGTTCACAGGTTCAGAAGAAAACCAAAGGAGGAGCTCTCTGATTCTCATCCCTCTAAAATATAAACTGATTTTCTTCTAGTTGATTTAATTTGAAGCTTTGGCTTTGAGGGATTATTGGTCTCTGGCTCTCTGGCAATTGTTTCTCTCTCTCTCTCTCTCTCTCTCTCTCTCTCTCTCTCTCTCTCTCTCTCTCTCTCTCTCTCCCTCCCTCCCTCCCTCCTTCCTTCCTTTCCTCTCTCCCTCCCTTCCTCTCTCACCACTTGTCTCATTTGTCTTGTTCATTCTAGAGAGCACACAGAGAAGTTCAGAGCAGAGTGCATGTGAGGTGTCATTGGGAGGAATGTTATGAGAACAGATGAGGAAGCCACGTGTTTCTTACTGACCCCCCCCCACATCATTTCATAAATATACTCAAGTGAACAGACAGACAGCAGGGTATTCTGTCCTAAATTTAGTCATTTTATAATAAATATTATTGACTATGGTTACTTATCACATAACGTCTGTCATGCTATTATAAAAACACCCATAGACTGTGTTTCTTGGTATAGAAATAATTTATTCATTTAATAGACATTTGTAAAGTGGACGAGGTGCTGTTTTAAATACAAATGGCAAATGAAACTACTTATGCCTAGTGGGAGAGATGCTCAATTCCAAATTAACAAGTGAGTGCAAGCATATTTACTCAGGGTAAGACAACGAGGACATCTTTGGTGGTGACAGACATAGCCTATACTCAGCAGTGTGTCAGTGCTTGTACCTATTGCATGGGCTGTTACTTATGCTTAAAGCACTGAAGCTCCAACTTAGAGTACTTCTGAAAGTGCTTTTTATAATAGTGATGCATAGAATGTGTGTGCACACACTTGTACGTGTGTGTGTATGAGTGCATGTGTGTGTGTGTATGTGTAAATGCACATGATTTTTCACTGAGCTCGTTTTACAATTCCATGATCAGATCTTTTAAAAATCATGATCAATTTTAAGTACTAAGAAAAATACCTAAGTTTTGGTAAATGTGTTATAGTTTGACTTGCAGATTTTTAAAGCATCCTCGAGTGTTGATATGCCTTAGATCATGTAAAATAGTGACTGATGTGGGGGTCGGGGGGGGCGAGAAAGATGAGCAGTTCTGGTTGGCAGCAGTACCTTTGAAGTTCTGGCTGATCAATGGAGTCTTTCATTTCTAGGGTCAAGGTGGTGACAGCCAATTAATAGGAGAGCAGGCTGGAGGAAGAGTAGAAGATTCTTAGACTCATTCGACTTGTGCTATTCACAAAAAGCAAACTGGTTTTGTGTGAGAAAACGACTTTCTTCCAACTTGAAAACAGACAGTGAGCATCCTTTGACACTCTGCCTTTGGTCCTGTGTGGTCTCTTCTCTTCTAAGAGGGCTCTGTGCCAGCTGCCATGTTCTGGGCAGCTATACAGAGACTTAGCCTTGAAGTGGTGCCTTGTGGTAACTGGTAGTTCTAAATTCAAGTCTAGGCTGTGACTCTTTAATTGCTTGACCAGACTGAATTAATTCAACTCCCATGATTTACATCTAGATTCCTTTTACTCTGAGCTCAATCCCTCTTGCAGAGTCATATGAGAGTTAATAAGATAGCCACACTGCCCATTGGACAGAGCCTGGCACACAGGTGGTTATGCAGACTCAACTCTGAAAGCACTGATGTTTATAAACTTCTGGGCTAGACCCTTCTTTTGTGGTTTCTTTTGAAAGTCTTATTTTTCTAGGCTTTGGTGAGAGTCTTAAAGGAGAGACCCATTTCACAGAGGTGTTTCTGTTCTACTTCACTCTGAAGAACTGCAGAACTTTTACATTGTCAGTCTTCCTTAAAATGAGGAATCCAGGAAGACATGAAGATATGTTTCTTTTCTGACATCATGTACAATGCCTTTTTATCACATGACTAAAGACAGTGTGAATTCACCTCATCAAACCCTGGTGTGTAGATCAAGGCCTTGGATTCTGGCCAAATTTACTCAGCTGCCTCTTGAAAGGGCCTAGAATTATTTTAGTCTTCAAACTGTACTAATAATAGAGCAGTTGTTTATGTTGAAGTACCAAAGTAGGTCCAGGTTAGCTGAGGTAGGGCTATTCCTTTGGGTCCCTAAATCTTCAGAGACTGTGTTACACCCTGTGATGGACTGCTTCCAGAATCTGTTACTTACCTGCCATAAGAGAGGAATTGGGGCTAAAGAAGATGGCTCACTTGCTAAAGTGCCTGCTATGTTAGTGTGAGGGCTTGAGTCTGATGCCTCAAACCCACAAGAAAGGTCAGGTGGCACTACTTTAATCCCAGAATTGAGAATGCAGAGACAAGTGGGTTCCAGGAGCTCTCTGGCAAGTTAACTTAGCCTCATCTGCCACCCACAAGTAGATGAAAGACTCTTGTCTCAAAACACCAGGTAGATGGCTCATTTGGAATGTCACCTGACTTTGACTTTCACATGTAGGCACGTGGGCAATCCATACCCAACATGCACCCCCATGAACATGCACTTGTGTGCACCTGCACACACACCGTGAAATAGAATATAGAGGGGCCAAAGTAGCATCTTCTGCATGATAATCAATGAAAGGACTGGGGGGGGGAATACTTTTTTCTACAACTTTGCACAATCGTAAGATTTCTAAGTCAACATTTAGCCTTCTCCTACTATAACGAAGATTTGAACAAGCTCCATAGTTGCACTGATGATATTTGGCTTATTGATTTTTCAGTCTAAAGACTTTTTGCTTCTGGCAATGTTGTTCCTAATGCACTGTGAGTAATGTTGTTGCTCAGAAAGCTAAATTTTGTTTTGAGAAATTCTAATGCAAAGCATATTTTTACAAGTTTATATGCATTCCCCGAGCAACACTGGGAACATATCCAATGGTAAGCATTTGTTCACATGTGTGCTGAGTGCTTCTGTGGACTGTGCATTTCAAAGACCAGTGAGTGTGAGTCTGTCTTTGCCTTGAGGCATTTCAATTACCTGTTACATGGGAACTTTATTTCTTAAACACTTACTAAGGAGATCAAATGGTTTATATTAATATCTCTTTTATGTTCTAGATGAATGAATTTTCTTAATTAGCTTAACTTTATTATTTACAAGGGTTTTAACATAACTACTAATGATAGCAACATAGCTATAAGATGACTAAATACAGTTTTTTTTAAGATTTCGTGTGTGTGTGTGTGTGTGTGTGTGTGTGTGTGTGTGTGTGAGTATATGCCCTGTATACCTGAATGCCCTTGAGGGCCAGGAGAGGGTGTTGGGTATCTTGTAACTGGAGTTATAAGCAATTGTTGAGAATATAGGTTGCTGGCTGACTGTTCCTGGGCACGGGAGCTGCCCTGGAGTGTGACTGTTTCTTTGCTCTATTGAAGAAAATGGATTTCCTTCACCCAGCAGCAATCTAATGTCAATAGCTCCTTGGGTCCTGCCTACCTCCCGTTCTTCCTGACAGAGTGTCTTGAGCTTGTGCAGCTCTTGTGTGTGCTGTCAGGATCACTATGTATGCATATGTGTGTCTGCCCTGCTGTGCCAAGAAGAGTCCGTTACCTTGAGCAATCCACCACCTCTGGCTCTTACAGTCTTTCTGTTGCCCCTTCCACACAGACCTCTGAGCCTTGAAGGGGATGGTATGCTTTAGACATCCCATTTTGGGCCCTCATTCCAAACTCTCTTATTCTGTGCATATTGACCAGTTCATGTCCTCTAGGGGGAAAAATCTATGATTATTATTCTGCCAAATGAACATAAAATGAAATTACTCCTAATGACCTTCCTATAGCCATAGATCCTATAGCCATTGCCTTCATCAGAGAAGCTTCTCCTTGTAGTAGATGGGAATTAGCACAGAGACTAACAATATTCTGTCACCCCACACTTTCACATCCTGAATTACTGATAAGTGAAAGGTGCTCTTCAATTCTGGAGAAAGAAGATGAAGTTTAGAAAGCAGAGAAAGTAGCTGTGGGGTTTTTAATAGCCCTTCCCTCTTTGAATGGACTTCATGTGGTTACTGACTTTGTACATACTTTTACCATCTGCAAGCTATACTACGGTGGTATTAGTGCCACTAATACCATTTACTGAACACTAAGTGCTTGATGCCATGTATCTCTTTTGATTTTAAAAGCTCGATGCAGGAAGTGCTATCTTATTGTTTTTAGACTAAGACAACTGCAGTTTACTGAACTTGGCCAGTTTTGGGGAGGTGAGCAGGTTAACACAGTTAATATAAGAGAGAAGCAGAATTTTAAGCAGTATGGTTTCTACCCATTTTCATGGAGTAACTAAGCTAGCCAGTTTGTATTTTCCATGTGGAAGCATGGGGCTGACTGAAGTTCCCGGGTATTGTTTCTTTTTAGGTTGTACTCAATGGTGTAAATTTGGTAAACTTAATGAAAATGTCGGTTTTCAAATACAGTCTTAAAAATATTTGAGCTCATTCCTTAACCTGAGTTGTTTGTGTGATGTAGTGATAAGTAACTTCTACTTTTTATGGTTACTTCATTATTTGATTTTGAAGAATATATTTTTTTGTGTGTGATGAATCAGTATAGTGATTTTGGGATTGCCTTATCTGGAGTTCAGGTATTGAATGCTTGAAGAAGTGAGAATTTCAGTTTGAAGCAGCACTTCAGTACTATAAGCAGTGTGTTTGTTTGTTTGAGACAGGGTTTCTCATTATAACCAGTCCTAGCTGTCCTGGACACAGGGTAGACCAGGCTGGCCACAAACTCACAGAGATCTTCCTGCCTCTGCTTCCCAATTGCTGGGATTAAAGTTGTGCACCACCACACCCAGCTAATCAGTTGGTTTTTAAAGACAATGTTAACAGTTTTAGAAATATTAGCAACATTAAAGGGAAGTTGTAGCTTTATAACTATATGGACTAACCCATCCAGTGGTATAATTATTCCTTCCTTCTCTCCCTCCCTCCTGGGATCAGATTCAGGCCTTCACACCTGCCAGACAAGGACTGCAGATCACATACATCCCTCACACCTGTCAGACAGGGACTGCACATCACATACATCTCTTCACACCTGTCAGTCAAGGAATGCACATCACATACATCCCTCACACCTGTCAGTGAAAGACTGTACATCACATACATCCCTGATTCTATTACCTTTCTTCACATCATCTTTTGGATTTTCTTTAGTCCACGTATGTCTTGTTCTTAAAGACCTATTTTTATCTCATAGGCCCTCAATAAGTCCTTATATTAGAAATAACCAAGTATTACGTGTTTTAGTACACTTGTACCTCTACGTATTTGGATGATAATTTCAAAATGGAAGATAATTATAGTATCAAAAATAACTTGAGTTCTCATTGCCTTGCCAAGGAAGGTTTGCCTGTGGACTCAGGCTGGTTTTGATTTGTTGACAGGTAGAAAGAAACTATAATAAGTTCATGGAAAGCATATTTCTGTATATATGTTTAGGCAGAGAGAAAATACTGACCCTGTCATTGGAATAAAAGGAAGAGTTAATGAGGGACATTTCCTTGTGGTCTCTATGGCAGTTTTATCATACACACACTCCCATCCCACACAAGAAAAAAGTCCAACAAAAGGAAAAACCAATCATTTTCTAAGAATAAATTCACTTGTGTGTTAACAGACTGAAACCCATCAATTTATTTTCTTTTTCAAAAATCAAAAGCTAAAAGAAGTCAGCCTTTAAATATTTGGACAGTTTTCTCTGAGATACTGTTGTGCAAAGCAAACATTGGCATTAACACTTCCAAAGAAGACTCAAAATGAAAGCGAAGATTTTCAAGCTTCCTTCCAATTACTGTGCTAATCAATCACCATTTTAATTACAATTTCTTTGTGTGTGGGGTAGGGGATTGCCCAGGAAGACAGAGTAAGATTGTGTCTGCCTGTCGCTTCCAGAAAGGCAAAAGAAGTGTACAGAGAGATAGTCAGATAATATTGCCACTACTTAAAAAAAATAAACAGTTTGCTAAGACAGTCAACCAAATACTGGTTGATGAACAGTATTTTCTGGGTTAGTGAGCTTCCTAGTCTACCATGTAGATTGTATATCCTGGCTTGGGGACTAAATCTAGTGTGTGCTTGAATCCTACACTGACAGGTATAGAGATTACAGGATCCTGAGATGGAAATGACTTTTGTCAATGGCGTTTTATTTGAAATACCCTTTACTCTAGTCAAATGAAGAGCAACTTTAAAGAGTTTGTACAATCTAACGTGTTACTTAGCATCTTCATCATCATTGTGTAGACAACAAAGTAAGAATGTGTGGTAACAATTCACTTCTCCTTTTGGACCTAAATTATCACAGTAGGAGGTCAGTAGTTTACTTTGCTGCATCTATTGAAAGAACTGGAAGTGAAGTTTCCCCAGATTTTAGAAAGCCAAATAGGGCCTTTAGGTGATGTTCCATTTCCTTTTAGTTTCCACTCCAAGTTGCAGTTTTGTGTGAGAGGTAAAATTTGAATCTTGTAGTATACAGATAACAAAAGAATTTTCATGGTGACAATTTTTCATTCAGAATAAGAATTTTGAAGATAAAATACAATCAAAGAAGGGTTGGGAGCTTCTCTGTGCATTTAACACAGGAGAATATCAGGAGCTAAGTTAACCTTTCTTTGAGGTCTTTTCATAATTAAACCCAGTCAGATGAACTAACCCAGAGAAGGCAGGCTCTCCTCACAAAGGCCCATTCCCTCTCTCAGGAGAAGTTTCATTTCCCAAAGAATCCCTCTTTTCCTGGAGGAGCTGTGTCAGAGTGGTCTGTGAAGATGAGGATATAAAAATGCCAGGTGTTGTCAGTGGGACAGAATTTACTGACCTTGGGGGAGCAGGTCAGCATAGTGTCAGACCATGGGGGACGGCATCTGTATTTCTGTCCTATGTGCTCATAAGCCACGTTCTCACGCCCTACATGCTGTTGAAGAAGCAGTCTAACATGAACTTTCATGTTGCTGCAATCAAAATACCAAACAGAAATAAGGGAGAAAGGTTTGCTCGGGCTCCCAGTTTCAGCGGGCCTTAGTTCATCATGGAAGGGAAGATAGTAAAGTCAGTATCTTATTCACATAGTGGCAGATAGCCATGCCCCTAGGAACCACCTTCTACCAGCCAGGCTTCCACAGCCTTCAGAATAGTGCTGCGTACTGGGGTGTGAGCAGTCAGAACAAAGGGACATTGCTGGGTCAAGCCATACCAACCCTTAAGCTCAAGCTGCCGGCAGCAACCATGACGTCCTGAAGCTTTGGGAACCACGGATTTCCTTGGATGCTAGACACGTTCCTTAAATTCCCTAGTTCTCTGTTTATAGGACAGTGCTACTGCAGTTCTTCCTGTGAGTCTCAGTCCTCTTTCTCTCTAGCTGGCTTCTTAGGATCTGCTCTCACCTGTCTCCACATTCTTCTCTGGCTGAGGATTAGAGCTTTCTGCAGGTTCATGCTCCTGCCCTGTATAGTGTATGTAGGTACCCTACACACACACACACACACACACACACACACACACACACACACACACACACACACGCATGCACCGATGCACGCACATAGGCATGCACACACTGGAAATATATAAAAGTTACAAACTCAGCATTTCTTTATAATTTAGTGAGTATTTTGGACATGAGGGCATTCTCATAACAACTATAATTTAGTAATCAAAATTAATAGTGACAATACAATCAGCTCATCCAGACTTTACCACTTGTGTCTTTGGCATCTTTTTACAGAATGGACTGATCTGGCACTGGTCACCCGTGGAGAGCAGCTTGCATTTTGCTGTCTTTTAGTCTCTTTTTAATTTGAAGCAGTTCCTTGGTATTTCTTTGTTTTTCATGACCTTGACATTTCTGAAGTGTGCAGGACATTTATTTTGGGTTTGTCTGATGTTTCCTAATGATTAGATTTAGATTATATATATATATATTAACAAGAATGAATACCAGAGAGATGTGTCTTATTTTTAGTGTCTCATAGCAGGGCACAATGATGTCTGATGGTGCTAGGAGGTGCGCTCACCGAGTTAGTGTATAATGTACCACATTTCTAGATTGTAGTTAAGGTTACTGTTTTCCTGTGTAACCCACAACTGCCTTGTGGGGAGATGCTTTGAGGTTATAGAAAAAAATCACATTTATTACAGACAATAAGAGTCAGGTTTCTTTCTTTATTTGATTAATATTTTTCAATTTCATACATGAATTGGTGAATTCTTTTTCTCTCACCTTTACTCTTATTTCTCTCTCATTCCTGTTAGCCTCACTTCTCTCTATAGGTGCCTTTCTCACATTCATACCCTTTGTTTCATGACCTTCTGATTTTAACTGAGGCGGTCCGTTGGGCACGGATTTGGAACCGTTCATTGGATCCTGATGAGTGCACCATTTGGTATACTAGTGAAAAAGCGACTCTCTCGCTGCCAGAATCAATTGACACTAGTTCAGCGGGGACAGGGAGAGTTCCCTGAGCCCATCTCTGATCCATGATTGGTCATTGGCAGTCACATACCATGAGGTTTGGCCCATCTTATGCAGGCCCAGTGCAGGCAACCACAAATGCTGTAAGACCATATTTGCAAAGACTGTATCATACCCTGAAGATACTATTTCATGTCTCTTCTCAGTATCTCCTGACTCTTATAGTCTGGGAGTGTCTAGTTTCTTATTGTTGCAGAAAGAATTTTGAATATGAATAGACAGAAGACAATGAAAACGTGTGAGGCTGGGTTTGAGCTAGAGATATCGATATGAGCTCATAGCTGTTGTTTTGTGTGGATATAGGTTTGTGCTTATCTGCCATGTATACATCTATCTCCCAGCTCTACCCTCCAAGAGAAGCATTAACATCTTAGTAGCAACGAACATAAAGAGTATCATTGTCTTGGCTTCTAAATACTCTTTTCACTTAAAACCAACCAAGTCTCCTGTGCTAGGACAGGAAAAGGGCCATGATAGGCATGGAACAGTTTATTTTACAAGAAGGCAAAGAAGTGCCAAAAGACAGAAATATGCTAAAAGGGTTCTGGAATTAATTTAAAGGTGCTCCCACTATGCAGTTACAGGATAGCCTGAGCATAGATGTAAATGGTGCAACAGCTGGAGCAAAATAAGAACCTCTGAGGCCCCCCTGTAATAAATAATTATGTGAAAACATACAAAGAGAACGGTCCTATAATTGTAGCACATAACTCTAGAAGGGATGGTTGAGAACCATTTTGGGATCTCAGTGGATTCTTTCCGCTCTTATAACGTCAGATTTCCTTCCCAGCCTCAGCCTCTCCCAGGCATTCACTCTCTAGCTTCCCACACTCAATTCTCTTGATCAAGCAGAGCAGTAAATATTTAAATCCTGGGGGTGGGTGGGTTGGGGAGGGTTGTGTGCTTCACTGCAGATACTGCACAGATCTCTGAATCACAGAAGGAAACACACACACACACACACACACACACACACACACACACACACACTACCTTTATATTTTAATGTCTTGGCTATCTCAATGGCTAGGCTACTCCTGAACCTCCACGTGGCTAACATACTTTCCCTTGATATTCCTGAGTTAATACTTGCTAAATCTATATTTCATCTCTACTACCCAAGACCCAATAATGGGAGTGGCCCATGGGCTACTTTCCCGATTCCTACATGTCAGTGGGCTCTCCCTCCAGCTCCTTCATGGTGGTGGTCCATCCCTTTAGTCCTCCTAATGGTGGAATCCCTCTTCCTGTTTCTGTGTTTCTTGCTGGAAATCCTAAAAGTCCTGCCTCTATCCCATCCATCCAGCCATCGACTGCTGGCTCCTTATTAAACAGTCAAAAAATGAACTGTTGGCAGGGACCTCAGTGTCAGACATGAGAAATCCCATACAAGCACAAATCAAATCCCCAATAGTCAGGTTGTCTTAAGGTGGCCTGAACCTCTCCTCTTTGCCATGTTCCTCACTTTCTAAGCCCAAGGAATACCACCAGCCTTTCGCACTACTGGGAAATCTTAACTCATCTAATGGGATTCCTTAGTCTTTATAAGGAAACAGTCCATTTTTCTGTAGAGTATGAAGAGGAGGATACTGGAAATGTTCCTTGGAAGTATCCTTCCTCCCTGCTAACATCTTTTCAAATACAATATTGATAAACTATGGGTAGGTAAGTAGAAGGGGGTAAGAGGGAACCTGCTATCAAATAAGACTTCTGACATCTTTACCATGGGATAGATTGGCAGCTCCCACAGCCTTGGAGATGAAAACTGAGGATGGAAAAAACTGATTTTAGGTATGCTGATTTTGTTCCTTTTCCTTCTTTGGTAATTCAGACTAGGTTTGGGATGAATGGTACCCATCACCACAAACTTTGTTACTACATAGTAATGAAAATCAAGCCAGAAAAATCTCTGAAAAATCTCAGAAAAACACAGAGACAGTCATTAAGTAAACATAAGTAAAATGAGTTTATATACTGCTTGCTACACAAGTTGTTAGGATGCCCAGTTCCATTACCTTGCATAAAATTCCTCCAGGGCAGACTCACCAACATTCCAAGAGTTTTGATGATTTAACACTCAAGACAGACACCAGGAAACCCCAAATATTAATACAATGAGCCAATCAATACAGGACTACCTGGAAAACAAGTCTTAGGCCCATATATATAGGAGCTGTCATTCTGAATCCATATTCTTCATTTACCCAAGGTAAAGGGTAATGCTAAAATATTTTCATAACTCTACATATTCACTATTTTTAATTTTACTCATGACAGTCCACTTCTAGATTCGTCACATTAATAAGGCACTGGTTTTACCAGTTGAAAAATCTACTTCTAATATCTAAAGCCTACACACTAATAAAAACACAGATACAAAGTACATACATTGTTGCATCTATGGTATTGCCTTTCTAATAAAATACTTACATAAAGTACTGTGTACATGCTGATGAGAGGAACCTACCTGCCCTCCAGAGTTCAAGCCTGAACATAAAATCACAGAATCCACACTGAAACTTTTGAAAATTAGGAAAATAGCAATGGAGTAGCAAGAGTAGGGAATTTTCTAAGTACTAGGTTGTACCTTGAAATCTTGGTATTTTGAAATCAAAAGTCCCTTGTGAAATATATTGGGGAAATGATAACGGAAGTGTTGGGAGTGGAACAAGCACATTAGCTTCAGAAGTTAGCATCCTGTGGTAAGTGAATTGGCTTAGCTTTGTTCACCTCTGGATTTCCCATGTTCGGCTGACTAGAATTCTTTTCATTGCACTCTTGAAATTAGTTTTGCCTGCAGCATGCTTTTTTAGAAATTGTGGTAGAGCTTTCTTAACTAGCATCTGCTTGTCTGCCTTCCAGCAATCCCTTAGTCAAACTTGAGGTGATGGGTTCCCTTCTCCTGAGCTTACAAAGAGTCAATTGAGAGTCCCCCAAAACCTGTTTATCCCACTGTACTTGTAATTACAATTACGTAACCTAATTAAATATTACACAATCCCGTGACTTTTGAGTGTAACTATAAAGAGTTATTGTTTCCTCAAAAAATCAGTTGACTGCTTTAGAATGGCTCAGAAGGAAGGCTGCTGAAAAGTGTTATTAAAATAGGTGAGACAGGACAACTGCCACCGACTTGGGGGTGCATTGTAAATAAAGAATAGTAAAAATCAATTTATCTGTATCTCTTTTTAAAAGTTATTCATGTTAAAAAAAATGGAGGGATTGGAGAGAGAATTCGGTCATTAGACACACATCTTCCAGAGAACCCAAGTTCAGTTCCCAGCACCCATACTGGGTGACTCACAGCCTCTTGCCACTCCAGGGAATCTAACTCTCTCATCTGTAATCCATAGGCACAAACACAGGGGGCCTACATTCACATATATAAATAATAATGATAACAATAATTAAACTTGGATGTAACATCCTTCTATAAAGGTTCAGAACAGCAACTTTAATTAGCAAGGCCATACTTAAAAGTCTTTAGGATTAAAGTACTAAATATAGTTTAAATAAAGTATTTCAAGTACAAATATACCAATTCTTGCTTGGACTGAACTTTCATTTAAGTGACTAGTCACCATTCTTGTGAATATTAGATAATGAGGTGGGGAGGAAGGAGAGAGCAAGTGAGAAGGAAAGGGAGGGGAAGAGAGAACAGAGCAGAGAGGCAGGAGGGGAGAGAGTGGACATGGAAGGGGAAGTATTATCAAGGGAAATGCATACACGGATGCTTTGTGCTACTTTTCAAATTACTCTAAGCAGATCTTCATGTCTCATCAGGTCAGGCTTAACTTCCTTCAGAAGCTTTTCAGTCCTCCCCTTTCCCTGCTTCGTCATAAATCCACGGGCTTTATAATTCTTTTTGTGACAAAAGGTGAGAGTTGAAATCCTAATTTACATCTGGACCATGAATATTCACACATTCCTCTCTTTTAGTCCAGCCTTTTATGTTTTGTTTAGTGGCTAGGAAGGAATTTTATTTATTACTAGTTTTTTTTTTTTTTTAGTGTTGTTTTGTAGCAAGAGATTTCAAAAGAATGTGCACTAAATAGTGTTTGATTTCTATCTGGATGCACTTAGGCTTGGTTCCAAGATGGGCTACGATTTAAGGTTCAAGGTTAGGGTTAAGTTGTTATTTAACCTTTGCATTCATGTGCTGTCTAAACAAAACAATTATTCTACTGTGGAACAAGATTTTTTTTTCTTTTGAAATGCATAATATAACCATTTTTTCTTAGTTTTGATTAAAACTGTTTGTACAGAAGATGCACAGTTTAAGGAAATGGTGAAACAAAGAAATAATCTGTCATGTGTCAAATGAAACAACAGCAAAAATATTGCCTTGATCCTTTTAGTAAAGGGGGAAATAGGAACCAGTAGAGAAATTGGGAGCTCTTTTGATTTTTATTTTGTCTTTTTTTTCAAATAACAGGAACTGAACTGTACATCATAAACATGGGTATGAAAAGAATATTTCTACCCAGTACAGTACTGTGCTTTGAAGTAATAAGAGCTCCTGTGTTATGGTGGTAATTGAATGAGGCTTTAAAAAGAAATCACCACTTCATTTTGGCAAATTCTTTTCCAATCTTTTGGGAGGGTAAGCATGTTGAGATGCAATGGCCCAGAGGAAGGATGTCACTCATTCCCAAGAGGAGTTGCTGTGAGTATGGTAAGATCTGCATGCAATTGTTCTGGAGTCAACAAAGAAAGTTAGTTCGATGTTAGTGATCTAGGTCACTAGAGTTTAGTGTGACCCAACTGTAAGTCAAGCAGCAGCTATCATTCATACCGGTAGATATTTCAGGAGCCTTTTAATACTATATACAGACAGTTTACACAGGTCAAGACGTTTCTCATTGAATTACTGGGTCAGAATCCTGTAAAGAACGAGGCACGTGGTAGATGAAATAAATCATATAAAAACACAATTGTGGAATGGAGAGCATATGCTATTTACAAGACCGACATAAAGATTTCTCATCACTCATGAAGGACATATACTGAAACTGGAGTTAGGGAGAGGGAATAAGAGATGAGAAATGAACTTTGTGTTCCAAACAGAACAGTAAACTGTGCGGTGTCTCAAATAGGGCTTAATATCCAGATTGGAGACTAAGGTGGCTATAGCTTTCATTCTTTTGGGTATAGCTCCTTTGCTCACATTTACTTTATACTAAAAACCAGAGAGCACATGCAGGGAGGATGAACTAAGGAAAGCAAACATGGAAACAGGCAAAGAGAGCCTCCTGTCAGATGGACACTGGCTCAGCTGAAAAACTGACTCTTAGGGTTCCCGCTTTGCACAACTGGCATTGAAGTCTTACTCGGTCATCATTTCTCAGATGCTGTTATTTGTCACTTTTACTTACTGACACTATCTTGCTTTCAGGATTTACCCAGGAACTATCATGGGTCTTTTTTAAAAATGTAGATAACAGAGTAATGCCAGAGAGTAATCTAGTGCCTAGCAGTGCTACCCTTCCCTGGGAGGTGGGAGGCATAATTAACCAGGCCTGAGCTTTTTCTCAAAGTTTTTCTTTCTTCCACTTCATGAAAGGTCATCCTCATTCATCTCCAAAAAAAAAAAAAAAGAGATGTACTGCAAAGCTTACAGTTCTGAGGTCCTGTGTGCTAAGTGGTTAAGCTTCTGGAGGTTTTCTAGTAGGGGCAAACATGTTACCACGCATTGTACGTTATCTGAGATATGCCTGAGATGCCTTCATTTGATTATCTCCTCGAGTTTCACATAGAATCTGCTAGATGGAACAACTGCATCCAGATATGTGGGCCACACCACTGTGGGAATACGTTGTCTGTCTGAATAGATAGGGTAAGGAAAATGCTATGAGGAAATCACAGCGTTTTTAATCTGGGACCTATGGGGAGGCAGGAACTTAACCCTAGTTGCTCCTATCTGAAATCTTCCTAGTCACCTTCTAAAGCTGCTCTCTGACTGACAGGGGTGTTAGACTGAGGCCTCTTAATCCCTGCACTGATCAGTGGCCCTCTGAATTAAATCACTTGCTAAAATCACAGGGGATCCATTAGGAGGCTAAAGCTCAGATTGGAAAGGTTTGGGAGTGGTTTCTCTGATCTGAATTTTACATTGTTGGTTTTGTTAACTTTCTCAAAGGAAATGGATTATTTTTGCTATCCTTGTTACTGATGTACAAATGTAATCATTGTTATTTTCTTGTCTAATAGAGTATATTTTGACAAAATAAGTAGATAATGTGCTGTTTACAAAGTTATTTTCTAACACTTCGCATTTCATAAATTGTTCTTTCTAAGCAGTTATAGGGTTTTGAAGTTAGTAAGTTACTAAGCATATCTCATATTTTCAATAGTTACATGGAACTGAGGCATACAAAGGGAATTTGAGGCATCTTGTGTCAAATGCAGAGTGTAATATACATGTAGAGAAATGAAGCCAAGTCAGAGTAAACAAAGACAAAGAGGTAAATGCTCTCTGTGGCCATAACTTACTGTAGGAACTATCTGTAGGTAAACACTGAACAGGGATGGAGGGATGGGTGAAAACAGCTCAGTGAAGGAAGAACACATTTTGGACTCAAATGTTATTAAATAGATTGGATATAAACTAGAACCACAAAATGGAAATAGTTAGAGGAAGTATTGAGGAGATATTTTCCAAATAAGGAGAGTAAAGGTGGAAAGGTGGAACTGGTCAAGACATGTTTTGGAATAGGACGAGAAGAGACCAGATGACAAAATAGGATGCATAGGATGAAAACTCAGGTTGGGTACGTCCCTTCCTTGATAAGTAGCTGTTTCTTTTCTCTCTCCAAGTGACTGATTGTGTTTGGTCTAATCTTTTCATGATTATTAGATCTCCTATTTCCCCAGCATCCTCAGTTTTGGAGCATCTATATGTGCTCACTCTGGTCTATCTGAAGACTACTGATAGCAATTATAGAAATGTCATCGTTCTCTTAATAAAGTATTGGAGCCCACCTTTCACCTCCTCCATTCCAGAGTCTGGAACTACCTAGCAACGCTGCAGTTATGAGTAAAAGGCTGAGAGGCATTGTCTCTGGTACCCCTGACCTACTAAACACACCAAGAGCCAATTACTCATGGGTTTCCTATTGGGTAAGGAAAAAAGAAACTTTGTTAACCTAAATTAGAAATAAGATGGTGAATGGAAGATTGTAGGCACAGAGTTGGGAAGAAGTGGGTGAGGATATGGGTCATGGATCACAATAGGGGAGTACACTACAGATGTGCAGAAGTGTTATGTGCAGCTGATACATGCTAATGTTAATATGAAAGGAGACGTTTTCCCTTTTGACATTTTCACAGACTAGCACACTACTGTGCACATAGGAAATTCCCAAAGAATAAGTATTTCTATAAAAACTATGACCACAGGTCTCATTCAACCTTCCATTCCATTGTGTGTGTGTGTGTGTATGTGTAATTTTATGCAGAAATGCAAGATCATTAGACTGTATCTGTCTACATTTCTCCACTGCTTCTTCGACTCCCGTTCCTCTTCTTCTTCCCTACAGAGTACAATTAATATTGCCCATTTACTCTTCTCTGTAGCGATATCCACTAGAGGATGGAAAGCCTGTTACAGAGCAGATCACTGAAGAAAACCGATCATCCCTCCCTCAACAGGCATCACTTGCCAAAAGCTCCTCAGCTGCGGGGTGGGTCCCACACACTCCTTGATTCTTCATGCATGAGTGCTGATTGGTTTGGTCTTAATGCAGACAGCCACAGCTGCTATGAGTTAGGGGTACAGTGACCCCATAATGCCCATAGAACACTGTTTTGAAGCACCACTCCCCAGCTTCTGGATCTTATGATCTTTCCAGTTCTCTTCTTTGAAGTTCTCTGAGCTTTGAATGGGGAGTGATAGAGAGATCTCAGAAAAAGCTGAGTTTCACTTGTGGGGTAGCATACACCTTTAATTGCACCACTCAGGAGGAAGAGGCAGGCAGATCTCTGAGTTCAAGGCCAGCCTGGTCTACAAATTGAGCTCCAGGACAGCCAGGGCTACACAGAGAAAACTTTCTTCAAAAACAAAACAAACAAAAAATGTTTTTACCAGCTGTCTGTCTCTTAATTGCCATATGTTAAATAAAGAAACACTGACGAGGGATGAGAGATGCACTCATCTATAAAATAAGATGAGAATAAGCTTTAGAAGATAGTTTGATACAATGCTCCTTCAGCAAAATAATAGTAATAGGTTCTCCCCTATGGCTCTCTCCAGTCATGGGTCCTTGGTCAGGCTTACAGTTTCTGGCATGCATTCCCTCGTGTGTAGCAGGTCTACATCTAATTAAAAAGCTGTTGGTTACCCCAGAACATTCATGACACTATTGTACTAATGCAAATTCCTTGCTAAAGAAGTCATAATTGAAGTCTGCAGAGCTCACAGCTGGGTTTCACACCGTTGATGCCCCCACTCCCCGCGACACCTGCAAAGCACCTTCTGGTTATGATGAAATCCAACAAGGAAAGCTTCACATCAGTATCAGCCCCATTCCTCTATCTATTGTGATCAAGTGTGTGCTTCATCAGTGTGATCTTACCATCAGGTTCTGATGGATCCAGAGCCTGTATTGTTATAGGAGTCTCTAAGACTATCCTGACCAAAAACTTGAACAGGCATTCTATACCTAGCACTGAACTCTTTGTTGAATAACCTGTGCCCTCTGGGAAACATTGCCCTTTTGTGTAGAGTAATTCAAATTAAACATTTAATTTAAACTGACACAGATTCACATACACATAATTTTTATGAAGCTTAAATAGTAGATTTTCATATGGTTCTTTTGAACATCCTCAGTGTTCCTTCCCTTCTTCTGTCTTTCCTCTGTGCTATCCCGCCATTTTCCTGCTCTCTTTTCCCCTATGTCCTGTCTCCATCCTCAGCTTTGTTGGATCACAGACAGAGTTGCTTGTTTATGTATCACCCCTGGTTGCTTTGGTGCTACTGAATAGTGTTATGTAACTGCAAGGAGGGTATATGAACTTCAAAGCCTAAAACTCTAACTATCTAGTTCTTTACTGAAACACTTCTCTTTTGCATAAACTTTTCTTTTCTTTTCTTTCTTTCTTTTTTTGCAAGGGTATCTGTTATTTTTATTTTCAATTTCTTTTTTTATTTATTTTATTGAATATAATCTTCATTTACATTTCAAATGCTCAAACCTTTCCCAGTTCCCCCCTCCCCTAAAACCCCCAAAACCTCCTCCCTCCCCCTGCCTCCAAGTATATGCCCCTCCACCGAACCCACTCCCCCCTCCCCCCTCCTCGATTTCCCTTTGTTGGGGCATCTGTTGAGCCTTCACAGGACCAAGGATCTCTCTTTCCATTGATGCCTTAAAAGGCATTCTTCTGCCACACTTTTGACTGGAACCATGTGTAACCCTTGATTGGTGGTTTAGTCCCTGGGAGTCCTGGGGCATCTGGGTGACCAAAATCATTGTTCTTCCCATGGGGCTGTAAATCCCTTCAGCTCTTCCAGACTGCCCTCTCACTCCTCCATTGGGGACACCACTCTCAGTCCAATGGTTGACTGCTAGCATCTGCCTCTGTATCTGTAAGGCTCTGGCAGGTCCCCTCTGAAGACAACCATAACGGGCTCCTTTCCCTATTCACTTCTTGTCGTCCATAATAGTGTCGGGGTTTGGTGGCTGTTTATAGGATGAATCCCTAGGTAGGGCAGTCTCTGGGTGGCCTTTCCTTCAGTCTCTGCTCCACACTTTGTCCCCATTATTGCTCCTGTGAGTATTTTGTTCCTTTTCTCAGAGGAACCAAAGCACCCCCACTTTCTCCTTCTTCTTGAGCTTCCTATGGTCTGTGAATGGTAACTTGTTTATTTTGAGCTTTTGGGCTAATATCCATTTATCAGTGAATGCATACCACATGTGTTCTTTTGTGACTGGGTTACCTCACTCAGGATGACACTTTCTAGTTCCATCCATTTGCCTAAGAATTTCATGAATTCATTGCTTTTAATAGCTGAATAGTACTCCATTGTGTATACATACCACAGTTTCTGTATCCATTCTTCTGTTGAAGGACATCTGGGTTCTTTCCAGCTTCTGGCTATTATAAATAAGGCAGCTAGGAACATAGTGGAGCATGTGTCCTTATTACATGTTGGAGCATCTTCTGTGTATATGCCCAGGAGTGGTATAGCTGGGTCCTCAGGTACTACTATGTCTAATTTTCTGAGGAACCGTCAAACTGATTTCCAGAGTGGTTTTACCAGCTTGCAATCCTGCCAGCAATGGAGAAGTGTTCCTCTTTTCCCACATCCTCTCCAGTATCTGCTGTCCCCTGAGTTTTTCATCTTAGCTATTCTGACTGGTGTGAGGTGGAAACTCAGTGTTGTTTTGATTTGCATTTCCCTGATAACTAAGGATGCTGAACATTTCTTTAGGTGCTTCAGAGCCAACTAAGTTTCCTCAGTTGAAAATTCCCTGTTTAGCTCTGTACCCCATTTTTTAATAGGGTTACTTGACTCTCTGGAGTCTAACTTCTTGAGTTCTTTGTATACATTGGATATTAGCCATCTATCAGATGTAGGATTGGTAAAGATCTTTTCCCAATCTGTTGGTTGCCATTTTGTCCTATTGACAGTGTCCTTTGCCTTACAGATGCTTTGTAGTTTTATGAGGACCCATTTGTCTATTCTTGTTCTAAGAGAATAAACCATTGGTGTTCTATTCAGGAAATTTCCTCCTGTACCCATGTGTTCAAGGTTCTTCCCCACTTTCTCCTCTATAAGCTTTAGTGTATCTGGTTTTATGTGGAGGTCCTTGATCCACTTGGACATGAGCTTTGTACAAGGAGATAAGGATGGGTCAATTTGCATTTTTCTACATGCTGACCTTCAGTTGATCCAGCACCATTTGTTAAAAATGCTGTCTTTTTCCCCACTGGATGTTTTTAGCTCCTTTGTCAAATATCAAGTGGCCACAGGCGTGTGGGTTCTTTTCTGAGTCTTCTATTCTATTCCATTGATCTTCCTGCCTGTCTCTGTACCAATGCCATTCAGTTTTTAATCACTATTTCTCTGTAGTAGAGCTTGAGGTCAGGGATGGTGATTCCCTCAGGAGATCTTTTGTTGTGGAGAATAGTTTTTGCTATCCTGGCGTTTTTGTTATTCCAGATGAATTTGAGTCTCCCATGAAAAAAAAGCCCAGGACCAGTTTGGTTTAGTGGGGAATTTTATCAGATCTTCAAAGAAGAGCTAATATCAATACTTTTTAAACTATTCCACAAAATAGAAACTCAAGGAACACTACCCAACTCATTCTATGAAGCCATAATAACGCTTATATCTAAACCAAACAAGACCAAACAAGAAAAGAGAAATTCAGACCAATTTCTTTTATGAACATTGATGCAAAAATACTCAACAAAATTCTGGCCAACTGAATCCAAGAATTAATCAAAACAATAATTCACCACGATCAAGTAGGCTACATCCCAGGGATGCAGGGATGGTTCAATATACAGAAATTCATCAATGTAATCCACTACATAAACAAACTCAAGGAAAAAAACCACATGGTCATTTCATTAGATGCTGAAAAGGCTTTTAACAAAATGTAGCATCCCTTCATGATAAAAGTCTTGGAGAGATAGGGAATCCAAGGCCCATACCTAAACATAGTGAAAGCAATATACTGCAAACTGGTAGCCAATATCAAACTAAATGGAGAGAAACTTGAAGCAATCTCACCAAAATTGGGGACCAGATAAGGCTGCCCACTCTCTTCCTATCTATTCAATATAGTACTTGAAGTCCTAGCCAGACCAATCAGATAACAAGAGGTCAAATGTATACAAATTAGAAAGGAAGAAGTCAAAATATCACTATTTGCAGATGATATGATCATACTCTTAAGCGAACCCATAAGTCCACCAGAGAGCTCCTAAAGCTGATAAACAACTTCATCAAAGTGGCTGGATATAAAATTAACTCAAATAAAACAGTAGCCTTCCTCTACTCAAAGGATAAAAAAGCTGAGAAAGAAATTAGGGAAATGACACCCTTCACAATAGTCACAAATAATATTACATACCTTGGTGCGACTCTAACCAAGCAAGTGAAAGATCTGTATGACAAGAACTTCAAGACTCTGAAGAAAGAAATCAAAGAAGATCTCAGAAGATGGAAAGATCTCCCATGCTCATGGATTGGCAGGATTAATATAGTAAAAATGACCATTTGCTGAAAGCAATCTACAGATTCAATGCAATCACCATCAAAATTCCAAATCAATTCTTCATAGATCTAGAAAGCAATTCTCAAGCTTTTCTTTTCTAGTAATATTGAAACCTGATAGCACACTACTGCTTACGTGTCATTTGAAATCAAATTACCAAAATACTAATGGAGGTTGAAAAGTAAGAGAGCAGCTTGGGGGAATCCGTTGGTAAAGTGCTTAGCGTGAGGACCTGAGTTTGAGTCCCAGAACCCTTGTAATGTAGCCAGATGAGATGGTGTGTGACTGGTATGTCAGTGCTGAGGAGAAAGAGACAGCTGGATTCTTGGGGCTCTCCGGCCAGCCCACCTAGTCTACTTGGCAAGTTCCAGGCCAAGGAGAAACTGTCTCTTAAGACACAAGGTGAATGTCACCTAAAAATTGCATGTGACGTTGTCCTCTGACACACGTGCACACACACACACACACACACACACACACACACATACACACACACACACGCACACACACACACACACACACAAACATTCACACCCTTACCCAACACATGTAGTGATATATAACAATCATGTATATACACGTGTACACATGCACTGATGTATACACATGAGCATCACATACACATGTACTTGCACATATGCACATGCACTCATACATACATATGAAAATGCACATACACATTTGCCTTCATAAAACTCTTACGTAGTACACATAAATACACACACACACACACACCAAACAGAAAAGTAAAAGGTCTGTTTTTGTCTCAGATAATGTTCCAGGTAAGACATATAAAAATAAATGATATAGATACGGAAAAATAATATCACTTTGTAATCCAGGACTATACTATACAGCAGTGGAAAACAACCTTTCTTATATTCTGTATTGAGGGCATAGAAGATTTGAAAACAATTTTCATTAGATTAGAGCCAGAGTTTTTAAAGTTATAATGTAAAGATACTAAAAATTAGACTGAGTTTGGGCACTTTGACTTGGAAATAGGAGTGTCAATGTTTTGCCATTTAGTTAGATTATGCTTATAGGTAAACCAGGGCTTTCAAAGAACCTAAAGCTTTTCTAGAAATTGTAGGATCAGAAAGGATGCTGTATTTGGCTTTCTAAATAATGGATCAAGAAAGAGACATTGTCTTAAGATAACTCAGTGACCAGCACATCTGTATATGAACACATTTTAATAGGTCCTATGTGGAAAGGCTTGGGATGAGAATACAGTAAGATCACATTTTGAAGGATTAAGGAGAGCTGGGGCAAATAACATAGCGGACAGGTGAGCATGAGTTCAGGAAAGGGCAAACTTGGGGGAGGGGGCACTAGAACCAACTAAGCATGTTAGTATCATCATACAGACTAACATAGCCACACAAAGCACTTTGCTTCATTATGTTGTTGATGTTATATCTTAATGCTAAAGCTGATCCTGACTTTAATCAGTGGAGTGCCTCTGCTCCTAATTACCGTGGCCAGCAGAAAACAAGGAGATTAAAATATGGACACTGGACAGTGTCATGGAACAACTCCTTCACAAACAGCAGAAGATTAAGAACCTTCTATAGGAGCTTGTTTTGTCACACTGCACCAGCTATAGAATACCATAGACTCAAAGGAAGGAGAGGTTAGGGTAGTTGTCAGTTTGGACAAAGTGGGGAAAGATTCTTAGGGAACACTGGATTTGACTTCAGATTTTAGAAAAGTATTAAATTAGCTTCATGGAGAAATACAAGACTGGAGGCTTGGTTTAGGTACTTTTCTATTGCTGTGATAAAACACCAAAAAAGAATCAACTTGGGGGAGAAAAGGTTTATTTCAGCTTACAGATCTACATCGAAGTCCATCGCTGGAGGAAGTCAGGGCAGGAGCTCAGGGCAGAAACCTGGTGACAAACTTGAAGCTGCATACTGTCTTTGTCTTTTCTGATACCAACAAGGACCCAGGGGTGTCCCTACCCATGGTGAGCTGGGCTTGTGTGCATCAATCATTAATTAAAAAAAATTCACTGCAGAGTTGTCTACAGGCAAATAGAGGCCTATTCTCAGTTGAAGTTCTTTCTTCCTAAATGACTCTAACTTGTATTAAGTTGATGTAAATCTCATCAACATAGACTTTTATTAAATGTTCTGTGGTTCTGTCATGGTGTGAGAGTGTGAATGTTTAATTTATGGAAAAGACATTTGTTGTTATAGATTTAGAGAGTGGACAATCCAAGACCATGGTGCCAGGAGGTCTGTGATCTGGTGTCTGATTTGAGTCTGAGCCTCAGAAGTTGATTTCTGTCTTCACACGGCCAAGGGACTGCATATATTCTTTCAGCCCTCATAACCATTCCACAGCTTCCAAATACCCATTTTCAAGGTCAGTGCCTGGGAATTCAGGGCCCGCCCGCATGGGAATTTTAAGGTGACAGAAACATCTGGATCACAGCATTTAGAACGGTTTGTGTGGAAGAGCCTGGTGATGTGAGTGCTGTATACTTCACGTGTGTATCAGTTGAGTGGCTAAGGCGTTGGTGTGGAGAGAGGCAGGGAGTCATACATACAGCATGTAAGGTAAAACTTACAGCAGTAAGGTAAACGCACACACAGGATGTAAATAGGAAGTGAAATTGCCTTCGATTGTATTGTGCACAGAGCTGGGTCTAGATCTCCTTCTGAGAGTGGCACAGAGGGAAAGAAAAAAGAAATAACCCTCCTTCCCTCATGTCCTTAAATGTACTTTTGTGAGAGCTGCTTTTTCATGACAGTGAATGGCTGAGAGAATGCATTCAATGCAGTTTCATCACAGTCTCCTGAGTGGGGTAGGGTGCTCTGTACCCCAAGGGTGATAATGGAGCTGGCAGAATATACAGAAGCAGCAGGTGCTGAGAGAGGCCTGGTAGTACCCAGCTCATTAGGACTTCCTCAGATAATAGCGTTTTCACAGCGTTTGAGTGAAGCTTGGCACCTCCAGTTTACTGCCGAGGGGTAGGCACACTGCCCTTCACTTCCATAGTGTTAATAGATGATACCTCCCACCCAACAATAAACCAGTGGGACTGTGCCAGTAATGATGGACTGGGAAGCAAAAGATGGCAGAAGCTGCCAAGTTAGCCTGTCTTGTTCCAACTAAAAGACTGGGAGCTATGGAGCGTGGATGGATCCATCTACTACCCCAGATTGCTGTATCTTGGACGTGCCTGTGTGAAAGCTCTGAGAAACTTTAGTGAGCACTACGAAGCATGTGGGGCTCTGCAGTCTGGTTCAGAGACATGGCCTTGGGACCAGTTGGATGCAGTGAGAGTTTTAACTCACAGCCTGATTGGAGCATGAAATGATGTTCAGGGCATGTGTTTGGTAAGGCTTATCCACCCCCCCCTTACACACACACACACACACACACACACACACACTACTGTATGTAGAGAATTGTAGATGAGATTAAAAGAAAAAGACTTGGGGAAAATCAACATTATAAGAAAATCACTCACTCTTCAGTATAATATGATAATATTATAATGACATGATTAATAGACATTTGAGGATGCTTGTGGCTGTCCCAGGAAGGGAGGTGATAGGGAAGAGTAGGTAGAAAAATAAGAGAAAAGAATGAAATTTGTCTTCTATTTGATGTAGTAAAGGCATCTTTTAGGGCTCACTGAGAACGATAAAAAGTAGGAGGCAATATAAAGAAGTTTCTCAACATGTACCAAACTGTTTAGCCTGGAGAATGATCTCTGGAGTTGTATTACATTTTAGGGTGACTACAGTAAATAACATTGTGCTAGCTATTTCCAGACAGCAGAGAGGATTTTGTGTGTCACTGCTACAAAGAAGTGATCTGGGCATGAGAGGACAGCTATAATAAATTCTGTAATATACGTGATTCGAAATGTACACCATGCCACATAAATATGTACAGTTATCATATGTCAACTAAGAACAAAATAAAAGATACAAACAATGTGACACTTGCAGTTCAGAGCTGGACCTATAACATTGTGTGTCATGTATAACAGGAAGGATTTTAAAATGTGCCTCAAAGCCTTCCTTTAGGATAGCCTTTAAGACATATATACATTTTATTTAGTTGATTAGTTTCATTGATGATAATATTATTTAAATTGAAAAATTGTTTCTTTTTCTAGCTTTTCCTCCCTAAAAGTATCCATCTTCTTAGGCGTTTCTTTTTTCTTTGTCTGTGTTTTGCTAATTCTTCCTTCATTGATTCTCATGTGAGAACACCTGGCAAGGATCTCTTCAGAGGATTTTATGATCCTGGACTAAGCAGTTTTTCACCTAGTCAACACCTTGTGAGCCATTTCTGATGTTTAGAAATTGGTTTTCTATAAAAAGCCATATTTGAAAATGCTATGCAATATCATTATTTGAAGGGGAAACATTTTAGTACAATTCAGCCACAGTGTATAAAATTGAAATTAAGCTGAGTCAATTCTGTCTCTTTCAAGTTCAAATTGCTAGATTTTCCTGGCTTTACTACAAAATGAAATAAAATTAAAGGGCTGGAGATGACAAGGTTACAAAGGGAACAAAAGCCATCAGAAAGGGGACTGAAAAAGCAAACATGAACAAAGACAGGCTCCTCATTTCATTGAATAAATGTACCAGGTTACAATGGGACCTTAAACATATAGCACATTTTAAAAATAAATTTTTGTATTTCTCTAATTTTATATTAATAGAAAATTCATAGAGCTAGTATAGTTTCTTTAAAATCTTTAATAACTTCCTTGCAAAGTTATTACTATAAATGTGAATCTCATTTATATGTCACCATTTTAAAATTTCTATTTATTTTTTCAAATATAACCATATATTTTGATCATGTTTCCTCTCCCCCAACTCCTTCCAGATTGTCCCTAGTCACACAGCTTTATGTGCTCTCTCTCTCTCTCTCTCTCTCTCTCTCAAATGGAACACAAAAACACCCCACTGAAATGAAAATCAAAGCAAAAGACCAGTAAGACAAAAAATGACAAAACAAAACAAACTGATAAAAAAAAAGTCAAACAAAACCCAAGGAGTTCCTTTTGTGTTGGCCAACTCTTCCTGGGCGTGGCACCTGCCCAGGAGTGTGGTTGATATACCCAGTGACATGCCATTGAAAAAGACTGATTTTCCATTGGCCATGAGCAGCCAATGTAGATACCTTTTTGGTTGGGGAACTCGGTGTCTGCTTCCTCCTTTCAGTGCTGGATCCCCTTCTTGTTTGAACCTGTGCAGTGAGTCCATGTTCATTAGTCCTGGTGTGTCTGGAAGACAATTTCCGCAATTATCCATCACCCTTGCCTCTTACAATGTTTCTGTTACTCTTTTGAATAGATCACTGAGACTTGCTTGGGGACAGTGGTTGATAAACACAGCCCATTTAGGACTGAATGCTCCAAAGTCTCCCCTCCTCTGCACACTGTCTCTGTGTTAATTCCCATCTAGTACAAGAATCTTCTCCAATGAGGGTTGGATGTGGTACTGATCTGAGTCCTAGCCTAAAATGGACATTGGGGATCCCTGACAGAAATGCTTCCACTGGTTGGTAGATGACACAGGGGGACAGAGATAGGCTGAAAGGGTGGCTGCAAAGAGCCAGGGAGGGGGCCCTGGATTGCCCTCTCTTATGTTATTAAACTGAAACAAGAAACAATGAATATTCTGCCTGATGTTGGGTAGTTAACATTTTAAGAAGGCCAGGTACCTTCTGAAGCACCTAGATTCTATAAGACAAGGATTGTGCAAGGGAGAGGGATAATCACCTTTTCTAGCTTAACAAAAATCCCTTCCTTCCATCTACAAAATTGAAGTGTGTAAAAGCCTGTTTTGTGGCCCTGGCTCCTCTTTCGCAATTCCCTCCCTCCACAGCTAGTCAGTGGTCTCACTGTCTTTCTCCCTTACTGTTCAAATCCACTTTTAAGAAGCTCTCAGCTGCAGTCATACCAAAAGAAAAGCAAGACTCAAACTCAAAAAAAGGTCGCTTACAGAAGCTGTCCTTCTCTGTAGATATCTCAACAGGTCTTTACAATTTGAGGCACAGGCTTTCTGAGTTAGAAATGTTATTGGGGTTCTTTTCCCTGGAACTTCCATTGACAAATCTTACTATCTTCATATCAGAAATGCACATCAACCTATTTTAGAGCATAATGTAAAATATGTGTATCTAAACCTAAAACTTGTTTTAACATAAGACTCTTTAGTAGTTTCTGGTACTGTATCTGCCCCATGGTGTGAGTTCATGATACCTGCCTTGCTATGGCTACTTAAGTTCAAAAACATGGAAAAACCACAGTCCTTCCTCTATGCATGGTTATATGCTTTCAAGTGGAATGTTGGAATAAATTAGTATTGCTTCTTTCTATGGATCTCCACTATCCTTTTAAATGAGTATAAAAGCACTGTAGACATACTCAGTGTTTGGCTAAATCTGTATTCTGTAGATGTTATTGAATATGTATATTTCAGTATTTGGTAAATGGGTTAAGTTATGAATGAAAGTATGGGGCCTTATTTTGAATATTGAAGTCTTCCCTGCACCCCTAAAGCCTGCATGTAGAGTTTCCAGCTACTCAGATAAGTCAGGCTATGCTGATCACTCCCTCATGTTCTAGGCCTTGTTGCAGGATAGGAAAAGGGTTTAAACATCTCAAGGTGTCAGGGAGCTTTTGAACAAGATAAAGGAGTTTACTTTTTACTTAGTGCCCAGGCTTAGTAGAAGCCTGGAACGTGGGGTCAAAGAACTTGCTTCTGTGTATGATTTAGAAGTGATCAAATATTCTGTCTCATGATGGTATTAATGGTGTAGATGAAGAACGATTATCAAGAGAATGAAGTAGAGACTTGGAAGAAACTGGCTTAGATTCTGAGAGATCAAAGTTGAAGCCCCACTGTACTATTTCTCCTCAGGTCTGGTCATTTGCTACCTTCTTGAGTTTTGACTTTTAGGTACATAATATGGAGATATTGGTCATTGGGCAGTTTTTGTGGTCAGTTTTTGAGACAGTATCTTGCTTGGTAGCCCAGGCTGGGCTTGAAACTTGCCGTTAGCTTCCTATCTCAACCTCCCAAGTGCAGAAACTGTGGGCATGAATGATCTGCCACTATCGAATGCTTTGCTGTGAGGTTTTCTCCTCTCTACTTCTCTGTATTCACATGGCTGAGGGTCTAGTCTCTGCAGGCTGTTTTTATGGCTCTTCTTTTTAGCTGAATTTGGCTTACAGTGGGCACTAGTAATGAATGATGCGATAGAGTGGCAGGGTTTGCTTTAGGCTTCCAGTTTGCCTAAGGCAGGTCCTCTTTAGCTGACTCTGGAGGCAAGTAATGCTTCCTTCATCCAGCCCATGAGTTGTTGGTTGCTCAGTACTCTTTCTTGCAGATCCACTCACTTGTATAAGATTCCCTCTTTTAATCACATAGGAGTGATTTCTGTTTCTCTCCCCGGGTCCCTTTTGATGCGTTGTATTTGAGTTTCATATTGTGATGTCAGGAGAGCTTCAATTAAATTGTAACAGGATTAGAATGGAAGGAGATTCCATTCTAATGACTTAGTCCATAGATGGAATATAGTTGAGAAATTAGGCAGCTCTTATGGTGATGGTGGTGATGATAATGGTGACTTCTGCTGCAGGTGACAGGCTATGGGGAAGGAGGCTGAGTTGGAATAAGGGCAAGGGTTTGGTGTAAGCACATCAAGAGAAGGTTGCGTTCAGTTTCCATCCCTGAATCCATTGCCTTCTCCAGTGTGCTACTGTTGTACAAACCTTTCTGGAGTTGCTCTTCTCTCTTAGGAAGGGTTAAGAGAATGTTCAGAGGGAAGAAGGCAGAGAGGGAAAGAAAGGGAGAGGGAAGGAGAGAAGGAAGAAGAGAGAGATACAGAGAGAGATGGAGAGAGACAGAGAGAGATACACACAGAGAGACAGACAGACACAGAGAGAAAGAGAATGCCCAGAAGGAAAGGCCACGTGGCAGCTTGAAGGTCTGGAATGCATCTCTCCAGTATCCTGGCCTGCAGGCCTGTCTCTAGCCTTTTCAGGGGACAGGAGAGGTGCTGAGATCAAGTTGAGAGTGGCCGTTCTAGCCTGTGCGTGCAAAATCTGTGAGAGAAGCACTGTGGGAGGAGATATGATTGACTCCCACATGGCCTGCAGAAATCCAGGCACTTTTGAGATCAGCTTTTAGGTCCAGACTAGTGGGAAAATCCAGCAGAAATAAGCTGCAACGTGGGTGGAGATAGGCTGAGGATGGCCAACTGAGGGCGGCAGCCTGGAGTCCACTTCTTTGGTGGACTGAGGGGGAGGAATGATTCTGTCTTTGGGAACAACATCTAAATATATTAAGACTGGACCTCAGATGAAAAACAAAAACATTTAGGCAACTCAGAGAGATCATGCTGTGTGGCATTCGTGATGTAAATGTATGTTGGGAAGGCAAGGATGAGGCTAATAAATGAAGACAAACAGGAAGCTCTTCCTTAACTCTCTTCCCAGATACTTTTCCAGTCACGTTGCACAGGTCGAAGGTTCTGGGAAGAAACAGCCAGTTCTCTGCTTTGCCTTCTACAAACATAATGTTTCCTGTTTTGTAGGGACTGGGTGTGAACACGTGCAAACCAATTCACTTCAGTTCATAGACTCATGATTCTCACAGGTCTCAAGGACTGCTACTGGTCAAATTGTATGTGTGTGTGTGTGTGTGTGTGTGTGTGTGTGTGTATGCAAGAGACACAGAGACACACATGAAACCCGTATGTCCTTGGAGTGTCACATTTTGCCTAATTTGTCTGCAGCTAATTGAATAACTGATTCATTTGAATTTTAAATGCATCAATATTCAGTAGCTTTTGCCACTCCCTTCCCCCACCTCAGTGAATTTGATTTGGTTGGAGGAAACCATTTGTATTATACCCTGAGAAGTGTGAGAAGGTGAGGCATGCATTTCCTTGCTCCAATATTTACATTAATATCACCTTTTATCTCGCTACTTGTAGAAAATATGACTTTAAAATCAGCTGCTGACCTCAGGGAGCAAGCTGAGTTTTGTGATAATGATTGTACAGCCATGTTTATGTCTCTTCTTTCCTTTTTAATAACCAAGGAAAGCTCTGGTGCTGTCATAAAATCTCATTTATTTGCAGTGATGGGGATGAAGCTAATTCTTGCTTCATTGCCCTGACCTGCAGTCACACAAACACAATGGGACCTGACATGCTGGCAGCCTCTGCTCATCACAGCTTCCACCCCCTCCAGGCTCATGGCTGCAAGTCAAATGTGGTGGGCTGGCTCCAAGCAGACAGGAGAAGAAAGAAACAGTTGGCCTTGGAAAGAAAGGGGTCATTAAAATTTCCATGTGAAATTTCCACCATCGCTTGGCTTCAGGTCGAGGTAGTTATACTAAGATGTCTCGGTTTCAATTTTGAAACGAGTGATTCCAAAGAAATGGAGAACGCTGTTACTGACACCCACAATCGTTTCAGCAGCACTTCTGTGTCTTTGTGTTCTGTGTGCCATTATTAATAACCTGGTTATGCAAAAACGAAATAACAGATAATTCTAGAAGCAAAGATTTCCACAGGGGAAGTGTTTCAGTTCAGGAATTTTGTCTTCCCTTGCTGATGCAAGGGTGCTCTTACTCAAAAGTGACTGATTGGCTTTTAAAAAGATCACTGTGGGCTGCAGGGGCAAGTGCTGCAGCGCATTGCACATAAACATCATTGGGAACAAAGGCGATTACCCTTGATTCCTCTAAGCCTCAGCATCACATGCAAATGAGGGATAATGCAACCCTTTCAAGGGACTTTTGTGGAAGACAATGAGAAATGGTGTAAAGAGCTGCAGGCCAGGCAGTCTGTCTGGCACACAGATGATAGTACTGTTTCTTTAAAAAGTGTTTCTTCATTATTTGCTTTGTGACTGTTAGTACTCAACAGCCTACTTATTACATCACTAAATGTTGTCTTCATGGAAAGGTAGCCAAATAACAGACTTCACATATTAGCTAGATATGCCCAGGGGATGGGTATTACTGCAGCTCCCTCGACCCCTGGGTGCCACATTCTGCACCTGCACAGCTTTAGCACCAATGACAAATCATACATCCCATTTCCATCAGTGCGTCTGCGGTCTTTAATTCTGGCAGTTTGAATGCAGTTTCATGCTTGAGAGTATAACACGCACTGAGATGCTGCCTGAACCCACACCTGGCGTGTGTGGGTGCCCTGGTGAAAACCCAAGGAGGTTTGCATTTCATTATAATTTCAACAGTACTCAGCATGTAGAACTAAACTTGTGAATCATCTTAACATTCACTTTTCTTAATGGAGATGAGGCTCTGTCTCTTTTTAGTTCAGACTTTGTGGTCCTAAATCGGGATCCTTAATATGACTATACTTCCCCTCAGATGTTGTAAAGTACTTGTCTTCCAGTGCAGAGGTTCTCAGTATGAACAATCTGGGGAAGGAGTTGTTCAAGGCTCTTGGTGCACTAAGATAAGGAGAAGAGGCATTGATTGGGTGTGAGCAGGAGAGCATCCTGGTGTGGAACAGACTGAAGAAATTAGCATGTGTTTACCAGGAACTGGCTTTTGTGTAGTTTTATTTGCTTCTATCAATACATCTTCAAGATCTGTAGCATTGCACCCATTTTGAAGGCTCCAAAGGGTGCTTTGTCCAGGATTTCACAGAGGAGAGAAAAGCACTAGCGAAAGATCAATAAAAACACCACTTTTGGTTTTTTTTGGTATATTTTGTGAAAATCTATTTGTATAAGTTACATACTTTTCTGTTTACCTGCTGTACTTTAACAAAAATATTTATGGAAACAAACACATTCCCTGAACTTGCTATCTATGATTCTTTCCCTGTTGTACTGACTTCAAGAACTCAAAGTGATTCGTAAGGAATTTCTTCCGTCCTTCACAGCCAGGCTTGGCCAAACGCGCTCCTCCAGTTGAGTAGATCTAGCATTGAAGACTTGACTGAGGCTGCATATGTGTGAGATTCAGAGGATTAAAAAATGTTTCCAAATTCTGAAAACAATTTAGGCTTGTTGCAGAGTTGTATAAAATATTGAAAAATTGTGAGGAAAATATGATTCAATAAATGGAATCTGTATGGCCTAAAAATCCACATTGAATGATGCTTATGATTACAGTCATGAATATATGGGGTGGAAATAGCCATAGAATTTCATACATCTACCATGACACTTTAGAGAGTTGTTTGTAGAGAATGCATATATGAATAATTCCCTGGAAAGATGTGTGATCTGTATCTAATAGTAGCGATGTCATCTCTGTAGTGTGTGTGTGTGTGTGTGTGTGTGTGTGTGTGTATGTGTGTGTGTGTGTGTGTGTATGTGTGTGTGTGTGTGTGTGTGTGTATGTGTGTGTGGTTAGTTTCCTTTTACTTCCTATTCTATGCCTCTTTGTATTGCTTGAAATTGTTTTCCTATAATTATATATATAGACATCTTATTTTTTTATCATTTTCTATATTTTTTTATTTACATTCCAAATGATTACCCCTTTCCCGTTTCCTCCCTCCCTGAAAGTCCCATAAGCCCCCTTCCCTCCCTCTGTTCCCCATTCAACCCCCTCTTGCTTCTCTGTCCTGGTATTCCCCTACATCCAGTCTTTCCAGGACCAGGGGTCTCTCCTTCCATCTTCAGAGCAATAGTGTTAAAAACTGCATGGTACTGGTATAGTGACAGGCATGTAGATCAATGGAACAGAATTGAAGACCCAGAAATGAATCCACACTCCTATGGTCACTTGATCTTTGACAAAGGAGCTAAAACCATCCAGTGGAAAAAAGATAGCCTTTTCAACAAATGGTGCTGGTTCAACTGGAGGTCAACCTACAGAAGAATGCAAATTGATCCATTCTTATCTCCTTGCACTAAGCTCAATTCCAAGTGGATCAAGGACCTCCACATAAAACCAGACACACTGAAACTAATAGGAAACCAGGGAAGAACCTTGAACATATGGGCACAGGGGAAAATTTCCTGAACAGAACAACAATAGTTTATGCTCTAAGATCAAGAATTGTCAAATGGGACCTCGTAAAATTACAATGTTTCTGTAAGGCAAAGGACACTGTCAAAAGGACAAAGCAGCAACCAACAAACTGGGAAAAGATCTTTACCAACCCTACATCCAACAGAGGGCTAATATCCAATATATACAAAGAACTCAAGAAGTTAAACTCCAGAGAGCCAAATAACCCTATTAAAAATGGGGTACAGAGCTAAACAAAGAGTTCTCACCTGAAGAATATCTAATGGCTGAGAATCACTTAATTAAATGTTCAACATTCTTAGTCATTAGGGAAATGCATATCAAAACAACCCTGAGATTTCACCTCACACCAGTCAGAATGGCTAAGATCAAAAACAAAGGAGACAACAGTTGTTGGCAAGGATGTGGAGAAAGAGGAACACTCCTCCACTGCGGGTGGGATTGCAAGCTGGTACAACCACTCTGGAAAGCAGTCTGGCGGTTCCTCAGAAAACTGGGCATGACACTCCTGGAGAATCCTGCTATACCACTCCTGGGCATATACCCAGAGGCTTCCCCTGCATGCAATAAGGACACATGCTCCACTATGTTCATAGCAGCCTTATTTATAATAGCCAGAGGCTGGAAAGAACTCAGATGTCCCTCAACGGAGGAATGGATTCAGAAGATGTGGTATATTTACACAATGGAATACTACTCTGCAATTAAAAACAATGAATTCACGAAATTCTTAGGCAAATGGTCAGAACTGGAAAATATCATCCTTAGTGAGGTAACCCAATCACAAAAGAACACACATGGTATGCAGTCACTGATAAGGTAATATTAACCCAGAATCTCGGAATACCCAAGACGCAATTCACATAGCAATAGATTTCCAAGACATCTTATTTTTAATAAAATAATGCCTACAAGAAAAAAAAAGCTGCATCCTGAATTAAGTATGTGCCTTCTCAAGGTTCCTTCCACAAAGGATCATGGCTCATTTTAAAGTAGGAGTCTTTGAAACATTAAAATAATGTTACTTTAGAATTAAACCCCAAGGAAACATTTTCAGAGGTAAGTTCAAACAAGGCAAACACCAGACTATTAAGCTTCTCTAGATACTGCAAAACAAACACTGTGAAGTAAGTAGTTTACAATATTAAACATGATAAACTATTTTAGTTACCATGTGTGGAAGCATGTTGCTCTGATTCTCCTTAGCAGACCCCACAGCAATCTAAAATGTACCTGTTCTACTTATCAAAACACATGCCTTTGTTTTAAAAATTCTCCATTTCTTTAGAATTTTGTATAATCATTAAAACATGAGTACTTCATTCCATTTCATTTTAGTGTGTACCCTCGTACAGCCAGGAATGGAAAGGGCACTGGATTACACATTCATGCACAAAGAGATAACAGAGCAGGGCCTGGATTTCTTTTTTTGCCTCTTTTTGATTTCTAAGAACTTTTCATAAGAGAGCCCTGAGTGCCTCTCTGGCGGTTCATGAATATATTCTGTTTCATCACCTGTAGCCCCAGTGCAAATCCAGAGCTCTGGCTGAGCGTTAGAATAAGTACCTCCCAACCCCAGCAATTAACAGCCCCTGACCATTTACAGCCTCTGGACAAGTGTGTCCCTGATCTGGAGAGCACTCTTCCTCCCCTGTCTGAATTTATCCATCACTAGCCAGTTATGCTTCTCCACTTCAGCAAGCTCTGGTTTTTGAACACATATGGTTGAGAGAATGACAACATGGTCTGACAAATGTTCTCTCATTTGTGGAGTGACTTGTGTGTGGTTACAGAGTTTCTAAATATAAAAATCAAACACATTAACAAATTTCATTTATTAGAATGTATGAGTCATCAGGTTTGGGGGTTTTTGTTTGTTATTCTGTTTTTGTTTTTTTGTTTGTTTTGTTTTGTTTTGTTTTCTTTCTGGAAAACCAGCTGCTAAGTTTCCATATAAATGGAAATTTGATTAGGAGGTAGGATGAACTGTAATGCCCGAAAGGCATTATCTGTTCTGCTTCAGTTAGGTAAGGTATTTATTTCATTTGGGAGAAAAAGTAGCGTGTTGCTTCTGGACAATGTAGAGACCTTGATGGGTACGGATGTAGCTGGGGAAAAAATGGAGTTTTCATATTGAAGTGGTGGTGGTGGGGGGGTGTGGAAACTGAAAGAACATCAGATAATAATACAGCTGCTTCTCTCATCCCAGACAAACACACTTAGACTCCTAAGGAAACTATGAAGTTTATTTATGTGTGGGTCTCTAAGGAAACATGGAAAGGCTCTGAATGTTACCTTTTGGTTAAGAGATCCACAGATGTAGCCTAGGTAAAGGAGAGGAGGTGGAAGGCCAGGGATGGCCTTCATGTTATAGTGACTCCAGAGAAGCATGTGGTCCATGAGGAGGTTGAGCTCTTATGGGCTTTGGATGTGGAATCATGCCATACTGTACCCAGTCTTTAAGGATGTTGGAGTTTTTTGGGCTAACAACCTCTGACTCCATATAGTGTAATGAGCAGTGAGTGTCTTTCCCTGTATCCACATATAGAGAAGACATGAATCCTTTAAATTAGGCAATCACGGCCGTTCATACCTGTGAAACAAGCACTTGGGAAACAGAGGTAGGAGGATCAGGAGTTCAAGGCCATCTTCATTTACATAGTTGGAGATTGGTCTGGACTATAGGAGGTAGTATCTCAAAAAAAAAAACGATGAATAAAAAACATGGAAAAATTAAAAGACTATCAGACTATTAGTTGCATTTTCTTACCCTTATTTCCTTAAAAATGAAGAAATCAGAAACCACCATTTCACTTACAATGCATAGAAATAAAGCCTTTGATGGCTTCCTTCCCTACAGGAAGGAAAATGTAAGTTTAAGACAAATGAATTTGCCTGTGTGTTGAAGTTGCTTCCATGGTAAGTTTCTCTAGCTGTTCTGGGTGAGTGGGAACCTCCAGTTCACCCTGCTGTCAGTGTGTCCACGGAGACAGTGTGTGGGAGCAGCAGGATGCAGACACCCACTCCTGAACTCTTTATTTTTTAATTTTCTATATTTTTTCTATTTACATTCCAAATGATTTCCCCTTTCCCGTTTCCTCCCTCCCTATAAGCCCCCTTCCCTCCCCTTGCTCCCCATTCAACCCCCTCTCACTTCTCTGTCCTGTTATTCCCCTACATCCAGTCTTTCCAGGACCAGGGGTCTCTCCTTCCATCTTCTTGGAAATCTATTGATATGCGAATTGTGTCTAGGGTATTCCGAGATTCTGGGTTAATATCCCCTTATCAGTGACTGCATACCATGTGTGTTCTTTTGTGATTGGGTTACCTCACTAAGGATGATATTTTCCAGTTCTGACCATTTGCCTAAGAATTTCGTGAATTCATTGTAGCTCCTGAACTCTTAATGCATTCCTTTCTTTTCCTTCTCAGTCCTTCTCCCTTCTCCTAGTTTTATACAAAACTAATAGTTTTGTACAAAATGTTCTGATTAAATAATTTCAAATCAATGCCTTGTAAATAATTAACTCACTAAATCCAGATTTCTACCTTTGCACAGTTATTTGGTCTTAAAATCATGTTGAATTCTTTGCTATAAAATAGTAGCAGTAGGTTACATATCTGAGATGACTTGACAAGTATCTTTGTCCTTATCAGCTTCCTCTAAAGTACCACTAAGGTAAATGAACATCAGGGATGTTAATGGAACTGTCTTATATCTACTAACTGATATTGTGGTTATTTGCACACAGTGTTTATTGACCTTAATAATTCAGCAACTCAATGGAACTTAAATAGAAAATTTCTTAGCAGCCTACTTTTGGGGTGCACAAAAGTAAGAGCTGCAAATTCAATGCAGTCAAGTGTAATGATTAGCAATGGAAATGTCCCACTGTGGAACTCCAGCTCCATCTGCTCCTGAAGAAGATCATGTGTAATTATCATTATGAATGCAGTGTGTGGAGTGAAGTAGATGCAAAGGGAATGAGTGCTCATAAAAGCCTCTGATCATGGCTATGAGGTGAAATTTCTATCTAGGACCTACACTTTTTTAATTAGCAACTTCCAATACAATTATAACTGCAGGTGGAATTTCAACAGCTCTTGGAATGCTAGAAGATGCTTGGGTAGCAAATTCACTTTCCAATATAATGTAATCTGTCTACACTCTGAAGAGACATTAGTCATTCTCATACTGTAGCAGCCCCCAGCAGAGAAGGAGAGTAAGCCTAGAGAAGAGCAGCTCTTGCCAATGAAGTGAAGGCTGAGAAGGGTGTAAGAGGTGCTGATGAAGTTGGCATCACTGAAATATGGTGTGGGAGAGTGGGAAACTCAGGCTGATCAATTATCACATCAGTCCTGTCTGTGAATGCAGAAATAAGAACACAAGTAGAACTGGAGAGATGGCTCAGTGTTTGCTGTGCACAAATGAGACCTCAGTTCTGATTCCCAGCACCTGCATAAAAGCTGGTGTGACAGCAATTGCAGGAACGCTGGCACTGAAGGACAGAGGTGACGGAGACAGGCAGATCCCAAGGCTAGCTGGCCAATCAGCTTAGCTGAAAGGGTGGGCTTCAGGATTAACAAAAGATCCTGTCTCACAATGCACCGCAGAGAAGTGATCGAGGAAGGCATCATATCCGTAGTCTCTGGCCTCCATGTACACCCACAGGGTCAGCAAATGCCCACACACATGTGCTGACGTGCATATACAATGTGCATGCCAAAAACACTCTAAATCAATAGCTAGTGTTATTCTTACTTTTCTACTCCATGCACTTTCCACAACACCATGACACATTGTCTAGCTTGACATTAGTTAGACTTTGGTATAAGACAACTCTCTTCGTCTTCATTCGAATACACTGACCAACTGCAATCCACTAACCACAAATTTAAACTCTTTAGAAGGAGGTCTCTAAGTGCTTCAACTAAGAACTTCAAAGTTAGCCTTGCTAACAGGTAACCAACTTTTTAAAAGTGGCAATGATGATCTTTTTTTCTTTTTTAAATTCTGTGAATTAAAAACCAAGGATTGGTTATTAGAAGCGAGTTCAGGTTTATGTGAGATTGATATGATGAAGTCTTTCTCTAAGGAGGACCCCTTTGTAATGTAAATAGACCACTTAGAAGTTTCACCCCATTGAGTGAAGTTTGGGCTTATCTCTAAGATTAAAAATGCTGCATAGTTATTCCAATCTTCACAATGCTGGGATAATATGAATTCACTAGAACACTTTCTCTAAAACAGTATTACTTGATAGTTTTCAACAGCAGCACCCTCTTACTAATTTGGTCATACCCTTCCCCTTCTTACAGGAATTGAAACTAAATGCTGAAAGAGCCTTTTCAACATATAGGTGTCCCTGGTTTGTAACTAAGTTTCCTACAACTGAATGTAGTATTTGCTATCTTGGGGTAACTACACAAACTGTACAAAGCATCTTGATTTTCAATGTTTTCAGATTTCCTGGAGTACATGAATGCCTAGAGATGGGGAAGTTTCCGCTTTGTTAAAAATATATATTCCTGAACTTTGCCCCCTTCATTACTGAATTTGAAAGAGAGGATCTGGAAATACACTATCCTAAGAAGCACTCTCAGTAGACTTTAGTGATAATGTGTAACTGAGACCAGGGAGATAGTGCCATAGGAACATAAGAGTCATCCTTGTCTTACGAACCTCCAAATATATGACATTACTCAAAAATATCTGTAAAGATTCTGACAGTGCTGCCACCCATTGGCTCACAGTCCATTCACAGTGCAGGACACCCCAGTGGAAGCCAGGCACTGGGGTACATCTGCATCCCAAGTCCATTGCTCCTTTGGAGAGCTTCTTAGCAACCTTGAGTATTTATCTTTCTTCCTCTATTTTCAGTTTTTTCCACAAATTTATATGCTTATACACATGTTATGCTCATGGGTTTAGAAGTGTATGTGACAAGGGTGACATACCATGGAGTCTTAACAGCACAAGAACTGAGGTTCCAATAATAGAGATTCCTTCTCCCCTTCTCTCCCAGTCTTTCCCTCTCACTCCCTACCTCCCCCATCCACCTCACTCCTCCTTCTCAGAAAAGGGAGGCCTCACATGGATATTAACCAGTCTTGGCACGTCAAGTTGCCAAGATGTAAAACTAGGTGCATCTTCCTCTATTGAGGCTAGGCAAGGTAGCTCAGTTATGGGGAAAGGGATCTAAAGGCAGGCACTGTAGTCAGAGACAAACCCTGCTCCTGCTTTAGGAGTCCCACGTGAAGACCCAGCTACACAACTGTTACACATGTGCAGAGGGCCTAGGTCTATCCCATGATGCTCTCTGGTTGGCAGTTCAGTCTCTAGGACTCTATAGGCCCAGTTAGTTGATTCTCTACGTTCTCTCTTGTGTCCTTGATCCCTCTGGCTCTTTCAATCCCCCCTCTCCTCCCAGTTCCACAGGATTCCCCAAACTCCACTTAGTGTTTAGCTGTGGGTCTTTGCCTGAGTTTCTATCAGTTTCTGAGTGAAGCCTCTCTGATGATGAGTATGCTAAGCTCCCATCTGCAAGTATAGCAAAATGTCATTAGCATTGGGGGTGGGCTTCCTCTCAAGGCATGGGTCTCAAGCTGGGCCAGTGTGCATATAGAAGGATGAAAATAGATTCATATCTATTATCCTGCACAAAACTCAAGTCCAAGTGGATCAAAGATCTCAACATAGAACCTGATACACTAAATCTAATGGAAGAGAAAGTGGGAAATAGCCTTGAACTGCTTGGTACAGGAGGCAACTTCCTGAACAGAGCACCAATGGTTCAGGCACTAAGATCGACAATTAACAAATGAGACTTCATGAAACTGAAATGATTCTGTAAGGCCAAGAACACCATCAAAAGGATAAAAAGAACACCCATCTTTATAACCTACCAATCATAAAGATAGCTTATAAAAATCATTTAGGTCTTAGTCCTACACAGCTGATTCAGAATGTTGGAGGAGCTCCAAGTGACCTGTTATGCTCAGGAAATGTCATAAAATCTATGCTGGATGAAGTTCAGGGCAGAGGGACACTGAGAAAGAAAAGGCAGAAATGACAGCAAGGGAAGCATATCAGGGTGGGTCAGTGGTCATCCAATCATAGCTGTTCTCCAAGAGCCGAATTTCAGAACAATAGCCCAATCTGAAGGCATCTTGAGAATCCAAGGTGGACTAATTAAAAGTCAAGGTAACTTACCTTCATGAACAGGGAAATGTTTCCTGGCTGTTGGAGTACGATAACGTTGATTAATGTCAATGCCTGAATCATTTCCATCAAGATTCTGAAAGCCCAGATACAGAGGAGAACAAAACAACTGTGGTACAGAGAAAATGACTATTTGAGAGCTGTTTCCCATGTTATTGGAGGATAAAAATTATTCCCACCTGCTCCCTATGCAGATGACTGATGCCAAATTTGCAGCTTTGACTGTGGCCTAAGAAAGAAGTCTAGGTGTCATATTGAGGAATCAAGACTATTATTCAGTAGATGCATCCATTTTTGTCATTAGCTTTTCATGAAAGTCGAACATCTAAGGAAGTATATTCTTCTCACATAAAAACCATTTTTGATATAAAAATCCAGTGTTCATATAATACTGTGTTACATGAAGATATTGAACAAACAAGCTCAGGGATCACAGACCTGAACTCAGGTCTGGCTTTCACCGGCTCAGGGCCTGGGCCACAGTAATGCTCAAATGAATGTTTATAGAACATTCATATAGCGGGATTCCTGAAAGCCTTTGTTCAAATACTTACCCAGTTTTTACTGGTGTGACTGACTAGCAGTCACAGATGCTGTGATCAGTAAGTTCTGGGAGTCCAGCAGTGAGAAAGCTCTGTATGAGGAGTCATATACACAGTACCAACAGCTGCTAACGAAGCAATTAGCACAGTCAAATGTCCGTTCCAGCAAGCCACTTTAGAGCCAAGTCTGCTCACAACACAATCTAAGTTCCAAGCAGTTTTTTAAAAACTGTACCCCAAGTTTAATGGCTTAAAGTGTCAGTTTGCAATTCAAAAAAACTAAAACAAAACCAAAATAGATTTGTTCATATCAGTTCGAATATCACTGGGTTTCTTTTTGTTTTTACTCTCCATATGATAGAGTTTTCATTTTATAAGGCCACAATTAAAATACTTAATTTACTTGATAATCTTTTAGGAATTCCACTTTTTACAGTTAAATAATTTTCATTTTGTTGACAACTACAGATTGAAGAAGCTACTGATTCCTAAGATTGTGTCATTTTCTTGTCATCTTAGATGTGTTTTCCTGAGCTCCAAGGAGACCATGATTTTAATCTTACTAAAATATGATGTAATTAATTATATTAGTTCTTAACTGTGACTTGATTTCCCCCTTTCAAACCATTTTAAAGCAAGAATTAAATGAAACTCTAGCTTTTAAATACAAGAAAGCATTCATTTACATTCAGGTGAGTGAACTGTTGGAACAATTTTGGCAGGACATTTGGTATTAGGACTATAGGCACAAGTTCTTGAATAGACTGAATAGATTTCTTTTTCTGACACACGGGAGACATTATAACATAATTTCTGCTATGGAGTCAACCCACCTGGAATATTTGAGTCCAGCAGCATATTTTAGAGGCACAGATTTGCATATATTGAGACCTAACACAACCCCACAAAAGCAACAAAATGCAGTAGAAGAAATTTTAAAGCCGAATGGACAGTTGAAAAATCTCACAGTGATAACCTAGGGTTACAGTTGTCCTTGCATAATATGACCAATATACAAACACAGTTCATGTGGGATTTGCAAACCACTAGGCCTAGGATCTTTATGCAATTTTTTTTAAACATACAAAACCCTGGATGCTAATTATTTGTCTAGGGAAGGAGGATGTTTGGTTCTGTGCTTGTATCTGTGTGCACAACAAGTTTCAGAAAATAAGACTCATAAAAGATGAAGAACAGTAAGATTTTTGAAATGCAAGAGCTTATTATTGAGAGTCAACAAAAATATAGTTTTTAAAGGCATTGAGGATGGTATGCATACATTGAGATGGAATGAAACAAAGTTAGGGTGATAGGGAGGAGGGAATGAACCTGGGGGCGGTTGGAAGAGGCATGGGAGATGAATATGATCAAATATGCTGTACAAAGTTCTTCATAAGATAGATATGTTTTTAGCATAGGATGTGATCCTGCATGTCTGTACTCTAACACAGGAGTAGATTTGGGGGTTTAGGAGACAGATCTCTGGAACAGTGACCATCCAGTCTGGATAATCAGTGCTTGGCTCAGTGATGAAAGGCCCTGTCTCAAAAGATAAGCGTGCTCCACATCCTCAGACTGGAGTAGAAAGACACCAATCCTGCGAAGGAGCAGGCATGTTTAGCAAGTCAGAACAACATACACAGAGCACACGAATCTGCATTGGTATTCTTTTCTAGACAGGTGTAGGTATCACCTTGTGAGAGGCTAGAATGCATCATTAGAAAAGCTTTCTTTTGTTAGAGAATCTGTGTAGTCTTCAGGCATGCCCAGCCCAGAATAGTCCAAGTGATTAAGAATGATTTTGAAAGAAATCTTGATAATCTAATTCTTACCATCTTCACTCCAGTTATTTGATAAATGTCAGTTCAGTGAAATGACTTTTACATTTGAATAATAGTAACGATATTTTTTAATATCTTTCAGAGCAGTTATTCACCTTCTCCAAATATTTAATGTGTCAGTGACTCAATTTGCTACCCTCTATATGTGCCATTTTTGTGATTCATGAGTGGGCCGTGTTATTTGGCCTTTCATGAAGATGCTGATTTAGTTGGTAGCTGCGAGTGTTTGCTTATTGTGCTGGAAGAGAAGAGAGGAAATGATTTATGTCACCATCAATGGATTTGCTGCACCTGTTTGTAGCTGTTCAATAATTTAATAGAATTTGTGGGGTCTTTTCTTTCTTCATTTGATGGTAAACAAATAGCCTCTGCCTTACCACATTTGCAAACATGGAAAGAAGACGGACATCTTTTGATTTGCTGTTTGCCAACCTAAGTAGGTTTGTTTTTTTTTTTTAGCTAGCAGCTTTCTATTCTATAGTTTTTACAGTTAAGTATCTTTTTAAATCTGAGAAAATGGAAAACAATATAAACATTTTTGTTTTGTTTATATAATAGTGCTATTAAACTACTAATATTCCCAAGAGTTACATTTTATGATGAAAAATTTGAAGTATGGCTTATCTAGTTGAAATTCTGAAGCTTATATCACCATGAATTTTCTTGCTTTTTTTTTATTTTCTATATTATTTTGTTTACATTCCAAATGATTTCCCCTTTCCCGTTTCTTCCCTCCCCGAAAGTCCCATAAGCTCCCTTCATTCCCCCTGTTCCCCATTCAACCCCCTCTCGTTTCTCTGTCCTGTTATTCCCCTACATCCAGTCTTTCCAGGACCAGGGGTCTCTCCTTCCATCTTCTTGGAAATCTATTGATATGTGAATTGTGTCTTGGGTATTCCAAGATTCTGGGTTAATATCCCCTTATCAGTGACTGCATACCATGTGTGTTCTTTTGTGATTGGGTTACCTCACTAAGGATAATATTTTCCAGTTCTGACCATTTGCCTAGGAATTTTATGAATTCATTGTTTTTAATTGCAGAGTAGTATTCCATTGTGTAAATATACCACATCTTCTGAATCCATTCCTCCTCAACCAATGAAAAATAGACCACACAGCGCCAGTCAATGTTTTCTATAGGCAGTCCTTCTCTCCTGCTGTTCACAGAGATCATACCAAATGGCCATGCCAGGATGCCTTTGCATAAAAATGACAGGTGTCAAGTTCACATTGTCTTGCGCAGAAGTTGTTGACTCAATCTCTAAGTCTGGGAGTACTGAGCTGCATCTAGGGCAATGGGAGGTCATCAGGAGCCTCTTCTCTGTCCACAGCTCTGCTCCATGCCTCTCACAGTCTCCTCCAGGTGAGAACAGGATGGGTGTCAGTGGGTTTCACTGGACTGGGGCAGTGAGTAACAGAAAGGCAGCAAACGCCTTGGTTGATGAGCCTGAGCATGTCCTCCCTAGGGGCTAAGTCACTGATCTCCAGAGGGGGCAGAGCCTCTCCAGCTCCATATCAAAACTATATACTGACATCAGGAAGAGATGATGCCCCAAGGAAAACACAGAAGGATGTGGGTAGACTGGAACCTGCAAGAACAGCTGAGATCGACCTCCCTGTACTCGGCATGCCTCTGGCTTCTTCTACCTTCTACTCTACTCTGAACTTATTCTGGAGAGATTAACCAGATGTCATGAGATGCGAGGTCCATCTCTTTACTGCCACGTGTCTATCACCTGCTTCCTTTATACTCACCCCCTTCTTTCCTCTGTTAGAGCAGAGGAGCAATTTCTGTTCTCAAAACTAGATAAGCCCAGACCACTTCTCTTCTCCCTCTTATCTCCTTTGCGCCTTTATCTTAGCTCCCTTTCTTAGAATAGCAGACACACATGAGATGATCAACCTCTATTAATCCATGTCTCTCTAGATGCATGGCTCTGTCTTTTCATACTGTCACCACATCCATTTTTAGCTTCTCCATATTGCTTCACTGTGTATAGCTATTTCTCTTGTTAACTTTATCTCTTACAAAACTCAGCGTCAAAACCCTTCCCAAAGTTGGCACTGGCTGCTTTTCACAGTATTCCTTTTCTTTTTAAGTCCTCATATCCAGACCCGTAATTTCCTATACCACCAATGACCTGATAGTTCCTAATTCACAAATTTGTATTGTGTCAGATGTTTACCCCAAGGTCAAGTTGCTTGGAGGGCTCTGAGGGCTTGGGACCATTTACAAAGATGCACCTTCTCTAGCTTTCTGTGTGTCTACCAGAGGTTCCTCCAGTCTTGGAGCTGCTCAAACCAGAGAGCTCAGGAACATTCATGGTAGTCCCTTCTCCATTTCCTGTCACCACACACCAGCGAATCAGTAGGTAATCAAATGACCACTGTACACTGCTTTCATCCATCCCAACTTAGCAATCCCTTCTACAATCACCGTGGGAGCTCCTCTTTGAAAGTTTTTTATACTCCAAAACACAGCTAAGCACATATGTATTCTCAACAGAAGAAATTTCATCCTTCTTTCTTAACAATGCTATAAAATAAATTCCAGATTTCTTTAACGTGGCTCTGGAGCGCCTACGCCCCTGCTAAGTGCTGAAGCCTCTGGGTTCACCTTGGCTGCGGCTTCGTCTCCTGCCTTTGCATTTGTTGTATAGGCATCATTAGGGTTGTCACCTCAATGTTCTTCTGCCTGGATTTCCCATGCTATCAGTATTGTCATCTGTCTAAACCCTTAGGACTCTGCCTCAGTTTACAGTGGGTGTTCACTATCTACAACATATTACATTTTTCTTTCTTAAGATTGTTTTGGAGATTTATTATTATTTTAGTACAAAGTCTCATATAGCCTAGGTGACCTTCAAGCTATTATGTTTGAGTCTGGCCTTAAACACCCTATCCTTCTGCTTTCACCGTCTGAGTTCTTATATGCAGGTGCATACCTCTGCTTCCCGCTCTTCCCATGGTTTATTCCAGATGTTATTGCCTTATCACCTCTGTATATCCCAGTAAGTGGCTGGGACTCTATAAATACACATAGAAGTTCAGATACTCCAAATCTTAAGTGATTTGGAAACACTTGTCCCACACTATGCCTTGTTTTGAGGCAGCATTTTTCTTAGTGAGCGAGTGCTATTAAGAAGAGATGATTAATGCCAGCACAGACTTTTTATTCCATATTCATGTGAATGTGTGTGTATATATATGCCTCTGTGTGTCTGGGTAGGTGTCTCTATGTGTCTGTGTGTGCATATATGTATATGCATGTCATATGTGTCTCTGTGAAAGTATGTGTATATGCGTGTGTGTCTTTGTGTGTAACTCTCTGTATGTGTATATATGTGTCTCTTTCTCTGTGTGCATGTGTGTCTCTGTGTGTGCCTGTATGTGCATGTATGTGTATTTGTGTGTGTCTCTGTATGGTATATGTGTGTTTGTGTGTATGAGTGTGTGGTGTAGAACACTGGAACATGCACAGACCTTGCCACCACAAAGGGTAAGCAAATGCACTAGAATGAGAAGTGCAGAGGCCAAGTATGCCTGTAGAAAAAATGTTACCCAGGAATAGGAATCTGTGGGCTTGGAGACCAGTTCTACTGCTGATTTTATTTTGTTGGCACATCATTTAGTTTCCTAATGACTAAGAATTTGTCATCTTTAAAATCCCACAGAGATTTCACAAGAAAACAAATATAGAAGCCCTTGGAAAGATATAAAATGTTTTAGAAATGTGAGCTACTCCATACTTTGTCTTCCACTTATAAAGGTGGTAATGGACACAGTCTCTGTCATGGACAGGGCAAGCTAGCACTTTCTCTCAGTTCATAAAAGTTATTATTAAGAAACTACCTTGGATGGCAATATGAAATTAAGTAAATGTAGTGAATTCATTTTGGCTTTCCGTTTTAATTCTTTGTTAGCCTCCCTGGTAGCACTGCTAATCGAGTTTAACTATGTTGAAGTGTCAAGCCTCTTTCTCTAAGAGATTAATTAGAGATCTGTCTCCAAGCTAATTGTAAATTGCTGTACTTTTTCATTGTTAAGTGTTTAGTGGAAATGTTGTTTAGGAAAATGATTATAGATTATAAATGGTTTCATTAAGTATTTCATTTCTCTGACTCTCTCCCAGGTCTATAGTAATAAATGACTTTAATATTCTTTTCACTGATAATTTAAATGAGCTCTAGAAGATGAAACATTATGTTGTAACAAGTTTAATTTAATTGACCCAGCATGGCTTGAAATCCTTACTGTCCATGATACTTTTATGATTAAGTACCAGAAAAGAATTTGTTATGTAAAGACTGTTGTTTATTTCCACACTCTGCGATGGACACTCCTTTGGAGAGGCGATCTCTTTCCAGCTGATGAGGGGAATGCATTAGAATATCATCCTCTTGTGAGTTCTGACTGTCACTTCCATTCACAGATGGCGACTTGGATAGGCCTGTAGCAAAACTGACACCTTACATAGCAAAAGTAAAAAACAACCAAATAAACAAAAACCCCAGGTCTGATTGGGTCTTAAAAATCTCTGGGTTCTGCAACACTGATGTTCTAGGGATTCAGATGCCTATGTCACACTTAACTTACTGTACTGATAAAGGCTGTGACGCACCTCATTCTGAAAGCCACCACCAAGAACAAGCATGGTCATTGAAGGCTTCCTACGGCTTCGTAGTCGCCCCTTGGTGCCAAGGAGGCACCTGGCAGTATTATTGTTTTTAATGAACCAGTGCTTAAGAATATGTGCCAGCAGTCGCAGGGTTATGACTAAATTTGGTCTTGATATGCATGATATCAGGTCAATATTATTGCAGCTTTGAAAAAAAACCCTACTGCTGAACTCACCTAACTTTATTCAACTGGGAACTGTCGCCAATCCAGGATGGCTACAAAGGCCTGACACACAGACTCACTGTAACTTAAGGTAGAGAAGAGAAACCAAGGCAGGAAGGTGGAGCAGAGACATGGTAGCATTCCTGGAGAGGAGGAGAGAGCAGGAAAAGCATCAGTGCAAAGGTGGATTCTGGGAAAAGACATCCTCACAACGACATGAGGATTTCAGGCAGTATGATCTCTGTCCTAATTTGGTGATGGCAGAAACATTGAAGAAAGACCACAGGACTTAATGATATTTCAGTCCTTCCCATCATAAGGTGGTTCCAGGTCTTAGGACTGTGACTTCCAGGCAAGGAGCCAGAGTGACTTGATGGCTATCACCTGTTTCTAAACTTGGCTGAGTACCCATGTGGCTAGCCATCACCTCTCTCCTTAAAGTGAACCAGCTTCTTGGCTGCTCTCACCTCACAGATCCCTGTGACCTGGGGAGCCCCCTCAGCTGCTGTCATCTCACAGAGTCCTGTGATTTGGGGAGTCCCCTTACCACGCCACGGATGTCCAGACATTGGGGAGCTTATATTCTAGTGTCTCTTTGAGCTGGAGATCCTGGCTGAGAGCGTCAAGCTCTGTAAAACATGTCTCAAAGGGTGTGTGCACCCAGGCCCTGAGCCCAGCCCACCTAGCTCTGAGGACCTCAAGGCCTCAGTTGCAGTTTGGAAACTCTTTCCATGGAATTGAAAGGTAACATATTTCATCTGATTTAATATAATAGTAGTCCTTATCTTTCCCTAGAGTGAAAAAAAAAATAATTTAGGTAAACATTTGCTATTTTAAGTGACATTCCAGGCAGAATACTGATAGCATTATTTGTGTCCTCAGCATCACACAGTAAATATAGTGAAGCACAGATAATAGAGAGTGGGTTAATTGAGAGGGAAGGAGAGAATTGTGTGCGTGCTTGTGTGTGTGTGTGTGTGTGTGTTGTGATGAACTAAGTTTAGGTCAAAAACTATTATACTAGAGAATATGCAGCTATAATTAAAGAAATAAAGGAATGTAGGTTAGAACACTGGAAAAATTTTGATATGGTAGGCTATATTTTCTGAAGACTTTTGGGGGTGTAGTTCAAGAGGACATTATGCAAAGGCAAACTTGCTGCCACAAATCTAGATATGACAATCAAAGGGTAGGGTAAAGCCACCTTCAGAGAGTGTCTAGGGCTGACCTTTGCACTTGAGACCTAGGGTTGGAAGTATATCATTAGGATTTGGGAAGATAAAAGTGTCTCTAGTCCAGATAAAATTCTTGCTGGTTCTGATTTCCCTGAGATATATTTAAGTCTTAATTTAATACAACAGATTTGAATCTCATCATCAGTGGAGTGCATTTAATAGAAATCAAATTGATTTGAACAATCAGGGAGGAAACGTCGGTTTAATCTTCTCTCCTGGGAATATTTATCTACTTAGATCTGCTCTTGGGGCTCAGGGTAGAAAGAGTTTGACTTAGGAGAGGTGACACAACATGCAGTCATTTTAGTTGATTAAATACGGGCCAGAGCAATTTTAAAAATAATTGTGCGCTTGATGTTTTTAAAAGATTCTAAAATAGTTTATACATCAAAGTTTTGTCGTTTTTGAAATTATTTTGCCTTAGTACATTACAAGTACATTGGTCATTCCTAAGAACACTCACGTTTAAGAAATAGTATTTGATTAAAAATTTAGTGTAATTAAAAATTCTTATTGCTTTGAATGTTTATTTTTAATTAAATCTCAAATCATAAAAGTACAGATATTAATTATCCTTATAAAGTTCATCCTTCTGATAACTAATGAGGTAATTACAGGATTAACATTTAAAAATTATGTTTAGTATGGCAATATCTTGAATGTTTTCTCATAATATATGCTAATATGTGCTAATTTAAAATAATTCCCACACTATAAATCCCATACTTTTACTTCCTTTGTCCTAGAGATAACTTCATTATAAATAAGAATGCATCCTCTCAGATGTGCCTTATGTAAATAATGAGGGTATACAGATATGCACACGCACACATTCTATGTGTTTTAGGGTTTGTAAATACATGCGCTTGCTATGTATGTACTTAGGTTTTCTCTGCCTCATTAAGAGGCATGCAGTGCTGTTTCATTAATGTGCCAGATTTGTCTTCTGGGTTCTTCCTGAGCATGCGTCTGTACCTCCTAAGTGACAGAGACTCTTCCGCACTCATCTGTCTTCCATTTTTCCATGGAATTACTTAAGGTCTCACTGGGTTTTCATATCTGATATTACTGGATTAAAAGCAATTGTGTGCCAATGTTTAAAACACGTTGCCACATCTAGAAAAGCCAAAAAAATCAGTATTCAGAGCTAAACAAAGAATTTTCAACTGAGGAAACTCGAATGGCTCTGAAGCACCTAAAGAAATGTTCAATATCCTTAGTTATCAGGGAAATACAAATCAAAACAACACTGAGATTCCACCTCACACCAGTCAGAATGGCTAAGATGAAAAACTCAGGGAACAGCAGATGCTGGAGAGGATGTGGAGAAAGCGGAACACTTCTCCATTGCTGGTGGGATTGCAAGCTGGTAAAACCACTCTGGAAATCAGTTTGGCAGTTCCTCAGAAAATTGTACATAGTACTACCTGAGGACCCAGCTATACCACTCCTGGGCATATACCCAGAGATGCTCCAACATGTAATAAGGACACATGCTCCACTATGTTCATAGCAGCCTTATTTATAACAGCCAGAAGCTGGAAAGAACCCAGATGTTCTTCAACAGAGGAATGGATACAGAAATTGTGGTATATATACACAATGGAGTACTATTCAGCTATTAAAAACAATGAATTCATGAAATTCTTAGGCAAATGGATGGAACTAGGAAGTGTCATCCTGAGTGAGGTAACCCAATCACAAAAGAACACACATGGTATGATAAGTGGATATTAGCCCAAAAACTCAAAATAAACAAGTTACAGTTCACAGACCACAGGAAGCTCAAGAAGAATGAGAACTGAAGTGGGGGTACTTTGGTTCCTCTGAGAAAAGGAACAAAATACTCACAGGAGCAGTAATGGAGACAAAGTGTGGAGCAGAGGTGGAAGGAAAGGCCACCCAGAGACTGCCCTACCTGGGAATTCAATCTATAAACAGTCACCTAACACTGACACTATTATGGGCAGGAAGTGCATACCAAAAGGAGCCTGTTAGGGTTGACTCCAGAAGGGCCCTGCCAGAGCCTTACAGATCAGAAGCAGATGCTAGTAGCCAACCATTGGACTGAGCATGGGGTCCCCAGTGGAGGAGTTGGACGGTGGACTGGAGGAGCTGAAGGGGTTTGTAGCCCCATGGGAAGAACAATGATGTCGGCCACCCAGATGCCCCAGGACTGCCTGGGACTAAACCATCAACCAAGGGATACACATGGTTCCAGTCAAAAGTGTGGCAGAGGAATGCCTTGTCGGGCATCAGTGGGAGTAGAATCCCTTGGTCCCGTGAAGGCTCAATAGATGCCCCAGCATAGGGAAATTGAGGGGAGGTAGGTGGGAGTGGGTCGAGTGGAGGGACATATTCTTGGAGGCAGGGTGTGGGAGGAGGGGTTGGGGGTTTTAGGGGAGGGAGGAAACTGGGAAAGGTTTTAGTATTTCAAATGTAAATGAAGAATATATTCAATAAAATATTTTTATTTAAACAAATTATGTCAAAAATTATTGTATTATTTTTGACAAGTGAATATTGAAAGTCATAAAACTTTGCTTGACCTAAAGTCACACAAAATAAGAGATCTATTGAGTAAAATTCATTAATTCCCTGATCAGCCAAATTCAGGGAGAAGGGATTTCATTACTTCAGTAATTTCCACCAGCTCAGCATTTATAGGCTGTGAGTTTTTCTCAACTAAAAAATGTCATTAAATGGTTTCCTTTCACATTTTTCTATACAAAGGGAGTGAATTTGTGTCTACTTAAAATGTGGAGCCTTCACTGAGAGGCAGAAGGCAGGGTTCACCTGGAAGTGATCTCTGTGGTGAGAATGAATGCTCACTCTCTGAGCTCAGCCATCTGTTCTCTGCCCATGAGCAGATGTGGATGCTCTGTTAATCAAAGGTAATGCACTCAGGATTAAAGTGTGAGATGGTTGGAAGCCATTCTGGAAGCTTTGTGTCAAACTTCAAACCTGTAACCAGATTCATCTTGATGGTCAACTTGACTGATCTGAAGAATTTCTATCATTTAGTGACTATTGCCAATGGAAATATTCTGTTTTCATTGTAGGAGAAAAAAAATAAGAATATGTTTACACATAGTAGTTGAGTCAAGAGAATTGGCATGCTATTTTCTGCATGATTCAGAGAGCAGTGATGTAGAAAACTAACATTTAAAAAAAGGATTTAATAAATTGGAAATATAGCATTGGAAGACTTTATAAAACTGGTCTATTTAAAAATTCACATCGATTTATTAGGAAAAACTTGAATTCCGAGCCTAGCGAAAGGCGAGATCAAGCTGAATAAGGGTTGAAGAAGTTTGAATAAGAGTTTGTTTTCATGTCACTGAAGTAGATTATCTTTATTTCAAGTCAGAGTTATAAAATATTTTTAAGTAAATTCTTTGTTTTAAAATATTCTTTGACTTTTTTCTAACATTAAAACCATATGTTTATTTACATATATCACCAGCTCTAATCACTAAGCAACAGGCTAATCATGGCATGTTTTATCCTTTGCTTGGAATTTATAAGTGATACATATGATCTGATACATCATATCAAATGTTATACAGGTAGCCAGAAATTCCTAGAAGTTGATCATTCTTCCAGTTCTACTTTATTAATGAACACTCTACTTTATTAATGAACAGCAAAGCTGTTGATGTTTCCTATTTCCACTTAAGCTGGTCTAATTGCAGTTGACTTACTCTTATGATGTTTGCTTGACACTCAGCCTGAGTAACATGGTGATAATGCATAGTAGAAGTTCTGTAGTGCTGACCCATACTGACCAGTCTCTTTTCAGTTATAAATATACCTTATTCAAGATAACTGACTGGAGACTGTATCTAAAATTTTAAGCGACTGACAGTAATGTAAACAATACTGCTTTCTCATAATTGAGGGTAAATATTCCAATTACAATAGAAAAGCCACAATGAAGAAAGGACTGTTTTGTGACTTGTCTATTTAGCACATGAAAAAAAAAGGACTCTTGTTAGACACATTTGTGAAGTGAGTTCTATTTCATAATGTTCCATTATTGTTAATGTTTTGAATTTTAAATCAGGTATTTTAAGCAAATGCACAACACTAGTTACAGTGATAAAAGCACAGTTATTCAGAGATTTGAAGGAGCTTCTAATAATACATGGATTTCTGATGAGGGCCCTGATAAAGCACTATGCTGTGTTTACACTTAAAAATGGCTATGTTATGTTTAATCTCTGCAGTGATCAATTAAAAGATATACATTTGTAATGTATATACGCATTCAAAGAATACATTTAGATGTCCATCACTGTGGAAATTGAAGGTAACACAATATCGTATTTTCCATAAAGATAACCTCCAGTTAGACTCCACACAAAAATCAACCACGGTCAGCCAGAATTCCTGTTTCCTGCTGTTCAGAGGTCTCTCAGGGAAAGGCATAATCGTATCTCAGTCTCCAAGCCCACTTGGTTCTTGGCATCTCTTATTTGAAGTCACGCAGGCCTCTGATAAATTTTAAATGTAGTGCATTTGAGAATGAGGCAGATGTCTTTCTATCCTGGAGGAGCAGGACTGATAGCCACAATCCATTCCTCAGAGGATGCAGAATGATTGTCAGATGACCTTTCTTGTCATCTCCCTGCTTTTGTTTACATTGGTGTATCAGCAGCTGGATAACTGAAAAGGTCATGTTGACTGAATGTGGCATGGACATGCCCTTGACAGTTAAGTATACTGTGAGGGTTGAGAGAGGAGAGGAGCAGTAAGACTGAAGTGAGAATTAAGCCACTGGAAGGCAGTTAGTAACAGGAGCATGTGAGCTATGCACTTGACAGGAAATTCAATGGAGACTAGAAAGCCAGTTGGCCAGGGAGGTTTCACCATAAACAACTGCAGGCTTTGTGTCCTGATGCTGTGGGGAGACAGAAATGACTGGGATTGATGGAAAAAAGAATAAACTCCATGTCTGCAGACAGAGTTTCTAAAGCCATTATCTGCCTGGTTTCCTCTAACCAGGTCCGCTCATGTTCATAAAGTTTCTGAGTAAAAAAAAAAAAAATCCCAACAAGAGTGACAGACATTGGTCTATGTGTGAGAATGGTTGGCAATGGAAATTTGATGATTTTTGGCTGATTTTACTAATTTTGTTTCTCAAATGTGTGAGCAAAAAAGAAGGTCTCTAGAGAAAGTAGGGATACAGCTCTGCTTTCCCTGTGTTAGTGACTAAGTTCAGATATTTAATCAATTACATTCTGCAGGTACAGATAATAACACACTGCTCTTTTAATCTGTCACACAGCAGTGACCTTGGCCTCCTCTAGTGTTGGTCTTACGATTCCCTTGTATTGCTTTTATTTTCTACTTTTGTTGTCGTTGCTAAACATTTCAGCCACCACCTTTCCCAATCTGTGAAAATCATGACCTAGGGGAGAACAAAGAAACTTCGTGTCTCAAACATGGACATGAGGACATGTTACTGATTTTGCTATTCCAGTCATCTTAGGGAATGTTAAAAAAAAAAGAATGATATTTTTTAAAAGGCAAATCACTTCTTGGCACACATCGCAAGAGGGAATCATTGTGAAAATAAAAATTGGATTTAAAATAACACAAAGTATAAAGGATCAGAGTTATCCTTGCAGGAAAGTCAAAGCTGGATAGAAAGTACACCAAAGAAGGTCTTGAGTTAAGCACTCCGGGTGTCAACTCCCGATGACGCCAATGTAGCATGAGGGAAGCTTCCTCTTCTTAATAAACCCAAAGTCCCCAGACGCCATGCTGAAATAGACCTGCCGTATGGATCCTCAGATTCATCTGTAGAGCATCAACTGGTTTTGATTCCAAATAAGAAGAATCATTTAAGATATGATGCACAAGCATTGAAATCACCAGCTACCTGTATTTTAGTTTGTAGAAAGTGCCTCACTGACTGCACTCTATATTTTAGTATGTATTCATCCCTGTCTCCTGTGATGTTTCTGGGAAGAAAAACCTTCAGTGAGTTTCATTATATGTATTTTATTTAATAATGAAATGTGGGATTCAACACAGCCACACAACTTAATTTGGAAGAACACCTAGGTGCATAATCATTGGGCATTGCCTTTACTCCTATTGATTTGGAACATGGTATAGAATGAGTGTGTTTTCCAGGGACAATATAGTGTTCAGCTGCTTAGTAACTTCACTTAGAGAACCATGAGGGAAAGGTTCATGGACCTTGAACAAAACTCTAGCTTCTTGACACTGGTTGAGTATCTAAGACTTAGTTCCACTACATGAATGTGGGTCTCATGTTTTGAGGAGTTAGACATAGACACATGCAACACTGAATTAAGTGATGGAGTTTTAATGGGAAAGTAATTCTGGAAGTTTTAATTTGGATCAGAGCCACAATATAGAGTTTGGACCTCCCTTGACCTGAAATGTGAAGGCAACCGGGTGGCAGTGATCCCTCCCCCTTCCTTCACCTTTACAGTGTTGTGTGAAGTGTTAGGCCTATATGGGAGAATTAAGGTTTCCTCTTGATGGTTTGAATGCCAAACATTTATGTGTACTTGTGTGGATGAGGGAAGTGTGTGTGTGAGAGCTGAATTCCACCAATGATGTGGAGAAAGCCAACTTCCTTACCATGCTGTTGCGGCCTGTTGCTCTAATCTCGCTTGGCCACTCTACCCTTCCATATTATACTGTAACATCCTGGTCTCTGCTCCTAGCACAGGACCATGGTGCCTGCTTTTCTTTCCTCAGTTCTTAGTTCTCAACATTTCTCAAGGCTCCAGTTTGGTCTTCTTTATCCTAAGTGGAATATAAATTCTTTTCTTGTTAATGTCAGCAGCAACATAGCAACTGCTGAATCCAGGAAACTATTATAGATTAATTTTAACAGCACTTTCTTCAGGCTATGGCATCCGTGAGGGCTTTAACATCTTTTATTCTTTCTCCCCCTCTCTTCTTCCTTCCTACTCCTGACCATTATTTTACATCTCTCTTTACTCAGTGTCTAAATTTGAATGATCCTGTGGGCTTAGTCCATATCTCAATGTTATTAGTTTATGGTAGTTCCCAACTCCAAAGCTCATTTGACAATGACTAGCCCTTGAAGCTAACTTTCCACTGTAGCTTCACTGGGATCGTCTATAGTCATCTAAAAATCCAAGCTAGCCCACAGTTAAAACTTTCTCTTTAATGTTACCCCCACTGTACTCTATAATTCATGCAGTGGTGTTTATATTTACCTCTCATTCAAGCTTGAAACCTATAACTCATCTTACATCAAGAAACTGACTGGTTATTTTACCTCTGCTTTCTTCAATAAAAGTCCCATTACATTTTTCTGTGTGGGGGGTATGGGTGGAGAGAGAGGTGGGGGCAGGCATGTACCATGCATGACATATGTACTTGTGAGGAAGTTAGAGGACAGCTTGCTAGAGTCAGTTCTCTCTTTTTGCTGTGTGAGACCCAGGGACCAAACTCAGGTCATCACGCTTGATGATACTCATGTCGATTGTATCAGTCTAGGTTTTTCCCTAAAATTATCCCATTGAAATAATGTTTTCATGAACAAGATTTAAAGCTGTGCTTTACCAAATAGAACTCTTTTTGCAGGGCTTATTAGTGTATTGTCACCAAAAGTTATTTTCCTGTTATGTTGCCACATACTAATGTAGTTGAATGGAAAACAAAAGAGCAAATGTCAGTGGATATTTACAGAAGCAGTTTTATTAATTTAGCTTCTGTGAACTCCCTCCTGTCCTGTTCCCAATTTCAATTTAATGAAATATGTTTAAAGAGCTGTAAATATTCTACTGTTGTAGAAGCAGGATTCTCATTTAATCATGACTGGTTTTATTTTCTTTACCATAGATTAAAAACAAATGTAGAAAACCATGAAAAACAATTAAAACAGTATCTCATCATTTTCCCCTAGCATTTCAAAAATTATTTCTAGATTAAAAGTTAGTGCTGATAAGTATGAGATTATGTGTATTCTTTATGATATGAATGTACCAGGAATAATGTTTTGGGTAAGTAAATACATTAAAGAATAGAATATTGATTGCATGCAGCAAGGACCTAAAGCTCTGATGCTGGTGGCTAAATCCTTTGTAAGTTATTGCTTTTATTTACAAGGACTGTGGATCCAAAATACAAAGCAATGCTTAGAGCCATTCAGGGACTATAGAAACCCAATTTGGCCTATTTGTTTTATCGTTTAGCTTGTTTAAATGTGATTGCTTCACAGAAAACGATCATTTGGAAACTTAAATGAGAATTTCAGGACATTGAAGGGATTAGGCTCAGCATGTAATTCTTAAGTTCTCCTGGACTGTGAGACCAGCTTTCGATTTAGGAGATAGCAGCCTCATAATGTGCTATTCTATCCTGGTAGACTTCAGTCTTTTATTTTTATTCATAGTGAGGAAAGTTAGCTCTGAGAAGAATTACATTTACTTGTTATATCAGAATCTCTTAGGTACATGTTCTGGCTGATGGAATCCTTTCCATCATCTAATTGGGTGGAAGGTGGAAAGAGCACACCTGGACTGAGGTCAAACCTTGCTCTTCTCGGACCCCACCCAAGTGCCGATAGGACTGGACTTCACAATAAACAGATAACTGCGGATGACTGACTCATTGTATAATAGCTGTTTGGAGTTTTTATCTGTGTCCCATAACTAAAACTTTAATATTTGTCAGGCTATTTACCTTAACATTCCCCTTATCCGGGACCAATCTGCAACTGTATTATTGCACTGAATATAGGTATCAGGTAGAGGACACTGTCCACGGGGCCTTGGGAATCAAGTGGTTCCCAAAGAGACTTGAGTCTTCCTGTCCAGCAAGACATCAGATGATGTCCCTACTCCTCCCAGCCTGCCCAATCAAGATCATTTGGGTAACAGTGTGAGGACTGTTGTCTAGGGCCAGCCATTTTCTTTTTCTATGGCAAAACTAGAGAAATACTCAGAATCCTGAATCTTTTCCAGCAGTTTTAATATAAATAATCTTGTCCCTAGCAATCAGTAGACATACTAATTACCTGTTCACACATGCATGGCCAGTTTCTAGATCACTTGGGGGACTTACAATAACTGGATTTTATCTTTTCTGAGATGACAACATGAGAATCACATCTTTTTCCAATTCCAAGTTTTAAGGCACTTTGGGATATGTTTCATAATCACACATGATTTTTCAATTCTAGGCAAGAACCTAGCACTATGGAGCAGGTAAATTCTTTTATAAACTTAATAGAATATATTCTTCTCTTGAAATCTTGTCTAAATAGTGGTATAGAGTTGATTTTATTAGCTATCATTATAAAGAAGAGAGGCTTATGTAAGAAGGCCATACTGGCCGTGACAGCTTGTTCTCATAGATAAGCAATGTCTTAAGTCAAGAGAGGAGAGTTAGATCACAGAGAAGGCCTCTGCAATTGCACACACAGGGCTGAGGAACCATATGTGCTCTTAAAGGAACACTAATTCCCCAAGTTCAGCTTCCTGGGAACTGTTGTAGGTTCTCTGACTCTGCTGACAACAGTTCTATCTGGAACATGATCCCATATAAAATATATTTTAAGCTGAAGCTCTCATTAGTGTAAAAGGCTAGTCAAATGGTTAGATTGAAAGCTGAGTCACAGTCTAACTTGCCACCAAGATTCAGTTTCTCTCTTGTTTTTCCTTGGTAGATTCATCTCATTTAGCAGTGTCATTAGGTTCCTACTTTGATGAGGTGGAAAAAGAAACACAAGCATCTGATATTTCTGAGCATGTGGGCCATGATGAATTTAAATCCTAATGGAGCACATGGGTTGGAACGGCTGAAGATTTATCATTGTCTTTTAACTTAAGGCTGGAGGAAATTGACCACTGTGGGATAATTAAAAATAGAAAGTCTCTGGGAAAGCAGAAGCCAAGTTGCCAAATGCCACAGAACCAAGGGGCGGTAGTATTCTGTAACCCAGACTGAGTAATTTATACTTGTGTCTCTTGAAGATCTAATATGTAGTTGAGCCAATGAGTCATCCTACCACATACCATAACTAAAGCAAAATTTATGTTTCTTTTGCTTGTGGACTTTTAGCCAATTAAATAATAAATCACTGTGCGTTTGCTGATATAGAATAGACAGGCTTATATGGGCTGGCTGGATTACATGATGCCACTGCCCCAGAGAGCAGTTCCTAAAAAGATGTTTTAAGAGAATGAAGGCAATGTAACAGCTCAGACTGCTTTGTTATACTTCTCAGTGTTGAAGGTGGTGATATCATTTGGATCTTTAAACATATTTCAAATTACTGTTGAAGGTTTTGCTTACATGTTTAGGAGTCATGAATGAGTTAATGTTTTGCTAACTCCCAATATTCCAGCAGATGCCTGTGAACGTTCCTATAGGCACACACAGACATAATCTTCCTTCCAGAAGAAAACCTTTATGAGGACTTCACATTTACAAACCAAAATGGGCATGTGCTTTCTCTTTTGATCATGGCTCTGAGCAATGACATAAGGATTGTGTTCAGATTTTATTTGAGAAGTAGAAATTAACATTCAGAGAGGCTAAGTGACTTATCCCAGATAATACACCCAGGGAGTTGGATGAAGAAACTCAAGGACTACTTATTTTTGAGGGCAATGTCTTCTGAAGCATTCATACTCCTGTGTCATGGGTGTGCTTATGAGATCTAGTACTCCAAGTACATTAAACATGGATTTTAGATATACGTTTCAGGGAGAACTGTTTGAACTGGTAATGTAGTTGAAAACGTTATTAAACTTCATTAAAATGAAGAATTATCCAGTTTTAAGTGGAAGGGGTCAGGTGCTCAGTGTAAATGAGTTGGCAGCAACAGAGTAGCAATAGTCCAAGGCAGATGAAATCGATCATCTTACAATTATGAGCATTCATCAGCTGGGATCGGCAGTTTAGAAGAGCCGATAAGTGTGAAGGGCTCTATACAACATTATCAGGGAAGAAAGACCACAGGACACAGGTAGCCTGCTGAACCCAGTTACATGGATGCTGTCTGCTGTGCTGTTGGTGGAGGTTTTGAAAAAACTATACCTAACATGGTTCCAGATGAGCCAAGGCTGGGCTTTACTCTTGGAGGGCACACATGAATTTGTAAAACAAGTGTCCTTTGGGGCCTAATTGTATTAATTCTCTCAGTAATTTAACTTCGAATCAGTGAAAAGGTAAATTTCAGGCTAGCTTCTATTAGATAACAGACTGTTCAGAGTTTGAGAAGTTCCTACAGTGTTACTGAATTTGTGTTTCCTAAAGGAGGTTGATCATTCTTTTCTGATTATTTTATAGGATCCTTCAAACCAAAAATGTGGCGGCAGAAAGAAAACAGTGTCTTTCAGCAGCATGCCATCGGAGAAGAAGATCAGCAGTGCCCACGACTGCATCAGCTTCATGCAGGCTGGCTGCGAGCTGAAGAAAGTGCGACCAAACTCTCGCATCTACAACCGATTTTTCACCCTAGACACCGACCTCCAGGCTCTACGCTGGGAACCTTCCAAGAAAGACCTTGAAAAAGCCAAACTGGACATTTCTGCCATTAAAGAGATCAGGCTGGGGAAGAACACAGAGACATTCAGAAACAATGGCCTTGCTGATCAGATCTGTGAAGACTGTGCCTTCTCCATACTCCATGGGGAAAATTACGAGTCTCTGGATCTAGTTGCCAATTCAGCAGATGTAGCAAACATCTGGGTGTCAGGGTTACGGTACCTGGTCTCTCGTAGTAAGCAACCACTTGATTTTATGGAGGGTAACCAGAACACACCACGGTTCATGTGGCTGAAAACGGTGTTTGAAGCAGCAGATGTTGATGGGAATGGGATTATGTTAGAAGACACTTCAGTGGAGTTAATAAAACAACTCAACCCTACTCTGAAGGAATCTAAGATCAGGTTAAAGTTTAAAGAAATACAGAAGAGCAAAGAAAAACTAACTACCCGGGTGACAGAGGAGGAATTTTGTGAAGCGTTTTGTGAACTGTGTACCAGGCCAGAAGTGTATTTCTTACTTGTTCAGATATCTAAGAACAAAGAGTACCTGGATGCAAATGACCTCATGCTCTTTTTAGAAGCTGAGCAAGGGGTCACTCACATCACTGAGGACATGTGCTTAGACATCATTAGGAGGTATGAGCTCTCTGAAGACGGCCGCCAGAAAGGTTTCCTTGCAATTGATGGTTTTACCCAGTATTTATTATCTTCAGAATGTGACATTTTTGATCCAGAGCAAAAGAAAGTTGCCCAAGATATGACCCAACCCTTATCTCACTATTATATCAATGCGTCTCATAATACTTACCTGATAGAAGATCAGTTCAGGGGACCAGCTGATATCAATGGGTATGTGAGGGCATTGAAAATGGGCTGTAGAAGCATTGAGCTCGACGTGAGTGATGGTCCAGAGAATGAGCCCATCCTTTGTAACAGGAACAACATGGCCATGCACCTGTCCTTTCGGAGTGTTCTGGAGGTGATAAATAAGTTTGCCTTTGTTGCTTCAGAGTACCCGCTGTTCCTCTGCTTGGGGAATCACTGTTCTCTGCCGCAGCAGAAAGTCATGGTCCAGCAGATGAAAAAGGTGTTTGGCAATAAACTTTATACAGAAGCACCTTTGTCTTCAGAATCCTACCTCCCATCACCAGAAAAACTAAAAAATATGATTATCGTGAAAGGAAAGAAATTACCTTCAGAATCAGATCTGCTAGAGGGAGAAGTGACCGATGAGGATGAAGAGGCAGAGATGTCTCGGAGGATGTCAGGGGATTACAACGGTGAGCAGAAACATATCCGGCTCTGCCGAGAGCTCTCTGACTTGGTATCCATCTGTAAATCTGTTCAGTACAGGGATTTCGAACTGTCTATGAAAACCCAAAACTACTGGGAAATTTGTTCATTTAGTGAAACAGAGGCCAGTCGGATCGCAAATGAATACCCAGAGGATTTCGTGAATTATAACAAGAAGTTCTTATCAAGGGTCTACCCCAGTGCCATGCGGATAGATTCCAGTAATTTGAACCCACAGGACTTCTGGAATTGTGGGTGTCAGATTGTGGCAATGAATTTCCAAACTCCTGGTCCAATGATGGACCTCCACACTGGCTGGTTTCTTCAAAATGGAGGATGTGGCTATGTCCTCAGGCCGTCTATCATGAGAGATGAAGTTTCGTACTTCAGCGCAAATACAAAGGGCATTGTCCCCGGAGTGTCTCCCCTGGTTCTTCACATCAAGATTATCAGTGGTCAGAACTTCCCAAAGCCCAAAGGAGCTTGTGCCAAAGGGGATGTCATAGACCCCTATGTTTGTGTGGAGATTCATGGAATTCCAGCTGATTGCTCCGAGCAAAGAACTAAAACTGTACAACAGAACAGCGATAATCCAATTTTTGATGAAACTTTCGAGTTTCAAGTCAACCTTCCTGAGCTGACCATGGTCCGTTTTGTCATTTTGGATGATGATTATATCGGGGATGAGTTCATTGGGCAGTATACGATACCGTTTGAATGTCTGCAGCCCGGGTACCGGCACGTCCCCTTGCGCTCCTTTGTCGGGGATATCATGGAGCACGTGACCCTTTTCGTCCACATAGCAATAACCAATCGGAGTGGAGGAGGAAAACCACAGAAGCGAAGCCTTTCTGTGAGAATGGGGAAGAAAGTTCGAGAATATACCATGCTCAGGAATATTGGTCTTAAAACCATAGATGATATCTTCAAAATAGCAGTTCATCCCTTACGAGAAGCCATAGATATGAGAGAAAACATGCAGGTAGGAAAACAGACCCATCTTTCTCCACTGCTTCTGTTATTCACACCCATTTAAACTAGTAACTATTGTGGTTTACCAATGACTGGCTTGCAAATATTTAGAAATATACTGTGCAGATCCATGCACCACTGAATTAGCTTCCCTGTCACCTGGGATAAAGCAGGTGGTTTCTAACTGCAAATACAAGGTTGAGTTTGGCCAGTTAATGGAGCATCAGTATAGCAAATGATGGGTATCTTTTTGATAGCTTATATGATAAGTTTATGATATGATAGTTTAGCATGTGATAATAAACAGAAATGTGTACATGAACAGGGTGGAAAAAGTAAAATATAAAAGATGTGGGTAGGTGCTGGGGATGTGGCTCAGCAGGTAAGAGCATTTACTGTGCTATGCACTTATTTGGAGTTAAGGTCAATCCCCACCTCCATCCCCAGCAGTCACATAAAAAGTCCTGTGTGACTCAAAGTGCCTATAATGCCTTGCCAGGTATGAGTGGAGACAGTAAGATTTCTGGGGCTTGTTGGCTACCAACCTAACCCCAAGTTCACTGAGAACCCTGTGTCAGGGAAAGGATGGAGAGGGATGGATCAGGAGACCCTGCATTATTCTCCTCTAGTCTCTGTGTGGGCCAGGCATATCTACCAGACACACACACACACACACACACACACACACACACACACACACACCCTCATGTGGGTAGTATATAAAATGCATACCCAGACATATACATATTGTTTGAAAGCATGTATGTAAAATATTTGCAGATGTGGATACAGAAGAGAATTTAAAGTCATATTATAAAAGTGATGCCCATTATACTTTTAGTTATTTAAATGTGTACTAATTATTACCCACAAGAGAAAACACAGCTAATCAAATAGAGCTCGGCACTTCATTTTAGTCTTCTCTTAGAAAGGTAGTTTAATTGAAGGAATGTGGTTTCTGGGATAAATCTGTCCCCGTGTGATCTGAACAGATGTTAGCTTGTCTCCAATAATCCATTTTTCGGTATAAGGCAAGATCAAGAAAGTTACACCACAGGACTGTTGTGAGAACTGAGAGAGCATATATCCAGTCTTAACATGGAGAAACCCAGTGTACCTCTCCCTTCCTTATCATGCATGGCCACAAGCTTCTTTTTCGTAATACCTTATATAGTCAGTTAAGGATAGAGTTCTTGAGACATGAACAGACAACAAGTATTCACTAAGGTTTTGTACAGCAAAGTGAAAATAACTCAGTTTACTTCATTCCTTTAGCTATCACTTTTATAAGAATTCACTCACTCAGAGACTTTGCCCTCAAGAAATCAGAGACATTAGAAGACATTATTTCTCAGATCCTGTAGTTAATAAATGTCAAAGTTAGACTTTAAATCCCAGAGTGTCTGATGCCAAAACCCATTATTATTCACATGAAGCAGAAGCACCAAGCTGTGACTTAGTGAAATTATTAACTCACAGGCAAGTTCTTCAAAGAGCTAAATGGTCAGAAATAGTATGATATAAAATTCACATAAGAATACCTGTAGTCAGATTTCAAGGTGGGTTGCTTAACCACTTTGTTAAAAATTAGCCTCTGACTATGCTGTTATCTTCTATGTAGTATTTCCCTACATAAATTTGACATTATTATAAAGCCCTATGTTAGAGTACCCATAAGTCATTTTTTGTATGTGTTACTATGTAATTCTTGAAATACAGCCTTTATCTCACATTTCTAGAATATATATAGAGAAGAATTTGGCTAGGGTGATGGCTCATCCAGAAAAGCACTTGCTGCCTAGGCACAAGGCCTAGAGTTCAGATCCCCAGAACCCATTTAGAAGATGGGTGTGTGGTGACCTCCTGTAATCCTAGTGCATGCCCAAGGCCAGGAATCACTGGACTAGGATGCTGAGCTACATTATCTAATTCATGATTTCTAGATCTAGTGAGAGAGCCTGCCTTAATAAATAAAGGGTGAGCTTCCAGGTCTCCTCATGCATGCCTCTATGCATGTGTATGCATCTGTATACTTGTGTGCCCACACACAGAAACATACACACATGTATGTTTACCACATACACATACATAAAAAGTAATGGTATCCTAACTAAGTAGCTTGGATAAGGGAGTATTTGGAGAGTAATATGTAAAAAATAAAAATACCATGATAATTAATAAATTCATGAGACATTCAGTAGGTTAGATGTTGCTCATTATTAAAAATGTAAAACAGCCACAATTTTTCCAAGTTATTATTTTAGCATCCATTTGAGCACATTAATAATAGCCCAAGAGTACCTAAAATGTGTTACTGTCTCATTAAGGAAAAGAAATTAAAAAGCAGTTCCCATGGTGCCATTTGACCAACAGTGAACCCAGTTTTGAATTATCTACCCATTTCTCCCTTCGTCATCTGTCTTTTCTCTGTCTGCTGAATGAGTCTGTCTCTTTGCTTGTCTTCTTGTGAATCACTTTCTGTGTGTGTCTGCTCCTGTGTATCCACAACAAAGAGCTTTTGCTGTGTGTTAATTGAATAGCACAGAAAGCATCACATGGGTAAGAGGGGATACTTAACAGAAACCTTTAATAGAGTTTTACAAGGGATTATGTCACTGACTTCATCTGACCCTAGCTGACCTAGATAGCAAACATAGCTGTCAAGCAATATCCCTAGGTTCTTTCAACCTATTTGCTATCTCCTGCATTTATTGCCATAGCATACATACACATGTATGTTATTCTTGGATCAGGGTCATGAAAGAGAAGACAACTTTAGATTAAGCTATTAATTAGCTTAGATTGTAACAGGCAATTATATGGGAAATTCACAGCAAGTACTATTGGTTGTTCCATTGCTCTCTTAACAGGGTACACCGAAGGATATCAGTCTTAAGTGTCCTCAAGGTGTATTACTAACTCTGGCTCTGAGGCCCAGCAAAAGTTCTAGTCTCTTTGTATGTAGAAGATATTTTTATAATATTATAGCGCCTCAATTTTGTTGAAGATTATAACATCAATGAATAAGATGCCTGTGCAATTCATTGTCTGTATGTGCTGTGTGTTTCTGATGGGCTGGCAAGGCCACATTGCTGGCTGCTCAGACGGAGGCTCTGAGCAGTGATACCCCACTGGCTTACACAGATTCAATGCAATCCCCATCAAAATCCCAACTCAATTCTTCATAGAGTTAGAAAGAGCAATTCAAAAATTCATCTGGAATAACAGAAAACCCAGAATAGCTAAAACTATTCTCAAGAGTAAAAGAACCTCTGGGGGAATCAGTATCCCGGACCTCAAGCTGTACTACAGAGCAATAGTGTTAAAAACTGCATGGTATTGGTACAGTAACAGACATGTAGATCAATGGAACAGAATTGAAGACCCAGAAATGAATCCACACTCCTATGGTCACTTGATCTTTGACAAAGGAGCTAAAACCATCCAGTGGAAAAAAGATAGCCTTTTCAACAAATGGTGCTGGCTCAGCTGGAGGTCAACATGCAGAAGAATGCAAATTGACCCATCCTTATCTCCTTGCACTAAGCTCAATTCTAAGTGGATCAAAGATCTCCACATAAAACCAGACACACTGAAACTAATAGAAGGGAAACTAGGGAAGAACCTTGAACATATGGGCACAGGGGAGAATTTCCTGAACAGAACTCCAATAGCTTATACTCTAAGATCAAGAATAGACAAATGGGACCTCATTAAATTACAAAGTTTTTGCAAGGCAAAAGACACCGTCAAAAAGACAAAGCGGCAACCAACTAACTGGGAAATGATCTTTACCAACCTTACATCCGACAGAGGGCTAATATCCAAGATATACAAAGAACTCAAGAAGTTAAACTCCAGAGAGGCAAGTAACCCTATTAAAAAATGGGGTACAGAGCTCCACAAAGAGTTCTCACCTGAAGAATATCTAATGGCTGAGAAGCACCTAAAGAGATGTTCATCATCCTTAGTCATTAGGGAAATGCAAATCAAAACAACCCTGAGATTCCATCTCACACCAGTCAGGATGGCTAAGATCAAAAACACAGGAGACAGCAGTTGTTGGCGAGGATGTGGAGAAAGAGGAACACTCCTCCACTGCTGGTGGAATTGCAGGCTGGTACAACCACTCTGGAAAGCAGTCTGGCGGCTCCTCAGAAAACTGGGCATGACACTTCCGGAGGATCCGGCTATACCACTCCTGGGCATATACCCAGAGACTTTACCTGCATGCAATAAGGACACATGCTCCACTATATTCATAGCAGCCTTATTTATAATAGCCAGAAGCTGGAAAGAACCCAGATGTCCCTCAACGGAGGAATGGATTCAGAAGATGTGGTATATTTACACAATGGAATACTACTCTGCAATTAAAAACAATGAATTCACGAAATTCCTAGGCAAATGGTCAGAACTTGAAAATATCATCCTTAGTGAGGTAACCCAATCACAAAAGATCACACATGGTATGAAGTCACTGATAAGGGGATATTGACCCAGAATCTCAGAATACCCTAGACACAATCAGCATATCAATAGATTTCTAAAAAGATGGAAGGAGAGACCCCTGGTCCTGGAAAGACTGGATGTAGGGGAACGCCAGGACAGAGTAATGAGAGGGGGTTGAACGGAGAAAAGAGGGAGGGAAGGGGGCTTATGGGACTTTCGGGGAGGGAGGAAACGGGAAAGGGGAAGTGATTTGGAATGTAAATTAAAAAAATAAAATAAAATTAAATTAAAAAAAAAAAAAAAAAAAAAAAAAAAAAAGATGCTAAGAGAGATGGCATCTAGTTCAGTAGTGTGATGCTTTTCTGATTCCCATGGTATAATTTGAATGCAATATTCACATGTAGGTCCTGCTAGTGTGGGGGCATTCCTGTTGCTGTGTCTGCAAAGCACGGAGCATCCTTGAGTCACAATCAGCTTTGTTTCTGATGGCTATCTGTGGTCATTGGTAAATACTAAAGCCAGTGGTTCAGATCGTGAGTAAGCAGTCTGTGTTACCTCTGCATGTTGCAGCAGATTGGCTTGCCTGTGATCCAGGCTGCTCTGCACTGTACATGTCTTTGAGGATATGATTTGGTGAATTCACTTAGGTGTAGACTGGGGTGCAGTGCCATGTGGTCAGACATGTGATTCCATGTTTTCTCCTCGTAGAACGCCATAGTGTCTGTTAAGGAGCTGTGTGGACTCCCGCCGATTGCCAGTCTGAAACAGTGCCTGTTAACCCTGTCCTCTCGTCTCATCACCAGTGACAATACTCCCTCCGTGTCTCTGGTGATGAAGGACTGCTTTCCTTACCTGGAGGCTCTGGGTGCGATTCCAGATGTGCAGAAGAGGATGCTGGCTGCATATGACCTGGTAGGCAGTTGCAACTTCCTATTAATTATCTCAGTGTATGGGCATTTCTAAAGTAGGGGTTCTGGGGTGGAATTCCAAAGCCCAGAGCAGAGTGGCTGCCTCTAAAGTGTAGTTGGAGGTGGCAGCCAGAGCTTGCCATTCGGCATGTGTTAAGCCCCAGGGAGGCCTCTGAGGACATGACAAATGGAACAATATCTGGCTAGGCAAAGAGTAAGTGATTTCCCAGTCCTCAGAAGCACGCCTCCTTTTCTTCTGAATGACAGCTCCTGACAGAGAGATGCTCAGGTCTCAGCCCTGCTTGATGATGTTGAAACAAATGTAGACATGATGTTGAGAAATGTAGACATTTCTAAGCTAATGATGCCATCTGATTTCATTCTGAATATTTAATAGAATTTATGTGGTGATTAGATTTGTGGATAACTTTATTTTTGTGTTTCATGCTGTAAACAAAATTAAAGAGCAAATGACAAAATGTCTACATACCTAATTAGGCATAAATAAGCATATTTAACTAGAAGAACACTTGCAAACATGTAGAAATATGTAGAAACTTTGTGTATCAATTAGGAGTAAGTTTTCCCACATGTGATGTATGAAATTTTCAGGGAATAAATTTAAAAAGTAATGTATCTTGTAAAAAACAACCCAATTATTGCTTAAAATGCAAGCTTTTACTTGGAAATTTAGACAGCAATTATCTGGGGAAATGCTTTTGCCAAGTTCTTAGGTGCCTAGGCTCTGTCTAATTGTCTTCTATTCCTTGGATATCTTCAAGGTCCAAAATGGCTGCCTAAACTCTTGTTTACAAGAGTAACATCTGCAGTCCACACATCGGGAATGATGGGGAAAACAGATCTTCCTTCATTTAGGATATTATTTTCTGGAATTACCAACAAGAAAAATATTACTTTTCCTTCCTGTTCATTAGCCTGGAGTGGATATATAGCCACAGTTAATTGCAAAAAGCCATGTAACATGTCTTTTCAAGGGGGCTAAAAGTTGTCTCTTCTGTTCCTAAGAAGTAGGAGGAGAATGTATCAGGGGATGGAGCAGCTCTGCTTTAGAAGTCAATAGGCAATCTCCTTTTGCCTAAAATCCTATCAGTGAAATGCACAGCACATTTATCTTTAAAATAAGTCTCCAATTTCGTAAGTTAATATATGAAATCAAGTATGGCGGTATGCCCGTATAGTCCCAGCTACTCCGCCGAGATTGTTTGAGCCCCAAAGACCAAGGCCATTTCAGTATGAGTAAAATGAGACTCCATGTCTTACAAGTAATGTAATTAGACATTCTGCTGTTCATTTAAATCACCAGCTATGCCTTGTGCTTTTAATCATGGCTCTTCTAATCAGGAATTTAAAAAGACAGAGGGCTGATGATAGCTCAGGGGGTTAAGTGTTTACTGTGCCAGCACAGGGAGCTGAGTTTGAATCCTCAGCACCCACATAAGATGTCACATGTAGCCACACACCTCTGTAACCACAGTGCTGAGGAATGGAGGCAAGTGGATCTCTGGAGCATTCTGACCTGCTGTTTAGCCAAAACAGTGCCTTAGGTTCAGTAAAAATACACTCACAGTCCAAAAAAATGGCAGAGAGCAGTGTTAATCTGTGGTCCTTGCCTATGTATGAAAGCATGTGCACATTTGCACACACACAAACACACACATGCACACACACATACATACACGCACATATACATGAACATGCTTACACATGTACATACACAGACACAGACGTTCACACACTCTTAGACATACACACACACACATACACACACACTTGTACATATAGGCACACATACATGAAGGGGAATTTAGGAAGATACTTTTCTTTCTCTGACTATACTGTAAAAATAAATTGTTATGTACATTGTTGGGAAAAGTTGGATAAAAATTACTTAAAATGCTTATTTCATTTGATCTGTGTATTTCGTGTTTTAGATTTATTGTTAGGAGTTATATATACATAAATAGTGGATTTTCATAATGTTGACATGGAGGGATTAGCTAAATTACAGATAGGAACCCAGGAACTGGAGAGATGGCTCAGCAGTTCAGAGCTGTTGCTACTCTTGCCAAGGCCTCTGGTACCATTCCCAGCCCCTCCACGGTGGCTTTCATCTGCTTGTAATCCAGCTCCAGGTGATTCCACTTCCTCTTCCAGCCTCCACAGGCAACCACACATATGTGGGAACATTTATGCAGACATTTAAATTAAAATAAAATAATTGTGAAAATATAGGGATTTATCTAATGGACTCCTTTGAAGCTGGTAATTGTATGACAGACAATTGAATATGTTTTGTGAAGCAGTGAGATCTAAATTGCATTTGTATGTATATGCACATGCAACCCTAGGAAGACATTAACAGTGATTGCTTTTGTTTGTCATGAGTGAAGCTTGTTTTCTTAGTTCTCTTCTTCCTGAATTTACCAAATTCTTTCTAACAAACATGATAAATTTTATAGTTGAATAAAGTAACTGTCAGTGAAGAAAATACTAACATTTTTACCATTAAAAATAACTAGGAGAAATGCATTTGGTACAAACATTTTCTAACTGAAGTGTAAAAGCCTCCCTTGAATGCACTCTGCCCACAGATGCTTGCACAAGGTCTGCTATTGCAGAGTGGGGTGGGGCTCACCTATTGCCTGTGTCGCATTTCTGGTGAAATCATTTTTTTCATTATAAAAGTAGGGATTGAAAGCTGTTCAGTGAATAGGTATAATTGCCATCTAAGAGGTGAAATTAGGGTATTCGTTGCCATAGAGACAGACAGCAGCCATCGCTTATTCCCTTGTAAGCTGAGAAAGGAAAATAATCCATTGCGAGGGCGGTTGGCCGGCCCCTGGAGCTGGGTCTGACTTAAGAAGAATGGCTCTCTCTCAGGCTGTGGTTGGACAGTTTCTGCTTCACATCACATGTGTCTGATGTGTTTTTGTCTTTTCTGTTTTCCCTGCTAAGTCCAAATCTTAATATTATGCTTTCTTTCATTTCTGTTTTTAAAACACAACTTATGATTGTAGACAGAGCCAGACTTTAACAAAATCTGAAATAGTTTAGCATGGAAAGCAGGAATAGTTAAATGGAGTCCAGTTATAATTCCCCTTGGAAACAGCTTCTCACTTTTGTAGGAAGCTGAGTGAAGGTAACATACTGCGGGCCGTGCAACCAGCACACCACAAAGTGAGCGAGTGCATGGTGTCATCTGCATTGCATCTTTCTTTCAACAGTGCAGAGGGTGAAGAGGGATGTGCCTATGCAGCCATTGACCCTGAAGGAAAAAGGCTTGCTTTCAGTTTGTAGGACTGTGATGTATTGGCAGGCTTCTGCTCTTAGTGTATTAGTGTTTGTGGTTATATTTAAGAAGTTATCTGAGATATTCTGTAGATCCAGAGTGATTATGTGACAACATGGACTAGATCATGTCACAATACTTCATCAACTCCATGGCAGCTTCAGATTTAGGGCACTCTGTGATCTGATACCTCTGCAGACTTACCATCCTCCTTAATCTCTCCCAGCCATACTGACTTTGTTCACTCTGAACAAACTTGTTCTAGTCTCCAGGCTAGTATGAAGCACACTGCATTTGTTTCTGGAATGTCCTTGCCTGGAAAGTTGCATCCTACCTCTTAATTCTTAGCCAGTCATTTCCTGAGAGACTCTTCTCCAACTATTGACCCCAATTCCAGGCTATTTCATAGGTATTTCCCCACCACACTATTCAGAAGTGTCGAATAGCAATCTTCTCAGTCTTTTAAAAATAATTTTCTTTATCTTCTCTGAGTCCCTCAACTTGAATGTGTGCTCCATAAGGGTGGAGGGACCCTGTTTGCCTCAGATTGTTCTATTTAAAACCATGTTAGCATGCAATATGTTGCAGTAAATTTTAGTTGATTAAACAAGAGCTGCAAGCATCTGTTACTAATGCAAATAGCCTATGATGGGATGCACCATTTTCATTTTCCTCTCCAGGGCCAGTCTTGGTGACTTGCTCCCTGTCCTACAGACTCAGTCATAAGGACCATTCTGCCAGCTTCCTTTACCATCCCCATCCCCTCCTACAGTCTCCTATTTACTTCCCACCACCTTCTCATTCCCCATCCTTGGATTTCTAGCCCACAGGACTTAGGTGAAGACCTTTTGCAAAACTGATTTTATCAGCCATCACAAAGCATCATTACACCTCTTTTGATATATTACTGTCTGTGTTCTTAGTCTTTGTATTAGTCAAAGAACAAACACATTTTTGGATGTCTGTTCTATGCAAGGTGCTGTGTGAAGTGGTAGAGATTTTCTTTAGAGTGGTTGTTCTAATGCAAGGGTGAATCTTGCATTAGAACAACCACTCTAAAGGAGGGAACAGTGACACTTGGTGTGCTGAGGGTGATCAGCTACTTTCATTGCTACCTCATCATTGTGATTGTGGTGTAGATATCTGCTCTGCAGGATATCTGATTAAGATCCCTGTGAAAGGGTCCTTCAACTCTTAAAGGGGTCTTGACCCTCAGGTTGCAAACCACTGACAGAGTCCTCTGAGACTTCACTGGGCCACCATGCACCTTCTCCACTCAACAACAATCACACCCTGGCCTCCCTGGCTCTTGGAAGAATTGTATTTGCAAATAATTTAGAAATGAAAATGCTATCTGACTTTCATGTGCTTTTTATTTTGGATGGCTGACTTTTTACTTCTTTAATGTTCTACCAGCCTAATTTTTCATGGATATTCAAGATCTACTTGCTTAATATATTCTAACCTTTTATGTGTTCTAAATCAATGTGAGAGCTTTTGGGTAGTTTGTGTTCTGAGTGCCTCATTCAGAGGTAGATTAGTTATAGGGGATTGCAACTGTAAACTGCAAACCAGAACAGTCTTCAAAGGTGACTTCTGGACTGAATTATTTAACATTAGCATAAAAGTTAAAACATTACTCTGGTAAGATAAATAGATTTTCTAATGATAAAGAAGTCAGACAGGCTAGAGAACAAGCATCGAGGATTAATCGTTTACTAAGTCTGCTGGGCTATGATTTGGAAAGGAGCTGGTTGTACTGGCACAAGAAGGAATGTAGGAAAAAGGAATTAACTGCCATCTAATCATATTTGGCAACTGAAGTAGTGGGCAGTAGCACAATCAAGCCAAGAAGAATGGGTTGGCTTAATTCTACTCTCTTATGTTAGGGTTATTGCCAAAAGATTGTATCCTCAAGATGGAAAAAGTCTGTAGTTTCCTAGAGAAGTAGTCTCTCTCTCTCTCTCTCTCTCTCTCTCTCTCTCTCTCTCTCTCTGTGTGTGTGTGTGTGTATACACATGCGTGCATGTGCCTGCAGAGATCAGAAGAGGCTGTTGGTTTGCTGGAGTTACAGGAGGCTGTGAGCCCCTCTGACTTCAGTGCTGGAATCCACTTTTGAAGGAAGTGTCCTGCACTCCTAACTGCTGAGCCATCTCTCCAGCTCCATCCCTGGCCCCTGCAATATAGTTCTGTTTATTAAAAGCAATTTCAATTGAAATAAGTAAATAAATCAAAGGTATTCTTCTCATCACTGTCCCATTGTAAAAATTTGTGGAAAACATTCTATTAGTATTCAAAAAGTGTACTAGTTTGCACAGCAATACAACTCAGAAAAATAGCTGTGTACATGTGTGTGCCCAACTCGAACTAGCTATTTCAAAACAATGAACTTGGTGTACGGACACCTCCTTACTCTTGGGTACAGCAATGTCAATTTTTCAGTTGTTGAATAATGGATTAACTTTTGTCATCTTGAGGGGTGGAAATTTCTTCTTGGTACCAGGTTCTTAGCAACATTGGCTATGAAGAATGGATCAAGAAGAATTATTTCAAGATGCTTACATACATTCTCGTTTGACCTGTGTTCCTCACTTCTCAAATCTTTGGAACACTTTAGTTAAAGGCATTGAGCTAGTGAAATTGGCCTGAAAATTGTAGAGGGGTTTCATGTGATGATTCATTTTGTCAGTTAGATTGGAGTAAAGAACCCCCAGTGAAGGAAGAAGGTACAACTTTGAATATATCTGTAAAGATTTTTTTTTTCAAAGAGATGAATTGAAGGTAAAGACCCACTCTGAGTGTGGGTGACATACAGAATAGTGTCAGGGTCCCAAACTGAACAGAAAACGAAGAAAAATGCTGACTAGTACCCATGTCTCCCTCTGTAGGCTTCCTGGTCTCTCTGGAGGTGAGGAAGCAACCCTACAATCCTGCCACTATATCTTCTCCTCCATGACAGCTGGTCCTCCTCAAGTGACCTAAACTACCTTCCTTCTTTAGGTCACTGTTTGTCGGGTATTTATTCACATCAATCAGAGAAGTTAATAAAATCTCACCTGCCTTTTGTGTGTGTGTGTGTGTGTGTGTGTGTGTGTGTGTGTGTGTGTGTGATAAATTATACTAAGAGCTGGGTAAAAACCAGTATTTCAAGCAATTTCTCAAGGTTAGTTGGCAGCTGCTTTGGAAGTAGAACAACTGAGAAGATAGAATGATCCCTTTATGAAGAAAGCAGTAATGGTGTAGAATTGTCACTTCCACATATATGGAGAGAGAGGATGTGGTCAGCTCTGCTCAGGTTGTCCTGTGCTGTCGTAAATCAGGCTGGGTAGTGTGCCCTGCACAGGGAGCACATTGTTGCCATCATGGGAGGCACACAGCTAGCTCATCCTTGTCAGCTTCCCAGCAGCTGGCAGGTATTCTGAGTTTTACATTTGTTTCTGTTTAATAGAGAATTGGCTATCTTCATACTCAGAACTCAGAAAAATAGATGGGTACATGTCTGTGCCCAATTCGAACTAGCTATTTCAAAACAATGAACTTGGTGCACGGACACCTCCTCACTCTTGGGTACAGCAATGTCAATTTTTCAGTTGTTGAATAATGGATTAACTTTTGTCATCTTGAGGGGCGGCAATTGAGTTGAGTGCTTAAAATAAAAAAAAGATGTCAGTCTACAGTGTTTATATTTCTCTCATTTAACCGAGAGCATTCAAAACTATAGAAAACTATCCTCAGCTAGTTTGCAAATATGTAAGTGGCAGCAGTCCCATTGTCAAATGTGCTGTGTTTAATAGAATTCGAGTTGGATGACTTTCAACAATTTTCGCCTTTTTTTATTGGATATTTTCTTTATTTACATTTCAAATGTTTTCCCCTTTCCAGTATCCCCTTCGGAAACCCCCTATTCCTTCCACCCATCCCCTGCCTCTATGAGGTTGCTCCCCCACCCACCCACTCCTGTCTTCCGCCCTGGCATTCCCTTACACTGAGGCATCAAACACCCTCACACCCAAGGGCCTCTCCTCCCACTGAAGTCTAACAAGGCCATCCTCTGCCACATATGCGGCCAGCGCCATGGGTCCCTCCATGTGTATTCTTCAGTTGGTGCTCCAGTCCCGGGAACTCCGGGGAGTCTGGCCTGTTGACACTGTTGCTCCCTCCATGGGGCTGCAAACCCTCTCAGCTCCTTCAGTCCCTTCTCCCACTCCTTCATTGCCACCCCCCCCCCAGAACAACAATGGCTTATGCTCTTAAGATTAAGAATTGATTTTCAACAATTTGAACAGATAACCCATCATACTACCAGAGACCTAGAGACCCAAAGACCTGGTTTTTGACTAGAAGGAAGGCCATAGACAGATGGCTCTTAGGGCGAGAGAAGAGCAATAGGTCTGCAAAGATTCATAAACATTCTCAGGCAGGAACCTGTCCAAATGTCTAGCTCCTTCTTAAACAAGTAGGGATGTGAGTGAAAGAACTTTTAACTATTGCATAGGAAGACTGCCTTTAATGGCTGACCTTTGTTGTGAATTCTGTCTAGAATAAGATGTAGCCATGGCAAGCTTCCACTTTCACGGATTTGCCTGATGGATGCTGCTAAGTGATGCTCCCCAACTTGTTCTTGTAGTAGAAACTCAACCTTTAATACTAATCACATAAGCTTAGGTCTGGTAATATTAATCACATAAGCTTAGGTCTGGTCCTCACACTGATCACAGGGTAACCCAGAAGCTTAGGTCTTCTGCTCACAATCCCTGGATTCCACTCTCAAGTATTTTTCTAACCCTGTGCCTTTAGGCAACTACTCAACTCTCAGCTCAGTTTCTTTTTCTGTAAAATGGTATTGTCTGTGATAAACTATCCTTAAAGTGACTATAAATAGAAAGTTAGCTGGGACTATGAATTTAAATGGAATTCCACAGAAAGCTAGCATCTATGGAGAGTTTTTGAGTCATGATAAGATGAAACCTTACCATTAATCAGTTTAGCTTCCCTGTCCCATCTAGAAGATGTATTCACTCTCACAGAAGGCTTCCTGGGCTTCTGGCTCTGACCCGTCTTCTGTGCTATTTCCTGAGCATTAGGTATAAAAATCATGTTGTAGATCTGTCAGTTGGGGCTGGGCACCCCTCACATTCAGGTTTTCTTTATAGTTATACCAGCAGTAGTGTTCTATAATGATATTCTACTACAAAAAGAAACTTCTTTGTTGAGTGTTGAGATTTACCCTTCTCAAGCTTGGCCCGAACACAGGATATACAGGCTGGGCTGGCTCAGAGGTTTGATACACAGCAAATGCATCATAAGGTCAGGGGACAAAGGAGGCTTGGCTACAGTGGGTGGTGAGCATCCAGCAGTTAGCAACAGTAGAAATCTGTGATGGAACGCAGGCCTAATGAAGTAAGGGGCAGCTATTTCTGGCACTCGGTACTTTTCTACATCTGTCCTGTTTGGAGCTTTGCAGAGAGGAAGTTCCAAACCCGTAGGCCAGCAGGGAAGGAACCATGTAGAGTTAGCTATCTAAACCCTCTGCTCTACTGACTTCTACTCCTGATACTTGTTGGTGGTTCCTTTGGCTGGTGTCAAGAAAAGTCAGGAGGTGGGAACGCATGCATGGTGCTGCCCAGAGAGATCAACCTCCCTACCCCGAGCCTAAGCCTGAGCCTGGAGTAGATTGGGAAGGGCAAGCAGAACTCAGAGCAAATAGTACTTAGCATTCATTGCAAATATTGTGTGAATATTCTCATTATAAGCTGTATAATGTATAATGCATAGTAATATACTAGCAAATGTGCGTATATATATATATACATATATATATATGTATATATATATATATGAAGAGTTGAAGCTAGTGTACAGTTTTCTTCTGTTCTGTGAGTGTGCCTGGCAGATTTGAGCACACCATCATTGTTTTTCAGCTCACATCATATCTGGGGAAGGAATTGTGGAAAGTCTATTGTAAAGTCCTATTTACTTGGGTTTGTGAGATTGTTTCCATTTTCCCTGTTGGAGTTCAGTCAGTTTAGAACAATATAATATAAATGGGACCAGCTTACTGCTCCACAGCCATTTGCAAGTTGTGATTCTATGGAAGAAACATGGGAGTGGCAACTGTATTTCAGCTTTTTTCTAGCATGAAATTAATTTCTTTCCTTGTGATGCCCTGGCTACCATTTGGGAACACATTGGTTTTAATTTAGCAAGGTAGCACAATCAATGTTTTTCATATTTACAATAAAATAAATGTTACAAAATCCTGTTTCATCTCATACATCAAATATCTATGTTGTGTACCCCCACTTCATGTCTCAGGGAACATGAGACTACTACCTTGGAAACCACAATTGTGGACCACTGGAATTGAGAGGGGTGAGCTTAGTTCGTGATGGGAAATGATCATGATGGGTATAGAATGTTTGATGAATCTAAGAAGGGGTGAAAACACCAAGAGAAGAGATCAACAGAGAGGAGAATGAGAACTGAGGCTAGGTAGTTTCTCATATGTGGAAATGGAAAAGGGAATAAGAGAGAGAGCCAGGGGACTCGAGAAGGAGGATGATGAATAGTATTAATTGTTGGGCTGGATATTTAGGACAAAGAATTGGTCAGGAGACAACTAATGACAGCTAGGGCCAATGTCTGACCATCACAGTGAGTCCTGCACAGCATCAAAGCAATGGATGTCAACTGGATAGGAAGGAGAGATAGGGATAACTATCCAAATCCATTGCAATATTTTATTGGTGGTTTTGTTAACTCATTTTAAGTTAAGAGATGAGAGTAGAGACAGAGGTAGAAATAATCAGTGAAAGATAAGAGGATCCTTAGTAAAGGGTCTTCATGAGATTTAAAATGACATTGCCAGTTTAGACAGAAGACTCAAGAGTTGGTGAAGAGGGTGCTTCCATCTCAGTGGGTCACAGGGGCAGTGACATTATGGAATTTTGCAGGAAATGTAATCCACTTAAACACAAAGGGGACCTGTAATAAAATGCTGCAAATAGACAGAAAGAGGGCTTCTTGCTAGAGAATTGTGCCATGTTTTCTTGTTTGAGTGTAAAACTAACAAATTGATCTCAGTTAAGATACTATCAAAGGACTTATCAGTCACCTTTTAAAAAGATTGCCTTCCAAGGAACAGATTAGAATCTGTTTGTAATGGATGGTGTACATGGCCTTCCTTGTGCCTGTGGCCTGGAGCAGGTCTGCTCCTGTGTGTGAACCCAGGCATTCTTGCGTGGGCATGATGGGGGTAAAATAAAAGAGATGGCAGTCAAAAATGGAAGCAGTTGTGTGCAAGGAATGGGGACTCAGTGCTTAACTCCATATTAATTAATTCCATATCACTGGTCAGAAGTTTTAACTATAGTTTCTATATCTACACAAGAAAGGGGTCGATTATGATATCTAAGATTCATTAATTAAGGCTTAATTTTAAAATAAGTACGTCCTTATTTTGAAAGCATGTGAATGTTTTAGTTGTATTTCCATTACTTTAACAAATACCTGAGTTTTATTTATAGAGAAAGACGGTCTGTTTGGACCCATGATCTTAGAGGTTCTAGTGCTTATGAGACAGACACTTTGATTACTGGTCTCTGGTGGAGTGCTGCGTGACAATATTTGGGGCACTTGGCAGAGTCAGCCATTTACCTCATGGCTGGAATTGAAAGAGAGGAAGAGGGAGGGATTCCATCCCCAGCCCCATTGAAGGTCATACTCTAGTGCCATGAAGACCTCCTAGGAGGCTTCCCTCACCTGTTCTGGGTACCATTAATATATGTGACTTGGGGGACATTTAAGTTCCAGACGGTAGCAGTGACATATGTTGGTTAGGTTAAATGTGGGGGTTTGTCCAGCCTCTGAGAATGTTTCTCTTGCTTGAGTATCAGGAAAATGTTTTGCCTATGAATTGACTCATTGGAACATCTGATAAGTCTTGGGAATAAAAATTCAACTGGTAATTCATTTGTAAATACTGAAAAAGACTAAATTAGGTTGGGTTCATGGAATTTCCCCCTGAATCTTTTACTTGATAGCTGCACTGTCCCTGGCCACCACTGGCCATTTGATGAATTGTTTTAAGCCAACAAGTCCTGCTCCTGTCTTTCATCCCTCCTCCCTTGTCTTCTTTTTCCATCCCTTGCTCTTTTTTCTCCTTTCTTGCTGTTTAGCCTTGGCTGGCCTAAACCTCACTATGTATCCCGATTGACCTTTGCAAGGCTAGCAGGCTGGCTTTGAACTTGCAGCCACTCTCTTGACCCAGATTCCCATGTGCATTGGTAACAGGCATGCACAGTTACACCGGGCACCATCCCTTAGCAATTGAAGGTGTCAGTATAAATCAAGTTTTATTCAGTCTAAACATTCACAAGTTTTACGACATTGATGACTAATTTATAATAATAAATTATTATTTAGCACCCACTGCATGTTGGGTATGTTATACAACTGGTGCAATTGTAAGACAGGTGACTCTTGTCTCAGTGACTGGGTGAGAGGGAGGACAGAGATTTTCCCATCTTTCCCCAACTCTCATGATGCCACCTCATTCCTGGGTATGTTTTGAGAGCATCTCTATACATTGTCTTCCCAGTGGGCCAGTTTAAGCATTCCTAACAACTACTCTTTGATGTTTTGTGACAGATGATTCAAGAGAGCCGGGTCCTCATAGAAATGGCTGACACAGTCCAGGAAAAGATTGTACAGTGTCAGAAAGCAGGTAATGTGGTTTTTTTTCTACTTTGTTTAGAAACCACAACGACAAGTCATAGCAGCTTCAAAAAGTTTCTGTTCTTCCACATAAAATTAAGATATTTCAGGGCAGTGTTTACAGTTTAAGTTACATTTGACTTTGTTTGGTAAAAGAGACCTTTAGGTGGTGGCAGGTCATATTTGTGTATAGGAGGGTGATGTTTGAAGAGGCCCAGAGATGAGGGCTTATGAATAAACCTTTGTGGTTGGGGGCCTCTTAGAGTCTTTCACTGCTCGTGGGGAAGCTGTAGTTTCATGTGGCTGTTTAAAACCCACTTTACAGTTAGGATTTGAACCATAGCCCTATTTACTTCTGTGTTTTGGCTCTTCCCAATTCTCATTTTAGATGTGTTCTTTCTTTAAGGATGGGAGGGGTCACACACCCTACGTATCCACTGATGCCTGTTTATGCTCACTGTCATCTGTATCGGTGAGCTTTTGTTTCTTGGATCCATGTGCTCCTCCCACCACACAGGAAGTGATGATGATGAGGAGAGATAGAGGACAGTGCCGCTTATCGGTGTGCTTCTGATGTCTGAAGAACATGCACTATCTTACTCAGTCCTCCTAACAACTGTCCGTTAGATCCCTCTTATGGATGAGATACATAAGAGGCTGGTGAATGATCCAGTCTCCATATCAGCACACAATAGAGTTAACTAGCTTGGAAATAGGTGGGCCTTACTAGTCTTACCAGTGAGCAACTTTGAATATTTTAATTGACAGAAAAATGCAACAATCAAAATACCCAATGCACACAGAAGCACAGGCAGTGCTTTGGAGCTTTATATGCGTTGACCCATTTGATCTTCACCACAGTCCCATCTGGTGACACTCATTCGCACTGTTTCCCCAGTGAGGAGAGTGAAACCCAGCAATTTCAAGTGTAGCTCAGACTCACACATCTAGTGTGAGGCTCTGCACTGCTGCAAAGTCAATGTGATTTTAGGCTACAGTAATAACAGTAAGTTGATGGGAACCAGGTGTGAAATCCCTACCCAATGGTGGGATTCTGCAAGCCCAGGTAGGACACTCACTGTGCATTCCCAGGTGGAGCTGTCTACGTTATTCAAATACAGAAAGTCAACTGGTTCAGTGGCCCTGCCTGGATGTTACCTCAAAGATGGGTCACTAGTAAGCAGAAGCAAGTTAGCATGCTCACTGCAGGATAGGGAGAGTCCAAGGGCATTTAATCCAATATCTTTCTTTATACATACAAAGGGCCGGTCTGTGGATGAGAGATTAGAGCTCGTTAGTCCAAGAACAGCTAGCACTGAGGAATATAAGCTCTGGGAAAGGAGAACTTGGCTCAGAGTCAGTTCCAGCCCTCCAAAGATGGAACAAATTGTCCAGAAGAGACTGGTTCTTCTCTTGAGGTTCCTCGGGAAAGGCTTCAGAAGATGACAGTGATGTAGTTTATGACATTAAAGCCTGAGTGAATGGTAGAGCTAAACTTTTTGAAAGGTCATTCTGAAATACAAAACATGCGGGTGTTCCTAGGATTTTTTTTAATCTTTTTTATTTTTAGATAAAATTGGCTAATTACTGTTTTACCTGCATGGGCTCAACGGCCTGCTTTTAAGCCATAGGGCTGGTTCATTAACCAAAGCAAATGATGTGCATACTCACCTGAGCTTACCTCTGCCTCCCATAGCCTTCTACATAAAAGCCAGGAAAAGGGCAAGTAAGGTCAGTGGCCACTCTTGGAGGCTTTGCTCCTTGTTGTCCCGTGTGTTTCCCTGTGTATGCAGGATGCCCAGAGTGAAGCTGAGCCTGCGTCAGTCTTTCCTAGACACCCTTAGGGGATAGAAGCAGAGACAATCCAATTTGTTCAGAAATTGACAGTGAACAGGAATATAAATATGCTCTACTGAGAACACTTTCATGGTGAAAATGCATGCTTTCCTGGAAAACGCTCTAACTTTTCTTACGTGTGTTTTGCTTCAAAGGGATGGAGTTCCATGAAGAACTTCATAATCTGGGGGCAAAGGAAGGCTTGAAGGGAAGAAAACTCAACAAGGCCATCGAGAGCTTCGCTTGGAATATTACTGTATTGAAGGTACATGACTTTCCTCGCTGTTCCTTTTGTTTCTCTGCTCTTTTCTCTATGTAGAGAGAAGCATCATCACCTAGGTACAGTGATTTGAATTTTAAGACTTGAGGGTCCTGACCACCGGGGTTAGCTCTACGTGATGGGGAGACAAAGCCTGGACAGAACTTGTTTTTATTTTTGTATTTTTCTTAATAGGGCAACAGGGTTCATGATGGAGGCTGAGGTCAGCACATGAGTAAGACCTAATTTTATGGCCGTGTGTGTGTGTGTGTGTGTGTGTGTGTGTGTACACATGTGCTTATGTGTGTATGTGTGTGCATGTGTCTTTATGTGTGTGCTGTATGTGTGTGTGCATGTGTTGTGAATGCTTGTCTGTGTGTGTGTGTGCATGCACGCACGCTCATGTATTTATGAGAACACTTCTGCAAGTCAGTATGGCTTTTTCATCTGTGTAAAGTCGTGCCAAATGCTGCTGGGAGAGTTCCAATGTAAGAGATCTGGAACAGTCTTGTACTACAGAATATCTGGGGCCACTTAGGATTTTTATTTTAAGAATATTTACTATAAATACATTTCTTCTTAAAATTTTTAGAAGGAAGTTTCTTGAGATGGTAATTTGCTTTCTGCTACAAATTAATTTGAAATTTGAAGTAGCCATATTTTATGTTTTCTGACAAAAAGAGAAATGACTTAGGCAGTTAGAAAAACTTATTCTAGACATTGTGTTGGAGAAAACAAACCATAGACAAAATTAATAATTGCTAATTCTTAGAAAATACCTATTACATCCAGTGCCACTTATTGTCAGTTATACGGAGCAATCACTTAGCACACCCCTTTGCCACTATCAGTTTACAGGTGAGATGCGGTCATCTGGATCTTATATGTTACCAATGGTCCCTCAGCTCATTAATGGTGCAGCTGAGGTTTGAACCCATGGCCCTGACTTTAATCTGCTTGATAGAACTTCTGCATATCTCTGAAAGTATGTAGTGAGCTGTAAGACATATTCCGTATATCTCTTAAAAATTCAGTGCATATGTATTTATTAGTTCCCACTGTGAAATTTATAATAGACATTGACAGAACACAGATAATACAAGAGTTATAGACTTTGGCCTCATTAGCAGCCTGAGGCTGGGGTGGGGAAGGGTATCATTAGTCTGAGGAGTGGGCTTGGGCTGTACCATTAGAGGAAGAGCACACTAGAACTTTAATACAAGATTCTTAAGCCTTTTCACTTGAGAAATTTTTCTCTGAGAAATTTTTATGCAATGCCAAGTATACAGATATAAGAAATAGTCCGGGGCTGGAGAGCTGGCTCAGCGGTTAAGAGCACTGAATGCTCTTCCAAAGGTCCTGAGTTCAAATCCCAGCAGCCATATGGTGGCTCACAACCATCTGTAACGAGATCTGACGCCCTCTTCTGGTGTGTCTGAAGACAGCTACAGTGTATTTACATGTAACAATAAATAAATCTTTAAAAAAAAAAGCTGGAAAAAAAAAGAAAACGTTTAAAAAAAAAAGAAATAGTCCTACAAATAATTTGCTGATGATAAATATGAAGAAATTTATTTTTAAACAATTATAAAATATATAACTACCATTTATTAATGAGAAAATGAAATTTTCACACTAATGAGTTGCATGTGGTTATTTGTCTCTACATAAAAAAATTAAGTCTTGACTGAATTTAATACTTCAGGGAGTAGAGCATCTCAGCGTTTCTGATATTCTGACTTTGTCATCATCAATGCTAAGACTGACACTTTGTATTGTACAAGAAGGCAGAAGCATGTTTAAGGCTATTTCTGAAATGGAGACTACTGTAGGAAACTGCTCTAATCCCAACGTATAGTTCATATAATGATTGTTTTATGAACTCAAATTACCAATTCAAACAGTAATCGTAAAAGTCAAAAGTTCTGAAACAAAACAATCCACAAGTGTACTGATTAGCTATTTACAGGCTGAAGAAAGACAGCGGAAATATCCAGTCTTTGTTGGTGGTACTTACACTGTCCTCTTGCCATAAGAACAGACCATTTTGTACACACAAGGAGAACAATACGCAATGTTGAATAATCTCAAGTAGAGGCAATGTTTGCTAACTTGACAGCATGCACGGTGGAAGCATGCATGCTGTGCCTTCAGAACCCAGGCTGCCATGAAGTCAGGCCACACAGCCAAGTGCTGCTGCCAGTAACCCCAGTTAGCTATGTGTTTGAGTTTTTGATTCATTTTTGGTTGCTGTGCATTTAGATTGCAATGCCCACATACCACTATGTAGCCTTACAAAATGTTGTGATCCAAAGTTGAACAAATTGAATCCTAGGGCTTAACACAGCACCCTGAATTTAATATAAAGACTTTCTGAACAGCAGATATTTCTTTGGGCTTGTTAAAGGGACAGTCATCAAGAAAACTGCTCAGAGATCTGAAAATCAAGAATATATTTCCTGGGCCTCCAGGACTAGGCTGGAAAAGATGGTCATATAATTAGTGATAATTATAATTCAGTTAATGATTCAACATTTAATATGAGATCAGCACTCACAGCTAGGTAACACGTGTGTGCACGCTCCCCCCACCCCACACACTTATATTTTTCCCTCCATTGCCCTCACCAGCTGTGTGGTCAGGCAACATCACATGCCACCTTGATAGATTTCTACATCTTATAGTTGAAACTGAGCCTGAGGCTGGTATACATTTATTGTTGAGTCACATAGTAAACACAAAGTTGAGACTTTTAACTGGTTGCCCATAGTCCTGACTATTTCCCTAAACTACCCTCTGTAAAGCTCCAGCCATGTTTCCAAGTAACATCATGTGGGTTCATGAGCATATGTGTGTGTAGGCTGCTGCACAGTGGTGCGATTTCAATGTCTCTGAGCATGGTAGTGGTTTCATGAAGAGTTAAGTGAGAAAATAATTGAAAAGAGCCAATTTTTAATGCACAAGACCAGATGGAACTGTGTCGTTTGCTATTCCCATTAGTTTCCAGGTGAGACTTCTCCTCACAGAACCAAAGTTTCTGTTGTTATTTTTGTTTTGTTATTAACTTCTGACATCAACTCACGTAGTTTTCTACTGTTTGCTGGTATGTTTGTTTGGTTTAATGACAGGAGTTGATTTCTAGATGTGACTGAGCAAATGTTGTGTAAATCACTCCAAGACAGATCTTTAAAGCAGAATTGATCTTCTGTAATTATAGCCTGTGCTCTGGCTGCTAGTACTGCAGCCTGAGCGCAAAACCCTAAGGCAACAGTTAGTGAATTCTTCCAAACATCATTTATTTCATTGGAAATATTTTGGTATTCCTCCCACTGGGTTTAGTGGGATTATTAATTACATGTCCATTAGTGCTGGAAAAGTTACATCTTTGGAATTTGAATTATTGTGGAAGAGACTCTGGCCCTGTTGATGTTTTCCCATCAGCTCTGCTCTGAGAAGACATTTTCCTTACATACCTTCTGATGCTCAGAGAACTTAGCTTCTGATGGTCTCCAGTCTTGGAATAAATTCTCCAAGTTGTAATATATTATCATTTTATATTTGATTTCATTTCAGTCAATTTTCTTGGATAAATTGGTAATAATCACTTTGGCAAGATACAATCATAGCATTTATCAGGGGTATGTGTGGTTCACCCTATAAAATTCCTTAATGTCCTACAAAACTTCCCCTACATTTCTGTAAGTCAGATATTTTCCAGTATCTAGGGGAATGGAGTGTGGATTATCAATGCCAATTAAATAAATGGGTTCATGTTTCTAAGGACATTTAATTCCAGTGTAATTGCCAAGTCAGACAGGAGGAGATGAGAACGTGCCTGGCGATGGTGGGTGTCAACATACAGTGGTGGGTTGGGACATGGCAATCTGAAGAGAAAGTTGATCTCAGACTGAAAAATAAATGCTTTATGTTTTCTGCACTTCAGTATATGATAATAATATACTTAATAATAAATGATAAGGAAGTTAAATAAAAATTATACAGAGAAAGAGAGAGGAGAAATAGGAGAGAGAAGAGGGGAACTCTATAATATAATGAGTGGATTACAATTGCAATGGCCAAATTTGCCCAGAGGTCATACCCTAGAATTTAGCATGGAGCTGAAATCAAGATGACCTGAACATTCCTATACATACCTATTTCTTAAATGTATATGCTAGCACCACACATGAACCTTAACGAAAGGGTCTGCCTGCCTGTCCCTTAAACCTGCATTTCCCAACTCTTTTACCAACAATATGCATATATCAAACTGAAACAGTCGATTTCCTTTATACTTACTATTTGTATACAATATTTAATTCCTTAAACAGCACCATGTTCGTTGCAAGAAGACCATGATGAGTGTTTCATGTTTAACCCCTAACTCACCTTCATGGAAGCCAGTAGACCACAGTGACTCTGTTGTGTTTGGGTTGTTCCCTCACAAGTTAACAGTCTCTTCCAACTGTCACTTCTCCATGGTATACTTCAGAAATAAGTTTCATGTCTTACTTTGTACTGTTGTAGTAAAATACCTGAGACTGGGTAATTTATAAGTGTTATTTTTTATATACTTCTGGAGGCCAGGTAGTCTAAGATTAAGGCACTGTTAGGTTTGCTCTCTGGTGGGAGGCCCATGCCAAATTCCAAGATGATAAATGGCTATTGTGTCTCTGGCAGAGCTGGCGAATGCTGTGTCAAATGGCAGGCAGGAAGGAAGAACAAAAAAATTATAGCTAGTCCCCTCAAATCCTTTTACAGGCATTAATCACTCCATGGGAGTGAAGTCTTCTGACCTAGTCAGTGTCATATCATTACCAGGAATCAAGCTGTCAACATCAGTCTCAGAGGCAAGACAAACATTCTAACAACAGCACTTTGTTATTGAAAGAATATTAAACTATCACAATGGGAACTTTGTTGTTCCATAAGATTTCTCAAAGTAAACATTGGTTTGAGTTTCAGAACAATGTCATTTGTGAAAGTTTGTATCACTAATAAGAAGAGTTTGCTATGAGATAGACTTGACTTAAAGTCTTAGACTCCATCTAGGGTGATGGACTCTTAAAACATGAAAGTGAGTTCTTCGAACTCTTGTCAAATCTACAACGCTAAAATCAGAGACTTAGACTCGAACTAGGGTGAGCTTTCCCAGTATCCAAGTTTTTGTTGCTTTGGACTACTAGGTACTTAAGGAAACTAAATTTGATTGTCTCTTCATTTTAAAACATTTGTGAAATACTGGCAGGCTGGGAAGGCTAAAGTAAAGCTTGTCTAAAGTTAGGACAAATATTTTATCATAAAAGAAAATCAGTGACATAGATGATAACTCAAGATTAATGGAGAAATGTAAAGCAGCCACCTTCCTTGTCTTAAACCCCACGGACTTCTAGTTGAATGACAGAGAGGAAATAAAAATCAAACCAAACTGTAGCTTTGTCAGTGGGGTCTCTCCTATTGCATATTTATTTTTCCCAAGTTTAATGCATGCCAGTGTACACTGTAGAATGGGCCTATTTTTATTGGTTTAGTTTTAACTGTGACTCATCTTTCGGCCTAAGTTTCTGGTTTTGTCACTGAGATTTGCCTGTCTTAACAGGATTTTTGTTTTCCTTGAGAAGGGTAGGAGCTGATGTTTCTCGTCTTCTCTTTGGGTACTCGGTTCCTAACTCAGGCAGATTCCCTTACTTAGTCCCAAGATTTCATGCCTTCAAAACTGTAGGGAGTCTTGCTACATAAAGGAAACTACATAGACATCAGTCTAGTAACATACGTTTTACAGAGCCAGAAAACACACTGGAAGGTGTTCGTCATTGTTGAGAAGTAAGAGAAGAGAAACAAGATGACAAGTTAATAGGAAAAGAAGTCAGAGGAGGGACATCAGTGTATCTCTGAAAGATTGAGGATAAGAAGAAGATAGGGTTATGGATACTTTAAATCATTCTATAAGATACTGTGTGTGTGTTTATAAGATACTGTGTGTATGTGTTTGTGTGTGTGTATGCACGTGTGCTCACGTGTATGTGTGTACAAGAGTTCATCAGGAGAGGGTTCTGTGCTGTTATAGCAATCATTTATAAATGTGGGAGATTTGTTAATTGCTAATCGTTCAGTCCATGAGGCTGGATGTCCCAGCTGGTCTTCAGTATCCATCAAAATGGGCTCTAATACCATTGATGGAATGCCTCAGCAGCAGGACAGATGAACTTGTCCATGAGAATGAGGGCAGGCAGGCAAAATGCAGAAACTTCTTCCATCTCCTTTATATAGGCTATACGCCACCAGAAGGTGGACCCAGATTTAAGGCGGGTCTTCTAACCAAAAATGATCCAGACTGAAGGCAGGTCTCCCAGTGATATAGTTAATTGAAATTCCCTCCTCGGAGGTGTGCCCAGCTGTTTGGGATTGTAGTCAAGTTGACACCAAGAATAGCCATCACATATATGTAGACTATGGATTAAACAAGTTCATATAGTCAGAGTGGCATTTGCTGTGTATAAAGTGGAGAGCACGTGTTTCTCTTGTGGTTGGTCCTGGGCATCAAGTGCTTACAGTGAAGAGAGGTGTGGTTTTCACACAGCATCCTAACTAATTTTAATAATGGTTCCATTAAGTTCCTGTTATTACTGTCATTTTACAGATAGGGGAACTGAGGATTGCGCTTGAGTAGCTTTCCCATGGTGTATAGCTAGTAATTGATGAAGTAAGGATTTCACTTAAAGCATGTGCTACAGTAACCGTGATGTACCATCAAAGCAGCATTCTAGTAACAGAAGCTTGTGTTAACGCAGTTCTTTCTGTGTCAAGGGAGCATCCACCTCACCCTGGCAGCATATTCCTCCAGAGGTCAATGGAACATCAAGGCCTAGACCACCATTGCCCTCATCTAACACTGTATTTACTGAGGAGCTCGCTCACCTTGTTTTCCAAGTATACTTTTCTATGGAAAATAGAACACATGGGCCAAGTAACATGAGGAGTCCCATTGGCCCTGGAGTCTCATTTCTCTTACAAATGGAGTTGTTACTTTCTATTTTAGTCTACCTCTGTAGCCTTCCTTGGCAAGGGTGAATCAATCACCTCCCTGCTCTCACCTGTAAGAGCAGGCCTGCAGCTGAGCTTTTTGGAAAGATGCCCAGGAAATGAGGAAAGTCAAGAAACCAACAAAAATAGCAGAAAGAAAGACCAGACCCTAGAACGCACACCAGGCTCCTGTCTCTTGGCTGGTGTTGTTTACTGGCTTTATGTTTATGTTTCTAGTTGCAATTTTTTTTAATGAACGAAAATGTCGTTTCTGTGGCTTTGGGAATTGAAACAGAACCTTATACATGCTAGGCAAGCATCAGCTCTTTTATATTTTGTTGTGATACAAAATTTCACCCCTGCTGTCCAGGCTGACCTCAAACTTGATATCTTCCTGCTTCAGCCTCACCAGTAGCTAGGATTAGGACTATAGGCATAAACAACAGACTATACAGGGCCAGTTACAATTGTGCAACCATATGTATGTTTGAGTGTGAGGTTGTATGTTTATGAGTGTGTGTGTTGCTTGTCTGGAATGTCCATGTGTTACATTTGTATATGGTATGTGTCTGGTGTGAGAACAGACCTGCACAGGCACCATACGTGGTGCATATGTGGAAGTCAATGGACAGCCTTGGATGGTGCCTTTCATCTTCTGATAGGGCCTCATTTTGTTGTTTGATGTTATGTATACCAGGTTAGCTAGCAAGCAAAATCTGGAGACATTTACATATCAGCCTCTCAGTTCACTATAGAACCTGGGATCACTAACAGTCACTGCTGTAGAGATAGCTTTCATGGGTTCTGAAGATTCAAATTCAGGTCTTCCTGTTTGAGAGTGAGTGCGTTACCCACCTCTCCCTAGCCCCAACAGCCCACCACTTCTTGAGGAAACATAGGGAGTTTCAGACCTATGTCTCACACACAAGCTTTCAAAAGTCTTAGTTGTTTCAGCATCCTGTCATCAGGCCCACTCCTGCATAGTCAAGGTTCTACAGCTCAGAATCTTCTGTAACCTGAACTCTCACAGCAGAATCTTGGGATCTTTTCCATTGAATAGCAAACCTGAGCTGATTTACAAATGAGAGGTGGGTAAGTTTCCCAAGTGTCTATCAGCAGGCTCATGAGAAGAAAGATTCCTTAGGATTATGGTTGACGAGCCTTTAAGTCACTGGCCTTGACAGCTGAACATTAAGAAGGTTTAAATAAAGCTTTGAATCCCATTATGTCCGAAGAAAACAATTTCCAATGATATGTGCAGAATGAAACCTTGGGCCCAAAGTTCCCTTCTGCCTTATCTGAGGATCATCTAAGAGTTTAGACAGATGGGAGACCAGATTATATATTCCACAGAGCTGTGAGTCTACACACCCTCAATGTCTCATCTGCAACTCGAGCTCTTAAACTCTCTCGCCTCTTTTTTTTTATTTTTTTTATTTTATTTTCTATATTCTTTATTTACATTCCAAATGATTTCCCCTTTCCCAGTTCCCCCCTCCCCGAAAGTCCCATAAGCCCTCTTCCCTCCCCCTGTTCTCCCCATTTGCCTAAGAATTTCATGAATTCATTGTTTTTAATTGCTGAGTAGTATTCCATTATGTAAATATACATGGAAAATATCTCTGATAAAATTGAAGAAATATATAGAAAAACACATTAAGATTGACTATTTCATGGATAAATTATACAGATAAAAAGGTAGGCATAAAAATATTCCTAAGTTGATTGAAAGTGGAATTATAAACATTTTCTGATAAAATTGAAAATCTACAAGGAAAATATTTCCGATAAAACTCAAGAAATATATAGAAAAACACGTCAAAACTGTTTCATGAAAATTTATACAGATAAGATAGTAGGCATAAAAATATTCCTAAATTGATTGAAAGTAGAGGTAAAAACATTTTCTGATAAAATTGAAGATTTACATGGAAAATATCTCTGATAAAATTGAAGAAATTTATACAGGTACATTGGTAGGAATTAAAATATTCCTAAGTTTACACAATATCTTTCCACAAATCCAGCCTTACAAAGGATAATAGATGGAAAATGCCAACATGAAGAGGGAAACTACACCCTAGAAAAAGCAAGAAAGTAATCTTTTTCCAACAAACCCAAAAGAAAGTAACCACACAACATAAAAAGAACATCAAAAATAGCAGGAAGCAACAATCACTATTCCTTAATATCTTATAACGTCAATAGACTCAATTCCCCAACAAAAAACATAGTCTAACAGAGATGTTTTTCATGTGGATCTTCAATTTTATCAGAAAATGTTTGTGACTACTCTTTCAATTCAGTAATGCTTTTTGTGTCTACCATTTTGACTGTATTATTTTCCATGATAATCTTTAATTTTAACATTTTTTTCTGTGTATTTCTTCGATTTTGTCGGAGGTGTTTTTCATGTAGATCTTTGGTTTCATGGGGGGGGGTTGCAGTTTCACTTTCAATCAATTTAGGAATGTTTTTGTGCCTACCATTTTATTGGTATAATTGTCCATGATAATCTTCAATTTTAACGTTTTTCTGTATTTTTCTTCAATTTTGTCAGAAGTATTTTCCATGTGGATCTTCAGTTTTATCTCTTGCCTCTTTTGAGGCTGGGATTTCCAAACTGAAAACAAGATCATTCTTCATGATTGCCAACATCCTTACAACTTTTTATATTTTATGTTAACATCAAATACTTTGTTTTCAATCTCTTTCTATAGTTTGACTGTATTTCCTTTCTTAAGTACATTGGACTTCTTATCACTAAATTCTTCAGTTGTATAAATCTCTCTGCTTTTAAATTCTTTCACATGGCTCCCATACACACACACTCTCACACGGACACACTGAACATACACGGACACACACAGCAACAACAACAGTAACTTGAATTTCATGTACCAGTATGATTTTCTTTATATACACCAAAGAATGCATTTTTATAATTCAGAAAGTGAAGAGTGTACACCTAAAAGGCACATCTGAGTTTTATGTCTTTATCCTGGGACTAGGTATTTAAAAGGCCATTCCTTTACAGATGTTTAAACTTCTGTTACTATTTGCCTTATTAATATAAAAATAATTCTGTCTCACACATTGAGGAATTGATGTATTTCCATTTCAACAATTACAGATAAGGTAATGCTAGGTATAAAAGTGACTTCTAATGCATATGTTAGCCAATATTTTTTGAGATGATCTTGCTGTATATAGACTGGTTATGTTTTGAGGTTGCAAACCTCTTACCTCTTTTTCCCAAGTCTTGTTACTATCACTGTGCACCAGTGATGCCCAGAGAGTAGTGACTCAAAACTAGGTTGGGTTGTTTTTTGTTTTTTGTTGTTGTTGTTTTGTTTTGTTGAAACCAAATCCATCTATTTAGTGAATGTATTTGTAAGTCTATAGTGGGAATTATACTTGTAGCTGGGGCCTTTAGTCTCAAGTAGCTGACAATGTTGTGACAGTTACTAGGCAGTGAGTGTTGGCTTTGTCACTGTTAGGAATTCCTTGCAGGAGGACTGCGGGACACTCAGAGCGTGTGAGTAGAGGAGGGCTTGGAAGTGCACAGCTGTAATCCCAGTACTTGAGAGGCTGAGGCAGAAGGTTTGTCTCCATGCTGAGGCTAGTCTGGGTTGCATGGGAAATTCCAGGCCCATTTGGGCTCGTGAATGAAACCCTGTCTCAAAAACCCAAAATCAAATTGAAACAAAAACTAAAAAGAAGAGAAACTATACTGTAAGATTTGACCTTATTGGAGAGGTCAGGGAAGTCTACCACGAGGAAAATCAGAGTGAAAATTTTAAGTCTTTCAAGAGGTCCAAAGCCTGCTTGTGTCTCAATACTGGACAATGGGTGCCAAGACAATCTGAAAATAATAGTGGTCAAAAACATAAAGATATGGTAGGATGTCTCAGTATGGTGTGAGATGTTCTAAAAGTCCTGCCTGGTCATTTAACCAGCATTCAATAGCTTCTTTTCATATTGCCAATTACCAACCTTCTGGGAAGTGATCTGTAGCAACTTTTATTTTCTCAAGCCATAAAATTCATTGACACTTTTAGTTATGGAGGAAGATATTGTATAGTTTTTTTGAGAGACATATAGTCTAAAGCTGACAAGGGAGAGGGGGATTTTAATATATTTGTGTCCTAAAAGGGGGCAAATACATTTTTAAAGGCACATGTCTAAAACATTGTTTTATTTTAAGCAATTCTTCTCCAACAATGTAGGCCGGTTCAGATAAGATGGAATATTAATGCTTCTGATCACCGAGCAGGATAGTTACTTGCTGTCCGGATTTCTGCCTTGGGTGGCTGCATCCCAGCTGCGCGACTCCAGAGTTTAGTAGAGATAAAAGCTGGGCTGTTGACATGATTATGGAAGCACACACTGCTTTACTTTATCTCCAGCAGAACTAAATTTAGTCTCTAAGAGGCACACTTTTCTTTTCAAATGAAAACTGCATTATATAATGATTCTGAATAATTCAGACCTGGCATGAGCCTAATAAATAGATACATCACAGAGCAACGGACTTGGCTCCAGCTTCTGAGGTTATCAAAAATCTCTCTTCTCATAGTAAACTTTATTTAGAGAAGTCCACTGTTATATACTCACAGATTGTGATGAGTTGTAGCTAAGTTAAATGTAACTTTCTTACAATTATCGCCTACAGTGACCCACGTAGAAATAAACTGATAATAAGATGATTTCATTTTTATTTTAGGTTTATGGAGGAGCTCCTTCTCTGACCTTACTAGTCACTGGAGGGGAAAAATTAGATACAAAGTGAGCTCACATCTCTGAATATATAAATATGTGGACTGTATAAATAGCATAGGTAATACACACATCACACCACACACATACACACACACACACTCATACACACACATACACTCATACACACACATACACTCATACACACACACACACATACACACACACACACACACACACACACACACACACACACACACACACGCGGTCAAGCAATCCAAATCTAGATTTAGAGCACTGTGAAGACTTCTGAACGAGGGCTGGTTGCACAGAGGAGTGAGGGCTGGTGTGGTAGGAACGACTGTGATAGGATGCTACTACCATAGGTTCTACAAGCATCTTGAAGGTCAGGTGGTGTGGGGTCTGGATGTGAGGAGTTCCCACGTGTTTGGACACTTGTTCTCAGCTGGGGACGATGCTTAGAAGGTTGTGGGACCTTTAGGAATTACAGCTTGGCAGAATCTTGAGGGGGTCTTGAGGCTTGTAGCCCAGTCCAGCTTCTTTGTTCCATTCCTGGGTGTGGATACAGTGGGACTGACCACTGTCTTGCCTCTGCCACTGTGCCTCCCTCCCAGCTTCCATGTTTTCCCAGCCAGGATGGGCTGGATCCCTCTGGAACTGCAAGCCAAAATACCCATTTTCTTCTGAAGTTCATTTTGTCGAAGTCTTAAACCATGGCCAGAAAGCATCAACTTTCTTGTAACAAACACAGCATTTTCTCTTCCTGTATGGCCTCAGAGTATGTTAGTTGGATAAAAAACTAACCAGCACACCGTAAAATAATGATGGTTGGTTTGTGAGATGGTTCTGTAGAAAGATTATTAAGTAGTCATGTTGTAGCCATTCAGAAATGCCGTGTAGGTTCTTTGTAGCTGAAGAGACTCCTTCCTGTGGAGGTTTACACGACAACCCTGATAACTGATACAGTTTGAAACTTCTCTCAGTGTGTCTTTTTTTTGTTGTTTTTTTTTCTAAGTTTTATTTTATTTACATTCAAAATCATTTCCCCTTTCCCATTTCCTCCCTCCCTGAAAGTCTTGTCTTTTTAAGGTTAGTATTCCCAGTGCGCTCTGGATGGGAAGCTCTTCAATTGCTTGACAGTATACTCTAGTATAAAAAGATCGCCACCCAAATCTTTCCCAAGTATCCCACGATCAACAGTCACATGCTACCAGAAACCAACATTATGAATCGCCTAGAACAAAAGTGGTTTATGGGTTTGTAAAAGGAATTGTTTATTCCAGCTAGCCTGTATAAAACACACAAACCAGATGCTTTATTTACAAGCTGCAAGCCTGGATTGGGCAGTTTTTGGAGCTGTTCTAACTTACATCCCAGCCATATGTCCCTTGGTGCTTGCTGTTTTTCCTGGCCATGTGCTCATGGCCCGTCTCCCCTCATGGAGGCTTCCTCCTCTTACTGTGTCCTCTCTTCTTTCCCCTCTGGTCTCAACCTGTAACTACCAGCCAGTTAAATGAAAGCCCGCTTACCTCTGTCTACTGCCAATCACAGGCTATAGCCTTTTTTGACCAATTAACTTGGGGTTGGGAAGGCAAGGTTACATAGCATCACTTGATTGTACATGAGGATCTCCTCATCAGAGGGCAACCAGATCTTGGGAGCCAGTGCTTAGCATTTGAATACCTAGCAGCAACAGAGCAACCCCATGGGTTCTTTTGTCTGGGAATTCCTAGTCAATGGAAAGCAATTTCAGTTCTAGAAGGCTGAACCGCTTTCCCTAGGCATGTGCTAAACACTATATTTCTCACACACATTTAAATTACATAGCAGTCATGGCTGGTTCTTAGTGAATCCCCCAAGCAGTCTGTAGGCTTGGTTGCCAGCCTGTGGAATCACGGGGAGGCAACTCTGAGAGGTAGGGTATGTGTGTGTGTGTGTGTGTGTGTGTGTGTGTGTGTGTGTGTGTATGGCAGGGGTTGTGGTTAGCTCATTGACTGGCCTTGGATGGAGACCTAGCCCCCACCTTGTTCTTTTTCTGCTTCTTTCTCCCTGTGAGGTGAGAGCACTTTCCTTTCAGGCTTTCCCACTGCTGCTGAAGGCCTGAAAGAAACATGGCTGACCATGGTCTGAAAACTCTGAAATTGTGAGAACAAATGCATCTTTCCTTTACGGAAGGTTGTTGATCCCAGGTGTCTCATAACGGAGGCACGAACTGTATGTGCCACGTGCAAACATTCCAGTAGCTTTGAGACAATCCTGTGGGTCTGGTTTGCTCTCATTTTGTCCCCACCCTCACAACCCCTGATTAAATCAGACTTCTTTATTTTCTTTTTTTGTCTTAAAGCAAAATAAACAGATAAAGAAGGTTAACTACTTTAAAATTGCTTGTGGCCTATGGGGGCACATTACTGAACTGTCGTTTTATTCCTCCGATCTGCTTAAAAACTCGAAATTTGAGTTTTCGCTGGAATAATTATACAGTCACTTGAGAACTGTAGGTGCTTCCTGCAGGTGAGAGCATGGCTATTTGCACGCTGTTATTACACACTCTCTTGTTACACATGTTGTGGGAAACTGGTTCATGCTTAATGTAGCCTTGATAGTCAACCAATAGCTCCCTGTTACTGCTAAAAATAAAGCCAGCCTGTGAACTCTTACATATGGAGAAAGTGTCTATTAGCAGTAGCTTCAGTGAGTAGAACAGAAGACTTTTGAGGATGGGCATTATATGTCCCAAGCCAGCTCATATAGTTCGTGTGAGCTGAAATCAGAAAAGAAGAAAGTCAGTCACTCTCTGCTCATTCTCCTTTATGTATATAATACACTTTAGGCTGGGAGAGAACAGATTCCATGGAGAAGAACTATTGACTACAGGAGCATATGTGCTTTGTGTATATGAGGTGTCTCTGGTTCTTTTATGAAAGGTCTCACCCACTGATCCCACTCATCCTAAACTCTGCAGAATAGATAGATGGAGATGGCGGCTGCAGTGCTGGAGAGATGGCCGTTTGTCCTCCCAGCTATTGAAATCTGTTCCCAGGACAAACAGGAGACAGTATAAATAGCACAGTCCTTACAAGCATCATCAGAGTGAAGATTCACAGTCCAGGTTCTGAAAAGCATACTCCTTGTATCAAAATCACCGTCGTATCAACTGGACAGAATCATTTCTGTAATCTCCATTTCTGTAATCGCCACCTAAAAAGTATTCGTTTCATCCCCCCCCCAGTATAATTTTGTTCTAAGTAATTCTTCTCTGGTCAGAAAGAGAGATCAAAGAGCTGAATAATTACTACTATCCTTGGTTTTTAAATGCCCTTACTGTTTAGACAGCTGTTCCTGGAAATGTCAGTTCTCCTGGATTCTTCGTCAAGGACACCCGGTAGCTGTTTGCAGAGGGATTCTTGAGCTTTGCTGGCCTTAACAATTAGTCACACGAAAGTTCATGAATTTCACTGAAGTTAAACATTAGTACAACTGGAATTATCTTGATAGTAATGTCTGTGACAGTGCTCCCCTTCTTCACATGAGGTTTATTAGTTAATAAACCTCTGGAGCTGGACAGAGTTGTGCATCCTAATATGTGAGGTTTGCACCGAGTGAAGCCTTGGGCTACCATTCACATGGGATCTGTATGGATGGTGCTCTGTACACTTGTCACATGGCTGCTCTGATGTTGTCAAGCTAAACGTCATCTCTCTGGCTTCTATTTACCAGGACCTATTATGTGCTTTTAACATTCGTTCGTGTTCATTTTAATTATTGTATAATATAGTGATTTTTCCTTATTTTATTCTTATGAGTGAATCTTCATAATTTCACAAGGGTTCATATGTAATGGTGAGTCTCTTTGTGGATTGACCTATTTGTTTATTTATTGTTCACTGACGCACAATAGAGAAGATGAAAGATCCAGAAAATGTTAGGTGAGGGAATTGCAGTTGCTCTTCAGCTAGATCTTAACCTTAGACAAATTTGGCAAATAAACAAGATGTAATTTCTAACTCCACAGGAGAAGTAGAACTTTTGCTGGAGCTCATATTTTTAGAACATTTGGTCCTCTTTTCAAGTCTAATAAAACATCCTGATAAGTAAAAACTCCAGGGACAGATCTTGGTCTCCCAAATAAACAAAGACTCTGAACTTATTAAGGACATTAAAATGAAAACACTTTTATAAATGATCCAATCGTACTTGGATGAGAAAAGTGACTTGTTATTTGTCTTTCAAATGGAAGAGAAGCTGCCATGTGCGTGACCTGGAAAAGTCCACTGTCAGGAGGCCTTCTCTCGGCTCTGCACCTTCACCTTGTCCACACTTGCCTAGAGTTCCAGCTCACAGAGCCCTCTACCCCACCTCCAGCTCACAGAGCCCTCTACCCCACCTCCAGCTCACAGAGCCCTCTACCCCACCTCCAGCTCACAGAGCCCTCTACCCCACCTCCAGCTCACAGAGCCCTCTACCCCACCTCCAGCTCACAGAGCCCTCTACCCCACCTCCAGCTCACAGAGCCCTCTACCCCACCTCCAGCTCACAGAGCCCTCTACCCCACCTCCAGCTCACAGAGCCCTCTACCCCACCTCCAGCTCACAGAGCCCTCTACCCCACCTCCAGCTCACAGAGCCCTCTACCCCAACTCCAGCTCACAGAGCCCTCTACCCCAACTCCAGCTCACAGAGCCCTCTACCCCACCTCCAGCTCAAGCCCAATGAAGCTCCAGGACCATTTCCTTCTAGGACTCTTGCTCTCCCTACCCACCTGGCCAGCCAACAGCTCCGTGTCACTCAAAATCCTACACAAGCTCTTCCCTTACTTTCCAGGAAAGCTTCTTGACCCCCCCATACCCCCCAGCACTCACACACCTTCTCATTAAACTATCTGTGTCACACAGTGCCACACCCTAGTTCTGCTAAATCACTGTATTATCATGGTTTATATGTCGTGATCCTAATCCTGGAACCCCAGATTGTAATTGGTTTTACAAGTGGGATCCTTAAAGAGAACATAAAGTGAGACCTAAAATATACAGTGTGCAGCTACTGCACACAGGGACTTAGGTTCACATGGAAGAAGCAGTTTATCAGATTGTATTGCGATTGGCTATTGAATTGTAGCTGTGGCCGTTGCCATAAGGAAAGAGGCTGGAGTGAAATTAATGTGACTCCATTCACCTCATCGCTGGAGGCTGGCAGGAATCTCTCTCCCTGCTGTCCAATAAATGGTAGCCACCAGTGTCCATTAAAATGTGCAGTGCATCATTAAAATTAAATGATGTCCCCAGTCTGTTCCTCAATGGTATGAGTGCCATTGAAAGTGCTCAGTGGTTACGTGCCTTGTGTCTCACACTGTGGGAGCAGATTTTCACTGAAAACACTGTCTTGGCTGTTGATTCATAGCAGGATAAGCATAAAGAGGGGACTCAGAACTGTTAATTTCTTAGAGAGTGAGGATGGGCATACCTACTAAATGACTGCTTCTGTTAGCAGAACCCAGTGTGACTCTCATCTCCATCTGGCCTTCAGAATGGTGAATGAGGCTTGATCTTAAAATAGAAGCAGATTTCTTTTTCTTTTAGTATTCTGCACATTGAGGTTTTTGCATTTTGAATCTGCTCCTTGTATATGTTCCTACTAAAGAATTCTTTATGTTTTCCCAATTCCATATAATGAATGCCATGTATGAGCACACAAGCCTTGGCGACCTTCACTTTAACATGCTATTGCATTGATTGAATGTGAGTGTGGACCAATCTGTTGTGCTCCAAATACAAGAAAGAAAAACCTAAAACAATACAAGGAAATAATGAATGGGTGTGGACTAAGGAACTGACTGTGGTGGCCTAATACCCTTGAAATTAGTGTTCATTTATGAAAAGGTGCCATCAGATCCACAGTTTATGAATATACTTTGGCACATGGAGTACGGCTATTTTTTTCTACTGCCTCCCAGGGTTGCCCTTGGAAGGGAGCTTGTCTAGATCCACTGATTTCTTGTGAGTTTTGAGATGTCCTCTGGCCTGGCTGTTTGAGTAAGTGACTGGGGAAAGCTAGAGTGGCCCAGGGCATTCTGCCAGAGACTGTTTAGGATGCTATGTCAACGTTCACTTAGGCAGCACTGCAAATATGACACTGTAGAAAGTGTACACGTTCATAAGTGCAGTTTTCTAGGAATGCGTACAGCTTCCTGAATCTCAGTAACAGTTATAGAATCCTGTAGAGGGAGGTGTGCATACTGCCTTAAATTTGTTTCTAGAAATGTTGTTGCTTCTTGCTAAGTGATTTTGTCTAACGATAGGCTTACTCTTTTCTCCTGGTAGTTTCCATTTTCACTATGTGCTCCAACTATGTCTGTCCCTCTGAGGTTTCTACTCCTGGTCACATCTCTCTGAATACTCATTTCCTTTGGGTCTGCCTCACAACTTCTCCATGGTCTATAAGATTCAGTCCCAAATAAGTCTTCAAAACATTATATCTACGATTGTAAATGTTTAGAAAGCAGGGAAAGATAAGAGAGTAAGAGATCAACCATTTTACTGTTCTTGGCCATGTGAACAGGCCTGTGGCATCTCTGTTGTACAGTGATCTTGTTCTCTCTCTTGGCTTATAAACCTGATTTGCTATCATTCATTTTGCACTATTAGCAAGTGAAATCTATGGAGTCATCTCCTGAACTAACTGACAGATGAGAAAACTGGTTTTAACTAGTATTGGAAAAAAAGTGCTCTCTCTCTCTCTCTCTCTCTCTCTCTCTCTCTCTCTCTCTCTCTCTCTTTCTCTCTCTGTGTGTGTGTGTGTGTGTGTGTGTGTGTGTTGCATTGTGTTAGAAAATAAGCAGCAGTGGAATGGTGGACTTGGAGATGCTTGATTGACAGTTTCAGGGTTTACTAAGACCATTTTCCACCTGAAGTCTCTGAGCAGCATGTTTACGTAGAATGGCAATGTTGACTTATGCAGGTCAGTGACACTTTGTTGTATTTGACAACTTGGGAAACTATCAGAATTTATCTGCAGCTCTATATGGAAGCAGAGGAATGGACCAAATGGCTTCGGAAGGATGTTTCTAATCCCTGAAGCCCAAGTGGTGTGTGGTCAGATGCACAGCTCTACCCAAGTCCAGAGCAGGGGTGCCCTCTGCTGGACGATGTGAGAATTTCCCATTGTATGGTGCTAGACCTACATTGAGCATAGGAAATCTCTGCTTTTACTTTTAACTTTAGGTAGATTTATGTATACACAAATTAATGTGACTCATATTTTTATTTCTTGAGTAGATTTTCCACTTCACACAAATAAGGGGCTCTGAAATAAGGAGAAAGAGCATTGGGATGCTGGGATATATCAAGCGTGAGAAACAACCCCCAAGTTTAGGCTTGTCTTTATTCCATTTCATATTTTGCCCTTTTTCCTTTCACAATTCATGGTTTAGTTATTCATTGTTCAGCTTAACTGAATTTATATGTGTATTTCTTATATACATAAAAGGCTTTTAGAAGTGAATTTGGCCCCTCCAGCATTCTTCCTCTCTGTCCTCACCCACATCCAAACTTCTTGACAAAGTTGTTTATGCATGCTGAATTCACCTCCTTACCTCCCACTCATTCTTAGCCAACTTTAATCTGTCTTCTCCCCTGACACTCCATTAAATCATTCTTTCCAAGGTCATCAGAACCTTGTTGTGAAATACTGTAAACACTTTTCAGCTTTTCTCTTACTTTATTGGTTGGCAGAGCCCCCTCCTGCTCATGGTTCACACTGCTCCTGGCTTTTCTCCCAGAAGCCTTTGCAGACCCTTCACTCTTCCCTCCTTCCCTCTTGCTAAATGTTGGTGTTTCTCTGAGTTAGAGGTAGACTCTCTCTCTCTCTCTTTGACCTTCTCTCCTCCCTCTCTCTCTCCACCCTGTTTCTCTCTTTTATGCTCTCTTCTCTCCCTCTATCTCTCTAGTCTGTCTCTCCCCCTGTCTGTCTGTCTCTCTTTCTCCCTCTCCCCTTCTCTGTCTCTCTCTCTCCTCTCCATTTCTCTGTCTCTCCCCTCTCTCTCTCTCTCTCTCCCCCGTGTCTATCTTTCTCTCTGTGTCTCTCTGTGTGTGTCTGTCTGTGTCTCTGTCTCTCTTTCTCTCTCTTTCTGCATGTCTACAGATGGTTTTGATTCTTTCTGTTCTGTCAGCTCTCAGGACTCTCTTGCAGGGGTGTCTCTGCTTCTCTTTGGATGATCCTTACTCCCACATACTTCATCTGTGCCACCACCCGACAATATCCACACTACAGCCAAGCCAGCGCATCTCCTGCCTGCTCTAGTGACCCCTGTCAGATTCCTACCTCAAAATAATGAAACTGGGATTCTGGGAGGAAGATCTGATTCATGCTCTGTTTGACCAGCCTCCTGGTCATCTCATTAAGAGCTGTTTCTTCCCTCAGCCCCCACTGTCATTGCTGCCTTTCCTTACCATGTGTTTTTAAATTCTCTTTCTTATGTGCTCCTGCCCCTTTTATAGCACAGCAGATGGGGCAACTTTTCTAAACATAAAAATGGCATGACCACCTTCCAGCCTTGGCTTCCTTCAGCCCTTCCTGCAGCTCCCAGAGTTCCTCTGCACACGCCTTGACTGCTCTTCCCCACCCCCTCCTTTCCACTTCCTTCTCTCATCATTTCTTCCAGGTTCTACCTACACTGAACTTGTTCCCCTTCTTCAAGGGCATGGGGGTGTGATGCTGCTGTCCACCCTTGACGCCTCGACAGCTCTCCTTTGAGCTGGGGAGATGGCTCAGCCAGGAAAGTGCTTAGACGCATGAGGATCTGTAAGAAGCCAGGCCTGGAGATGGGCACCTATGGTCCCAGCACTAAGGAGACACGAGAATTCCTGGGGCTTGTTGGTGCCAGTTTAGCCAGATAAGAAAGAGATACTTTTGCACCGTGTGTGTGTGTGTGTGTGTGTGTGTGTGTGTGTGTGTGTGTGTGTGTGCATGCGTGCGTGCGTGCACTTCCCTGAGAGCCGGCTGTCACATACCACATCTTCAGGACTCCTTCACTGCTGTCTCCCCTTTCCCATCCTTCTGCATTCCATCAGGTGTGCTTGCTCTGTGTTCCCACACGATCCTCTTCTTTCTCTCCTAATTACTTCCTTCTCTCCTTCCCTGCTCAGTACTTTCCTGCTTCACAAAATTATGTGGATTTTAACACAGCACATCTGAACCACGCTCTAATTAATAAACCTCTAGGACATTAGGTGAACTCAAGGATGCTGTCATCGAATCCCATGTTTCCCAGCTAAGGAAAGCCAGTGGCATTCCTTTTTTTTTCTTTACTAGTGGTAATAATTTATTGTAAGCATAACATGTAGTTGTAAAATCACTGTTTAGCTGACCCTAGCAAGAACCTTCAGATTTCTGAGTATATTTGGTATCACTTTCATTCCTAAGGTCACTGAGTCAACCAGAAAGCGTTAATCCTTCTTCCCTAGCTGGCAGCCAGCAAGGCTCTGTTCTTTAAGTCCTTATAGGTATGTTGGTTTCTCAACAAGAAGGCTAGGAAGTCTTACAGTGTGTCAGCAGCATAGATCAGAGATTATTTTCCCTGCTATGGACCCTGCAGGACTTGTGAGCAAAAAGCAACATGCTTGTCCCTTCCTGCTTAGAACATTTTCACTTGAATTACAGGAGCACAGACTACTTGGGTTCTTTAGGTGAAACACTGAGGCAGAGTATGTCTCCTGGAGCCTGGGGACCCCTCACTCTGCAAACAGGGATTGGGGATAGTGAGCCCTTTTCTCTTCCCTTGGGAGGCAAAGTGGGTGGATTTCTCTCTTGGCGTGTGACCTTGAGAAGCCTCAGCTCCACGCTTCTCTCGTTCCTTTAATTTTGCTCCATCTCTTGACAAGCTGGCTAAGCCTCTTTGAACTTCCAACTTCCAGTCTCTGAAAGGATTAATCAGACTGGTTTTTCTACCTGGTGTGGAGCCATCTCATAGGTCTCTGGCCTGTTACTTACTGCATTGCTGTTCTTCTTGCCTTTGTTTAATTGAAATAGAAATTACATCATTTCCCTCTTCTCCTTTCTCTAGTGCCTCCCATGTGAACCCCCCCACACTCCCTTTCAAATTCATGTCTCTTATTCTTTATTACTTTTAATATAGATCCAGATATTTGTGCAAATAAATATATAAAGGCAACCTGCTGAGTCTGTTTGGTATCACTGACCACTTGAGACTGGATAACCTCTTAGGGGGCTCATCTCTAGGGAAGACAAATTCCCTCTCAGCAGTTGTTAACGGATTGTAGCTCTTCATCTAGAAGTGGGTCACCCTACACTGGGATGTCAACTCCTGTTGGAATTGCTTAAGTCTTTTTGAGGCAGCCAGATTGCTGAGATTTCATGGGTCTAGCTTACCTGTCATATCTAAAAGACAAAATCTTGTAGTAGATTTCTGGTTTTCTAGCCCTTACTGTCTTTTTGCCCCCTATTCCTCAATGTTCTCTGACTCTTAGGTGCAGGAGATGTATTGGAGATGCTTCAATTGCATCTTGGAACTCCAAAATCAGATGTTTTCTGCATTTTTGACTAGTTGTAGCTTTCTGGGAAAGTCTTTATCTACTTAGAAAAAAATGCTGTTTGATGAAGGATGAGAGCTACACTTACCTGTGGCATAAGGATAAATGTTCACAGTATAGTTAGACCTTATACTTGTTTTGGAAAGTGGCAGTAGTAGATTCTCTTTGAAATCTGTGGCCTCAGCAGCCAAGGGTGCTTGGCTAGATTTATAGTTCCAGATGTGATTTCCCACCTATTGACTGCCTTATGTCCAATAAATGAGCTGTTGGTTGCAGCCAAGATAAAAGTGTCACTATCACTCTTTAGGGAACTCTCGCTGTCGTGATTCACAGGCCTGATAGATGTTTTCTTCTCTTGGCAGTTTACATAGCATCTTTCAGTACCATAAAACTAGTCTTCATGGAAGGACTTTCTGGTCAGATTCAGCTTAATTCCCCTGAATCCTGTGTCTTAAGTCCGTGGTGTCTTCAGCACTAGGGCTTTCTGGGAGGTAACCAAGAGCAACAGCAATTGTCTATATTGTTTTTGGAGTTTCTTGGACTCCCTGGAGAAACACTCAAAAGGATGATTCTCTTGCTTGGTACTGGGGTTTTTGTTAGTCTGTGATTTTTTTTTTGAGGGGAACATTATGACACCAAGAGACATAATGTCATTTAAATTATACACATATATTTACATATATACTTAATATATGTATATGCTTATGTGCACTGTATTAATTTTATATAGATATAAAATTATATGATTTCATATGACTTTTTAAAACTCCCTTACTGTTGGTACTCAGGAGTGTGCTGAAGAAGCGAAGAAGAGAGGCCATGGTTGCTTTGTTTACTACAGATCCGTGACTGCAGAAGTATCATGAAGACTTGTCAGATAGAGTTCCTGAGTCTTTACTGCAATAACTGAAAGTTCATCTTACTTTTTTCTTTGTTTTCTTAGTTCACCCATCAAGTTCTAACGAATATCAGCTGCTGTCATGTCAAAGAGCAGAATGTGAGCATCCCCCTACCTCCTTTTCGCTGGCTTCATTTTCACAGAAATCTATTCTGGGAAGAAATCCGAGGCCCAAATAGAAAGAAGGATTAGGGAGGCATTGGCATGACACAGAACCCAGTAGGTTTTCTGAATGTGTGGTGGGTTGTTTTTTCAGGGATATATATTTATAAAGTTGATTTAAAAATAAAAAGGTAAGAGTGATGGTATTTGACATTTAGAAGAGATGTTTTGACACATGTATATGAGTTAGTGGTGTGAATCCCATAAAGTCAGCAGGAGTGAGGATGGAAATGTGAGTCTCTTCAGAGATGCCACTCACTCGCTCGCTGCTGTGACCTTGCTGTTCAGTCTCTGTCACTTCTGTTCACTGACCACTTAGGATGGAGACATTCTCCTCAAAGGTGTTAGTGCTATGTGAGCTTTAATTTGGGCTCTGGGTTAAAAAATAACAGTGTGAACGTTTTTATGGGGCATTTTGGCTAATTCAATGTGTGCTGTGTAGCAGGTATTAACACTGAATGGATATTAAGATCCACTCATCCATATTAATTAATGAGGTATTGTGTTTGTATAGAAATATGTAGAGTGGTGTAAACATAGTAGTAATCAATGAATTATCAAGCCAGCATGACCCTGAATGAACAACCAAAACAAAATGTCTAGACCTCTCACTTTTGTATAGGGTTGAAACACTTAGCATCCACACATGTGTGCTATAGCAGTTTGTGTGTGTGTGGGGGGGGGGGGGAGGTGGGTGGCCTGAGTGTGAGATCTGTAACCCAAATGGGTCTCAGACTTGTGGAGAATGGGAATAGACCTTTCTTTGGAGTAGCCATTGCTTTGGTGTTTAAGCAAATGCTCTGGTGGATTTGAGACATCAGGATAAACACTTGAAATAGAGCAGGTCTCCAATCAGCCATGAATGTGGAAGTCGAGTTGGCCATAGACTCAGCTGGATGACTGGGAGGGTCAGAACACTCACCAGGAGCTGCACCAGCCTCACTCTTGGGTGAATCATGTCTTGGCAAGTCTTCCTGGCAACCCTTCCCTCCCATTTACACAGAACTGGGACTCAGGCCAGCGGGAATGGGTGCTTTCCAGTTCTGGGAATAGGCCTGGGCTACACGTGCTCACATTCAGTCTACTTAAACAAGTTGTAGAGACTAAAGAATGACTGTCCTTGGAGAAAAGACACATCTAGACCAGACACTAGGCTATAGGATGCCAACACTGGAAAGGGGAGTGGAAGGTGTCTTTGGAGTTGTAGAACAATAGACCAGGTGTCACAAAAATCCATTTGCTTTTGAAAGCTTTGGCACAGCGGTGGGGAGAAGCAGCTGAAACTGTTTTGAAGTCAGTTCACCTTGGTCAGGGGCTGTTGGTTTTACATCTTCACATTTTTTGTCTAAAATAAAAATTTTGTTAAAAATATATTCTTCTAAAATTAGTAAGGACCTTTCCAGCTTTTGTCAGCTCTGGCCTTTGGGGCATTCTATATCTTTCAAGTTGTTTTGAATGAGTCTTTGGAGATGATAATGGTTTTCAGTTACCAGAGATAAGACTTCTACAGCAGTGGTTTTTCTAGGTCTTCCTGTGATGTCATACAGCAACCATAAGAGTTGTATGAGCTTAGATTTCAAGGTTGTTTTTGCAGTTGGTAGGTCATTGGAGATATTGGAAATTTTCAACAATGCTAGTTTTTTGAAATCATATTCGAAATGTGGTTCATTTCATTAGCGTCATGGAAGAGGTGACTATCAATCTCCTATCTTTTCTTACTAAATCTGTTAGCATAGAGATGAAGAACATGAGCAGGAGAGGGAGAGCAGAGAGCAGGGAATCAACAAGCCGTGCCTTCTGTTGTGCTGTTGAATGGTTCTTTTACCAGAATGGTGGCAAGGATTATCTGGACACTAGGATCCTCCCGGGAATAGAAATTCCTAAGACTCTCAGAGTCATGTTTTTCAAGTTTAGCTTAGGGTGTTCTATTATTCAGCTCAATGGTGTTCAAGCAATTTTGTTGACATTTTCTGTAAGTAGATTAGGCTTGCAATCATTGCCCACAGCAGACAGATGGCCTTTCAAACACTGCTCCCTTGAAGGGAACCCAAAGCAGGGAGTCTACAGAGCTATAACAGGTCTGTCATTGAAGATGAGGGTCACCATTAACTCCTTTTGCTGACAGACAAGTTCAGTTCATTTTTACTTTCTCCCATTTAAAATGAAATAGCTGTTTAAATTCCTCTCCAGTATTCCTGAGTTAACATCTTTTAAAATCTATATTTCATCTCTGCTACCCCAGATCCAATTGGGGAAGTGGTCCATAGGGCCCCATTCCAGGATTCTTACTTCTCAATATGCCTGCGAGTCTTTTAAGTTTTGGCTTTCTGCTTCTCTATCATGGCAGGATTCTCCACCCTGCTCTCTTACCCCCACCAATCTGAAAGTCCCACCCTGTCTCCCTGCCCAGCCATTGACTGTATTATCAATGAATAATTCTTTATTGTCAGTCAAAGGCAGCTTGGGGCAGGGACCCTCAGGTCTAGAAGTGTGGCTTTTGGGATCTATAATAAGACTAAGCATTAGAACCAACACCCAACATTGAAGTGATGAGGTAATAGGCTACTGGGGGTGAGAGAGGGTCACTCATCCTGGGGATCCCCAATTAAACTTCCACATCCGTTCTGGTACATATTTAAAACAGGATAAAGGGATATTACAATTCTGGTTTTATTCTTGGGAACAGCTTACCCCTAACCTTCCCTAAACCCCGTGTGTCACTGCCAAGAGAGCTCCACGGGTCATGTTCCTGCAGCTCTGATTCTTCTCAAACTGTGTGAGCTGCCTCTTTGGTGACCAACTTCCATGGGGGGTAATTGGAGCTCATTGCTACTGCAAGGAGGACTCATATCTGAGAAGTAAGTAATGAGTCCTCGCGTTAATAGCATCCTTAAGAGTCTTACCTCATGTCCATCATGAACCAGATTCTTTAATGATCTCTTTGGACTGATTTATTAGCGTTTATGATGGCAGCATACTAGGAGTGTGCCATCAAGAGAAAAACATTTATCCTGATATTAAAACATTTATATGTGTGTAGTGTATAATTATAAAAAACAATCCATGCTAATCCGACTAATCTCTGGCACCGGCTTTCTTGGTCTGTTCCCAGCCAGGTACATAGACTGAGACCTCCTGTTTCTCCTAGCCAATGCCTCTCCCACAAATGCCTGCTGGCTTTGCTTCTCCAGAGCTCTGAGATTGCTCTCTTGGCCCCTGTGGCCAGCTGCTGCCTAACTGCTCCACACTCCCAAGCCATCCGACCCCTGTGGCTAGCCTGCCAAAACTGGCTGCCACTCGCACAAATCCTCATAACCCTGTAAAATGAAAACCCCAGAGGCTTGTAATACACCAGTCAGATTTATAACAGTAAATCTTCAACCCCACAAACGCCCACACAAACTCAAAATTCAATGGATATGGATATAAGCTGCACACCTAGATTGGACAAATGTGCCCTAAATTATTTAATCATCTAAGAAACCCCCAGGACCACGTGATTCCGGCTCATCATCCTCTCTTCAAGTACCATCTTGTCTTTCCCGTCTCCATCCCTGTCTCTCTCTGTCTCTCTGTCTGTCTCTGTCTCCGTCTCTCTCTCCTCTCTAAAACTTTGAGCTCTGCCTTCCCTGCCACTGCCCAATCACAGGCTCTAGCCTTATTTGAATAATTAAAATTTCACCTGACTGCACCTGAATATGGGCACTCCTGAGGGAGCAGAATATACAAACAGCAATTCACAATGTATGTATTATTTAAGTTTCTCAAATGAAGCATATTGATACAGATGGTTTTGATTTATTTTTAATACTAGTTTAATTCTTTGTAACATTCATATATTTTATAACATATTTTGATCACATCACTCCCAACGTCATGTCCTCCATGTTTTATGAACATATAGCACTGCCTATATGCACATGGGGTGTAGGACCATCCACTGGGACATGGCCAACCTACCAGCAGCTGTGTCTCCAAAGGAGAGTTGACTCTTCTTCATCAGGAGCCATCAGGTGCCAATGGCTCCTCCTCTATTCATGCTGGGACTTTGACAGGATTTTTTCTTGTGCAGCTCATGTGCAAGTAACTAAGTACAGGTGCCGTGAACTGATGTATGCAGCCCCATGTCATGCTCAGACATCTGCAGTTCACAGCCCTTTCCATCTGCCAGCTCCCATAGTTTTTCTATCCATTAACCACGATGTTCCCTGATTCTTGGATGGGCAATGTTGATATGGATGATGTACCAGCCGTTGATCACTCACTTATTTACACTTCATACTCTGACCCATTATTAATCTCTGCAGTAACTGTGACCCTCTACAAAAGAAGCTTCCCTGACCAAAGTTGAGAGCAGCACAAATCTGGAGGCATAAACATATTTAGAATGGAGTTTGACAGCATGAGCATTTAGCAGAGTAGCAGCAGTAGGTTAGTCTTTAGGGCTTATGACTCCTCAGCCCTGGGCTTTTGACCAGGTTTCTAGAACCAGACATAAAATCTCTCCTGTGAAGCAGCCCTTCTATCCAACGAGAAATCAGCTTGTTACACTCATAAATACCCTGCCACCATTGTACCAGTGGGCACAGTTTGCAGCCAGGTCAACATTATAGCATGCAGCGTCCAGCACTTGGTGAGACCGCTGATGTCTTTTCTTTCCCAGCAATACAGAGAGCACTAGGAGCTTGCCAGCACAGAGAGTTTCCTGGTCAGTGGAGGTTGAATTCTCTGTGCCCTACATCCAAAGTGAGCAGTGCCTTCAGAAGGGGGACCTTACCATCTAGTCTTAGAGGTTCTAATGCTGTGAAGAGATATCATGTCCATGTCAACAGTTATAAAGAAAAGAAAAACATTTAACTGGGGCTGGCTTACAATTCAGAGGTTTAGTCCATTACTGACATGGTTAAAAACACAGAGGCATGAAGGCTGACATGGTGCTGGAGAAGGCGCTGAGAGTTCTACATGCAGATTTTCAGACAGGACAGAGAGAGAGAGAGAGAGAGAGAGAGAGAGAGAGAGAGAGAGAGAGAGAGACTGGGCCTGGCTTGAGTATCTGAGATCTCAAAGCCTACCCCCAGTGACATATTTCCTCCAACAATGCCACACCTATTCTAACAAGGCCATACCTCCTAATAGTGCCACTCCCTATGGACCTATGGGGACCAGTTTCATTCAAACCACAACAATGTCAAAGATCAGAGTCAATAGCCCTTGTTATTTGTGTCCTCCCTAACCAATAATTCCTAGGGAGGTAGCCCACTCTAGGCATGAAAGCTTTTATTTAATGACCCATGTTTTATGGGAACAGCATTGTTCATTCATGCAAGGTACTTCTATTCAAATTCCTTTTTTATATATATTGTATTTCTTAATTAGCTCTAAGAATAGTGGGTTTCCATAGGGCTTCTTCATGTATCCTTAGTTTAGGCTAACCCACACTCTACCCTCTCCTTTTCCCAGTCCCTGTATCCTCACTTAAACCTTTAACTTCGAGAGTTCCTCTCATCTCCTGTGCTTTTAGTCTTGTTTAAGTACTATGGAGACTCCCTGACCTACGGCTTCTGAATTAGTAATGGCTAAATAAGCCTACTATGCTCCAGCTACCACACAGTAGATAGAATAAGTAGTGCTCTCATTGCCACCTTGGTCTCTGGGAGCAGCGTTTCCATTAGTGGAATCTATGGGAAGCGGGTTCCCTAGCTGTGGATGTGTATTCTCCCATGGAAGGAGTATCAGTGGAGCCGATCTGCCTGTAACTGAGTGTACACTAAGAGAAAAACAGCTTATCAATAAGCTTCATTTATTTATGTGTGATTGTATACATGCAAGGGTCTTTCCATTCCCAGAGTCCTAGTTAGTTGCCTTAAATATTTGTGGTATGCTCTGATTCAGCACACACATTTCATTCATATGTGACAAAGACACAGGCCACTGTCTTCTTCTGTTCTCATGAACTAATGCCACAAGGGAGATGCAGTTGTTTGTGGGGAAGGTAGAGGTGAGAGCCGTGGGTACCTTCTGAGAAGGACCGACACACTACAGTCAACACTATTCTCAAACATTTGGAGATGTCTGCATTTTTTGGTAAGAGAATTTGGAAAAATAAAAATCCTGAGTATCTTCTGATAGATTATAAAGCATATGACTAATTGATTATTTGAATTTAGAATTTTGTTTTCTTTCATGGGAGTGGTCTGAGATAACATGACATCATTTCAGACTCAGTATCTTGGTTTTCAAGTCATATTGGCTACTATTCAATCTCCTGAGAGTATTATATTGACCATAATCAGCTTATGAATCTCAACCACATGAGTTGTTAGTGTATGAAAAGCAGGAAGACATCATATGGACTAAGTTATTAGAATTAATCAGAGAGGTGACTCTGTGACACAGTAGCCATATTTACAGTCCAAATCCTGTGGACTGTTTCCTGATTTCTAGGCAATGTACCTTAATTGCCATTAGTGGAGTTAAAGGGATTTGGCGAGGAATGTTTAATGTTTGTTTTTAAATGTACATTAACCACCATTAGTTTTTAGCTTCAACTTGTAATGATGTATGATGATTTTTCTTGTTTCCGACTGTTACTTTCTCAATGAGTTGGAATTGCTGTGCAACCTTATATTCAGATAGCAAACAACCATGGAGGTTGCGTGCTGCATGCCTCTCAGAATTCGTTCTTCGTGTCCGTCAGCATTAATATGCTGGGATACTCTGCTACCCTTCTGTTCCTTTGGATTAAAGTGTCTTCATTGCCCCCCCCAACCCCCAGCTGTGAATTCCCTCAGGCTTCCTGACAGAAAAGGAGTGGCAGCTTGACATTTCTTTCAAGTTGAGCATTCTGTGGTGGTCAATTGTATATTAATTTTGCATAATATGCATGGCAACCCAGATTCATGTTAGTGTATTAGAAGTGTTTGGACTTGTATGCAGACTCCTCCAAATGTTTGAGAATAGTGTTGGCTGGAGTTGTCGGTCCCCCTCAGAAGGTACCCACAGCTCTACCTTTCTCGCGAACAACTGCACCTCCCTTGTGGTGAAAGAACATAAAATTTGCTAGGTTTTGCTCTGTCTTCTCCCTTCAAGAGGAGAATAGCATCAAACATTCTTTAAAACTGCCTTTTTTGGAATATGCCTTAAATGCATGATATAGAAGTATCTTTTGCCTGATATAGCTTGTAGGAAATGCTACAATGACAGAGATATTTGAAGGAAGGAGATCTGCTCAGAGCTGACTGGTCTTTGTGGCAGAGTAGAGAGCAGCTACCTGGTTAGGGGAAATTGCTGAGCAAAAAAGAAAAATCATTAAGGAGAAATGCCAGAGTGGGTGTTTAGTAATGCACATCACCTCTGTACAATGTTCTAGAATAGAAACTGACTTTCTCTCCCGGCTCCAGTGTCTTAATTAGGAAGATCCAAAGGAAAAGGAGCAAGAGCATGTGGTTTCTTGAATCCCAGAACAGCAAGAGCCTAATCCTAGCTCCTTTAAACCGTGGATCCCAGTCTTTCTATGTAAGCTCTTCACAGCCTTTCATTTTCCTCCCTTCACACGTTAGTGATTTTAACTTCTGTCTATCTAGTTTGTTTGTTTTTCTTCCGCCAGTGCCTGTCGTCACTGGGTCATCAAGAGATGATGTCACTGTGTTCTTGAATACTGGTACCAACTGTTTTCTCCAACTGACCATTGTTTTCTAGAGAGACTGACTTCTGTTCACCAGAACTGGCACTGTCTGGAGTTTAGGCTTGGATGCCACTGCTCAGAACTGAGGCAGTAGCAGTGGCTGAGTCAAATGCACTTGTCAACCTGCTGTCAGAAAAGGCCTGTGAGCATGTTATACATTCGTACCACCAAGAATGATAGCTCTCTGTGTTTCATTTTTATTTCTTTTCAACTACTAAAAGATGCCAGTTTGCTTTCAAAAGTGTTGGTGATCATTTTGAAGCTAAGCTAGAGTCTTACAAGAAAAACTATGAAAATGATCTTAGGTGAAGTCACATCATTAACATAGCTTGTTTATAAAGGACTTTTTCCATTTAAAAAAAGTGTATACCCTTGCAAAACAGATGCATTTTAAACATGCTCCTCAAGTCTCTATTACAAGACAGTTGCAAGCTATTTATGATGGGAATAGAAAGCCTTAACTGCTTCCTCGATCATTTTATAGCTGATTATCTGCAGTCATTAAATCATAAATAGTCTTTCAACCTGTTTCCTTCAGTCTTTGGACTGTGAGGAAGGCTAAGGATGTTCTGGTTGTATCCACCTATAAGGAAATGGCCCACCCTGCAACCGGTGGCAGGTACATTTGTCCCTGCCAGGTGTTCTTATTGTATCCTGCATTCCTGGCCCACATTCCATCTCCAGAATGTGCCAGCCAGTGTCATGTGATCAGCCATTATTTTCTGTCTCTGTTGCTGTGTGGATGGCAATGAACAGGTGGCTTCACTGTACTTTGAAGAGTATATGACGTGCTCTTGAAAGAGGACGTATCTTGAAGTGGTGAAGACCACAGACCCTTGAAACAACTGCAGACTCACCACCAGGCAGTTATGTGACTCTGGGGAAGGTGGTCTCTGTGGGGCTCTATTTTATAATAGGTAAGCTAAGGTTAACAATAATACCTACCTCCTGGGATGTTGTGACAACTGAATAAATAATTATGTTCAGAGTAGAAAGCTTACTTACACCGAGTAGGCTCTTTATGTGTGCTATTGCCTTGACTTAATAATTGCATTTTATAAATTTTAAATGGCTTCAGTATCCAGGGTCCTGGGGGGACTCATTGATTATTCATGCTGTTAAGAAACTCTTCCAGTTTCCATGGATGCTATGAATATTTTCCCTCAGGAAATGTATCTCTAACTGACAGGCCTCAGCCTCTCCTCATTGTCTTTGAGGATGTTCATGAGATTAATTTAACATGGAGTGTGGAAGGGACACTAGGCCTAAAGGAAAGTCAAGACTTTAGTCCGTCTCTGTTGTTAGGTAGCTGTGACCTTGTACCAATCATGTAACATCATCATGTTCAAACTCATTTCTTCTCACAGGAAGAATTCACCTATCCAGCCTCCAAATGGACTTCTAAAACTCTGGTCCATGGTTGGGGTGGCTGAGGACAGTCCATTTTAGCACAAACAGTAGCTAAGCGCAGCTACAGCTTATCATGAGGAATTGGAAGAAGATTTAGCTATCCCTACAGCAGGTTAGAAGCAGCTTCTGATGTTATCAATTTTGAGGAAATGAACATTTTTAGACATTTTTAGCAGGTAGTCTATACACCTCTCAACAAAATGACATTAATAAGATTAAAGAAAGGTTATGTTTCATCTTGGACTACTTTGTCTAATAAGTGGTTGTCTCCTCTCTGAGTTAGCCTTTGCTTTATGGAATGCTCCATCATGCCTCATCCTTTCAGGTTCCGCTAGCCTCCTCTGCTCTGAGGATGGGAGGAAGGCGGGGTTACCTCCTCATTTGTCTGTATACCACAGAAGCACATTCCCACGTCTGCCCACATCTGTAGTCCTTCAGGCCCCGAGCCAGTATCAGTGCATGCACGTACACACCCTAAGAATAAACTCAAGTCAAAAACAGAACGAGCAGGAAAGATTATTTTTTTTCTGCAACATCGATGCAAATGGCAGCCAGTGTGTCCCAGCGATGGTCTTGTGCCTCGTATTTTGGTGGATGAGTGGCGCCTGAAGAGACTTCCTTCCATTAGCCAGACAGGAACATTGTTCTCAGGATGCTGAGACGCACAGAATGAATGTGGGTAGCTAGCAAGGCATCAGCAGAAGCTTGTGGGGATAATCCAATGTATCAAACGCTCCTCAGCAGGCAAGAGACCGCGTGCACTCCACCACGGAATGAGGCCGTGCACGCTCCACCATGGGGTGATTGGCTCAGCACTGTTTACTTTGGTGAACCAATTTAATCTTCAGTTTTATTGAAGAACATATTTCCTCATTTTCCTCAGAATCTAGAAATGTTGGTCTGACTGGAAAGGAACTGCAATAGTGTCAGAGCCTCAGACCATGTTATGGGAAGTCCAGGCGCCCTCAGTGTGTCTACATGAGGTTCCCCCTATAGGAATCACAAGGAACAGCCAGTCAGCATGCAGTGAGCTGGTGTGGCCAGGTCTGAGGCTCCATCACCAAAGAGCCAAGTCCTCCAACCATGCTGGAAGAGAAGTTTGAGTGTTTCCCTGGAAAAGTGCGCGCGCATAGGTCTAGGTCTCTTTTATCCTTCATCAGTGTCTCTCGTGAAACTGAACCTGGTTGGTGACCTTCTCCTTTGCTCCTTCTACCTGTACAGGGACAAGGAGACCTGCTGAAGAATGCCAAGAACGAAGCCGTAGAGAACATGAAACAGATCCAGCTGGCCTGCTTGTCTTGTGGACTGAGTAAAGGCCCCGGCGGCGGTGCAGAGGCCAAGGGCAAGCGCAGCTTGGAAGCAATAGAGGAGAAGGAAAGCAGCGAGGAGAACGGGAAGCCATGAGCTGGGCAGTGTGCATGCCCCAGTCGAGCACTCTGGCTTCTCATTCTTGTCTTTTTGTCTCGTTTTTACCTTCTTCAGATGTTCACAGAAATGATGCCTTCTGTGGGGTGTTGTACGTAAACATATATTTTCCACAGTGTCAGTATTTTACTGTAGTTAATTTATCTAAGTTAAAACTTTTAGTAGCAGTGTTTTAAACTCTGAGCTGTGAGTATATACTTATATGTGGCCGCGTGCGTGCATGCATGCGGGTGTGTGTGTGTGTGAGTGTGTGTGTGTGTGTGTGTGTGTGTGTGTGTGTGTGTGTGTGTGTGAGTGAGAGAGAGAGAGAATAAGAGCCTTCCTATTAAAATATTCTCTGTCGCATTGTTGTTTTAGTAAGTTATTCTTTTATCTTTATGATCATTTGGGGACAGTTGATAATCTGAATTCTAATGAGCGTTTATTATAACCCTTTGCTATGGTTAGTTTTATCTCTCTGCCTTTGTCATATAATTTGGAGATCTTAGCACAGCTTCTTATTGAAGAAAACCAAATTTATAAAAGCAAAGGTGTTTTATAGATTACACATAGATTTAAAAATTCCTAAACATTGCATTAGAAATGAAAGTGAATAGAAAATCTTTTAAAATCAGAATTCTGGAAAGATAAATTCATTTCTTCATTAGCAAAATCTTTAAAATACTTATTAAATAAAATCAAATTTAGGAAGTTTCTGTAGATGTTTACTAAGCATGTGGTTTTGGTAGAAAAGCTTACCACAGTGAATTTGTAGCCAGCAGGCAGTACTCTGAAACACACTAAATGCCCTATTATAACTAGCACTGTTGATGTGACAGTAACATTCAATTGTGAAATTTCAAGGTTTGCAGAAAGACCTCATTCTCCTGAGCTGGGAGTATGGAATTCATTTTCTGTTACCAGTTTGGGCAGATACAAGTGCTTGGCAAGGATTAGATTTAGTATAGAGTACTAAATTTAAATGTAAAGATATTGTTAAAATAATATATCATCATGTTGAGCTGTCATAAATTCTATAAGTCAGATAACATCTTTATATGATTTGAGAACTAACTAATTAGACAGCATGTATTTTAAAACATACAGTAAAAACCACAAGCAAACGGCTAATTAGGGTACATTTATAATTATATCTAGATAATTTTACCCTAATGTCTTCATAAACTTCTTAAATGTAAGGTTCATTCATTACCACCAACAGAACTAAATGTTCTATGGTTATGAAAGAATATATTTAAAACATTGCTTTTATTTTGAAAAGCTTCTTAATTAATTTGATTAACAAATATGCTAATTTGGGGGAGCCTAGAGAAGATAATTGTTGAAATTTTGCAAACATAAACATCCTCTACAGCTACTGTGTGATTTCTGAATGTTCTTAATACTACTCTGTTCTTGTTGCACATTACCAAAAGAGTAAAGAGACTGAAAACAGATTTCTTGATCTTGTTTCTTGTAAATTTATTGGAAAAAACAAAGTTCTTTTGTTATATAAAAAATGATAGAGTATGCACTGGTTTCACAGACCAGAAATCATAAAATTGTCCCAGGCATGTGGAGGACAAGTGAGTGGGTTAACTTGAAGACAAATTTCCAACAGGGCAATGACCGCCTGAAATATCCCTCTGCCCTCCGTTCCTCTTACCCTGCTGAGAGATGAATAATGAAGAGGGTTGCCATGATTCCCTAGGTCAGAAAGGTCAGTACTGTTGACAGAAACAAGAGCTACCTTACATCTGCCTGTTGGAGGCTTCCTGGGTATCTCAAATTCCATTTGGACCAATCCATGCCTTACAGGTGATAAAGTTGGGTGGCAAAAAACATAAAGGATATTTATTTTTGCTTTGCTTTGGGGTCAAACCTAGTCTTTAGACATAGTGCCTAATTCATTCCCCATCTTTAAGCTCCTTTCATACACGTTATCTATGTGCATCTTCTGGAGAATGTGCTGTGGGGCTCTGCCTCCTCTGATGTTCTTCCAGCACTTGACCGTAACCTTCTATCCACTCCCTGAGCATCTCTGCCAGGCGGGAAGTAGAACACAGCCCAGGAAGGAGCTTTAGAGTTGCTGAGAAGATGCCCCTATGACAGTGTTGCCTTTGAATAGACTAGCAAAAGCACAATGATAGACAAACTGTGTTTGGTATTCATACAACACATTTTTTTTTACAGTCTACAAATTTTTTTACAGTCTATAAGTTCCATTATAATCTTGAACTACCTTATGGAAAGTCACTTCTAACCATTATCTTTTGGTGAAGTAAGACAGTTTTTATATATTAGTTATTAATTCTATTTTTATTTTTATATCACTAGTGGATATTTGAGGCAGGGATGGTAAGTATAACCACTGACATTTGTAGATGAGAAGTCAGTCACTGAATGAAAAACTACATTTGAACTTATGTCTGTCTGACAGTATGTACAAGAGTATTCAGTGATTTTTGTTTAATTTTATTCTCAAAATTTTAACTACATTTGTAACTCTCTTGTCACCACAAAACATATATTGTCTTTCTTCTGAAAACAGTAATAATATTGAAGCTCAAAAAACAGACAAGTCTATAAAATAAAAATAAAATAAAACTATCACTTAATAACATTTTGATTTTTGTTTCCTCAGACATTATATGTAAGTGTGCATGACATTTTAATAAAATTGATGTATTTTATTTAGTCATTGAATGTTTTTCAAAAAATAGGTAAACATAGTTTTGAGAGATGAAGAAATCTCCTATTTAATTCAATTTATTATTTTCATTAAAAGTCTGGATGTTTTAATAACCCAAGACACCTTTCCTTCCTCACCTTAACACATGTACAAACACATGCACATACACACACACACAAATTGTTGCTTGGCATCAGTTGGACATACTTCTCTAAAAAGACTCATACTATGCCATTAGTCAGAGAACCCCTTCACTCATGATGCTATTTCTGGTAAGAGTGAACATCTAAGTGATGATCTTAGGTCCATATAATAATTTCCAATTATTATACTATGTCTTGAACATGATTTCATAATATGATTAATTAATAGACTATTGTTAGACTTTTTCTTTTTTGATATGCAAACATTACTGTGATAAAATCTTTTGTAAAGTTATTTAAGTTTTCCTTTCAAAGAAATTTCTACAACTGGTGTGGTTGAATCTAAGACGTTTTCAATCACATGTCTACAGATGGTACACAAATGTTCACGGCATTGTTATTATAATAGTCGAAAACAAGAAAAAGTATAAGGGTGTGCATAACAACAGATAAAAGACAAAGCTCATGTCATCAAAAAATAGATTTTAGAATATTTTACATGTTTTTTTAAAAAATGTTTTTAATTGAAATAGAATTACATCACTTTCCCCTCCTCCAGAGTCTTCCAGGTTTATCAAAAAGCACAGGGGAGGGGGATGGGAACCAGCCTGCCATCCCAGGGGTTCCTCCATTCTCCAGCTGCCTCTCCTCCACCTCCATCAGACTCCTGAACCATACAGACAGGAGCAAGTTGTCCTCTGAGAGGCTCCACCCAGCAGCTGACTCAGACAGATAAGACACCCACAGCTACACAGTAGATGGAGCTTGGGAACTGTTACAGAAGAACAGGAGGAAGGAGTATGGGCCCTGGAGAGAATAGGAACTCCATAGGAAAACCTGCAACCTTGGGGCTCTCAGAGTCTGAACCACCAACCAAAAGACATGCACTGGCTGGACATAGGCCTTCCTACACATATGTACCACACATGCAGCTTGGCCTTCATGTGGGTCCCGAACAACTGGAGTGGGGGCTATCCCAAAACCTGTTGCCTGTACATGGGATATGGGCTGCCTTGTCTGGCCTCGGTGGGAGAGGAGGTGCCTAGTCTCGCAGACTTTTAAGTGTCAGGGTGGAGAGGGATAGCCAGCAGGAATACCCACCTTCTCAGAGGAGAAGGGGAGGGGGATGGGTAAAGGTTGTGGGAGAAAAAATAAATTTAAATAAAAAGAAAACAATTTCATACACCCGCAAGAAGAAATTTCAACAAGGAAGCAGGATGTTTCGGCAGGCAAACATTGTGATCATTTAAACACTTCAAGTCCAAACAAAAATAATTATTTTTACTTATAAATTCAATTCTACATGCAACTTTAATAGTTAAAGAAAAGGCGATAAGTCAGGAAGGGTACCCAGGAGAAATTAGACAAAGAGAGGGAAGATACACTGCTCATGTATACGTTCTCAAAAATTAAAATTGTTAAACACAAGTCCAGGTTAAATTTTCAAGTCTTCAGTCACCTGTATGATTAGGGAGAGGGGTACTTGGTTATAATTAATCACACAGCAAATCAGCCCACCATGGATACCGAGCCGCTCAACACTGCCCTCTGCTGTCAGTGCATGGCTAGCTGCTCTCTAGTGCGGGAGTCATTGGCTTTCCAGGAGTCAGCAGAGAGTACTATGGTGGCGAACACTGATAGCTGTTGCTAGAAATAAACTCTTAATTACTATGTAACATTGAATATGTGAGGAAGTTGTAACATTTAAGAAGATTTTTAATATCAATCAGCTCAGTCGTTAATGTTTACTACAACGAACTATAGCTTAGAGTCTATTATAATAAATATAATGGCTATTTTTAAATAAGGGGAGTTGAGAAAGAATCAAAGCATTCAAATTTTTGTGGTTGGACCCCATATCAACCATTCTGTCATAGATGACAAAGACATACATGTATAGGTCTTACTCGATTTTTCATCGGTCTACAATATGTTTTATGTATTATCAGTTACATCTATTTTTCTTGAATATTGATCAAAGTTCAAACAGTGGATTCAATATGCTATTATTAAATATGAAATAAAGTTTAAGCTATTTTATGTTCCTTTGATTAGTTATTGATCATATCTTCATGTATCGGTCAGCTGAATGGTTTATTTTATCAGGATACAATATATTTTTAATTATTTCTTTTAGTTTTGAGATTATCATACCATTTTCTTCCCTCCCTCCAAACCCCTCATGTCTTCTTTCTTTTTTACAAACTCATGGTCTCTTTTTTCATTAATTTTTGTTAAACACACACGTTTACTCCTAAATACGTAAGTACAACCTGCTCAGTTTGTATAATGTTGTTTGTATGTTAAATGCATAACTGAATGTCATGGGAAAGACTGTTTCTCCTATTCTCAGAACTCATTAGTTCTCTACAGTTCTTTATGTAGAGCTGAAGCCTCACGGACTTTCCCCATCCATGTTTCCTTAATGAAGTGTGAAGTCTACACTCATCTGTAAGAACAAATATTTAGTATGGAGGTAGGGCTTATGTTGGGTTAGTGACATGGTGGTTGTAATTTCTCCTTCAAGACCAGCGATGTTCCCAGCCCTGCTTAGTTAGTTAGGGTTCCAGACCTGCCATGGTTTCCCTCTTGTTGACTGGGTCTTCAGTCCAGCTAGAGAGCTGGTGGCTGCCTCCAGTCCTGCCTTGTGGGTCATCATCATGGTTCATAGGCACCATAGCTGGTGGGACTGTTGGCTCATTCCTCCTTTGGAAGCTTGCATGGCCTTAGGGAGGAAGGAAGCTTTCAGGTCTGCCCAATCTAAGGGGCATCTGGGCCCTGGGTCTAAAGTGCATGTTTTCCGCAACAGGGACTTACCTTCTACCTCTGGGCAAGAAGAGGGGGTTTCATGGGGGACATCCAAGGCCAATAGAGACAGGCTGTTGTGTTTGGGAATCTCTTTTTGCTAGATGTCTTTGGCTGTTGCAGACAGCATTGTAGCCCCAAGGGGAACTTTTCATTTAAACTATTTAAGTCTATGTTTATATTGAATTACATGTATCATAGATGTTTTTAGGAAGACTGTAATTAGTATGACTTACGAGGTCTTTACACATCCTGCTGTTGCTTTGCCCTTCCTCTGTACTTATCCCCCCCATTTAGAGCCCTCCCTCTTTCCATTTCCCCCATCAGATGGATTGTATCCTGCTACTTCCCTCCCCACTACTCCATAACCAACACTGGTGCCTTTTTACTTTCCTCGTTTCAGAATGTTCTCAAAAGAAGAAACAAATTACATAATTTATTCCTAAATATTTCATAAATTGAGGGAGTTACCAGAATAAAATGGAGATTATTTTGATCAAGTTAAAATTAATTAAATTCAGAAATACACCTTCTATTCTAAAGGAACTAGAACAATAGAAAATTGAACCCACTGGAAAGAAATAAAGCTTACAGCAGAAAGTGGTGAAATAAGATTAACATTGAGTGGGACAAACCAGTGAAACCTAAGTTAGTTCTTTGGAAAAGATCAATAGAATTACAAGCTTCTTACAAACAGAGGAGAAAAAAAAAGGGCAGCAATTACTAATGCTGAGTGAGAAGGAACCATCGATTCAGATTATACTAATATTGGAAGTATAATAAGGCTGCATATTGAAGACTCCGTGCCAATAAATTTGGCAGCCTCAACAAAATAGAGTAAATTTCTTGAAAGACAAAATAGCAAATCTAAAAATAATTATGAAAAAAAGGAGCAGAATCAAATTATACATTGCAGGTCTGACATGTTTTTAGAAATGCAAGATAATGAAGAGTGACAGAAAACCAATCACTGGTTGCCTGGAAACCATGAAGAAGATGGAGGAAGCAGGCTCAGTCCTAGGACATGCCAGGGACTGATTCAGGCATGTTGAACCTGAGTTTCAGGATAATTTTATGTTATTTTTACATTAAAACTCAAATTGTATACTTTAAATATACAGAGTTTATTACATGGAGTTATGCCTCAACAAAGTTCTTCAAAGGCATAGGAGTGCTAGAAATTAATAAAACATTTTATTTCTAAGTAGTCATTCTCTCTGCCTATACATTTGCAGCTTTTCTTTGTTGGAGATTTTGCTTCTGTGTAGTTTGGTTTTCCTTTTATCTGGGAAACAGTGAATATGGAGAGTTAGAATTTTTATGTGTGCTGAAGTTTTCTTTTGGATATTATGGTTTTTACTTTTTCATCTGTATGATTGTGTGTGGAGACTCACGTGCTGTGGCTGTCCTGTGTGTCTGTATGCATGTGTGTGGAGATCCATGTGCTGTGACTGTCCTGTGCATCTGTCTACATGTATGTGGAGACCCATGTGTTGTAGATGCCCTGCGTGCCTGTCTACATGTGTGTGGAGGCCCATGTGCTGTGACTGTCCTGTGCATCTGTCTACATGTATGTGGAGACCCATGTGTTATAGATGCCCTGCATGCCTGTCTACATGTGTGTGGAGGCCCATGTGCTGTGACTGTCCTGTGCATCTGCCCACATGTGTGTGGAGGCCCATGTGCTGTGGCTTGGGAACATCACTTCCCTGCAACATCAGCACCATATCATTTCCTACTGATTTTTGCCACCCATTTTACTTTACTGAACTTTCCTCTATGTCCTAGGAGATTTTCTTGTATTTTGTTTAAGATAGAAATTCAGTTACATATGTCATAGATCTTGATTTTAAATGTTTGGTCTCAATTTTGTTTCACAGAAAAGCCTTTTGCTTTTGAAGTATCTCTGCTAGCATTTTTCCCCCTAATCAACCATTTTGGTAAACTTATGAAATTTCACAGTGTCCCCTATGTCCCCTCACCTTCTCCTCTGAGAGAATCGAGGCTGCCCCTGGGTATCCCCCACCCCAGGTGCATCAAGTCTCTGAAGGGCATCCTTCCCTAACGAGGACAGACAAGACAGCCGAGTTAGGGGAACAGATTCCTCGGACAGGTAACAGCTTTAAGGATAGGCCCCGTTCCAGTTATTTGGGACCCAAATGAAGACCAAGCTGCACATCTGCTCCATATGTGTGGAAGCTTATGCTCCCTGGTTGCTGGTTCAGACTCTGAGAGTCCCAAGGGTCTAGGTTCACTCTGTTGGTTTTCCTGTGGAGTTACTATCCCCATCAGGGTCCAAAATCCTTCCACCAACTCTTCTAGAAGACTCCCCAAATCCATCCACTGTTTGGCTGTGGATGTCTGCATCTGTCTGAGTAAGCTGCTGGGTGGAGTCTGTCTGCAGACAAACAGAGTATCATTAATAGTGTCATGGATTGGTGCTTGCCCATGGGATGGGTCTCTAGTTGGACCAGTATTGCTTGGCCATTCCCTCAATCTCTGCTTCATCCACTGTGCCTGCATTTCTTATAGGCAGAATAAATTTTGAGTTGAAAGTTATGGGGGTAGGTTGCTGTCCCTATCGCTCCACTGGTGTTCCTGCCCCTGGCTACAGGAGGTATGTCTTCAGGTTCCATATGCTACTGCTGTGGATCTCAACTAAGGTAACCCCAATGATTCTTGACAGCCTCTCCTATCCCAGGTCTCAGGCACATCCTCAAAAGGGCCCCCATCTTCTCCACCCCCCCATCTGGCAGGCTTTTAAACATGTTATCTATTTTGTGTCTTTTTCATTCCCACTGCTGTATTAATGCAAAATCTATTACTTCTCAAAACTGTGGTCATGAGCTTTATGACCCTCTTCCTAGCTGCCTGGAGGTCTGTCTTCTCCTGTCTGCCTTCGGATGAAGATGTAGAACTCTCAGCTCCTCCTGCACCATGTCTACCTGGGTGCTGCTGTGCTTGGTTATACCTTGATTATAATGGACAGAACCTCTAAACCTGTAAGCCAGACCCAATTAAATGATGTCTCTAAAAGAGTTGCCTTGGTCACGGTGTGTGTTTACAGCAGTAAAACCTTAAGACACTCTCCATTTTCTGTCAATAGAAGCTTCTTTGATTAGGTGTAGTAGCTACACTTACCTGAGAGTATATGGATAAGATTTAGAATGTAGTAAGGAGTTATGGTGATCTGGAAAAGGGGCAGTAATCGATTCTTTTCTAAGGTCCATGACCTCACTAGTCCTGAGAAGCTGGCTAGGTTTGCAGGACTAAGCACAATTCCCCACTTGTTGGGGGAAGGGGGGTTCATGTCCAGTTAGACATCTGTAGAATGTACCGGCCACTTACTGCTCCTTTGTGGATGTTTTGCCATGCTGGTTATTGTTGTGTTTCATGGGTATTGCAGCTGCATAGGACTATTAATTGCTTTCCATCCCTTGGCAGCCTGCAAAGCATTTTCCAGTATCATGGAAGTTAGATTGTAGGAAAGAGATGCTCAGGTTAGATCCAGGGGAGTGATTTGAGTCCTACCTTCAACCTCAGAGAAGAAATCAAGTAGTCTATCTACATTGTTTTAGGGGTCAGTTGAACTACTCTGACCAGCCATCCAAAGGAGATTTCTCATGCCTGGTACTGGGGGTTTTGTTAGTCTTCATTTACTGTGGGGAACATTGTCAGCTCAAGTAGTATAACTTCCTTTAAAAATATACCCAAGAATTTGTGCATGTGTGTGTGCATATGTGTGTGTGCATGTGTGTGTGTGTGCATGTGTGTGTGTATGTGTGTGTGTATGCATGTGTGTGTTTCTGCCTGCCTGTCTGTGTATTGGCATCTATGACTCAGGTGACATCTAGGAAGAGGGTGCAGGAATTGAGAACTAGAACATCACAAAGTTTGTAAAGTCTCTCCTAGAAATGGCTGTGTAAACATGAGCAGAACAATGGCAACACCAATAGACGTGGCAATATGGGAAGGTGATATTTATGGGTCCCATACCTAGACAAAGAATTACAGACTATAAATGGCTACTGAGACAAGAAGCATTAGTCTTTCACAGGGGTGAGCCTCCTTACTGGTTCTCCAATACACAGTGGTCCACCCTGGAATCATATATACACAAGCAACAAAAGCAGACTCAACAGGTTGCATTTATATATTTGTGGATGAACGTATATACATGTATATATGAATGTACTAATAAATGTACATATAAATATGCATGTAACAATAAGTGTGTGTGTATGTATGTGTGTGTGTATGTAACAATAAGTTAAAGGAAATTTATAAACTTGAAAATCAGGGCATGGGAGGGCACACAGGGAGGAAAGGAAAGGGGGAAATCAATGTAATTTTACTTGCATTAAAAATGGATTAAAATGGCTCCAGTGGCCCAGGTAGTTGGGACTGCCAGGCTCGGAGACAGACAGGCATAGTATTGCTTGGGTCTCGGGCGGATTGTGTGTACGCTGTTCCCAAGAGCTGGGCAGATCTGCAGTAACCAGCGCACCAGCTCTGCTGTGGGACTTCTGCCTTGCAGAGGGGCGCCCCCTCCCCCCCACTCTGGGAGAGATCACACACCCCTGCACAGGGCAGGAGCCTACCAGCCTCCCTTTGGCGACCTCTGCTCTGGGAATCCATTACGCTGAGCCTTTGGATGTGCAGGGTCTCCCCAATATAACATCACTTGGGGCAAGGCACATCAGGGCTCCAAAGTCACTCAGGAGCAGGGCAGGCCCCAGAAATCGGTGCCAGGGGAATCCCGGTAATCCAGGGGGGCCAGAAATAGCTTTGCAGGCTCACAGGAGGTCCAACCAACAGCCAGTGACAGCAGGACCAACTAACATCAGAGGTAACCAGATGGCAAAAAGCAAACGTAGGAACGTTACTAACAGAAATCAAAGTAATATGGCACCATCCAAACCCAACTCTCCAACAGAAGCAAGTCCTGGATACCCCACCACACCCGAAAGACAAGATCTGGATTTAAAATCACTTCTCATGATGCTATTAGAGGATCACAAGAAGGACACAAATAAATCTAATAAAGAATTACAGGAGACCATGAATCAACGGTTAGAAGCCCTTACAAAGGAAACACAAAAATCGCTTAGAGAAATGCAGGAGAACATGGATCAAAAGATGGAGGCCCACAAGGAGACAACACAAAAATCGCTTAAAGAAATGAATCAACGGGTAGATGCACTCACAAAGGAATCACAAAAATTGCATAAAGAAATGCAGAAGAATATAGGTCAACAGACGGATGCCCATAGGGAGGCAACACAAAAAGTGATTAAAGAAATGAATCAACGGATAGATGCACTTACAAAGGAAACACGAGAACTGCTTAAAGAAATGCAGGAGACGATGGATCAACAGATGGAATCCCATGAGAAGGAAACACAAAAATCGCTCAGAGAAATGCAGGAGAACTTGGGTCAACAGGCAGAAATCCTGAAAGAGGTAATGCAAAATACCTTAAAGAAATACAGGAAAATACAAACAAACAAGTGAAGGATCTCAGCAAATCCATCCAGGACCTAAAAAAAGGAAGTAGAAACAACTAAGAAATCACAAAGGGAGACAACTTTGGAGATAGAAAACCTTGGGAAGAAACCAGGAGTCATAGATGCAAACATCAACAATAGAATACAAGAGATGGAAGAAAGAATCTTAGGTGCTGAAGATTCCATAGAAAGCATCGACTCAACAGTCAAAGAAAATGCAAAATACAAAAAACGTGTAACCCAAAACATCCAGGAAATCCAGGACACAATGAGAAGACCAAACCTAAGGATTATAGGTATAGATGAGAGTGAAGATTTGCAACTTAAAGGGCCAGTAAACATCTTCAACAAAATTATGGAGGAAAACTTCCCTAACCTAAAGAGAGAGATGCCGATGAACGTACAAGAAGCCTACAGAACTCCAAACAGACTGGACCAGAACAGAAATACCTCCTGTCACATAATAATCAAAACACCAAATGTACTAAACAAAGAAAGAATATTAAAAGCAGTAAGAGAAAAGGGCCAAGTAACATACAAAGGAAGACCTATCCGAATCACATCAGACTTCTCACCAGAGACTATGAAAGCCAGAAGATCCTGGGCAGATCTCATGCAGACACTAAGAGAGCACAAATGCCAGCCTAGACTACTATACCCAACAAAACTCTCAATCACCATAGATGGAGAGACCAAGATATTCCATGATAAAACCAAATTTTCACAATATCTTTCCACAAATCCAGCCCTGCAACGGATAATAGGTGGAAACCTCCAATACAGGGAGAGAAACAACACCCTGGAAAAAATGAGATAATAACCTTCTTGCTTCAAACTCAAAAGTAGATAACCACTCAAACATAAAGATAGCATCAAGAAAGGCAGGTGGCAATAATCACTATGCCTTAATCTCTCTTAATATCAATGGTCTCAATTCCCCAATAAAAAGACATAGACTAGCAGACTGGATACGTAAACAGGATCCAGCATTTTGCTGCATGCCGGAAACGCACCTCAGTGTCAAAGACAAACACTACCTCAGAGTAAAAGGCTGGAAAACAATTTTACAAGCAAATGGCCCCAAGAAATGAGCCGGAGTAGCTATCGAATATCAGATAAAATTGATTTTCAACCTAAAGTCATCAAAAAAGACACAGAAGGACACTACATACTGATCAAGGGAAAAATCCACCAAGAAGAACTCTCAATTCTGAATATCTATGCTCCAAATGCAAGGGCACCCTCATTCGTAAAAGAAACTTTACTAAAGCTCAAAGCACACATCGCACCTCACACAATAATAGTGGGTGACTTCAACACCCCGCTCTCTGAAATGGATCATTTAGGAAAGCAGAAACTAAACAGGAACACAGTGAATCTAATTGAAGCCTTGGACCAAATGGAACTAACAGATATATATAGAACATTTCATCCTAGAGCTAAAGAATACACCTTCTTCTCAGCACCTCATGGTACCTTCTCCAAAATCGACCATACAATTGGTCACAAATCAGACCTCAACAGATATAAGAAGATAGAACTAATCCCATGCCTCCTATCAGATCACTATGGAATAACGGTGGTCTTCAATGGCAACAAAAACAAAAGAAAACCCACGTACACATAGAGGCTGAACAATGCTCTACTCAATGATAACCTGGTCAAGGTGGAAATAAAGAAAGAAATCAAAGACTTTTTGAAATTTAATGAAAATGAAGGCACAACATACCCTAATTTATGGGACACAATGAAAGCAGTGCTAAGAGGAAAATTCATAGCCCTGAGTGCCGCCAAAAAGAAACGGGAGACAGCATACACTAACAGCTTAATGGCACACCTGAAAGCCCTGGAACAAAAAGAAGCAAATACACCAAAGAGGAGTAGAAGGCAGGAAATCATCAAACTCAGGGCTGAAATCAATCAAGTAGAAACAAATAAAACCATACAAAGAATCAACAAAACGAGGAGTTGGTTCTTTGAGAAAATTAACAAGATAGATAAGCCCTTAGTCAGACTAATCAGAGAGCACAGAGATAGTATCCAAATTAATAAAATCAGAAACGAAAAGGGAGAGATAACAACAGAAACTGAGGAAATTCAAAAAATCATCAGTTCCTACTACAAAAGCCTGTATTCAACACAACTAGAAAATCTCGAGGAAGTGGACAATTTCCTTGACAGATATCAAATACCAAAATTAAATCAGGATCAAATAGACCATCTAAACCGTCCTATAACCCCTGAAGAAATAGAAGTTGTCATTGGAAGTCTTCCAACAAAAGAAGCACAGGTCCAGATGGTTTTAGTGCAGAATTCTATCAGACCTTCAAAGAAGACCTAACACCAATACTCTTCAAACTGTTCCACAAAATAGAAACAGAAGGAACACTACCCAACTCGTTCTATGAAGCCACAATTACACTAATACCAAAAGCACACAAAGATCCGACAAAGAAAGAGAATCTCAGGCCAATCTCTCTTATGAATATCGATGCAAAAATACTCAATAAAATTCTTGCCAAGAACACATCAAAATGATCATTCACTGCGATTAAGTAGGCTTCATCCCAGGGATGCAGGGATGGTTCAATATAAGGAAATCCATCAATGTAATCCACTACATAAACAATCTCAAAGAAAAAAACCACATGGTCATCTCATTAGATGCTGAGAAAGCATTTGACAAAATTCAGCATCCTTTCATGCTAAAGGTCTTGGAAAGATCAGGAATTCAAGGCCCATATCTAAACATAGTAAAAGCAATTTACAGCAAACCGGTAGCCAGCATCAATCTAAATGGAGAGAAACTTGAAGCAATCCCACTAAAATCAGGGACTAGACAAGGCTGCCCTCTCTCTCCATATCTTTTCAATATAGTACTTGAAGTTCTAGCTAGAGCAATTAGACAACAAAAAGAGGTCAAAGGGATACAAATTGGAAAGGAAGAAGTCAAACTATCACTATTTGCAGACGATATGATAGTATACTTAAGCGACCCAAAGAACTCCACCAGAGAACTCCTACAGCTGATAAACGACTTCAGCAAAGTGGCCGGATATAAAATCAACTCAAGCAAGTCAGAAGCCTTCCTATACTCAAAGGATAAGCAGGCTGAGAAAGAAGTAAGAGAAATGATACCCTTCACGATAGCCACAAACCATATAAAGTATCTTGGCGTGACTCTAACCAAAGAAGTGAAAGATCTGTATGACAAGAACTTCAAGTCTCTGAAGAAAGAAATTGAAGAAGACCTCAGAAGATGGAAAAATCTGCCATGCTCATGGATTGGCAGGATTAATATAGTAAAAATGACCATCTTACCAAAAGTAATATACAGATTTAATGCAATCCCCATCAAAATCCCAACTCAATTCTTCATAGAGTTAGAAAGAGCAATTCAAAAATTCATCTGGAATAACAGAAAACCCAGAATAGCTAAAACTATTCTCAAGAGTAAAAGAACCTCTTGGGGAATCAGTATCCTGGACCTCAAGTTGTACTACAGAGCAATAGTGTTAAAAACCGCATGGTATTGGTACAGAGACAGGCATGTAGATCAATGGAACAGAATTGAAGACCCAGAAATGAATCCACACTCCTATGGTCACTTGATCTTTGACAAAGGAGCTAAAACCATCCAGTGGAAAAAAGATAGCCTTTTCAACAAATGGTGCTGGCTCAACTGGAGGTCAACATGCAGAAGAATGCAAATCGACCCATTCTTATCTCCTTGCACTAAGCTCAATTCCAAGTGGATCAAGGACCTCCACATAAAACCAGACACACTGAAACTAATAGAAAGGAAACTAGGGAAGAACCTTGAACATATTGGGCACAGGGGAGAATTTCCTGAACAGAACTCCAATAGCTTATGCTCTAAGATCAAGAATAGACAAATGGGACCTCATTAAATTACAAAGTTTTTGCAAGGCAAAAGACACTGTCAAAAAGACAAAGCGGCAACCAACTAACTGGGAAATGATCTTTACCAACCCTACATCTGACAGAGGGCTAATATCCAATATATACAAAGAACTCAAGAAGTTAAACTCCAGAGAGGCAAGTAACCCTATTAAAAAATGGAGTACAGAGCTAAACAAAGAGTTCTCACCTGAAGAATATCTAATGGCTGAGAAGCACCTAAAGAGATGGTCATCATCCTTAGTCATTAGGGAAATGCAAATCAAAACAACCCTGAGATTCCATCTCACACCAGTCAGGATGGCTAAGATCAAAAACACAGGAGGCAGCAGTTGTTGGCGAGGATGTGGAGAAAGAGGAACACTCCTCCACTGCTGGTGGAATTGCAAGCTGGTACAACCACTCTGGAAAGCAGTCCGGCGGTTCCTCAGAAAACTGGGCATGACACTCCCGGAGGATCCGGCTATACCACTCCTGGGCATATACCCAGAGGCTTTACCTGCATGCAATAAGGACACATGCTCCACTATGTTCATAGCAGCCTTATTTATAATAGCCAGAAGCTGGAAAGAACCCAGATGTCCCTCAACGGAGGAATGGATTCAGAAGATGTGGTGTATTTACACAATGGAATACTACTCTGCAATTAAAAACAATGAATTCATGAAATTCCTAGGCAAATGGTCAGAACTTGAAAATATCATCCTTAGTGAGGTAACCCAATCACAAAAGAACACACATGGTATGCAGTCACTGATAAGGGGATATTAACCCAGAATCTCGGAATATCCTAGACACATTTCACATATCAATAGATTTCTAAGAAGATGGAAGGAGAGACCTCTGGTCCTGGAAAGACTGGATGTATGGGAACGCCAGGACAGAGAAACGAGAGGGGGTTGAATGGGGAAAAGAGGGAGGGAAGGGGGCTTATGGGACTTTCGGGGAGGGAGGAAACCGGAAAGGGGAAATGATTTGGAATGTAAATAAAAAAAACTTAGAAAATAAAATTTAAAAAAATGGATTAAAATAAAATCAAAATAACTAAAATATGTTGTTTCCCCAGAAATGTCATGAGCTTATTCTTGCTAGGTCTTTCCCCCTCCAGACTGCACATTGGTTGTGTAAGCTCATTTTAAAATTTCACTGAAGAAGTGAATGATTCTGAATTATTATTTGCTGATCATGTTATCATAGGTATGGGACGTCTCGAGGGATTCGGTTCCTACTAAAGAGATAGCTGTATCCCTGACAAAAGGAAATGCTTTATTTGCTCTTTTAGAGTTCATTCATGTATGAGTGATTATACAGGATCACGGAGTTTGATTTTGATTTTAGTACTCCATTATGACCCTTAGCCAGCTATTGGGGAAAACAAGGCACATTTATCTAATGGGTCCTAGAGGTTACACTCATGAGCTCTGAAACTGGTGACTGCTAGCAATGTTCTGTCAACAACATAAGGAAGCCAAACTAGTCATTCAAAACATACCGCAGTCATAGTGGGTTGGAGGTTAAATTTAAGATGGTTTTAAAGACATAGCACTGTACATCCTTAAATATTTTGGCATGGTAAGCCTGTTACTGTATCTTGCTGGAACTCAGTATGAATGGACATCTAGGCCCTAAGTTTCCAGAGTCCCTGATTAGAAACAACATAAATATTTTATATGTTGAAATATATATAAAATCCATGCTAGAATATATGGAGGACTCTGTTGTCTGGTTTATTTGGTGGTGTTCTCTCTGCACCTGCATTGTGCATCCAAACACATACCAAAATCCATACCCTCTCTATATAATTGCTTCATAATGTAAAACATATAAATATTTAGAATTTAGGTTGTCAAAGCAAACACACACACAGTCCCTGGCACGTTGCTGCTGCACGTTCTTTTCATCTGTCTTTCATGTTTGTAACCATAAATTTCTCAACAAGGAATTCACAATTACTTGATGGGTGGAAACAAACCACCAGCATGGGAAAGGGTAACGATAGCTTCCACAAGAACATAGTACAGCCCTTCTTATCGCTAAAGCAAATAATGAGACACAGCTGAATGGAAGAGTGCTATTCAAATACAATCTCAGGGGCATTGTACCCGCTCAGTGGTGAGGCATTTCCTCCTCGGTAGCTAATATTAAAATCCTATATTCTCAGAGTTCTCGTTGTCTTTTTCACCGAGATAACACAGCCGTGACAAGTCAACATGTATAGAGTGAGAAATGGGATCTTGCAAGACAAAGAGTTCAGATCTGAGATTGCCTGCATAGTGTCCTTCATCACTATATCCACATAAATGGTATTATCCTTCATAAAAATATAATCCTGTCAGACAAGAGGTAGCTGAGTACATCAATCCTAGCATCAAATACTAGCACAAAGAAGCCCAGAACATACATCGATTTTCCAATGTTTTTACAATGAAAGTTGCTTTCATTGTACTTCTTAAGGCTTCAGTGCCCTCTGACAGAGCATCTTGAGACACTCGGTCGACGACCCAGACTCACAATTATCATATCTTCAGTGTTTTCTCATTTGCCACGGCAGTCTTCATATCCTTGTTCCATTATGTTTCACTGCATTAATTTCTTCCTGTACTTAAGTTTTCAGATAGCATTTTAAGCATGATAAATACAAAAGTTCACAATGGCTAGAGCTAAGCAGCCTAGTATGCAGGAAGCCAGGGGTTCTATTCCTAAAAGTGCATAAACCAGCCTGGTGGTACACATCCATAATTCCAGAAGTTCAGGTCCATCCTCAGTTACATAATGAATTTAAGGACAGCCTGGGATACAGAAGAGCTAATCTGAATAGACAAAGAAAGGAATAAATACCAAAATCTCTGAAAAAGTATTAAATTCTGCTTATTAACTACCATATACAAATACTGTTGATGCTCCTTTGCCTCAGGGTCCTGTAGCCTTGAACCGTTTTCACTACATTTTGACTCTTGGGTACCATTCCCTCATGTAAATTTAATAGGTTCCTTCTTCTATGAGAATGCATTTCCACCTCTGAACCTCTTCTGTGAGCCAGATGTTGCCGGGTTGTTCAATGACCACTGGAAAAACAAAGGGGTTTCATGTTGAAGCCGTGTGTTAGAACAATTACCAAATTGACTATTTCATTTACCCTAAATTTTTTGGTTGAAATACTGCAATGGATTTTGTCACTATCAATTAATTTCTCTATGGCATCGATTTAATTTCGTTGGAAGGAAGAATTCTAACATGATCATTGAGGGAATTTTAATTGTTACTAAAATAATCAAATTGTGAGAGGAAATGCTTTAAAATTGGTTTCTGTGTTTGCTCATGTGTCAATAGTGTCAGATCCTTTTTCACCTTTTTTTGCAGATAGATTTTCGGCACCTCTGGGGTTTAAAATAAATCTGGGTCAGAAAATACTCATTTGTTAATGCTCTGCTTCGTGAACAATCCTGAGTAGCCAGGAGCTCAGTTTTCAGACCATAATAAGTAGATTCCACGGTTCCTTGATGCCCAAGTAAGGAAAGACACATGGTAATTCCTCTGGGGTGTGGTTTACAAAACATTGCCTTTTTCTTAAGTTATAAACACATATGCTGGATTCTGCTCCTAAAACTAGAGAAGTTTAAAGTCAAATTATGTTAAAAGCAAACAAAAGGGGCTGATAGTCACCCTTCAATGTCAAACTTTCCTACTGTTGGATTTGCCTATCCCCTAACTTACCTCCTACTAAACAGCATTGAATTACCCCAAAGACAGGTCAGATTCCAAGGGCTCACCACACTCATGACTGTCCCCTCCGAAGTCCAATCTATAACCAAGACTTTACAACATCGCCTCCTAAATGCATCTCAAATCTTCCTGCTCTTACCTCACAGCCCCTCTTGCCTTGCTAGCAGTATTGAAATATCCTCTAAGTAAGCATTCATTCTTTTTACCTAGTAGTGAAAATGAATAAAAAGATGTATATGTGTTTTTCTGTCTACCTCCAAGTGTGTATGTATATTGCTGTGAGATGTTTCTGTTTTGAATCCTTAAACAATATAGATAGTACTTAAACCCATATTCTCAAACATGGCTGTGATCTCCTAGCTCTGGTCCCACCACTTTGCTGCCCATCTTCTGCTGCCCCTTTGCTAGCACAGTCTAATCTCCAGCCCACAAAGATTATTGCTGCCTCCATAGTAGGTCTTTTTCTTGGAGAAACATGTTGAGTATGCAATTTCTTTGTTTCTTTCATGTATTCTCTTGTCAGAAAGACCTTTATTGACTATATACTGTCCAGCAATGTCCCCCAAATACTCCCTAGGCCTTTATTGTTTGGTTTCTTTGGAGCATTGTGTTTATTTAAAGATCAGCCCTTCCCAGGGAAATAAAAAACCACAGAGACCTCATCTAATTCATCGCTTTGCCTTTGAAATCACATAGGAGATGCCCTAACTGTTCCATGAACATAATAAAGCAATGACATACTCAAAGAAAGTACACTAGGAAGATCATGTGTCCTGGATTCTGGAGGATTCCTGCAGGATTCTGTCTGGAATTCTTTCATCTCCATTGAGATAGTCTTGTAGATCTGTAATTCCATGATTGAAAAAATGAACTATTACAAATATATAGTCCTATAAAGTATATGTGACTCTGTGAAAGGGAACTAAAGGACCCAAATTCAATATGTTAGGCTACCCATTTCATAGCATGTGTAGTGAGAGTGTTTTGTGTGTGTGTCAGAGAAGATTTCTGGAAAAAGATGGTTCTCTTCAGCAAACAAATAAAAGAGATTTAGGTAAAACAAATGAAGGATCAACTATTTCAAGCTTTATGAAGTCCAAGATGATTTACTCTGTGCTGCTGTATGTTGGGAAGATGTAAAAGGGCTTTTGGTTTCTATAGAGGCTTGCAGTGGAGGGCTTGTCTTGAATCTCAGATGAGTCTATGAACTAAGACATCAAAGAAATGCTCAAACTTTGGGTATTCTTGAGATGAACTACTTGCATTTTGCTTTAGGACATGGACAGAACTCTGAAGTCTTAGGCAGACATGAAATCTCCTCCCAAAAGTCTAGTGCTGAAGGCTTGGTTAGCTGGATGTTCCAGGGTGAAGCTTTTAGGATGTGTGTGAACCCTGAAGGCATTGATCTAATTTATGACTATTGGGAGCTGGTAAGAACTGTGGAAAGTGGGGCCTGGTTGGAGGAAGTGGGTGGATAAGGGTGTGTATTTGTCTACCTCTCACTTTGACCCTTGTTTGTCTCTTTTTTGGCTTCCAACCTGCCAGGAGATAAGCTCCTCCTCTTTCCTGTGCTCCTACCATCGTGGTATCTGTCTTCTAGTCATCCCATAGCAGTAGGACATCTGAGAAATGGCCAAAACCCTGAAGCCTCAAGCCAGACACCAGAATGAATCTTTGACATTTAAGTTGTTCACCTAGATTACTTGCCACAGTGATGAAAAAAAAAACCCAAAACTTCTAAACCATCATAAATAGTTGAGAACTGTAAAATGCGATACATGGGATTTAAGTGACACACCACCAACAACAACAAGAAGAAGAAGGAAGGGTGCTGTTTTTGGTATGATGGGGCCTCTATCCCTTCAAAACCATGTAGACTTATTCTAAATAAAGCCACCTGAAGACTTTAAGAATCATACGACATGGTCTGATTATCTGAGTAATTAAGTAGTTAATTCAATAGTGATTTGTTACAGTACCCGATCCCACAAGCATTAGAATAGGTCTGGAAACAGTGCTGAACAAATTAGAGTTATTCTCTGACCAGTGTATGGTCGAAAGCTAGGAAAAGCAATTGCAGTGTATCTTCTTGACAAAGTAAATTAATAAAACAGTGGCATGCAAAGAACACGGGCTCCCTAAGTTCTCTCCTAAATCCCCTATCTCCTAGAAATTGGAGTTTGAAATCTGTAAAATAAGAATTATAATAGCACATATCTCACAAGCCTGTGGAGAAAGTAAGGTGGGTGTCACAAATGGTTCATCATAAACAATGAGATTTTTAATGTCATGATGGAGGAAGTACAGGACAGCCCCCAAGCCCACAGGTAATTTCTCGAGATAACTTAGCAGAATTTTGGGAAGATAGAGGAACCAGGTGAGGACTCAAGGATGGAGGACTAAATGGTCAGGAAACGGTTCTTGAGGTTCCTAGAACAGAGTTTGTTTATAGGATTTGTTCATAAAGACAGTGTGATTATATAGGGATCTATTTATTATAAGCCAACGAAGAAAATGCAACTCAATTTAAAAGTTGGCAAGCCACATGAATTGATGTCTCAAGAAATGACAAAGTAGTATTAAGGAAGAGCTTATGTCCATTAGCTATCAGGGAAATGAAACCAAACCCACATTGAGATATCACTTGGCAGTTATCAGCATGGTCCTCCCTCAGAAGACAGAAATAACAAGTGTTGATAAGGTTGCGGATATCGTTGGAACTGTCTGAGATGGCTACTGAAAAACAAAACTGGAACAGCTGCTTGGAAAACAACTTGGCACTTCCTCAAAAGGTCAGTCAGTACATGACCAGCAACTCTACACTGTAACTTTAATGTTCTCAATCCTTATTTTTAATGACGGTTCTTAAACATTTAACCTCCCTTTCAGCTCACTACCCATCAGAGGTAGTGGGAAAGAAAGGATACGGGGGTGGGGGTGGGGTGGGTTAAGTGGAGTTGTTTAGAAAGGTTCTTTGGAGCAACTCCTGTCTGTGTTGTCTGGAAATTGATAGTTTAGTTCACAGGTCAGCAGTGGTACTTGACCCACTCACAAACACTTCACGAATACAACAGCAGTCTAGTACAGTAGAGCAGGATAGCAGACAGGAGTCGGCAGTGGTGGTACTAGTAGAGAAAGCCAGGCCTCAACCTTGGCATGAGTCAGCAGGAGGAACCAGGAGGGATGCCAGAAGTTCTTGGTTGTGCTTCTCTCAGCCAAGCAAAGATCAGAGAAGAAAGACTCAAGACCCACATTGCACAGCTAGCTCTGTAAGCAAGCCAAGTTCAGCCTCCCATTTGTTCTTTGTGTTGAGTCCTATTTATACTGTCCTAGCATTACCTCTCCCAACAAATGTAGCTCAATTAATCAATGTAAGGCAGACCGTTACATGTGTGTTTTTAATGAAGAATCCATCCTGTCCTTTCACATGTTTGCTTTAGCAGAACACCCTTTCTCCTGTGTCTACTTCAGATAAACTTTCCTTCACATGCTTGCCCCAGCAAAACACCATCCAATTTTGCAAAGAACCCTTCACTTCACAATAGATATGTACCCAAGAGAAATGAAAACATAGATCCACACACAGAACACCACCCATATCAGGAATATCCATGACAGATACAGAGTGAAAATAAGCCTGTACTGTTTGTTATGTAAATGAAGTCATGGAATGACTGACATTTGGTCAAGCAATATTTCTACTAAGGTGCTTTTAGATGAGACCTACATGTAAATTTGACTCAACAAAACAGATTGTCTTTCATGGTGTGTGTGTGTGTGTGTGTGTGTGTGTGTCTGTCTCTGTGTGTGTGTGTATGTGTGTTTCAATGAGTAAGAGCTTGAACAGAAAAGGGAAAAAAGATTATTCTATTGAATAAGATGCATTCCAGATGGATGGCTTTCTAGGTGGGAACCTCAGCTTTCTTCCTGCCTGACACATGGTTCTCTAGGCTGCTGGCCTCAGGAATTAACCTTCTAATACTCTAAATCACCAGCTTGCTGTTTCAACCTGAAGATAGTGGGACTTGTCAGCTTCCATTATAGTTTGAGTCATATATATACTTATATATGTACATATATACACATATATAAATTTAACATATATATAATTTAATATATAATGTGTAATTTTATATATAATATATGTATAATACATAAAGTATAAAATATGATGTGTGACACATGATCTGTGAACTGTGATGATATATGATATATACTATATATTGTGGTATGAGGTGTGTGGTGTGTAGTGTGTGCTGTCTGGTGTGAGATGTGCAATGTGCAATGTGTAATGTGTAATGTGTAATTTATATTTATACACACACACACACACACACACACACATATATATATATATATATATATATATATATATATATATATGAAGAGAGACAAAGAACTCATATACCTATTAACTAATGGATAAATAAACTGTGACATACCAATACTGCAGAACCATTTTAGTTATAATAAAGAATAAACAACTGACAGATTCTACAACATGAGTAAACCTTGAAAACATTTTCTAAGTGAAGAAGCCAGATACAAAAGAACACATTCTATGTATTATCCTATTTCCATAAAATGTATCAAAATGGCTAATGCACAGGTTTCCCAGGGAATAGAGTAGGTGAAGAAATGAGGCTTAATCAATAGTGAGTGGGTAGAGGGTCTTTTAAAGGAAGATAAAAATGTTTTAAATTTAGATCATGGTGAAATTGCATACTTCATTACTAATCACTTATAATTCATTTCTGAATATGCTCACAATTACTGTAAGTACCAGTTGCTTGAAGGAATGTGCAATATAGATTACATCTTCATACAGGTTTCAGTTTGTTGAGATTGTCAGGGAAGATATGAAGAACAAAAAAGGGATGAGACAGAAATCTAGCACTGGCCCAATCTGTTCACTGCTATTTGGGATGTGATGTCCAAATGGAGGGCTCAAACTCAACAAGATCAAGATGTACCCATTTCCCCTACTGGAGAATAGAAACTGGGCTAGTTCCACTCCCTGTTAGCAGAATTCCTCAGGAGATATTCTATGGCCCTGGCATCTCAAAGATCTTGAGGTCTCTAAGGCAACTTCTATGTTACAACTTCTCATTCCAATGGCTGTGATCTACACATAATCTTCTGGGCTCCTCCAAACAACTTGGTTCATATTTCCAACTCTGCCCTCTGTAGCACTCTAGGCTTTGGTTGACTCTATCTAATGTTGCTACTGTTCTTGGTGATCATCCCATGGTACTGGCATCTCTAATAGACTAGAATCTATCATAGACTTCCTCCATGATGTGAAGCCTCAACTCTTTTCCATAACCCCTTCAGTCCTGGGCCATCAACTGCAACTGAGGCTGTATCTTCACCAATGGCCTTCCAAAGCTTTTCACGGTGCCAAGCCTCAGCTGCTCTCCATGACTTCTCCATACCTTCATATCACAGTACCATGTGGGTGATTCTTACACATTACCACCAGCTTCAGCATGAGGTACAACCTTGGCTATCTCTGGAATATAACTTCCTTGTGCTCCCAGAAAACACTTCCTAGATTTCACCTAAGTGATGCTGGTGTCTTCTTAATCACTGCTAATTTCTTAGCTCCAGCTAACCAGCATCAATTATCCCTGGAGTCTCTTCTATTTTTTACTCTAAAGCCAAAGCCACATGGCTGAAGCTGCCAAGTTCTGCTGCTTGCTGGGGCTGGAACATGGCTTCCCTTATTCCATTACCAGCTTTCTGTTTTCCAACTCCCTTACTGCCTGAGCTTGGCCATCCTGGAACTTGCTTTATAGATTGACCTCAAACACAGAGATCTTTGGGTCTTTGTCTCCTGAATGCTTGGATTAAAGGCATGTTACCACTATTCCTGGACTTAAGCTTTTTTTCTCCTAGAATTTGCTCTGTCCCAGGCTGACCTTGATCTCAGAGATATGCTTACACTTGCCTCCTCAAGGCTTGTATTATCATGCCTGAACCTAAACTTTGCTGGGTGGGATCTTGCCCTGAAGTCACCACTCCCTTAATTCAATTTAATATACCTGAACACAGGATTCAGCTCCGTTTCACTTTCTGGTACCCCTTTAAAATTGAATCATACATCTTATTTTATTTTCCTTTCTCAGCTTGCTCCTTTTCATTAAAACTCTCTTCATAAGAGTGAACTTTAGTGACCACACAACAGAATTCATACTAAGTTGTTTTGGTAATTCCTTTGTCAAAACAATTAAACTAAATCTCTTCACCTTAGCCTCAGGTGGACTCTGGACAATGGCAAAAGCAGCCACATTTTTCACCAAAATACAAAACAAACAAACAAACTAAAAACAACAACAACAACAACAAAAATCCCCAACAGTCTCTTTGTCATCTCCACTGAATCCTCCTGGGCCAGGTCTTTACAGTTCAAATCACCCTCAACAACAAAGTCTTCTGTATTCCTACTAGGATAGCTCATCAAGCCTCATTTAAAGTATTTTCCTGTATTCCAAATTCAAAGTCCCCAAATCCATATTCCTCCAAACAAAAACATGGTTAGGCCTGTCACAGCAATACCCCAGTCCCTGGTACCAACTTCTGTCTTAGTCAAAGTTTTACTCCTGTGAACAGACACCATGACCAGGGCAACTCTTATAAGGATCACATTTAAATGGGGCTGGCTTACTGGTTTAGAGACTCAGTCCATTATCTTCAAGGTGAGAATATGGCAGCATCTAGGCAGGCATGGTGCAGAAGGAACTCAGAGTTCTACATCTTCATCCAAAGGCAGACAGGAAGAGGGTCTTAAAGTATGCCCACAGTGATGCACTTCCTCCAACAAGGCCACACCTTCTAATAGTGCCACTCCATGGGCCAAGCCTATTTAAATCACCACAAATGGTCATCCCTGCAGTATTAATACACAAGGTTCAGAACAGGCAGATACCCTGAGAGAACCTTGAAGCCATGTTAGTCTGTGTCTTGATAGAGTTCTTTCTAAACAATGTCAGCATTCCAGTCCAGAGAATTCTGCTGCCGTGCTAATATGGAAAAGAGTTTATTAAAAAGGGTAGTTAGCACATGAATCAGATGTTGGGCCCTCCTTTGCATCCTTCAGCTGTAGGGATGATTCCAGCTGTAGAACAGCAGTTCTACTCTGGCTCTGACTGCCTTCTGATGAGACTTACTTTCTGATGAGACTCAGGAAGCAAGGATATTGAAAGTACTGGATCAGAAAAAACATAATATAAACTCTATTGTAGAGTTTGTTGACATGGGAACTCTTTCAAAGAGCTGCTTTCTCATTGAGGACTTAGATCTACTCCTGATCATCTGTTCTCTAGCTGGCTCACTGATGCACACACACACACACACACACACACACACACACACACACACACACACACACAGAGAGAGAGAGAGAGAGAGAGAGAGAGAGAGAGAGAGAGAGAGAGAGAGAGAGAGAGAGAGAGAGAGCTACAGTTAATGGCAGAGAGGCCTGGGTGGGATACGTATCAGGGAATGTCTCTACAAATAGACTGAAGAGCTCTATTCCTACAGTTTCATCACCAAGACTTCCATGAAACTTTCATTTGATAAGAGATTCCTGCTGCTGTTGGGGGACTGGAGGCTTTAAGTTAGCTCCTCTGTAAGGCTAGACCATAGTTAGTTCTAGAGTCTGGTTCTCTAAGGTGATATCAAGTTTCACCTCTTCTAGGCTCTGAGATCCAAAATAGAAAACTTTACCCACCCTAACCTCAATATGATGTATAAATGGAGTAGTATCTATATTTACCCTACAGTATTACTGGCTTAAAAAATTACAGAAACACAATGCCCAGTGTAGCGCCTAGTATGTGGTAAGTGTTCATTATTTATAGAAAGATTGCAATATTTAAGAGTAAATTTCATTAACCAGGTTAGATAATACATCAATGTATTATGTACTTCCACCTATACACACTGAAATATCTCAAAAAACTAGAGAATTTGAAATACGAAACACAAAATTTAATGTTTATATTCTGATTAGTACCTAGCAAAATAGCAATACATGGGGTAGACTAAGAATTTGCCAGTTTTGTCCAGTTTTGTATGTCAGAATTAGTTGGGAATTGGCAATTTGATTTTTTAACCTAACATCTAGAAACAGCAGCTTTTGGAAAAGAATAAATCTTCCTGAAGTGCAGGCTTGTGTGGCCCATAATGACCCATTCCTTTGAGTTCAGAGAAAAACCGTCCCTTAGTAACCCTTGCTCATTGTACATGAACTGTAGAAAAGGGCTAACTTTACTCTTAATGTCTAACATGGCTTCCATAGTGAAGGATGGATAGAGCTGGTTAGAAAGGTTTCCTTGCTCAATGTCTGCTGAACCTGTCAGACTCTTTGAAACCCAGATTAGGATAAGGAGTTTGTAAAGGTAGGTATCTGAGTGGTAGCATTCAAACTCGCAGTCCCCAAGACTGTGCAAACAGCAAATCTTAAAGCTACTTGTCATGGGTAGAGTTAATGTGCAAACAAGAAGCTTGTTGTAGTCAAGAGTGAGACTTATTCTATACCAGTGTTTCTCAGCTGGTGGGTCATGACTGACCCCTTTGGGGGTCAAATAGTCCTTTCACAGGGGTTGCCAAAGACCATTAGAAAATACAGATATTTACATTATGATTCATAACAGTAGCAAAATTGTAGTTATGAAGTAGCAACAAAAATAATTTTATGGTTGGGATTACCACAACATGAGAAACTGTATTAAAGGATCTCAGCAATCATAAGGTTGAGAACCACCTGATTTAATGAGATTAAGATTAAGGCAATCTATTGATTTTTCTCATTTTGCTTTTCTCTGTTTGTGATCACACAGCATCTCTTGCAATGCCTGAGTCACACAGCTCTTCCTCTTGCATTCCTCTGGAGACTTCTCTTATCCTGAGATTTACCAGGTAGATACACAAACATGGGCCTTTTGTCTACAAAGTATTCCACTTAGTGGTTGCAGGAAATGTCACAGAATCTTAAGATTCATTCCCATAGTAACAGGCGACTATCACCAGGGACACCACCAGCTTTTCTCTGTATGAAGGGCTGCACTATATATGAGAGGCAGAGCTATTTTCTTGACTAATATTTATTTTGGGATGCATTGTGATGCACTGTGACTGCTGAGATGACATTTGCTACGTGCTTTGGAGAGGGGAAGGAAGCCAATCAGTGCCTCTTCACCAGGGAAACAGACCATGGATTGTATTAAGGCACTTTGCAAGACAGAATCATGGGGACTTTTTATATGACTAGGATGGGATAGCTCAAAAGACAGGGAAAGACAAATTAGGTATTGGTATTTGGAAATAATCACATGTACACAAATGCGCTTGTGTACATACACAGACATATAGACAGTGACATCAACAACAAAGTAGAATAGATAGATACAGCCATGGCATAAAATCCCCTCTAAGTACTTAGCAGTGAAGTGAAGGCTTTGCTCTTAGCCATCTTGATGGTGAAATTTGTTGTGGAGATGATGATAGTAATGAATTGAGTCCTTTCTTCCAAGTGTCTCTGCTATTAGGGAGATTAGCAAGAGTTACTGATCCCAGAATGGCTGTTTTCATATGACTGAACCTTCACTCTTTCATCACATTTCCTGTGACATGACTTGAGGGCAGCAAATGATTTGGTGACATCCCTAGATGTGATCTAGTAAACAAAGCGTGACTGGGTGAAAGGAAGACAAATATTAATGGCCACACAAAGGAGATACTTTAAAACAAGCACCCATTCTTACCATTCCCAAGAGACTGCTCTGGGTGGGATTAAGATTTGGAAAGACCTCCAAGAGGTTTCGGTGTCTGAACAAGTCATCAATTTAATCAGCTTGGAAATCACTAGCTTTTAGTTTGATAAATGCTTCCTTTTCCACCATCTCTCTGACATGTGGTCTGCCTCCTAGCTTTAGTCAGGGGAACCTTACAAGCTTATAAATGGTTCAAAGTACCTCACAAATACATGATCACATTGAATTTTCAGAATTAGCTTATCAATAGGGAGCATATTTCTTCCCCTTGTCAGAAAAGACAGTGAAGCATCACATATATCCTGGTGACAGGTAACACAGCCCCCCTGCATGCACATAATCACATGTGCATGTACACATATTCACATGTGCATGTACACACACACACACACACACACACACACACACACACACTCCAGAACATGCTAAACTGAAAGTTGAGGACACATGTTTGAAAATTTGAATGGTAATGCAGGAGTACTTCGGGCATGCCCCCAAAGGTTTATTTGACACAGAAGGGAAGGGCATTGTGAAAGTGCATTCTTCCAGGAGATTGGTGCTCAGACTTCTCACTTCACATATCTACTAATTCTAGGTGGACAGAAATTGGGGGTGGGAACACTGTTGAAGTTTACTCACCGTAGTCTTTATTCAGTGGTTGGTATGATCCATAAGTGAGAAGCTACTGCCCGAATATTTTGTGTGATGCAGTAGAATGGTAGGAATTATGAGAAATTATGACAGAGCAGTCCCTGGGAGAACCCTGGAAGCATGGATGTGCTTCTGTGTTTCTGCCTCACGGCTGGGGTATCGGAGTGCTGCTCAGGGAGGTGAAACTCAGTCACTGGGCTCTGTTCCTTCCTTGCCACCACAGGGTGCCAGGCTCATGGCTCACATACATTGCTCAGGGGGAGATGAAATGGTCCCAGCCTGTATTTCTCCGAGTGAGAAATAGTGGGGGATGGGTGGAGACTGTGGTATTCAAATTTCTAGTCATTCAGACACTTCTGGGGGTGGGTGCGGGTTGCACAGGTCTGAGATGAGATGAGCCCAGGGCAGGGGGAATCTGGCTTAGCTCAGGGTGAATGCCAGAACTACAGAGTAGTCTTCTGCAGGAGACTTAGGCACAGCTTAGTATAACAAAGGCTTCCCCTGATGGTGGTCCTTGATGAAGGAGACAGTTTTTGCTTGTCCAAACTGTTTATTTATGGCAGAAAAGGATGTATAGGTCTTACTCAGGGTGAACAAGAGATTAAATACCTTTTGTAGGAAGGAATGCTGTGGAAGGGAAACTTATTGGCTAAACCCTCAGGGCCCATCTGGATACCTCATTAGCATGGAGAGCTCTGAGTTCCTATACTATTTGACCAGTTGCCATGGTTCCTCCTAGCAGGGTGTCAGGGATGTTATGGTCATATGCCCCAGCACAGGAACCTGGTTGGGAGTAGATTCAAACACCTACCTACCATTCCCAATTATGAGAATTCCTGGAGTTCCTTAATCTTCTCAACCTTACCAGTTTTTCTGTCTGGTGACACAGTTCCACTTGCCCCACACATGGGCAGATCTCTAAAGTTCTAGAGAATTCTGTAGGAGAAACAGAACCACAGAAACCTTTCCCCTTCAGGCAACTGGTTACAGGAACAGTAGGACAGTAAGCATCTCTCTCCTATTTGTACTTGTTTGTACAACAGAAAGTAATGTCTATTTGGTCTTCTCAGCCACTCAGGTTCACACCAAGGAAGTCCCATGCATCCTTTTCCACCATGAATAAACAGTTTGGACAAACAAAATGCAATTTGGAGGCCTAAAGTGAAAGCCACAAGCTCCCTGATGAAGGACTTGATTCTGGTGTGTGAGTTCAGCTACAGGTAGAGCTGGGGGAATTTTTGGGAGGACCACCTTGTGTGTCAGCTAACAAAGTTCTCAGTAAAAAGAAACAAACCATAATGGGGTGTCACATTTCATAGTTGTGAAAAGTGTTTTCCACAAAGGATGACTCTGGGCCACCTTGAGGAAATAAAACCCTTGTTTCCTGGAACATGAGAGGAGATCTGTTGCTATGTCCAGGTGAAAGAGTTGTTTCTTAGAGGAAGGTTCTTGCTAGATGTCAGAACAGTAGAATTTCCTTGGCTAATTGGAAACGGCAAGTCTGACATAAGACCGAGAGTCCAGCAGACCTATGAACTCAGCAAGACATAATCTCACTATCGTCTAAGTATTTTATAGCGAGCCAGTGCTTTATGCATGCTCTTGAAGACCTCAGATGTGCACCAGTGACGCCAGGATCCTGTGGCCCTTCCCCACTTCCTAACTGGAAACAACTGGATGTCTGTATATCATGATCCATTTTCCCAAAACTTCTTTTTTATCCTTAAGATAAACATTGTTTACAAATGAGTTGTTGACAAGTCAGGCAAGTTTGGTGCTTATGTATACCTATCAGAGCGATATGAAGTCCCTTGAGGACATACTCTGACAGTGTGTGCCATTGCCACCCACGTGTGTCTCCTTGCTCTGCCTCCTGCTCTCTTCTGTCACCTCGGAGTATGCCCTACACTTCCCTGTACCTACACCTAACTACATGTTGGCATTTTCCTGGATTAGCATTCTCTTTAAAAATCTTCCTAGAGCCTGAGCTAACCCAAATGACCCCACTTATGATGATGGCCTCTGTTCTAGCAGTGCAGGCTTTCCTACCAGTTCATTTAATGACTGTATCAAGATTCAGAGCTGCTGGCGAATATATGTTCCCCTTCCAATTAAAATGTATTCAGGGAAGGTGGCATTCAGGGAACAAGTTGCTTTGGAAGTCCTCTGGGGGACCTTGGAAGGCTTTCTTTTTTTTTTTTCTCCTTGCAATTTTTTTTATTATTTATTTTATTTTATTTTTTTAATTTACATTCCAAATCACTTCCCCTTTCCTGTTTCCTCCCTCCCCGAAAGTCCCATAAGCCCTCTTCCCTCCCTCTTTTCTCCATTCAACCCCCTCTCGTTACTCTGTCCTGGCGTTCCCCTACATCCAGTCTTTCCAGGTTGGAAGGCTTTCTGAAGGTTTAATAAGAAGGGTGGCAGGAGGGTGGCCCTTCACAGGTGTGTTGCTTCTTTGTTTCCTGCTGTCTCATAATATGTAGACATGCAGAAGCACACAGATGTCAGGATGCCTCTCCAGCTCCCACAGCCTGTGAATACAATTGGAGGAACCATTAATCAAACCAGTGGTCTGTTTTTCTGCCCCATGACCTTATAGCTGAAAGGATCTGCAGGCCGACTGGCTGAAATCCATCACTAGTGACTTCTCTGAGTTCTCAGAGAACTCCTGCATGCTTACTAATACCTTTATCAGTGTCATCAATCCCATACCTTTGCAAGAATGTGTTGCTTGGGAACATCAAGTGATATTGGCATCGAGTCACCAACAACACTGTCACAGTGGCATGCACAGTTGGGAGTAGATTTCCTTCTGAAAGCCAGGCTCAGTTTGATATGCATAGATGTTATAATAAGCACCACATTTCGCAGATGCTGTAATAAGCACCACCTTTCCCATCTATATTTATTTTGGTTTAATGTAAAAAGAAAGCTCTGATTGCTTCAAGGTACTACATGAATGTAACATTTCCTAACTTCAGTGACCCATCAACATTTGGTACTTTCTGATATGAACCATTGTTAGGACCAAAAGGTATTTTACTTCTAATTATGAAATATATATATATATATATATATATATATATGAGTTTTACATTGTAGATGTTGGTAATATCTAAAGCCAGGTCAATTTTCTCTCAGAAGGGCATTAGGATGATTGAAAAATCACAAGATTGCTTCTTACACTAGTAACTTCTTCTTGGCAGTCCTGGTAAGGTCCATTAACATTTTCCTTTATGTCCCTCAAAGGAGTTATAGACCCTAATATTTCCTTGAATATCATATAAGCCTTGTCATATAGCCTTGTTTCCAATTCTTATTCAATGTGTTCCTCTGGAAGAGAACATGGGTAACCTTCCTTTTGCACTTGAGGAGGCAGAAGCAGAGAAAGGCCTTCGACTGCCAGAGACTATCAACTTTCGCATGGTTGAGTTGCTCGGATTCCCAGGCTGTCTGTTTTCCTCCTGTAGCTGTAGTGCTATGAACACACCATCCACTCTCCTGTGTGTTTGATGCCTAGGAGTTCTTCCTGTAGAGATGTCTAGGCTGGTATACAAGAAAGAGCAAGAGGCTGCCCTGGCTCGTGACCCTCTCTCTGGAGTAGAGAAATTAAAGTAACTTTAATGTAGAATATTTAAATTAGTTTATACTCCAGCAGGGTTTCTTATGGCATTTTGTACTTAGTTTTAGCTGACCCTCCTCACAGCCCTCTCCTCTGCTCCATATTCCTGATACCCCTCCATTCTTCCAACATCCTTCCAGGCTTCCAATACCTGTGATTTTTCTTGCATTTTCATATTGTATGTGTTCCATTATTCCTCATCTCCCCTAAAGTCCTTTTAAAAAGTCTCTAATGGGTCCCTTTCTAGTTTCCCCACCTCTACATACACTCACATAAACAAACATGTATGAAAGTTAGAAGCTGGTCTTCCCTTCCAACCGCCATCTGCAGCAGGGAACCAGGCAGCTCCAAAGACTTCTGTGCTTAGCCCACCAGGAGACAGTGATCTCCCAGCAGCGATTTCACTTCTGAGTGTGGAGGTGAGATCTCCACCTTCTCTCTGGAGGGTACAGCTAGGAGAACACAGGGCATATGATCAGTGGAGATGCTGGGACAGGAGTCTTCCCTTCCGGCCGCCACTTGCAGCAGGGAACCAGACAGCTCCACAACCTTCTGTGCACAGACCCTGCCAGAAGATAGTTGGTCTCCCAGGAGTACAGACACAGGCTTACAGGCCCATAGGAGGGGCAAGCTCCATCCAGAGACAGCAAGACCAACTAACACCAGAGATAACCAGATGGTGAAAGGCAAGTGCAAGAATCCTACCAACAGAAACCAAGGCTACTTGGCAACATCAGAATCCAGTTCTCCCACCACAGCAAGTCCCTGATACCCCAAGCGAGAGTCGGACTTAAAGTCTCATCTCACAATGCTGTTAGAGGACATCAAGAAGGATATAAGTAACTCCCTTAAAGAAATACAAGAGAACGTGGGTCATATGGAAAAAGCCCTTAAAGAGGAAACACAAAAATCCCTGAAAGAAATAGAGGAGAGCATGGGTGAACAGGTATAGGTCCTTAAAGAGGAAACACAAAAATCCCTTAAAGAATTACGGGAAAATACAAACAAACAAGTGAAGGATCTGAACAAAACCATCCAAGATCTAAAAATGGAAGTAGAAGCAATAAAGAAATCACAAAGTGAGACATCTTTGGAGATAGAAAATCTTGGAAAGAATTCAGGAGTCATAGATGCAAGCATCAACAACAGAATACAAGAGATAGAAGAAAGAATCTCAGGGGCTGAAGATACCATAGAAAACATTGACTCAACAGTCAAAGAAAATGCAAAATGCAAAAAGCTCCTGAACCAAAACATCCAGGAAATCCAGGACACAATGAGAAGACCAAACCTAAGGATTATAGGTATAGAAGAGAGTGAAGATTTACAACTTAAAGGGCCAGTAAATATCTTCAACAAAATTATAGAAGAAAACTTCCCTAACCTAAAGAAAGAGATGCCCATGAACATACAAGATGCCTACAGAACTCCAAACAGACTGGACCAGAAAAGAAATTCCTCCCAGCACATAATAATCAAAACATCAAATGCACTAAACAAAGAAAGAATATCAAAAGCAGTAAGGGGAAAAAGGCAAGTAACTTGTAAAGGCAGACCTATAAGAATTACACCAGACTTCTCACCAGAGACAATGAAAGCTAGAAGATCCTGGGCAGATCTCATACAAACCCTAAGAGAACACAAATGCCAGCCCAGACTGCTATATCCAGCAAAACTTTCAATTACCATAGATGGAGAAAACAAGATATTCCATGATAAAACCAAATTTACACAATATCTGTCCACAAATCAAGCCCTATAAAGGATAATAGATGAAAAAACACCAACACAAAGAGGGAAACTACACCCTAGAAAAAGCAAGAAAGTAATCTTCTTCCAACAAACCCAAAAGAAGATACCCACACAAACATAAAAATAACATCAAAAATAACAGGAGGCAACAATCACTATTCCTTAATATCTCTTAAAAAGAACACACATGGTATGCAGTCACTGATAAGGGGATATTGACCCAGAATCTCGGAATACCCTAGACACAATCCGCATATCAATAGATTTCTAAAAAGATGGAAGGAGAGACCCCTGGTCCTGAAAAGACTGGATGTAGGGGAACGCCAGGACAGAGTAACGAGAGGGGGTTGAATGGAGAAAAGAGGGAGGGAAGGGGGCTTATGGGACTTTCGGGGAGGGAGGAAATGGGAAAGGGGAAGTGAATGTAAATTAAAAAAAATAAAATAAAAAAAAATAATAAAAAAAATAATAATAAAATAAATAAAAAAAAAAGAAGTAAATCCTTGCATATCTGTCTGTAGGTGTGCATGTGTATCTGAATGAGTGCTTATGTGTGTGTGACTGTGCACACATGGAAGGAAGAGGAGGATATCAGGAGTCTGACCTTTCTCCTTCTGCCTTCTTCCCTTGAGACAGGGTTTTTAACTGAACTTGGAGCTATACTGGTGGCCCGAATGCCCCAGTGGTCCTCCTGTCTCCACTCCTCCACAATAATGGAGTTAAAGGTGCTTGTGTGTGGGAACTCACCTGAGTTTTTATGTCAGTGATGAGGATTTGAAACCAGGTCCTCATACTTACTCAAGAAGTATTTGTACCTGCTGAGCCATCTCCCATGCCCCTGTCAGATGTTATAGCTGATTTACACATTAATAGAGGATTATTTTTATCAAGTCCTAATTGAAGGCAGCCTTTATTCTAGGCTTTACTCTTTTCCCTATGACCACTACACCCTCAATGTGCCTGAAGGGGATTAAACATTGAAGCAGGAAGAGAGTCACAGAAACAAAATACTGTCCTTGGGATGGACCTGGGAAAGGGAAGGTTCATGCTCACAGACTTTACTTAACGAAGGCTACATTCTGAGCTATCCTGACACCCAGACATTGTCACTGCTGACAATGTGACCTGAGACTCCCTAGCAATTTAGGCATGTTGCTTCCACCAACAGATAGGAAATTGTCTTTTTTTTTAAATAAAACAATCTAAGTGCTGCTAAAAGAAGCATACATATTATGGAAAATGTGAGTAATTGAGGATTAGTAAAGATCCCCACAATTTTACAGTCCTATAGGAGGAGAAGACATGTAGGTGTGTTAGAAAGGGGATGGTGGATGGATAGGTGGGAAAGGACAAAGGGAAAGATAGCTCATGCTACCAGGGGTAAAAACCCGCCAAAAACCCACCCATGGTGCCGATTTTCACTATGCCGTCCATTGTCAGAACTATTTATACTGATCCCTGACTCCATACACGAAACTTCTAAAAGTGTACCTTCATTTGCCGGGCGGTGGTGGCGCACGCCTTTAATCCCAGCACTTGGGAGGCAGAGGCAGGAGGATTTCTGAGTTCGAGGCCAGCCTGGTCTACAAAGTTTGTTCCAGGACAGCCAGGGCTATACAGAGAAACCCTGTCTCGAAAAAAAAAAAAAGCAAGGCATTTGATTTACATGGGCGGGCATTTGGAACACTCTATGAATTCTGATTCATTATTTTCCCACACCCTGCAAATACTATTAGAGAGCAAAGCATCCTCTCTGCGTTAAGCAAAGCGTCTGCCTATGATTCATCTTTGAGAAAACTGACTTGGAATCAGGAGTCACCCGTTTCTATTCTGGATCCTAAAGCATAGGACCCTCTTGCTCTTGATATTTGACAAGATCATACTACTGCAGCAATGGCTCCTTGAGATTCTTCTGTTAATCACAGCCCTGGCAGCCCACGCTCTTCCTGCTGTGTCTGCCAACAGTTAGTGTAAGTTTCTGGCACCATAAATAGGCTCCTCAGTCCCATGCTGGCTCATTCTCTTCAGCCCTGTTCTTTCTACATTACACCTGTCTACTTTCCTAAGACCAGACAGCAACACCTGTCATTAACACATACTCTTAGCTCTTTCTGAGTGCAGTATTTCTTCCTGGTAGGTCCAGCATGTGGTCTCTCTCTCTCTCTCTTTCTCTCTCTCTCTCTCTCTCTCTCTCTCTCTCTCTCTCTCTCTCTCTCTCTCTCTCTCTCTTTTTCAACTAGCTGCCTCTGAAGCCTATCACCAAATCTCAACCCTAGGAGGTGAAAAGCACAGGACTCTTGGGCAGTGCACAGAGGCACAGAAGAGAAATGAGGGAAGCAAATCTGTTTCTAATTGGGGAACTCCTTTTCTTTTCTTCTATGTTAGTGCATCTGCTTTTTAAAACTTTTTTATTTATTTTTATTTATGTGCATTGATATGTTGCTTACATGTATGTCCGTATAAGAGTACCAGATCCCCTGGGGCTGGGATTATACACAGTTGTGAGCTGTCATGTAAGTGCTGGGAATTGAACCTAGGTCCTCTGGAAGAGCAGCCAGTGCTCTTAACTGCTGAGCCATCTCTCCAGCACCCCCATTTATTTTCTTTTATTTTTCATTTTCTACCTAACAAAGAAGCCAAGAGACCATGTTTATAGTTGGCATCCTGATTCTTTTGGCCTGTGAATTTTAATGACCAGTGAGCTTGATATAACTATTTTAAGCCACCTTGACTATACATGGATCAGGTGATGGGCAAAATAGCACCTAGCCATTAGCCTTTGAGGGGTCATTCTCAGATACAAAAGGTGATTAGCAGCTCCACAGCCTTTCTTAAGCACTGATATCCAGTGGCAGAGTGTGGCAGGTGGACATACTAGCAGCTATCAGGACACTTCTAAATTCCCTCCAAGGTGACCTGGCTTTGCTGGCCTTTGACCACAGTCTGAGTATCCCTCTGTCCAATTATGGCCCTGCCACACTTCCCTTTCACAGGTAGGTCCTTAATAAGCATGAAATATCCAGCTCCGCTTCAGTATTTGCTTTCACAGCATTTGACTTACAGCAGTGACAGACGCTATTATGTGAAAGACCGATGCTTCTCTGGATCCTTAAAATTAAAAGGAGAGCTGCTGAGGCTCCTCCCCTTGGGAGCTCTGAGGACTGTCTGGGAAGGCAAATGGGGAGCACTGACTGCCCATTCCTGGAGTTGCCTGTGACTCTGGTTCTGCCAGCTGAAAGAGTTCTCGGAAGGGAGGTTTTACCTGTCTAAGCAAGCTTGGAGTACTTGACATTAAAGACTGAAGCCCCAGCTGCCACTGTCCAGGCTCCTTAAGATTTAGTTCCTTCCTGCCGTGAAAGGGGAAAGCAGAGTCCTGTGGAGGATTATGGGTAATGAACTCATGACATTTTGGATTTGAATAGTATTATTGTTATATAGTTGATACACAATGAGCTATACACCCGGAATTTGATGAAACCAACACCACAGTCACAATAATGAGCAGATGCAACATCCCTCTTCTTGTCTACTCTTGTAGCCTTTCCTCTGCTGTACCGCCCATCTCCAGACAACATCTCTTTGCTCTTTGTCACCATATATTGCCATTTTCTATAAGTTTATATAACAGGAAACACTCAGTATGAACTGTTTAGTCAGCCTTATTTAGCTCTGTGTATGGATTTTGATTCACTTATGTTGTGGTGTTGACTATTCAATCTATTTTGTTGCCGCCTAAAAACCCATCACATGGATTTACTACAGTGTGTAAATCCATAGGCTTCTTGAAAGACATAGGATTCATTTCTTTGCAATTATGAAGAAAAATGTTATGAATATTTATGCTCATGATTTTGTGTGAGTATCTGAGTGTATTTCCACCGACTGAAGAAAATGTCTGTTTCCCTCACCAACCAAAATAACAATGAATTATATGCATGTAAATCCTAAAGGATGGGTAGGGCCCCATGAACCCTTCTCCTTTCCATGAGAAGATATTGACAGTCCCAGTCTCGTGGAGACCCTATCCAGATAATCACAGCTTCTGTAAGTTCAAGAGCACAACAACCCTATCCCTCCCTTCAGCTCCTGAATTCTTCTCACCCTTTCATCTGTGGAACTCTCTGAATCTTGGATGCTACAGCATAGTTACCCTGCAGGCACTGCTGACCACAGCAAAAAAAGGAGTTTTCTGGCCAAAGCTGATAACACTACTGTATTGTGAGAATAAAACATTTGTTTAGATCTATTTAGAATTATCTAAAGATCTAAACAATTATTTAGAAGACAATTTGATAGGCAAATGATATTCACTTAACAAAATGACAACTGTAGCTTCTTTACCAAGGGGCTATGACCTTCCTAGCTTTGGCTTTTAATGAGGTATACAGTATCAGACATGAATTATCTCCTATGGAGTAGGCATTAAATCTAATCAGAAAGTGGCTAGCTACCCTTATGTGGTGGTGTGAACATGCTTGATCCAGAGAGTGGCACTTTTAGGAGGTGTGGCCTTGTTGGAAGAAGTGTGTCACTGTCGGTGAAGTCAATGAGACCCTCCTCCAAACCACTTGCGAGACAGTCTTCTAGCAGACTTCAGATGAAGATTTAGAACTCTCAGCAACTCCTGCACCACGCCTGCCTGGATGCTGCCAAGCTCCTGCCTTGATGATAATGCACCTCTGAATCTGTAAGCCAGCCCCAATTAAATGCTATTCTTATTACAGTTGTCTTGGTCTTGGTGTCTATTCACAGCAGTAAAATCCTAAGACACCTTATAACAGCCTTGAGCAATATTGCACTAGTGGGCTGTTCTTGTCTGGCCAGTTGGCATTTTACACTCAGCATCCACAGCTAAATAAAACTGTTGATGACAATTCTTCCGAGCCACCTGGCTAGCTTATCCCATCAATATGAAGTCTAGCTAGCAGAAAGTAAGCTTCCACCCCAGTTGCCGCTTGGCTTGATTTTTGTTGCGTAATCAAGATATGTGTTGTCCTATCCTGATAGTAGGGTTACAGGTTTTGGGCTAGTAGAAATATAACAGTCTTTAGAAATTTAATTTCTAGTTATTTGTTGGTAGCATAAAGATAACAGATAGATTATTTTCTTAAAGTATACAGTTTAAAAACTAGCATTCACAATAATGGCGTCTTCACATGTGACCTGTAATTTGTTCACCTTGGCTATTCTGTCATGTTCCTCTCTCCCTCCCACACATGATTAGTTTTTTTAGTTTGATTTTGTTTCCTATAACCTTGTTAAACTTATTCTAGGAAACTAATTACAGGTTCCTTAGGATTTTCTTTCACAAATAATAATTTCCTTTACTAGTAAAGACAGTTTTATTTCATTTCCTTGCATTATTAGATTACGTACAGCATCCTTAGACAATGAGAGGGAGAGGGAAAAATGAGATTCTTGCCTGGCTTCTGATGTCACAGGAAACTCACCAAGTATTTGGACAATAATAGTGAATTTTATGTGGTCTGATGCCCCCTTTTAGTTTAGGAGAGTCTCCTTTTTTTCCTAGATTGTCAGTCAGTTTACATTTTAATTATTAATAGGTGTTAAAGTTTTTCCAAATGTTTTTTCTGAACCAATTCTTTGTTATTATGTATAGTGTGTGTGTGTGTGTGTGTGTCCGTCCCTATGAGCGATTGGGGTCAGCATCAAACTCTTTCTTACTTGCTTTCTACTTTACTTTGAGGACAGGTCTTTCACTGAACCAGGGAACACATTAGGCTGTTAATCTAGGCTGGCTTGTCAATGAGCTCTCTGAATATTCCTGTTTCTGCCCTGCCCTTCCCTCAGTGATAGATTTATTGGCATGAACCACCACATTCAGCATTTATATGGGTGCTGGCTGGAGATTAGAACTCAGGTCCTCATGCCTGATCAGCAAGCACTTTCATGACTGATCCACCTCCTCAAGATGTGTGTGTGTGTGTGTGTGTGTGCATGTGTATGTATATGTATATATGTGTGTGTGTAGTGTATGCTGCATTTAAATCGCTGTCTTTGTTGATTTTTGTTGCTGTGCTCATGAAGTAGAACAGTTTATGGTATATGTTTTTTATGTCAAAAGCCACTCAGCGCTGTGGTTCCTAACATAAATCTGTAAATGTTCTTTCTGTTTTCCTGCAGGAGATAAAGTTGAATTTACCACCTTTTTAGAATAATATTTCCTGTATATTTGAGATTTACATGTATTTCAGTAAAAATAGTAAAGGAATCACTGTAGTTAAGCCAAATAACATATCTGTGTCCTACTAAATTACATTTTTATAAGAGCATCTAAAACCCATTGACAAAAAATTTGTAGTACAACATAACTTTAACCATAGTGCCCATGATACACATCCTTTCTCTATGCTTGTTCAGTGAACATATCAGTAACTGTGCATTTTTGACATGTGTTTCCCATTTAAAACTTTCTTCCCTCTTTGTGGTAACTACAACTATAGGTGAAATTGTGCAGCATTTCTCAGAATGTCCTCTGACCCTACTCATGTCCTAGAAGATGGCAGGCTGTCTTCCCTGTGGAGATGAAATAATGTTCCCTCATATCCATTTTTGATTTCTAAAGAAAAGTTCTTTAATAATCTACTGACGGACAACTGTTTTAGTTTTTCTCCCCATATCTCTGCTTTTGTGAGTGAATGCACCAGTGGACCTGGGAGTGGAGGTGTCTTTCCTAGTTGGTGATTCCAACTCCTTAGGTTATGTGCTGAGGGATGGCTAGATTACATGCTATTTTTATTTATAATTTCTTTAGGACTCTTCATGTTTTATATAATGTGTATACAGAAATAAATATCCAAGAGTATCTCACCATCAACATTTGCATTCTGGATCCTTTTAGCAGTGATCACCCTAATTCTTTGATTTTTTTTCCTTACTGTTTCTGGTGGTGTCAACTGCTGTATATTCAAAGTCACTAATCTTTCCCCTGCAAGGTCTAATCTGTTGTTAGTCCTACACCAAGCATTTATCATCACAGACATTTCTCTAAAAATAAAACTGGACATTCTTTTTATATTTCATACTTGTTTCATTATTCCTTTAACTTACTGAGCCAGTGGGCTATGGTCACAATTATATCTACAATACTGTTATGATCAAGATAATATGTGGTTTCATAACATTGCTAATTTGGAGTTTTTCTTTTGGAGACAGAATCTTTTGTATCCTAGACTGGTTACAAACTCCCTATATAGCAGTAATCACCCTGAGCATAAGCAGGTTCCTGTTGTCAGGCTTGGTTATTTATTAAGTTATTTTTGAGGTATGAGACTCTAACTTCTAGTTTCATGTACATATTTAAATATATTTTGCTATATAGCTTAGGTACACCCTGAAAACCTTGTGAATTTAGCCTATTCTATAAACAGCTAGAGAGAATCAGAAAACATGAGAGTTCTTTCTCTAGTGTAACAGACCCTGTGCTCTTTCTCCCTGGGAGAATACAAGTTATACTTCCTTTTTCTCCAGCTCTCCAGATGAAGTGCACATGTAATAAATATTGTTTCTATAACATGGAGTCAAGGTGCTGACCATTCTGCTAAAACATTGTTCTAATTTCTTCAGGTCAGAATAGGATGCCTATGAATTAAAAGCCAATATCGCAAGCTCACAATATCACAAGTCACAAGCATCACAGTGATAGGGCACACAAGGAAACAAAAATAAATGAGCAGATGGCCTAAGAATTAGTACATTGCTTTGGTCAGGCAGGTATAAGAGAGTACCATTGACTCCTGTAACAGAAACGTACTTTGCAACAATCTGAAGTTTGAACATCAAAGATTGAAAAGCTTTCTTTGGCTTATAGACAGCTATCTTCTTTTGGTGTACTCAGTGGAATTTTCTCTGTGTGTATTGATCTTCCTTTCTTATAGAGATACCAGTCAGATTGGATTAGAGACCACACTAATGGCCTTACTTTTATTACTGCTTTAAAAAATCTGTCTCTAAACAGTCACATTCTAAGGTATTGGGTTAGTTTTAATACATGAACTGGAAGAAGATGCAATTTAGTCTATAACAAGCAGAATGGTGACGATTGTGATTATGTTAGATAGACATAATTCATTATATCTTTTCTCTTAGTTTTGTGTTATATTTGAAAATATTTTTATAATGAAAGTGTTATAAGCAATTAAATTAGAAAGACTATAACTAACCAGGGAAAAGTTCTATTCAAAGCAGTATTTCTTTGTGTCATTCCTCATTATCTGTGACATGAGTTTCATGTCATATGCTGTTACCTTTGGAACTCCGAGTGTAGGGGACGCAAGCAATCTGTCCATCAGACGTCTTCATCCAGTGCAAGCGAAATTGGGGTTGGCAGCAACAGTAATGGTGACTGGTATATAGAGTTTGAAAAAAGAATTACATGTATTCTTTCATACTTCTTCCAGTTAAGCCCTCAGGAGATATGTTGATTTAGGTGATGTTGTTGTCATTGGATAGCAACCCAGAGACCACTCAGAAGGAACAAAGTTTGAAATGAGTCTCTGTTAAGCCCTAGTGACTGCCCGGAGAGAAACCCTTTACACGGAGCAGACACTGATGCGTACTATAGAGAGGTTTTAAAGACAGAACACAGAAAATCAACATCCCAGTCAGCAGCTTCGGTGGGAACCAAGCAAGCAGTTTAACAAGGGCCAAGAACACGAAGTTAGCTGGGACATTTCCACCCAGAGTTTCCAGAGTAGGACTGGATGCTTTCCCATGGGACTTTTCAGGGCAGGGGGGTAGAAACCAACGGAGGATTCAGCTGAGATAAGATGGAGAAACGTTTACCTTGTTATATTATTCCCAAGATAGAAATGAGAAAGAAATGTGACTTGTCCCAGCTCCCAGGGCCTTGTTTGCAGTGGTAGAGATGATCCCTGTACAGATGGTCCTTTGTCCAGATGGTCCAACATTGCAAGAAACTGTGATTGAATGTTGATCCCGGTGGAAATGACCACATTGAAAATGCTGCTCTTTTGAAACAGTGTTTTAATCTCTTGCAATCATGTTTCCTTTCTTGCTTAGCTGATAGTGTTTAATTTCTAAAGGTGCTGGGCCTTTGGGCATTTTTATCCTCTCAGAAAAATTGGATTTCTGAAATGGACACAGAGGACGATTTTATGTTCTGGAGTACATTTTGCTTCTTAATGCAATAGATACTTTAAGCATCTCTTTTGTTAGAAATACTGCTCTCTCGAGCCTATTAATTATCCCGATATGAACTGAAATACTCTTCATTTCGGGGGAAGGTTGGGTGATAAATAAGGAAACTCTCCTGTGAACTTTTACGTTCAAATCTTTCCTGTGAAATATCCTTTCCCTACTTTAGTTCAAGGGATGATTTAATGGACTGTAGCTGTTCATAATGATTTTTTTTCCTTGTGGGCTAGAATGTTAAATTGTCTTTTCTCAAATACCATGTGCACTGGAGTCTGGGAAAAGGCAAATGGAAGCTGTTCTTCTCTTTCTTGAAGAGGTGCCAACTCCTTTCACACCACTTCATCTCAGGAAAGAGAGACCTGAAAGCATCCTAGATGTTGAGCTCTTCTGCTCCTTGCCTCCTGTTCTTCACTAGCCAGTTGTATTGTGTGTGTGTGTGTGTGTGTGTGTGTGTGTGTGTGTGTGTGTGTTGGGGGGAAGGAGGAACAGTTCCAAGTGGTTTTAGATCATTGAGGTGAGTTAGCTAGAGTGTGACAAATAGTAGGGCTTGGGGTGATATAAGGCAGAAGTAGGCAGATGTTAAGTCATTTTGAGGAATGAAGAGAAGTTGGACTGAAGGCTTCCTTCTGTGGTAGTTCCTGGCTCACCTTGTATGTGGTCGCTTGATAAGGGATGGCTATTGCTTCTCAGTCTTTTGGCTAGTATAAGGGATGACTAACTGATGGCTGTGTCAGGGGATGACAGATACTGAGGTTAAGGCTGTGAGATAGTAATGCCTCTCTCTGGTCAAGCTTCATGTTAAGGAGAGGGTCATGGGAAAGTAGCCTTCAGAGCTTGAGACAGTGATGGGTTGGGCTCAGTGTAGTAGCTCTAGGTAGCAAGGGGAGAACCAGCAATAGCGAAACCACCATGACTTGTTCTAGCCCTGTGTTTTCCACAGCACAGTCATTCACTCTTCCATTATCTGTACCCAACCCTAGTAAACTTCTAATACAAACTCTGTTAATTTTGTGGTGAATGATCCAGTGAGTGGTCTAGCTGTGATTCAATGCTCCTAGATTCTCCTTTCATAGTAAGAAGGGCTCCAAAACATGTCTCCTTCCAATTCCTTCCCACCCTGTGGTTTCTGCATATGCCTCAAGTCTTAGAGATCTCTGTCCTGTGGTGGGGCTCCAGATCCTATGAAGGAAGTGATCCTGGTACTCCTGACCTCATGCCACTTAACACTGGAATTTCTGAGAAGACACAGTTATGAGGCAGAGAAGTGTACTCCACTTCTAGATCTTTATGTCACCTGCACTGCTTTGAGTTGTGCCTAGGTTATCTGTTGCTCTTTAACAAATGAGTATAAATCATATTATTTTAAAACAACTGGTTATTCTCCTTCTGACTCTGTGATGAGGATCAGATGGGTAGTCCTTGCCTTTCAGGGGGCTGCCATGAGATAGCAGCTTTGACATGACTGGGAAGGATATCCATAATGTTCTCTCACAAGACTGGTGGTTGATGTGGGTTTGTGGTGACAAGAATCTCTCCCTGACCTTTCTTTAGTCAAACTCTTCTGAGCCTTCTCATCACCTCTTCTTGGACTGCTGATTATAGCCTATGCAGTCTAGTTGTAGCAAGAATTCTGCCAAGACAGTTCAGCAAGAATTCTCCATCTTTGATACTTAACCAAGTTCATCATGTTCCTTTCCACCCATGCATTCTCTTCTATTGCACATTGGCTAGCTTCTGCAGCAGCTGTGACCCTCCACTGATGTCCTCTACTGAGGTGGTGTTGAATAAAGGTCTTGCCTATTTGAATCACTGGTATATCGTTCATTTGGCTACTGTCTAGGAACACAGCTAGAGCTGCCAGAAGTGGAGTACACTTCTCTGCCTCATAACTGTGTCTTCTCAGAAATTCCAGTGTTAAGTGGCATGAGGTCAGGAGTACCACTTTTGCACTCCTTGTCCATTTTGCCTGAGTTCTCTGTAGCATGAGACTCTCAGGATAGCTGATCTTCTTGCAGTACAGCTCCTGTCAGTCATACAGCTCTTGTCTTACAAACTGCTCCTGTCCACACCTTCCAAGAGGGAAGCTACAAGCCTTCTTATAATCCAATATCAGAGGCTTCCCCTTGTGCTCTACAGACTAAGAAAGGAGAGGAACTAGATTCCACAGCCAAATGGGAGAAGATGTTTGGGATACTTCTACTCTGAAAAGGCTGAAAGTAATGGGGAAAGCACATCAGCATGTGGCTTAATATCCTGTACTGCAGACCTAAACGTTTGAAGGCAGAACAAGTCCAAGTTAATGGAGACCCTTCAATTATTCATCCTGCCGCCTTCTTTTGCTGAGTCCTGTGTCATAGTCCCCTGCAATCTTATGAAAAGAAGACCATCTGGAGGTAGGAAGGGGTATTTTTAACAGTGCAATTTAAAAAGAAAAAGAAAAACTATGGCATAAATTTGGTCAAGAAAAGCTGACAGAAGGAAAAGAGCCCAAGAGAAGGTACAAGAATCAGAGACCCACTTGTTTGCACACGTAAAGGTCCCATAAAAATACTAAACTGGAAACCATAAAATATACACAAAGGACCTGGTGCAGCCTTGTGCAGGACCTGTGCATGTCAAACAACCTTTAGAAATCCCTTAAGAATGTGTAATAGTGGAGATTAACTTAGGTCCTGTCAAGTTCAACAAACTATTAGAGTAGGTGTCTTTTTTTGTATTTGAGAATAAAGTATAGCATATTTGTACCACCTACTGAAAGTCACTCTAGTGTTTTAAGAGCACCAGTCAGCAAGATGATTAGGAGCTGAGTGTGAGTCCCTGGGTGAGCGCTGGCTATGCATGTCCACACAGAGAAGCTGAACTTGCTGAAGCAACAGGACTGTCTAGCATTTTCTTTCTTTTTAGTTTCCTCTGTTCCTTCCCTCCTAGTCCCTGACTTCTATCCCAATTCTGTCTTATTCCAAGCTGTGAAGCGGAAGTGAGTGACTGTGGGAGCTGAGAGGGCTTGCCATACAATCCTACTCTCTGTCCATCAAGGTTGCAGGACCTGCCAGCACCGTTCCTCCTCCATCTCCAGAAAATCAATGCTGAACATGCTCAAGGGAAACACCAGAGGTCCCTCTCTCAGCCTCTTGAGTAAAATTAGTTGCTCACTTTCCTTCTTCTGTTTCAGGTCCTCTTAGCCTTGCAGACTGAAAATGATGTGCTTGTTACTGTGCCTGTCTGCTGAACTGGCCACCAGTGGCCCAAAGGTTCTTTTCTCAAGCTCTAGTTCAGCTTTCCCAGCCAACATCTGTTTCTTGGTCTCTTCCGGGTGCCTGGCTCCTCTTTTAGGTTTATCTTCTTTCTCCTGCTCACCCCTCTCAACCAGAATTGTTGGAAAATCCTCCTACACAATTCAAGATAAAGGCCACTTCTCACCTGCTTTGGAATAGACCCCACTGCTATTACTGTTTGGTGAACTAGCGGAGTACCTTTTCTCTGGTCCCTTAGCAGCTAGAGTAGTGCTCTCTTGCGATATGGAACACTGTAATTACTGGTTTGTTTGGAAGAGATTTGAATGTCTTGGCTATACATTTTGGGTTTAGACCTGGTTTCCAAGGCTTAAATGATGGTTGTGTAATATTTTGGGTGTGGCAGAATATTATCATATTAGTAATATATTAATGAATGAATAACTATCAGTAACAATTAACCAAAAATGAAACATTACTGTTATTATATTATTCATATATAATATATGATGATGCTTGTTCCATAATACGTTTCCTAGTCTCATCACGTATAACAGTGAGATGAACAATGGCAACAGTATGGAGGGGCATGGCACACAGTGTGCATTCAGCTAAGGAACAACAGTGTTGCTTCCTCCATGACTGAGTGCATCTTGGGCAAAGATTCTTTTCTTGGTGTCTTGCGGTAGCTGTCTTCCTTTCTCTCCCTCTCTTCTACCCTAGGGTCTTCTCTCCCACACACTACTGTTCACCTACAGGCTAGACCTCACTCACATATCAGTTATGGATGATGGTGTGACAGACATGTTTTCCTACAAGATGTCTCTAAGTCTGATTGATTGTCTTGTAATTTATCACAATCCAACCTAACCTTCCTCTCAGCAAACTTCCATAATATTGTCAAAAGAAATTCTTTTTTTTTTAATTTGATTTTTGAGAAAGGATTTGTCTGCATAGCCCTGGCTGTCCTGGAAATCACTCTGTAAACCAGGCTGGCCTCAACCCTGAACATCCCACTGCCTCTGCCTCCTAAGAGCTGGGATTAAAGGTATGCACCATCACCAGCCCACTCAAAATTGTTTTTCTTTAAGAGAGGTGGAGAACATGCTACAAAATTCTAAGGTCCTTTTGGGAAGGAATGGACCATACATTTGTTCTGCCGTCACCTGTAGTGACTCCTAGTGGTAAATACTTGGAGAGCAAACCTTTATCTTAGCTTATCTTAGTTGGAGAACTCATTTGGGAGTGAGACAGACTGGAATAGCAAGTGCAGTAGATGGCGTGCATGGTTTAGGGGTATGAAAATACTAGGAGTGGTAAGATGATGTCTCACCAAGATGGGTCACCGAAGCCACACAACTGTAGCAAAGTGAGGAATGCAGAGTACAACCCCAATCAGAATCAGGAAGGAGAAAATCATAGCTCTTGGCCACGCCCTTGGATTTTTCTTCCTTGCTTATTAGCAAGATTTTGAGGACGAGTGAGAATGAGAAGAGCCAGATGGAAGATGTCAGCAGAAAAGGTACTTCAGGGTCATGCTCATAGATTCAAGAAGGACTGAATAAAGTGAAGTAAAGCTGCCCAGTGAACCCAAGCATGGGTTCCTGCCATCTTAAGTCCCACAGTCAAGTTTCTCAGACAAAGGCAGGAAGCTTGCTTGTACATGATCACATCTCTGGCTTAAGTAACAAAAATATTTTGGTGTTTATTGTTGCCACTTGGTTAATTGCTAGAATAATGTTTTGTTTTGTTTTTTGAGACAGGGTTTCTCTGTATAGCCCTGGCTGTCCTGGAACTTACTCTGTAGACCAGGCTGGCCTTGAACTCAGAAATCCGCCTGCCTCTGCCTCCCAAGTGCTGGGATTAAAGGTGTGCGCCACCACCGCCTGGCTAGAATAATGTTTTATGTAGACAGTGGTAGTAGGTAGAAAGGCAATGTTATTGTGCTGACTCAGGACATTTAGTGAAGTTTGAATGACAGAACCTTGCAAAGCTCTAATGACTGTATCTGTTATTCATGCAGTTACAGAGGGAAAAACAAGGTTTATGTGCAAAGAACAAAACTGGTCATTAGGGAAGTGGATGGAATGTGAGATGAAATGATACAGGACAGGGCTGGAGAGACACCAAAGGACAGGTAACAGAAGCCATGCTGAAAACTCCAGAGCCTTGTCCTCAGGATTACTGGGAATGGGTTGCTCAAGAAGCAGACCTCCCAATATCATATTAATTCAAGACTTTATATTTTATGATGGGAATTTTTACCATGTTGCCAATATTTATCCACAGTATCCAAATTTCAATTATTAAAAAATATATAGACTATATCATAAATGATACTATAAAAATCACATTCAGTTGTAGGGGAACCCATTTCTCCTGACTACATTACTGTCAACATCTGTTGTAAACACCACTGTGGCAGTTTAAGCCAGTACCTTTACCACTTATAAAGAATGTTGATTTTGTTCAAATATCTATCTCAACAATATGACCAAGGAATTTGACACTGGAATTTACCCTGGGAATCATGGCAGATCCTCTCTTTCTCTTGTGACTGGTTTGGGAATAAGTTTGTGATTCCGGGAAGACCAGGGTGACACTTATTGGAAAACACAGGCGTGGTTTGCTATAGTTTTAAAAGGGCATATGGAAGAAGCAGCCTCTTAACGTCTCGTGTGGGAAATGGAATGCTGGCAGCCCAGCCATCCTGGAACTATGGGAAGAGCCAGCCACAGGGCAAGCTGATAGGCTTGCAAGATAAACTTGGAAACTCCCTTCCTTAGAAAAAGAAAATTTATTGTCTTTATTTTACAATTCTTATTGAATCAAGGGCTTTTCTATTAGTTTCAGCTAAAACTAATACATTTTCACATTTCCTTTCTGTATTTAACTGTCTGAATGACATCTATTTGTCCATCCATCCCTTCATCTATCCCAGTCTTGTATCGTTTAGCTTATACCTTTGACCAAACACTGGGAGTAAAATGGTGAATAAAACAGGTTTGTATGACTTTTGATTTTCATGGAGACCAGCACCCCCATGAAGGTCCAGGCAATGAGGGCTTTACTGTGATTGTGTTCGGTCAACTACTAGAGAGGTCTAGAATTCTCTTTAGCTGTTTCTCAGCCAATCAGAGTATACAAAGGAGTCCCATACTAGAGAAGAAGTGGAGTATTCGATCCAAATGGAACAGCAAATGTTGATAAAGTTAACACTTGAGAGATATCTTACATGCTGATTTGGTAGCCATTATACATTTCAGGCAAAGAACGTGGGGCTTAGGTTCGTGCAATGGCTTTACTGCTAATGAACAACCACTAGGAAAGGTTCAGCATATTCCCTCGTGGCTTCTGTAGAAGCACATAGTAACCTTCCAGTCACAGGCCTGATTTAAATCCCTGACAGACTGGTCAGATGTCATCCTAGGTTTTTGCCCCAGTGTCTCCAGTGTTGAAATGGGTAATTAGCAACAATAATATTTCGAACATGGGTAGAAGTAACTGAAGACTACATTTAAATAATCTATATTAAGTTAAGTAATATATTTTAATAGAAATCAGGTAAGTTTTATATTCATGAGACAATGTGGTGGTGGTTGGAACTTAAGTCGTTGGAGGTCATTAAGAAGGTCTAGCATGCAGCTTATGTCACCCTTACCTGAAATGCTATAAATCCCCAATCTTTTGGAGCACAAACAGGACATCTTAAAGGATTTAGATTTATTTTTTAAGTTTGGTGTTTTTGATCAACTTGAAAAAGAAACCATTTATTTCAGATTTCACCTTTTAGCTCACCTCCCGCTGAAGGAAGTCAGGATAAGAACTTGAAGCAGAGACTGGAGGCAGGTACTTATGTGGAGACAATGGAAGAATACTCCTTACTTGCTTACTCCCTAAGGATTGTTTGCTTTTTTATACCATCCCAGAGCTAGGACTACAGGGTTAGGACTTCCCACAATGCATTGGGCCCTTCTACACCAATCACTAATTAAGAAAATACCCCACACACTTGCCTACAGGACAATGTGATGAAGGCAATTTCTTAGTTATTTGAGATTTTCTTCCCGCATGACCCTCCCTTATATTGAGGTGACAAACACTAGCCAGCACACGGATGATGAATGTGTATTAGAGTCAGACATGTTATTTAAGTTGGTATGTGTATATGTTACTGGAATCATGGCTTTGATGTTATACGTTCATGAACAGTATTTGAAAGTGCAGTAAGTGTGGTTTATTCTACAATATGGTTGATTTGTTTACTTGCCAAAAGTTAACATCACATTAAGAAAGACCTTGTCTATGTTTGTGGGTCCTACACAAACCTTACATTGAAATGCTTGAGGCACTCAAGTGTATCATGTTTAAAGTTTTTAAAATTAAATATATTGAATTAATTTTATAGCTTAACTTAAATTATCAAAGTTGAAAAAATTAATATTGTTAAGAGAAAAATTAACTAATTAAATTTAACAACTTAAAATATATGGATGAGGTGGCATTGACCTGAGAAGACGTGACAAGAGCTCCACTCAGCAAACCATCGGGGAATGGGAGATGGCAGAAGCACTGGCTGCCACAGGTATGCACTCATCTTGGTTGGGCAACATTTGGTCCATTAACTGCCAGTGACTGGTGGAGACTTGGCTATTTGTATTCTTAGTTAGGTTTTCTGTTTGTATCTATGATTATGGTTGACTTAAAGATATTTTAAAATGTTTTTTATTTTAATTAAAATAATTTAGTTTTCTTTTCTCCTTCTAAGTCCTCCCATGTTCCACCACCATCCCCCTACCTCTCTCAAATTCATGACCACTTATTAATTTGAATATTAAATTGGATATAGCTAAGTCCATTTAGTGTTACTTATATGAATATGACTTCTGGGATAAACACTTGGTATTGATAACAAATTAGAGGACTCATCCTTGGGAAAGATTAATCTTCCTTTCTTAGCATTCCTTGGTTCCCAGTAGTTCTTTGTCTAGGACAACCATCTCTCCCTCATGAAATCTCTTCCTTTCATGTTAACATATCTAACAGTATTGTCATTGTCGACACACATATTGTACTGTTGGTACGCATAGGTGTAGCTTTCCTGTCATTTCTAGGAGACATAATCTCATAGCATGCATCCTGATTCTCTGGCTCTCTAACCTTTCTGTCTCTTCCTCCACCATGTTCCCTGAGTCCTAGGTGTAGGAGTTGTTTGTAGCTGTATCTGTTGGACCTAGGTATCACACAAGCAATTGATCTCTGCCTAGTGACCAGTTGTGGTTTTCTGTGATGTTCTCCGTCTACTGATGCTGAAAAAAATTCTTCTTTGATACTTGGTGAGAGCTTATCTACAGCTAAATTTTAGAATGAGTTAGGAATTATGTTGGTCTCGTAAATTGGTAGGACTAGGTTATTCTCCAAGACCTACAACCTCAACAGCCCTAGGCCGTTGGCTAGGTTTAGAGTCCCAGGCATGTTTTACCTCCTGTTGAGTAGGTCTTAAGTTCAAATAGACAGCTGTTGGTCACCACCAAGTTGTAAGTGTCCTCATTGCATCTGACAGTGGTCTCAGGCCCTAGGGGGAGAGCCTATATTCTATTTTTCTGAATGCTTGTGTTGTCAAATTGCTCTATAAATATAATGTTTATATCTATCCATTTTGTTGTTGTCGCTCCCAATCTTGGTCAAAAAGACTTCTTACTGCATTGCATAGGAGTTAATTCAGAGACCCATTACCATGCAAAAGGTTGAGAATAGAGGCTCTAGTGTTCAGGCGTAAAGGGGACATCTGTATCAACCTTCTGCCAGAAGCTCAGGAAACTTCTCAGATGGGATAGAAAAAAGTAATAGCTGGAGGGTAGGGAGGAGAACTGTTTAATGTCACCTCTGAATATGACATGGCTGCTGCATATATGAACTTTATTCAGCTCTGGTTACAAGATCAAAGCACTTAAAAATTCCAGCACAGTGGGGGAAATGTACTTCCAAGTAGTTGCCCTACCCTAAGCAACTACTGGTAGTTGGTAGCTGCTAGAAAAACAGTCACTTTCTGTTTTTTTGAGACATGGCCACTAATGGGTTGTCTATGATCCAGTGAATGGCCATGTGGATTAGGAAGAGAGAGAGAGGGAGAGAGAGAGAGAGAGAGGGAGAGAGAGAGAGAGAGAGAGAGAGAGAGAGAGAGAGAGAGAGAGAGAGAGAGAGAGAGAGAGAGAGAGAAAGAGAGAGAGAGAGAGAGGAGATATGAAGCAGGGAAGGAGATATGTATGACTGGGAGTCTTGAGGGAAATTGAGGGTAGATATGCTCAAGATACATTGTATTTTGTGTGGTGATTTGAATAAAAATGATAGGCTCATATGTTTGAATGCTTGGTCTTCAGAAACTGGCACTGCTTAAGAGGAATTAGAAGGTGTGGTCTTGCTGGAGTAGGTGTGGCCTTGTTCGAAGAAGTGAGTCATTGGGTGTGGCTTTGAGGTTTCAAATGCTCAAGCCAGTCTCAGTGTCACTCTTCCTGCTGCCTGTGCTGCCATGCTTCATGCCATGATGATAATGCACCAAACCTCTGAACTGTAAACCACCACCAAGCAAGAATTTATAAGAATTGTCATGGGAAGTGTGTCAGGATGGCTGAGTGGTCTAAGGCACTAGACTCAAGTTGTACTTTCATCCACAGAGAAAATTAATTTGATAATTAAATGCTTAAACTCTATTTTTTATTCTTATGCTTGACATGGATTATAGTTTATATGTGTTATCTGTAAGCAATGCATTTCTATATTTAGTTTTCCCACCTGTTTTAATTTTGTCATTTGCTAGTGTATTTAAGTTTACTGTAAACCTCACTATCTAGGCTTGCTTATTAAAAAAAAAAAAAGGAGTTGCTGTGGTCATGGTTTCTCTTCATAGCATTAGAACACTGACCAAACAACATATATGAATTTTTCAAAGAATAAAAATATTATTAATAATATCAACACATACAAAATATGATAATAATACCCATGAATATATTTTACAAAGTCATGTGTTCTTCCTGGAAGAAAATGTTGTGACTAGTTTTTACTACCACTCACTCACCAAATGTCATACATATTTTCTTTACTGAATAATTACTCTGTGCTAGAGACTGCTTTAGATGCTGGGTATGTACCAGTGAGAGAAAACAAATTTGTGCTTTTAAAGAAAGAAAATACACTTTAATAATAAAGCATGAAAAAGGGACTAAGACTTGATAGCTTAGACCTAATATTTGAGCTTCCAGGTCCACCCAGCAAAGGTTTCTGTACTTCAGACCTTCATATACAAAAGTCAATAGGTTTAGTTTTATTTTCCCTTAAGCTAATTTGAATTGACCTTATGCTACTCACAATCAAGAGACCTTGATATATGAAATTTAGTTGACATAAATGTGAAATATATATGTATATATATAATTTCACATTATAAATGATATAAATTCTTTCTTGAGAAGAATTGCAATGGATGATTAGTTTAGTCTGTCTACTGCCAGTGTGGACTGATTTGAACCGAGAAGGTAAAATATTCATCATCTTCACCTTCAAATTATGTCTCTGTTGGTGCCTTTCTTATATGTGGCATCTTACAAGGGAGAATTTTCTGACTTTCCAAGTATGTATTTTTTATTATGCTCTATTATTTTGCTACATTTTGAAAATCATGTGAAACTTAAGATGCACAATAAGTTTGGAGTTGATCCAATGACTTAGTTGCCTTCCACAGATGTCCTCCATAGTCTTTCTCTTTAAAGAAAACTCCACTCCTAGCACCTCAGTTGTTTCTTCTGAAGCTAAACCCACACTTTTAAATGAAATGCTTTAATTTTCACTTCTCAGTTGCTAACTGTAGGCACAATTAGTGACTTTCCTTTGTCAGGTGAGCACTGAAGCCTTTATGCAATGGCATTTCTAATTCTTCATGCTCACCTCCTAAATGTAGTCACAACACTTCTCTTCAGTAGGCAGAATTCCTATTGGTTGGCTATTTAAACTCTCTGTCCAATGCTGTGGTGATGGTCTATTTTATTTCATAATTCTCTCTCTCTCTCTCTCTCTCTCTCTCTCTCTCTCTCTCTCTCTCTCTCTCTCTCTCTCCCTATATTTAGTGACTGCTTCAAATATTTTTTACTTGCTAGTTTTCAACAGGGACCTATTTTAGTCTTTTGGCAGTCATGTGACAAGACACTGCAAACAGATTGGTCATAAGGACCAGAACTTAGTTCTCACAATTCTAATGACTATATAAAGTCTATGATCCAGTAGTGGCAGAATTCTGTTTTTAGTTATGTTGGTGCTTAATATCTCTGTCTTTACATGATGGATAGATAGGCTGTCTTAGCCCTTAACTCCTGTCATGAGGTATTTTTTCTCTGATAACCTATTCATTCCCAAAGGCTGCAGGTAGCCCCTAACATTGCCACACTGCTGATTATACTTCAGTAAATGAAGTAGAGTTGGATATGAAAACAGAGGTTTAGTTCATTATTGTCATGGCAAGGAGCATGGCCTCATGCAGGGAGACATGGTGCTGGAGAAGTAGCTGAGAGTTCCACATCTGGATCTGTGTTTAGCAGGAAGATAGAGAACAACTGAGAAAAACCATTTAATTAGGGTCTTTGAAACCACTAAGTGCACCCCAGTGACATACTTCCTCCAATAAGGGTACACCTATCCGAACATATAGTGCCACACCCTAAGAATTCAAATCTATAAGCTTATCCATATGGGCCATTTTTTTAAAAAACTTTATGGATTCTTTTTGAGTTTCACATCATGTATCCCAGTCACTCATCTCCCCATCCCCTTCTATCCTCTCTCCACCCTTGAAACCTCCCAGCCCCCCCCAAAAAAACCCCATCAAAACTCAAAAATAGAATTAAAACAAAACAAAGAATAGGAAATATCTTATTGTGGATGCTGTAGTGCATCACAGTGTGTCATAGTGTGTCCCACAATATACCCCTATACTCATACATCTGTAAGACCGTACCCTTAGTCAGTGGTACTTACTTCGAGACATCCCCAACTGAGACACCAAGATGCAGATTGATGCAAAAGCAAGAGGTTTATTTTTCAGGTGTCAGGGTAGACCTTCAATTAGTCCCTCAAGGCTAGTGACTAGAAAGTGACCCCAAATGCCTATTACAAATATTTATATTTTCTAGTCACACAGGTTACATCAGCAAGGTTACAGTTCAAACTTATTGGCTAAGCATATTGACCTTTAAATCTATTGACTAGCAAGCTTGACACAAATTTGAACTCTACCTAGGACTCTCCAGAAGGTCAGGTGACTATCAGTCAGTACATTCTGAGGGTTTTTTTTTTTTCTGAGAATTTTTTACTCAAGAATGTTCCTGTGGGTGGAGAATGGAACTTGGCCTAGCCTTGACCCAAGGAGGGAGGGTAAAGCTGTAAGGAGGGTGTGGGACTGGAAAAAACTCTTAGGGTCCCTCACATCAAAGCAATAAGTCTTTGGTCTTTTTGAGGGAGATCTCAGGCTTCTGTGCCACCATGAATATTGGAGTTCTCTGGGACTCCACCCTGTTATGTTGTTGCTCTGTGTCATGGAGATCCTGTAGCTTTGGATTAGTAGGACTGGCCTTTTTATGTGCTCCAGCTGACGTGGATTTTTGGGGAGGCACTACTCAAAGCCCTGGAACTGGATCTGGGGGGTAGCTGAGTTGGTCAGCCTGCTGTCTCTCTCAAATTCACACCCCAGGGCAAGCTCTCCAGAACTGCTCTGTGTAGGTCACTCAGTGCTGCCATGGGCAGGAGGCAGGGTTGCATAGAGAATACAAAAGACAGTGTGTCCATCTTTATTATAGGGCAGTTGTGTTTCAGGAAATATTAAAAAAGAGACCGGCACGTTCCCATGCTTGTGCTGGCAACTGTCTGCCCCGGCAGCCTGACCTGCCTTGCACTGGCTGTCAATGGCCAACCTGCTTTTATCTCATGGAGACTGACTCAGAGCTGCAAAATCTCTCCACCCAGTTTGCTAGGTTCCTACTGGCAGGTTGCTACCATGCCATCCCGGGCTTCAAACCCCCCACAGCCTTAGCATCAACATACAAACAGCTCCAGGCCCATCCACAATACAGTTGTTTGTGTTGTGCAGTATTGTTGCAAGGTTTGGGAGGGTTTGCTTGAAGCCCATTATTCAAAACTTGTGCTTTTCAAGGTCAAAGTTTCTCAGATGTGATATAACCTTATAGTATTGACAATATATATCTTGGTTTCTCTTTCTTTTCCTATCTTTCTTTTCTTTTCCTATGGAAACCAAGAACGTGTGTAAAAAGAAAGCCATGTGAATATAAAACTAGTTTTGATTACATTATTAAAAAGTCCTTTGTCTCTAACCTAGAAGCATTATATGTTCTGCTAGAATTTATGAAACTGTGGCAGGATAACTTGTTAGTTTGTAAATTGTATGAGATCTAAGACCCTTTATAGTTCTGGACCCTGGTGATGCAATGCAGCCCTTTTATATTTATTTGAAAAGCACTGAACGAGGGCCTTTGTTTCTAAAATTAAGGCTCTCTAGAGAAAGAGACCTATTTATAATGTATGCATTATGTATGTGTATAAGTCAAAGACATGGTTTATTATGTGAATTTAGCTTATGCAATTATGAACTCTAAAATGTCCTGGCATTTTCAATCTGGTGTCCCAGGTGAGCCACTAGGTACCTCCAGGCCATATCCAAAGTCCGTAGAAGTGGGAGAGATCATAGTCTGAAAGTGAGGGGGCGCAGGACAAAGCAGCTGACATGTGAGTCTGAGCACAGAAGCAGGAAGATGCTTAGTCAAGCCGGAAATGTTCACTGCTTTGCTTAATTCTTTGGTTGGTTTGGTTCAGCCACCAGTGCTACTGAGGAAGAAAAATTATCACACTCTCCAGATTCAACTGCCCCCATCTTTTAGAAACACCTGCAGAAACTCAGAGTACAAATTGATTGGAGATCCGTGCATCCCATGACACATAAAACTGTCATTTCCTTCATCTTTTACAACTGAAGCGTCCTGCTCTTCAGTTTGTGACAGCTTCTAACACTATTGCTTTTCTTCCTGTTTGCACTGGACTTCTAGATGTTATGTTAGTTAAATATTGGACCCTCTGTAGGTGAATCCATTTAAAAAATGTCTTATATCTTATTTAAATGTCCTTGTATTCTATTTTTCTAGTTTATCTTGAATTGATATTTCAGTACTAAATTAAAGTTCTTAGTTTCAAGTAGTTATGGATCTATATTCAGTGGTTAAAAGTGATATGTTGAGATCCAGCCTCTGTGAATTTTGCTGGTTACCATCAATGGGAGAAGTATTTTGCAAAAACTACAGTGTGGTGTCACATCTAGGACACTGACATTGAGATGCAGAAGGAAGACTGTCTTCCCTTAAAGGATCCTTCAGCTTAGTCTTTTATATCCACACCTACCTCCTTTCCCTCCCATATGCCTTAGTCCCAACAGTCACTAATTCATCATCATTTTTACGTTTGTCATTTCAAGAATGACATAAATAGAATCATATAGTGTGTAAAGGTTTTACATGGCTAGTTTCACTTAGTTTAGTTTCCCAAAGCATCATACAAATTGTGTATATTGTTTTCTTCTTATGGCTGGGTGAGATTTCATAGTACCCGACAGTCCACAGTTAATTTAACAATTCAATTAATGGAGGACATTTGAGTTGTTTCTAGTTTTGAATATTATAAATACAGCTACTGTGAAAGTTCTTTTACAGATTTTTATGTAACTTTTTATCATAAACCTTACATGTTTGAGACAAGAGATTCAAAATACAATGGCAGGGTGTACATGGAAGTTGCATATTTAATTTTATGAGAAACCTTTCTAGACTATGTGTCTAGTTCCACTAGAACATTGTTTATCTAATCTTCATCAGGCTAATTTATTCTAATTGAATTGAATATTATAGCTGATACCTAGATATTCTAAAGACCTGCAAATTTGCCTTTATCATAGTAAATGCATTTATTATATTGTTATAAGGAAGATATTTACAAATTTCAAATTCATAATACTGGTTTAAAGAATCCAAAGTAACCCAGAACTTTAGAAGCAGCAGATGGGTTGCTATAACTTATAGGTCAAAGAGTTCCAGGCTAGCTTTGTAGACTACTTTAGGATCCTGTCTTTAAAAATTCAGAATAGCCACAATTGTATTCCATGTAAATAATTAGAACATTTTATCATAATAAATGTAATTAAGGCAAATATAGGAATAGAAGCTTATTTTCATATATAATTTATTTCTACTCAAGACATATAGACTATGTATTCTTACATAAATGTCACTTTTCCCTCTTTGTGTTAAGTTCAGAGTTACAGTGTCCACGTTTTTTGTGTTTATAAGGTGAGGTGGTCTCTAAAATGGAGAGCCAGAGACATGGTCCTTCCTGATCAAGATTTCTATTTGTGTTCGTGAAAAACATTAACAAAGAAACTTTTAGGGCTTGATATTGGGTTTTATTAACTATGGGCTCCTCTGGGCACTGACTTTGTTTAATCTCTCTGTGGGATTTCTAGTAATCAGTATCTAGAAGCAGGTTCTCCAGTGTACACACATACATACATACATACATACATACATACACATACACAGAGAGAGAGAGAGAGAGAGAGAGAGAGAGAGAGAGAGAGAGAGACAGAGACAGAGACAGAGAGACAGAGACAGAGAGAGACAGAGAGAGACAGAGAGAGACAGAGAGAGAAAGAGAAATACTCAGAGTTACACACTCATACACACACACTCACTCACCCCCCCCACACACACACACTCAAACACACACACACACACACGCACAAACTCACACACACACATGCTCACATACATACAGCCACGCTGCTAAGATTCTGGATCCAGGCAGGTGTTCTTGCTCAGCCTTACTGAAATCCCCACTGCTCCAGGGTTCACCATCATGTTCCTTCAGAGAGGGGAGACCTGGGATTTCAGCAACTTCAAGTTCAGGCTTTAGTAATTCTGCTTAGGGCAGAGATGACTTCCGGTCTTCCCCTGTGAGTCCCCGGTCTCACTCTGCACAGGTGTAGGTGGGTGGCATTCGCTCCCTGCCTTTGCGTAGCCCCTTCCGCTGCCCTCTGGGTTTGCTGTGCTGTGTTTATGTGGCTTCAAGTTTCCTTCCTCTCAGAGGCCTGTGATTCTTGTTTCCATCAACCTTTCACTATATTTATCTATATTTGACTTTATGTCCATGACATTTCTTGTCCTTCAATCCTTTCCAAGTGAATTTTATTTTACAGTTTAATAGAATGATAAAGGGAGAGTAACTCGTCATGGTATTATTGTTTGGAATTTTTAACCTTTCTATAGAGTAGTGTCTGCTTACAGATGACAGTCAAAACCAACAGAGGCAAATTGTACTAGCAGCAATGGGAGACTTTTCTGGAAGGTATCGAGAGTTCCAGACAGAAATAGAACTTACCCAGAATGTTAAAACAAATGTGAACAAATGTTTATAGAGGCCCAGACAGGACTTAAGGGAGAAACAAAGTGTGTGTAGCGCTCGGTCCATCGAGCGTGGAGAGACATTACTATCTCTAAGATTGAAAGGAGAAGGGTGATAGTAATGTTAGCAGAGCCTGCAGGAGGGATGCTGGCAGGTTATGGAGAGAGGCAGGTATTAGCTAAGAGACAACAAGACATGCAAGAGGAGGAAAGAAATACTCTGACTTATTTCTGGCTCAACACACCACAGAGATACTTGCACACCCATGTTTATAGTAGCTATATCTACAGCAGCTAAGTTTGGAACCAATTTAGGCATCTTCACAACAGAGAAATGGGCAAAGCTTTTATAGTCCTAAAGAGCAAAATTATATCTTTGTAGGATGAGAGATGAAACCAAGAGACCACAACGTTCAGAAAGTTAAGCCAAGGCCAGAAAAACAAACAGTGTAAGTTTTCTCTCAATTGTAGCCTAGATTTTATATGATTCATAAAGTCATATATGTTTATATGACATGAGAGGAGAACAAAAATGTCCAGGGGAGGAAAGGGTTCTGTATTAGTCAGGGTTCTCTAGAGTCACAGAACATATGGGTAGCCTCTATATAGTTAAGGAATTTGTTGATGACTTACAGTCTGTAGTCCAACTCCCCAACAATGGTCAGCAGCAGCTGTGGATGGAAGTCCAAGGATCTAGCAGTTGTCAGTCCCACAAGGCAAGCAGTCAAGGAAGGAAGAGTGAGAAAGTCTTCTTCCAATGTCCTTATGTAGGTCTCCACCAGAGGGTGTGGCCCAGATTAAAGGCATGTGCCACTGTGCCTTTAATCCAAGATGGCCTTGAACTCAGAGATCTCCTTGTCTTAATCTTCTGGAATTCATAGCCACTATGCTTCAAGATCTCCATGCCAAGATCCAGGTCAGAAACTTGTATCTCTGAGCCTCCAGATTAGGTTCATAGGTGAGCCTTCCAATTCTTGATTGTAGTTCATTCCAGATACAGTCAAGTTGACAACCAGGAATAGCCACTACAGGTACTAACAAAAGTGCAAAGGAATGATGAAGAGAAGGTAGGACTCTGGAGTAAAGATGCTCGATGTATACCGTACGTTTGTGCGGAAGTATTCTCTGTAACACAGCACTGCGTGACATGAATGTATATGTGAAACTCGAGTGGTGGGTGTTTGGATTTTGTTCTCAACCTTTGGGAGATCTTCCAGTGGACCCCAGGGATTAAAAAATCCAGGGTATGAAGAAACCTTGGTGAGCTTCTGGAGCCCAATAGACATGGGTAAGGGAAATCCAGATAATAGATCTGGAAAAGGGGCATAAATGGGACACCAGCAATATAGAAGATTAACGTAACTGTAGAACCAACATGAGCTGGTAGTCCTCAGAAAGCCTAGGCACTGCTGCTTTCAGAAATCTTAGCATCTCATTAAAGCTGTATTGCTGATATTTTGTATGGATCCAGTTTTGTTCCCCATGTCACCAGTCTCTACATTTCTTGGTGTTTGTGTGATCTGGGTGTTGATTAGATAGTATGATTCGAGTGTAGGGGTCCTCCCACTTTTAGAGAGGGACGCTTATTAATCAGGTACTCAGAAAGGTGTCAGTTACTCACATATGCTATGTGTTGAGCAGCTGCTTACACATTCCACACATCTGTCGAACACCGGGGATTTCTTCTTCCTCCTTAGAAAAGAGGAAGCTGGTTTATTTTTAGGCATGGTCCCCTAAGGACAGCAGTGCAAGAAGTGTGAAGTACGTGTGGAGATGAGAGTGACAGCACTAAGCAAGAGTGTACGAACTGTGCACAGCAAGAATCTGAGTTGCAGCCATTGTGCACAGCGGTAATGATGATCCCGGAGATACTGCAAAGGGGCCTCCTTGTTCTTCACTTTATGAAGAACTTGTTCTGTCATGGGAACACTGTGAGGCATGTCACAACTTTGTTTACAATGCTAGAATCATCTGAGAAACCATGCTTTAAAACCTTTTAAATAAAACTTGCGTGTTTGTGTGTGTGTGTGTGTGTGTGTGTGTGTGTGTGTGTGTGTGTTTCCCATGGATATCAGAAGGGAATGAATCCCCTAAAGCTGTTGTGAGATGCCTCAATGTGAGTGCTGGGAGTGGAGGTGTAGTCTTGGCAAATGTGAAGAGATTTTTTTTCAGTCCCCCTCCTACCTCCCATGGTAAAGCTAGTGGCAGCTTGTAAAGCCAAGAATGAGAAAGGTCTAGCTGTGTACATTGCATAGGGGCCTGTGGCTGTGGCAAGATGGAGGACTGACCGCACTTTTAGCAGAGGTTTCTTTTCACTGGCTTCCTGGTCCTTTCAGTTCATTCTTGGAGTCCAATCCTGGTCCAGGTCCTGTAACAGGAATGAGTAATCTTTATAAAATGATAGGGCTGTGCTCTTCTTTGTAAGTCTAGCATTAAATTTTGCCTCTCCTTCTTTTATGTCAACAGTGGCTGGAAAAGGGACCTACAAAACTCACCTTGTAAGGACCAGGGGAACTGTGCCTCTCCTAAACAGTCATATGTGTATTTCTGATGCCAGGGCATCTGAGATGCCCCTTTAAGGTTCCCATGGGACCTTTTACATAAGGTAAAGGAAAAAATAGATAAATGAAGAAAGGTCATAGCAATTTAGCCAGTAGTAGAAAGTATAACAAAAATAAACAGAACATAATTCAAGATCTCCCTTGAGGTGCCCACAAGTCTTGCAGAAAGCAGATGGGTGTAAATAGAGCCCTATTTGTGTTTGGTGATAAGACAGATTATGTTTCTAAGTATTTTGTATATAGTTGGAGAGATCATTGAATGTTTATTTTTTTTTTGTTGATGACATAGAAAAGTGAGCTTGCCTATTTTTTCTTTATTGTGAATGTTTATTTTTAAGCCCCTTTATTACTTACACCAAATTTACTGGCCATGAAACACATTAGACACCAAAGTGTTATTTTTAGCCAAGAAAGAGGAATCTAAATGTTGCTCTGTTTCAAAGATCCACACTGCAGGTCAAGTCCTGACAAGCCATATGCTGGGTCTCCTTTTGGAGATAGATGATTGTTTGGTAGTTTTGGTCAGGGAAGAAAGTTTAAATGGGTTTATCAGAGGGTAATTAGCAGCTCAGAATCACAGAAAAGGTTAAAGATAAGCTCCAAAGGTCCATAGGCAACCACAAAGCTACCAAATGGGGGACAAAGGTCGGGAGCCAGGCCATTGTACTATAGGCAGGAGGCTAGCATGACCAGAAGGTCCACATAACAGTACTCGATCAATCAGAGAATTGCACGGAGCCCCAAACGCAAAGGAGACTGCAGAATACGACTGTTAGCTTCCAAGAGAGCTCGGTAGTGAGCACACAGCATGTTTTACTTATGGATTTCCCTAGCATGGATACAAAGATTGCTCATTTTCTGCCACCATAAATCTGCCATGAAAATTCTCCACGACTGTGTTTTATTTTCTCTGGGCTACAAACCCAAGGGTGAGATTGCATGGGCTGAAGATGTACTTTTGTGGATTAAATATTATCAGAATGTTACTCTCCAGAATGTCTCCATTGGCCTAATATAAAATACCATTTTATATGTATATATACTATGATAATAAAATATGAACAGGTTACTTCTGCTTTTGAAAGAGACCTAATACTCAAATACACCTAGCATATTTAAATTTTTTTCTAACTATTGTGCCTAAAGTAGTATGCTTAAGTAAGATAAACAAACCAGCAGACTAGTACTTGACTAATATTTTTTTATAGAAGTAGGTGGTAATGGGGGCTGTAGAGAGAGAGAGAGCACACTGTTTTCAGGGACTGGGGATGTGCATAGTAGGTATTTGTTTAAAAAGTAGCATTTCACAAGATGAAAACATTCTGCAGGTTGATGAGTAATGTGAGAGTACCTGTCTCTAACTCATGGTACTACCGAATACTTAAAAATGGTTAAGATTCTAATTTGGTGTTACATGGTATATTTTATCCACAATTAAACTTAAAAAAAAAATCATGGCTCAGTGGCATTAGGTATTCATGTGATATTTTAGGCCTGGCGATGAATTTAGCCTGAATTCCATTTCTTCTCCTGTGTTGCTTCATTTTCCAAATCTTTCTAGCACATTGTTTTGGGTGGATTTCTCTTCTCTTTTCCACTGCCATAATATGACAGGTGTTGATTTAATGAGAGGTGTGATTGCAAAATCAATTGTGGGCATCTCTTAAAGAAGGTTGTTTCGTGGTCACGTTTGGGATTTGTTATTAAGAGAAAGGCCCAACTCAAACAAACTGTTTAGGTAACCTGAGCAAACACTGTAATTGGGTTTACAGGACTTAATGCAATTCTTGTTGAAATCTGTTATGGAGAGGAGCCATCCTGACGCTCTCTCGTGCAGTATCCTCTTTGTCAAATTGCTGGCTGGAGCCAACCTTTGCCATGCTGCCTCATAAACTTTCATAGTAACTGCCCCATTATTGGGCAACAGGCAGAGAGTGATGGCAGACCATGTGCTTGTTTTAGCTTTAAATTCACCCTCATTTAAGTCTGTCTTAGACACAGAGCAAGAGGAGCATGGACTCTCAACCCTTTCTAGACTGGGATGCATTTAAAGTCCATTGAGACTCTATGAGAAGAGGTAATGTCCCATCCTCTCTGAGTAACTCACTTTGGGTTTAACAGCTCTTACCACCAGGACCTGTACAGTGAGTCCAATCTCGTCTGCTTCTCCTCTGTCCCCCCCTGCCAGCCTTTCTGCTTACATCATTGATCGAGATCAGAATCAGCACCTTCTTTCTTCTCTGTTGCTTTTATGGATGTGAAAATGATTCCTCTGTTTCTCAACTTCTTTGCTAGGCAGGACTTTCTTCTAACTTTGCCTCATAAATTTTATTTTTTTGAGTCCCCTAATTATCTTTCTGGTGCTTCTCTGGATCGATTGCAAGTTAACATAATACTGTAATTTAGTGATTCTGATTATTTTTATGACACTCAAATCTGTTTCTAAATCATTTTTAGATTAATGGGTAAATTACTCATTTGTACGCAGCATTCATCTTAAAATACCATTAACTTACCTCCTAAATCTTTGTGGTTTTGCTGACAGAGAGGGAAAATGGTCACTCTCAACACTTTCTGTGAAGCTTTCAGCTTTCAGCACAGAAAGCTGTTACTGTACTAGGCTTTTGATCTTTATGGGAAGTAAGGCAATAGCAGACAATCTGTAAATAAATACTAAGAAAGTGAGGAATGAGCAGGATGGATAAAATTAGGAGGTTTTTTTGTTTTTTTTTTTTTTTGAGACAGCATTTCAAACTTTGTACACCAGACTGGCCTTGAACTCAGAGATCCACCTGCCTCTGACTCCTGGATGCTTATATCTAAGCTGTATATCCTGGAAGCTTATATCAAAGCTATATATCACTACACTAAGTCTTTTATTTTAAAGAGATAAATTATAGAGTCTTATAATCATGTCATTTTGAAGTCTCAAGATTTAACAATTTAGTAGACATATATTCATTGTTATACTTAAATTTGCTTTCATGTGATTATAATTTATCTTAAATATAATTGTATCATTTATTTTAAATATTTTTTCTCTGTATGTACTCTTACCTTTAATTACTCTTCCTCTTCCCAACAGAAAGTAATGTATTCATCCTCCTGGACATATTGCACACAATTAAATATGAATTTAATGGCTTGTAACTGTTACAAAAATTATTCTGTAGTCGCCTATGCTTCTTGATTTTGTAGCCAAAGAGGTCTTCATAGAAATTTATTTCAGTAAGTTTTGTGCATTTGACTCCTTTATTTTCATTGATATGGAATAGAATGGATATAATACTGTTTAATACTATCAAATCGACTCATGCTCCATGTGTGGATGTAGCATTCTCAGATTCTGTATCACATTATATCCTCAGAAGGAAGTCTCTGCTCTTCTGATATCAGAACCGAAATGTGGAGGGTATACTGGCTCATAAATTGAATAAAAAAATCAATGAATTACATAAACATCAATATTAAAAAGGAACTAAAATGTTAAAGCAGGAAGTAATCAAGTAGCAAATGAAACACAAAAGAATACTAAAAAAATTAAGTCCAAAATCTGGTTCTATAGGGAAATAGCCACAAAATAGACAAAATCCTGACCAAACTTGAGAACAAATAAATCAGCAAGCACAGCTCTGATTCAGTAACAGGAAGTCTGGGCGAGAGAAGCCTCTGACAATCCTAAAAGATATTGTCTAACTTTCTGTAAGTAAACTTGAAATGGAACATTTCATGGTTAATGTAATTTACTAAGTAGATAGAGAAAGACTAAGTACACCAATTAACAGAGAAATAATAGAAAAACCAGAATTCTCTACTATGAGTCCCAGTAGAGATCTAGAATTATTAAAACTTTGTGGATAAATTAATTCTGACTAGTTTCTTAAAGCATAGTTTAAAATACTTTTCCAGTTCTCTATGTTTATTTAAGAATCAGACAAAATTTGCTTCCCAGAATAGAATTCCAGGCCCATCTCTATCTTAGCCTGTTTGACCCACTATAACAAAACATCACAGGACGTGTTTAACAGGCAGCCACAGGGATTCCTCTACGCTAGAGGGTGGGAGGTCCAAGATGAAGGTGTTTGGTATCTGGAAAGGGTCCATTCTTCATAGAGAGTACCTTCTTGCTTTGACCTCCCCACCACCACCACCCCCCGTGGGGTGAAAGGGCAAGCAGACAACTCCAAGCTTCTCTTTCCAGGGTGCCAATTCCCCTCATGAGGTCTCTGCCCTTGGAACATAAGCACTCACAGAGGCAAGAGCCTGCCCTGCAGGGTAGGTTTCAACACGCGAGTGCTGTGCTTGCACTCGTGTTCCAAACACAGTATTCATATGGTCACCAGTGAAAAACACATGTGATGTGATGTTTTGTTAGAAGCGGGACAGAGCTGTCTGCCTCTACAGTATGCAGAAGGCAGTAGGTAACTCATTTAGATGAAACAAATTAGAGGTGTAGCAGTTGGAGAAGGAAGAAAAAACTTCCTGCAGATAATTGTTATGACCTTAACAACTCTGAATGATAAGAGAAAAACCAAGCCCTTCCTGAGGGTTTTTTCAGAGCCTGAACTTTCCTAGAAACAAACAAAAATAAAACACCAAGCACTTCTGTTCGTAAATGTGTATTCCATGTTCAGCAACATCTAGTTTTTCTAGTTTCCAGATTTCCAGAAAAACAGTTTGTGCAGTAGGTCTCAGAAAAATGTTGGTGGGAAAAAAATTTGTTCAGTATGTGTTTGTCTAAGATCAGATAAATTGAATGTAAGACTCTTAAATAATTTTCTTTCTTTTTCTTTCCATCCTTTTTTTCTTTCTTTTCTTTCTTCCTTTCTTTCTCTTATCCTCTTTCTTTCTTTTCTTTCTTTCTTTCTTTCTTTCTTTCTTTCTTTCTTTCTTTCTTTCTTTCTTTCTTTCTTTCTCTCTTTCTTTCCTTTCTTTCTTGCCTTCTTTCCTTCCTTCTTTACACTTAGCTATATTATTTGATTGTCCTCTTGCATAAAACATTATAAAACATTGCTGTTATAAAGTACAATGTCAGTCAGATTGTTTCTCTCTCACAGTCAATTAGTACATTTTTCTGGGTCCCATAACTTGTCTTTTTCTTTCAAAATTTTAGTAGTTTTATTAGATAACATTTTCTTATCTAATTGGTTTAGCTTTTTATCAGGCAGACAGAGGTACCCTTAACACTCCCACGTGTGTGTGTGTGTGTGTATGTGTGTGTGTGTGTGTTATGTATAATTATGCTTCTTTCTGTGTGTCTAGAATCACTTTCAAATGTAGGCCCTTGGTCTACTTCTGGAATGTTCTTTATGGTTCTCAATTCTAGTTGCACACAACAGGTTCTTGAAGCTCCAGGTCTACACATGGCTCTTTTACATACACACACACACACACACACACACACACACACACACACACAGCCCTCATCATCAGCTGAGAATTTGAGCCCCACTTTCATGAACTTATGTGCCTCTCAGCTAGGGTGGCTCCTTGCTTACGTATATGTACACACACATGTATACACATAAAATGTATAGATGAATATATTTATTTTTAACTACTTATAGTCTATATATTCATATTTATAGGCTTATTTATGTTTAAGTTCATAGTCATATTTGGCATCAAAATATTACTTTGCAATATGCTTTCCTCCATATAGTATGAGAATCTTATCATGTTAAATTTATTCATAACAAAGCCATGACTTCCTTAGTCAGTCTCTTGTTAGCCTTTTAGTTCACCCAGATATGTTGTATGCTGGGACCAGTACACGTATATCAAATTATCCGTAAATATTTTCAGTCATTTTCATCTAACTATAAACTTTCAGGATAAGCATTCAAGATGGTTGAGAAAGAAGCAGAAGAGAAAATAAGTCCTCACAGAAAGACTAAGTGAAAAACAAGTCATCCTCTTATCTTCAATGGTTATTTCAGAATCTCTCTTCTTGTTAGAGTAGCAGGAAAGACTCCTTAAGAGAAAACCACTTCTAGCACTATAGTGGCTATTCCTCGTTGTCAACTTGTCTATAAATGTAATGAACTACAATCCAGAATTGGAAGGCTCAATTGTGATCCTAATCTGGAGGCTGGGAGATACAAGTTTCTGACCTGGATCTCAGCATGGAGATCTTGAGGCATAGTGGCTATGAATCCCAGAAGATTAAGACAGGGAGGTCTCTGAGTTCAAGGTCATCTGGGACTAAGCAAGTCCAAGACCCAGACATGGTAGCACACACCTTTAATCTGGAACACACCTTCTGCTGGAGATCTACATGAGGACATTAGAAGAAGGAAGATTTGTTTTATATTCTTCACCTGCTTGCCTTGTGGGGCTGAGAAACTGCTAGATCCTTGGACTTCCATTCACAGCTGCTGCTGACCATAGTTGGGGAGCTGGACTACAGACTGCAAGTCATCAACAAATTCCCTTAATATATAGAGACTCCCCATAAGTTCTGTGACTCTAGAGAACCCTGACTAATACAAGCACACACACACACACACACACACACACACACACACACAAAAAAAAACCCAAAAAACAAAAAAACAAACCCTCTGACCTCAATGGAGACCTAACATTTAGCTTGGCAGAATAAATCATCTGGCCAAAGGGCCACTCCTGGGAAGGTGCACTACTTTTAGCCATGCTAAAGAGATAGGCAGAGTAATTATTTCCTGTGTTAGCATCCTGGTCCAGAGGATCAGCAAGACTGCTCTCACCAAACAGCTCCAGTTACTCATCCAACAATAAATTGCTATTATTAGAGACTTCGGGCAGTCAGGGTATGTTGGCTGAAATTAAAAAAAGAATAAAGGTAAATGTTTTTGTTTTTTTTTTCTTTCAAAGATGGTTAGCTTTCTGAGGACCAATATTCTATAAACCTCTCCCTCCTGTGACAGTTTTGCCTATGTTTCTGTTTGCCCAACCCTGGGATGCCAGGTGTTTTTCTAAGACTCTCTACTCCTTGGTGAAAATTATGAAATCGCCAACTAGGTCAGATTGTAAGTCCAGCTCCCACCATGGGGTAAGACCCTGCTACCACCTGTGTTAGAACACAAAGTACATTTCCTGCCTGGGTATGCTTGCTAAGCTGCTTTGAGTAACCACATACCCTTTTGTAGAAGTTAACTGCTTTGCCAAGTTTCTCCAGCTGTGTTTAAAGTGTGTCTCTGTACGCTGTACCAGCAAAATTCTTTTCCAAGACCCCTGGCCCAGCCCAACATGTGCTGAAGTATCCTTTGTCTTACCCAGTTCGTCTACTCAGACTGAAGCTCCCCTTGAGCCACATTGTCAGAGTTTGAGTTTTATGACAATTTCTGAGGCAGTCCCTGGCAAGGGGAATAAACTTATCCATAAAGTTGCTAACAAACGTCCTGAAATGTCAACACTCTGTTCTTGTAAGCTAGAATGAACCACCTCCATCAAAACTCTGTAAAGTATGTGTAGTATGAACTTGGTGCTCAAGAGTTGTTTAAATCTGGAGTGAATTAAGCAGGCACCATGCCTACTTTGTAGGACCTTCTATGTTGCCACTTTGAAGATTGTGGGGAGTTGGCTTGAGGGTGATTTTTGCTCAATAAACGTTTGTCAAGCCAGTCTATTGACGATGTTTCATAGAAGAGTCACCTATATATCAAATAATTCTCTAAACAGATTTTGGCCTTTATAATTTTGTCTAAGGACCAGTTCCTCTTCCATTAATAGACTTGTAATAAACATATTTTTTTCTCAGAAAAGTGAGAAGTGACTGGATTTGTTTGAGATCTACTTATGATTAGAACTGAGTAATCTGGGGAACAGGAATGGGCTCAAAATTATTCGATAGTCATCCTTTTCCTACCTTGAAACAGGATCAGGCTGTTAAAGACAAGTCAAGTGGCAAAGAAAGAGAGCACCATTCCATCTGAAATGTCTGGGCCAGGCAAACTTACTCTCAATCAAGAGGGTGAGCTTGGAGAGCAAACACAGGGAGATTTATTCTAGCTTGGGAGGAGGCTATGTGTTTTCCCCAGTGGCTGGGATCTGACCTCACAATCTTATTCATTTCGTTAGACTGAAAAGGATGGTCACACAGAAAAGGAGGGGGAAAGAGATCACTGCTCAGAGGAGAAAAGGGTCACTGCCTGGTCCAGAGCATCACATTCCTAGAATAGAGCAGTGGGTTTGTATAAACAAAGGTTTTGCTGAATGGAGAGAAGTAAAGCATTCTTTTAAAAGCCCTACTAGGTGGGGAAACAAAAATATTTTAATTATTTGTCCTAAACACATTTTATAGTATATGATAGAAAAGACTCATCTTTGATAATTTTTTACAAGGAGAACCTTTCTAGGAAACATGCTGTGGAATATATAAAAAATGGACACTTTACAGGCAAATTGGTAAAGAAGTGTTTCCTAGGTAAATGGATGTGTCTAAACCTAGTCGCCACTTACTGTATTTAGCATCCTGAGTGGAAAATTCCTGGCTGAAATAGAATATGCTTTGTAAACATGACTAACACTATACTGAGGTGTTCTCTCAGTTTAGAAGTAAGAGGTAAGTTTTCACAAGCATGGCTGGCTTCTGGTTCTTTTCCCTTTATCCCACATCCCTACGCCTCTGGCTGAGGTGTGGCAGGAGTCTGACTTTGGAGTGAAATGGGCTTTCAATGAAATCCACTAGATCTTCCAGTCTCCACTTGTGAGGATGTATGTCTGCGAAATCAAAACCTCAAAGTTTGTGACCAAAGAGTACAATTTCCATGAATGCCCAGCCGGAAGTGGTCTTACTCTTGCTGACAGAAAACCAAGATTTAACAATTTTTGTGAATTAATTGGGGCCACCAATTTTATGGCTAGCAGACTGAGGCCAATGACCACATCCTTCTCTCACAGGCTGGCAGCTCCCTCTCTGTCTGGTTGCCTTTCCCCTGGTGGTGCTGGTTAACTCAGCTGCTTTGGAGAAGGTCGACAAAACCCTTCTGTTCTGCTTTTCCTCCCCCACTCCTTCCAACCCCAGCCTTGCTGGGAAAGCGGGTGCTGGAAGGAAGCCCCTCAACTCTCCAATTGCCACATAGGTCACTGATCTATCTCTGTAACTCAATACCTTCCAAGTGAAGAATTATTATTAATATCCCTTCACTGCTTTCTGAATAAATTATTATGAACTCTTCAGCTGCCTTGAGCCAGGCCGCTGCAGATGTGACTCAGCAGGCGCTCTGAGGCAGACTTAAGATTTAAGATTAGAGGTGGTTTGCTGCCTTATCCAGTTCACCACTGGAGAGAGTATTATGGCTGGTGATTAATCATTTCAGAATTTCTCACCTGCATAAGAATTGGGGTGTGGGGAAGAGGGGAGCTTTGCTAGAATACAGATCCCTGGAGCTGTGAGACGGCAGACTTTTCTCAGGCATCTTTGACCATATGCTAAGAGGCTGACCTTCACATGACCTTGAACAAAGCCTTCTGTGGGTCTCATTTATAAAATGATGTTCTTGAAGGCAGTATTGTCAGAAAACACACTTAGGATTGATTGTCTGATCACAGAATTAGATGTGAAGGAGGTCCAAGCAATAGTCATGCCTTTGATTTTACTGTATTGCAACACACACACACACACACACACACACACACACACACACACACAGAAAAACAACAGCAGCAACAAACCATCATGCATATGTGCATTTTCATCATAAGCTCTCTCATTAAAGCATATTCTCTTGCCACGTGATTCCGGCAATGCCAGGCACTCATGACAAAAGTTCTGTTTTTTCAGAGCCTGTTGGACATGGAGCAGGACACCAAGGGATCCAGACCTGCTCTGAATGAATACATGGGCCTTGCACCTACACCCTAGCTGGTTGAAAATAACTAAGTAAATAAAATAAATAAATAAAGCACAGAGGTATCAGGTATCATAGGACAAGTTACAGGTGTTGCTTGGTGGGTGCAGAGGATGTGCTGTTAATGTGTAGGGGGCCTTGGTCTTCTCCGAGCAGGTCGTGGGATTCAGTTCAGTATGCCAGGTGTAGGTTTTTACAGAGGCTTCTGCTGCCAGGAGTAACATGTCCTACTGTTGACATGGGAAATAAACGATAGCAAAATTCTCTCCCTGCATGTGCTCACTGACAAATGCCACCATTTTCGTCCCTTACAAATAGTTCCATGGCCAAAAGATTGGTGCCTACTTTTTAAAATTGGAAAGCAGAAAACTACCCACAAGTCGGTGCCCTGACAGCTAGGGAACGAAAGTTGGCCAACATAAAGGTGCACTGCATTGCAGCTTTCCCAAATTGACAAAATTGCCTCTTTAATAACTTTCACTACAAAAATTTGCCATTTTACTTAATTTTCATGTTTCCCTTGTTGCTTGCTTGGGACTCTGTGACCTCTTTTTACCCCTCCTGAGCTCCTGGATAGATGTTTTAATAGAAACACCTCAACTCAAAAATGGCAAAATTCCTTTCTTGCCTGGAAATGGAAATCCATTGCTTTAAGGAAAGCACGTGGTGGGGCACAGCAGGCAGGAACTTGGACTCACATGACTGCAAGCTTGCACTAAGATTTTCCAGGCACAGGCTGCGGAGAAGCCTTCCTTGTGTTTTCTGGCTGATGAGCTTTTCTGAGTGTAGTCTCCGTGCTCCAAGCCCGCACATGGAACTGTTGGTTTCTTATTCAGAACGCCAGCATGAGGTTTATGGGACTTCACAGTGTCCTCAAAGACACTGTTTGCTTTTGTTCTCGTAACTAGGGGTACAGCTCACTCCCAATAAATAAGAAAGAAGCAGCTCACAAGAGAACTGAAGTCACTACATCTTGCTCCAAGAAATATTTTTGCAGAGTTTAAGTGTCAGCTTTCAGTTGCTTTTTTTTTTTTTTAATTTAATTTAATTTTATTTTTTTTTTTTTAATTTAATTTAATTTTATTTTTTTAATTTACATTCCAAATCACTTCCCCTTTCCCGTTTCCTCCCTCCCCGAAAGTCCCATAAGCCCCCTTCCCTCCCTCTTTTCTCCGTTCAACCCCCTCTCATTACTCTGTCCTGGCGTTCCCCTACATCCAGTCTTTCCAGGACCAGGGGTCTCTCCTTCCATCTTTTTAGAAATCTATTGATATGCTGATTGTGTCTAGGGTATTCTGAGATTCTGGGTCAATATCCCCTTATCAGTGACTTCATACCATGTGTGATCTTTTGTGATTGGGTTACCTCACTAAGGATGATATTTTCAAGTTCTGACCATTTGCCTAGGAATTTCGTGAATTCATTGTTTTTAATTGCAGAGTAGTATTCCATTGTGTAAATATACCACATCTTCTGAATCCATTCCTCCGTTGAGGGACATCTGGGTTCTTTCCAGCTTCTGGCTATTATAAATAAGGCTGCTATGAATATAGTGGAGCATGTGTCCTTATTGCATGCAGGTAAAGTCTCTGGGTATATGCCCAGGAGTGGTATAGCCGGATCCTCCGGAATTGTCATGCCCAGTTTTCTGAGGAGCCGCCAGACTGCTTTCCAGAGTGGTTGTACCAGCCTGCAATTCCACCAGCAGTGGAGGAGTGTTCCTCTTTCTCCACATCCTCGCCAACAACTGCTGTCTCCTGTGTTTTTGATCTTAGCCATCCTGACTGGTGTGAGATGGAATCTCAGGGTTGTTTTGATTTGCATTTCCCTAATGACTAAGGATGATGAACATCTCTTTAGGTGCTTCTCAGCCATTAGATATTCTTCAGGTGAGAACTCTTTGTGGAGCTCTGTACCCCATTTTTTAATAGGGTTACTTGCCTCTCTGGAGTTTAACTTCTTGAGTTCTTTGTATATCTTGGATATTAGCCCTCTGTCGGATGTAAGGTTGGTAAAGATCATTTCCCAGTTAGTTGGTTGCCGCTTTGTAGAAAGAGCAATTCAAAAATTCATCTGGAATAACAGAAAACCCAGAATAGCTAAAACTATTCTCAAGAGTAAAAGAACCTCTGGGGGAATCAGTATCCCGGACCTCAAGCTGTACTACAGAGCAATAGTGTTAAAAACTGCATGGTATTGGTACAGTAACAGACATGTAGATCAATGGAACAGAATTGAAGACCCAGAAATGAATCCACACTCCTATGGTCACTTGATCTTTGACAAAGGAGCTAAAACCATCCAGTGGAAAAAAGATAGCCTTTTCAACAAATGGTGCTGGCTCAGCTGGAGGTCAACATGCAGAAGAATGCAAATTGACCCATCCTTATCTCCTTGCACTAAGCTCAATTCTAAGTGGATCAAAGATCTCCACATAAAACCAGACACACTGAAACTAATAGAAGGGAAACTAGGGAAGAACCTTGAACATATGGGCACAGGGGAGAATTTCCTGAACAGAACTCCAATAGCTTATACTCTAAGATCAAGAATAGACAAATGGGACCTCATTAAATTTCAGTTGCTTTATAACCAATATCCAGAGAGTTTCAAAATCCTTACGGAGCGGTTTGAGGAGCTTGTCTGCTTTCTGATGCTCTCCATAAAGAAACCCAGACATGGGGAGCAAAGGAAGTTTCTGTCAAATAGAAAATACCTAGAGTGTGTGCTCCAGAATCCCAAAGTGCCTATTTGTGAAATGATGGTCTCACAGGAGGAAGATGCTACCCTGCTTCTCCTTTCTGTCTGAAGGGAATTGACTTTCCCCAGGGTCGTAAATTTCAGGTTGACTGATAATATAAGGACAAAAAGATGGAACGGAAGGGGCCAGAAGTATGAGGCACTACAAGTCCGGGGGCGGGGGGGGGTTTAGTATCTAAGCAACACTCACACAGGCCTCTTTTTAAAAGGCCTGTGAACTTGAAGCTGAGCTCTGTAGGGGGTTATAATAGTGAGGCAGGATGTCTGACTGGAGACAGTCTGCTGTAGGCAAACAGGTGACAGCTCCTTTGATAGCACTAAGCAGGCTTAGTAGCACAAATTGCCTTACTGGCTGCCACAGTTCCATCTTCTCCATGTCCTGAATGGCCAGAGAACAGCTCCCAAAAGATATTTGGTGAACACACAAAAGCCTGAGTTTTAGAGGGAACGCTTTTCTTTCTAACCTACTTCACTTGAGTAGAGTGGAAAGTTCTGCTCTGATTCTATCAAGAGTGATGGAGTACTCTGATTCTGGACTCCTCTTCAGAATCCCTGCAGCCCCATCTATCACTTCGGGGACCCACACTATAATTAGTTATGGCATGCCAATGTTCCTCAATCACACAGGAGAAATTAATGTCTGATATTTATGTCAGTGGCAATCAAATGGATAAAAGAGATGTGAAAGTCTTAGAGGGTTACTTTTTTTGTTTGTTCATTTGTTTTTTTACAACATTTCAATAATTATCTGCAGAGTAAGTAGAATAAATAGAAATTGATGCACATTCTAATTGTGGTTGTGATGCACATAGAATTTAAATACAAAACTGTTTCTTAGGTGAAACATAGCCCCCATCCCACCCCCAAGAATCTACCCTCTAGGAAGCATCTTGCTTTTGTAGTGAACTCTGAGAGGTCAAACCTCTTCTCTTATTTTCACTATAAAAGGGGCATGACAAATGAATCTCTAGAATTGTGGGAAGTAATTATTTTCAAAGCAACATATTCCATTTTGTAAGACTGACAGTGCTAGAACATTGTCAAGACAGTTTTCCAGTGTCAGGCTATGCTCTTTGGTTTTACCAGTGAGTAGCTTCTTCATTGTCTGCAGTGCATACTGGGTATGTGTGTGGCAGGGGGTAGTTGTGGGGTCAGCAGTTGTGTCTGTGTTCACATTTACCGTAACGACAAGCTGTTTCCATTTTCCAAGCAGCTTGACATAACTTGGAGCTAGACATAACTTTCCAACTCACAAGCTACACATTGGGAGCATTTTGGACAGAATTTAAAACAAAAGCTGGACGTAGATCTTAGGAGATGGTTTTCAGAGCCTGTTGATGAGGTCCATTTGGAACTTTCTGGAAGTGCCACATTATCCTCTTCTAAACTCTGAAGAGTATCTGGAGTAGATTCAGTCACAAGAGGAAAAGCTGTTGTATAGCCCTCCAGAGCCAATTGGCTTCAGATGCCTCGCCGGTGCTTCTGAAGCCAGTTCCTGTGACCATGCTGCCCACCCACCTATACGGATGCCCTTTCCTGCCACCAGGCCCTTCTGCATGCTATTCTCATTGATTAGAATACTCCATGAGTGGTTGTACCAGTTTGCAATCCCACCAGCAGTGGAGGAGTGTGCCTCTTTCTCCACATCCTCGACAACATGTGCTGTCACCTGAGCTTTTTGATCTTGGCCACTCTGGTATAAGGTGGAATCTCAGGGCCATTTTGACTTGCATTTCCCTAATCACTAAGGACTTTGAACATTTCTTTAAGTGCTTCTTGGCCGTTCAAAATTCCTGTTATGAATTCTCTGTTTAGCTCTATACCCCATTTTTTTGATTGGGTTGTTTGGGTGTTTTTTGGAGGTTAGCTTCTTGTGTTCTTGATATATTGTGGATATTAGCATTCTAGCAGATGTGGGGTTAATGAAATGTTTTTTCCCAATCTGTAGGTTACTGATTTGTCTTATTGACTATGTCCTTTCCCTTACAGAAGCTTCTCGGTTTCATGAGGTTCCATTTATCAATTCTTGATCTTAGAGCCTGAGTCATTGGAGTTCTATTTAGGACCTCCCCTGCCACCCCGTGCTTTATTGACTCTCACTTTCTCTTCTATTAGATTCAGTGTATCTGGTTTTATGTGGAGGTCCTTTATCTACTTGAACTTGAGCTTTGTGCAAAGTGATAAATATGGATCTATTTTCATTTTTCTATATGCAGACTGCCAGTTAGACCAGCACTATTTATTGAAGATACTTTCTTTTTCCAATGTATATTTTTGGTTTCTTTGTCAAAGATCAAGCGTCCATGCAGGTTTATTTCTGGGTTTTCAATTCTATTCCATTGATCTACCTGTCTATCTCTGTACTAATACCATGCATTTTTTATCACTATTACTTTGTAGTATAGCTTTAGGTCAGGGACAGTGATTTCCCCAGAAGTTCTTTTACTGTTAAGAATTGTTTTCAATATCTTGGGTCCTTTTTTCCCCATATAAAATTGAGAATTGCTCTTTCCATGTGTGTGAAGAATTGTGTTGGAATTTTGATGATAATAACATTGAATCTGTTTATTGCTTTTGGTATGATGGCCATTTTTATTATATTAATCCTACCAACCCTTGAGCATGGGATATCTTTTCATTTTTTGAGGTCTTCTTCAATTTCTTTCTTAAGAGACTTGAAGTTCTTGTCATACAGATCTTTCACTTGTTTGGTTAGAGTCACACCAAGGTATTTTACATTATTTGTGACTATTATAAAGGGCATTGTTTCTCTATTTTCTTTCTTAGTCTGTTTATCATTTGTATAAAAGGTTACTGATTTGTTTGAGTTAATTTTATATCCAGTCACTTTCCCGAAGTTGTTTATCAGCTATAGAAGTTCTCTGGTAGAATTTTTGAGGTCACTTATGTATACTATCATATCATCTGCAAATAGTGATACTTTTGACTTCTTCTTTTCCAATTCACATCATCTTGATCTCATTTTGTTGTCTTATTGCTCTAGCTAGAACTTCGAGTACTATATTTAATAGATACGGAGAGAGTGGGCAGCCTTGTCTTGCCCCTGATTTTGGTGGGATTTCTTCAAGTAACTCTCCATTTAATTTAATATTGGCTGTTGGTTTGTGGTGTCTTGCTTTTATTATGATTAGGCATGGGACTTGAATTCCTGATCTCTCCAAAGTTTTTAACATGAAGGAGTGTTGTATTTTGTCAAAGACTTTTTCAACATCTAATGAGATGATTATGTGACTTTTTTCCTTGAGTTTGTTTATATATTATATTATGTTGATGGATTTTCATATATTGAACCATCCTCTTGATTATGATGAATTCTAGCGAGCATGTAGAAAAAGAGGAACACTCCTCCATTGCTTGTGGGATTGCAAACTGGTACAACAACTCTGTAAATCAATCTGGCAGTTCCTCAGAAAATTGGAAATAGTTCTACCTGAAGACCCATCTATATACCCAAAAGATATGCCCCACTATATCACAGGGACACGTGCTCCACTATCTTCATAGCAACCTTATTTGTAATAGCCAGAAGCTGGAAACAACCCAGATGTCCCACAACTGAAGAATGGATACAGAAAATGTGGTTCATTTACACAGTGGAATACCATTCAGCTATTAAGAATGAGGACATTGCAAGTTTTGCAGGCAAATGGATGGAACTAGAAAATATTATCCTGAGTGAGGTAACTCAAAAAGGTTAACAAGCAGAAGGGCCCAAGCGAGGATGCTTCAATTCTACTTGGGAGGGAGAAGAAAACAATCATGGGAGGCAGAGGGAGGGAGGGATCTTGGTGGGAGAGAGGAGGGGAAGAGAAAAGGTAACAAGATAAGGTATTGAAGGGGGAAGACAGGAGAGAAGCCCTGAGGGCCAGCGGAATGAATGGAAATATGCAACCTCAGGGTGTAGGAGGTGGGGGGACCCTCTAGAAAATACAAATGACCTGGGAGGTGATAGTCTCTCTGAACTCAAAGAGAGGAACTTTAGATGAAATGTCCAACAGTAGGGAGAGGGTACTTATAGAGCCCATCTCCAGTAGAAAGATTGGGCATCAAATGGAAGGACAGGGTCACTAACCCATAGTCAAAACCTCTGACCCAGATTGTTTCTGAACTGCAGGGACAAAAATGGAGAAGAGACTGGAGGAAAAGCTGTCCTGTGAAAGGCCCAACTTGGGATCCATCTTAAGGGAGAGGCTCCAAGGCCTGGCACTATTGTTGATGCCATGGTGTGCTTACAGACAGGAGCCTAGCATGGCTGTCCTTCGAGAGGCCCAATAAGCCGCTCAGATACTTACACCCAACCACTGGACTGGAGTCGAGTACCCCTAAGGATGAATTAGGGAAGGCTTCAAGAAGCTGAGGAGGAGGGTGACCCCATAGGAAGACCAGAAGTAACCCCTGAGATCTCTCAGACACTGAGCCACCAACCAGGCAGTATATACAAGTTGGTCCAAGGCCCCCAACACATGTACAGCAGACGACTGCTTGGTCTGGCCTCAGTAGGAAAAGAAGTCTCCCTTGAGAGACTTGAGACCCCAGGGAGTGGGGATGCCAGGTGGGGGCAGAGGGGGATCCTCTTGGAGAGAGGGAGAGAGGAATGGGATGAGGAACTGTGGGAGGTAGACAAGGACTAGACGTAAAAAAAATAAAAGTATTAAAAAAATTAATTAGTGAATGAATGAATTAATTAAATACTCCCCTGACCCTGGAAATGTACTGCAATGTGAAAGATCCTTTGGATCTTTTAAAAAGGCCTTTTCAAAGTTTCTTAGTGATCTTGTATCATAGTTTTATACCATATTTAGAATATTAATATCTAACTCTCTTTTTTACTATATGCTCCACAAAGAGTAGAGATGATGTTTGACTTGACTTCTTGGTACATCCCTAACACTGTATTTAAACCAGGCCCCTTTAAAAAGGCCGATTCAGTGATTAACTTTTCCTGCAAGCCAATAGAGTGCAAACATAATAGCATAACATTAACCCCGAGGCAAGCTAGTGTGCACACTAAGGAAGGTGTTCCAGTCATTGCAGCCGTACGTGCTAAGGAAGAAGAGCAAGTGTAAGAAGAGTTCAGAAATCAGACCCAGTGTGAGTGGGAACTGAGTGTCTGGACTTACAAAGGCAGAGTGGGAACAGATCATTTCAAGTTTAGGATCTGTTAAGGAGTTTGAACACTTTCTAGGCAGTGAGGAGTTTTTGAAACACTATTGGGTGGCAGAATAACAGTCCCATCTGTGTTTCAGATATAACGTTGGCAGCAGTGTGGCAGGCAGGAGACCAAGAGATGGGAATGTAAGTAAAGTGCTCGCTGTGTTCCCTATTTGCACAGTAACCCATTTTTTTTTGTCTTGACACACATGCTTTTTGTGCAAGAAAATCCCTAGGCCTAAAGCACCATATACTTCTCCTGTATGAAGGTGAGTTTTGCTATAATAAAAAAGGGGGATGTGTCCACAGCCACTGAATTATGCCATGTATTATGTGTCATATTCATTATTATGAAATAATTTAACTGAAGTGATTGATTGTATGTATGGAACTGCAAAATTCAGACATTCTTAGAAAAAGCTTTACAAAACAGTACAGCTAAGTAGCATAAGAAATCCAGGTTATAAAGTGACAAAGTCCCAGGTCAGCAGGACAAGTCAACTAATTTGGGAAAAGTGATTATCAAAGTCTTAGAAATAACAAGTCTGAATACCTATAATTGCACTTGGTAATATTAGACACTTAGCAAAATGACATCATCTAGAAAGCAAGGACATGATATTTGTAAAAAGAGCCTTCTGTGTGCCGGCTATTGTTTCAACATGAGTAACCTGTTGGATGCTCATAGCTTTGTGAGCTACTGACATCTGCTCCATTTTACATATAAAAGTGGGAGTGTAAAAAGAATAATTTCCCTAGTGTTTCATAAAGAATAGTGATGGGGCTGGAGAGATGGCTTAGAGGTTACAAGCTTTGACTGCTTTTCCAGAGGTCCTGAGTTCAAATCCCAGCAACCACATGGTGGCTCACAACCATCTGTAATGGGATCCAATGCCCTCTTCTGGTGTGTTTGAAGACAGCTACAGTGAACTCATATACATAAAATAAATAAAATCTTTTACAAAAGAGAATAGTGATAGAAGTGGAGTCAAACTAGGCAGTCTAGCTCAAAGCACACTTAGTAACTATTTCTCTGCATCACCACAGAGCTACCTTCTGTTTGGAAAATTCTCTTACATTATCATACTATAAGACCCAAGCCTGGAAGCCAGAGAGAATGAGGGAGGTAAAGAAAAGGAGAGGACCACAGGCAAATATGCAAGGGGAAAGGTACCTGCTTGGTCTCAAGAACATATTTATATGAAATTACATGAAAGTGGCAATTTGCCAGAAATAGCTATGCAATGGGTTATATTATAGGCGGCTCTAACTCATGGTTCCCCAGGAATCCTTGAAAGCCATATTTGGCTGACTCTGTGTTGTCTGAAACTTTAGGTGACTCTTAGAGCCTTTTGTTCCCTTTAAATACAAGTCTTCTCTGTTTTTCTTTTCTATGAAAGAGAAAATATCAATAAAGCCATGCTTGTATTTGACTGGCACAGAAACATTAAATTTTGATAGTGATAGCCTGTCATGACCTGGGTGGTTAAAAGGTAAAGAAAGTGCAGATGCTTAGAAACCCCAACTCAATGTGTCTGTGGAGGCCTAGCTAGTGTTCTATGCTAGTTGTTGCCTTAGGACAGTTTCTCAACCTTCTGGGACCCTTTAATACAATTCCTCATGTTGTGGTGACCCCCAACTACAAGGGTGGTTCTAATGATAAGGGTGGTTCCTGTTCCCCAGTTGGTTCTTGATCTGTCAATAAAGAAGCCATGGGCCAATTGCTGGGCAGAAGGGACAGGCAGGACTGCCAGGTCCCTGGAGGTAAGTAGAGAGATGCAAGGGAGGAGAGTAAAGTTTGTTATGCTTCAGAGAAAAACCAAGCAGTCATGTGAGATCTCAGGAGGAATGGTGGCCTGTGGCTACTCCTACAGGCAGGCACTTGAGGATGTTTAGCTGGGACTAGATGTAGCTGAGCAACTAAAGTTAAGGACCAGTAGCGAGGTAGAGAGCTAAGAGTATTGATAAGGGCATGCTTTTTCAGGCAGGAAATAAGTAGTGCCCAGCAATTGTGCCAAAAGGGCAAATTCAAATGGAACAACTGTGTGTCTGTGTCTTTTATCCATGGATTCAAGGAAATCTGGGTGGAGTAGCAAAAGCTACACTCAACACTCAACCATAAAATTATTTTCGTTGTTACTTCTTAACTGTAATTTTGCTACTTTTAGAAATCATATTATAAATATATGTGCATTCTGATGGTGTTAGGTGACCCCAGCAAAAGAGTCATTCAGGCCCCAAAGGGGTTATAACCCACAGGTTGAGAAACGCTGTCTTAGAGTTTATAACACCACTGAAAATGAACTTTGGGGGGAAAGGAGTGTTTAGGTTTTCACTTCCTGCTTTACTCCTAGACTGTGAGCCATTCAGTAAAACATAAGTCTGTGTTTCCTGGCACCTTGCTTTCAGCTACTACATAGTAACAGATAAGCCAGACATCTGAATGGGGTTTTATATAATGTTCTTTCCTGGTGCTTGTTCTAAAAGTCTATTCTTATAATGATCCTGCCAAACTTGATGATTTTGACGTGGTAATATTCAGTTATTGTAATAAACTAAGAGGAATATGAATGCTAAAAAGCATGAGCTATTTGATAAAGCCCATAAAAGCTCAAGAATGAAACGATTTGAAACCGTTACATATTAATAGTAGTAATTTGGACAGTATTTTCAAAGGAGACGCTCTCTTGATCATGACAGCATAATTTGGTGTCTGACTTCATTGACTGAGATGACTGAATGTCATCTGAAGAGATCAACGGAATCTATGGGTACGCTGTATTCTCGAGTTATTGATTTCAACAACCTCAGAGATGTTGTGCTTCATGCCCTTCCCCCACTCTTCCTCTGCCCAACAACAGGAGCAAAGACCCTGAGGACTCGGAGGCTTGAGAACTCTGTTCCTTCTGGGATCAGACCAGTGTTAAGGAGTCGCCCAGGCCTTCCTATTTTTTCTTCTCTGAGCCACTAGTGCTTCCTGCTATCTTTTATTTTTCTATTGTTAACGGAGATGTGGGTTTAGGAAACCATTTCTCTACTGTTTGGAAAATCACAATGCCCCTGACAGGAGTCTCACAAGGCAGTGTGAGAATGTCGGACTCTACACTGCCCTCTGTTGGCACATCTCTCAACCAAGCCTTTTTTCTAGTAATTTTTTTTTTAAATTTTATTTTTTAAGTTTTTTTTTTAATTTACATTCCAAATCATTTCCCCTTTCCCGTTTCCTCCCTCCCCGAAAGTCCCATAAGCCCCCTTCCCTCCCTCTTTTCCCCATTCAACCCCCTCTCGCTTCTCTGTCCTGGAGTTCCCCTACATCCAGTCTTTCCCGGACCAGGGGTCTCTCCTTCCATCTTCTTAGAAATTTATTGATATGTGAATTGTGTCTAGGGTATTCTGAGATTCTGGGTTAATATCCCCTTATCAGTGACTGCATACCATGTGTGTTCTTTTGTGATTGGGTTACCTCACTAAGGATGATATTTTCAAGTTCTGACCATTTGCCTAAGAATTTCGTGAAGTCATTGTTTTTAATTGCAGAGTAGTATTCCATTGTGTAAATATACCACATCTTCTGAATCCATTCCTCCGTTGAGGGACGTCTGGGTTCTTTCCAGCTTCTGGCTATTATAAATAAGGCTGCTATGAACATAGTGGAGCATGTGTCCTTATTGCATGCAGGTAAAGCCTCTGGGTATATGCCCAGGAGTGGTATAGCCAGATCCTCCGGGAGTGTCATGCCCAGTTTTCTGAGGAACCACCAGACTGCTTTCCAGAGTGGTTGTACCAGCTTGCAATTCCACCAGCAGTGGAGGAGTGTTCCTCTTACTCCACATCCTCGCCAACAACTGCTGTCTCTTGTGTTTTTGATCTTAGCCATTCTGACTGGTGTGAGATGGAATCTCAGGGTTGTTTTGATTTGCATTTCCCTAATGACTAAGGATGATGAACATCTCTTTAGGTGCTTCTCAGCCATTAGATATTCTTCAGGTGAGAACTCTTTGTTTAGCTCTGTACCCCATTTTTTAATAGGGTTACTTGCCTCTCTGGAGTTTAACTTCTTGAGTTCTTTGTATATATTGGATATTAGCCCTCTGTCGGATGTAGGGTTGGTAAAGAGCATTTCCCAGTTAGTTAGTTGCCGCTTTGTCTTTTTGACAGTGTCTTTTGCCTTGCAAAAACTTTGTAATTTAATGAGGTCCCATTTGTCAATTCTTGATCTTAGAGCATAAGCTATTGGAGTTCTATTCATTAACTAGTTTTTGTGCTTGGAGCTGTGAGTAATAGGAAATATAGTTAAATTAGATTCACTTGTAGTTACAAAGTTTCAAAATATTTATTTATTTACTTACTTACTTATTGCTTTGTTTGGTTGCTTTGGGCAATCACCAATGGCTAAGAAGCACCTACAGAAATGTTCAACATCCTTAATCATCAGGGAAATGCAAATCCAAATGACCTTGAAATTCCACCGCACACCAGTCGGAATGGCTAAGATCAAATCTCAGATGACTGCAGATGCTGTTGAGGATGTGGAGAAAGAGATACACTTCTCCATTGCTGGTGAGATTGCAAGCTAGTACAATCACTTTAGAAAACAATCTAGCAGTTCCTCAGAAAATTGGAAATAGTTCTCCCTGAAGACCCAGCTATACCACTACTGGACATATACCCAAAAGATGCTCCCACAAGAACATGCTCCACTATGTTCATAGCAGCCTTATTTATAATAGCCAGAATCTGGAAACAACACAGATGTCCCTCCATGGATGAACAGATACAGAAAAAGTAGTATATTTACACAATGGAGCACTACTCAGGTGTTAAAAATGATGACTTCATGAATTTTTCAGGCAAATGAATGGAACTAGAAAATACCATTCTGGGTAACCCAGACCCAAAAGAACACACATAGTATGTACTCATTGATAAGTGGATATTAGCCCCAAAGCTCAGGATCCCCACAATAAAATTCACAGACCATATGAAGCTTAAGAAGAAGGAAGACCAAAGTATGGATGCTGCAATCCTGCTTTGAAGGGGGAACAAAATAATCATGGAAGGTAGAGGGAGAGAGGGAGGGAGGGACCTGAAAGAAATTAAGAAGGGAGAAGGAAATGGGGAGACAGGATCAGGTATAAGAAGAGACAAGATAGAAGTCCAGAGGGTGAGGAGAATGAATAGATCTGTGTAGCAGTATGGGTGGGGAATGGGGAGAACCATTAGAAAGTCCCAGACACCCAGGATTCAAGAGGTTCCCAGGACCCAACGGGGATGACATTTGCAGAAATACCCAACAGAGGAGAGCTAGAACCCGAAGAGACCACCTCCAGTAGATAGTCATGGCCCCCAGTTAAGGATGGGGCCACCTACCATCTCAAAATTTTTAATCCAGAATTGTTCTTGTCTAAAGGAAATGCAGAGACAAATGAAATGGAGCAGATACTGAAGGAAAGGTCATCCAGAGACTGCCCCACCATGGGATCCATCCTATCTACAGACACCAAGCCCAGACACTATTGCTGATGCCAAGAAGTGCTCCCAGACAGGAGCCTAGTATGGCTGTTCTCTGAGAGGCTCCAACAGCATCTGACTAATACAGACGCAGACACTCACAGTCAACCATCAGAATGAGCCTGGGGACCCCAATAAAAGAGGAAGAACTGAAGGAGCTGAAGGGGATTGAAACCCCATAGGAAGAACAACAATATCAAGTAACTGCCCCCCCCCCAGAGTTCCCAAGGACTAAACCATCAACCAAAGAGTATACAGGGATGGACTCATAGCTCCAGCCACATATGTAGCAGAGTATTGCCTTATCTAGGATCAATGAGAGGGAAGGTCCTTGGTCCTGTGGAGGCTAGCATACCCTGAGTAGGTGTATGCTAGAGGGGTTAGGTGGAAGTGGGAGAGTGGAGGATCCTGGAGGATGGGAGTTTGGGGGAGAGGAGACCAGGAAGGGGGCAACATATGAAATGTAAATAAATAAAATAACCAATTAATAAAGAAAAAAGAAAAAAAGGAAGAAAGAAGCCAGAGTTTTCTAGCAGTACAAGACTACTTTGTCTGTTAGTAGAAAGAGAATGGAGACCTATGAGGATGGTTCATGCTCTTCTGGACAGACTTACTCACACCATCTTTGTCCAGGAAGAAACATGTGGCCATTAACAAAATTCCTGTCCAAGCATCTCACTTATGTTAGAAACCAGGCCCATTTGCTTCTTATATTTCTAAAGAAGACCCCTCTTCCTTCTAGGTCCCAAATGACAGTCCAGTGATGGAGTGTCACGTGGAGCTATGCTTTCTATCTTACCAAGAGAATTAAAGGGGTCAAAACAAGTCCTGCTTCATGTCACCATGCTGCCCAGGAAGGTGTGTTTTCATGCAAGCAAGCTGGTACACTATGAGTAACCCTACTGCCCGCGACTACAGAGTGTCAGGGCCAGTTCTTAGGCTCAGAAGTCTCAGCATGGCTGGAAGAACTCAGCCCTGGACCCAGTAGGTGAGGAGGAGAGGGTCAGTGACAGGTCAGCACTATCCAATGAGAACACAACTGGAGCCACATCATTGTTCTAATAATCACATGTAAGGGGTTAGCAAATGTTACTTGATATTGAATATGATGGAGATTAAAGGGCAATGCAGCATTTGACTCTCCTCTTGGATGAGAATTGTGGTTTTTCATTTTATTTAAATAAAGGGGAGAAAAACCCAGGTTGTTCTGATCTGAAGAAGGCAAGGCACTATCAGGTGTCACTCAAGCCCCTGAAGCAGAGAAGGCAGAGAAGGCAGTTGACTGAACCTAGTTCCTGCCAATTTGTGTGGGCAATATAAGAGGTTTCACTGATAAGATGAAAATACTGAGGGTTAACACTACAGAGCTTTGTCCTACAAATACATCTGATGTGAGAGACTACCATAGGAAATAGTGTTTCTAGTATCAGGGAGTGGTCAATTAAAAACACTCATTTTCAACTCAACTAGTATTAAAGACTGTGTTTTAGTGTTTTAAATATATACATTTAAGAAGATGCAGTATTTCTCAACAATTAAGTAACACACACACACACACACACACACACACACACACACACACTCAGCCTCTTAGTAAGCCTATTGTGCTTGTTGGGTGGTATCTTAGTCAGGGTTTCTATTCTTGGACTAAACATCACGACCAAGAAGCAAGTTGGGGAGGAAAGTGTTTATTCAACTTACACTTCCACATTGCTGTCCAAAGGAAGTCAAGACTGGAACTCAAACAGATCAGGAAGCAGGAGCTGATGCAGAGGCCATGGAGGGATATTACTTTCTAGCTTGCTTCCCCTGGCTTGCTCAGCCTGCTTTCTTATAGAACCCAAGACTACCAGCCCAGGGATGGCACCACCCATAATGGAACCTTCCCCCCTTGCTCACTAACTGAGAAAATGCCTTACAGCTGGATCTCATGGAGGCAATTCCTCAACTGAAGCTCCTTTCTCTGTGATAACTCCAGCTTGTGTCAAGTCGACACACAAAACCAGCCAGTACAGGTGGTAAATTAAATGTCTAGGTTTGTCCTGAACAGTTTACTCAACAAAAGCAACTGTAAGAATTCAACAGCACTAGGTGGGGTAGTTCGATCCATCCCATATACAGTTACAAAACTCAGACACTATTATCGATGCCCGTAAGTACTTGCTGACTGGAGCCTGATATAGCTGTCACCTGGGAGGCTCTGCTAGTGCATGATAAATACAGAGGGGACACTCTCAGCCAGCCATTGAGCTGAACACAGGGTTTCCAATGGGGGAGCTAGAGAAAGGACTCAAGGAGCTGAAGGGGTTTACAGCACTGTAGTAGGAACAATGATATGAGCCACCCAGTACACTCAGAGCTTCCGGGGACAAAAACATCAACCAGATAGTACACATGGTGTTACCCATGGCTCCAAATGCATAGGCAGCAGAGGATGGCCTTAGTGGACATCAAAGGGAGGAGAGGCCCCTGGTCCTGGAAAGACTCAATGCAGCAGTGTAGGGGAATACCAGGACAGGGAAGCAGGAGGGGCTTGATTGGGGAACAGGGGGAGGGGATATGGCTTATGGAACTTTTGGGGGGGGACCAGGAAAGGGGAAATCATTTGAAATGTAAATAAAGAATGTATCTAAGAAAAAAAAGAAAAAGAAAAGTATTCAACAGCAACCTAAGCTAAACTGAAATCCTGGGTCTGGTGCTGTTCTAAAGAGCTAGAACTCTTTTGTGATTGGGTTACCTCACTCAGGATGATAGTTTCTAGATTATCCATTTGCCTAAGAATTTCATGAATTCATTGTTTTTAATAGCTGAGTAGTACTCCATAGTGTATATGTACCACATTTTCTGTATCCATTCCTCTGTTGAGGGACATCTGGGCAATCGCTGATAAGTGGATGTTAGCCCCAAAGCTCGGAATACCCAAGATACAACTCACAGACCACATGAAGTTCAAGATGAAGGAAGACCAAAGTGTGGATACTTTGATCCTTATTAGAAAGTGGATCAAAACATCCATGGTTCACAGCCAACCAATAGAATGAGAATAGGGTCCCCAATGGAGCAGCTGGAGAGGGGACCCAAGGAGCTGAAGAGGTTTGCAGCTCCGCAGAAGGAACAATAGTAAGTACCAACCAGTACCCCCAGTGCTCCCAGGGACTAAACCAGCAACCAAAGAGTACACATGGAGGGACCCACGGCTCCAGCTACATATGCAGCAGAAGATGACCATTTCAGACATCAGTGAGAGACATTGGTCCTGTGAAGGCTCGATTCCCCAGAATAGGAGAATGCAAGTCAGAAAATTGGGGGAGGGGGTTGAGCAGGTGGAGGGGGGATGAGATAGGGGGTTTTAGGTGGGGTAACATGGAAAGGGGTTAACGTTTGAAATGTAAATAAAGCAAATATCTAATAAAAAATAAATTAAAAAAAGAAAAGAACTAGAACTCGTGATACGCTCAGGTTAGTGGCCATGGGTATATTCTTAGGGTCACTGAAAATGAGCAAAACTAATAAAGTTCTGCCTTTCTTGAAGAAATGATGGTAAAACTATTAGATATTTTTTCCAAATTACACAAAATCTCCGGAATGATTTGTCTGCTCAGGGACAGTATTGAATTCTTCTTAAGCATCCTGCAGAAGGTATAGAGGAGTGCAGAATGTATGGGCTCCAGGAGTGAGACTTTACATGCCCAACTAGTTCCTATTCTAATTGTAATGTAGAAAGGTACAACTTAGAAAAATTGAAAGGATAACAAATCTGTAAAAAATACAAAGTCAATGATATCCAATTATTTTGAATTTCTCAGGTTCAATGATTAAAATTCTAGCTAAGCCTATGCAAATACCCACATAACCCTAAACAACATGGTTCCTTGAAAACTGGAAGGCAACCACTGGTTTACAACACTTTCAGACGCTAAGGGTGCCCATCATTCCTACCCTTCCATCTGCAGGATCTAGATCTGCTGTGGTTGAGGGAACAGTGACCAGAGATGGTGCTTTACTCTGTCCCAACATAGGTTCTGATACAGACTGGAGTGTCTAGAAGACACTAGTTGCTTTGATCAATTTTAAAAAAAGCATTCATTCTTCTCATTATTTATTAAATATTTAAAGTGGTTGAGGAGTCATGGTAGGTGCTAGAGGACCAAAGATGATTACGAGTGTACTCGGTTCACAGTTGGAGATAAGCCATGCCAGGCTCATAATTCAGAAAGACTCTGGGCTTTTCCACAGGACAGCACTGCGCTCCTACTCACAGGCATTAAAATTTAATAGTGACTTCTTCAGGATGTAAATGGAGAACTGCATTGTTCATGTTTGTAGTTGTCAACTGAAAGAGGGTGGGACCACAGGAAGTTGTACGTGGAGAGGAATACTTTGGAAACAGGCGTTGGAGAGTGAAGCAGGGATGCTGCAGTTCTGGGTGTCTAAGCAGCATCTGAAGACAATGAGGATCACAAGGATGCTCAGTCAGGGCAAAAGACTGGGGGGCAGGAAATCAGCTTCTTCACGGTTTTAACTAAGGCTGCCCAGGCTCAGTCTCCTTGTCTCGTTTTGCTCCCACATGCTATTCAAGCATAAGGACAAGCTGAAGAGACCTAGGAGACAGGTTTTGTAGAGAGCAGTGGCTGAATACTCATTAATATGCACGAACAGCACAGTGATGAATATGCTGGACTCAGAGTCCTCCAGGTTGACCTAGAACAAGAGGAACCAGGGCACAGTTCATTACTCTGAAGATTGGTGATTAAAAAATAATACACATTCATCTTGCCCCTCTGCTATCAAGTGCTTTTCAGGATAATCGAATGGCATTGGGAGATAAGGAAGAGCTACCAAATGCAGACAGAATTGTGGAATGGAAGAAAGGGATATTGAACAGGTGTCAGGGAAATATTCAATGCAGGTGATGCTCATTGCCAGATGGGAAAACTGCTGGTAAAGCCCTGATGGAGAACTGAACGGCGTGATGAACTTCCAGCCACTGGAGGCAAAAAAAGGCCTCCTCCTCCTCCTCCTTTTCCTCCTCCTCCTCTTCCTCCTCCTCTTCTTCCTCCTCCTCCTCCACCACCATCACCACCACCTCTTCCTCCTCCTTGTCCTTCTCCTCTTGCAAGGATGCTGGGAGTGAGGGTGAGATAGGGTAGTGGTGGTAGGGTGGTGTACAGTGCCATCTGTGACGCATTTTGTAAAATTAGCAAATGAATCTGCTCCAGTATACACTGCCAAGCCTGGTAAATGGTTTGACACAAAGTAAGGTGCGCGTGGATGAGCAACTCTGCCAAAGAGCAGTCATTTTTAAGAAAGCTAAAATTGCCATTTTAATAATTTCATTTTCGAAAAAGCTGCAATATTCACCTTTCTACCTAGGACACTTATTTTGTCATCTCTATATCTATCTATCTATCTATCTATCTATCTATCTATCTATCTATCTATCTATCTATCTATCTATCTATCACTGTATATAGCATTTTAACAGGCTCTGTGGTTAGAAGGTTGTATATCTTTTGCATGCTTGATGTTAAGTATTTTGGGAAGACACAACAGCTCTTATTTACATGTATAGGCTTTCCTGTGAGTTGTATCTATTTTGCTGACTTTATGGTCAATTATTTTGCTAGACACTATGAGTGATCGGGACTCCATTGAAGTCACCATCATTCACTACCATCAACAGCCCATTAGACCAAAATAATAATATTTGCAAATCAACTTTTAAAATACATGTATTTCTTAATAGCACTGTCATACTTCTATTTATAAAAACTATAGATGAGGTTGGCCGGCAATCAATGGACTGTTCTGAAACCCCTTTGGATCTTCCTGCTCAGCTGTGGGTGGAAGAGAGAGCTCAGGATTTCTTACTGAGGAGTAAGAAATCTGCCTTGTGGTAATGAAGAGTCACAGGAGTGGTAGAGTCAGTGGTGGGGTGATTGCTGATTTTTTTCCTATGGTTTTCCTTTAACAATATGGGTACTACGGTCCTTTGGTACTTGCCTCAGGACTGTTTGTGGGAATGGAAGCTGATAGCTAGCACAGACACTTCTAGGCTTTACAGAAACCAAGGTTGTGGAAGAAAAGTTGTTTGCCTTTAAGAGGAGGAAGAAAGCCTAAGAAGTTGTTGAGGAAGGGAATAACTTTTCCAGGTCTTAGAAGGACTTTAGCCAAGGGCTTCAGGGAGTAGCAGGTCCACACCTTTGTTCCAGACTCTACTGGTAGTTTATGTATTAGCTGCACTTGTGGAGAGGGAGCTAAAGAAGCTCCATGTGAGTGTGGCTGACCTTGAGGCTACCAGATGCTTTCATGTTCTGGAAAAGAGGATTTCTATCTTTGAGGAACAGAAGGACCCACCTCCTGTTATTTCAGTTGTGAGTTCTGATTGGCTGAAGAGTAAAGAAGCTGCGGGTCTTGGGTCTTTGTGACCCAAAAGAAGCAGAGGCTACTGTCATGAGTGAGACTGAATTTCTTTATGGCATGTGGACACTTAAGCATATTTAAAGATATATCTCCTTTCTGTCTGTCTATAAAATTCACCTGGCAGAAATCAGTGATATGATATGTCTGTCTCTTCCAACCCTAATGTTGAAATTTATTTGGCATTTTAACAGTCTGAAAAGGTAGGACCTTTATGAGCTGATAAAGTCCTGAGGATACTCTGCCCTCATTGATGGATTAATTCCCTCATGACAAAACTAGTTTCATTTCCCTCCTGCCTGTGGTCTTGATGCACTTTAACCATGTTGTGATGTAGCAAGAAGGAACTCTCAGGGAGCACACGGATCAGAGCCTTCCAGCATTCACAGTCATCATTTACCTAGTCTGTAATACTGGTGTCTTAGTTAGGGTTTCTATTACAGTGAAGACACACCCTGACCACAGTAATGCTTATTAAAAAAAAAAACATTTAATTGGGGTTAGTTTACAGTTTAGAGGTTTAGTACATTATTGTCATGGTGGTGTTCAGGCAGACATAGTGCTGAAGAAGCTGAGATTTCTACATGACAGGCAGCAGGAAGGAAGACTGAGACACACTGACCAGACATGAGCTTCTGAGACATCAAAGCCCACCCCCTAATGACACACTTCCTCCAACAAAGCCACACCTATTCCAACAAGGCCACACCTCCTAATAAAGCCACTCCTTATGGACCAAGGGGGCCATTTTTATTCAAGCTTCCATAACTTTATTAAAGAGTCAGAAAATAATGTAGAACAGATATGTATTTTATAAAGAGCATTATAATTATAGTGTGGATTAGAGAAGAGCTGGATGAGTTGCAAGGAACCTTAAGAAGTAATCTTGCTCTTGTCAAAGCCTATTGGCATTTTCATTTTATTATTATGCATTCAGCCTTAAAGACAAGATTATGTATGTGTCAAGTGATATTTTTCAACCTGTTTTATCTTTTCATATCAGTATTGGTAAGTTGATGCTGATAATATCAGTTTTAAAAAATGTCTTAGACTGTTTATAGAGAAAAAGGTCTATACTATAACACATCTCGTGTAACTATGCCTTCTATCAGTGATTGCGCTATCTTTTATATAGTGAGTGAAGGAGCTTAAAGAGCTGTGAATAAAAATGTTGGTATAGGAAGAAATCAGACAAAGAATTGTTGAAAGGAGAAACATTAGCCATAGAGACAGACAGTGTTGCCCTGCATTTGTGCTCTGGGGAAGGCTGGACTGAGGTAGTAGAAATAAGATTGGTGCTACTGGGGTGGTGACAGTTACAATTCCTCAGAATTCCTTCAGAGTATAGGTGTCAGCAGGTAATGCCAGAATGAGGAAAGGTCGTGGAGTGGCTGAGAGTGGGGAAAGAAGATGCAGAACTTATGTGAAATGTTTCCCACAAGGACAAAAGGCCATCAGAAGAGGCTCCTGGCAATGCTTCGAGGCAGGACATTTCTAGTTGCTTCTTTGTCTATTCAGTGGTATCAGTTTTTCTGGAACTGTAGGTGCTATGGTATGGGTCTCCTTGCTGTGGTGGAGCATTGGCTGATTCAACAATTCTACCCACTAGGGCAGAGATGTTGAGGAGAGGTGTTTGGGAGCCCTGTAGGTACATATGATGAATGACCACATGGGAACCAGCAATCAGTAGGCAGATCAACTTTACTTAGGGTGATTTCAAGGCTTATAAAATTTGGGCAGACTGAGAGTAGGAACGTCCATAATGGGCAAAGGTCATTGGCTTGGGGCTTTGGATATCTGGAATGCCTCATTGTCATGAGGAAGAATTCCAGGAATCTCAGGTGCTGGCTGAACAGGTTTTGTCAGGGGACAGGAAATTGATCCTGTAATCTAATTGAGGCTCTGTGACATTCCTCAGGTAGAGGCATTGTATGAGGTTAGAATTCCCCAGACAAGGTCAGAGGAGAAGCCCTGCCAATAAAGAGAGTCTCCCATATTGCACTGAGCCCAGATACTAACCTGTCATGGTGGACTTTGACCTTAATTAGCAAAGTTTTCCTACAATGGAGGCCTGGCGTGTCCCTGCATGGAGGCCTAAAGAAGCCATTGCATGGAGCTGTGAAGGTGAAGCCTTGACTGCCTTTGAGACCCCAAGATGTTGGAGATACCAAGGCTGTGAGATACTTGCTGAGAAAAGCTGAAGACTGGTTGCATAACCATCCTGAGAGAGAGAAGAACATTGCAGTCAACAAAGCTGAAAGGAGTAGGAGATCTGAAGAGCATTTTGACATTAGAGATGGGATGGGGAGTTTGGAATTTGCATGGTTGATTTTAGGTCTCACTTTGGTCCAGTATTTCCTATTACCCCTTGTGATGGTTTGTATATGCTTGTCCCAGGGAGTGGCACTATTAGAAGATATGGTCTTGTTGGAGAAGTGTGTCACTGTAGGGTTGGGTTTAGAGATCTTCCTCTTAGATGCCTGAAGATGCCCAGTCTGTTCCTGGTTTCCTTTGGATAAAGGTGTAGAACCCCCAGCTCCTCCTGCACCATGCCTGCCTGGATGTTGCCATGCTTCTGCCTTGATGACAATGGACTAAACCTCTGAACCTGTAAGCCAGCCCCAAGTAAATGTCTTTTATAAAACTTGCATTGGTCATTGGTATCTGTTCACAGCAGTAAAACCCAAACTAATACAGAAGTTGGTACCAGGAGTGGGGTATTGCTGTGATAGGCCTGACCATGCTTTTGTTTGGAAGAATGTGGATTTTGGAACTTTGGATTTGGAAAGTCATGGAATGCTTTAAGTGGGGCTTAGTGGGCCAGTCTAGTAGGAATATGGAAGACAGTGGTATTGAGGGTCATTTGAACTGTGTAGGCCTGATGACCCAAAATGTTTCAGTGGAGAACTTTCATATGTGGTTGAGAGACTGTTTTTGTGATGTTTTGGTGAAGAACATGGGTGCTTTTTGCCATTTTCTGAAGAGACTGTCTAAGGCTAAGGAAAAGAGATGTATATTAATTGTATTGACAAAGGAAGTCTCAAAAAAGCCCAACAGAGACTTTGCTCTCTGGTTAAGTCTGATGAAAAGCATTTTGAACAAACATAGCAAGCTGAGAAAGGAAACATACAAAATATATAGTTTGAGCACTAAAGGGACACCAGGAAGTGAAATGGAGCTGAATTCAAGGATATTAAACTGAATTAAGGAAGTAGTGACTTTGAGGCAAGATTCCTCCCAGCTAAATTTAGGTTCAGGCGTGGTAGTACAAGCCTTTAATCCCAGGAGACAAAGATAAGCAGATCTCTGAGTTCAAGGCCAGCCTAGAACAGAGCAAATTCTAGGTGAAGAAAAACTTAAATCCAGGTTTGGTGGATCACACCTTTAATCCCAGTGCTTAGGAGACAGGCATGCAGATCTCTGAATTCAAAGTCAGTCTATGGAGCAAGATCCAGGACAGCCAAGCTTAAGCAAGTAAAGGAGTTGAAATAAAGGAAGCTAGTGATAAGGTAATAGAACAAGGGGGGCAATGTTCCAGCTCCTGCAAACAGCAGAACTCAGAAGCTTAGGCCATGTGTCTCTGGCTTTATATTCAAGAGGAGAAGGAGACTATTGGGACAATTGATGCTTGTTATCTGGAGCTAAGAAATTAGTGGTGATTAAGAAAAGACCAGCATCACTTAGGTGATATTTTCTGGGAAGTGTTTCCTGAGAGCACAAAGAAGCTGTGTTCCAGAGATAGCCAAGGTTGTACCTCATGCTGCAGCTGTACTTGGTAATGTGTAAGAATAGTCCAGGTGGTACTGGTTTTGAAGGCATGAAGGCGTCATGAAGAACAGCTGAGGTTTGGCACTGTGAGAGGCCATGGAAGGCCATTGGTGAAAGTGCAGCCTCAGTTGTAGTTGACATCGAAGGACTGAAGGGGTCATACAAAGGAGTGGAGGCTTGATACTATGAAGACAGCCTATGAGAGGCTTTGGTGAAGCATAGTTGCAGTAGAAGACCCTAGCATATTGGAGGTGCCAGTACCATGGGATGACCACCAAGAATAGCAGTGGCAGCAGAATGGATCAACTTGAACTTAGAGTGCTACAGAGGGCAGAGCTGGAGAAGTGACACCAGCCCTTTGGAGATGCACAGAAGATCATGTGTGGAACTCAGACATTGGAACAAGAAGCTGTGAAGCTGAAGTTGACTTGGGGACCGCAAGATGTTAAAGATGCCAGAGACACAGGATGCCTGCCAGGAAAGCTGTTAACAGGTAGTGGAACCAGCCCAGGAGAAAGAACCTTGTTGCAGTCAACAAAGATGAAAAGCCAGTTGAAGATCTGACGACTGCTTTGCCATCAGACATGGAGATGCAGAGTTTGGAGACTGCCCGGCTGGTTTCTTGTCTTGCTTTTGGGATTACAGTTAAGTGATTGGATGAATCTCAGAAGAGACTTTGAACTTTGGACTTTTAACACTGTTGAGAATACTATAGACTGTGGGGGACTTTTGAATTTGGACTAAATGTATTTTGCATTATGCTATGTTTAGGTATGGCCCCCATAGGCTTGTTGAAACATAAGTCTTAAGACCAGGGAGTGGAATGTGATGGTTTGTATATGCTTGTCCCAGGGAGTGGCACTATTAGAAGGTGTGGCCTTGTTGAAGGAAGTGTGTCACTGTAGGGTTGGGCTTAGAGATCTTCCTCTTAGATGTCTGAAGGTGCCCAGTCTGTTCCTGGTTTCCTTTGGATAAAGGTGTAGAACCCTCAGCTCCTCCTGCACCATGCCTGCCTGGATGTTGCCATGCTTCTGCCTTGATGACAATGGACTAAACCTCTGAACCTGTAAGCCAGTCCCAAGTAAATGTCTTTTATAAAACTTGCATTGGTCATTGGTGTCTGTTCACAGCAGTAAAACCCAAACTAATACACCCCTCTACTCTATTTTGGAATGGTAATACATATTCTGTGCCCTTGTGTGTTGTAAGTATGTGATTTGCTTTTTTATTTTGATTTTACACAGGGTTACAGTTAAGAGATTACCATATGAATCTCAGAGGAGACTTTGAACTTTGGACTGCAATAGACTATGGGTACTTTTTGAAGTTGGAGTGAACACATTTCTGCATTACAAGCCTATGGGGGCTAGGGAGTAGAATATGGTGATTTTAATAAGAATGGATCTTATAGGGCCATAGATTTGAATGCTTAGGGAATGGTATTAGGAGAGGAGTCCTTGTTGTAGTAGGTGTATATTGTTGGAACAAGTTTGTCACTGGGTTGGGCTTGAAGGTTTCCAATGTTCAAGCCAGGCTCAGTCTCTCTCTCTTCCTGATGCCTGACTGTCTGGATGTAGTCCTTTTGCTTCCCAACACTGAGTCTGGCAGTGTGCTGCTGTGCTTCCTGCCATGATGGCAATGGTAAATGTTTTGCTTTGTTTTCAATAAGAATTGCTGTGATCATTGTGTCTTTTCACAACAATAGAACATTGACTAAGACAACTTGATAGGAACCTGATTCACAGAGTCCTCATGCAATTTATACTGTGACTTGTCATGAGGGTTTGCAACCCTTTATGAGAAATGCAAGACCCATTCATGCCTACTGCCACTCTATCCTATTGCATTCTGTTTCATTGCCAGGGGATGGACTGGTTTCCTCTTGAGACTCCATCACAGCATTTTCCATGGAGCTTACCAAGGTCACCACACATCATGTATATACCTGTCTCCTATGCAAGGCACTGAAGGAAGAGAGAGACACTGATTTGAACATTGCCTGGCTTGAACATTGGAAACCTTCCAGCCCAGCCCAGTGACACACTTGCTCATACTTGGTGAGTTCTGGGAACTCACTTCTGTACAATGTGTTTTGTTTTGAAGTCTTACAGATGGAGAGACCCATTCATTTCTCTCAAAGTGTGTAATTCCCAAGAATGCACCCATAAAGTAAGGTTTTGAATGCCATTCTTAAAGGATGTATCAGGTTGTCCTATTGCGCAGTTGGGGTAGGGTAGGCCATGTCTTCTAAGCTATTCCCTCCTCCATCTGAAAGTCCTGATCCTGAGCATGAAACTGTATCTGTGAGGCAGGATGCTCTGGCTTTTCTCTAGTCTCCTTCCAGTCTTCTGCCATGGCAGGAACTCAGGCCTAACATCCTTTACCACTTAGCCTGTTAAGTCCCACCATACTGGAGCTAATAAATCACATGTGCTGGCTTGCCTACTCATTGTCTTTCCTTTCAAGAGATGCAACTACACAAGTGAGGAAAAAGCAGTGAAACATGGGAGGTAGGGAGCACATGGAATTTTTTATAGTTTATAGACCCAAAACCATGGAAGACTTAATGTGTATTAGACTCTGCAGTTATTTACATAAGCGAAGACATAAGTTAATCAATCAAGTGAATTAGTGAGGTTATCAAATCAACAAGTTAATGGAGATCCAAAAGAAGGATTGGCAATTGGCTTCTAGCTGGCCTGCCCCACACTGAGAGGAGTTCCACGCAAGCTGCTGAGGCAGTCTAAAGAGACACAGCTCACTAATGTTGATTAAAGCACCATGTTATAGAGCCATTGAGTCCTCTCAAAAGAAGGATTCCTGTGGGAGAGAATGTGGCCAAATTTGTTCCCAGGGAAAACATTTAGTTTCTATAACCCCCAGGAAATCTTCACTCTCTCTCTCCTCAATCTGTAACATGTCTGGAAATGTTAGGAAGACAGAGCAAAAAGCCACACTACCTAAAAAGTTCTCCCAGTGAGAAATGAGTCCTTTCGAAATGTCCTACCTCATTTGCTGCAGTGTGTGAGAATGTTCCCGACTCACATATGGCTGAATGTCTGTTTCCATTTTCCCCGTGTGTTTCCAAAGCACTTGGAGGTGAAAGTGGAAAGAGTTTTAATGGAATGCATCTGCAAGTGATAAAAATCGGGGAGGAATTAAAAACAGTTATGAGTTGTTCTTAAAAGGCAACTTGATCTTGATAAATGATGGACATGGACTGAAACCAGCGAGGAGAAAAGTAATAGTGCAGCTCCTATAGGAGGAAAAGAAAACACAGTATTCAGCTGGGTATGATCAAGCACCAGAACCACTGCCAAGCCTGCTTTTGGGGCCTGGCTGTTAACGTGGTGATTCTGAATCATGGGAACATGTTAAGATGACAACAGCTATATACTTTCACATAGAAATATTACAACAAACACAGCCTTATAAAGGTCATTTCATAATTTCCATGAGACTGTTAAATGGCTGATGTAAAGCAAGAATAGCAGATTTGGGGAATAAAGTGACCCCCAAACAACTTACACTGATTGACTGAATAGTATCTGGTGCCCAAAAAGGAGGTCAGAGGAAAGACCAGGACTGGGGATTACGGAATATCCTTGGATTTGACCCTAACAGTGTTCCCAACTGCCTTAGAGATAGACTTTTTGTTGTAGTAAGTATTTAAATTCTGGCCCAGGGCTTCTAACCTACCTTTTGTTATTGAGTTCCTGGATAAAAACACAGACCCTTTGTACTTGTAACAAGCCTTAGGCAGCACAATAGCTGGGCTGCTGCCTATCCTCCATGCTGTAAGAATCTACTTTTCTATCGATAACCCTCAGTTATTATTTACTATGTTCCATATGGGCTGCTCTTAACTCCAGCTGGTATCCTCAGGGCCATGCTCTCTTGACCCTTAACCCATGATGGCCGTCCTCCTCTCCTGCACCTTCTTCTTCCTCTCCTGGTCCTCCTTTGACCCCAGGTCCTTGAAACCTAAACCCCACCTATGACTCTTCTGCCCAGATATTGACTGTTGGCATCTTTATTTACCAATCAGAAATAACCTGGGGGCAGGGTCACTCAGCATCTTACTTGAGGACTCTCTCTTCTGGGACAGCCAGTCTTGTGGGGCTCCAAATTAGCGTTAGAATACAACCAGCATTAGGCCAACTCTCTACAACTTTCTCTTCAGCCTTCAGCTCTGTTAGTGATGCAACTTTCTGTCCTCTGTCTCAAATGTTAAGTTGGAGCTATATGATCAGTGTCAGGTCTCATGTGACCATCCTCAGTCTTCGAAGAACTGACCTAATTTTTCAACCACACTCTTGCCCTGGCCATAAGCCTCAGAAACTCAGACCCAGAAAAATCACCAGTGTAATGAGTATCATATTTACAACCTCAGAAAAGATCCACGTGGAGCTTTTTTAATATTTTCCAGCTAATAAACATCTGTAAATCTATGGCTTGCAACACAAGTTTGGAATTTGAAACAATTCCCATCTTAATCCCAACTTGCTGGCTTTCCTGTTTCCTGTCACACTGCATCTGTGGCCACAGGTAACATGGAGTAATGAAATACAGTGAATAATGTGCACATTTCCAGCCCCGCTTTTTTATGAATAGCCTAAGCCTAAATATCAGTTTCTTAGATGGCTCTAAGTCCTGTAATTGTAGGGAAGACCTACTCTGTAAATTTTACATATAATTCACACTGGAACTATTTCTTCACACTGGGGAGCTTTACCCTCCAGGCATCCCTGGGGGTGTGGTTTAATGGTTCTGCTGGTCTCAACCTGAACAGTTTTCTGCTTCTCCTGTTGTTTCTCCCTGTGTCTTACACTCAGAAGTGGAGTAGAGGTTGGGGACATACAGAGCGGTCTTATAAGAGAGCATGGCCTCAAGATAGCTCCATTCTCTAACCCTTTAGCCCCTTCATCTCTGACGGCTCACCTTCCATGGCACCTCAGATGATGCTCTTCCCTCTCAGCCCACCTATAGCCTAAAGTTTATGACTTCTGTGCTAGGAAACAGCCCCATGTTCTGCCTTTTCCTGGATTTCACAATCAAGTCCACTCATACATCTTTTCTAAAAGCCAGAGGAAGATGATGATGCCATTCCTCTAGTGTGTGCTAAGAGTTCAGACCAGCTGGAGTTTCAAAGAGTAGCTGTGCCTCCTTTTATAGTGCATTAAATGCTTTCTTCTTTCCTGCTCAAGTTGTATCAAAAAAACAGAGCATTGGCTGGGAAACTGACTTCTTCAGCTAACAGTCTGTGTTAGCATCCTCTATCTGAAATGCGTTTGAGGGAACATCTTGGGAAGCTCATCACTAGGTGGATTGTGGGCAACATGTGCCCTGAATGCTTGTCCACAATGCAGTTTGGACACCATAACACTCGCTTGTGAATAAAATTTTGAGGCATAGCCTTTGTATGGCCTTAACAAAAACAAAATAATTATTTCTTTGGACAAAGAGCCATAAAAACAGCTCTTGATGTTTATGCAGCCATTTAATTTGTGCTTAGATTTCACGTTGCGATTTCATAAGAAGTTTTGAATAGCCATTTAGTGGTTTTAAACATTAATATAGAATCCTTTCTTGGCTTTCCAAATATTTAGGATAAAATTCTTAACCAGTGTTTTAAGCCACAATTGATTTAAGGTTAGCCTTTTCCTCCAGCCTCATGCTGAATCCAGTTATGCTAGTCTGAGGCTTTGAAGAAGGCTACTATTTTCTCACAACAAGAGGAGATCCAGGAGATCCAAGTTAGACGTTTTGATATGATTCAAACTAGGTTCCCAAGGAAACACAATAAAGATGAAATTGCCCTCCTGCCTGCTCTGTTCCTAAACACAACGGTGAAATAAACCGTTCTTGGTAACAGAGCAGAAGCTAACGTTCCAACACGACTCCCCATTTGTCCCATTTTGGACCTCTTAGAAACTGCTAAGTTGGTAAATTATTTGTTATATTAAAATAGCTATGTGGAAATATCTGCTTCTCAAACCCACAGACCGAAAAACCATCTAACACACTGCATTTTCCTGTTCCCAGGTGCAGGATCTCAATTTCTCAGCTGGCAAAGACATTACACTTATGTGTGCTTCCAATTAGACCTTCCTGATGCGCGGGCCAAGGTTGCACAGTGGTCCACAGAGGATTCGTGGGCCCCTCCCCCTTTGCATCTCATTTTCTGCTGCTGTGTCTCAGCCAGTTTGCAGAACTTTGGCTACCAAACAAGACACAAACATTTCTGAAAGCGCATTCATTAGAAAGTAGTGACTCCATGTGAACAAGGAAAACACAGCATCTCAGATTCTGTTTCCCTGAAAATAACTTTCAGGAAGTTGGAAAATTAAAAATCAGAAATGCATTGTTTTACAAATGGAAGCTATTTCTGTTCATGGGCCAGTGGGAATTGTTTGATAATGTTCCCTTTCAGGATAGTGCAGAACAGAATGAAATAACACACTGAAATATCTCACCAACTTATGCACTTTGCAGGTTTTCATAAGCTGTAAAGAGAGAAGATAAAAACTAGAGTCAAGAGGAAACACTGAAACAGTCTTCTCTTCATTTGTGATATAAAAGGAGACGATGACTCTGGAAAGAGCACTGTGGATGGAGAGGGGTTCTAGTATCAGGCACAGGGGCCAGAAAAAGGGAGGCATTTACAACAGTCTGACAAACATGTTCTTGAAAAATAAAACCTTTTAGGACATATAGCACCATAGCTATAAAGCACAAACCTCACCCTTATCTCTTCTTGAGAGTTTCAGATATAGTTTGTCCAACAAAGCATCCTTAATCTAAAATGCAAAAGTCTTCCAAAGTCTGTGCTAATTGACAGTCAATATGATACCAGAAGTAGACAACCATACCCTTGACTTTCATAAAGTATTAAAACTCTGTGTAAAGTTGCCTCCAGGCTAGGGAGTCAAGCTTCACAGGGAACTTAAGAGTGAATTTTATCTTCAGATTTAGGGTTCATCACTAAGATTTTCTATTCCAAATATACAAATGTTCCAAAATCCAAGAATACTCCCAACTGTTCCAAGACATTTCAAAAAAAAAATTCAACTTGTATTAGAAAAATCAAAGAACTTTTTTATTGAATATATTCTTCATTTACATTTCAATTGTTATACCCTTTCCCTTTCCCTGTTTCCTCCCCTCTCAGAAAATCTCCAACCCATCTTCCCATCCCCTGCCTCCAAGAAGATGACCCCTGCCCAACCCACTCCCACCTATCCCTTCGATTTCTCCACACTGGGGCATCTATTGAGACTTCATAAAGGACCAAGGACCTCTTCTCACACCAATGCACTCCCAACAGGGCATTTCTCTGCCACAATTGTGGCTGGAACCATGTGAACCCCTTGGTTGATGGCTTAGTCCCTGGGAGCCCTGGGGCGTCTGGTTGGCCAACATCATTGTTCTTCCTATGGAGCTGCAAACCCCTTCAGCTCCTCCAGTCCTCCCTCCAACTCCTCTATTGGGGACCCTGTTCTCAGTCCAATGGTTGGCTGCTAGCATCTGCCTCTGTATCAGTAAGACTCTGGCAGGGCCCCTCAGGAGGTAGCCATAAAAGGCTCCTTTCTGCAAGCACTTCTTGTCATCCATAATAGTCTCAGAGTTTGGTGACTATTTATAGGATGAATCCCCAGGTAGGACAGTCTCTGGGTGGCCTTTCCTTCAGTCTCTGCCCCACACTTTGTTTCCATAATTGCTCCTGTGAGTATTTTGTTCCCTTTCTCAGAAAAACCGAAGCACCCACACTTTAGTCTTCCTTCTTCTTGAGCTTCTTGTGGTCTGTGTGTTGTATCTTGGTTTTTTTCTGAGCTTTTGGGCTAATATCCACTTATCAGTAAGTGCATACCATGTGTGTTCTTTTGTGATTGGGTTACCTCACTCAGAATGACACTTTCTAGTTCCATTCATTTGCCTAAGACTTTCATGAATTCATTGTTTTTAATAGCTGAGTAATACTCAATTGTGTAAATATACCACATTTTCTGTATCCATTCCTCTGCTGAAGGAAATCTGGGTTCTTTCCAGCTTCTGACTATTATAAATAAAGCTACTATGAACATAGTGGAGCATATTATATGGTGGAGCATCTTCTGGGTATATGCCCAGGAGGGGTATAGCTGGGTCCTCAGGTAGTACTATGTCTAATTTTCTGAGGGATTGCCAAACTGATTTCCAGAGTGGTTTTACCAGCTTGCAATCCCACCAGCAATGGAGAAGTGTTCCTCTTTCTCCACATCCTCGCCAGCATCTGCTGTCCCCTGAGCTTTTGATCTTAGCCATTCTGACTGGTGTGAAGTAGAATCTCAGGGTTGTTTTGATTTGCATTTCCCTGATAACTAAGGATGCTGAACATTTCTTTAGGTGTTTCACAGCCATTCGAGTTTTCTCAGTTGAGAATGCTCTGTTTAGCTCTGTACTCCATTTTTTAATAGAGTTATTTGACTCTCTGGAGTCTAACTTCTTGAGCTCTTTGTGTACATTGGGATATTAGCCCTCTATCAGATGTAGGATTGGTAAAGATCTTTTCCCAATCTGTTGGTTGCCATTTTGTCCTATTGACAGTGTCCTTTGCCTTAAAGACACTTTGCAGTTTTTATGAGGTCCCATTTGTCGATTTTTGTTCTTAGAGCATAAGCCATTGTTGTTCTGTTCAGGAAATTTTCCCCTGTGCCCATGTGTTCAAGGCTCTTCCCCACTTTCGCTCCTATAAGCTTCAGTGTATCTGGTTTTATGTGGAGGTCCTTGATCCACTTGGATTTGGTTTTGTACAAGGAGATAAGAATGGGTCGATTTGCATTTTTCTACATGCTGACCTCCAGTTGATACAGCATCATTTGTTAAAAATGCTGTCTTTTTTCTAATGGTTGTTTTTAACTTATTTGTTAAATATCAAGTGACCATAGGTGTGTGGGTTCATTTCTGGGTCTTCAATTCTATTCCATTGATCTTCCTGCCTGTCTCTGTACCAATACCATATAGTTTTTTATCACTATTGCTCTGTAGTAGAGCTTGAGGTCAATGATGGTGATTCCCCCAGAAGTTCTTTTGTTGTGGAGAATAGTTTTCACTATCCTGGGTTTTTTGTTATTCCAAATGAATTTGCAAATTGCTCTTTCTAGCTCTATGAAGAATTGATTTGGAATTTTGATGCAGATGTCATTGAATCTGTAGATTGTTTTCAGCAAGATAACCATTTTTAGTATATTAATCCTGCCAATTCATGAGTATGGGAGATCTTTCTATTTTCTGAGATCTTCGTTTTTTTTTCTTCAGAGGCTTGAAGTTCTTGTCATAAAGATCTTTCACTTGCTTGGTTAGGGTCACTCCAAGTTATGTAATTTTATTTGTGATTGTTGTGAAGGGTTTCATTTCCCTAATTTCTTTCTCAACTTGTTTATCCTTTGAGTAGAGGAAGGCTACTGATTTGCTTGATTTAATTTTATATCCAGCCACTTTGCTGAAGTTTTTTTTATCAGCTTTAGGAGTTCTCTGGTGGAATTTTTGGGGTCGCTTAAGTGTATGATCATATCATCTGCAAATAGTGATATTTTGACTTCTTCCTTTCTAATTTGTATACATTTGACCTCTTGTCTGATTGCTCTGGCTAGGCCTTTAAGTACTATATTGAATAGATAGGAAGAGAGTGGGCAGCCTTGTCTGGTCCCCAATTTTATTGGGATTGTTTCAAGTTTTTCTCCATTTAGCTTGATGTTGGTTACTGGTTTGCTATATATTGCTTTCACTATATTTAGGTATGGGCCTTGAATTTCTGATCTCTCCAAGACTTTCAACATGAAGGGATGCTGAATTTTGTCAAATGCTTTTTCAGCATCTAATGAAATGATCATGTGGTTTATTTTTTTCTTTGAGTTTGTTTATGCAGTGAATTACATTGATGGATTTCCATATATTGAACCATCCCTGCATCTCTGGGATGAAACCTACTTGATCATGGTGAATTATCATTTTGATGTATTCTTGGATTCAGTTGGGAAGAATTTCATTGAGTATTTTTGTATCAATGCTCATAAGGGAAATTGGTCTGATGTCTTTTTTCCTTGTTTGGTCTTTGTTTGGTTTAGGTATAAGCTTTATTGTGGCTTCATAGAATGAGTTGGGTAGTGTTCCTTGCATTTCTATTTTGTGGAATAGTTGGAAGAGTATTGGTGTTAGGTCTTCTTTGACGATCTGATAGAATTCTCCACTAAACCCATCTGGTTCTGGGCCTTTTTTTGGTTGGGAGACTGTTAATGACTGCTTCTATTTCCTCAGGAGTTATGGGACTATTTAGATGGTTTATCTGATCCTGTTTTAACATTGGCACCTGGTATGTTGAGTATAAACTTTTGTAGTAGGATATAATGATTTTTTGAATTTCCACAGTTTCTGTTGTTCTGTCTTCCTTTTCATTTCTGATTTTATTAATTTGGGTAGTGCCCCTGTGCCCTCTGGTTAGTCTAGCTAAGGGTTTATCTATCTTGTTGATTTTCTCAAAGAACCAGCTCCTGGTTTTGTGGATTCTTTGTATGGTTTTTTTTTTTTCTATTTGGTTGATTTTGACCCTGAGTTTGACTATTTCCTGCCATCTACTCCTCTTGGGTGTATTTGCTTCTTTTTGTTCTAGAACTTGCAAATGTGTTGTTAAGCTGCTAATGTAAGCTTTCTCCATTTTCTTTTTGGAAGCACTTAGTGCTATGGGTTTCCCTCTTAGCACTGCTTTCATTGGGTTCCATAAGTTTTGGTATGATGTGTCCTCATTTTCATTAAATTCTAAAACATCTTTAATTTCTTTATTTCTTCCTTGACCAAGCTATCATTGAGTAGAGCATTGTTCAACGTTCATGTGTATGTGTGTTTTCGGTTGTTTTTGTTTGATCTTAAGACCAGCCTTAGGCCATGGTGATCTGATAGGGTGCATGGAATTATTTCAATATTCCTGTATCTGTTGAGGCCTGTTTTGTGTCCAATTATATGGTCAATTTTGGAGAAGGTACCATGAGGTGCTGAGAAGAAGGTATATTCTTTTGCTTTAGGATGGAATGTTCTATAAATGTCTGTTAGATCCATTTGGTTTGTAGCTTCTGTTAGTTTCAGTGTGTGTCTGTTTAGGTTGTTTCCATGATTTGTCCATTGCTGAGAGAGGGGTGTTGAAGTCTCACATTATTATTGTGTGGAGTGCAATGTGTGCTTTGAGCTTTAGTAGTTTCTTTTATGAATGTGGTTGCCCTTGCATTTGGAGCATAGATGTTCAGAATTGAAAGTTTAACTTGGTAGATTTTTCCTTTGACCAGAATGAAGTGTCCCTCCTTATCTTTTTTGACAACTTTTGGTTGAAAGTCGATTTTATCCGATATAAGAATGGCCACTCCAGCTTGTTTTTTGGGTCCATTTGCTTAGAAAATTGTTTTCCAATCTTTGACTCTGAGATACTGACTGTCTTTGTCACTGAGGTGGGTTTTTTTGTATGGAGAAAATGTTGGATCCTGTTTAAGTATCCAGTCTGTGAGTCTATGTCTTTTTATTGGGGAATTGAGACCATTGATGTTAAGAGATATTAAGGAAAAGTGATTGCTGCTTCCTGTTATTTTCATTGTTAAAGGTGGAATTCTGTTTGTGTGGCTATCTTCTTTTGGGTTTGTTGAAAGAGGGTTACTTTATTTCTTTTTCTAGGATGTAATTTCCCTCCTCGTGTTGGTGTTTTCTACCCATTATTCTTTGTAAAGCTGGGTTTGTGGAAAGATATTGTGTAAATTTGGTTTTGTCATAGAATATCTTGTTTTTTCTGACTATGATAATTGAGAGTTTTGCTGGGTATGGTAGCCTGGGCTGACATTTATATTCTCTTAGGGTCTGTATAACATCTGCCCAGGATCTTCTAGCTTTCATAGTTTCTGGTGAGAAGTCTGGTGTAATTCTGATAGGTCTGCCGTTATATGTTACTTGACATTTTTCCCTTATTGCTTTTAATATTCTTTCTTTGTTTAATGCATTTGGTGTTTTGATTATTATGTGATGGGAGGAATTTCTGTTCTGGTCCAGTCTGTTTGGAGTTCTGTAGGCTTCTTCTATATTCATGGGCATCTCTTTCTTTAGATTAACGAAGTTTTCTTCTATAATTTTGCTGAAGATATTTACTGGTACTTTAAGTTTTAAATCTTTGCTCTCTTCTATGCCTATAATCCTTAGGTTTGGTCTTCTCATTGTGTCCTGGATTTTCTGGATGTTTTGGGTTCTTTGAGAAAATCAACAAGATAGATAAGCCCTTAGCCAGACTAACCAGAGGGCACAGAGATAGTATCCAAATTAATAAAATCAGAAACGAAAAGGAAGAGATAACAACAGAAACTGAGGAAATTCAAAAAATCATCAGATCCTACTACAAAAACCTGTATTCAACACAACTAGAAAATCTTGAGGAAATGGACAATTTCCTTGACAGATACCAAGTACCAAAATTAAATCAGGATCAAATAGACCATCTAAACCGTCCTATAAGCCCTGAAGAAATAGAAGTTGTCATTGGAAGTCTTCCAACCAAAAAAAGCACAGGTCCAGATGGTTTTAGTGCAGAATTCTATCAGACCTTCAAAGAAGACCTAACACCAATACTCTTCAAACTGTTCCACAAAATAGAAACAGAAGGAACACTACCCAACTCGTTCTATGAAGCCACAATTACACTAATACCAAAAGCACACAAAGATCCAACGAAGAAAGAGAATCTCAGGCCAATCTCTCTTATGAATATCGATGCAAAAATACTCAATAAAATTCTTGCCAACCGAATCCAAGAACACATCAAAACGATCATTCACCACGATCAAGTAGGCTTCATCCCAGGGATGCAGGGATGGTTCAATATAAGGAAATCCATCAATGTAATCCACTACATAAACAATCTCAAAGAAAAAAACCACATGGTCATCTCATTAGATGCTGAGAAAGCATTTGGCAAAATTCAGCATCCTTTCATGCTAAAGGTCTTGGAAAGATCAGGAATTCAAGGCCCATATCTAAACATAGTAAAAGCAATTTACAGCAAACCAGTAGCCAGCATCAATCTAAATGGAGAGAAACTTGAAGCAATCCCACTAAAATCAGGGACTAGACAAGGCTGCCCTCTCTCTCCATATCTTTTCAATATAGTACTTGAAGTTCTAGCTAGAGCAATTAGACAACAAAAAGAGGTCAAAGGGATACAAATTGGAAAGGAAGAAGTCAAACTATCACTATTTGCAGACGATATGATAGTATACATAAGCGACCCAAAGAACTCCACCAGAGAACTCCTACAGCTGATAAACGACTTCAGCAAAGTGGCCGGATATAAAATCAACTCAAGCAAGTCAGAAGCCTTCCTATACTCAAAGGATAAGCAGGCTGAGAAAGAAGTAAGAGAAATAATACCCTTTACGATAGCCACAAACCATATTAAGTATCTTGGCGTGACTCTAACCAAACAAGTGAAAGATCTGTATGACAAGAACTTCAAGTCTCTGAAGAAAGAAATTGAAGAAGACCTCAGAAGATGGAAAAATCTGCCATGCTCATGGATTGGCAGGATTAATATAGTAAAAATGAGCATCTTACCAAAAGTAATACACAGATTCAATGCAATCCCCATCAAAATCCCAACTCAATTCTTCATAGAGTTAGAAAGAGCAATTCAAAAATTCATCTGGAATAACAGAAAACCCAGAATAGCTAAAACTATTCTCAAGAGTAAAAGAACCTCTGGGGGAATCAGTATCCTGGACCTCAAGCTGTACTACAGAGCAATAGTGTTAAAAACTGCATGGTATTGGGTTACATGCTTTGTGCATTTTGCATTTTCTTTGACTGTTGAGTCATTGTTTTTTATGGTATCTTCAACACCTGAGATTCTTTCTTCTATCTCTTGTATTCTGTTGTTGATGCTTGCATCTGTGATTCCTGATTTCTTCTCAAGGTTTTCTTTCTCCCGAGTTGTCTCCCTTTGTGATTTCTTTATTGTTTCTATTTCCATTTTTAGATCCTGGATGGTTTTCTTCAGTTTCTTCACTTGTTTTTTTGTGTTTTCCTGTATTTCTTTATTGGAGTTTTGTGTTTCTTCTTTAATGACTTCTACCTGTTGACCCATGTTCTCCTGTATTTCTTTAAGGGAGATGTTTATGTCCTTCTTGAAGTCCTCTATCAGCATCATGAGATGTGATTTTAAATCCTGATCTTGCTTTTCCAGTGTGGGTATCCAGGACCTGCTGTTGTAGGAGAACTGGGTTCAGATAGTGCCATGTTGCCGTAGTTTCTTTTGGTAATGTTCTTCCATTTGCCTTTTGCCATCTGGTTATCTCTTGTGTTAGCTGGTCTTGCTGTCTCTGACTGTGGTTTATCTGTCCTGCAAGCCTGTGTATCTCTACTCCTGGGATTCCCCTATGTACACAGGTATGTAGGCACTCCTGGGAGACTAGCTGTCTTGTGGTGGTATTTGTGTATGTAGCTCTGTGGCCCAGGATTAGCTCTGCACTCTCCAGCCTCTCCACAGTCCTGGGAGGTTGGCTATCTCCCTGCACCACCTGGATATAATACACTGTGGCAGAGGATGGTCCTCAACCAAAGACAGAAACCAGAAGGTTTCTGCCTGGGGGTTCCTGATGGGTTCCTCTGAGCAGCAGGGGTGGGCATTTCTATGCTCTCAGGCCTCTCCACACTCCAACTGCTCTGAGTGCTGCGGGTTCTCTAGGATGGATCAGGAGATGGTGTTTTCACTATAGCAGACCCGCCAAGAGGCCAAGTCTGCTGCAGTAGAAAGGCCAGGCACCGGAAGGGGCAGAAGGAATGGAGGGGAAGTGGTATTCAGGAGGGCGGGGGTCTCGGTGGTTGCTGAGTAGTGAGTCCCACCAGACCCCCAGCAGCAGTTCTGGGACTTCAGAGGTGGGAGGGGTTCTTACCGATTTCTCTGAGTGCCGCAGGTTCTCTAGGATGGAACAGGAGACAGTGTTTTCACTGTAGTAGATCCTCCAAGAGTCTGCCACAGCAGAAAGGCCAAGCAGCAGAAGAACTTTGTTTTTAAAGTTAAACATTGTGTCTTAAAAAATTTAACTTCCAAATATTCACACAGACAGAGCCTTTTAATCTTTTTCATTAAGCATGGTTGTATATAGAGTCTCAACAATTTAGCTGAGACTAGCCTCAAACCACCCACCGCACCTGAATATAAATAAAAATGGTAGTGTAATCACAAATGATTTTTTTAGTGTGTATATACTATACAGGTTAAATAGAAAGTATTTCTACTTACTCAAATAATACACTAGGTACAACTCAGAGTCCAACTAATAATGATATAGTTTTAAAATCAAAAGCACACGGCTATTAGAAATTTTTTAATATGTAGCTCATCATTCATCCAGGCTTAGAATTTGTGGAACCTGTAGTTTTATACACTCTTTGTGATTTTTTATTGGATGTTTTCTTTATTTGTATTTCAAATGTTTTCCCCTTTCTAAGTCTCCCTTTTGGAACCCCCCTATCCTATCCTCCCTCTCCCTGCCTTTATGAGGGTGCTCCCCCCCACCCCCTTCTGGTCTTCCTGCCCTGGCATTCCCCTACACTGGGGCATTGAGCACCCTCAGGCCCAAGGGCCTCTTCTCCCACAGATGTCCAACAAGACTGTCATCTGCCACATATGTGGCCAGTTCCTTGGGTCCCTCCATATGTATTCTTTGGTTGGTGGTCCAGTCTCTTTGTGATTTTAAAGTCTTATTCACATGGAATAGATAGAAATCTGAGCTAATCCTTCATGCCGACCACAGAATACCCTCATTTCTATAGATGGTACCTATGTTCCCACTCTGCATGGTCCATGCATAGAGGACACACACACACACACACACACACACACACACACACACTAAACAGCCCTGGCTTGCCTCAGTTTTGCCTATTTGCTTATTGCTAAATAAGCTGAGTCAAAATAGAATTCATTAGAAGGGGAGCATCTTTCCTCAGTCACTTTGTAAAAGGATAGTGGACATTTGTCCATGTTTTCATAGCAGGAGCTGTGAAAATGACCTCCTTGGTGTGGGAAGCACCGCCCACACATGTCCCCTCCTCAGTGTGGGGAGCACCACCCACACTGGTCCCCTCCTCAGTGTGGGGAGCACCACCCACACTGGTCCCCTCCTCGGTGTGGGGAGCACCACCCACACTGGTTCCCTCTGCTTGCCTTTCATTGTGACTATGATCACAGTCTTCCCACTGACCTTTCCACTTCTACTGTTAACTTCCTCCAACTGAGTCTTTACATTTCAAAATAATGTAGATTTTTGAAGGTGACTAGCATTTTTACTAATGTATATATATATATATATCTAATTTTTGTTAATATATACTTATCATTTTACTGATATCTATTAGTAAATATATAATATACTTAAATATAAAATAAATATAAAGTAAATATGAAATACACTTCATAGGCTGAGTGCTCCCAAACTCTGCTGTCTTTGCCACAGAACAGAGCACCTACTTGAGTAGAGCATTATTTAGACTTAAATAGAGGAGAGTCTAACCTGTTAAATATGTTCGACTCTGCAGTAGCTCTTCCCACCCTCCTTTGCTGCGGCCTCTGTAACCCCTATTGTGCATTTTTTCTCAGACTCTGACAACTTCAGGCGTCTCGTGTGAGAGGGATCACACTATGTGCCCTTCTGTGTCTGACTCATCTCACCGCACAGTCTTCAAAGCTGACACATGTCTTAACACATGTATCTTAGACTTCTATTGCTGTGATACACATGAAGACCGAAAGCAGCCTTGGGTTTAGTTTGCTTACTCTTTCACATCACAGTCTCATAAAGGGAGTCGGGACAGGAGCCTGGACACAGGAGTGGATTCAAGGGCCATGGAGAGTTGCTCTCACATGGCTTTGCTCCCCTTGTTTCCTTGTAGAACTCAGGACCACTTGCTCAGGGGTAGCCCTGCCCACAATGGACTGGAACTTCCCTCAGCAATCACTAATTAAGAAAACGCACTACAGACTTACTACAGCAAGATCATACCGAGGCATTTTCTGAACTGAGATTCCCTCTTCCCTAATGGCTCTAGCTTGTGTCAAGTTGACATAAAACTCACCAGCACAGTGTGTTGTAAATCTCCGTCCTTTTGACGGCTGGATCATTTCCTGTTCACGTATCTACCACATTGTGTCTGACCAGTCACTGATGGACATGGGTTGCTTCCAGCTTGGGGCTTTGCTAAGTGATGCTGCTGTGGATATCTGGGGTTCTGGTTTCACCACTGTCGAGTCTACATCCAAAAGGAGCCATGCAGCAATTTATTTTGGTTTGTATGAATTTAATACTAACTAATAAGCTTTAACACTTATCTTGTCAGACTCAAAACTGCTAAACAAATAATAGCAAGATTGGCTTATGCCTAACAACTGGCAATTAAAGTGATTCTTTAAAAAGATATCTGTTTGATACATTTAAAAAGCAACACAACCCAAATTCCAAATAATTTAAGCAATTTTGCTTCATCAAGAAAATATTAAGTAATTATTTAAAACATATTCCATGGGCTGATCAGATGAGTCAGAGGGAAAAGGTGCTTGAAGTGTAAGCCTGGTGACCTGAATTTGATCCTTGGAAGTCACATAAAGGTGAAAGGAGGGAACTGACCTCACAAAGTTGTCCTCTGACCTACACATACATGTGTGACTTGCACATACATACTGTTGATGCAAAAAGTATAGCTCTTGTCTTCAAGGGGAAAAGAGAGTTTATTCTGGAAATATTTTGAATGCCCATGGCTCAGGAATGTTGCTATATTTTTCCAACCCAATTACCTGATAAAAGAAATCTCAACTCAATTGTTAACAATACAAGCTATAAGCCTAGATTGGACAAATCTCCTACTACACTACTCTATTCCCATCTATATTATCCCATATAACTTGAGGTTTCTCCAGGCCACGAGCTTCTCTCCAGCCTCTGTTGATCCTCCGTGCTCCTCCCTTAAGGTCTGTGTCCATGCTCCTTATCTCTCCTTTTGTTGCTCTCCCTGTTCCTTGAGTTCTTCTATTCTCTATTCAAGGTTCTGCCTCCACATTTTGATCTTTTCTTTATATAGCAATTCTGATAGTCTGCTGTCCATTTTATTTTGATTGGTTAATTTTAAGAGGTTATTTTCCAAGTCTAGCTTCCAATCCTCATTATTTTCTCTCTGCTGCTCAGTCTGATCTGTGAGCTGTTGTATCCTTCATTCTAGCATCTTTTCTAATTCCTGTCTCCCACCTTCATTCTCCTCTTTCTGTCTCTTATTATGTTCTATAATTTCCTGGGTCTTCAATTCTAGTGTTTGCTCTAGGCCATATTGCCAAGTCTTAAATTTCTCTTTCTTTTGTTCATGCTTCTCAATACAGGAACACAGATTTAGATTATCTCAAATTCTGTGTTCTAATGATGAAGCAGTTTTGTGAAGTTTTATAGATTTACAGAACAAAGCAAGGCATAAATCAAGGCAAGTTTAAAATACATCGTTGGGCACATCAAAAGATTGATTATAGCAAAATGGAGGAAGCCTCTCTATAGGCCTCAGTTGCTGTCAGATGACTTTCCTGGATTTGGGGTTGGTGGAAGGTAGCAGTCTGCCAATGAGCAGATGCCAAAAATGTTTTTATCCATTAGTCAGAAGATTTTAGTTCTGACACAGAGGTGGACAAGAGATAACTGTTCTGGGGGGCAGAACTAGCCAAGCCAAGGGAAAGAAGTTAGCCTCTGGGCCTGTGGCATTCCTCTGTCCCCACAGCACTGAAATTCCAGTCAGTCAACCACTCTGTGTAGATATGGGTTCTTTTAGAAGTTTTAGTTCATGATACACATAAATAATAAATAAAATTTAAAGTTATTTGGTGTGTAGTCCCTGCAGAGGCTGGCCAACCACCCTTTGTAAAAATACCCCACCAACTTGGTTAGTCTCCCTCAGAATCTTGCATGTGCCTATCTATACATAATATAATGTATATATTTTATAATTATTTAATAGTATACTTGAGTATGTCCTATATAAATACCTATGTACATATACTAACACACACATATATATTAATATATACATACACACATATTACATATTGCTTTGTCTAGACAATTAGTAGAAATGTCCTCTGAACTTGTATACATTTGTTTTCCCTGCTGACTTCTCCCCAGAATGGGAGAAATTCTATTTATTGCCATAACAATGAATATGATATTTTGATTGGCACCTTTCTGTGTGTGCTTTCTTTGCATGAAGCAGGCAGGAGCCACTTAATAACAACTCCTGCAGTAATTTATACTTATTATTCGAGCAGGTGTTTCTCCCTGGATCAGAGCGAAGCATATTGATGGAAGAGATGAAGGAGAATGGAGCATCTTCTGATGAAAGAATATTGGCTTACTGGCTTATGGAGTGTGGTTAAGCCTTGTAAGCAGATTCTGTCATAGAGGAAATAGCGAAGGCACTAACAGGCAATTAGTTCCCAACACGGTAGGCAGCTGCTGGAGGGACCAACCCTGGGACAGAGAGGATCTACATAGATATTGTTCACCTTACAGACGGTGAAATATTTAAGTCAAGATAATTGCCATATTCATAACTTAGTATGGTCAACACTAATGCTGCTACTAGTCAGCTGACCAAGGCTATTACTTATTTCAACAAAGGGAGTTTGATACAAGAGCTATAAAGTCGCTGTCACCAGGTAACTAAAGAGTGAAGCGAAGCACTGTGGTGTCCTACCAGCTGAGACTGCAGGGAGCAGTGACTACCTCCTCAGCAGGACATCAGGGACCACAGAGCTCTCTGGAAGCCTCAGCCTGGAGTGTTTCCTGCCACACCCCCCCAGGATTAACCACTGTTCTGAGTTTTTCCCCACACATTCCTTTAGGGTTTTGTCACACATGTATGTAGCCAATAGTATATTGTTTGGCACTTCCTGTTTTTAACTATTAAGAACAGTGTCAAGCTAGGCCTAGTGGTGCAGGCCTGTAATAAAAACTACTCCAAGGCTAGGTTGGGAGGATAGCAGGCCTTCCTTGAACTGCAGGAGTTCAAGGCTAACCTGAGTAACTTTGTGAGAACTTATTTTCTTTAAAGCAGTAAAAAGAGGGCTGCGAATGGAGCTTAGTGCTGGAGCCTTGTCCAGTGAACAGGACAGCTGTCTGTAGCTACAGTAGGTGGGCACTGCTCTCTGCATAACAAGTAGAGGCCATAAAGTCCTGACCAAGCCCACCTACTTCCTGATGAATGGGCAGTTGATGCCTCAAATGCTTTCATTTGTATTTCTGCTGAGTACTTGGTCATGGTTAATTTTTATCTCATCTTCTCTAAGTCCTGATGAAAAATCTGATCAAAGTCTATTCCATACAGTTTTGTGCATTTTTAATCTTGTTTGAAAAAGGCAGATACCCTTCCAGAACGTGAATAGGCCTTGACAGATGAAGGCCTAAAGACTTCCCCCACCAAAAGAAACCCACAGACCTTCCCCAAGGAAGAAGGATCTAACCATCAGTCTGCCTCTCCAGCACCCTTACCTCTTCTTCATGACTCCATATTAAAGCTTCCTACTTAAAATTTGGGACCAAACAAGCCCCACCACCTCATAGTAATCAATTAGAAAAATATCTATCTATCTATCTATCTATCTATCTATCTATCTATCTATCTATCTATCAATCATCTATCTATGGTACTCAGTTCACTTTGGAGTAGTGTCACAATAAACCCATCGAAGTTAAAATGATCAGAAATTAGAAATGCATTTAGTATATTGAATTATAACTCAACCAGGCTCACTGTGGAAAATGAGGCTTTTGTTCTTGTGATGGAGTATGATGGTGGGATCCTCAGCTCCAACTTGTGCTTGAGTGCTGTGTTGGGATGACCCACACTCACACATTGTATGAAATGGCTATGTGGCTGTGCCTCTGGATTCTCAATTGCTAGTTGCTGCGGCCTGGTATATAAAAAGACTGCTTGTCCCTACAGTTCTGTTTTTCTTTCTGTGTGTTCTCACATATTCCCAGTTGGCCTTCTCTCTGTCTTTCCTTCTGTCCTTCTCTGCTCCCTTTCTCTGCCCCCATGGCTCTACTCTGTCTATCTGCTTCTACTGTCCTCACTCCCTGCCCTTCCCCCAAATAAACCTCCATTTTACTAGATATGTCACATGGGTGTGATTTCTAAGGGATACCTTGGCACAAGCCTGCCAGATTGCCCCCCCCACCTGCATACCCGCTGCATTCTATTTTGTAATAGATAGATGGGGTAGTGTAGACTCTCTGGGGAGTGATGGGTCTGGCTTCCTATGATGGAGGAAGAAGAATAGTGGGGAGCTTGCCAGCAGTCTATCTTAGAGGGAAACTGGCCTGCCTAGCTGGCCTTATCCAAGCTCAGGATTCAATTCTTTCCCTAAACAGGTCAAAGAATGAGCCTGGTTGCATGCATCTGGCATGCCACACATTGTATTCAAAGTGCTGCAGGTTTCTACAAGGTGCCTCACCCTGGGAGGCATGTGTGGAAACTGGAGCAGTGATTGTAGCTCTCTTCATTTTTCTATCCCTTTTCATTCTCTTTAATTTTTAACACCTATTTATTTCTGGATATATGTATACTTGTATATGAGTGTGTCACGGTGTGCATGTAGAGGTTATAGGTTAGATAACTTGTGGGAATCTTTCTACCATGTGGACATAGGGGAGCAAGCTCAGGTAGGCATCCTTACCCACTGAGCCATCTTGCTGCCTGCCCATCCCTCTAATTATCTTTATGGGCATCCAGGGCATTAGCATCTTGGCTTCAGTTGCAAGGGTTCCGCCTCCCTCTAGGATGAGATGGGTAAAATCCTGGGACACTTCCCCAGCAAGGAAGCCTCTAGTCTTGCCCAACTCTGTTGCCTTCTTCCCCTGAGAATGAAAGAAAGATCTTCTCTTTCTCCTAAAATATTCTCCCCTGATGGCTTAGATTGCATGAAACGTAGTTTAATGCACAAAGTCTGCCAAATGCTGGGCTTTATGGAAGGATGGGAGCCGCAAGCCCAGGTGCTCCAGCTTACCAAGAAGAAACGGCTTGATGGGTTGCAATACACATCTGTGCCCATGCCTGAGTCACTTCTGTGGTGTGTATTCTGAAGAATCAGAGCATAAAAAGGAAGGAATGAAGTCAGCTTTGTTGCTGAACTTCTCTAGCACTGGACAATCATTAAAGTTCTACACTGAAACTAATAGAAAAGAAACTAGGGAAGAGCCTTGAACACATGGGCACAGGGGAAAATTTCCTGAACAGAACAACAATAGCTTATGCTCTAAGATCAAGAATTGACAAATGGGACCTCATAAAATTACGAAGTTTCTGTAAGGCAAAGGACACTGTCAAAAGGACAAAGCAGCAGCCAACAAATTGGGAAAAGATCTTTACCAACCCTACATCCAACAGAGGGCTAATATCCAATATATACAAAGAACTCAAGAAGTTAGACTCCAGACAGCCAAATAACCGTATTAAAAAATGGGGTACAGAGCTAAACAAAAAATTTTCACCTGAAGAATATCAAATGGATGAGAAGCACCTAAAGAAACATCCTTAGTCATTAGGGAAATACAAATCAAAACAACCCTGAGATTCCACCTCACACCAGCCAGAATGGCTAAGATCAAAAACACAGGAGACAGCAATTGTTGGCGAGGATGTGGAGAAAGAGGAACACTCCTCCACTGCTGGTGGGATTGCAAGCTGGTACAACCACTCTGGAAAGCAGTCTGGCGGTTCCTCAGAAAACTGGGCATGACACTCCTGGAGGATCCTGTTATACCACTCCTGGGCATATACCCAGAGGCCTCCCCAGCATGCAGTAAGGACACATGCTCCACTATGTTCATAGCAGCCTTATTTATAATAGCCAGAATCTGGAAAGAACCCAGATGTCCCTCAACGGAGGAATGGATTCAGAAGATGTGGTACATTTACACAATGGAATACTACTCTGCAATTAAAAACAATGAATTCATGAAATTCTTAGGCAAATGGTCAAAATTGGAAAATATCATCCTTAGTGAGGTAACCCAATCACAAAAGAACACACATGGTATGCAGTCACTGATAAGGGGATATTAACCCAGAAGCTCAGAATACCCAAGACATATCAATTGATTTCCAAGAAGAAGGAAGGAGAGACCCCTGGTCCTGGAAAGACTGGATGTAGCAGTGTAGGGGAATACCAGGACAGAGAAGTGGGAGGTGGTTTAATGGGGAACGGGGGGAGGGAAGAGGGCTTATGGGACTTTTGGGGTGGGGGGAGCCGGGAAAGGGGAAATCATTGGGAATGTAAATAAAAAATATAGAAAAAAATGTTCCCTAAAACCAGCAAAAAAACTCCAACAATCTTCAGGGAATTTTTGCAAAGTAGGGGAAAAGTAATTTGAAACACATAACAAGACAAATACTTGCTTTATGATGTGGCTAAGTTGGAAAATACTTCTCTGAGCATGTGAATGGAGCACAGCAGCCCTCCAGTGAACCTGAAAGAAGAGACATTTATGTAGAGCCTGACTCTTACCCGGAGGTTCTCCTCTGATGGGAGAGAGGAAGCTGCAGCAGAGGAAGGCTGGGTGTGGGAGACCGTAGCTCTAAACTCAAATGTGGATGCACCAGTTGGGGATGAGCTCTAAATTACATTACAATCCCACAAAAGAGAGGAAATAGTAATAAAAAGTGCATATGCTTTGATGGTGACAGCACAGCTTTTGAATTTGATACAATAGCCCCTTGTGATGTAAGTCATGTCCTTCTGAGGGCATCTCTATGGATGATGAATTTGCAATATTTTAACTATTTGGCTATAGTTACTGAAAGTCATAAAACGTTTAGGTACAGTATAACATTTAACGAGGTATGAAAATGGAGTTGGTCTCTAATTATTTTCAGAAACTGATTTATTCCAAGGAGAGAAATCCTGCACACTCCTTTTCAGTACACTGATATCACTGCAAGAAGAGAATAATAAATTCACCCATCGCTGCTCTGTTTTAATTAACAATGCCCCAGTTAGGTGGGACCTGAGGCAAGTTCCTTATACCATAACTTACAAAAGTCTCAGATGCCCAAGGGAGCCGAATGGATTCCTATCCTTCCTGGTAGTATTTGTGAGCAGAGGCTCAACCTGAATAATGCATGGCCTGAGGATTTTCTGAGAGATCAGAGGCCACTCAGAGTTGATCAAAGGAGGCTCACAGTGTGTTCTTCCAAGATGAAGGTGACTTCTTAGACTGAGACCATGAGTGTCGGGACCCCTCCAAATGACAGAAACACCATCACCCAGGGCCAGGGCAGAAAGAGGAAGTGGGCCACCCTATGGAACAATGATCTTTCCTCTTCTTTCTTTCTTGTTGTCCCTTCTTTTTTGTCTCTTCTTCACTCTTGTCTTTGTCTCTCTCTCCTCAGTTATAGTTTACTGCCACTTGCAGAAGGTAAAATAAGGCAGATTCACTTTAACAAGTTGCTTTCACCAAGTACACCTCAAATGTTGTTGGTACTGTGACTATGTGATATCTCGAGATTCACTTCTGACTTCGCATTTGAAGAATTTTTCCTTTATAGTACATTTGGATATGTCACATTTTCTGAGCTTGACAGCCACATGTGACTTTTAGCTCTGTAGTGTAGGAGTCAGAAGAAAGAAGAATGGTATTAGAAGGATGTACTTGATGGTGGTTCGGGGAGAAGGACTTACAAGCTGTGCTACAAATCACTAAGGACTAGCTTTTGCCTTGTTTTCTGCTGCATAGGTTCTCAGTGATCTCCTCCCAGTGCTGCACAGCCATGATGTCATGATCTCCCGGCTATACAGCAATGATGTCATGGTCTTGAAGTCAGTCCTACACAGCAATGATGTCATGATAGCCCAACCCTACACAGCAGTGATGTCATGATCCCCCAGTCATGTAGCAATGGTGTCATGTGTCATGATCTCCCAAACTTACATGCTGTGAGATACCAATTGAAATTTCCTTCCAGGATCCTCCAGATAAATACAATAGGCAGAATACTCATTCCCAAAGTCTACTGAAAGAGATGTGTAAACAGAAACCTGGTTCTGTGTGGCTTAGCCCTCAGGAACATACACTTGGTTGTCACATTTGGTTACTGTGATAAAATGAGGCAAATATTAAGGAACGAAATGTCAATTCAATTTTGGAGAAATAAGTGGTAGTGGTAGTAAGCCCTACAAGGCTTACATAAAATGTCAAGAGAATAGCAGGGTTAAGAAAATGTACTGAAGTTTTTGTGTAAAGGAAGTAGTTCACAGGGTTATACAGGACAAGATTGTACCTGGCAAATGAAGTTTTGATGTGATTTTACTTTTAAATAAATATGGTCAATTCACTGCTAAGAATATACCCAGTTTCTCTTCTTAGAGTCCCTGAATGTCAATGCCCTGACATACTGCCAAGGTATTCTGTGGACCCAGAGATCAGGACATAAGATGTGGGGTGGTCTGACAGGTGTGCATCATGCTTTCAGAATATTCTGTTATTCTCCCCTGTAGGACATCCAGCTCACTTGGAGAAAACACAGACATGGTTAAAATGTGCAAAGGTTTGGACGAAATATTCAAAAGAGAGATGCTGAGTCCGGGATCCTTAGGGCCTGGGAGCATCTACTGCCATCCATCTGTTACCCGTTCCTGCTCACCACCTCTCACCCTGGGCTATTTAGATGCACTCTGCTTTTCCCTATTGCAGGACTTTTGCATTTGCCTTTGGTTTGTAGGTAAAGAAGTTGGGCCAGAAGCTAGTAAGCTAGGACCCGCTGCTGTAGGATTTCTGGAAAAACCTCCATGACTTGGATTTTCTGTCTTAAACTGTGATATATAACTGCCTCTAGAGACGATAGGAAAAGTACACTTGAGGCAAGTTCACATAGCAAAACATGTTATGACCTCATTTGTCTTAGAGCTAGACACATGATGTCCCACAGTATGTGGGAGACACTCATCCAGACCTGGGCAGGGACTCCCATTTACACCAGCATGGTGGAGATGTCAAGGTGACAGGACGCATGCAGTAAAGAGTGATAAATGTGGATGCTTAGTTAGCCTTCCCCTATGCAGTCTAGAACCCCAAACAGGGCATGATGATATCACCTATTCTTCAAATGGATCTTTCCAGGTCAATTAGCATAATCAAGATAATCCCTTACAGACGTGGCCAGAGGCTAACCTAATGTAGATAATACATTAAAATTTGTCCAGGGGTTTATATCTTAGTTGATTCAAGGTCCTGTAAACATAATAATCATTATTAACTCTTTCTGTATTCAGTAGATATTTTTTATATGTCCTTAATGCATATAAGAACATAGCTAGGAGAAACCAATATGCAAAGAAAATGTTGACTGCAGAGTAATTACTGCAAACTAGAAACATATCTGTAGAAGTTTCTAGAAGGTTAAAAAATAAAAGAGCTAGGACAAGCCAGAGGTTTCTACTTAAGGTCATTGCACTATATACATCTAGTGTTGGAGAATCTTTGGTGTGTTATTACACAAGTACCTCTGAGTGGCTATATTGGTTACTTTTGGTCACTGTTATCAAAAAATTGGCAGAATTAATCTTGGTTTGCAGTTTCAGAGAGTTTGGTTCATTAGAATGGTGGATCGGAGCAGTTCACATCACAGCAGAGAGGTGGCAGAGATAGGAATGCCAGCACTCAATCAGGATTCTCCTTCCTCCCATTTTATTCTGTCTGATTCTCCCATTCCCACACTTAGATCAAGGTCATCTCTCTGGAAACACCCTTACAGACAGAGCCAGAGCTGTGCCTTTTCCATCTCCTAAGTGATTCTAAGTCCTGTCATGCTGACAATGAAGAGTAGCCATCTGAAACAGGGAACAAATGTAGCCCTGTGTGGCCCGCGCAACCTCAAGCAGTGTGGCTCTTTCCACTGAGCATCCCTACTGTGTGCCCTTGGCATGCCTATGTCCTCTAGAACATGTGTCCCTAGGAGCATGGCCCTGACAGTGTACCCTGCTCTTCCTGTTTCGAGTTGCCATTAGTGTGAGCTAACTTTGTATTAATTTTATCTCAGGGCTCATGTCTCTCCACCTTTTCTATATATTTGGGCCAATAACTTTTCTTTAAAGTTGATATTTTAAAAACAAACTACATAAAGACTTTGGTGTATCTAGTACACATACAGAACAAAGGGCACACTCAACACAATTCAAGGAGTGTTGGTGTGGGAGTGGGCATTTCTAAAAGTGTGGATTTTCCCCTGACTCTGCAGGGCTCAGAGCAAGAGTATAGATGATGATCCACACTCCATACCAGAGTTTTCCAGTTTCAGCAGCTGACACACTAGTAAATAAATGTATCTATTATCTGTTGGAGCAAATGGAGTGTTCCAGTAGTGACCTTGCAGGCCAGATGTACATATAGAATCACACCATGCTATCAGAAGGTGATGAGAGCATCAGCCAGTGAGCCCGCTCCTTCCTTCTTACCCAGTTCTGCACAAAACACTTCCAGCATCCAGGCCTAGGCATCCAAACTCTGGTTGGTTTTACAAATAAGTGCACTGTGTATTTGGGATATCACTGTCCCCAAGCTCCTATGTTCTCTGGAAGAAAATAAGAGCTTCTCAGATTCTAAAATCAGGCCTAGATAAATTTGGGTGGAGAATTTGAGGTTCTAAATCTATAGAATATTCTACTGATAGGTAGGCCCAGGAGAAGCTGGTGAGAAGTCACAGGTCTGTGTGTGACAGCATCATGTCTGGCTCCAGGCTGGCCATGAAGGAGTCTGCTTTTGAGCAGGTATGACCTCCTTTCCAGAGATGTGGACCTCTGCAGGTAAGCTCGTGGGAAGGGATGGGGGTTTTTCCCTTCCTCTAATAATAGAAGTTCTTACTAGCTATTTCCAGATAGAATCCAGAGGGCTGAGGAGCTCAGGTGCTGATGGTCCCGGGACCAGAGAGCAACAGGGGACAGTACAGAGAATGCTTGGGGAGCAAGGGCTCCAGACACAGGTTTTATCAGGTAACCATTCTGAACCCTTTACTTCTGAGTGGGGTTTAACAAGGCAGAAGAAAATCAGAGGCAGTGTAACAGACAAAGTTAATTAATAAAGTATTTCTGAGGAAAAGAATAATTAAGCACCTGAAGCCGCAGAGGAGGGATGAGGGAGAGTCAGTCACCGTGCCTAGGGATGCTGAGGAGGCCAGCAAAGTTCTCCAGACAGCGCAGACGGAGGGCAGTATTTAAAATGGCTTCACTCTGTAACATCTTATCATTTGTGTGAATGTGAGTTATTGTCCTACTAACATGTGCTGCTGCCCTGCTTTGTGTAAGGCATCCACCAATCCATATATATATATACATACATATATGTGTGTGTCTTTCTATACATATATATTATATATATACATATGTATATGTGTTTCTATACATATATATAAATTATATATATACACATGTGTATATATGTGTGTGTTTCTATACATATATAAATTATATATATGTGTGTGTGTGTATATATATATATATATAATAAAGTTATTTAAACATGACATTAAAGGGTGGGGAGATAGATCCTATAATTCATATAATAAATATACATATATAATGCATATATGTATACACACACACACATATAATTGCTTTCTCCAAATTATCACTTATTTCCCCATCCCACCCATCCTGTTTTTCTACTTCTTCTGAGATCCAAGAGAAAGAAAGGCAGGATGAGAGAAGCAACCCAGAGAAAGCGTGTTTGTGGCAACAGGGAGCTAACAGTGGGATGCTTTTTAAAAAGCGGGCGTTATAACCAAGAACAGGTAGAGACCACCTTCCTCAAGGAAGCCAGTGGCCCCCAGCAGGACAGATGTGCTGAGGCAGACAGAGGGACTGGCAGGCAGGTGGAGGACCAGGCCGAGTCTCACCTTTCCTCTCAAGTCATTCTGTGAAGGCTAAGAGGGGGTAACCAGTCCTTTGCTGAGCTCCTGTTTGGGGTGCAGATCTCTGCTATGTACCCCATACTGCTTTAACTAGTCAGTCTTGTGATTCTTTTCTTGACCACTGGAAGTAATATACATTTTAGGTTAAAGTTAACCATGCAGGATATTTGTCTTGAATGCTGAAACCATAGTAAGAAAGGCAATATTTAGTATACATTTTCTCTTCCTTTTGAATTTTTGGTGATTAGACCCAAGCAATTACAAATCTATCTCCCAACCTTCTAATGTCATATTTAAATAACAACAATAATAATTGCAAAACAATCATGATTAAAATATAAATTACAACATACCATATATGATTCATTAGTGGTAATATAAAGATTCCTTACAATGACAAAGAGAAGAAGGTTCAGAGAGGCCAGGCAGGGAAGCACATTATTCCTGATTGTTCAACCTTGGGATTCTACTGGAACAGAGAGGTAGCTGGTATCCTGTGTTGGGAATGTTCTGTGGTGGGTTAGTGCTGCCATCTAGTGGCCAGATTGCAGCATTAGCCCTCTTTCCGAGTCTGTTGAAGTGAAATGTGATTAAATCTGTAAAGATCCAGGGTCAGGAGACAGGTTGAAGAAGCTCCCAGCTGAACAAGATTTTAGATTTATGCTTACATTTAACCTGCTATTTCATGTTTTATTGAAAACAAAATGGAATCCTGTGTTCAAGAATTCATGCTGGCTGTGGTGTGTGCAGGGTCTTTGTCCCAGGAGAGCCTTCAGAGAGAGTCTGGGAGGGTGGAACTGTTTGTCTCACCCTACTTCCCACAGTGTCACAACTAAAAACAGGAGCATGGAGAGAGGTGTAGGGAAGTAGTGATTTGTCTCAGGTCCCACTGTTGTTGCACTGAGGGCTCTCCACCACACTAACCTGAGATCCAGCTGTGAGGGCTCTCCACCCACACTGTCCTGAGATCCAGCTGTGAGGGTTCTCCACCACACTGACCTCAGATCCAGCTGTGAGGGCTCTCCACCTATATTATTCTGAGATCCAGCTGTGAGGGCTCTCCACCGCACCGACCTCAGATCCAGCTGTGAGGGTTCTCCACCTCTACAGTCCTGAGATCCAGCTGTGAGGGCTCTCCACCCCTACAGTCCCGAGATCCAGCTGTGATGGCTCTCCATCGATATTGTCCTGAGATCCAGCTGTGATGGCTCTCCACCACACTGACCTCAGATCCAGCTGTGAGTGCTCTCCACCCACACTGACCTGAGATCCACCTGTGAGGGTTCTCCACCTCTACAGTCATGAGATCCAGCTGTAAGGGTTCACCATGGATATTGTCCTGAGATCCAGCTGTGATGGCTCTCCACCTATATTGTACTGAGATCCAGCTGTGAGGGTTCTTCACCTCTACAGTCCCGAGATCCAGCTGTGAGGGCTCTCCACCCACACTGACAGAGATCCAGCTGAGAGGACTCTTCACCTACACTGTCCAGAGATCCGGCTGTGAATGCTCTCTATTTGTACTTTTTCTCACCTTAGAGGAATTTTGTCTTTAACATGCAGAGAGTGTCCGAGAGATGGTCCTCCATCTCTCTCCTGTAGGGGGCAGTAGAAGGGTAATTAAGGAATGGATTGGGGAAGAGGCCCAGGAGTATCACCTGGTTCAGTCAGTTCTGCAAAGCAGCCTGCTCCATGAGTACCTGCAGCCAAGGTAATAGACAATGTACACAATGCATCTATACTAAAGATAAAGAACCAAAACTAACAAGAAAAGAGGAACAAATTCTTAGTCTGTGAGCTTTGTGGCAACAGCTGTCAGGTTCTCTTCCTTGGCTGCATCCGGCCTGGCATTTGACAAAGCCCTGCTAGCAGAGATGGGTCTCTGAAGGCTGGCCTGAAGTTTACAGTTACTTTTGAGGTGAGCCAGAGTTCTCTGCTTCCTGATCCTGGATGTTCACACAGGTTGATGGAGCCTCCCCAGCCACTGTTGATTTCTGCCACGATGGACTGATAGACTGAGAAATCCTGTAGGTTGCTTTAGTCAGCTACTTGTCGTGGGATACAAAAAGTAGCCAGTTCACAGTCCTCAGTGCTTGTGAGAGCTGGGGTGGATGGTGCCGAGATCTGTTCTTGTTGAGCTCTGAGCCCTTCTTTTATGAAAGAAACCTGTCTCAGGTTTTCTGCCCCACAAGTAAGGACTTGATGTCAGTGAATGTCACTCATACATTGCTTTATGATCTTCCAAATGCCTAATTTATCTACTACTTAAAATTTACCTTTATTTTTTATTTTCTGATTTACTCCATATATTTACCTATTCTCCAGTCTGCCTTGCTAAGATTTGTCGTGGCCATCTTACTACATGCAACATAAAAAGAGATGTGGCTATAAATCAGCAGGAGATAGAAGAATTAGGCTGTATAGACTCAGCACACTTGGGTGGGAAGGGGCTCACTAGGTTAGTGGGGATCTTCAAACATGAGGATTGACTATTGATTGAATAATGTTTATTATAATCAAGGTTTTCATGGTCCAAATATTAATTTTAATGTTTGAGATTTACTATCTTACCTACAAATAAGATTTCTTTTCACCTTACTGTAGTTGAGGACCTAATCATTGGTCTATCACTATAGCTTATTGATCTTGGTTGATAGCATCATTAGAAGCTAGTGTGTGTACGTGTGTGTGTGTGTGTGTGTGTGTGTGTGTGTGTGTGTGTGTGC